>CM059426.1:101351940-102606621 GCA_030390025.1 Squalus acanthias | reverse complement strand
GTGTTGAACCTGTGGAATTTTCTACCACAGAAGGCAGTTGAGTCCAATTCATTAAATATATTCAAGAAGGAGTTAGATATATTTCTTAAGGCTAAAAGGATCAAGGGATATTGGGAGAAAGCAGGGACAGGGTATTGATTTTGGATGATCAGCCATGATCTCATTAAATGGCGGAACAGGCTCGAGGGGCCGAATGGCCTACTCCTGCTCCTGTCTTCTATGTTTCTATGACAGCATTCCTGCTCCCACCCCTGCCACTCCGCCAGTGCCCTTGCTATTGCCTGTCAGCCAGCCAGCCCTGACTGCTGCATCCCAGGCAGAGCTAGTGCTTTCAAAAGCTGGGCCTACTAGACCCAGAGCTGCTCGAGGTCACCCTCCAAGGTCATCTGCAGTGTCCTCAATTGGAGGTCAGCAGCCTGCCACCCATGCTGTAGCCATTGGGGAAGCATCTCATAGGAGCAATGGAAAGGCAAAGGTGATGGAAGACAGGCAATAAAGGAAAGCACAAGGGTGATCAGTTTACTTTTGTATTCATCATGTACATTATGTAATGATTAAATTTATAAATTTGGATTGCATTGTGGATTTTCTGGTGATTTTTATTTTTGTGTTGTCAGAAAGAGGACGATGTGATGGTCAGTGCTAAAGGAAAGCTAAGGTGCGTGGCACTGTTGGTGAATGGGGAGGCATGGTTAAGGTTACTGGTATCGCTCATGAATTATTTGATCACATAGAGCCTGGGCAGAAAGCGGCTGTCTACATTGTATCCTCTCTTCCTTTTTTTTTATTCGTTTATGGGATGTGGGCGTCGCTGGTGAGGCCAGCATTTATTGCCCATCTCTAATTGCCCTTGAGGAGGTGGTGGTGAGCCACCTTCTTGAACTGCTGCAGTCCGTGTGGTGAAGGTACTCCCACAGTGCTGTTAGATAGGGAGTTCCAGGATTTTGACCCAGCGACGATGAACGATCGGCGATATACTTCTAAGTCAGGATGGTGTGTGACTTGGAGGGGAACTTGGAGGTGGTCGTGTTCCCATGCGCCTGCTGCCCTTGTCCTTCTCGTTGGAAGAGGTCGCGGGTTTGGGAGGTGCTGCTGAAGAAGCCTTGGCGAGTTGCTGCAGTGCATCTTGCAGATGGTACACACTGCAGCCACGGTACGCCGGTGGTGGAGGGAATGAATGTTTAAGGTGGTGGATGGGGTGCTAATCAAGCAGGCTGCTTTGTCCTGGATGGTGTCGAGCTTCTTGAGTGTTGTTGGAGCTGCACTCATCCAGGCAAGTGGAGAGTATTCCATCACACTCCTTACTTGCGCCTTATAGATGGTGGAAAGGCTTTGGGGAGTCAGGAGGTGAGACACTCTCGGCAGAATACCTAGCCTCTGACCTGCTCTTGTTGCCACAGTATTTATGTGGCTGGTCCAGTTAAGTTTCTTGTCAATGGTGACCCCCAGGATGTTGATGGTGGGGGATTTGGTGATGGTAATGCCGTTGAATGTCAAGGGGAGGTGGTTAGACTCTCGCTTGTTGGAGATATTCATTGCCTGGCACTTCTGTGGTGCAAATGTTACCTGCCACTTATCAGCCCAAGCCTGAATGTCATCCAGGTCTTGTTGCATGCGGACATGGACTGCTTCATTATCTGGGAAGTTGTGAATGATGCTGAACACTGTCATCAGCGAACATCCCATTTCTGACCTTATGTTAGAGGGAAGGTCATTGATGAAGTAGCTGAAGATGGTTGGGCCTAGGACACTGCCCTGAGGAATGCCTCTTCCTGTTCCTCCATTTCCTGTTGCGCTTCCTCCTCCTCTTCCTTGTGCTTCTGCTCCTCAGCTTCTCATCTGATAGATGATGGTAAAGGATGTTCCTTCATAATTGCCAGATTGTGCAGCATGCCTCAAATCTTGATACCGGCTCAGCTGAGTACTGTAGGGCTCCACCAGAGCAGTCCAGGTAGCAGGAGCGTTGCTGGAGGACACCGATGGTATGCTCTATAATGTTCCTTGTGGCAGCATTGCTCTTATTGTAGGCCTGCTGTGCAAGTGCGCATGGATTCCTGGCCAGAGTCATGAACCATGTCATGAGTGGATAACCCTTGTCACCCAGTAGCCAGCCTTTAACTTGCCGTGGTAGGTCAAATACAGGTGGCATAGAGGACTTCTGCAGAATGAAGGAAGTGTGACTACTGCCAGGATAATGGGCATTCATCTTGTAGGGGGTGGTGGTTTGTGTCAGCTTCACCTCTGACTTCTGAACGGTTCGAATCGCTCCCACACCCTTGGTTCTAGACCTTGGACTTATTTGGGGGTTGTGATAAAAGGTGCAGCAGACAACTGAGTTTGATGAAAGAACTTCAATCTTTATTCAAAAGGTAAAACACAAATGACAACACTCTTAACACTCTAAAGGTGGGGAACACTTCGGTACAAGCGAGGGAAATGACAATAGAACAATACTTCACCCCTCCCAACCCCACTTTACTAGCTAAGTTAGGTTTTGAAGGACCAGGGATAATGCTCACCAATCCTTTGACAGTTGGGCTAAATCGCGGTTTTGGGGTTCGCTGTTTATGGCGGTTAGTGTCTGCCGTACCCCGTACGCGGTAGAGGACTTCACCTGCGTCTCTGGTCAGTCTTCGCGAGTCGCTGATGCGGTAGGATGTCGTTTTGGATTTATCTGGTGAGTACCCAATTTCTTTAGTTCAGCAGTAGGGCTTAGAGTCTTTGGGGAAAATCTTACCCAGGGGTAAGTCAGGAGTAGTTTGTAGTGTGGAAACTTTGCGGATCTTCGGGTTTTCTTCCCTGGAGTTGGTCTTTGTTGGTCGCGGTGGCCTCCTATTACCCGGTCAGTTGGGGGTAATGCGCGGTTGTTGGTTTTGTGAGGCCTTTGGTTTCCGCGATGGCTTTAGGCCTTGTTTAGTGTGTCAGTCGACCTTGTGGAGCTGTCGATGTCTTCTTGGTTTGTTGCTCCGGGTGACTGTGTTGGGACCATTGTTGGAGGTCCGTCGAGGTGGTATCTTCACGAGCTGGACTCAGGTGTGTCTGAGTGGGGAGCGATGCCGACTCGCTTCCAGCTCGGGTTTTCTTCTTCCTGGTTTCTTCTTCTTCTGATGACCACCGGTTGCGACTGACGACTCGCCCTTGAACTGCTTGATGGGCCTTCAATTATACTAAATTGAAGTGGCCTTATCTACCCGCCAAATCTACTCAGTTCATTGTCTGGTTTTTGGCGGGCTCGTAAATCGGTAACGACTTACTAGCACGTTAACTGGGTTTTTAATGGGCCTTCAATCTCACCCATTGAACATGGCCTTATCTACCCGCCAAATCTACTCAGTTCATTGTCTGAATTTTGGCGGGCCTGTTACCAGTAACTGCTCTGTAAGTGTCAAATGGGTTTTGAGATGGTTTGCATCCTGTCGATCTCCTTGGCTGATTGCTGGTGATTAGTTTCATTTTTTGGGTTTCTAGGCTGGACTCAGTCTTTTCTATAGAATGGTCCTGAGTGATTTGTATTATGCATGTTTTCTGATGGGCCCTGTAATGGGTTTGATGGGGCCTGTTAATTTGGGTGGGACTGTCTTCTCCCAAGGCCTATTGTTCAAATGTTAATGTCTGCTGGGGCTTGAGTAGGGTCATCCCGGTTCCCCAGACAGTGCAATTAACTGCAATAACCAAAACTGCTTTTACAGAGGTCGAACCCACCTTCCTTCACAGCCTTTTCTCCCTTTACAGGCCCAGACATGTTTTTAAAATGCCAAAACTTGGTTTTTGGTCTTAAATTCCTTATGTTAGGCCCAAATGCATTTTTATCACTCTGAGGTAGTTCCAAAGTCCTTTTTCCTTAGGTTTTGGGGATCTGTAAATTTTGGAAACCTTACAATCTGCGTAATGCATTGCCTGTGGTCGCACATCAGCTGCACATTGAGGGAGAGGAATCCATTTCAGTTCATGAAAATGGTTGAGTTCAGATGAGTAGCACACAAGGCAATGTGTGTGTAGTCAATGGCACCCTGCACCAAGGGGAAGCCTGCAATCCATGCAAACCCTTGCGCTCACTCCACCTGCTTGTCTCTGGCAAGAGGGAATGGGATGAAGGTGTCTCTCTGTGTATAGAGAGCCTCAGTGACCTCCCTTACTCAGCAGTGTACTGCAAACTGAGAGATATATCTCCAGCAGCAGCCTGGAAAGAGCCAGATGCATAAAAATTAAGAGCCACGGTCACCTCAACAGCCACAGGCAATACGGTCCTTGCCCTACTTCAAGGTTGTAGTTGTGGCTGCAGCAGTTGGCAGATTTCAGTCACGACCACTTTAGTGAAGCAAACTGTCTCAAGCTTTGGTCCTCGCTGAAGTTGAGGTAAGGGAATTGCTCCCTAAAGACCTTTGGCGGATACGGCCTCCTGCTGAGAGCCTTTCTCCACTTACTCCTCCTCCTTCTTCTAGCAGCTAGTCCTGGTCTGCGTGGCCTCTTTCATTCTCCCAGTCATGCTCAATCTCAAGAGGAATACTTACCAGCTCACCCATGTCTGGAAATAACTTGATTCAGCAGAAGCTTTTAAATGAACAAAAAAGTACTTTAGCACCAGCCAGACCACTCCCTGTAGACTACACAAACTTTAAGAAAGTACTGGAACGATCCAAAAATGCGAGCAATTAAATAACGCTTATTGGGGCTCCTTCATGCCATTTAACATTGTGTTCAGCTGTGCAAGCTTAAGGCAGGGAGCATGGAGTGTCGAAATGGCAGCACTGGCGTCAAATCAAGGTTGCACACTGATTGATGTCATAATCTGCCTTCTCGGCATACTGCCGGCAGTCATTGATGTGCATTTGCAAACCCCTTTAGCAAGATGGCGCCCGGCACACTTCCCAATGGAGGTCACATAGCGCCCAAAAAAGGGGCACCACAGAGCCCAATTTCTCCCCCATGAAGTCTAGTATTACAGAGTAAATCTGTTTGTATTTTGCAACAGGAGGAAGACTGGGGTAGAATTTCCACTTTGGGCGCAATCGACAATCAGGGCGCAAATTACGCTTAAAATTGCTCTATTTTGCTGAATTGAATTTTTTGTTCATGTTTCCACTCAAATCCATTTGCATATTGCCAAATGTAAAATCTTCCATAACCCAGCACGATCAGACCGCGTTTTAGAATGTAATTTTTTTTCTTGCATTAAAAGCTATTCCTTGATAAATTTAAGAATGATAACCTGGTGTTGTTTTATTAATACAGCAGAAAATGGCATTTTTAATGAGTGTCTAGTCTACCTGTAAGTAATCTGATTTAAATAACTGAATATGATTTGAAAAAACTATACAGAACCATTTACTAATTTCATTGGTGTACAGTAGTCAGTCTCTTAGTAAATTAAATAGTTTTTAATATTTAAAAGCTTTCAAAAGGTGCTTATTTGTATCTATTAACCTAAAAAAGCGCTTAATTTTAAGAGCCTCTTCAAAGGCACGCAAACGGGCGCAATTAGCAGAAACTCACCATGGTGATTAATTCGATTGGGAGTATGGCCAATTTTGTGGGAGGGGCCAACTTCCAACACTTTAGGCAGTATATTCCGCTCCCTACGGGTGTCTACGAGTTGTGTACACACCCGTAGGGACATTGAAAATGCCAGTTTCAGGCATGCCAAGCGCATGCACTGAAAACCGGCATTTCCGATCTGTCAAGAGTGCTCTTGACAGATCGGACGCCTGCTCTAGAGAAGGGCCTCTGCGGGCGGATAGTTCCGCTTTCCGCAGAAAACCCTTAGAAATCTTACGCCTGGTAAAAGCAGGCGTAAGGCCTGCTTTTACCAGCATAAGAGTTGAAAAAAGTTTTACATTTTTTTTTTCCACTCATTTATCATTTAAAAATACTTTTAAAAAAAGGTAAGTTTATTTTTAGCCCCGTAAAAACTTTAATAATTTTTTTCAAAAAATTTAATTTTTGTTTAAAATATTTAATTTATTGTAATTTCAACTCATTTTAAAAATAGGATTTAAAAAACAATGTATTTAATGTTGTACAGTGTTTTTGGGGTGATCTCCATTCATATATTTGACAGGTCTATCTGTCAAGTGTATGAAGGGAAATTCCTTGCTGCTATTGGCTCCCCATGGCCCACGTGATCCCAGGGACGCTTGCGAACTGCATGCGCCTCTGGGATACGTGGGCCCTGCGCATTTCGAGTTGGAGAGGCCCAGGAAGTGTCTGGACCTCGGGAGCCCTCATGTAAGTCCGTAGATATTTTCCAGATTGGAGGCCTCCGCACGCAGGAAGCCTCTGATCGGAAAATACGGCCCAATGTTTTTAAACTAGCGCAAAAGATCGCAGAAACTCGATTTGTGCTGGACATGATTTATGCTTGAAATTCCTTGATCTTTTGCGCTCTTTTGGCTGATTTCGGGCAAACTGCGTTGCAAAACCCAGTGGAAACTTCAGGCCAGAATTCCTTCTGTGCCTCCTTACTAGACTGCTGCTTCCTTAGCAAACTTCTTCTGAGACCTCATCGGGGGATCGTCACGTTCTCAGGGCTCTGTTGTCGGGGTACCTCCGAGTTGCTTTTCTTCCCCTTTGATGTAGCCTTATCCTGTGTGCACTGAAGTGTGGGGAGCAAAATCAAGATCTATACATGGCATTTGTTGACTTGACCAAAGGTTTTGACACGGTCGGCTCAGACTTGAGAAAATTTGGTTGTCCGATGAAGTTCTTGCCGGTTCTGAAGCCGCTTGGTGATGGGATGTATGGCAGTGTGTATTGATAGTACTTTGTCCGATTCATTCCATTTCGAAATGGTGTATAACAAGGATGTGTACTGGGCTCTGTTCTATTCAGACTCTTATATGGCTGTGCTGGGTGATGCAACCAGGGATCTTCAGGTAGGAGTTAGGATACAAATCCCCACAATGGTGAAACTGTTAGATCTATCAAGACTGTGACCATTGAGTAAGGTCTATAAACAAATTATACAAGTACTTTTGTATGCTGATGACTGCACACTTGTGGTGCATCAGCTGATGATGGATAGATTTGCAGCTTTCGCTAGCAGTTACAGCTTATTGTTAGTCTAAAGAGGACTTCAGCAATGGGGTGATTTTATCAATGGGGACATGATGGAGGCGGGGCTGCTGCTTGTTGGGTTTTAGTCCCGCCTCCGTCTGGCCAACCCACGCTATTTTCCCTTGATTGACCTTGTTAAGCTCGCCCAGCGGGCTTAGCAGGCCAATTAAGGGAAAGCCGGTGACAGAGAACGTAAGCGTATGACGTTTCATCTGTCAAAAATTTTTGACAGATGAATTGTCATCGTTTGACAGCTTTGAGAAGCTGTCAAACACTGACAATATCTGTTCTTTGGTGAGTCCCTGTACTCAAGACTCACCAAACCTCTTTCCTGAGCAGAAATCAGATGGCTGTTGCATCGGAGAATGCCGCAGCGATTCTGTCATCTCTGCCATGGAGATGAGACAGCTCCGCAGCCTAAAGGGATGAAGCCTGGAGGAAGAAGCAAAGGTAAATAATCTTTAGACTCACCTCATATGCTCACCTCTCCACACTTGCACTCATCACTCACCTGCACACGGGACATTTTGGTCCCTCCGACCCTTGCAGACCCACGGCTTGCCTCGCTGACCCTGGCGAGGTTCGGAGCCGTCGGGAAGCCCACACTTTAGGTCACAAAATAGGGATTAGCCAAAAAAAAATGCCTGTTAACTACCTTTTAACAGGCAGTTAATTGGCACTAATCCTCTTCACCCCTCGAGGAGACGGGACTCGGCGTGGGTCGGGTACCCGCCTCCTGGGAAGATGGCACGGAGGCAGTTTGGGGGCGGAATGGGTACCTGCTCCCAGATTCTGCCATTTTCCTGGCAGTCCTGCCTCCATACCCGCCTCCCCAGGGCTGGGAAAATCGCCCCCAATGTATCAACCAGCTCCTGGGAAGCCATATGTTAGACCATCGATCACTATTGGCGAAACTGAATTGAATACGGTCACGGAGTTCACCTATCTTGGAAGTGTACAATCTGATGAGGCAAGGATCAATAAAGAAATGATGGCTCACATACAGAGAGCAAGTGTGGCCTTTGGTAGACTGTCTAAGTGTGCATGGAATCAGCACAATATCAAGTTTGCCACTAAACTGAAGGTTTATAAGGTGTTTGTCCTTACCAACCTCTTACATTGATACAAGACATGGACAATCTATAGAAGGCACATTGAACAGTTGGAAAGGTTTCAACAAAGACACTTTTGCACCTTACTTCATACTAGGTGGCAGGCCAAGATCACTAACAACCAAGTACTGAACTATGCTGACAGAGTGATGTTATCAGCCATGGGTGAAGTGGGTAGTCCTTGTCTTCAAGCAGCTACGCTGACACATTGGTCTGGCTGAACAATCCAGACATCCTTGACTGTTAGAGAACAAAGGAATCATGGCAGCTTCAGGGGAAGCATGCATTCACACACAGAATGCTGCACCTGGCATCACTCACAAGCTGCATGTTTACAGAATGAAAACCTTTCCTAATGATAAAGTATAACGCATCTTGAGATGGAAACTTTTATTACCACATGGGTGGGATCAATGACCACTGGTACTTGGAATAGTCTCGCCATTCAATAATTTTCAAGTGCTCACTATCTCTGCATTGGTGCGTCCATTGAGAAGGGTAAGACATCTGACAACTGCATGAACATGGCATTTGTCACCTGTTTAATGCAGTGGTGCAGGAAAGCACAGCCTGCTTACACACTGCCTGTGGCAAGAATCCATATATGAACACCTTGGTTTGTAAACCGTCTGGCATGGGCAACTAGTGTTTAAATGAGAAGTCGCACAACACCAGGTTATAGTCCAACAGTTTTATTTGAAATCACAAGCTTTCGGAGCTGCTGCTCCTTCGTCAGGTAAAGTGAAGGAATACAAATCAGCAAAGCATATATAGACAGAGAACAATGTGTAGTGTACAATGTCAGACGACTTTCTGACTGCCCTCCATCACACCTCGGCAGAGATACAATCAGGCCAGTTAGGAAGGCATTACATCAAAGACACAGCAAGTGTTACACATGTACACGATGCTAGATTCTCCTTTGCTTTAATCTTCTTTGCGCAGAATCTAGCAACTTCCTTTGAATGCTTTAATTTCCAAGTGGCTGAGATATTGGCAGTCACGATCAAGCCTTAAAGCCGACGGGAACACTGATGAGTGTTAGCAATGGCTTCCACTATGCTTTTGTGCTTCTGGAACACTATACTGATCTCAACACTGCCACCTTTATAGGGGTGGGAACCGGGAGGAAACTGAGGGAAATCCAGGAGTGCAGAAGGCCATGCTCCCACCTTTATTTACAAGAGTGGGGTGGACAGCTGCTGTCACAGAATGGACGGAAATGTTGACAGCCATTTTCTGGGTGATGTTTTGGCAGAAGACCTCCCTGCCCCATTTCCTTTTCGTACTGCCTCTAGTGCTTAAAGTTGGGCTAGTTTCACCATGAATATCTAGACCGAAGTGTCACGCAAAGAATACAAAAATCTTGCATTTTACTGAAATCAGTGGAAGCAACATCTCGAAAATGTATGAGTGAATAACAGATTATGTGGGAAGAGTAGTCACAAATTCTATTCCTGTTGGCTTCGAATGAAACCTTTGAGTTAACACAATCTCCCAAAATAGAGTTATGGAAACCACATTCATTTATGTCGTGACTCAATAGATTAAATGTGCTAATTGGTTTATTTATAATTTGTGTGTGCATGCGAGAGAAAATATGAAAGACCTGAAGCACACGGTGATAGAGCAATTTGATTAGCTCAAGTGCAACAATCTCAGAATAGAAAACACATTACACTATTATCAGTAATGTAAGGGGTTCGCGTGGCTCTGTGCTTAGCCTGGGTGCTAGTGCGGGGTTAGGCCTTGTTGCCTGTTCTGGTCTCCAGCCAGCCTGGTAGCACTAGACACCTGTGAGTGGTTCGACCCACTCGCCCTTATGGTTCTGACACTGGACTTAGGTGCGAGAGCAGTAAATGCAGAGAAAAACTCAGGTAGACCCGGTTGAATAGTATGAAATGGAAAATCTTTATTGCATATTATTCAAGATTACAAAATACATGTCATAAGCACAGATTAATGACAGTACAAACTTACATACATTTATGCAACTAGGTTTAGGGAAACGAGGAGCGCACGACACATCGTAAAAGGGGACACACATTAAAATTATCCTTAAAACAAAAACCCTCCCCTATCAATACCTGTCCTAATCTAGATCTGTAGGATCGAGAACCATGCTCACCACTCGTGATAACTCGGAGAATTCTAAAACGATGCTCGGATGGTTTCGCCACAGCACCTGACTATTCACGTGTTGATCAGGGGTCTCTGTACCCCACTTGTTTACTCGCTTTGCTCCGGCTAGCGGGCTGGACCGTCTGCTGTCATGAAGATCTGTGTTGACCTCGGAACTCCGGTAAAACTCGAAGAAGAGTCTTCCTGGACCGACACCAGTTAGCCGGTAGAATTCAAAGAAGAGTCTTTTGACCAGTTCATGCAGTACACTGTAGAGTTCAGAAATGGTCTTTATATTTACGGGCGCGGTCGGGGTTTACTGACCACGGCGGCACGTGCAGTCATCCTCTTCTTCTTCTTGTCTTGTTTCGTCTCGTCGGGCCTTTGGGTCCCTACACCGTTTACCGACCCTCGGGATGGTGCACCCGCTTACCGGCCTTCGCAGCCCAGCTCTTCACAGATCTTCGCGGCAAGCCACGAGGTTGACTCCCGGAATATCAGCAGACCAAGCGCTCGGTGGGCCGCAAACGAGAGCCAGGAGTCGAATCAAGAGAAAGATGGACGTTTGTTTACTACAGTTATAGTACTGTAATTCTTTATCTCCCGCCCAATCTTAATGTTCATCTTTTGTCATGTTTTGGCGCTCAAACTTCTTGTATGGGGTGGTTTTCGTTGTTAATGGGTTTCGGTGATACTTGTAACTGTCTAAGTACCCGTTAATATTTCTCCCATTATGGAACCGGCTAGGAGTCTCCCTGGAGGGGTTTTGGGGCCTCCGAATTCTTGCTGTGAGTACCCGCGAACGGCTCTCTCATCGTAGAGCCGTGGGGAATTTGCGTATCAATGTCTTTGGATGGGCCCTTGATTGCCCAGTACAATAGCCCTCGTTTGTGCATGGAAAACCGATTCCAGCACTTATATTCTCTTAGGTGTACAAAATGCAAAACGATCGCGTCTTGTCTTTATTTCATTATGCTCAGTACTGTCCGATCTTGCTGAAATGTTTATTGAAACGCCATCTTGTCTGCCTACTGAAAAGTCTAGAATCTTCTGCCACGAGGCGCGGTGGCCATTTTACAGGCTGCTTGTGTCCGTTTTGAAACCTGACAGCATTTTGCTGAAATAAAGCCGTTTTACGAAACTGTATGTCTCTTTCTCATTATTTTTAAATCGCGATAATTTGCGAATTCTACAGTCCTTCCTGTTGATGCGAATAACTCTGCTTATCGTATCAATTAAAAGTGGGGGTGAGCAATATTATCTCGATTCTCCATATCCAAATATTCCCTTGACTTAAACTATCTAGGGTCTCCGTGTCGTCCTTATTTCCCAGGGAAAAATTACATTCTTATAAAACCGTAGGCAGCATTTGCCTTTAACTTACACTGCGTGTATGTCTTCCAGGTGTAACAGGCCGATGCCTCTTGCACCACCTGTATATGCATGTGTTTTTTTCCAAACAAATCAAAACAACCATTTTCAACAACACAAAATCAAAAATAATCAGAATTATTTTATAATACAGAGTTCCAAACTTAGTTACAGGTTTTAAGAAAAATAACAATCAGTAAACAATTTCGAGACACACATGGAAAAACTGGAGTGACGTCACTCTGGCCGTTTACGCGGCGCTTTCTTCGTGCACGCGCATGTAACGCTCTCGCCACTCTCCCGTGTTTTCCTGTTTTGTGAGGCGCTTGCCCCTCTTGCAGTGCACGACCAATAGGTACACTACAATTATTACCTGGCATACAACTAAAATGTGGGAGGCTATTCTAATCCAGGATGGCACTTCAATGTTGGTGAACAGATCCCACCACGGTGGGATTACTATGTCTAGGATCTCTGACCCTATCTCGACGGTCTTTTGCTCAAGGGTATAAAAATGTTTCTGCGAAACCGCAACGGCTTTCAAAAGCTTGGTGAGGTGTTCAGGGAGAGGGGGAATGAGGTATCTGAAATGCGCGACGAATCGCTGCAAGTCGGTAAAATTCTCTTTTACTGTTAGATGAACAGTGGATGGTTCAGGGATCGGGACAATTCGTTGCTGTGCCACTTGAACTTCAGCCCTGGGTTTAAAACAGAAACTGCTGTCACTCACCGGACACCGGCTACGGTTTCCATGCTGGTAGTGTTGCACTGCAGTGGTAACACAATATGTTCCACCCCCTATGTATGCCACCTGCGGAGGCACATGATCTTGTGCCATTGCCTCCATGGTGCAATTCATTGGCTTGGCGCCAGCCGTTCTGAACCTGCACTGTGGTGATAAAAAGACATTCAAGTGCTGGGGACACAGGATTATGTGTGCTCCCCGGCCACGACAACCAGAGAGATCTGTACCTGTCATCGTTTACTCCCAGCGGATGACGTAATGTGGGACCGCTGCGTAGCGAATGTGGGCTCCCCCCTGAATGACACCAATGTTCTCTACCCGATACACCGGGGCGGGCTTTGCTGTGTCGCCCGAAACCCGCATACGTAATACTATACCCATGATGGTATGGTTTGACCGTCCGCAGTCCACGGGGACTGGGTATGCCTCTGAGGCTAGCCTGAGCTGGCACGGGCTTAATGCGTTCTGAAAAGGGTGGCGCGCCTGCAGGTGTTTGTTACTTATCCAGGACGGGACCAAACCTTGTTTTAAATCCTCCAAATTACTGCGGCCCTCGCCCAGTAACCACGCCCCGTATAGTACGCACACCTCGTTCAGCGCAGCTTGATCGGATGCATTCCGATCTTCCCTAATCAGGGCATTTGCCGTACGCGCGTGTTTCTCCAGCTCAGCTATAATTTCCTTTAAGTGTAGCGTCATGGCCTGGTCCTCGTGTAATTCGGACCCCACTACCTTATTTTCACTTGTGAGGATGTTCTTTAATTGTGTTTTTAAACCATTAACCTGGGTCTGCAGCTCCACGTTGTCTAGAGCGTTGACCACAGATGTTCCTGTATTAAAAGCGGTGAACATGTCGTTCACAATACCCCTTCTTTGTCTCCCCACCTGACCCAAAACTTCGTGTGGTGTGGTGTACAAGCTTGTCTTGTCAATCTCTGCAAAATCAAACTCGTAGAATTGTCTAAACATGTTGGTCAACAGGACTTGATATAACTGTTCCGTCTCTTTGGGGCACCACTCTGGCAACCGCACCTCGGTTAGATTTAAAATCACCGAAGCCACCGCGTAATGTACCCCCCTGAAATAGTATCTGGTCTGTTGGGACCAGTACCAAACCATTCCCGGGTCCCTTACTGGTTTTAGGGCACCCGTCTTCCTGAGCCAGAACCACTGGAATCGTGGGCGGCGCCTTGCATGGGCGCGTAATGAGTTCAGTGGCGTTTACCGGGATCGGAGAGTATGGGGCCCCGCACCCCCTGGTGCTTACATCCCACCTCATCCCCTGCCCGTTATCCTGCCACTGATTCACGAAAAATATGGATATGCCTTTGGGGCAAACATGCTTCGACCCCCACATACATACATAGATTCCCTCATCCGGTTCCCACCATTTGTCCCAACAGACTCTCAATTGTCCGTTAGTCCCCGTAATTGTCCGATGGGTATTATTACCCAATCGCTCCCACTCGACCGAAGAATTCCTCATATTCCTGCTCAGCTTTCGTAGCCACCACCATCGGCTCAATGGGACATTCCCATTACAAGTCAAACAAATCCGTTTGCCGACGGTGACGCTGACTCTGGGTGCGATGATCCTCACTTTGGGGCACATCAAAGAAGTCTCTTTATAGGCAAATCCCGATGTACTGGAATATTCAGTTGAATTCGTTCCCAGCCATCCTGGCCACCTTCCTTTGTGGAAATAAGTGGCGGTCTCCTCAGCCTCTCGCCTCCCGGTCCCATCTACCGCGATGGGGGCCGTGTCCCCGGAGCATCCAAACACCACGACATCCTTGGTGCGGCCTCGATAGGCCAATCCACATCCAAATGCCGCGAGCACTACCAGAATCTGTTCCATCCTTCCTTGGTTCCTGTGATCAGATAGAATGAGGTAGCCAGCCTCCCAAGAGTCTCTGGCTTTTGTGAAGGGTGAGCGGGTCCCCTGACCTCGCCTCACGTAAGAAGACATGTGCACTGGATAGATCTTTTAACTAAACCTAATCTAAACTCCCATCATTTATCTTTTACTTATCAAATTAAACTATCAAACTTACAAACTATAAAACTTCTAACTTATCTTATAAACTGTACAGCGCCGCCCGTTCCCAGGGCGGCCTACTCAAATTCTGTGGCGGCTGCTGCAGGCTTCTCCCAACGGTGGGAGGGCATTGACCCCTCCCTTTGCTCTGCCGCAGCCTGTTGCTGCTGCGCTGTGACTGGGCTCTCCCTGGGCTGTCTTAGCCTTGGACCTACGCCTGGGGACATACGGGGGACTTGACCATACCTTCCTGGGCTGGGGTGTCCGACTTGACCTACGGGGAGCTACCTGGGGCAAGAACTCCAGGACCGACGGACCGGGTTTCGAGACTTCCATTGCCACGATCTATGGTCCCACCACAGCCGCTGGCTCTGCCTCCCCTGGCTCTGCCTTCCTGAACTCGGGACTTGCAGTCTCTGGCACCGCCCTACTTGGCCCAGTAGGCGGCCCTTCACTCGCAATCCCTACCTCCCCCAAGGGCAAGACTCCCAAGGCGGACGGACTGGGTTCTGAGACTTCCATCGCCACGTCCTGTGGTCCCACCACAGCCGCTGGCTCTGCCTCCCCTAGCTCCGCCCCCCTGAGTTCTGGACCTGCAGTTTCTGCTTCCACCCTGTGTGGACCTCCACTCGCAGTCCCTGTCTTCCCTTTACTTGAATCGGGGGCGAACCTTTCGTCCTCCGATCCCAGCTCCTCTTCGCTCGGGTCACTATCTTGGTCGAGCTCCTCGAACTCTTCCTCATCTGACTCCCAACCCCAATAAAGGATCCTAC
Source organism: Squalus acanthias (assembly GCA_030390025.1). Classification (NCBI taxonomy): domain Eukaryota; kingdom Metazoa; phylum Chordata; class Chondrichthyes; order Squaliformes; family Squalidae; genus Squalus; species Squalus acanthias. The sequence continues at coordinate 102,591,408 of CM059426.1, read as the reverse complement.
ATTTTGCTAGGATGTCCTCTCCCCTGATACAAGCTGCCTTACCAGCCTGTGTACCCTGCGGTCCTACCCGGGGCTGCGAGTCCCCACTCGCAGGTTTGGCCCCTGTGGTTGGCCCTTGTGCACCCGGCTTATACAGTTTGCACTGGTTTACGTGGAACCACTTAGTGCGCCGAGGTACCTTTACGGCGTATACCATGGGACTCGCCTTATCTACAATGCTGTAGGGTCCCATATACAGTGGTTCCAGACTCCCTACTCTGGCATAGTTTCTGACCATGACCTGGTCTCCTACTTCCCACTCCTGTTTCTTGCGGGGTTCCAGCAACAGGCGATTGCCCTGATGCTGCCTTCCCATGTTCCCAGCCGCCTGCTCATAAACCTGCTTCAGGCGCTCCAAGAGGGTCTGGATGAACTTGTCCCTGCTTACCTCTTGGAGCTGACCCTCAGTGAGCACTGGCGCTAGCACATGGGTGGGGGTTCGCATGATCCTCCCAGTCATCACCTCGTGCGGGGAATACCCCGTACTTTTCGACTGACTGGCCCGGATCCCCATGAGGACTAGAGGCAGAACCTCCGCCCATTTTTGGGGCGAGTTCATAGTCTCTTTCCTCAATTTCTCCTTCAGGGTCCGGTTCATGCGTTCAACAATCCCGGATGACTGGGGATTGTGCGCTACGTGCCACTTCCCTTCAATGCCCAAAAGCATGAGGGTGTTCTGCATCACCTGGCCGGTGAAATTACTCCCTTGGTCTGACTCCACGAAACGGGGGAGTCCCCACCGCGAGAACACTTCCCGGACCAAGATTTTTGCAGTACCCAGCGACGTAGCTGTTCTGCAGGGGAAGGCCTTCCATCCATTTGGAAAACACATCCACCAAGACGAGCAGTATTTGTAGCCTCCCTGGGTGGTGGGCAGGGGCCCTATATAGTCGATCTGTATCGACTGCCATGGTCCCTCCACCCTCCTGATGTGCCCCATGGGCACTTTCCTTTTCTGGGGGTCTGGGTTGTTTGCAGCGCACACGAGACAATTTGCACAGAACTCGCGGACCTGCTCCCTGAGTCCCGGCCACCATCCCGCCTGCTCTACCCGTTGCCAGGTAACCTCGGGCCCGGGGTGCCCTGCCCCCGGTCCCTCATGAGCCAACTGGAGGAATTCCCTCCTGTGCTGCTGCGGCACAACCCACTGCTCCTCGCGGAACAGCATGCCTTCTTTAACGGAGAGGGTTGCCGTACTGTACGGACCCTCTACCTGCTTGCCCTCAGCAATGGTTCTGAGAACTGCTTTTAGGGCGGGATCCTGGTTTTGGACGTTCTTAAGGTCTAGGGGCAATGCTACCCTGGTGTTCCCGGGATTCCCGTACCTACCTTGGATCGCTGCCACGGGTCCGGGCCCATAGGGGTCCCAGAAAATGCCGTTACGGGCACCTTCCCTGGCTAGCGCATCCGCCTGCTGGTTGCCCTCCCCACGGGGCTCTGTGGAGGAGTGAGCTTTCACCTTATGGATGAAAATCTCCCCTTCCTCCCCTACTGCTGCTAGGATCTTTTCCAGCAAGGGCTTCACCGTTAAAGGTCGCCCGTCCGCGGAGGTGTATCCACGGCGGGACCAAATGGCCAGGTAGTCCGTACACGAATTGCATGTGAACATACTGTCCGAGCAAATCGTGTATGGGGTTGGGAAAGTCTCTGGGTGGGTAACGACGTATGCCACCGCAGACAGCTCAGCCTGCTGCGCGCTCATGGTGCTAGGGAGCTTAATCGCCAGGGCAAGGTTTGCCGCAGGGTCATAAACTCCACACCCTGTGAGTCGTTCGCCAGCGGACACTGTGCTGGACACATCAACATAAATTTCGCGCCCTGTGGGATGTATCCCGGCCCGCAAACCTATGTTGACTTCCCACACCCCTTCCACCGAACACTGGTGGGCTGTACCGGGGTATACCAAGTTAGCCGCAAGCCTGGGCTCGCAAAGACCTTTAACTCTAAGATCCATCTGGGAAAGGAGAAGGGTCCAGCGCGCAATTCGAGCGCTGCTTACGGTCCCATCCTTAATCCTCCCATCTGGAAGCATCTTAGTTGGTGTGTGATGGGTGAGGAGAGTGATGGGAGAGAGCCCTGTGAAGATCGCTGATCTTTTCACAGCCCAATGCGTGGCTAAAAGATGCCTTTCGCAATTGGAGAAACTCCTCTCCACATCCGTTAACACCCTGGACGAATAGACAACCGGCCTCAGCTTGCCGTGGCGCTCTTGGAGCAGCACAGCGCTCAAGCTGTCTCCGCTGGCAGCTACCTCCAGGAAAAACTCCTTCCCCCCATCTATGGCCCCTAAAGCTGGCGCGGTCTGCAAATCCCTTTTTAACTTCTCGAAGGCTGCCTGGCAGCCCTCGTCCCAAGACCACTCCACTCCCTTATGGAGGAGTCGGAGCAGCGGCGCTGCTGTGGCCGCATAGTCTTCAATAAAATCTCTGCAGTAACCGGTCAGTCCCAAAAAGGACCTCACACCCCTTATGGTGTTGGGAATCGGTAACTCCTGCACCGACTCCCTCCTAGCCTTATCTATGTCTCTTTCCCCAGCGCGAATGGTCACCCCAGGAATTTTACTTCCTGCTGACCGATACGTGCTTTCTTAGGGTTAACTTTAAAACCCTTTCTCGCTAGCAGCTCCAATAACTCGGCCAGTAGTGGTCCATGCTCCTCCCTTGAGTCCGTAAATAGGAGCAAATCATCCACGTACTGCACTATCTGATTGGGCTGACTAAACGCCTTTAAACTTCCTGCCATACACTGGTGGAAAATACTGGGGCTGTTGTGGAAACCCTGTGGCAAACAGTTCCATGTGTACTGTTGTCCTTTGAAAGTAAAGGCAAACTTGTACTGGTCCTCTCGCCGCAGCGGGATGGACCAAAAACCGTTCGAGATATCCAGCACCGTGAACGTGGTCGCGGACGCTGGGATGCTCCCTATTAGGTCAGCAACTGCTGCTACCGTGGGCGCGCAGGCGGGAATGTTACTATTGAGGACTCTGTAGTCCACCGTGGCCCTCCACGAATTATCTGGCTTCCTAACCGGCCATAATGGGGAGTTCACGTGTGTGGCTATCGGCCTCAACACGCCCTGCTGCACCAATGAGGACACTGCTCTCTCCATATCGGGTTCTGCTTCTTTGGGGAAGTTATACTGCTTTTGGGGCCGGGTCATGGGGTCCCCATCTACGCTGACCTCAAACCCGGTAACCCTCCCACAATCGTGTTTGTGGGTTGCAAACGCGTGCATATTATCTGACACGTACGTCTGCATGTCCGTTGGGACATCCGCGACCATAAGCCTGAGGTCGTAGCCTCCGGATGGCTTCATGGTACACAGGGCCCCTTTACCTTCCTCCCCCGGGATTACCACTACCTTGCCTTTTCCACCCTTGGCTCCCCAGAGACAGTGATTCCTAAGGTCCACGAGGATCCCGTGCTCCGATAGGAGATCTGATCCGAGGATGCCTCTCCCACCCCCCTCTTGCCATTTCATCAGTATGCACTTCCACGTGGTGTGGAGTGCTCCTAAATGAATGGAGAGCAGAATGGAGAACGCGCCAGCCTGCTCTTTTCCTGTGAACCCCGCTAATGTGTATGGGACCTTGGTAGACAGTGGTGAGTCAAAGGGGCTATCCGTATGAATCACGATGCATGAAGCTCCCGTTTCCAACAAATAACTACCCTTCTGCTTCTCTACCTCCATCTCCACCAGGGGTCGCTTCCACGCATCATAGCTGAGCGGACACAGGTAGACGGGCTGTGCGGGCTCTAGTCATTGGGTACTGTTGGATGGGGCTGCGGCATCTGCGGGGCCGGTAGCGACTGCCACCCTTCCTTGCGAAATCATGAGGGTCCGCATGGCTCCCAGCATTGATTCTATCGCATCGGGATGGATATGCACACCAGCTCCCTTATCGGGGGCAGGCGCCTGGGCTCGGGCTGCGGGATTTTTATCCCTGGACTCTTTCCAAGGGTTCCTGCAGTTCTTGCGCCAGTGCCCTGTCTTTCCGCACCCAAAACAAGCATTACTCTGTAAGGGGTTACGGTTCGTAGGTGCTTGTGCGGGGTTAGGCCTTCGTTGCCTAATACTATTGCTTGCTCTGGTCTCCGGCCTGCCTTGTTGCAATAAGCACCTGTGAGTGGTTCGACCCACTCGCCCTTACGGTTCTAACACTGGACTTAGGTGCGAGAGCAGTAATGCAGAGAAAAACTCAGATAGACCCGGTTGAATAGTACGAAATGGAAATCTTTATTGTATAACGTCCAAAATCATGAAGTACATGTCATAGGCACAGATTAACGACAGTACAAGTATACATACATTCATAAAGCTTGGTCTATGGTAATGAAGAACGCACGGCACATTGTACAAAGGGGAACACAGTGGCCCAAAAATTTGTGTTGATACGCGAGAGTACGCACTGCGTACTCTCGCGTATTCTGTCTCCAATTGCCGGTTTTCTGCATGCACTGCGCATGCGCTGAAAACCGGCACTTGGTGAATGGAAAAGGGGGCGGTTCCTAAGTGAACCGCGTGCGCGCTACAGGCTGCGCGCATGCAGTGCACTTAGTGGTTTCAACGCGCAGGTAAGTATGGAAGATTTTACACATAAAAAAAGGACGAGTAAGACCCACTTTTAACAAGGTAAGTAGTGAATTAAGTATTATTTTGAATTTTTTTTAACAGGTATATCTTTTTTAGAGACTTTAAAGACAGGTAAGTTTATTTTTATAACTTTTTAAAAGATTTTAAATTTTTTCAAAAATTTAATTTTTTATTTAAAATGGTTAATTTATTTAACTATACTTATTTTATTAATGTGATGGTTTTTTTTTAAAATTTTATTGAGGTTTAGCTGTTCTTTTGGGGGGCTATAGTATTCATAGCTTTCACAGCACTTATGTGAAAGTTATGAATGGAAGATGGTGTGCTGCCATTGGCTCTAACTGAGTCACGTGATCCCACAGCTTGCACGAATTAACTGCGCCTGTGGGATACGCAAGCCCAGCACAGCAGCTGTCCAGAACATCAAGTTCGTGCGAGCTGGAACTGAAAAAGCCAACGCGCAGTGAGAGATCGCGGGGAAGCCGTACCCTCGCACGAAGGCTTCCTCACGAATTTTTGGGCCATTATATTTATCCTTAATGCAACCACCCTCCCCTATCAATACCTACACTAATCTAGATTTGTAGGATCGAGGAAACATGCTCACCACTCGTGATACTTCGGAGAATTTTAAAGTAAGGCACTCGGCTCGTTTCGCTGCAGTTCTTTCTTGTATTTTCGGGCGCGGTCGGGGTTTACAGACCGTGGCGGTACGTGGATTCTTCTCCTCTTCTTCTCGTCTCGTCTCGTCTCGTAGTCAACAGAGTCCAGAGAAAAACAGAAGGCTGCTCGTCCAGCAGAGCGATGCCCGAGGATCAGAATAGGAGAATAAAAGTTCAGCAGTCATCAGCGAGATCAATCAGTCAAGAGTTCAGCCCGAGTCAAGAGTCAGCAGAGATATGAGTCGAATCCAGAGAATAAGCCCTTGATGGACATTTGTTCACTATAGTTATAGTGCTGTGTTCCCTTATCTCCCGCTCAAATCTTAATGTTTGTCCTTTGTGAAATGCTGGTGCACAAAACACCCAGCATGGGGCGATTCTTTCCTTTAATGGGTTTCGGTAGCACCTTAAACTGGCCAACTATCCGTTAATGTTTTCCCCATTGTCGAACCGGCTAGGAGTCTCCCTGACTGGTTTTTGGGGCCTCCTCGAATACTGATATGTGTATTGCTGTGTCTGGATGGGCCTTCGATTGCCCAGTACAATGGTCCTTACTTGTGCATGGAAAATGATTCCAGCACTTATCTCTTGCTATTGTGTCGAATGCAGACAGGTTGCATCCTGTCTTTATCAGTGTTTGCTGCGTATTAACCAATCTTATACTGAAATGTTTATTCGAACGCCATCTTGTCTGCCCACTGTATTCTGGAAGCTTCTGCCACGATGCTCGGCGGCCATTTTACAGGCTTCTGTGTCCTGTTTAATCATGACAGCATTTCGTTGAAATAAAACTGATGAAACAAATCTGCTTTATCTCGTTATTTCGAATCGCGATAATTGCGAATTTTACAACTGGCTTGTGGGACGCGATTTCCCTCCTGATGCCACTCCTTTTGAGCCGGGGCGGCGGGCCGTGCCTCATGCACCTTTCCCTTAAGGGGACGCGCCCCCGTGCTCCTTGTGTTACGGTACCCTACCGTGAGTCGATTTAGGACCGACTCCTCTGTTGTGGCGGGGTTAGTTGGATCAAACCACGCTTTTGCCTGCTCCCTGACGGCTGGCAAACTGTTGGCTACTACACACCTGAGCCAATGAGTTAAACCGACGCCGTTCAAATAGGCGCGCTCTGGCGCACCTGGGCAGCTTCGCTGGTATACTGGCCACAGTCTGTCGGCGAAAACCTTCGGGGGTTCTCCCTCCATCTGCACTGTCTGTCCCAATCTAACGAACGGACCTTCATCGTCCGCCCCCAACACTTCCAGGACCTCGTCCCTTAATTCCCCATAGGTATGATCTCCCCTTTTGCTCGCGTCTGAGAGACACTGTAGGACCGAGCTGTCTAATGAGAACAGCAGCATTTTGGCCTTTTCCCCATCGTCGCAGCCATTAATGGCTGCGGTCTGCTCTACCTCCCTGAAATGTACGGAAGGGTCGTCTGACTCGGACAGCTTCCGTACGTGACTGATCATAGCCCTCAGCTGGTGTGCATTGTGCGGCAACACAAGCTGGCTGAGGAGATTCCCCACTTCCCCACCGTCTCCGTTCGGGCCTCTCTTGATACCTGTAAGCGGGGACAACGGTCCCGGCTTCACTACTACTTCAGGGGACTGTACTACCTCGGGGACCTCTTCCTCTACTTCTACCACTTCCTCCCTTACCCAGGTTGCCGAATAGCTGGGTGGCGCGGAGGGCACAGTGGCAAATACCTCCTCTGCTTTGTTTGGTGGGGATTTTTGGAATTCCCCACCCACCGGCGGCTGGTGTGCTGACGGGCTTATAAGGCACACCATACCGTGCGCTTTATTCAGGGCCTCTTTAAGGTTCCCTATCTCTCTTTGGCAGACGCTGTGATCGGCCCCCTCATGTTTATCCTCGAGGGCCATCTTATATGCCGCCCTAACCCCCTTTAAGCTCTCTTCCTGGGCTTTTATTTGAGCAGCTAGGCGGGCACATCGTTCCCTTATTCTGCCCTCATTTAATTTTGCCTCAGTGACCTGGCACTCGAGGTAATCTATTTTCGTCTCATGGTGGTTGGCGACTAACTGGCGTTCCTGATGCAACGCATTTAAGGACGCGATGAGCTGCTGCCCCCCCGCGACCTTTTCGTCCATCTCCACCTCTAAACCCTTGATCTGAGCTGCCTGTGCTATGATGACCTGGTCCGAAATCTGGACTTGCCTTTTATAACACATCAGCCAAACCGCTTTCTCTACCGATTTTTTGTGTTCCTTGCTACCTGTCCACCTGATGGCTGCGTCTAGCGGACGCTTATCCACCAGCAGGTCACTTATCCATCTCTTAGTCAAATTAACTTTTCCAAAAACATAATCTGCTATTCTCTCTTCCATAACATTTCGCCCATTCATACCAGGGTCTAACACATTATTTTCTCGCTGCCAGTGTCCTGCCACGGTCGCCATTTTCTGTAAGGGGTTCGCGTGGCTCTGTGCTTAGCCTGGGTGCTAGTGCGGGGTTAGGCCTTATTGCCTGTTCTGGTCTCCAGCCAGCCTGGTAGCACTAGACACCCGTGAGTGGTTCGACCCACTCACCCTTACGGTTCTGACACTGGACTTAGGTGCGAGACCAGTAAATGCAGAGAAAAACTCAGGTAGACCCGGTTGAATAGTATGAAATGGAAAATCTTTATTGCATATTATTCAAGATTACGAAATACATGTCATAAGCACAGATTAATGACAGTACAAACTTACATACATTTATGCAACTAGGTTTAGGGAAACGAGGAGCGCACGACACATCGTAAAAGGGGACACACATTATAATTATCCTTAAAACAAAAACCCTCCCCTATCAATACCTGTCCTAATCTAGATCTGTAGGATCGAGAACCATGCTCACCACTCGTGATAACTCGAAGAATTCTAAAACGATGCTCGGATGGTTTCGCCACAGCACCTGACTATTCACGTGTTGATCAGAGGTCTCTGTACCCCACTTGTTTACTCGCTTTGCTCCGGCTAGCGGGCTGGACCGTCTGCTGTCATGAAGATCTGTGTTGACCTCAGAACTCCGATAAAACTCGAAGAAGAGTCTTCCTGGACCGACACCAGTTAGCCGGTAGAATTCAAAGAAGAGTCTTTTGACCAGTTCATGCAGTACACTGTAGAGTTCAGAAATGGTCTTTATATTTACGGGCACGGTCGGGGTTTACTGACCGCGGCGGCACGTGCAGTCGTCCTCTTCTTCTTCTTGTCTTGTTTCGTCTCGTCGGGCCTTTGGGTCCCTACACCGTTTACCGACCCTCGGGATGGTGCACCCGTTTACCGGCCTTCGCAGCCCAGCTCTTCACAGATCTTCGCGGCAAGCCACGAGGTTGACTCCCGGAATATCAGCGGACCAAGCGCTCGGTGGGCCGCAAACGAGAGCCAGGAGTCGAATCAAGAGAAAGATGGACGTTTGTTTACTACAGTTATAGTACTGTAATTCTTTATCTCCCGCCCAATCTTAATGTTCATCTTTTGTCATGTTTTGGCGCTCAAACTTCTTGTATGGGGTGGTTCTCGTTGTTAATGGGTTTCGGTGATACTTGTAACTGTCTAAGTACCCGTTAATATTTCTCCCATTATGGAACCGGCTAGGAGTCTCCCTGGAGGGGTTTTGGGGGCCTCCGAATTCTTGCTGTGAGTACCCGCGAACGGCTCTCTCATCGTAGAGCCGTGGGGAATTTGCGTATCAATGTCTTTGGATGGGCCCTTGATTGCCCAGTACAATAGCCCTCGTTTGTGCATGGAAAACCGATTCCAGCAATTATATTCTCTTAGGTGTACAAAATACAAAACGATCGCGTCTTGTCTATATTTCATTATGCTGAGTACTGTCCGATCTTGCTGAAATGTTTATTGAAACGCCATCTTGTCTGCCTACTGAAAAGTCTAGAAACTTCTGCCACGAGGCGCGGTGGCCATTTTACAGGCTGCTTGTGTCCGTTTTGAAACCTGACAGCATTTTGCTGAAATAAAGCCGTTTTACGAAACTGTATGTCTCTTTCTCATTATTTTTAAATCGCGATAATTATGAATTCTACAGTAATAACAACAGAAAATGCTGGAAGCACTCAGCAAGCCAGGCAGCATCCGTGGAGAGATAAACAGAGTTAACGTTTCAGGTCAGGGACCCTTCATCAGAACTGGAAAAGGTTAGAGATGTAACAGATTTTAAACAGGTGCAGAGGCAGGGAAAGGGGGAGGGGAGGAAGGAACTGAAGGAACATTCTGTGCTAGTTAGGAGGCAGGAGAGATCAAATGTTGCAAATGGGGATGGCAGAATCATCAACAGCCTGAAAAATGGGGGCTGGGGTTATGTTCTGAAATTGTTGAACTCAATGTTGAGTCCAGAAGGCTGTAAAGTACCTAATCGAAAGATGAGGAGCTGTTTCTCGAGCTTACATTGAGCTTCATTGGAACAGTGTAAGAGCCGAGGACAGAGAGATCAGAGTGGGAGTGGAGCGGAGAATTAAAGTGACAGGCGACCGGAAGCTCGGGGTCACCCTTACGGACTGAACGGAGGTATTCCGCAAAGCGGTCACCCAATCTGCGTTCGGTCTCCCCAATGTAGAGGAGACCGCATCGTGAGCAGCGAATACAGTATACTAAATTGCAAGAAGTACAAGTAAATCGCTGTTTCACCTGGAAGGAGTGTTTGGGGCCCTGGAAAGTGGGAAGGGAGGAGGTAAAAGGGCAGGTGATGCACCTCCTGCGCTTGCACGGGAAGGTGCCGGGCGAAGGTGAAGGGCTCATAACCTCAGCTCCAATCACATTTATATTTTATTTTATCCACCCTTTTATTTGTCCCCCCCCACCTTTTTTTTCCTCCTAGAAGCTGGCAGCTGTCCTTCATTCTGCCAGTGGATTTCACACTTCATTCAGCCTTAATCTGTCACATTAACACCACCTCTAGCCTTGCATATCTCTTAATGTCTCTTAATGTCTCTACATCTCCCCCTTGTTCCTTTATCCCCTCCCCCTTTTCCCAGCTTTACCCTGGCCTTAAATCTATTTGATTTCCGGCTCTTCCCAGTTCTGATGAAAGGTCATCGACCTGAAACGTTAACTCTCTTTCTCTCTCCACGGATGCTGCCTGGTCTGCTGAGTTTTTCCAGCGTTTTCTGTTGTTATTTCGGATTTCCAGCATCCGCAGTATTTTGCTATCGAAGGTGAAGGGCTGTTGGGGGTGATTCCTCGGTTGAGGAAAAAGGAAGACATGTGGGAAGCACGAGTATGGAAGGTGGCATCATCAGAGCAGATGTGGCAGAGACGGAGAAACTGGGAGAATGGAATAGAGTCCTTACAGGAAGCGGGGTGGGAGTGTAGAATTCGCAAAATTATCGCGATTGCAAAATAATGAGAAGTAGACATAGTTTCGTATAAACAGCTTTATTTCAGCAAAATGCTGTCAGGTTTCAAAACGGACATAAACAGCCTGTAAAATGGCCGCCACGCCTCGTGGCAGAAGGTTCTAGATTTTAAGCGGGCAGACAAGATGGCGTTTCAAGAAACATTTCAGCAAGATCGGACAGGACTCAGCATATTGAGATAAGACAAGACGAGATCGTTTTGCATTTTAACACCCAAGCCAGGAATATAAGTGCTAGGAATCGGGTTTTTCCATGCACAAATGAGAGCTATTGTACTGGGCAATTAGGGGCCCATCCAAAAGACATTGATACGCAAATTCCCCACGGCTCTACGATGAGAGAGCCGTTCGCGGGAACTCACAACAAGAATCGGAGGCCCTCAAAACCCCTCCAGGAGACTCCTAGCCGGTTCCACAATGGGAGAAATATTAACGGGTACTCAGACAGTAACAAGTACCACCCCATACAAGAAGTTTGAGCGCCAAAAACATGACAAAAGATGAACATTAAGATTGGGCGGGAGATAAGGAATTACAGTACTATAACTGTAGTGTCCAAACGTCCATCTTTCTCTTATTCTCGCTCTTATTCGCTCGACTCTTATTCCTTTTGACTCGCTTCTCTGGTCCGTGGATTTTCCGGGAGTCAACCTCGTGGCTTGCCGCGAAGATCTGTGGAGAGCTGCTCTGCGAAGGCCGATAAGCGGGCGCACCATCCCGAGAAGTCGGTAAACGGTGTTGGAACCGAAGGCCCGAGAGGAGATGAGATGAGATGAGATGAGAAGAGAAGAAGACGACTACACGTGCCACCGCAGTCAGTAAACCCCGACCGCGCCCGAAAATCGATTAACCATTTCTTCGAATTCTATCGGCTACTCCACAACTGGTGTCGGTCCAGAAAGACTCTTCTTTGAATTTTTCCGGCTAACTGGTGCCGGGCATAGGAAGACTCTTCTTTGAGTTTTATCAGAGTTCCGAGGTCAACACAGATCTTCATGACAGCAGACGCTCCAGCCTGCTAGCCGGAGCAGAAGCGAGTAAACAAGTGGGGTACAGAGACCTCTGATCAACACATGGATAGTCAGGTGCTGTGGTGAAAACATCCGAGCAATGTTTCGGAATTCTCCGAGTTATCACGAGTGGTGAGCATGAGTCTCGATCCTACAGATCTAGATTAGGACAGGTATTGATAGGGGAGGGTTTATGTTTTAAGGATAATTATAATGTGTGTCCCCTTTTACGATGTGTCGTGCGCTCCTCGTTTCCCTAAACCTAGTTGCATAAATGTATGTAAGTTTGTACTGTCATTAATCTGTGCTTATGACATGTATTTCGTAATCTTGAATAATATGCAATAAAGATTTTCCACTTCGCACTATTCAACCGGGTCTACCTGAGTTTTCTCTGCATTATTGCTCTCGCACCTAAGTCCAGTGTCAGAACCGTAAGGGCGAGTGGGTTGAACCACTCACAGGCATCTAATGCTGCCAGGCTGGCTGGAGACCAGAACAGGCGACAAGGCCTAACCCCGCACTAGCACCCAGGCTAAGCACAGAGCCACGCGAACCCCTTACAGGAGGAAGTATAGTCCAGGTAGCTGTGGGAGTCAGTGGGCTTGTAGTGAATGTTTGTCAATAGCCTATCCCCAGAGATGGAGACAGAGAAGTCGAGGAAGGGAAGGAAAGAGTCAGAGATGGGCCATGTGAAGGTGAGGGAAGGGTGGAAATTGGAAGCAAAGTGAATGAAATTTTCTAGTTCAGGGCGAGAGCAGGAAACAGCACCGATACAGTCATCAATGTACCAGAAAAAGAGGTAAGGGAGGGGACCTGAGTAGGACTGGAACAAAGAATGTTCCACATATCCCACGAAAAGGCAGGCATAGCTAGGACTCATGCGGGTTCCCATAGCACACCTTTAATTTGGAGGAAATGAGTGGAGTCAAAGGAGAAGTTGTTCAATGTGAGAACAAGTTCAGCCAGGCGGAGGAGGGTGGTGGTGGATGGGGACTGGTTGGGCCTCTTTTCAAGGAAGAAGCGGAGCGCCCTCAGGCCATCCTGGTGGGCGATGGAGGTGTAGAGGGATTGGACGCCCATAGTGAAAAGTAAACGGTTGGGGCCAGGAATCTGGAAACTGTTAAAGTGGCGGAGGGCGTTGGAAGAGTCGTGGATGTAGGTGGGAAGACACTGGACAAGGGGAGAAAAAATAGAGTCGAGATAGGAAGAGATAAGTTCCGTGTGGCAAGAACAGGCTGAAACAATGGGGGAGAAATTCAGTATCGCCCCATTTGGGGCGCAATTATCGGCCGGGCACAAAGATTAGCGCCTGGCGCTAATTATCGTAACCGACTGCAAACTTGACTTTTATCGCCCCTGGAGGTGATTGGAGCGCTAAATCGGGTGCTTCACGCTTGTCTTAAGGCGCAAAGGCTGAGGAGCGAGGCGCTACCTCAGAGCGCTGGCGAAGCTCATGTGATGTCAGTCAGCAATGGAACACACACACAATGGCACCGGCCAGTTCTTAAAGGGGATGGTTGATCTTGCTTTCAATTCACATCCTACTCATTGCAGCCTTGAATCTCTGCCTGGAGAAACCTGCACATCAAATCTGCTGGAAAGAACAATGGAGAGCACCAGGGAAAGAGCTTAGAGTGCAGCCCCCACAGTCTCTTCTAAATCAATACAAGGAATGGCAAATCAAAATGAACCTGCAAAGTGCTGCTCAGTACCCAAAACTCCTTCACACAGCGTTGAATCTCTCCAGAAGTCTCTCTCTCTCTCTCTCAGAATGCGTGGTTCAAAAATGGCACCAACAATAAAAGGCAGGAAGCGGTCACCTTTAAATAGCGCTCCCCCAGTCCCTTAATGACTGCAATTCGCTCCCCTCAACCTGTCGTTGCTAGCGTCAGGCAGTAAGGCAGGGGACGCCACTCAATATCTGCTCCGGGGCGATACCGGGGCGTTGCGCACTCGACTGACGTCACGATCTGCCGGCACAGGAGATCGTGGCGGTAGTGTTTAGCGCTGCCCCAAAATGTCTAGTTAATTTCGCGAGTGGCGCAAACATCGCCACGCCTGGGCGCTAGATGCTTTACGCCCCATTAGCACCCTCTTAAGGCGCTAACGGGAGGCGCAACCAACTGAATTTTTCCCCCAATGAGTCTACCAGGGCAGTCCTGTTTGTGGATCTTGAGAAGGAGGTAGAAGCGGGCTGTGCGGGGTTGGGGAACTATGAGGTTGGCGGCCGTGGAGGGAAGATCTCCAGAGGAGATGAGGTCAGTGACAGTCTTGGAAATGGTTTCTTGATGTTCGGCAGTGGGGTCATGGTCCAGGTGGAGGTAGGAGGAGGTGTCGGAGAGTTGGCGTTCAGCTTTCGCTAGGTAGAGGTTAGTTCGCCAAACAACAACAGCACCACCCTTGTCAGCAGGTTTAATGACAATGTTGGGGTTGGATCTAAGAGAAAGGAGTGCTGCAAGTTCAGAGGGAGGTAGGTTGGAGTGAGTGAGGGGAGCAGAGAAACTGAGACGGCTGATGTCACGTCGGCAGTTTGCAATGAAAAGATCTAGAGAGGTTAAGAGGCCAGAGGGAGGGGTCCAGGTAGAACAAGAATTCTGAAAACGGGAGAAAGGGTCAGCTGTGGGGGTGGTAGACTCTGGCCAAATAAGTGGGCATGGAGATGAACGCGACGGAAAAAGAGCTCAGCATCGTGCCGAGCTCGAAATTCATTGAGATGGGGTCGTAAGGGGATGAAGCTCAGGCCTTTGCTGAGGACTGATCGTTCGGGGTCAGAGAGGGGAAGGTCAGAGGGGATAGTGAAAACACGGCATGGGGTGAGATTGGAAGAACGGATGGGGTCAGAGGAATGTGAAGGGGAAGAAGGTTCCGGAGGGGTGTTGGCGTCCAAGAGTTGTTGAAGCTTGCGATCCTTGACACCTGAAAGGAAGAAAAAAAGTTTTTTGTTAAAGCGCCGGATGAGGCGAAGGTTGAAATGGAAAACTTTAGCTATGAGGGAAGATTGGATAGGCTGGGTTGTTTTCCTTGGAACGGAGGAGGCTGAGGGGAGATTTAATTGGGATGTATAGATTTATGAGGGGCCTAGATAGAGTGGATAGGAAGAACCTATTTCGCTTAGCAGAGGGGTCAAGAACCAGGGGGCATGGATTTACAGTAATTGGTAAGAGGATTAGAGGGGAGATGAGCAAAAAAAAATTCACCCAGAGGGTGGTGGGGGTCTGGAACTCAGTGCCTGAAAGGGTGGCAGAGGCAGAAACCCTCATCACATTTAAAAAGTACTCGGATGTGCACTTGAAGAGCCGTAACCTTCAAGGCTATGGCCCTAGTGCTGGAAGGTGGGATTAGGCTGGGTAGCTCTTTTCCGACTGGCATGGGCACGATGGGCGGAATGGCCTCCTTCTGTGTCATAATTTTTCTATGATTATAAGCGTCCAGGACTTCCCACATGGCACAGGATGCTCATTCCATGGGGCTGAGCTGCCCTGCCATGCCTTTACTTTGTAGACTATTAACTAGACACACTTGCCAGCTTCTCACCAATCAGCTCCTTCCCTGATTGTGACGTCACTATAGATGTTTTGCAGTAGTTGCTTTTGTTGTTGTTTTCGCTGGTGGTTTTCTGCCTCCTCGCTGCCACCTTTATCCTACTCCGCTCCCGCTCCTTCTGGTCTCGGGCCTCCTCGCTGCCGCCTTTATCCTGCTCCGCTCTCGCTCCTTCTGGTCTCGGGCCTCCTCGCTGACGCCTTTATCCTGCTCCGCTCTCGCTCCTTCTGGTCTCGGGCCTCCTCGCTGACGCCTTTATCCTGCTCCGCTCCCGCTCCTTCTGGTCTCGGGCCTCCTCGCTGCCGCCTTTATCTTGCTCCGCTCTCGCTCCTTCTGGTCTCGGGCCTCCTCGCTGCCGTCTTTATCCTGCTCCGCTCTCGCTCCTTCTGGTCTCGGGCCTCCTCGCTGCCGCCTTTATCCTGCTCCGCTCTCGCTCCTTCCAGTCTCGGGCCTCCTCGCTGCCGTCTTTATCCTGCTCCGCTCTTGCTCCTTCTGGTCTCGGGCCTCCTCGCTGACGCCTTTATCCTGCTCCGCTCTCGCTCCTTCTGGTCTCGGGCCTCCTCGCTGCCGCCTTTATCCTGCTCCGCTCTCGCTCCTTCTGGTCTCGGGCCTCCTCGCTGACGCCTTTATCCTGCTCCGCTCTCGCTCCTTCTGGTCTCGGGCCTCCTCGCTGACGCCTTTATCCTGCTCCGCTCTCGCTCCTTCTGGTCTCGGGCCTCCTCGCTGCCGCCTTTATCCTGCTCCGCTCTCGCTCCTTCTGGTCTCGGGCCTCCTCGCTGCCGCCTTTATCCTGCTCCGCTCTCGCTCCTTCTGGTCTCGGGCCTCCTCGCTGACGCCTTTATCCTGCTCCGCTCTCGCTCCTTCTGGTCTCGGGCCTCCTCGCTGCCGCCTTTATCCTGCTCTGCTCTCGCTCCTTCTGGTCTCGGGCCTCCTCGCTGACGCCTTTATCCTGCTCCGCTCTCGCTCCTTCTGGTCTCGGGCCTCCTCGCTGCTGCCGCCTTTATCCTGCTCCGCTCTCGCTCCTTCCAGTCTCGGGCCTCCTCGCTGGCGCCACCTTTATCCTGCTCTGCTCTCGCTCCTTCTGGTCTCAGGCCTCCTCGCTGGCGCTGCCTTTATCCTGCTCTGCTCTCGCTCCTTCTGGTCTTGGGCCTCCTCGCTGGCACTGCCTTTATCCTGCTCTGCTCTCGCTCCTTCTGGTCTCGGGCCTCCTCGTTGGCGCTGCCTTTCTCCTGCTCCACTCCCGCTCCTTCTGGTCTCGGGCCTCCTTGAGATATCCAGGGCGTCGTGCTGTGCCTGTGTGCAGGTAATGATGTTGCGGGACTCCTCCTACAGTCCTGGTCTTCTCCTTGGTATTATGTGCTGTCTTGTTCTGCAGAAAGAGAGGGCAAGAATGAGTGGCTGTTAAATAGATAAAAGGAGATGTGTAGGGCTTGTACATATAGAGGATGTGTGAGAGGTATAGAAGAAACAAGATGGAATTAGGATGAGGAGGTGATAAATGTAAAGGGAAGTGTATGTCACATGAAGTGAGGAAGGAGTCCAGGGATGAGTTGGTGGTTGTGCAAGTGGCAGCATATGAAAAGAGACTGGTGTTACTGAGTGCTGTTAAGAGAGGAAAGAAAGAGGTGAGTAGGTTTGAAATGAGAAAGAGTGGTGTTTTAGTATGCCCTTGTGATTGCATGGTGAAGAATGTGATGGAGGGAAGGTATTAGTTGAGAGTGCTGGAGAAAAGGCTGAGAGATGTGCTGTCAGGTGCTGTTAATACTGTTGTACTCATCTTTGCTGCTCTTGTGAGGTCATTATAGCTTTTAACATTGAACCCAGGTCCTGGGGGTGATCCCGATGGCACTGACCCTCTCACACACCTCTGTCCAGACCTGCCTGACAGTGTCTTAGGGATGCTCCTGTGGGTGCTGGGGAAGAGCACCTCCGCTTGGCCCTCACTTCCTCCAGGGATACATCAGGAAAGCAGGGTGTTGCCCTTCAACTCACCTCTTCAGTTGTAGGAACACAGGAACAGGAGTAGGCTATTGAGCCCCTTGAGCCTGTTCCACCATTCAATGAGATCATGGCTGATCTGCGACCTAACTCCATATACACACCTTTGGCCCTTATCACTTAATACCTTTGGTTAACAAAAAGCTATCAATCTCCAATTTGAAATTAAATATTGATCTAGCATCAATTGGTGTTTGCGGAAGAGAGTTCCAGATTTCTACCACCCTTTGTGTGCAGAAGTGTTTCCTAATTTCACTCCTGAAAGGTCTGGCTCTAATTTTTAGACTATGCCCCCTAGTCCTAGAATCCCCAACCAGCGGAAATAGTTTCTCTCTATCTATCCTATCTGTTCCCCTTAAGATCTTGAAAACCTCAATCCGATCACCCCTTAACATTCTAAATTTGTGTAATCTCTCCTCGTAACTTAACCCTTGGAGTCCAGGTATCATTCTGGTAAACCTACGCTGTGCTCCCTCCAAGGCCAATATATCCTTCCTAAGGTGTGGTGCCCAGAACTGCTCACAGTACTCCAGGTGTGGTCTAACCAGGGTTTTGTAAAGCTGCAGCATAACTTCTACCCCCTTGTATTCTAGTCCTCTAGATATAAAGGCCAGCATTCCATTAGCCTTTTTGATTATTTTCTGTACCTGTTCATGACATTTTAATGATCGATGTACCTGGACCCCAAGGGGTAGAAATTAGGTCGCGCCCCATTTGGGGCGCAAATATCGTCTGGACGCAAATATTAGTGCCTGGCGCTAATTATCGGCACTGACAGGAAACTTCACTTTTACCGCCCTGGGAGGTGAGTGGAGCGCTAAAGCAGGCGCTGCACACCTGTCTTAAGGCGCAAAGGCCAAGGAGTGAGGCGCTAACTCAGAGCGCTGGCGAAGCTCATGTAATGTCAGTCAGCAATGAAACACACACACAATGGCACGGGCCAGTTCTTAAAGGGGATGGTTAATCTTGCTTTCCATCCACATCCTGTTCATTGCAGCCTTGAATCTCGGCCTGGAGAGACTTGCACATCAAATGTGCTGGAAAGAACAATGGAGAGTAACAGGCAAAGAGCTCAGAGTGCAGCTCCCACAGTCTTTGCTAAATCGATACAAGGAATGGCAAATCAAAATGAACCTGCAAAGTGCTGCTCAGTACCCAAAACTCCTTCCCACAACGTTGAATCTCTCCAGAAGTCTCTCCCTCTCTCTCTCAGAATGCGTAGTTCAAAAATGCCACCAACAATAAAAGACAGGAAGAGGCCCCCTTTAAATAGCGCCCCCCCCCAGCCCCACAGCGATTGATAGCGTTCCAGTCTTCTGGTCGTTGGATGCGCCAGGCGGTAAGGCAGGGGGCGCCACTCAATTTCCGCTCCGGGGCGCCACAAGGGCGTTGCACCATGGAATGACGTCACAATCTGCGCGCGCAGGTGGTCGCAGCGGTAAGTTTCAGCGCCGCCGCACAATCTCAAGTTAAGTTCTCGAGCGGCGCAAACATCGCTGCGCACGGGCGTTAGCGGCTTTGCGCCCCATTAGCACCCTCTTAAGGCGCTAACGGGAGGCGCAACCAAGTGAATTTTTACCCCCAAGTCTCTTTGGACCTCCACTGTTTTTAGCTTTTCACCATTTAGAAAGTATCCTGTTCTATCACTTTTAGGTCCAAAGTGGATGACCTTACATTTGCCTACATTCAAATCCATTTGCCACAGCTTTTCCTGTTCACTTAATCTATCAATATCCCTTTGTAATTTTATGCTTTCTTCTACGCTGCCTACAATGCCGCTGATCTTTGTATCTTTGGTAAATTTGGATATATGACTTTCTAAGCCATCATCTAAGTTGTTAATAAATACTTTGAATAGTTGAGGCCCCAACACAGATCCCTGCGGGACACCACTAGTCACATCCTGCCAATTTGAGTACCTACCCATTATCCCTACTGCCTGTCTCCTGCCACTCAGCCAATTTCCTAACCAGGTCAATAATTTGCCTTCAATTCCATGGGATTCTACCTTAGTTAACAGTCTTTTAAGTGAGACTTTATCAACTGCCTTCTGGAAGTCCATATAAATAACATCCATAGACATTCCCCTGTCCACTACTTTAGTCACCGCTTCAAAAAATTCAATCAGGTTTGTCAAGCTTGACCTACCTTTCACAAATCCATGCTGGCTCTCTCTGATCAACTGAAAATTTTCGAGGTGTTCAGTTACCCTATCCTTAATTATAGACTCTAGCAATTTCCCGACAATAGATGTTAGGCTAACTGCTCTATAATTCCCTGGTTTCCCTCTCTCACCATTCTTGAATAGTGGAGTGACATGCTCAATTTTCCAATCTAAAGGAATGATTCCTGAATTGAGAGAACTTTGGAAGATTATAGTTCGGGCATCTGCAATATGCTCACCTACTTCCTTTAAAACCCTGGGATAGAAATCTCGTCCTGGGGATTTGTCCCTCTTTAGTGCCATTATTTTCTTCATTATTGTTATTTTACTTACGTTATTTTTATTGAGTCCCTGTCCCTGATTCAATATTATTTTCCTTGGGATTTCCGGCAAGCTTCCTCTACTGTAAATACTGACGCAAAGTAATTATTCAACATGTCCGTCATTTCCTTATTATCATTGACAGTATTACCGCTTTCAGTTTTTAAGGGGCCAACATTACTCCTTACTACTCTCTTTTCCCTAACAGAATTGTAAAAATTATTTGTGTTCATTTTGATATCCCTTGCAAGTTTCTTTTCCTGCTCCTTTTTGTACCTCTTCCTGTCTGTTTTGTGACCCTTTGTATATTTCCCATTCGCCAGGATCTGTGTTTTTTTTTTGAATTTTTGTATGCTTTTTCTTTTAGTTTTATGCTGTCCCTCACCTCTTTAGTCGTCCATGGCAGGTTTTTTTTTGGCAAGTAGAGTTGCAGCCCCCCAGGGGTATAAATTGGTTCTGTACCACCTTGAATTCGTTTTTGAACATCTGCCACTGATCTTCTGTCATTTTACCCATTAACAGATTTGCCCAGTTTACTGTGGACAGTCTCTGTCTCATCCCATTGAAGTCGGCCTTATGCAAATCTAGAATCTTAGTAGCTGTTTCGTGTTTCTTCCTTTCAAATGCGACGTTGAACTCGATCATGTTATGATCGCTATTGGATAAATGTTCATGCACAGTTAGGCTCTAAACTGAAAAATGCAAGTAGAGGATGCAACCTCGCTTTAAGAGGTGCATCACCACTTTAGGTACAGTCGGAAAACAAGCCAGAAACTGTGCGCATCACACGGGCATGGTGCCTGAAACTACAGGTGACTGGGAGGGCAGCCCAACCTAAATGAGGCCCAGGAGTTCAAATACAGAACTCGCTCACTGCAGCCAAAAAAAAGGCCCACGGTATTTTAAATCCCAGGCTTCATTATAAGGTCACCGGCAGGTTTCCCACCTGATTTGTTGACCAGGTAAGAAACCAGCCCAGAGGTCTCAATTTCTGGCGGGTCAGCCAGAAGTTTAGTTCATATGGGAGTGCATCTCTTAAAACATGGTTGCATTTCCTTGTGCAAATTTTGCTGTTGGAGTGGTGCAGCAAGAAACTGAGTCTTAGTGAGTTGCAGGAAGGCTCCCAGGTTCTGTGATGTCTCTGTGGTGGTCCTGCTGGAAACATAGAAACATAGAAGATAGGAGCAGGAGTAGGCCATTCGGCCCCTCTAGCCTGCTCCGCCATTCAATGCGATCATGGCTGATCATCCAAATTCAGAACCCTGTCCCTGCTTTCTCCCCATATCCCTTGATCCCTTTAGCCTTAAGAAATATATCCAACTCCTTCTTGAATATATTTAATGAATTGGCCTCTACTGCCTTCTGTGGTAGAGAATTCCACAGGTTCACCACTCTCTGGGTGAAGAAATTCCTCCTCATTTGTGTCCTAAATGGCTTACCCCTTATCCTTAGACTGTGACCCCTGGTTCTGGACTCCCCGACCATCGGGAACATCCTTCCTGCATCTAGTCTGTCCAGTCCTGTCAGAATTTTATAAGTTTCAATGAGATCCCCTCTCATTCTTCTAAACTCCAGCGTGTATAAGCCCAATCGACCCAATCTCTCCTCATACGTCATTCCTGCCATCCCAGGTATCAGCCTGGTGAATCTTCGCTGAATTCCTTCCATGGCAAGAACCTCCTTCCTCAGATAAGGCGACCAAAACTGCACACAATACTCAAGATGTGGTCTCACCAAGGCCCTGTACAACTGCAGCAAGACATCCTTGTTCCTATACTCAAACCCTCTCGCTATGAAGGCTAACATGCCATTTGCCTTCTTAACCGCCTGCTGCACCTGCATGCTTACCTTCAGCGACTGGTGCACAAGGACACCCAGGTCTCGTTGCACTTCCCCTTCTCCCAATCTATTGCCATTCAGATAATAATCTGCCTTCCTGTTTTTGACACCAAAGTGGATAACCTCGCATTTATCCACGTTATATTGCATCTGCCATGCTTCTGCCCAATCACCCAACCTGTCCAAAT
Source organism: Squalus acanthias (assembly GCA_030390025.1). Taxonomy (NCBI): domain Eukaryota; kingdom Metazoa; phylum Chordata; class Chondrichthyes; order Squaliformes; family Squalidae; genus Squalus; species Squalus acanthias. The sequence goes on along the minus strand of CM059426.1, from coordinate 102,569,678 downwards.
CATCCTAGAGTTTCTCTGCATCCTCCTCACAGCACACACGCCCACCCAGCTTTGTGTCGTCTGCAAACTTGGAGCTATTACATCTAGCTCCCTTGTCCAGATCATTAATATATATTGTGAATAGCTGGGGTCGAAGGACCGATCCCTGGAAAAGGTCAGGACAAGTGTGAAAACAACTTTATTACAGGTAGGTTATCATTGGCTGATACACTTCAGTTCGCACGAGCAGGTTTTTAAATCGCAGATTACACAAACAAAATGGGGCCTGAATGGCATTTTTAAATGCTCTGTTAAATTCTACAAGGCCTGTATTTGCAGATTTCACAGAAAAATGAACAGAATCACAGAATGTGATCACAAAATTGTTAAATTTCTCAGAATCCCATGTAATAAAGACAGAATTTCTCTTCACTTATTGCCACAAACCAGTGACCGTAATTATAAACGGACAAAATCTTGGAATGTGATCTGAATACACCATTTAAAATTCCAGAACATTGTGCAATAAAAACAGAATTTGATTTATTCAGTGAGCGTAAACCAGTGGACTTGCATTCCGGCTATTAACCCGTAATCTGCTAAAAGAGGAAAGCGTAACCATATTTTTTTTTCTCACGTGGATTCTTTTCTAAATTTTGAGTGAGTTGCTGAATCCTCTTCATGTTCAAGGGCAAAGTAACATGCAAAACAAAACAAAAATATATATATTCTAGACTGTGAGTAACCACGAACAGACAAATCAGAGCAGCAGCTGAGTGATTCTTTTTAAAATGACACTGCACCATATAATACACAGCTAAAATGAAAGTGTCAAAGACGTCAGGAAGAAATACAAGACAACTTGCAATAATGAAAGATAGGAGAAATTGATGAGAATTCAAGTCACATCACTCTTTAGAACCAGAATATAATGGCAGTTCTCTTGTAGCTGTTTAATCATGTGCTATTATTTATGAAAGTGTATAGCTCTCGTGTTCTGTCAAGCTGTTTTTTTGTTGCTTCATTCTCTTGAGGCAATTTTACAATCATTTGTGAAATCAACTGTGTCTGAGAGAAAGGTGTCTGCAGTAAATTCCGTTACTGAAGGAAGGAGAATATACAGCATTATGTCTAGAAGAGTGCAAACAGTCAGGGGGAGAAATTCCCCTCGAGAGCCATTTGGGGTGCTAAGTCAAAAATGTTTGAAAAGTTAGCGCCAGGTGCTAACCTTTTCAAACATTTGCGAAATTCCCATGTTTTGCTCCAAGAGGGAAGTCGAGCACTAAATCAAGCGTTCCACTTGCCTCTTGGAGCACAAGAGGCGGGGAATGTCCCGATCCGGGGTGATGTGCTCAGCAGTGCCACGCGTGGCCACGCATGGCGCTGCCGCGTTGCAGGGGCTCTTCCCTGCATTGAAGGGAAGGGCTCCCTGCTGCGAGCTCTGCATTTTTTTTTTGGCATCTGCTGGAGCACCGGGGTGCGTGAGAGCCGCGCGATCAAGCTGAGTGCCGGGCTGACCGAGCACAGCACTCAGCCCACGTCCGCTGCTCAGAATTTTTTTTTTTAAATCGGCGCTTTTTTTCATGTCGGCCGGCCGCCACGCCTTTAAGCTGCGCCCCGCAAACGGCCGGCCTCCCTGTTAACGACCCCTGCAGCAGTCGGTAACATCGCCTGGCGCTGCTGCGGGGGGCAAGGGGGAATGTTTGTAACCTTTACAAACATTAGTTAAATTCCCATTTTTTTTATTCCAAGAGGGAAGTGGAGCACTAAATCAAGCGCTCCACTTGCCTCTTGGAGTGCAAGAGGCAGGGAGAGTCCCAATCCGGGAAGAAGTGCTCAGCAGCGCCATAAGTGGCCAAGCGTGGCACTTCCTCGTTGCAGGGGCTCTTCCCTGCATTAAAAGGAACGGCCCCACGCTGCGAGCTCTGCAGTTTTATTTTTTGATATGTGGGCCACCGGGGAGCGGGAGTGCCACACGACCAGCCCGGCACTCATGCAGAGTGCCGGGCTGACCGATCACGGCATGGACGCCGCGACCAGTGGCCGAAAATAAATATTTCAAAAAATCAGCAGATATTTTTGGCCAACCGCCCACCGCGCCTTTAAGTTGCGCCCCTCGAGCTGCCGGCCTCAGTGTTCACGACCCCTGCAGCAGTCGGTAACATCGCTGGGTGCTGCTGCGGGGCACGATTGCGAATTTTTCTTCTGAGGCGCTATCGGGGCGCTGCATCCGGACATCATGATCTCCGGGCGCAGGAGATCGGGGCCACCACTAACCTCCCGCGGAATTTCGCGGGAGACGTGGTTATCGCCTGGTGGGGGGGGACTCAAAGCCATCCCACCGGAGGCACAAACGAGGGGAATTTTGCCCCCTTAAGATAGCCTAGTCATAGAGATGAAAATTCAAATAATCAACAATACGATGGGCCTGACACTCCTCGTAATGAGAAAGTGCCATTTCAAAGAACATGGTGCCAAAATTCCTGTCTATGCTACATTTAACTAAAAAATAGAAGTGAGTAAAAATTGCTGAAATTTATGGAGAAGAGGCATTGAATTATTAACCCGTATATGGTATTTCTATGAGGATTCCTATCACTCCACAAATGGATTAACAAACTCCGTGAAAAAAATTGGGGGTTGGTGGAGATTGTGCTTGTTGAGTCCTTGTTAAAGATCAATCATGGGCGATGCTTAAAAGCTCTTTGAAAATTGTATATTTAGTGGAAGGACAGGCTTGGAGTTAGTCAGCAAAGTTTTGCAAAAATATCAGAGAAGTAGTAGAGATTTTTCTGCCCCACACCATGATTGCAGTGAGTGTGGATTAATTTTGCTTAGTAGTAGAGAAGTAGAGGGCAGCACAAGACTCAAAAGCACTTGGTAGGCACTCAATTCTCACCAGAAATGGCTTCCTCTGCTCCAGAGTCAGCTTTCCGATATGCACTGTGGGATGCTCGTTCATTAAGTGCACATATCAGAAATTTAGGCACAAGTTGTGCATAATTTTCTGACTATTTATTTAAATGGTTGGAAATTCATGCACAGCATAATTTCCAACATATGCTCACAGCAGCTGAGGCTTCACACTGGAAGTACAATTTCAGAATAAAATCGCCATTGTGAAGATCATGGAATATTTGAATAATGTGGTACACACCATGAATCCTGTTCAAATTGCCACCGTTCCAGTTACCCCACACCTTGCAAACCTGAATTAAACAATAATCTAATGGTAAGGGAACACCGAGCTAACTGTGACCATAACATGATTGAATTTGATATTGGGTCTGAGAGGGAGAAAGGTGAGTCATGAACCAAGGTTTTAAATTTAGGTAGGGCTGACTTTGGAGGGTTGAGGCAGAAATTGACCACAATAGACTGGGCAAAACTACTTAGGATAAAATTACAGACAAACAGTGGGAGTTGTTCAAAGATGTATTTGGTAGAAGACCCGTACACAGAATTACATAGAATATACAGCACAGAAACCGGCCATTTGATCCAACTAGTCTGTGCTGGTGTGTATATTCCACATGAATCTCCTCCCATTACATCTACCTCATCTCAGCCTTTCAGGACATCTTTCTATTCCTTTTTTGCTCATGTACTCGTCTATTTTCCTTTTGAAAGCATCTAAACTATTTGCCTCAACCACTCCCTGTGGTAGTGAGTTCCACATTCTAACCACTCTGAGTAAAGAAATTTCTCCTTATTTCCCTATTGGATTTATTAGCAACTATTTGTATTTAGGGCCCCTAGTTTTGGATTCTCCCACAAGAGGAAATATTTTCTCCACATCCATCCTGTCCAACTCATTTGTAATTTTAAAGATCTCTATCGGGTCTCCTCTAAGTCTTCTAAGAAAAAAGCCCTGACCTGTTCAATCTTTCCCGATTGCTGTAATCTCTCAGTTCTGGTACCATCCTTTTGCAATTTCTCCAGTGCTTCTATGTCCTTTTTATAGTATGGAGACCAGAACTGTGCACAGCACTCCAAGTGTGGCCAGACTAGGGTCCCAAAAAATTTAATAAAACTTCATTACTTCTGAATTTTATAACCCGAGAAATAAATCCCAGTGCTCTGTTAGCATTTTTAATTGCTTTGCTGTTCTGCAATGTAGCTTTTAATGATTTGTTCACCTGTATCCCTAGATCCCTTTGCTCTTTTGCCCCATTCATTTTTTATTTTCTAAGGTGTCGGTGATATTTCTATTTTTTGTACCAAAGTGCATCACCTCACATTTATCTATGTTAAAGTTAATTTACCACTTAACTGCCCAGTCTGCAAGTTTTCTAATGTCTTCTTATATTATGTGGCATTCTTCCTCAGTATTAGCTATACCCCCAGTTTAGTATCATCTGCAAATTTCGATACAAGTTACTTATGCTTAAGTTCAAATCATTAATATAAATTATGAATAACAGTGGTCCCCAGCACTGATCCTTGTGGAACACCTTTGTCATGAGTCTACTATGTGGTACCTTATCGAAGGCCTTTTGAAAATCCAAGTATATGACATCTACTACATTACCCTTGTCTACTCTTTCCGTTACTTCTTCAAAGAATTCTATCAGGTTAATTAAGCATGACTTAGACTTTTAGGGGGAAAAATTCAGTTGGTTGCGCCTCCCGTTAGCGCCTTAAGAGGACGCTAATGGGGCGCAAAGCATCTAGCGCCCAGGCGCGGCGAAGTTTGCGCCGCTCGTGAAATTAACTAGACATTTTGCGGCAGCGCTAAACACTACCGCCACGATCTCCTGCGCCGGCAGATTGTGACGTCAGTCGAGTGCGCAATGCCCCGGTATCGCCCCGGAGCGGATATTGAGTGGCGCCCCCTGCCTTACCGCCTGACGCTAGCAACGACAGGTTGAGGGGAGCGTTCTGCAGTCATGAAGGGAAAGGGGGAGCGCTATTTAAAGGTGACCGCTTCCTGCCTTTTATTGTTGGTGCCATTTTTGAACTATGCATTCTGAGCGAGAGAGAGAGAGACTTCTGGAGAGATTCAACGTTGTGTGAAGGAGTTTTGGGTACTGAGCAGCACTTTGCAGGTTCATTTTGATTTGCCATTCCTTGTATCGATTTAGAAGAGACTATGGGGGCTGCACTCTGAGCTCTTTGCCTGGTACTCTCCATTGATCTTTCCAGCAGATTTGATGTGCAGGTCTCTCCAGGCCGAGATTCAAGGCTGCAATGAGCAGGATGTGGATGGAAAGCAAGATTAACCATCCCCTTTAAGAACTGGCCCGTGTCATTGTGTGTGTGTTCCATTGTTGACTGACATTACATGAGCTTCGCCAACGCTCTGAGGTAGCGCCTCGCTCCTCGGCCTTTGCGCCTTAAGACAGGTGTGAAGCGCCTGATTTAGCGCTCCAATCACCTCCAGGGGCGATAAAAGTCAAGTTTGCAGTCGGTGGCGATAATTAGCGCCAGGCGCTAATCTTTGCGCCCAGCCGATAATTGCGCCCCAAATGGGGCGATACTGAATTTCTCCCCCTTAGAATCTATACTGACTATTTTTTATTATACTTTCTGTCGCTAGATGCTCTTCTATCACATCTTTTAGTATAGATTCCAGTATCTTTCCTATTACTGACTTGAAGCTGATTGGTCTATAGTTCCCAGGTTTTGTTCTATCTCCTTTTTGTATATAGGAACAACATTAGCTGTCCCCCAGCCCTTTGGCACTACCCCTCTTCTATAGGAACTTATATATATAAATAAACTAGTGCCTCTGTTATCTCCTCCCTAGTTTCCTTGAGGATGCGTGGGTGCCTATACCTGGGGTTTTATCTTCTTTTATTTTTGCTAATTTGTCAATTATTTTCTTCCTTTATATCCCAACTGTATTAACATTCTTTTTAAGCTCATCCTCTAGTGAAGTGTCTATTTTATCTTCTTTAGTAAAAACTGAGGTGAAGTAGTTATTTAATACTTCCGCCATTTCTCTGTCATTACCTGTGAGTTTAATATACGCATCCTGTAGTGGCTCTATCTCTACTTTAATTTTCCTTTTGTTATTTATGTGTCTATAGAACACTTTATTATTTATTTTTATATTCCTTGATAATTTGATTTTGTAATTTCTCTTTGTCTTCCTGATAGTTTTATTAATTTCTCTTTAGCAAGGGATATCAAGAACACTAAAGGATTTTACAAGTATATTAACAGAAAGAGGGTGACTAAGAATAATGTGGGCGTCTTAAAGACAGACACAGGTGGTTGAAAATCAGGAAATGCCAGACTTGATAAATACTTACTTTGTATCAGTCTTCACAGTAGAGGATAAAGTATCAAAGAAATGAGGAGAAAAAAAAATAAATCAAGAGGAGGAACTTACTGAATTTAATATAAGTTAAAAAATAGTTCTGGAGAAAATAATGAGACTGATGATAAACAAATCTCCAGGACATGATGGTTTCCACCCAAGGATATTAAAAGAAGTAGGTGAGAAAATTGTTGATGAGTTAGTCATGATCTTGCAAAACTCTCTCGATTCAGGAATTGTCCCCTTAGATTGGAAAATTGACAATGTCACTCCACTATTTAAGAAGAGTAGGAGAGAAACTAGGAAATTACGGGCATTAGTCTAACATCTGTTGTGGGGAAATTATTAGAATCTATTATTAGGAACAGAGGGGGTGATTTTGCCAATGGGGGCGTGCTGGAGGCGGGACTGCTGCTTGGGTTTTAGTCCCACCTCCATCGACTTGTGGCCAACCCACGCTATTTTCCCTTGATTGACCTTGTTAAGCCCACCCAGTGGGCTTAGGAGGCCAATTAAGGGGAAGCCGGTTACAGAGAACGTCAGCGTATGACGTTTCATCTGTCAAAAATATTTGACAGATGAATTGTCATCGTTTGACGGCTCTGTGAAGCTGTCAAACACTGACATTCTATGTTGTTTCATGAGTCCTTGTATTCAAGACTCATCAAATCTCTTTTGTGAGCAGAAATTAGATGACTGTTGCATCGGAGAATGCAGCAGCCATCTGTCATCTCTGCCGGTGAGATGCCGGAGTCTCCGGTTCCCCAACTGTTGAAGCCTGCAGGAAGAAACAAAAGTAAGTAAACATTTTCTATCACTTTCCACTCACCTCACATACTTTCCTCTCCACACTTGCACCCATCACTTACCTCCACAGCACACTTTTGCACCCCTCTGACCCCCGCAGACCCACTGCTCGCCTCAGTGACCCTGGCGGGATTTGGTGGAAAAATGGGGATAATCCTCTTAACTGCCTGTTAACTACCTGTTAACAGGCAGTTAAGTGGCTGTAATCCCCTTCCCGCCTCCAGGAGATGGGACCCGGCACGGGTCGGCTCCCTGCCTCCTGGGAAGATGGCACGAAGGCGGGTTGGGGGCGGGATGGGTACCCGCCCCCAGATTCTGCCATTTTCACGGCAGTCCCGCCTCCAAACCCGCCTCCCCAGGGCTGGCAAAATCTAGCCCAGAGTGACTGAGCACTTGGACAAACATGAACTAATCAGAGAGCATCAGCATGGATGGTTTAGAGGAAGTAAGTGAGGAAATTGCAGATGATCAGCCAGAATCTTCCAAAGCTCTCTCGATTCAGGAATTGTCCCTTTAGACTAGAAAATTGCAAAAAATAACTGCATTATTTAAGAAAGGTGAGCGAGAGAAACCAGGAAATTATAGACCTGTTAATCTAACATCTGTGGTGGGGAAGTTATTGGAAACTATAAATAAGGATAAAGTGACTGAGCAGTTAAGAGAAGTTTGAGCTGAATAGAAAGAGCCAACATGGATTTGTAATGGGTAGATCATGTCTAACATGAAACGTGTTTTATGTAGGCATGTTAGCCATGATCTTATTGAATGGCGGACCAGGCTCGAGGGGCCATATGGCCTACTCCTGCGCTTACTTCTTATGTTCTTAAACCTCTTCAAATTTTTTGAGGAAGTAACTGAAGTAGTAGACAGGGGAATGCCTATGGACGTAGTTTATATGCTCTTCCAGAAGTGATTCGATAAGGATTTACGTAAGAGACTGTTAGCTAAAATTGAAACCCATGGAATTGAAGGAAAATTATTGACCTGGTTAGGAAATTTGTTAGGCGGTAGAAGACAGAGAGTAGGGCTAAGGGATATCTACTTGAATAGGAAGGAAGTGACTAGTGGTGTCCCACAAGGATCTGTGTTAGGGTCTCATGTATTAACTATATTTATTAATGACTTAGATAACACAATAGAAAGCCATATATCAATGACACAACAATAGCTGGCATAGCAAGTAGTGTAGATGGGAGCATAAAATTAAAAAGAGACATTGATAGATTATGTGAGTGGGCAAACCTAGCAGATAGATTTCAAAGCAGGTAAATGTGAGGTCATCCATTTTGGACCAATAAAGGATTGATCTGAATAGTTTTTAAATGGAGAAAAGCTAAGAACAGTGGCGGCCCAAAGAGATTTAGGGGTCCATGTATACAGATCACTAAAATGTAGTGGTCAGGTACAAAAACTAATCAAAAAGTCTAATGGAATGTTAGCCTTTATATCTAGAGGGCTAGAATATAAAGGGAAGTAAGTTTTGCTGCAGCTATACAAAGCCCTGGATGAACCACATCTGGAGAACTGTGTACAGTTCTGGGCATCACACCTTAGAAAGGATATATTGGCTGTGGAAGGAGTGCAGCGCAGATTCACCAGAATATTACCAGGGCTCCAAGGGTAAAATTATGAGGAGAGATTACATAAACTAAGCTTGTATTACCTGTAATATAGAAGGTTAATCGGTGATTTGATTGATGTTTTTCCATCTTATTCCACCTCCTATTTCTCATCTGAATGCTGCCCCTCGACGACTTCATCTGAAAACACAGCGTCAGTTTCCACATGTACGCAGACGATACCCAGCTCTACCTCTCCACCACCTCTCTCAAACCCTCCACTGTCTCTAAATTGTCGGACATAGCAGAGATTACCTCCAACTAAATTTTGGGAAGACCGAAGCCATTTTCTTCGGACCCCACCACAAACTCTGTTCCTTAGCCGTCAACTCCATCCCTCTCCCTGGCAACTGTCTGGGGCTGAATCAGACTGTTCGCAACCTTGGTGTCATATTTGACCCCGAAATGAGCTTTTGACCACATATCCGTGCCATGACTAAGACCGCCTATTTCCACCTCCTGTCTCCGCCCTTGCTTCAGCTCATCTGCTGCTGAAACCCTCATCCATGCCTTTGTTACCTCTAGACTTGACTATTCCAACACACTCCTGGCTGGCCTTCCACTTTCTACCCTCTGTAAACTTGAGGTCCTCCAAAACTTGGCTGCCCGTGTCCTAACTCGCAACAAGTCCCATTCACCTATCACCCCTGTGCTCGCTGACCTACATTGGCTCCCGGTTAAGCAAGGCCTCGATTTTTAAAATTCTCATCCTAGTTTTCAAATCCCTCCATGGCCTCGCTCCTCCCTATCTCTGTAATCTCCTCCAGCCCCACAACCCTCCGAGATATCTGCGCTCCTCTAATTCTGGCCTCTTCAGCACCCCTGATTTTAATTGCTCCACGATTGGTGGCCATGCCTTCAGCTGCCAAGGCCCTAAGCTCTGTAATTCCTTCCCTAAAACCTCTCTGCCTCGCTACCTCTCTTTCCTCCTTTAAGACGCTCCTTGAAACCTACCTCTTTGATAAAAGTTTTGGTCATCTGCCCTAATATCTCCTTATGTGACTTGGTGTCAAATGTTGTTTTATAACTCTCCTTTGCAGCGCCTTGGGATGTTTTACTATGTTAAAGGCGCTATATAAATACAAGTTGTTGTTGTTGTTGACATTTTTCGGATTTTGAAAGGAATTGATAGTGCAGAGGGAGAGCAATATTTCCGCTGGTGGAGGAGTCTAGGACAATGGGACATTACCTTAAAATCAGAGCCAGGCCATTCCGGAGAGAACATAGGAAACACTTCTTCACACAAAGGGTGGTAGAAATGTGGAATTGTCTCCCACAAAAAGCTGTAGATGCTAGCTCAATTAATAATTTTAAATCTGAGATTGCTCGTTTTTTGCAAACCAAGGGGTAAAAATTGGGTAGCGCCCTATTTACCTTCGCCAGGGTGCTAATTTTATCGCCCCGAAAATGTTAGCGCCCCCGCGGCCGATTTTCCCAGATAGTGCCCTGAGAGGGATGAGGGGCGCTACTGGAAGCGCCCCACATCCCTCTTGGGGCGCTGCGAGTCAATATTGCGGCACTACGTGCTGCAGCGCCACGCACTGTGGCATGATGTGCCGGGGTACTGCAGGCCTTCCTCCCCTTATTAAAGGGGAGGGGCCTGGCGAAGCGCGTCCTGGCGCCCAGCTGGGCCACCAGGGATCGGGAGTGCCGGCAAAAGAGCCAGGAAACCAAGAAATGTGCCGGGCTCACGGTGCGCAGCCGGCACTCCACGGGGTGGGGGTGGGGGGGCTTCACGGGGGGCTGGGGACAGCAACGAGGGCAGGTGCTGGCAGGTGGCCAGCAACAAAAATGGCCACCCACCACCTCCACTTTAACTAGCGTTGCCCCGGCCGCAGGTAGGCTCCCCTGACCCCGGTGGCCGTAGTGTCCGGCAGTAAATCGGGGGGTGCCACCCAATATTACAACCAGGGTGCGAGCGGGGCGCTGCGCATGGCGATGACATCATCGCCGGCGGCGCTAATGGTTAGTGCCGCCGCTAACCTCCCGCTGAATTTCACGAAAGGCATTAGTGGTGCCGCACCCAGGCGCTAGTTGATTTGCGCCCCGTTAGCACCCTCTTAGGGCGCTAACGGGAGGCGCAAATCAACCGAATTTAGTCCGGTTTTTAAGGGATATGAAACCAAGGCGGGTAACTGGAGTTGGGATACAGATCAGCCATGATCTCTTTGAATGACAAAACAGGCTCGAGGGGCTGAATGGCCGACTCCTGTTCCTATGTTCCTAAGTAATTTCCCTACCCTTTTGAAGCTCCTCTGGGACCCAGGGTTCCATTAGTCATCAACACAATTTTGGCCGCCAACAGCACATTTGTGCCTGGGCCTTCTGTCATTGAGGGCTCCCTAAAGATCAGTCTGCATATGCTTCGCAGTTCGTGTTCTCAAAATTCTCCTGCTGGCCTACACAGATGTCCGAGCCACACTGCTGCAGTTTCACTATCATTCCATACAGGGTGTTCTGAAGATTCTCAAAGGACTGTACAAAGAGCTTCTTTATGCAGCCCATGTGATGCATACATTCATTGGTCTCACAGTAACTGCCTATCCATAGCCCTCACTTCCTCTTGTTGCTGCCTCTTTGCTGCCACTTCCACTTGCTCCTCCTCACTTTTGCTGCCTGCATCATCAGGTGCTCCAGCACAATTTTTTCTATCTGTGCTAGTTTCTGCATTAGTGCCTGTTTGCTGAGGAGTGCTCAGGTGATGGGCCAGCTTCCAACTTTGATTTATGGCTGATGTTTCATCTTGGGACCCCCCAACACAAAGAGAAAGAGAACAAGTTTTAGCACAGGGTCTGTGGCTAATCGCTGTGCACAGTAGCAAGACCAAAGCTGTGCCATGGGCAGATGTGAGCTTGAAGGGCTCAATAAGAGCAAGACAAAGAACTTGAAGAACACTTACCTTCATCTATCAGGAAGCCACCACCTCTCCATTGCAAATTTTCTCTATGGCCTCCATCTCAATAATTTGGAGGGTCAATGGTGAATAAGGCAGCAAATGAGTTAGTTTGGGTTGGTTGGTCTGCCACCAGTGTTGGTTCCCTCTCAATGGTTGTGGGTAGCCTTCACCTTTTTAAAAACAGAACAAGGACACTTTCAGCATTTGGATGTACCCCAAACATCAGCATGTGGAGCTTCCTGTGCCAGCTGTGGCTCAGTGGGTAGCACTCTCTAGGTGGGAGGGGCTAGGAGTGAGCAGGTGCTGCTGGGTGCTTGATTACTGCAGGGAGTTGGAGTGAGTTTGTAAAAAGTTGGTGTTTTTTTTTTTTAAGGTTTTAGGGCCTTTTTGGTCCTTAAACAGCAGCCAGGTGGCTGCTGAGGGGCTCGGAGTGCCGGGTCCCTCAGAGGATAATGTTCCCAGGATGAATTTCCACCCTTCCTTCACCTTCACATGGTCCATCTCCGACTCTTCCCTTCCCTTCCTTGACTTCTCTGTCTCCATTTCTGGGGATAGGTTATCAACAAACATCCACTACAAGCCCACTGACTCCCACAGCTACCTGGCCTACACTTCCTCCCACCCCGCTTCCTGTAAGGACTCTATTCCATTCTCCCAGTTTCTCCGTCTCCGCCGCATCTGTTCTGACGATGCCACCTTCCATACCAGTGCTTCCGATATGTCCTACTTTTTCCTCAACTGAGGATTCCCCTCTACTGTGGTTGACACAGCCCTTGACCGTGTCCATTCCATTTCCTGCACTTCTGCTCTCACCCCTTCCCCTCCCTCCCAGAACCACGATAGGGTTCCCCTTGTCCTCACCTTTCACCCCACCAGCCTCCACATTCAACGGATCATCCTCCGCTATTTCAGCCACCTCCAACGTGATCCCACCACCAAACGCATCTTCCCCTCACCTCCCCTTTCAGCATTCTGAAGGGACCGCTCCCTCCGCGACCCCCTGGTCCACTCCTCAATCACCCCCAACATTGGGGGATTGTGATATACTTGAACAAATTAGTATTGAGAGGGAGGAGGTACTAGCGGTTTTAGCGGGCTTAAAAGTGGATATATCCCCAGGCCCAGACGAGATGTATCCCAGGCTGCTGTGTGAGGCAAGGGAGGAGATTGCAGGGGCTCTGACACAAATTTTCAGAACCTCTCTGGCCACAGGGGAGGTGCCAGAGGACTAGAGGACAGCTAATGTAGTACCATTATTCAAGAAGGGTTGTAGGGATAAACCAGGGAATTACAGGCCAGTGAGCCTAACATCAGTGGTAGGGAAATTATTGGAAAAAATTCTGAGGGACAGAATTAGTCTCCACTTGGAGAGGCAAGGATTAATCAAGGATAGTCAGCATGGCTTTGTCAGGGGGAGATCGTGTCTAACCAATTTGATTGAATTTTTAGAGGGGGTAACTAGGTGTGTGGATGAGGGTAGTGCAGTTGATGTAGTCTGCATGGACTTCAGTAAGGCTTTTGACAAAGTCCCACATGGGAGACTGGTCAAGAAGGTAAGAGCCCATGGGATCCAGGGCAATTTGGCACATTGGATCCAAAATTGGCTTAGTGGCAGGAGGCAGAGGGTGATGGTCGAAGGTTGTTTTTTGACTGGAAGCCTGTGTCCAGTGGTGTACCGCAGGGATCGGTGCTGGGTCCTTTGTTGTTTGTAGTGTACATTAATGATTTAGATATGAATGTAGGAGGTATGATCAGTAAGATCGCAGATAACACGAAAATTGGTGGAGTGGTAAATAGCGAGGAGGGAAGCCTCAGGCTACAGTACGATATAGACGGGTTGGTTAGATGGGCAGAACAGTGGCAAATGGAATTTAGCCCTGAAAAGTGTGAGCTGATGCATTTTGAGAGGACTAACAAGGCACGGGAATACACAATGAATGGTAGGACCCTAGGAAGGACAGAGGATCAGAGGGACCTTGGTGTGCATGTACATAGATCCCTGAAAGCAGCAGGACAGGTAGATAAGGTGGTTAAAAAGGCATATGGGATACTTGCCTTCATTAGCTGAGGCATAGAATATAAGAGCAGGGAGGTTATGATGGAGCTGTACAAAACGCTAAGTTAGGCCACAGCTGGAATACTGTGTGCAGTTCTGGTTTCCACACTATAGGAAGGATGTGATTGCATTGGAGAGGGTGCAGAGGAGATTCACCAGGATGTTACCTGGGCTGGAGCGCTTCAGCTATGAAGAGAGACTGGACAGCCTGGGGTTGTTTTCCTTAGAGCAGAGAAGGCTGAGGGGGGACCCGATTGAGGTGTACAAAATTATGAGGGGCATAGATAGGGTAGATAGAAAGGAACTTTTCCCCTTAGTAGAGAGGTCAATAACCAGGGGGCATAGTTTCAAGGTAAGGGGCAGGAGGTTCAGAGGGATTTGAGGAAAAACTTTTTCACCCAGAGGGTGCTTGGAATCTGGAACTCACTGCCTGAAAGGATGGTAGAGTCAGGAACCCTCACAACATTCAAGAAGCATTTAGATGAGCACTTGAAACGCCATAGCATACAAGGCTATGGACCAAGTGGTGGAAAATGGGATTAGAATAGACAGGGCTTGATGGCTGGCGCGGACACGATGGGCCAAAGGGCCTCTTTCTGTGCTGTATGACTCTATGGGGTAAAAATTGAGTCGCGCCCCATTTGGGGCGCTAACCTCGCCGGGGCGCGACTTTTAGCGCCCCGAAAAAATTAGCGGCCCCGCGCCGGAACTTCAGTGGTTGCGCCCCAAGAGGGAAGCGGGGCGCAACTGGAAGCACCCCGCATCCCTCTTGGGGCGCTGCGAGTGAATATCCTGGCGCTACGTGCCGCAGCGCCATGCGCTGCGGCACGTCGCGCCGCGGTATTGCAGGCCTTCCTCCCCTTCTTAAAGGGGAGGGGCCTTGCGCAGCGCGAACCGGGGCCCAGCTGGGCCCCCAGGGATCGGGAGTGCCGGCAAAAGAGCCCGGCACTCAAGAGAAGTGCCGGGCTCTTGGAGCGCAGCCGGCACTTCACGGTGGGGGGGCTTCACGGGGGCCGGGGACAGCAACGGGGGCAGGTGCTGGCAGGCGGCCAGCAACAAAAATGGCCGCCTGCCACCTCCCCTTTAAATATCGCCGCCCCGGCCGCACGTACGCCCCCCTGAACCCGTCGGACATAGCGTCTGGCGGTAAATCAGGGGGCGCGACTGAAGATCACGGCCGGGGCGCGAGCGGGGCGCTGCGCACGGCGATGACGTCATCGCCGGCGGCGCAGCGCCACAGGGCGCTACCGGCTGCCGCCGCCGCTAACCTCCCACTAAATTTTTCGGGAGGCGTGGGCGGCGCTGCGCCCGGGCGTTAGCTGCTTTACGCCCCATTAGCGCCCTCTTAAGGCGCTAACGGGAGGCGCAAGCAGCTGAATTTTTCCCCCTATGACTCTAACACCCCTTCCCCTTTCCCCGGCACCTTCCCGTGCAAGCGCAGGAGATGCAACACATGCCCTTTCACCTCTTCCCTTCCCACTGTCCAGGGCCCAAAACACTCCTTCCAGGTGAAACAGTGACTTACTTGTACTTGCAATTTAGTATACTGTATTCGCTGCTCACGATGCGGTCTCCTCTGCAGAACACCTCCGTTCAGTCTGTATCGTGACTCTGAGCTTCCAGTCACCTGTCACTTTAATTCTCCGCTCCACTCCCATTCAGACCTCACCGTCCTCGGCCTCCTACACTTTTCCAATGAAGCTCAACGTAAGCTCGAGGAACAGCACCTCATCTTTCGATTAGGCACTTTACAGCCTTCCGGACTCAACATCGAGTTCAACAATTTCATACCATAACCTCTGCCCCTATCTTTTTTCCATTTTTTTTCTCTCTCTCACATGGCAGCTGTCTTTCATTCTGCCATCACCATTTACACTTCATCTAGAGCCATCTTTTGTTTCTTAACTTGTCCCATTATCATCTCCTTTTGCCTTGCACCATCAATTTTGTCTCTTAATCTCTCCTGCCTATCACAGACCTTCCCTTTTGTTCTTTCCTGCCCTCCCCCCTTTCCCTGCCCCTGCACTTGCTTAAAAACCTGTTCCATCTCCAGCTTTTTCCAGTCTTGACGAAGGGTCATCGACCTGAAACGTTAACTCTGTTTCTCTCTCCACAGATGACCTGCAAGGTATTTCCAGCATTTTCTGTTTTTATTTTAAAGTTGTCCAGTCCTGGCAACATCCTCATAAATCTCCTCTGCACCCTCTCCAGTGCAATCACATCCTTCCAGCAATGTGGTGACCAGAACTGCACGCAGTACTCAAGCTGTGGCCTAACCAGTGTTGTATACATTTCGACCATAAATTCCCTGCTCTTATATTCTATGCCTCGACTAATAAAGGAAAGCATTCCGTATGCCTTTTTAACTACTTTATCGACCTGTCCTGCTACCTTTAAGGATCTGTGGACATACACTCCAAGGTCCCTCTGTTCCTCCACACCTCGCAGTATCCTCCCATTAATTCTGTATTCCCTTGCCTTGTTGCCCCTCCCCACATGCATTTCCTCACACTTTTCCAGATTGAATTCCATTTGCCACTTTTCTGCCTTACTGACCAGTTCATCGATATCTTCCTGCAGTCTAAAGCTTTCCTCCTCACTGTCAACCACACGGCCAATTTTTGTATCATGCCCCCTACATTTAAGTCTAAATCATTAATATATACTACACAAAATAAGGGACTGACTACTGAGCCCTGTGGAACCCCACTGGAAACAGCCGTCCAGTCACCCTTTGCTTCCTGCCACTGAGCAAATTGTGGATAACATTTGCTGCTCTCCCTTGGATCCCATGGGCTTTTACTTTTTTGATCAGCCTGCCATGTGGGACCTTGTTAAAATCACAAAGGCCTTTCAAAATGGCATTATAGAGGCAATTTAGTGCTTGTTAAGGGCCTTAAAAGCCTATCCCACCTCTTAGAGGCAGGACGGAGTCGGGACCAGCAGACACGATTTAATGAAAATTGTGTGGAGGCGGGATGGAGGCGGGCTTGTGCCTCCAAACCCACCTCCACGGGTCAATGAAAATCCAGCCCCATGTATCTCCCTCTTGAATGCCTCACACTGCTCTGACACTGATTTACCTTCAAGTAACTGTTTCCAATCCACTATTGCTAAATCACTTCTCAACCTAGTAAAATTGTCCTTCCCCCAATTTAGAACCCTTACTCCTGTTTTTTTCTTTGTCCTTATCCATAATTATGCTAAAACTAACTGAATTATGATCACTACCACAAAAATGCTCTCCCACTGATACACCTTCCACCTGCCCAGCTTCATTCCCTAAAACTAAATCCAGAACTGCCCCCTCTCTTGTTGTGCTTACTACGTATTGGCTAAAAAAGTTCTCTAGAATGCAATTTAGGAATTCTGTGCCCTCTATACCTTTTACACTGGTGGTATCCCAGTTAATATTGGGGTAATTGAAATCCCCCACTATTACTGCCCTATTGTTTTTGCACTAGTCAGAAATTTGCCTACAAGTTTGCTCTTCTATCTCCCTCGGACAGTTTGGGTGTCTATTGTACACTCCCAGCAGTGTGATTGCCCCTTTTTTGTCCTTTATTTCAACCCATATGGCCTCATTGGATGATCCTTTTAACATATCATCCCTCCTACACCTATAATTGTTCATTTAATCAATATGGGAATCAATCAGGGGGATGGGAACCTGAGTGAAGATTCAGAAGGGAGAGAAGCAAAGCTGGAAATGGAAGGCAGAAAATTAGTAAGCGAGTTTGGAAGGCAGAGGAAACAAAGGCTTGAAAATAGACCACTAGGGAGTTTGGCAGTGCTAAATGGTATATACTTCAATGCAAGGAGTTTAGGGAATAAAGCAGAAGAGCTGAGGGCACAAAGAGACATGTACGATATAATGGCCCAGAAATTAAACATGGATGGTTCCCGCGGGGGTAAGGATTCCCTGCGATATCGCACTCCGCGCCTACCTTTTTGCTCCGGGCCCACACGAACTTTCGTTTCAAAGGCTCTCTCTGTTGGAACCGTGCAGTGCTTGCGTGACCCAGAAGCGCAATTAGTTTGTGCGAGCTCTGGGATCACGTGATTCAGTTAGAGCCAATGGCAGCACACCATCTTTCATTCATAGTTTTGACGGCAAGAGCTGTCAAAGCTATGAATACTACAAATCCCCAAAAGAACAGCTAAACCTCAATTAAATTAAAAAAAAGCCATCACATTAATAAAATAGTGGTCATGATGCAGAGATGCCAGCGTTGGACTGGGGTGGACAAAAACGAGAAGTCGCACAACACCAGGTTATAGTCCAACAGATTTATTTAAAATTACAAGTTTTCGGAGCTATCCTGCCCCTTCTTCAGGTAGAGTTACTGTGAGAGGATCTACCAGAATTCACAGAATATAAACACAGAGAAAATGCAGAGATTCAATCTTTCCCTACATCAAAGACACACTAAGAGCACAGCCAAGACAATGAGATGTGTCCCAGGTGTAAAGTTTCGCAATTATCGCGATTCAAAATAACATAAGAGAAGCAGATTCGTTTGATCAGTTTTATTAAACAAAATGCTGTCCTGATAATAAAGGACACAGAAGCCTGTAAAATGGCCGCCGAGCATCGTGGCAGAAGCTTCCAGAAATACAGTGGGCAGACAAGATGGCGTCGAATATACATTTCAGTATAAGATTGGATCATACTCGGTAAACACTGATAAAGACAGGATGCAACCTGTTTGCATTTGGAACAATAGCAAAGATATAAGTGCTGGAATCGTTTTCTATGCACAGTAAGGACCATTGTAATGGGCAATCGAAGGCCCATCCAGACACATCAATACACAAATACCCCCCCGGCTCTACAATTAGAGAGACATTGACGGGTGATTAAGCAAGTATTCGGGGGCCCCCAAAACCAGTCAGGGAGACGATTCGTATACATCCTGGCTAGGTCAACAATGGGGAAAACATTAACGGATAGTTGGCCAGTTTCAGGTGCTACCGAAACCCGTTAAAGAGAAGAATCACCCCATGCTGGGAGTTTTGAGCGCCAATATTACACAAAGGACAAACATTAAGATTTGAGCGGGAGATAAGAGGACACATCACTATAACTATAGGGAACAAATGTCCATCGGTCTCTTATTCTTTTGACTCGGGCTGAACTCTTATCCTCTGGTAGCACTCTCCTGGACGGGCAGCCTTCTGTGTTTTCTCTCTGGACTTTGTTGACTCTTGACTCTTAGCCGTACTGGTCGGTTATTCGAATGTTGGGTGGAGCTCAATCGGAACGAGCCGCCCCGACAAGGGCAAGTAACAGGGTACACCATCCCGAGTGTCGGTAAACGGTGTCTGGACCCGGAGGCCTGAAGAGACGAGACGAGACGAGAAGAAGAGGAGAAGAATCCACGTGCCGCCACGGTCAGTAAACCCCGACCGCGCCCGAAAATATAAATAAAGTACTTTTCTTTGAGTTCTCTCGACAACCGGTATCGAGCACAGGAAGACTTTACTTTGAACTGTGTCCGAGGTCCGTCGAGTTCTTCATGACAACAGGGAGTCTGGCCTGCTTGTCGCAGCAGCGAAAATAAACAAGTGGGGTGCAGAGACCCTTCCAAACATGTGACAGTCAGGTGCTGCAGCGAAACGAGCCGAGTGCCTCACTTTAAAATTCTCCGAACTAACACGAGTGGTGAGCATGTTTTCTGATCCTACAAATCTAGACGTAGTGTAGGTATTGTTAAGGGAGGGTGGTTTTTAAGGTTAAGATATAATGTGTTCCCCTTTCTACGATGTGCCGTGTGTTCTTCATTTCCAAAGACCAAGCTTTATGAATGTATGTATACTTGTACTCTCGTTGATTTGCACCTATGACATGTATTTCATGATTTTAGATGCCATGCAATAAAGATTTCCATTTCGTACTATTCACCCGGGTCTATTTGAGTTTTCTCTGCATTACTGCTCCCTGCACCTAAGTCCAGTGTTAGAACCGTAAGGGCAAGTGGGTCGAACCTCTCACAGGTGCTTATTGCAAAAAGGCTGGCCGGAGACCAGAGCAAGCAATAGTATTAGGCAACGAAGGCCTAACCTCGCACCAGCACCATCTGAGAGACACGTCCCCCTTACAGAAAATGGCAACCGTGGCAGGACATTGGCAGCAGGAGAGTAATGTTTTAGACCCTGGTTTGAATAGGCAAAATGTGATGGATGAGAGGGTAGCCGATTATGTGTTTGGGAAGGTTAACTTAACCAAAAAGTGGATAAGTGACCTACTGATGGATAGGCGTCCGCTAGACGCCGCCATCAAATGGACAGGCAGTAAAGATCATAAGAAGTCGGTAGAGAAAGCGGTCTGGCTGATGTGCTACAAGAAGCAAGTCCAACTTTGGGACCAGGTCATTGCAGCACAGGCAGCTCAGATCAGGGAATTGGAAGTTGAGATGGAGGAAAAGGTCACGGGAGGATAGAAACTCATTGCATCATTGAATGCATTACATCAGGAACGCCAAATAGTAGCCAACCACCATGAGGCTAAAATTGATTACCTAGAATGTCAGGTCACGGAAGCAAAATTAAACGAGGGTATGATTAGAGAACGGTGTGTCCGCCTAGCTAACCAGATAAAAGCCCAGGAAGAAAGCTTGAGGGGAGTTAGGGCGGCATACAAGATGGCTCTCGAGGATAGGCATGAGGGAGCCGAACACAGTGTTTGCCAGAGGGAGATAGGGAACCTAAGGGAGACCCTGAGTAAGGCAAACGGCTTGGTGTGCCTCATCAGCCCGTCAGCGAGCCAGCCACAGGTGGGTAGGGAATTGCCAAAATCCCTACCGGAAAAAGCAGAAGAGGTATCTGCCACTGCGCCCTCCGCGCCACCCAGCTATTCGGCAACCTGGGTAAGGGAGGAAGTGGTGGAAATAGAGAAGAAGGTTCCCGAGGTAGGACAATCCCCGGAGGTAGCGTCGAGACCGGGACCGATGTGTCCGCTCCGAGGTCACAAGAGAGGCCCGAATGCAGACAATGGGGAAGACGGGGATATCCTGAACCAACTTGTATTGCCCCACAGCTCACACCAGCTGAGAGCAATGATTTTAGCCATGTACGGAAGCTGTCCGAGTCAGATGACCCTTCCGTACATTTTAGGGAAGTAGAACAGACCGCAGCAATTAATGGCTGCGACGACGAGGAAAAGACCAAAATGTTGCTGTTCTCGTTAGATAGCTCGATCCTTCAGTGTCTCTCCGACGAGAGCAAGAAGGGAAATAAAACCTATGAGGAGTTACGGGACGAGGTCCTAGAAGTGTTAGGGGCGGATGACGAAGGTCCGTTCGTCAGATTGAGTCAGACCATACAGATGGAGGGAGAACCCCCGAAGGTTTTCGCCGACAGACTGTGGCCAGTATACCAGCGTAGCTGCCCAGGTGCGCCAGCGCGCACCTATCTGAACGGCGCTGGGAAAGCTCATTGGCTCAGGTGTCTGGTAGCCAACAGCTTGCCAGTCGTCAGGGAGCAGGCCAGAGCATGGTTTCATCCCACTAACCCCGCCACAACGGAGGAGTCTGTCCTAAATCGACTCACCATAGGGTATCGGAACACTAGGAGCACGGGAGCACGTCCCCTTAAGGGAAATGTGCATGAGGCAAAGCCCGCAGCTCCGGCTCAGAAAGAGTGGCATCAGGAGGGAAATCGCGCCCCACAAACCAGTGGTGTTTGTTACGGGTGCGGGAAGACAGGTCACTGGCGTAAAAACTGCAGGAATCCCTGGAAGGACTCCAGAGACAAAGCTCCCGCAGTCCGAACCCAAGCGCCTGTCTCTGAGAAAGGAGCTGGTGTGCCTATCCATCCCGATGCGATAGAATCAATGTTAGGAGCCATGCGGTCTCTTATGACCTCACACGGTGTAGAATTCGCAAAATTATCGCGATTTCATAATAATGAGAAGGAGACATAGTTTCGTATAAACAGCTTTATTTCAGCAAAATGCTGTCAGGTTTCAAAACGGACACAAACAGCCTGTAAAATGGCCGCCACGCCTCGTGGCAGAAGGTTCTAGATTTTCAGCAGGCAGACAAGATGGCGTTTCAATAAATATTTCAGCAAGATCGGACAGGACTCAGCATATTGAGATAAGACAAGACGAGATCGTTTTGCATTTTAACACCCAAGCAAGGAATATAAGTGCTGGAATCGGGTTTTCCATGCACAAACGAGGGCTATTGTACTGGGCAATTAGGGGCCCATCCAAAAGACATTGATACGCAAATTCCCCACGGCTCTACGATGAGAGAGCCGTTCGCGGGTACTCACAACAAGAATCGGAGGCCCCCAAAACCCCTCCAGGGAGACTCCTAGCCGGTTCAACAATGGGAGAAATATTAACGGGTACTCAGACAGTTACAAGTGTCACCGAAACCCATTAACGACAAGTACCACCCCATACAAGAAGTTTGAGCGCCAAAACATGACAAAAGATGAACATTAAGATTGGGCGGGAGATAAGGAATTACAGTACTATAACTGTAGTGTCCAAACGTCCATCTTTCTCTTATTCGCGCTCTTATTCGCTCGACTCTTATTCCTTTGACTTGCTCCTCTGATCCGTGGATTTTCCGGGAGTCAACCTCGTGGCTTGCCGCGAAGATCTGTGGAGAGCTGGTCTGCGAAGGCCGGTAAGCGGGCGCACCATCCCGAGAAGTCGGTAAACGGTGTTGGAACCGAAGGCCCAAGAGGAGATGAGATGAGATGAGATGAGAAGAGAAGAAGACGACTACACGTGCCGCCGCGGTCAGTAAACCCCGACCGCGCCCGAAAATCGATTAACCATTTCTTCGAATTCTATCGGCTACTCCACAACTGGCCCTGGAAGACTTTTCTTCGAGTTCTACCGACAACTGGTGTCGGGCACAGTAAGACTCTTCCTCGAACTGTATCTGGAGTCCGAGGTCAACACAGATCTTCATGACAGCAGAGGGTCCAGCCTGCTAGCCGGAGCAGAAGCGAGTAAACAAGTGGGGTACAGAGACCCCTGATCAACACGTGGATAGTCAGGTGCTGCGGTGAAAACATCCGAGCAGAGTTTCGGAATTCTCCGAGTTATCACGAGTGGTGAGCATGAGTCTCGATCCTACAGATCTAGATTAGGACAGGTATTGATAGGGGAGGGTTTATGTTTTAAGGATAATTATAATGTGTGTCCCCTTTTACGATGTGTCGTGCGCTCCTCGTTTCCCTAAACCTAGTTTCATAAATGTATGTAAGCTTGTAATGTCATTAATCTGTGCTTATGACATGTATTTCGTAATCTTGAACAATATGCAATAAAGATTTTCCATTTCGCACTATTCAACCAGGTCTACCTGAGTTTTCTCTGCATTATTGCTCTCGCACCTAAGTCCAGTGTCAGAACCGTAAGGGCGAGTGGGTCGAACCACTCACAGGTGTCTAGTGCTACCAGGCTGGCTGGAGACCAGAACAGGCAACAAGGCCTAACCCCGCACTAGCACCCAGGCTAAGCACAGAGCCACGCGTAACCCCTTACAACGGGGAGGTAGCAACAGCCCCATACCACCCAGGTTCTGACTGGAACCGGTGCAGCCTGCCTACCTGTGTCCCCTTGAAAGACATGCGCAGGAGGGGGCCTCCTGTAAGGAGGCCAGGTTAAAAGAGCAGGCCTTGCGGGAGGAGAACGCCCGCTTAATGGGGAAAATAGACGGGCTAGAAGGGCAGCTTAGTGACATAAAGACAGCCTGCAGGGTAGCCAGGAGCAGGGAGTATGAGGATTTAAACCATTGGCCCTGTGAGGAAAGGATAAAATGTCTGACCCAAGCCCTATCCAAAGCCAGAGGGATGGTTTGCTCAACAACCCCGGGGGAATTCACCACCCCGCAGTTGCAAGCTATGGTAGCAGAGTTGCCCAAACTAAAACAGAATAGAAATCTGCAGCCTCCAGCAGGCGAGATTACACAGAATGCACAAGCAGGGGCGGTGGCCTGTCTTAGAGGAGGGGCCAGACCTGCGAGTGGGAACTCTCAGCCCCGGGTAGAACCGCAGGGCACACAGGCCGGTAAAGCAGCCTGCCTGAGGGGAGAGGACATTTTGGAAAAGTGTAGGATCTTTCCTTGGGGTTGGGATTCAGATGAGGAAGAGCTCGGAGAGCTCGACCAAGGTAGTGACCCGGTCGGAGAGGTGGTGGGGTCGGAGGACGAAGGTCCCGCCCTCGAACCAAGCATAGGGGAGATAGGGATTGCGAGTGGAGTTCCACATACAAGTAGGGTGGAGTCGGAAACTGCAGATCCCGAGCCCAGGGGGGCGGAGCCAGGGGAGACAGAGCCGGCGGCTGTGGTGGGACCACAGGCCGTGACGGTGGAAGTCTCGGTTCCCGGTCCGTCGGCCCTGGAGATCTTGCCCAAGGTAGCCCTCCGTAGTTCGAGTCGGACACCCCAGCCCAGGAAGTTGTGGTCAAATCCCTCATACACCCGCAGGCGTAAGTTCAAGGCAGCCCAGGGAGATCCCAGTCCCAGCACAGCGACGACAGGCTGTGGCAGATCAAAGGAAGGGGTCAGTGCCCCCCCGCCACTGGGAAAAGCTCGTGGCAGCCTTCGCAGAATTTAGGTAGGCCGCCCTGGGAACGGGCGGCGCTGTACAGTTAAGTTTAGGTTAAGTTTAAGTTTATAGTTTTTTTAAGTTTGGTAAGATTGTAGTTTAATTTTATAAGTAAATGGTAAAGTGATGGGAGTTAGTGATAGGAATAGTTAAAGTCTATCCAGCATACATGTCTTTTTACGTGAGACGAGGTCAAGGGACCCGCTCACCCTTCACAAAAGCCAGAGACTCTTGGGAGGCTGGCTACATCATTTTATCTGATCACAGGAACCAGGAAAGATGGAAAGGATTCTGATAGTGCTCGCAACGATCGGATATGGATTGGCCTATCGGGGCCTCACCAAGGATGTCGTTGTGTTCGGTTGCTCCGGGGACACGGCCCCCATCGCGACGGATGGGACCGGGGAGCGAAAGGCTGAGGAAACCGCCACTTATTTCCACAAGGGAAGGTGGCCGGGATGGCTGGGAACGAATTCGACGGAATACTCCAGCGCATCCGGATTTGCCTACAAAGAGACTTCTTTACTGTGTCCCAGGGTGAGGATCATTGCACCCAGAATCAGCGTCACCGTCGGCAAAAGGATTTGTTTGACGTGCAATGGGAAGGTCCCATTGAGCCGATGGTGGTGGTTACGGAACTTAAGCAAGACTATGAGAAATTCCTCGGTCGAGTGGGAGCGATTGGGTAACAGTACCCATCGGACAATTACGGGGACTAACGGACAATTGAAAGTCTGTTGGGACAAATGGTGGGAACCCGATGAGGGAATATATGTTTATATGTGGGGATCGAAATACGTTTGCCCCAGGGGTATATCCATATTTTTCGTACAACAGTGGCAGGATAACGGGAAAGGGATGAGGTGGGATGTCAGCACAAAGGGGTGCGGAGCTCCATTCTCCCTGATCCCGGTAAACACCACTGAACTCATCACGCGCCCACGCAAGTCTCCGCCCACGATTCCGGTGGCTTTGGCTCAGGAGGAAGGGTGCCCTAAAACCACTAAGGGGCCCAGGAATGGTCTGGTACTGGTGCCAACGGACCAGATACTATATCAAGGGGTACATTACGCGGTGGCTTCGGTGATTCTAAATCTCACCGAGGTGCATTTACCAGAGTGGTGTCCCAAAGAAACGGAACAATTGTACCAGGTCCTGTTAACAAACATGTTCAGGCAATTTTATGAGTTTGACTTTGCAGAGGTGGACAAAACAAGCTTATACACCACACCACACGAAGTTTTGGGTCAGGTGGGGAGACAAAGAAGGGGTGTTGTGAACGATGTGTTCACTGCTTTTAATACGGGAACATCTGTGGTCAACGCTCTAGACAACGTGGAGCTGCAGACCCAGATCAACGGTTTAAAAACACAGTTAAAAAGCATCCTCACAAGCGAGAACAAGGTAGTAGGGTCTGAGTTACATGAGGACCAGGCCATGACACTACACTTAAAAGAGATTATAGCAGAGCTGGAGAAGCATGCGAGAACGGTAAATGCCCTGATCAGGGAAGATCGGAATGCATCCGATCAAGCTGCGCAGAACGAGGTGTGCGTACTATACGGGGCGTGGTTACTGGGCGAGGGCCGCAGTAATTTGGAGGATTTAAAACAAGGTTTGGTCCCGTCCTGGATAAGTAACAAACACCTGCAGGCGCTCCACCCTTTTCAGAACGCATTAAGCCCGTGCCAGCTCAGGCTAGCCTCAGAGGCATACCCAGTCCCAGTGGACTGCGGAAGGTCTAACCATACTACCATGGGTATAGTGGTACGGATGCCGGTGTTGGGCGACACGACAAAGCCCGCCCCGGTGTACTGGGTGGAGAACATTGGTGTCATTCAGGGGGGAGCCCACATTATGGCATCCGCTGGGAGCAAACGATGACAGGTACCGACCTTTCGGGTTATCGTGGCCGGGGAGCACACATCATACTTTGTCCCCAGCACTTGAATGCCTTTTTAACACCACAATGCGGGTTCAGAACGGCTGGCGCAAAGCCCATGAATTGCACCATGGAAGCAATGACACAAGATCATGTGTCCCCACAGGTGGCATACATAGGAGGTGGAACGTATTGCGTTACCACTGCAGCGCAACACTACCAGCATGGACAGCACCGCCGGTGTCCGGTGAGTGACAGTAGTTTCTGTTTTAAACCCAGGGCTGAAGTTCAAGTGGCACAACAGCGAATTGTCCCGATCCCTGAACCATCCACTGTTCACCTCACAGTAAAAGAGAATTTCACAGACTTGCAGCGATTCGTCGCGCATTTCAGATACAACATTCCCCCTCTCCCTGAACACCTCACCAAGATTTTAAAAGCCGTCATGGTATCACAGAAACATTTTTACACCCTGGAACAAAAGACTGTAGAGATAGGGGCAGTGGTGGGATCTGTTCACTAATATTGAAGTTCCGTCATGGATCAGGATAGCCTCCCACATTTTGGTAGTATGTCAAGTTGTGGTTGTAGTGTACCTATTGGTCGTGCACTGCAAAAGAGGCAAATGCCTCACAAAGCAGGAGAACACAGGGGAGTGGAGAGAACGTTACATGCGTAAACGACCAGGATGACGCCGCTTCATTTTACCATGTGTATTTTTGTAATTGTTGTTAGTTATGAGTATGTGTAAGTAAGTTTGGAATTTTTGTATTTTTAAAATAGTTGGTTTGATTATTCTTTCCTTTTATAATAAAACATGCATATACAGGTGGTGCGAGAGGCATCGGCCTTTTGCACCTGGAAGGCGTATACGCAGTGTAAGTTTAAAGGCAAAGATGCCTACGGTTTGTCCAAGTTAGACAATGTGTTTTCTCTGGGAAATGAGGACTGCATGGAGGCCATAGATAGTTTAATTACCGGGAGTGTTTGGATGTGGAGAATTGGGATAACTTGCTCACCAGCATTTAATTGATATGATAAGCGGAGTTATTCGCATCAACAGGAGGGACTGTAAAGCTTCGCAATTATTGTGATTCAAAATAACATAAGAGAAGCAGATTCGTTTGATCAGTTTTATTAAACAAAATGCTGTCCTGATAATAAAGGACACAGAAGCCTGTAAAATGGCCGCCGAGCATCGTGGCAGAAGCTTCCAGAAATACAGTGGGCAGACAAGATGGCGTCGAATATACATTTCAGTATAAGATTGGATCATACTCGGTAAACACTGATAAAGACAGGATGCAACCTGTTTGCATTTGGAACAATAGCAAAGATATAAGTGCTGGAATCGTTTTCTATGCACAGTAAGGACCATTGTACTGGGCAATCGAAGGCCCATCCAGACACATCAATACACAAATACCCCCCCGGCTCTACAATTAGAGAGACATTGACGGGTGATTAAGCAAGTATTCGGGGGCCCCCAAAACCAGTCAGGGAGACATTTTCGTACACATCCTGGCTGGGTCAACAATGGGGAAAACATTAACGGATAGTTGGCCAGTTTCAGGTGCTACCGAAACCCGTTAAAGAGAAGAATCGCCCCATGCTGGGAGTTTTGAGCGCCAATATTACACAAAGGACAAACATTAAGATTTGAGCGGGAGATAAGAGGACACATCACTATAACTATAGTGAACAAATGTCCATCGGTCTCTTATTCTTTTGACTCGGGCTGAACTCTTATCCTCTGGTAGCACTCTCCTGGACGGGCAGCCTTCTGTGTTTTCTCTCTGGACTTTGTTGACTCTTGACTCGTAGCCGTACTGGTCGGTTATGCGAGTGTTGGGTGGAGCTCAATCGGAACGAGCCGCCCCGACAAGGGCAAGTAACAGGGTACACCATCCCGAGTGTCGGTAAACGGTGTCTGGACCCGGAGGCCCGAAGAGACGAGATGAGACGAGAAGAAGAGGAGAAGAATCCACGTGCCGCCACGGTCAGTAAACCCCGACCGCGCCCGAAAATATAAATAAAGTACTTTTCTTTGAGTTCTCCCGACAACCGGTATCAAGCACAGGAAGACTTTTCTTTGAACTGTGTCCGAGGTCCGTCGAGTTCTTCATGACAACAGGGAGTCTGGCCTGCTTGTCGCAGCAGCGAAAATAAACAAGTGGGGTGCAGAGACCCTTCCAAACACGTGACAGTCAGGCGCTGCAGCGAAACGAGC
The DNA here is from genome assembly GCA_030390025.1 of Squalus acanthias. NCBI lineage: Eukaryota > Metazoa > Chordata > Chondrichthyes > Squaliformes > Squalidae > Squalus > Squalus acanthias. The sequence goes on along the minus strand of CM059426.1, from coordinate 102,541,369 downwards.
CGAGTGCCTCACTTTAAAATTCTCCGAACTAACACGAGTGGTGAGCATGTTTTCCGATCCTACAAATCTAGATGTAGTGTAGGTATTGTTAAGGGAGGGTGGTTTTTAAGGTTAAGATATGATGTGTTCCCCTTTCTACGATGTGCCGTGTGTTCTTCATTTCCATAGACCAAGCTTTATGAATGTATGTATACTTGTACTCTCGTTGATTTGCACCTATGACATGTATTTCATGATTTTAGATGCCATGCAATAAAGATTTCCATTTCGTACTATTCAACCGGGTCTATTTGAGTTTTCTCTGCATTACTGCTCCCTGCACCTAAGTCCAGTGTTAGAACCGTAAGGGCGAGTGGGTCGAACCACTCACAGGTGCTTATTGCAAAAAGGCTGGCCGGAGACCAGAGCAAGCAATAGTATTAGGCAACGAAGGCCTAACCTCGCACCAGCATCGTCTGAGAGACACGTCCCCCTTACACAGGGGGTCCAATGTGTCAAAACACCTGCTGGCTGCATATCCTCTCCATTTGGGTTTGTTTCTTGTGTTTGTTTCTTGTGCTTGTTTTTTTTAAAAGCTGGAAAGACAGGCAACGATGTCAAGTCACGTTCTGTAGCGTGACATGAACCCGATATCCTGATTGAGGCCGTCCTCATGAGTGCTGAACTTGGCTATCAGTTTCTGCTCGATGATTTTGCATTGTCGTGTATCCCGAAGGCCTCCTTGGAGAACGCTAACCCGCAGATCCGAGGCTGAATGCCCTTGAGCAGTCAAGGGCATTCAGCCTCGGATCAGTGGTTTAGCGTTCTCCAAGGCGGCCTTCGGGATACACGACAACGCAAAATCATCGAGCAGAAACTGAAAGCCAAGTTCCGCACTCATGAGGACGCCTCAATCGGAATATCGGGTTCATGTCACGCTACAGAACGTGACTTGACATCGTTGCCTGTCTTTCCAGCTTTTTAAAAAAACAAACACAAGAAACAAACACAAGAAACAAACCCAAATGGAGAGGATATGCAGCCAGCAGGTTTTTTGACACGTTGGACCCCCTGGGACACAACTCATTGTCTTGGCTGTGCTCTCAGTGTGTCTTTGATGTAGGGAAAGATTGAATCTCTGCATTTTCTCTGTGTTTATATTCTGTGAATTCTGGTAGATCCTCTCACAGTAACTCTACCTGAAGAAGGGACAGAATAGCTCCGAAAGCTTGTAATTTTAAATAAATCTGTTGGACTATAACCTGGTGTTGTGCGACTTCTCATTAATAAAATAAGTATAGTTTAATAAATTAACCACTTTAAACAAAAAATTAAATTTTTGAAAAAATTTAAAATCTTTTTAAAAGTTATAAAAATAAACTTACCTTTCTTTAAAGTCTGTAAAAAAGATAAACCTGTTGAAAATTTTTTTAAATAACACTTAATTAACTACTTACCTTGTTAAAAGGGGGTCCTACGCCTGCTTTCTTTGTGTGTAAAATCTTCACCACTTACCTGCGCGTTCAAAGCTGAAAAAAAAACTAAGTGCACTGCGTGCGCACAGCCTGTAGTGCGCACGCGGTTCACTTAGGAACCGCCCCCTTTTCAATTCACGAAGTGCCGGTTTCCCGCACACGTGCAGTGCATGCAGGAAATCGGCAATTCGGGATCTAATACGCGAGAGTACACAGTGCGTACTCTCGCGCATTAGGTTTAATTTTCGGGCCTATAGCTATTACTGAGACATGGCTGAAAGAAGGGCAGGAATGGCAGCTAACATTCCTGGTTACAGGTTTTTCAGATGAGATAGAGAGGAGGATAAAAAAGGAGGGGTGGTCGCAATATTGATTAAAGAAACAATTACAGCTGTGAGGAAGAATGATAGCTTAGAAGGATCATCAAATGAGGCCATTTGGGTTGAACTGAAAAACAAAAAAGGGGCAATGCTGGGAGAGTACTATAGACCCCCAAACAGTCAGAGGGAGATAGAAGAGCAAATATGTAGGCATATTTCTGAGAAGTGCAAAAATAGGGCAGTAATAGTAGGGGATTTCAACTTCCCTAATATTAACTGGGATAAAATTAGTGTGAAAGGTATAGAGGGAGCTGAATTCTTAAAATGCATTCAGGAGAACTTTTTTAGCCAATACGTAGCAAGCCCAACAAGAGAGGGGGCGGTTCTGGACCTAGTTTTAGGGAATGAAGCTGGGCAGGTAGAAAGGGTATCAGTGGGAGAGCATTTTGGTGGTAGTGATCATAATTCAGTTAGATTTAGGGTAGTTATGGAAAAGGACAAGGATAGACCAGGAATAAAAGGTCTCAATTGGGAAAAAGCTAATTTTACTAAGCTGAGGTGTGATTTAGCCAAAGTGGACTGGAGACAGAAACTTGAAGGTAAATCAGTTTCAGAGCAGTGGGAGGCATTCAAGGAGGAGATAGTGAGGGTTCAGAGCAAGTATGTTCCCTTAAAGAAAAAGGATGCGACTAACAAATTCTTAAGCTCACTGGATGTCAAGGGGCATACAGGGTAGGATTAAGAAAAAAAGGGAAGCTTATGACAGATACCGAGGGCTAAATACTGCAGAAACCCTAGAGGAGTATAGAAAGTGCAGGGGTGAAATTAAAAAGCAAATTAGGAAAGCAAAGAAAGGGCATGAAAAAATATTGGCAAGTAAAATCAAGGAAAACCCAAAGATGTTTTATAAATACATTAAGAGCAAAAGGATAACTAAAGTAAGAGTAGGGCCTATAAGGGACCATAAAGGTAACCTGTGTGTGGAGGCGGAAGACATGGGTATGGTTCTTAATGAATACTTCATGTCTGGTTTCACAAAAGAGAGGGACGATGCAGACATTGCAATTAGGGAGGAGGAGTGTGAAATATTAGATGAAATAAACATAGTGAAAGAGGAAGTATTAAGGAGTTTAGCATCTTTGAAAGTGGAAAAATCCCCAGGCCCGGATGAAATGTATCCTAGACTGTTGAGAGAAGTAAGAGAGGAAATAGCAGAGGCTCTGACCATCATTTTCCAATCCTCTCTGGCTACAGGTGTGGTGCCGGAGGACTGGAGGACTGCTAACATGGTACCGTTGATTAAAAAGGGAGAAAGGGATAGACCAAGTAATTACAGGCCAGTCAGCCTAACCTTGGTGGTGGAAAAATTATTGGAAAAAATTCTGAGGGACAGGATAAATCTTCATTTAGAAAGACACGGATTAATCAGGGACATTCAGCGTGGATTTATCAAGGGAAGATCGTGTCTGGCTAACTTGATTTAATTTTTTGAGGAGGTAACAAGGAGGATCGATGAGGATAGTGCATTTGATGTAGTCTGTATGGACTTTAGCAAGGCTTTTAATGAGGTCCCGCATGGCAGACTGGTGACGAAAGTAAAAGCCCATGGGATCCAAGGCAAAGTGGCAAGTTGGATCCAAAATTGGCTCAGAGGCAGGAAACAAAGGGTAATGGTCGAAGAGTGTTTTTTGACTGGAAGGCTGCTTCCAGTGGGGTTCCGTAGGGTTCAGTATTGGGTCCTTTGCTTTTTGTGATATATATCAATGCTTTGGACTTGAATGTAGGAAGTACGATTAAGAAGTTTGCAGATGATACAAAAATTGGCCATGTGGTTGATAATGAAGAAGAAAGCTGTAGACTGCAGGAAGATATCAATGGACTGGCCAGGTGGGCAGAACATTGGCAAATGGGATTCAATCCGGAGAAGTGTGAGGTAATGCATTTGGGGAGGGCTAACAAGGCAAGGGAATACATAATAAATGGTAGGACACTGAGAAGTGCAGAGGATCAGAGAGACCTTGGAGTGCATGTCCACAGATCCCTGAAGGTAACAGGACAGGTAGATAAGGTGGTTAAGAAGGCATACGGGAATACGGGATACTTGCCTTTATTAGCCGTGGCAGGGAGGTTATGCTTGAATTGTATAAAACACCAGTTAGAGCGCAGCTAGAATACTGCGTGCAGTTCTGGTCACCATATTACAGGAAGGATGTGATTGCACTAGAGAGGGTGCAGAGGAGATTGATGAGGATGTTGCCTGGGCTGGGGAATTTTAACTATGAGGAACAATTGGATAGGCTGGGGTTGTTTTCTTTGGAACAGAGGAGGCTGAGGGGAGACTTAATTGAGGTATATAACATTATGAGGGGCCTAGATAGAGTGGATAGGAAGGATCTATTTCCCTTAGCAGAGAGGTCAATAACCAGGGGGCATAGATTTAAAGTAATTGGTAGGAGGTTTAGAAGGGAGTTGAGGAGAAATTTTTTCACCCAGAGGGTGGTGGGGGTCTGGAACTCACTGCCTGAAAGAATGGTAGAGGCAGGAACCCTCATCACATTTAAAAAGTACTTGGATATGCACTTGAAGTGCCGTAACCTACAAGGCTACGGACCAAGTGCTGGAAAGTGGGATTAGGGTAGATAGCTCTTTGTCGGCTGGCACAGACAAGATGCGGTGAATGGCCTCCTTCTGTGCTGTAAATTTCTATGATTAGACCAGGATAGGCTGGTGGTTTACCCAAGCAGACTGTTTGCACATAACTTGTTGTGAAGGAATAAGCCATATAATCTATTCAGAAAAATACACCATTCTATGAAAGAATTCTGGCCTTATTAAAACATGACAAACTGGGTTTGGAAATCTAAAAACCTAACAATGGAGAAGCTGTATTGTTAACAGCATTCAGGCTATTGAGATATGATAAGTTGTTGACACTGAATCAACAACCTTATTGAAACAGTAGGTTGGAGGCTCCTGACAGTCTGAATCTTTGGAAAGAAGACAATGGTACATCCTGGTTAAGGTGTTCTAAATTATCTTCGTAAAGAAGCACATAAAATTAAGAAACATATGCCTTCTTGGGAATGGCATCAAGTGGGGGAGGCACCTGCTGTCACATCGTTTTTGTGTTGAACTTGGAACACCTACGGAGGAGAGACACGATTCTGTGTTACAACCAGCTGAAGTGACTAAGAATTGCATAGATCACCCTGGTTGAGGTGTTCTAATTTACACTTCGTAAAAAGACACAAACAGAAGGCCTTGGTAAAAATGACATCAAATAGATGCACCTGCTGTTACACTGTTTTTTATGGTGGGCTTGGGACACCTGGAGTAGAGACATAATTCTGTATTGCTACCAGTTGAGGTGACTGTAAGAATAGCAGGGGTCAGCAGAAAAATGACTAGAGATAATTAGCTTACATCAGCAGAAAACTTCAAAGGAAATACCACTGAAAAAGGGTATAAATATTGAAATTTCAAATAGGATAGTAGATTCGCTGTAAAGGAGCAAAGCGATTCTCGGCTTCAGAGGTAGGCTCTGTAAGTCTACAATCTTTGTACATCGGGGATCAACGGTACTGTATTTGATTTTGGTGGATATCCTGAATAAACTTGGGCAACACGGTGGCATAGTGGTTAGCACTGTTGCCTCACAGCGCCAGGGACCCGGGTTCGAATCTGGCCTCGGGTGACTGTCTGTGTGGAGTTTGCACATTCTCCCCGTGTCTGCGTGGGTTTTCTCCGGGTGCTCCGGTTTCCTCCCACAGTCCAAAGATGTGCGGGTTAGGTTGATTTGGCTATGATAAATTGACCCTTAGTGTTAGGGGGATTAAATACGTGGGGTTACGGGGGTAGGGTGGGATATGTGTCGGTGCAGGCTTGATGGGCCGAAATGGCCTCTATCTGCACTGTGGGGATTCTGTGATTCTGTGAAGAACCGTAAAACTGTAGCGAAGTTAAAATTTGAGAATAAGGATCTCTGATAATAAGAATTGTAAAAGCTTTCTCTTTTTAGAACTGTTAATGTTGCGATTGAAACACCTACTCTAATTACATGTCGGTCCTTTAATAAATCTATATATTTTTAGAATTGTCTCACATAATACTTCTGTATCAAACTCGCAAACTCAATCTCTGTATGCTCTTTGGTGAGGAGTTGCAGAATTCTGGGGGAGTTTTCCGGACACTCATAATTTCCGCAACATTACAGTCTAGCTAAACTTATTAAAAGTGCTATCTGGAGGACGGTAACATCTTCAGGTTGTTCCTTTCCTTTAGAGAGAGATGGTCCAGACCTTTAGACCCAATTAAGCGTCTTTAGGATTCGGCTACCTTGAACTTCAGTTGAAAGTGAACGTCTGGGGAATACGCCTGATCTGGGGTAGCCCTAAAGGGGCTAGGACTAGTAATAATCCCTTCATTGTATCCCTTCATTCAACTGCTGAGGTCAGTGGGGAAGGTGGTGTACTGCTTGGTCCAGGCAAATAGGATATTGGTCACTTGCTTAATACAGCTGTGAACTGCAGCCTGGGAGATGTGGCTGATGTCCCCTGTTGCAGCCTGCAAGGAGCGAGTGGCATAACATTTCAGGATTGTGGTGGCTTTGAGGGCCACTGGCATGGTCTAGCAGGCAGCAGATCCTGTTGCAGGAAGGTTGCAGAGGTCTGTGACAGCCTGCCTGGAGAAGTGCTGCCTCACACTGCACTGCTCCTTAGTTAGGTTCTTGAAGCTGAGACTTGGCCTGTGGACCCTAAGCACAGACCCCCATTACTTGAGAGCCCAGGTGCTGGTGGTTGTTGTGATGGCTGGTCCTGCTGCTGCTCCTACTCCTCCAAGTCTTAAGATAAGAACATAATAACATAATAACTGGGAGCAGGAGTAGGCCATACAGCCCCTCGAGCCTGCTCCGCCATTCAATAAGATCATGGCTGATCTTTGCCCTCAACTCCACTTTCCCTCCCAATCCCCATATCCCTTGATTCCCAAAGAATCCAAAAATCTATCTGTCTCAGGCTTGAATATACTCAATGATTCAGTATCAACAGCCCTTTGGGGTAGAGAATTCCAAAGATTCACAACCCTCTGAGTGAAGAACTTCCTCCTCATCTCAGTCTTAAATGGCCGACCCCTTATCCTGAGACTATGGCCCTGAGTTCTAGACTCTCCAGCCAGGGAAAACAACCTCTCAGCATTTACCCTGTCAATACCCTCAGAATCTTGCATGTCTCAATGAGATTACCTCTCATTCTTCTAAACTCCAGACAGTATAGGCCCAATCTACCAAATCTCTCCTCATAGGACAACCCTCTCATCCTTGGAATCAATCCAGTGAACCTTTGTTGCACCACCTCTAAAGCAAATATATCCTTCCTCAGATAAGGAGGCCAAAACTGTTCACAGTACTCCAGGTGTGGTCTCACCAAAGCCCTGTACAATTGTAACAAGACTTCCTTACTCTTGTACTCCAACCCCCTTGCAATAAAAGCCAACATGTCATTTGCCTTCCTAATTGCTTGCTGTATCTGCATGCTAACTTTCTGTGTTTCCTGTACGAGGACACCTAAATCTCTCTGACCACCTACATTTAATAGTTTCACAACATTAAAAAAAAATTCTGCTTTTCTATTCTTCCTACACAACCTCACATTTCCCCACATTAAACTCCATCTGCCACCTTATTGCCCACTCACTTAACAGTCTTTGCAGGCTCTTTGTGTCCTCCTCACAGCTTACTTTCCCACCTAGCTTTGTATTGTCAGCAAACTTGGATACATTGCACTCGGTCCCTTCATCCAAGTCATTAATATAGATTGTTTTGCTCCATCCAGAACAAAGAAGCATGAATTGCTCCCACAATAAGTAGAGAAAACAGAGTAAAGGGTTATAAGGCAATACAAGTGAAGAAATTGTCATCTGCAAGCTGGAAATTCTCCTGTTAAACCAGACAGTAAATGATCCTGTGATCCAGTGAGCTGCAACTGAGAGCCCCCTTTTATACTGCTTCATGAGCTGTTAGACACCAAACCCACTAGGTTTTCCTGGCAGGTCTGAGGCTGGGCGTGGTATGCACAATTTGGAGTTAAAATGTAGTGGGACATTAGAGCGTGAATGTTAATTAGGAGCACGCATGTCTGGAGCGGGCGCCTGATACACAGCCGCAAAGGGATCAGTTAAAATGGCAGGGGGTGGGAACGGTGCGAGGAGGCCCCAGGCATGACTTCTAATGCCCCCCCACCCCCCTACTCCCAGCCATCTGCGCTGTTCACACCAAGCAGGCTGGCTTAAAAAAAACAGGTCAATGTTAAGAACCTGTGAAAAAAAAAATTACCCTTCAATCCTGATACAATGCTTTGCATCTAAATGTGCTTTGTATCATGATATTGTGGGGGTTAAATTGGAAAAACCCGAAAGCAGGTATTGGAATTAACCCGCAGCCATTTGCTACCTGCTGATTTCCATGATTGCTGCTTGTAGCCAGTGCTACTCGTGCTGTTCATTGGCTGCACTCTCCAGCAGGCGGCCCGATATTGCAAGTGGTTAACACTACTTAAAGGTAGCCTGCATCTCTTAAAGGGGAGGTGCGTAGTGGCTGCTGGACATTGTGTTGGGAAATTAATTCCTTTTGAAGATTTTTTCAAGATGGCTCAACCTGCGAGAGAGCTGCACCAAGGCTTTCAGACATGGCACTGGATGTCATGTGCAAGGCATGGAGAGAAGGAGAGACATCCTGTGTCCACAGTGGGGCAGGAGGCTCTCTAGACATATGCTCAGGAGGCAGTGGGAACAAGCAGTGACACAGGTCAATGCCAGGAGTGTTGCTCCAAGAACATGGATGCAATGCAAGAGGTTTAGTAATCGGACACGACTTGTCAAGGTGAGTGAGTTCAATCTTCAAATGGCATATCCTACCAACTGCACTACTGCTTAATTACATCCCCATCACCCACCTACCAACAATCTCAATCAATCAGGATGCAACCTTACCATTCATGTGCTTTACATCACCCTCATACACTGAGCACTGCTGCAAGCCTCACAGATTGCACACACCACCAGCTATTCAACCATGACAGCCATATCACACAAACAGGGGGATGGGCACCATCATATAGGAGTAGAAAAGAGGAATAAGGTGCATAAAAGAGTGAATGTGTTGGATAGTACTAGAGAAGATAGTACTGGAGATGGTAGTAATAACATATTAGAGAGGAGCAGACTAAGAAAGACTATGAAAAATTCTAAAATGGGTTTAGAATGTGTGTACGTAAACGCACAAAGTGTGGTGAATAAGGTTGGTGAGCTACAAGCACAATTAGCCATGTGGCAATATGATGTTGTGGCAATAACGGAAACGTGGCTTAAAAGCGGTGAGGACTGGGCACTTAATATTCAAGGGTACAAGGTGTTCAGAAAAGATAGGGAAGGAAAAAAGGGAGGTCGGGTGGGAGTGCTGATTAAGGAAGATATTGTAGTGTTCGAAAGGGAGGATGTTCTTGAGGGGACAAGGACAGAATCCATTTTGTTAGAGTTGAAGAGCAAAAAGGGATCACGCTATTTGTGGGTATTCTATAGGCCTCCAAATCGTGAGAGGGAGGTAGAGGAGCAAATCTGCAGGGAATTCACAGAGATATGCAAGAGCTATAGAGTGGTGATATTGGGGGACTTTAATTACCCAACTATCGATTGGGATAATGCCAGGGTAAAGGGAAAGGAGGGGGAGGAATTTTCGAAATGTGTTCCGGAGAATTTCCTTGACCAATATGTTCTTGGCCCAACTTTAAAGGTGGCATTGCTGGATCTGGTGCTGGGGAATGAGGTGGGCCAGGTCGACCAAGTGTCTGTGGGAGAACACTTGGGTACGAGTGATCATCGGATCATAAGATTTAGATTAGCAATGGAGAGGAGCAAGGAACAATCTAGAGTGGAACTTCTAAACTGGAATAGGGCTAACTTCAATGGGATGCGAAAGGATTTAGCCAGGGTAAAATGGAACCAAAGGAAAAACTGTAACGGAACAATGGGTGATCTTTAAGGAGGAGATGTTCCAAGTACAGGCTAGGTACATTCCAACAAGAGGGAAGGATAAGGGAGCCAAAGCAAGGGCTCCTTGGATGATGAGGGAGATAGAGAAGATGATGAAACAAAAAAAGAGGGTGTATGATGCATGTCAGGTGAATTCTTCAAGGGAGAACCAGACCAAATACACTAAGTTGAGAGGAGATGCGAAGATGAAAATAAGATTGGCAAAGAGAGAGTATGAGAGTAGAATGCCGGTTAACATAAAAGGAACCCAAAAATATTCTACCGGCATGTAAACAGTAAGTGGGTAGTAAGAGGCGGGGTGGGGCCTATTAGAGACAAAGAAGTTGATATCTGCTTAGAGGCGCAGGCTAGAATCCTCAATGAATACTTTGTATCGGTGTTTACTAAGGAGGTGGATGCTGCCAAAATATCGGTAGAAGTGGAAAAGGTAGAAGCAATGGAAGGGGTGAAAATTCAGAGGCGGGATGTACTAGAAAGGCTGGGTATGCTTAGAGTGGATAAGTCGCCTGGTCCAGATGGCTTGCATCCCAGATTGCTAAGGGAATTGGGGGAGGAGATAGCGGAAGGGCTTGCCATAATTTTCCAACTTTCCCTAGATGAGGGGGAGGTAGCTGAGGATTGGAAAGAGGCAAATGTGACACCATTGCTCAAGAAAGGGTGTAAGGACAATCCTAGTAACTACAGGCCGGTCAGTTTAACATCAGTGGTGGGTAAAGTTTTAGAAACCATAATCAAGGAAAAAAATAACAGGCACTTGGAGCGGTTTAAGCTAATTAAGGAGAGCCAACACGGATTTGTAAAAGGCAGATCGTGTTTGACTAATCTAATTGAATTTGTTGATGAAGTAACAGAGAGGATTGATGAAGGGAATGCAATGGAGGTTGTCTACATGGATTTTCGTAAGGCGCTTGACAAAGTATCACATAGAAGGCTGGTTAACAAAATTGAGGCTCATGGAATAGGTGGGTCAGTGGCAGCTTGGATAAGGAATTGGCTTAAGGACAGAAAACAGCGAGTTGTGGTAAATGGCTGTTTTTCAGACTGGAGGATGGTAGACAGTGGTCTTCCCCAAGGGTCAGTGCTGAGGCCACTGCTTTTTTTGATATATATATAAATGACCTGGATATTGGAATACAGAGTAGAATTTCCAAATTTGCTGATGACACCAAAGTTGGGGGTGTGGCAAACAATGATGATGATACCAATCGACTGCAACAGGACATAGAAAGTCTAGCAGAATGGGCAGACAAGTGGCAGATGGAATTTAATACAGAGAAGTGTGAGGTGATGCATTTTGACAGAAGGAACAAGGAGAGGCAATATACACTTAATGGCACAGTTTTAAAGAGTGTGCAGGGACAGAGGGACCAGGGAGTTAATGTGCAAAGGTCCCTGAAGGTGGCAGGAGATATTGAGAGAGTGGTTAACAAAGCATATGGGATCTTGGTTTTTGTAAATAGAGGTATTGAGTACAAAAGTAAAGAATTATGCTGAACCTTTATAAAGCGCTGGTTAGGCCACAACTGGAGTATTGCATCCAGTTCTGGTCACCACACTTTAGGAAGGATCTGAAGGCCCTTGAGAGGGTGCAGTGAAGATTTACCAGAATGGTTCCGGGGATGGGGGATCTTATCTACAAGGACAGGTTGGAGAAGTTGGATTTGTTTTCATTACAGCAAAGGAGGTTGAGGGGTGATTTGATAGAAGTGTACAAGATTATGACGGGTTTGGATAGGCTAGACCGGGAAAGGCTGTTCACACTAGTTGACACAGATTTAAGGTTTTGGGCGAGAGATACAAGGGGGAGGTGAGGGAAAACTTTTTTACGCAGCGAGTGGTGAGGACCTGGAAGTCGCTACTGATGGAAGTGGTGGAAGCGGAGATACTCAGGGCTGGATGTTGTCAATGGGGACGTGATGGAGGCGGGACTCCCACTTTTTGGGTTGTAGTCCCACCTCCATCGACTTGTGGCCAACCCACTGTATTTCCCCTTGATTGACCTTGTTAAGCCCGCCCAGCGGGCTTAGCAGGCCAATCAAGGGTCCCTTGGATACAGGTGACGTCAGCCATTGAAATTTTATCTGTTAAGAGCTTTTGACAGATGAAATTTCAGCATTTGACAGCTCTGTGAAGCTGTCAAACACTGACAATCTGTCTTCTAACGTGAGTCCCTGTACTTAGACTCAGTTAGAAATCAATCCAGCACAGAAAGCAGAGACTGCAGCTTTTGACAGCTCCGCGGCCATTCTGCTTTCTGTGCCGGTGAGCTGAGGGACTCCCGAGACCTGACGGAAGGAAGCCTGCATGACAAAGTCAAGGTAAGTACAAGTTCTTAAAACACTTTACACACACCAAACACACTTACCTCTGCACTCATGCACCCATCACTCACCTGCACACCGGACATCTCGACCCCTCCAAGCCCTCCAGACCGACGGTCCGCCTCGCTAAATCGGCGTGGTTCGGACCTGTCGGGAAGCCCACACTTCAGGGCCAAAAATAGGGATTAGGCAAAAAACTGCCTGTTAACTACCTGTTAACAGGCAGTTTATTGGCACTAATCCCCTTCCCGCCTCGGGGAGGCGGGTCCCAGCACAGGTCGGGTACCCGCCTCCTGGGAAACTGGCATGGAGGCGGGTTGGGGGCGGGATGGGTTCGGGACCCCCGAATCTGCTATTTTACCACCCCACATGTCTCCAAACCCGCCTCCACGGGTCAATTAAAATTCTGCCCTCAATGTTTTTAAGGGGAGACTGGATAGGCACTTGAGGGAAATAAACTTGCAGGTGTACGAAAAGCTGATATTTAAAGATATTTAATAGATGAGAATCACATATGTATAACTTTAAGTATCAGCTTTTCGTACAAATAATATTACCCATAATTACTCCTGGGTAACTAGAAAGGTAAGACTTGTTCAAAATGTACCTGCAGACAGTTCAAAAGCAGTTTTGACAACAAACAGCCACAGACTGCAAGTGAAGGTCAAATCATTAAATTGCTAAGAAAAACATATTATAATGCTGTTAGAACTTAGAATCCGCTTAACAAAACTAATTGCAACAATATTTAAAGGATAATTAGTATAAATTCCAATAAATGTGAGAGATCATGGAAGTCAAGGTATTTATCTGGTAGATTAAAGTGAGATAGTTTGGATACATCAAGACTAGTGAAACAGCGCTGAAATGGGCTGGGCCCTTGGTGTAGAGAGAGGCTTGAAGCTAGAAATGAAAGAGATAAAGTGAATTCCAATGGGGTGAAAAGCTATAAACAAGATAACACGACAGCAGAACAGGGTTAATGGAAATATACTGGAAAAGGAGTGGCCAGGTTACTAGCCTTAACCTGAGTGACAATGGTATTTTGACCATTAGAACCAATTAAAAAAGGTGATTTTGTTAAAGACCAAATATGGACACTGGCCAACTGAACTGTTGATAAGGAATGGGTTAAAACCTCGATATTCAAAGAACAGTTTCACACAGAGTTTTGTTGCGAAGATAAGGAACAGACCTGCGACGACGTTGCCTGTGTCCGAAGGGCTCCAGAAACCAAGGGCTATGAGCTATTCGTTACTATCGCCTAATGTTAAGTATTGATTACGCTGTAAGCTTAATAAATCTGATCTATTGCTCAAACATACTGGCTGCTGCCGATTTGTGTCTTGTCCAAGAACTCTGAGTGGTCATACTGACTGACTCACACAGGGCTACGGGGATAGAGCGGGGGGATGGGACTGACTAGACTGCTCTAAAGAGAGCCGGCATCGACTCGATGGGCTGAATCGCCTCCTTCTGTGCCGTTATGACTCTATGGGGGAGAAATTCAGTATCGCCCCATTTGGGGCGCAATTATCGGCCGGGCGCAAAGATTAGCGCCTGGCGCTAATTATCGCCACCGACTGCAAACTTGACTTTTATCGCCCCTGGAGGTGATTGGAGCGCTAAATCAGGCGCTTCACACCTGTCTTAAGGCGCAAAGGCCGAGGAGCGAGGCGCTACCTCAGAGCGCTGGCGAAGCTCATGTGATGTCAGTCAGCAATGGAACACACACACAATCGCGGGCCAGTTCTTAAAGGGGAGGGTTAATCTTGCTTTCCATCCACATCCTGCTCATTGCAGCCTTGAATCTCTGCCTGGAGAGACCTGCACATCAAATCTGCTGGAAAGAACAATGGAGAGTACCAGGGAAAGAGTTTAGAGTGCAGCCCCCACAGTCTCTTCTAAATCGATACAAGGAATGGCAAATCAAAATGAACCTGCAAAGTGCTGCTCAGTACCCAAAACTCCTTCACACAGCGTTGAATCTCTCCAGAAGTCTCTCTCCCTCTCTCTCAGAATGCGTAGTTCAAAAATGGCACCAACAATAAAAGGCAGGAAGCGGTGTTGAAGTTTCGACTTCCGAGTAAGACTCTTTAAACATAAAGTATCGTCAAAGGAAGTTTATTATTTTACTTGCTGCAAGGAGAATGCAACCATAGTCAAAACTAGGCTATGATGACACCCTGCAAATACAAAAACTGTTCGACATTTATACACAGAAACAATACAAGCTTCCTATATCACATGACATGGTAATAAATCATGAATTGACAGCATAATGCCTATAAAACAAGTTAAAAGAGTATTTGTGTATACTGTACATGAAAGGACTTTCTAAAAGTCATAAAGATTTAAAACAGCAGAAATCCCTCCAAAGGGGACGTGTGATTTCTCCCACCACACCATCTAGAATTCAAGGGAGATAGTAATTCACACCATAGCCTTGGAAACTTCTTTGATCTACAATCCAAAATTATTTATTGGGGGCAAGTAAAACAGTCTACAAACTGAAATTCCTTCATTAGGTTGAAACTATAAACAATTGGCTAATCTTTCTAACAGACATTGTGTAGGCCATTTTAGATTTTATATTCTGTGTCTTAGGAAGCCATTTTGTATCCAACTTAAAATACACTTCCACAGCGGTCGTCTTTAAATAGCGCTCCCCCAGTCCGTTCATGACTGCAATTCGCTCCCCTCAACCTGTCGTTGCTAGGGTCAGGCGGTAAGGCAGGGGGCGCCACTCAATATCTGCTCCGGGGCGATACCCGGGCGTTGCGCACTCGACTGATGTCATGATCTGCCGGCGCAGGAGATCGTGGCGGTAGTGTTTAGTGCTGCCGCAAATTGTCTAGTTAATTTCGCGAGCGGCGCAAACATCGCCGCGCCTGGGCGCTAGATGCTTTGCGCCCCATTAGCGCCCTCTTAAGGCGCTAACGGGAGGCGCAACCAACTGAATTTTTCCCCCTATGATTCTATGACATATTACAGGACATGCACTGACACACTTCCCGCTTTCTTGCAGGAGAAGGTGGCGCATAACAGCAGGCACCAGGAAAGAACTGGAGGACAAGCCCGCCTGCACGTTTTAACTCCCATGGAGGAGAAAGTGCTGACCTTCATGGAAAGGGTCAATGCTGAGGCCATAGCCACTTGCAGGGCTGGAGAATTGATGATGAGGGTATCTGCATACCTAATACTCCTTCTCTCTTCTCACTTCTTCTTCAACCCACAACCTGTTCTGACTCACAATTTGCAGATGGTGTAAGCACACACTTTTTACTTGCTCCTCTCCCCTCACCACAACCCAACCCTTGTCCCTTTTTATTTCAGATTCCCAAGAACTGGAACCTTCAAAGTCAGAGGAGGAATAGGCAAGAAATAAAGACTTGCATTTATATTGCGCCTATCATGACCTCAGGAAGTTCCAAAGCACTTTACAGCCAATGAAGTACTTTTGAAGTGTAGTTACAGTTGTAATGTTGTAAGAAGACAGTGAAGATGAAGAGACACCATCACTCGATCTTACACTTGCAGCCACCAACCCCGAGACTGACACTGCGTGTATTTTAAAGGCTAGGATAGAGGAGGGATCTGTATGTGGTGAGACACCGGGCATAAGTGCGCAGGAGCCAGGGCGGAGGGAAAGGATAGCGCAGGTGTCAGCAAGCCAGAGGATGAGGTCATACACTAATTCTGCTTCAGAGGAGTCAGATGAGGACTTTGATGGACCAAGTTACAGAAGACGGCTGATGGGTATACAAAACCAAATGCTTGGTGCACTGGAAAGCCTGCCAGAAAGCCTACACTCAATATCAAGGAGCCTGGGGGAGAGCACCAACTTGGCACAGGGCTTTATGCAGAGCCTGGAGCCCATCCTTTCCAACATGGAACGGGTGGTCACCTCCATCAGCACTCCTGTGGAACCAACCATGATGCAGCATCTGATGGCCAATATCTCAGCTTCCATTGCAGAGCAAACAGCTTCCATCAAAGGTCTGATTGCCTGGAAGCTCAGAATGTTTCTATTGAGGCTCTGGATACCAGTATTCAAAGGGGCTTCCAGGGAAACTAATGGGACTAAAAGCCGACAAATCCCCTGGACCCGACGGCCTACATCCAAGGGTTCTAAAAGAGGTAGCTGAAGAGATAGTGGATACATTGGTTTTGATCTTCCAAAATTCCCTAGATTCTGGAATGGTCCCAGTGGATTGGAAGGTCGCAAATGTAACACCACTATTCAAGAAAGGAGGGAGAGAAAAAACAGGGAACTACAGGCCAGATAGCCTAACATCAGTCATTGGGAAAATGCTGGAATCTATTGTTAAGGAAGTGGAATCAAGTCACTTAGAAAATCATAACATGATTAGGCAGAGTCAACATGGTTTTATGAAAGGGAAATCGTGTTTGACAAATTTATTAGAGTTTTTTGAGGATGTAACTAACAGGGTAGATAAAGGGGAACCAGTGGATGTAGTATATTTGGATTTCCAAAAGGAATTCGATAAGGTGCCACATTAAAGGTTATTACACAAGATTAGGGCTCATGGGGTTGGGGGTAATATAGTAGCATGGCTAGAGGATTGGTTAATGGACAGAAAACAGAGAGTAGGGATAAACAAATCTTTTTCAGGTTGGCAGGCTGTAACTTGTGGGGTGCCACAAGTATCAGTGTTGGGGCCTCAGCTATTTACAATCTATATTAATGACCTAGATGAAGGGACTGAGTGTAATGTATCCAAGTTTGCTGACGATACAAAGCTAGGTGGGACAGTAAGCTGTGAGGAGAACACAAAGAGTTTGCAAAGGGATATAGATAGACTAAGTGAGTGGGCAGTAAGGTGGCAGATGGAGTATAGGGAAATGTGAGGTTATTCACTTTGGTAGGAAGAATAGAAAAACAGAATATTTTTTAAATGGTGAGAAACTTTCAAATGTTGCTGTTCAGAGAGATTTGAGTGTCCTCGTGCAAGAAACACAGAAAGCTAGCATGCAGGTACAGCAAGCAATAAGGAAGGCAAATGGCATGTTGGTCTTTATTGCAAGGGGGTTGGAGTAAGGAAGTCTTGCTACAACTGTATAGGGCCTTGGTGAGACCACACCTGGAGTACTGTGCACAGTTTTGTTCTCCTTATCTAAGGAAGGATATACTTGCCTTGGAGGCAGTGCAACAAAGGTTCACTAGATTGATTCCTGGGATGAGAGGGCTGTCCTATGATGAGAGATTGTGTAGAATGAGCCTATATTCTCTGGAGTTTAGAAGAATGAGAGGTGATCTCATTGAAACATACAAGATTCTGAAGGGGATTGACAGGGTAGATGCTGAGAGGTTGTTTCCCCTGGCTGGAGTGTCTAGAACTAGGAGGCATAGTCTCAGGATAAAGGGTAGGCCATTTAAGACTGGGATGAGGAATTTCTTCACTCAGAGGATTGTGAATCTTTGGAATTCTCTGCCCCAGATGGCTGTGAATGCTGAGTCTTTGAGTATACTCAAGGCTGAGATTGATAGATTTTTAGACTCTAGGGGAAGCAAGGGATATGGAGATCGGGCGGGAAAGTAGAGTTGAGGTCGATGATCAGCCATGATCTTATTGAATGGCGGAGCAGGCTCGAGGGGCCGTATGGCCTACTCCTGCTCTTATTTCTTATGTTCTTATATTGGACTCTTAAGCACTTGCTTCATACCTGAAAAAGGGCACAGAACAATCCAATTGCTAGGCCTCCAATTCCTGTGTTTTTAAGTTTGGAAACTCCTTGTTCTTAGAGGAAATTGACCGTAGTGGTTTTATGTTCGTTATTTTTATTCATAGCTGGTTTATTTTCAATTTTTTTCAGTGTCTTGTGACTTTTTAAAATAGGATGTACTTTTTGGTCATTCATTAGCGGTTGTCATTTTATTTATAGTCACAAAATATTTATTTTCACAAAAACATTATTGAACCTCAACTAGAATGTACATTCCACATTGTCACCCAAGGCAAGTAATAAATTTGAATCAATTCAGAAGAGGACCTTCAGGGTAGGGGCTTTTTCTGATGATAATTAACAAGAAGCACTTAGGAATTATTTTATAGAGGCTGTAAGAGGGGCTATTTCTTGATCTGTGATTTCTTTTTTAAAATGAACATCCAGCACACATGCTTCTTTTATTTTTAGGTAGAGAATTTAAAAACACATTTTAACAAATTGAGAAATCTACACTAAGTACATTTTTTGCACTATTAATAGGTTCCAAAAAGTTTTATTCCTGGATGTCTTACATTTTGAATATCACATATTGAATTATGTGTATTTTGAAAATGAATCCAATTAATCTAATGCAAGATGTGTTCTGCAAATTCAGTTTTCTCACTTTACACCTATTCAGGAGTTTCTGTTTATATCTGCTGTGATTTTCAAACTTAAGTGCAACCATCACGTAATGTAGGATACAATACTAAAGTCTATTTATTATCTCAGCACTAATGCAAGCAAGAAGACTTACATTTTAAACAGCAAAAGTAGATCTCATATGATGAACTTTCAGATTGTGGCACAAATGTTGGCTGTGCTAAAATCATCAGTGACTTCATTCGAGCTGCATGTGGCTGGTGGTATTTGTACAGAAGTGGAGAGTAGCAGATATCTCAAAGGACAGTTGCTTGTGTCACAAGTTACTGCCACTTGGTCTGATTAAGATCAACTGGCCTC
Organism: Squalus acanthias; assembly: GCA_030390025.1. Lineage (NCBI taxonomy): Eukaryota > Metazoa > Chordata > Chondrichthyes > Squaliformes > Squalidae > Squalus > Squalus acanthias. The sequence continues at coordinate 102,522,535 of CM059426.1, read as the reverse complement.
TCCTTTTTTAAACTGTTATTACCTCTGAGATTTTCCTCCCTCCAAATACACTAGAACTATTATGAACACATCAAAGGAATTTAAAACCACGGGCCTTTAGAGGTTTCTTGTTCATCCACAGAATAAATCCAGGTGGTCACCCAGGGGTAGTTCACTAAATTTAATCTTGAATACATACCAGTAAACACAGCAAAGGGATTCCATTTAGTTTTCTTTCATCCCCTGTTCTTTCACATTAGAGCTACCCACCTATTGCATGCAGCCACTTTTTACTAGCTTCTCGCTGTCGCCATCTTAACTTCAGAAATATAACAACAGAATAGTAAAAGCTTTTTTTCTAAATTGGATAACTCTTTAACCTCTTTATTTATGAAGTTTTTTTTATGCATTCACGGAATGTGGACGTCGCCAGCGAGGCCAGCATTTATTGCCCATCCCTAAATGCCCTCTAGAAGGTGGTGACGAGCCGCCTTCTTGAAAACAATTGAATGGTTTGCTCGGCCATTTCAGAGGGCAGTTAAGAGTCAACCACATTGCTGTGGATCTGGAGTCACATATAGGCCAGACCAGGTAAGGGCGGCAGATTTCCTTCCCTAAAGGACATTAGTGAACGAGATGGGTTTTTACAACAATCCGGTAGTTACATGGTCACCATTACTGATACTAGCTTTTTTATTCCAATTTTTTTTGAATTTAATTAATTAAATTGAAATTCCCCAGCTGCTGTGGTGGAATTTGAACTTAATTTGATTTGAACTTGTAGAATTCGCAATTATCGCGATTTCATTTTAATAAGGAGAAAACACAAAGTTTCGTTCAAAACAGCTTTTATTTCAGCGGAATGCTGTCAGGTTTAAATTGGACACAAGCAGCCTGTAAAATGGCCGCCGCACCTCGTGACAGAACATTCGAGACTTTTCAACAGGCAGACAAGATGGCGTTCCAATAAACATTTTTTGCAGGATCGATAACGATTCAGCACAGTGAAGACAATACACAGGACATTATGGGTTTACAGGATAAACATCGATACTGGAATCGGTCTCCCAGGTACAAAGGAAAGCCATCAAGGGCCCATCCAAAGGACATTAATATGTAAACTCCCAACGGCTCTACGATGAGAGAGCCGTTAGCAGGTAGTTATACAGGACACTTGGAAGCCCCAAACCCCTCCAGGGGGAACACCGACCGATTTAACAATGGGAGAAATATTAGCAGGTACTCAAAACATTCAGGAGTAGCCCCGAAACCCATTAAGGACAGAGATCACCCATACAGGACATTTTGGGCGCCAAACCTTAAACAAAAGAATGGACATTGTAGTTGGGCGGGAAACGGAAGAACTGTGCACTATAATTGCAGGCCCAAACCGTCCATTCGCTCTCTTGCTGCTTGCCTCGTGTTCGTGACTCTTGCTGCTTGCCTCGTGTTCATGACTCTTGCCGCTTGCTGCTGTTATCATCGTGCCTGCTCCTGTGTTTTATCCGGTCGATTCGCAACCTCGTGGCTGCTCCTGTGTAAAAGACTGTTGCAAAGACCTATGTTGGTAGCTGGCAGCGGAACCAAAGGCCCGAGATGAGATGAGATGAGATGAGAGGAGAAGAGAAGAAGACCTTATCCATCGCCACGAGGTCTTCACTACAGCGGACGGTCCAGCCGACTGACCGAGCAGCAGAAGCAGTAAACAAGTGGGACCAGGAGATCTCCTGACCAACACGTGGGTGCTGCGGTGAAAAACATCCGATCAGCTATTCGGGATTTCTCCGAGTTATTACGAGTGGTGAGCATGAGTCTCGAGATCCTACGAAGCTAGTTTTAGGATAGATATTGATAGGGGAGGGTTTAAAGATTAAGGATATTTGTAATGTGTGCCCTATTTACGTTGTGCCGTTCGTTCCTCGTTTCCCTAAGAGTGATTATAACTGTTTGTAAGATTGTACTGTCATTAATCTGTGCATATGACATGTATTTCATAATTTTAAGTATCATGCAATAAAGATTTTCCATTTCGTACCGTTCAAACCAAGTCTACATGAGTTTTATCTCCATTACTGCTCTCGCATCTAAGTCCAGTGTCTAGAACCGTAAGGGAGAGTGATTCGAACCACTCACAGGGGTGTCTAGTGTTCCCAGACTGGCTGGAGACCAGGCCTAGACCCGCACTGACATACAGGCTGCACAGAGCCGCGTGAATCTCACAGGCTACGAGACACGCAGGGTCAGGAGAGAATCCCTTACAGAAAATGGCGACCGCGGCAGGACACTGGCAGCGAGAGGGTAGTGTGTTAGATTTTGGAATGACTGTACGAAATGTGATGCAGGAAAAGATAGCGGATTACGTATTTGGAAAGGTTAATCTAACGAAAAAGTGGATAAGCGAATTGTTAGCGGATAAGAGCCCACTAGAGGCAGCTGAAAGGTGGACTGATAGTAAGGAGCATAAAAAGGCAGTTGAGAAAGCAGTCTGGCTTATGTGCTACAAAAGGCAGGTTCAGATTTCAAACCAGACCAATACAGCGCTAACCGCTCGAATCAAGCAGTTAGAGGAGGAAATGGAGGAGAAGGTTTCTGGAGGGGAGGCGCTCATTAAGAGTTTAAATGAGTTACGCCAGGAAAGCCAGGAAGTCTCCAGTTACCTCAAAACAAGGGTAGAGTATCTCGAGTGCCAGATCACTGAAGCAAAATTAAACGAGAGTAGGATGAAGGAAAGATGTAACCGTCAAGCTGCCCAGATAAGAACTCAAGAAGAGAGCTTAATGGGGGTTAGGTCGGCGTATAAGTTGGCCCTTGAGGATAAGTTTCAGGGAGCCGACCATAGCGCCTGCGAAAAGGAGATAGAGAGCCTCAAAAAGGCCGTGAATAATGCGAACGGCATGGTGTGCCTTATTAATCCGTCGGCACGCCAGCCGCTAGTAAATGAGAGATTTAGAAATTCCCCACCAAGTAAAGCAGAAGAAGTAGTAGCCACTGCGCCCTCCGCGCCACCCAGCTATTCAGAAACCTGGGTTAGGGAGGAAGCAACGGAAGAAACAAAAGAGCCCGTTGAAAAGGAGGTAGAAAAGGGATCGTTGTATCCAGTAACGGGGATTAAAAGGGGCCCAAGCAGGAACGGTGGGGAAGAACCGAGGGATCTCCTCGGACAGCTGGTGTTGCCTCACAGTTCACATCAGCTGAGGGCCATGATAAACCACGTAAGGAAGCTGACCGAGATAGACGACCCTTCCGTACATTTTAGGGAAGTTGAGCAAGCCGCAGCCATCAACGGCTGCGATGATGGGGAGACAGCAAAAATGCTGCTGTTCTCGTTAGATAGCTCGGTCCTTCAGTGTCTCTCAGGCGATAGCAAGAGGGGTAATAAAAGTTATGAGGAATTGAAAAATGAGGTCCTAGAAGTAGTGGGAGCGAACGACGGAGGTCCGTTTGCTAGAGTGGGACAGACAGTGCAGATGGAGGGAGAACCCCCGAAGGTTTTTGCCGACAGGCTGTGGCCAGTATATGAGCGCAGCTGTCTAGGTGCGCCCGAGCGCGAAGATGTGGAAGGCGCCGCTTTAATTCATTGGCTTAGGTGCATAATAGCCAACAGTTTACCAGCCGTTAGAGAGCAGGCAAAAGCCTGGTTCGATCCCAATGACCTCAACCTTACGGAAGAGTCGGTCTTGAATCGACTCACGTTAGGTTACCGCAACATAAGGGGTATGACGACACGTCCCTTTAAGGGAAGAGTACATGAGGTACGACCCGCAGCCCCGACTCAAAGAGAGTGGCATCAGGAGGGTAATCGCGCCCCACAGGCAAGTAATGCCTGTTACGGGTGTGGGAAGACAGGGCACTGGCGCAAGCACTGCAGGAACCCTTGGAAGGATTCCAAGGATAAAAATCCCGCGGTCCGAGCCCAGGCGCCTGTCCCGCCTAAGGAAGCAAAGGCACCCACCTCCCCCGACGACCTCGAAGCAGTGTTAGGAGCCATGCGCAGGATGGTTTTGAATGCGCGTGGACAGGTGGCGGTCGCAACCGGCCCCGTAGGTGCCGCAGGACCGTCTAATAGTACCCAATGACTAGAGCCCACGCAGCCTGCCTACCTGTGTCCTTTTAAAAGACACGCACAGGAGGGGGTCTGCGGTGAGGAGGCCAGGTTAAAAGAGCAGGCCTTGCGGGAGGAGAACGCCCGCTTAATAGGGAAAATAGATGGGCTGGAAGGGCAGCTTAGAGAGCAGACCCTGCGGGAGGAGAATGCCCGAGAAATGGGAAAGTTAGACGTGCTCAGGCTAGAAGGGCAGCTTAGAGAGATAAAAGCAGCCTACAGGGTAGCCAAAAGCCGGGAGCATGAGGTTTTAAAACAGGATAGAAATCTGCAGCCTCCAGCAGGTGAGATTTCACAGAAACAAGCAGGGGCGGTGGCCTGTCTTAAGGGAGGGGCCAGACCTGCGAGTGGGAAAACACAGCCCCAGGTAGGACCACAAGGCACACAGGCAGGCGTAGCAGCTTGCATCAGGGGAAGGGACATCCCGGACGATCATGCAGCGTTTTTCTGGAGTTGGGGGTTAGATGACGAGGACCCCAGGGTACCCTGGTCAGATGAGGATAGTGCAGATGAGCATAGTGATGATGACGGGTGGTTCCTGAGGAACGGTCTGGGAGGATTGGGGCCGCTAGGTAGAGATCCATACGGGGTGGACACACAAGCTGCAGGTCCCGACAACAGGAGGGAGGAGCTACAGGAGGCCGGGCCAGCCGCTATGTGGTTCCCAGAGGTGTGGCCGCCCGCTTTGAACGTCCAGTCCTCAGGGGAGGCAGAGTTCACGAGTAAAGGGCCGCCTGCTGGGCCGAGCAGGGCGGGGCCACGAACTGCCAGCCCCGAGGTTAGGGAGGCGGAGTCAGCGGAGGCGGAGCTGGCGCCTGTGATGGAACCCCAGGTCATCCCGTTGGAGGTCTCGGAACCCGGTCCGTCCGTCACGGAGCCCCCGCCCATAGCAACTCCCCGTAGGTCAAGCAGATTACCCCAGCCCAGGAGGATGTGGCCAGGTCCACAGACTGCCCCAAGGCGTAAGTTTCAGGTTAAGATAACCCGGGTAGAGACAGGCCACATCGAAGCAGTAACAGGCTGCGGCAGATCAGAGGAAAGGGTCACCGCAGCAACAGGCTGCGGCAGATCAGAGGGAAGGGTCAGTGCCCTCCCACCGTCGGGAAGAGCTCGCAGCAGCCTTCTCAGGATTTAAAGGGGCCGCCCTGAGAACGGGCGGCAATGTAAAGTATTAGTTTAAGGTTTTAAGTTTATAGTTCAAGGTTAAGTTTTAAGTTTATAGTTCAAGGTTAAGTTTAAGTTTTAATAAGGTTAAGTTTGTAGTGTTTTTAACAGATAACGACGAAATGATGGGAGTTTTAAGGCTAGGTTTAGAGGAAGTCTATTTAGCAAACGTTGAAGTTTACGTGAGGCGAGGTCAGGGGACCCGCTCACCCTTCACAAAAGCCAGAGACTTTTTGCGAGGCTGGCTACCTCATTCTATCTGATCACAGGAACCAAGGAAGGATGGAACGACTTATAGTATTGCTCGCGGCAATCGGATGTGGATTGGCCTATCGGGGCCTCACCAAGGATGTCGTGGTGTTTGGATGTTCCGGGGACACGGCCCCCATCGCGGTGGATGGGACCGGGAGACGGAAGGCAGAAGGGACCAGCACCTATTTCCACAAGGGAAGGTGGCCAGGATGGCTGGGAACGAACTCAACGGAGTATTCCAGCACATCGGGGTTCGCCTACAAAGAGACTTCTTTAATGTGCCCCAAAGTACGGATCATCGCACCCAGGATCAGCGTCACCGTCGGCAAACGGATTTGTTTGACCTGCAGTGGGGATGTCCCATTGAGCCGATGGTGGTGGCTGCGAAAGCTGAGCAAAACTATGAGGAACTCTTCGGTTGAGTGGGAGCGACTGGGTAATAATACCCATCGGACAATTACGGGGACAGACGGACAAGTGAAAGTCTGTTGGGACAAATGGTGGGAACCAGATGAGGGGATTTATGTTTGTATGTGGGGGTCAAAGTACGTTTGCCCCAAAGGCATCTCCATATTCTTTATTAACCAGTGGCAGGATAACGGACAGGGGATGAGGTGGGATGCGAGCACCAGGGGGTGCGGAGCCCCATACTCTCCGATCCCAGTAAATGCCACTGAGCTCATTACGCGCCCACGCAAAGCCCCGCCCACGATTCCGGTAGTTCTAACTGAGGAAGAAGGGTGCCCTAAAACTAGTAAGGGACCCGGGAACGGTTTGGTACTGGTCCCCACAGACCAGATACTATTTCAGGGGGTACATTACGCGGTGGCCTCGGTGATTTTAAATCTCACTGAGGTACGGTTACCAGAGTGGTGCCCCAAAAAGACGGAACAGTTGTACCAGGTCCTGTTGACCAAGATGTTCAGGCAATTTTACGAGTTTGATTTTGCAGAAATTGATAAGACAAGTTTATACACCGCACCGCAGGAAGTTTTGGACCAAGTAGGGAGGCAAAGAAGGGGTTTGGTGAACGATGCGTTCACTGCTTTTAATACAGGGACATCTGTGGTCAACGCTCTAGACAGTGTGGAGCTGCAGACCCAGATTAATGGTTTAAAAACACAGTTAAAGGACATCCTAACAGATGAGAATAAAGTGGTAGGGTCGGGTCTGCACGAGGACCAAGCCATGACACTACACTTAAAAGAGATTATAGCAGAGCTGGAGAAACATGCGCGTACGGTAAATGCCCTGATCAGGGAAGATCGGAATGCATCCGATCAAGCTGCGCAGAACGAGGTGTGCGTGCTTTACGGGGCGTGGTTACTGGGCGAGGGACGCAGTAATTTGGAGGATTTAAAACAAGGTTTGGTTCCGTCCTGGATAAGTAACAAACACCTGCGGGCGCTCCACCCTTTTCAGAACGCATTAAGTCCGTGCCAGCTCAGGCTAGCTTCAGAAGCTTACCCAGTCCCCGTGGACTGCGGACGTTCAAACCATACTATTATGGGAATAGTATTACGCATGCCGGTTTTGGGCAACACAGCAAAGCCCGCCCCGGTGTATCGGGTAGAGAACATTGGTGTCATTCAGGGGGGAGCCCACATTCGTTATGCAGCGGTTCCACCTTACGTCATCCGCTGGGAGCAAACGATGACAGGTACAGATCTCTCTGGTTGTCGTGGCAGGGGAGCACACATAATACTGTGCCCCCAGCACTTGAATGCCTTTTTAACACCACAGTGCGGGTTCAGAACGGCTGGCGCCAAGTCCATGAATTGCACCATGGAGGCAATGGCACAAGATCATGTGCCTCCGCAGGTAGCATACATCGGGGGTGGAACATATTGTGTTACCACTGCAGCGCAACACTACCAGCATGGAAACCGTAGCCGGTGTCCGGTGAGTGACAGCAGTTTCTGTTTTAAACCCAGGGCTGAAGTTCAAGTAGCACAACAACGAATTATCCCAATCCCTGAACCATCCACTGTTCATCTCACAGTAAAAGAGAATTTCACCGACTTGCAGCGATTTGTCGCGCATTTTGGATACCTCATTCCCCCTCTCCCTGAGCATTTAACCAAACTTCTGAAAGCCGTCGCGGTGTCACAAAAGCATTTCTATACATTAGAACAGAAAACCGTCGAGATAGGTACAGACATTTTGGACATAGTGGTTCCACCGTGGTGGAATCTGTTCACGAATATTGAAGTGCCCTCATGGGTCAGAATAGCCTCCCACATTTTAGTCGTCTGTCAAGTGTTTATTGTAGTATACCTATTGTTCATACATTGTAAAAGAGACAAGCGCCTCACCAAGCATGAGAACACGGGAGAGTGGCGAGAACGTTACGTGCGCGATGAGAGCGCAGTGTAATGGGAAAATGGCGTCACTCCCGCTCGCCACGTGCGCCGCGGAAGTTTGTACTCATTGTAAATACGTTGGAAACTCGACATGTTTAAGAGTTGGGATTTGTTTATTTTGGTGATGGTGTTGATTGTTTGGTTTTTGGGTTTTGTTTTTCCTTTCCCTGAATAAAAGACAAATATACAGGTGATGCGTGAGGTATCGGCCTGGTTACGCCGGGAAGGAAAACAAGTGGTGTAAGTTTAAGGGCGAATGATGCCTATGGTGATATAAAATGTGATTTTCTTGGGAAATGAGGACGACACAGAGACCCTAGTTAAGTTAAAATTTATGGGATTAATTTACTGGATTCGGAGTGAAATCGAGATAAGATTGCTCACCACTGAGATTTTTGATACGATAAGCGGAGTTATTCGCATCAACAGGAGGGACTGTAGAATTCGCAATTATCGCGATTTCATTTTAATAAGGAGAAAACACAAAGTTTCGTTCAAAACAGCTTTTATTTCAGCGGAATGCTGTCAGGTTTAAATTGGACACAAGCAGCCTGTAAAATGGCCGCCGCACCTCGTGACAGAACATTCGAGACTTTTCAACAGGCAGACAAGATGGCGTTCCAATAAACATTTTTTGCAGGATCGATAACGATTCAGCACAGTGAAGACAATACACAGGACATTATGGGTTTACAGGATAAACATCGATACTGTAATCGGTCTCCCAGGTACAAAGGAAAGCCATCAAGGGCCCATCCAAAGGACATTAATATGTAAACTCCCAACGGCTCTACGATGAGAGAGCCGTTAGCAGGTAGTTATACAGGACACTTGGAAGCCCCAAACCCCTCCAGGGGGAACACCGACCGATTTAACAATGGGAGAAATATTAGCAGGTACTCAAAACATTCAGGAGTAGCCCCGAAACCCATTAAGGACAGAGATCACCCATACAGGACATTTTGGGCGCCAAACCTTAAACAAAAGAATGGACATTGTAGTTGGGCGGGAAACGGAAGAACTGTGCACTATAATTGCAGGCCCAAACCGTCCATTCGCTCTCTTGCTGCTTGCCTCGTGTTCGTGACTCTTGCTGCTTGCCTCGTGTTCATGACTCTTGCCGCTTGCTGCTGTTATCATCGTGCCTGCTCCTGTGTTTTATCCGGTCGATTCGCAACCTCGTGGCTGCTCCTGTGTAAAAGACTGTTGCAAAGACCTATGTTGGTAGCTGGCAGCGGAACCAAAGGCCCGAGATGAGATGAGATGAGATGAGAGGAGAAGAGAAGAAGACCTTATCCATCGCCACGAGGTCTTCACTACAGCGGACGGTCCAGCCGACTGACCGAGCAGCAGAAGCAGTAAACAAGTGGGACCAGGAGATCTCCTGACCAACACGTGGGTGCTGCGGTGAAAAACATCCGATCAGCTATTCGGGATTTCTCCGAGTTATTACGAGTGGTGAGCATGAGTCTCGAGATCCTACGAAGCTAGTTTTAGGATAGATATTGATAGGGGAGGGTTTAAAGATTAAGGATATTTGTAATGTGTGCCCTATTTACGTTGTGCCGTTCGTTCCTCGTTTCCCTAAGAGTGATTATAACTGTTTGTAAGATTGTACTGTCATTAATCTGTGCATATGACATGTATTTCATAATTTTAAGTATCATGCAATAAAGATTTTCCATTTCGTACCGTTCAAACCAAGTCTACATGAGTTTTATCTCCATTACTGCTCTCGCATCTAAGTCCAGTGTCTAGAACCGTAAGGGAGAGTGATTCGAACCACTCACAGGGGTGTCTAGTGTTCCCAGACTGGCTGGAGACCAGGCCTAGACCCGCACTGACATACAGGCTGCACAGAGCCGCGTGAATCTCACAGGCTACGAGACACGCAGGGTCAGGAGAGAATCCCTTACAACTGGATTATAAATCCAGGCCTCTGGATTACTAGTCCAGTAACATAACCACTATGCTACTGTACCCTTAAGTGCTCTTTGCAGTGTCTATCAGCTAAGCCTACTATACAACCATTGGCACAGAATTTCCTGGAAAAATAACATGTTGCTCTGTATGCCCTCGGTTCTGCTGTCTTGGGCTGATGTGGCCTTTCTGTTGTAAACTGTGTTTGGTTGGTCAGGTTGACTGATTTATATCCTTCTGAAACAGTGTCTATGAAACATAGAAACATAGAAGATAGGAGCAGGAGTAGGCCATTTAGCCCCTTGAGCCTGCTCCGCCATTCAATGAGATCATGGCTGATCATCCAAATTTCAGTACCCTGTCCCTGCTTTCTCCCCATATCCCTTGATCCCTTTAGCCTTAAGAAATATATCTAACTCCTTCTTGAATATATTTAATGAGTTGGCCTCAACTGCCTTCTGTGGTAGAGAATTCCATAGGTTCACCACTCTCTGGGTGAAGAAATTCCTCCTCATCTCAGTCCTAAAAGGCCTACCCCTTATCCTTAGACTGTGACCCCTGGTTCTGGACACCCACGCCATCGGAAACATCATTCCTGCATCTAGTCTGTCTTGTCCTGTTAGAATTTTATAAGTTTCAATGAGATCCCCTCTCATTCTTCGAAACTCTAGCGAATACAAGCCCAATCGTCCCAATCTCTCTTCATACGTCATTCCTGCCATCCCAGGTTTCAGTCTGGTGAATCTTCGCTGCACCCCCTCCATGGCAAGAACATCCTTCCTCAGATAAGGCGACCAAAACTGCACACAATACTCAAGGTGTGGCCTCACCAAGGCCCTGTACAACTGCAGCAAGACATCCTTGCTCCTGTACTCAAATCCTCTCGCTATGAAGGCCAACATACCATTTACCTTCTTATCCGCCTGCTGCACCTTCATGCTTACCTTCAACGACTGGTGCACAAGGACTCCCAGGTCTCGTTGCACTTCCCCTTTTCCCAATCTATTGCCGTTCAGATAATAATCTGTCTTCCTGTTTTTGCCACCAAAGTGGATAACCTCGCATTTATCCACATTATATTGCATCTGCCATGCATCTGCCCAATCACCCAACTTGTCCAAATCATACTGGAGTTTCTCTGCATCCTCCTCACAACACACACGCCCACCCAGCTTTGTGTCGTCTGCAAACTTGGAGATATTACAATGGGGGGAGGATGTTGTTCATGCACCCATCTGTTGTTGGCAGTAGGCCAAGAACAGGGGCCAGATTCTGGAGATTTTTTTTGTGGTTCAATATGCTGCTCCCTGGTCTTCCGTTGGACCCAAATATGATAAGGCTGTTGAGTTTTCTCCTCACAGCAGTTTGCTGTTGAATACTACAGAGATATCACCACAAAGTTTATGTGGCAGAAACATTATGGCAAGCAACACATTATAAAACTATCATATAGTTTTTGAGACTGAACTAAGCAAAATAGCAATTATAAAACCTCACCGTTGCTGTTGTTGCTGCAGCCACAAATGACAACTGCTAAGTTTAACTAGATGGGACAAATCACATGCTTCATTGATATATGTAAGGATATGAACTTTTTTTTTAAGGGATAGTGCTTCTTGAACCTGTGGCCTCTCAATTCAAATAACTTTTGGCTGAGAAATTGATTTGATGCTCATTGCTAGAAGTGACCAATATCAGCTTAGCTACCCGAGAAGAGAGCTATATTCTCCTTCTTTTTTGGTTAATTAGCTAGTGAAGAGAATTTTGACATCTACCAAATCAGTCTCAGTATGGTGGAAAATAGGATACCACAGGTATCTCTCCCGTTCTTCTCTAAGGGTTGTGCTGTTGTCTTCCAGCTTCACACCCATTTCTCTTGACTCCCTGTTTGAACCCCTGCAAGCTGACTTCTAACCCTAGCTAAAGTCACAAACAAGATCCTCTGTGATTGTGACTATGGTGCATTACCTCACTTGTCTTCCAAAAACTCTGCGCAGTGTTTGACTATGCCATCCTTGTCCAACTTTTCTCCGCCATTATCCAAATACAAGGGACTGCCCTTGCATGGTTCCACTTCTAACGGAATACAGCCAGTGCATCTCCAGCAATGGCTTGTCTTCTATCCCTCAAGGTCTCTGTAAACCCCCAAGGATCTTTCCTTGGCCTCCTCATCATCTATATATTGCTTCTTTAGTATTACATGTTAAATTGAGCCCCCGTCTGCTCTCTCAGGTGGATGTAAAAGATCCCATGGCACTGTTTTGAAGAAGAGCGGGGCAGTTATCCCCTGTGTCCTGCCCAATATTTATCCTTAAACCAACATCACTAAAGCAGATTATCTGGTCATTATCACATTGCTGTTTGTGGGAGCTTGCTGTGTGCAAATTGGCTGCCGCGTTTCCTACATTACAACAGTGATTACACTTCAAAGATACTTCATTGGCTGTAAAGCGCTTTGGGACATCTGGTGGTCATGAAAGGCGCTATATAAATGCAAGTCTTTCAAGTCTTTCTTTTTTGTTGGCAAAGGTCATAAAGTCAGTAGAGAACCAAGCAGCATACAGAAAGTACAGAGGAGAACTGAAAAAGGAAATAAGAGGAGCAAAGAAAGTGTATGAGAATAGATTAGCAATTAAAAGGGAACCCAATAGTCCATTATAAACATATCAATCGTAAAAGGGTAGTCAAAGGAAGGGTCGGGCTGATTAGGAACCAAAAAGGAGATCTTCTTATGGAGGCAGAGGGCATGGCTGAGGTACTAATTGAGTACTTTGCATCTGTCTTCACTAAAGAAGAAGGTGCTGGCACTGTCACAGAAAAAGGAGATAGTAGAGAAATTAGATAGGATAATACTAGATAAAGAGGAGGTACTTAAAAGGTTGGCAGTGCTCAAGGGTAGAAAAGTCACCCAGTACGATGGAATACATCCTAGGTTGCTGAGGGAAGTAAGAGTGGAAATTGCGAAGGCTCTGGCCACAATCTTCCAATCCTCCTTAAATATGGGTGATAGACAGATTGGTGAAATGGGCAGGCGCATGGCAGATGAAATTTAACACAGAGAAGTGTGAAGTGATTCATTTTGATAGGAAGAATGAGAAGAGGCAATATAGACTAAATGGTACAATATTAAAGAGGGTGCAGGAACAGAGAGACCTGGGGGTGTAAATTCACAAGTCTTTGAAGGTGTCAGGACAAGTTGAGAAAGCTGTTAAAAAGGTCACGGGTTCCTTAGCTTTATAAATAGAGGTACAGAGTATAAAAGCAAGGAAGTTATGCAAAACCTTTATAAAATACAGGTTCGGCCTCAGCTGGAGTATTGTGGGCAATTCTGGGCACTTCACTTTAGGAAGGATGTCAAGGCCTTAGAGAGGGTGCAGAGGAGATTTACTAGAATGGTACCAGGGATGAATGACTTCAGTTACGTGGAGATACTAGTGAAACTGGGTCATTCTACTTTGAGAAAAGATGGTAAGGGGAAATTTGATAGAGGCCCTAGAAATTTGTCTCGCGCGGTGGCGCAAAATGGATGGTATCAGATGGGATTGGCCGCCCATTCTACACAGCACCTGATATTCAGTTCCATTGTCTAAAGGTGCTGTGTAAATGAAAGTATATGAAAAGAAGTAGAACGATGAAGAAGGTGGGAAAACATAGAAACATAGAAGATAGGAGCAGGAGTAGACCATTCGGCCCCTCGAGCCTGTTCCGCCATTTAATGAGATCATGGCTGATCATCCAAATTCAGTACCCTGTCCCTGCTTTCTCCCCATATCCCTTGATCCCTTTAGCCTTAAGAAATATATCTAAATCCTTCTTGAATATATTTAATGAATTGGCCTCAACTGCCTTCTGTGGTAGAGAATTCCACAGGTTCACCACTCTCTGGGTGAAGAAATTCCTCCTCATCTCAGTCCTAAATGGCCTACCCCTTATCCTTAGACTGTGACCCCTGGTTCTGGACTCCCCCGCCATCGGGAACATCCTTCCTGCATCTAGTCTGTCTAGTCCTGTTAGAATTTTATATGTTTCAATGAGATCCCCTCTCATTCTTCTAAACTCTAGTGAATATAAGCCTTATCGACCCAATCTCTCTTCATATATCATTCCTGCCATCCCAGGTATCAGTCTGGTGAATCTTCGCTGCACTCCCTCCATGGCAAGAACATCCTTCCTCAGATAAGGCAACCAAAACTGCACACAATACTCAAGGTGTGGTCTCACCAAGGCCCTGTACAACTGCAGCAAGACATCCTTGCTCCTATACTCGAATCCTCTCGCTATGAAGGCCAACATACCATTTGCCTTCTTATCCGCCTGCTGCACCTTCATGCTTACCTTCAGCGACTGGTGCACAAGGACATCCAGGTCTCGTTGCACTTCACCTTTCCCAATCTATTGCCGTTCAGATAATAATCTGTCTTCCTGTTTTTGCCACCAAAGTGGATAACCTTGCATTTATCCATATTATACTGCATCTGCCATGCATCTGCCCAATCACCCAACCTGTCCAAATCATACTGGAGTTTCTCTGCATCCTCCTCACAGCACACACGCCCACCCAACTTTGTGTCGTCTGCAAACTTGGAGATATTACATCTAGTTCCCTCGTCTAGATCATTAATATATATTGTGAATAGCTGGGGTCCTAGCACCGATCCCTGCGGTACCCCACTAGTCACTGCCTGCAACTCGGAAAAAGACCCGTTTATTCCAACTCTTTGCTTCCTGTCTGCCAACCAGTTCTCTATCCAAGTCAGTACCTTACCCCCAATCCCATGTGCTTTAACTTTGCACGCTAATCTCTTATGCGGGACCTTATCGAAAGCCTTCTGAAAGTTCAAATACACCACATCCACTGGTTCTCCCTTATCTATTCTACCAGTTACATCCTCAAAAAATTCCAGTAGATTAGTCAAGCATGATTTACCTTTTGTAAATCCATGTTGACTTTGTCCGATCCTGTCACTGTTTTCCAAATGCTCTGCTATTACATCTTTTATAATGGACTCCAGCATTTTCCCCACTACCGATGTCAGGCTTACCGGTCTATAATTCCCCGTTTCTCTCTACCACCTTTTTTAAATAGTGGGGTTACATTAGCTACTCTCCAATCCATGGGAACTGTTCCAGAGTCTATAGAATTTTGGAAGATGACCAGCAATGCATCTGCTATTTCTAGGGCCACTTCCTTAAATACCCTAGGATGTAGATTATCAGGCCCTGGGGATTTATCGGCCTTCAATCCCATCAATTTCCCTAAACCATTTCCCTACAAATACTGATTTAATTCAATTCCTCCCTCTTATTAGACCCCATGTTCCCCGACATCTCTGGGAGGTTATTTGTGTCCTCCTTTGTGAAGACAGAACCAAAATATGTATTTAATTGGTCTTCCATTTCTTTGTTCCCCATTATAAATTCCCCTGATTCTGACTGCAAGGGACCTACGCTTGACTTCACCAATCTTTTTCTCTTCACATATCTATAGAAGCTTTTACAGTCAGTTTTTATGTTCCCTGCAAGCTTACTCTCATATTTTATTTTCCCCCTCTTAATTAATCCCTTTTTCCTCCTTTGCTGAATCCTAAACTGTTCCCAATCCTCAGGTTTGTTGCTTTTTCTGGCCAATTTATATATACTCTCCTTGGATCTTATGCTATCCCTAATTTCCCTTGTTAGCCACGGTTGAGTCACCTTTTTTGTTTTATTTTTTATGCCAAACAGGGATGAACAAATTCTGTAGTTCATCCATGTGATCTTTAAATGTTTGCCATTGCCTATCCACCGTCAACCCTTTAAGTAATGCTCCCCAATCTATCCTAGCCAACTCGTGCCTCATACCATCGTAGTTTCCTTTATTTAATTTGAGGACCCTAGTCTCTGAGTCAACTACTTCACTCTCCATCTTAATGAAGAATTCTATCATATTATGATCGCTCCTCCCCAAGGGGCCTCGCACAACAAGATTGCTAATTAATCCTTTCTCATTACATAATACCCAGTCTAAGATGGCCTGATCTCTAGTTGTTTCCTCCATATACTGGTCTAGGAAACCATCCCGTATACACTGTAGGAATTCCTCCTCCACAGTATTGTTACTAATTTGGTTAGCCCAATCTATATGTAGATTAAAGTCACCCATGATAACTGCTGTGCCCTTATTGCACGCGTCTCCAATTTCCCATTTAATGCCATCCCCAACCTCAGCATTACTGTTTGGGGGTCTGTATACAACTCCCACTAACGTTTTCTACCCCTTGATATTTCTCAGCTCTACCCATACAGATGCCACATCATCGGAGCTAATATCGTTCCTTACTATTGTGTTAGTAATTGTAGTTGGTAATTGTAATTTATTTAATTCACTGTTCAATTTGTTTCAAGTGTTTCCTTGCTCAATTAAGAGTGATTTGGTTAAGAATCATCTTTCTAAAAATTATTTTCTAAGATCCCAGAACTAACAGCCCTGCAGCAGAAATTTTCCTATGATTTACCATTGTAGGAGCAAAAAGGCACAAAGTGATTTTGCATTTTAGTTTAGGGAAATGCCTTTTTATCTCCACAAGCTTTAATTTTATATTAAACTTAATGGGATCTTTTTCTGTGTAGTCTTTAACCTAATATTGTCAGACCTGCTCAGTGATTTGCTATAATATGTGACTGTCACTGTTGGTCTATACCAGTTATAGTGTAGGAGCAAAAGATTCAGAAATATACAAAGTTAATGATAATGGCCCAGAAATTGATCTCGCTCTGTTCCCGCGGGGGTAAGCCTTCCCCGCGATGGCTCACCTCGCTTGTGCTTTTTCAGATCCAGCTCGCACGAATTTGATGTTCTGGACAGCTGCTGTGCAGTGCTTGCGTATCCCACCGGCGTAGTTAATTCGTGCGAGCTGTGGGATCACGTGACTCAGTTAGAGCCAATGGCAGCACACCATCTTCCATTCATAAGTTTCACAGACCTGCTGTGAAATCTATGAATCTTACACCCCCCCAAAATAACAGCTGAACCTCAATTAAATAAAAAAAAACCATCACATTAATAAAATAAGTATAGTTAATTAAATTAACCATTTTAAATAAAAAATTAAATTTTTGAAAAAATTTAAAATCTTTTAAAAAGTTATAAAAATAAACTTACCTGTCTTTAAAGTCTCTAAAAAAGATATACCTGTAAAAAAAAATTCAAAAATATACTTAATTCACTACTTACCTTCTTAAAAGCGGGTCTTACTCCTCCTTTTTACATTTCCAAAATCTTCCGTCCTTACCTGCGCGTCCAAAGCATGAAGTGCACAGCGTGCGCGCAGCCTGTAGCGCGCACGCGATGCACCCAGGACCCGCCCCCTTTTCAGAAGAGCAATTGCCGGTTTTCAGCGCATGCGCAGGGCATGCAGAAAACCAGCAATTGGAGTGGGAATACGCGAGAGTATGCAGTGCGTACTCTCGCGCACCGAGATCAATTTTCGGCCCATTGTTGTGCCAATTACTGAATTTATTAAATTCTGTTAATAAAAAGCACTGGTGGAATAAACCAGAGTAATAATGCACTTTATTATTAATTCCTTTCCAGAAAGTTTGAAAGCTTTGTGTTGATAGCAGTAATATCTGATTCCTCAGAATGCATTCTGAAAAATGTTGCCTTTTGTTTTATGCATATTATAACTTAATTATTTGAGAGTGTAATTTATCAAACAAAACTATTGGATTTTGTCAGCACTCTTGCTCCAGTTAATTCTATTGGTATCTACAGACCTGAAGATTGAAAAAAGATTCTCATATGCCATTGATATTAGAATCCTGCTGTTATTGCACTAAGATTTTTTGGTACTGGGAAAGGAATTGTGGTATCTGGTGCAATGTTAGCAGAACAGTTAACAGTTAACTTGAGGTTAACTCTACTTTTGATACAAGTACTATCAACACATTAATTAAGGAATTACAAATGCAATGTAAGTAGTTAACAAATCCACCAATGAAATCTATTATTAAGAGGACATGACTAAAATAAGCTAACCAACAACTTTGCATATTCAATATCAGTGTTATACACAAGCACAATTGAAGCAGAATTAATATAGTGCTCAGTTAATCAGAATCCTTCAGCCAAAATTACAGAACATCAGAAATCTCTGATATTCATGACATTTCCAATTTAGCAAATGCTCCTCACAGCAGCAAGGAGAGGATATGGACGATGAAGCATTTACTTCAAGAATTTACTGTCAAAAAACAATGGGAGAGAAATTCCCCTGGAGGGCCATTTGGGGAGCTAAGTGAAAAATGCTTGAAAAGTTAGCGCCAGGCGCTAACCTTTTCAAACATTTGAGAAATTCTCATTTTTTGTTTCAAGATGGAAATGGAGCGTTAAATCAAGTGCTCCACTTGCCTCTTGGAACACTTCTCTCATTTCCTCTCCAGGGCCACCCAGGCGCAAACAAGACCGCAGAAAAGAGGCAGGCGGTTAGAGCGTCCTCCGCCTCCTACTCATTCCCCCATCCTCCAGCAGGTTGTACTAATCCTGTACCTGTGAATTGACGACTTTGCCAAGTCAAGGA
Organism: Squalus acanthias; assembly: GCA_030390025.1. NCBI lineage: Eukaryota > Metazoa > Chordata > Chondrichthyes > Squaliformes > Squalidae > Squalus > Squalus acanthias. The sequence continues at coordinate 102,504,197 of CM059426.1, read as the reverse complement.
GCAGACCCCCATGAAGGTCCTCTTACTTGCGTGGCCCCCTCCGTACTGGGTGGCCAAAGATCAGGCATGTGGGGCTACAGGTGAGCCAAAGGTTGAGGAGAAGCCTCTTTAAATAGTAAAATAGGGGCTGTAAATTCTCATATACATGAAATACTGTTTCCTTTAGAGCTCAAAAATTACAAGCGGCCTTGTCAAAGTGTTTATGCTGCAGTTGGTTTTCTAAGGAAGTTTGATGTTACTGACTGCACACATGTCAAGATATATGCACCTATCCAAAATAACTTTGTCTGGATGACATGGTGATAATTCAACTGCATCATCCACAAAATATAACCAGGTAGCTTTCTCAGGTCAGGACTAAGTTTAAGAGGATTGTAGAGAGCCTAGTAATTGTGGCAATGAATTTAATTCATAGTAGCATCTGAAATCCTGAAGATTAGGGAGGTTGTATTATAGTTGCCCTTTCTGTTCCTATTTAGTTTTACCCCTCCCTAGCCCAATTTGCCCACTCACTTCATATTTGTCATTACCAGACATGCCCTAAACACTTCAAAACAGTACATATCTGGAAAGCTGCAATTTTAATAGGCAGTTAGTAAAAAAAAGCCAGTTATTGTAGATTATGCCATGTTGCATGGTCTGGCTATTGCATAATTGCAGCATCATGATGATTTCAGATGAAATTTTCTCATTTCATAGCTTTTTATAGTCTTGTACTCATCAACATTCAGGTATGGAAAGGACAAATAACAATGAAGATTCCTTATTTGATTAGCCAGAGGCAAGAATTCAATTTGGTTAACTGGAAATAGACCAAGGTGCTTCACTGTAAAAATGAAAACTACTTCACATGCTTATGGTGAGGTGCAGTGTTCATCGATCGCTTTTCTATAAATGTTTCTATGTATGACCTAACATATTCAAGCAAAACCCTTTGATATTGCTCTGTGTGGGAAGTTCTCTTTGTCTGTATCTGTGATGTTAGTTCAAACATACATCTCTTCTACAGAATTTTGTGTTCTGTGCCTCAGTATGTAATCCCGTGTGCTTGTATTTATGTTCTGACGACATCAGAGTCCTACAATAGTCCCTTGGTGGAACCATTTTATTCACAGTGCTCTCACTGTCTAAGCCTCGGCATCTTTGATTCATATTATGACCTTTCCGCCTGATTTATTTTACCCTTGTGGCTTTTCCTACATTACAACAGTGACTACACTTCAAAAGTACTTCATTGGGTGTAAAGCGCTTTGGGACGTCCTCAGGTCCTGAAAGGTGCTGTATAACTGCAAGTCTTTCTTTTTTCCTTTTTGTGCGCACTGCTCTGTGTGAGCCGGTGAGGATAACTGGCCAGATTTTCCTGCAATGGTGAGATCGGTGCCGTACACCAGGAATTTTGCCATCAAGCATGCCGATCCCACCATCTCTAACTTAACCCAAATTTTGCTGTTTTTTTAATTAGAATGCATCGCAGTGACCATAGCTGCAGATCAGTCACTCAGCGTCGATCGAAGAGCTGAAGTGACGGCACATTCACCATCTGGAGCTGGGGAAGGGCTTATGATTTTTTTAATTCATTCATGGATGTGGGCGTCGCTGGCAACACCAGCATTTATTGCCCATCCCCAGTTGCCCTTGAGAAGGTGGTGGTGAGCCACCTTCTTGAACCACTGCAGTCCATGTGGTGAAGGTGCGCCCACAGTGCTGTTAGGGAGGGAGTTCCAGGATTTTGACCAAGCAATGATGAAGGAACGGCGATATCCTTCCAAGTCAGGATGGTGTGTGATGTGATGGAGGAAATTGGAAGTGGTGGTTTTCCCATGCGATACTGCCCTTATCCCTTTTAGCTGGTGCTGTCGAAGAAGCCTTGGCGAATTGCTGCAGTGCATCTTGTAGATGGTACACGCTACAGCCACAGTGCACCGGTGGTGGAGGGAGTGAATGTTTAAGGTGGTGAATGGGGTGCCGATCAAGTGGACTGTTTTGTCCTGGATGGTATTGAGATTCTGGACTGCTGTTGGAGCTGCACTCATCCAGGCAAGTGGAAAGTATTCCATCACATTCCTGACTTGTGCCTTGTAGGTGGTGGAAAGGCTTTGGGGAGTCAGGAGGTGAGACACTCGCCGCAGAATACCCAGCCTCTGACCTGCTCTTATAGCCACAGTATTTATGTGGCTGGTCCAGTTAAGTTTCCGGTCAATGGAAGTGTAACTTCTGAAATAAAGTTAAAGTCTACAATCGAGCTTTGTACTAAACACTGATATCCTCTTAAAATACTCATGACAGAAAGATTAAGAAAAAATAATTGACTCAGCGAAATAAACAAATGACTAAAAACTGCCTTGGTTCCTTTGTGAGTGGAGGCAGATGAAACCTTCCCATGACAGTCACCATCATGTAATTAATTATAGCAACAAACTTGCGAGTAAAGGATAGATAACACTGTGGAATATGATGTAGATTCTCCATTTTCCATAGCAATCTTGGAGCAATACATTATGCCACTGCCTAACATCAGCACAATTATTTTTAAGTCTAAGTGGCAGCAATGTGAAAATTGGCTTAAAAATAATGGCCCGTATTTTCTGATCAGAGGCTTCCTGCGTGCGGAGGCCACCGATCTGGAAAAAAAATCTACGAACTTACCTGAGGGCACCCGAGGTGCATATACTTCCGTTCCTGGGCCTCTCCAAACTCGAAATGCGCAGGGCCCACATATCCCAAAGGCGCATCCTGTTCGCAAGCATCCCTGGGATTACATGGGCCATGAGGAGCCAATAGGAGAAGGGAATCTCCCATTCATACACTTGACAGATAGACCTGTCAAATATATGAATGGAGATCACCCCAAAAACACAGTAAAACATTAAATATTTTTTTTTTAAATCAATTTTTTTTTTTAAATGAGTTGAAATTACAATAAATTCAATATTTTAAACAAAAATTAAATTTTTTGAAATTTTTTTTTTTTTAACTGGGCTAAAAATGAACTTACCTTTTTTAAAAGTATTGTTAAATGATAAATGAGTGAAATTTTTTTTTTTACTTTAGGCATAAGATTTCTAAGGGTTTTCTGCGGGCGGAGATTCTCCAGAAAGCGGAGCTATCCGCCCGCAGCTGCCCTTCTCCGGTTTTCAGCGCATGCGCTTCGCATTCCGTACACACCTGTAGGCATTGGAATATACGGCCCAATAGCTTCTTGTGGAGCTAGGAGGAGCAGGAGTTCTCCCACAACTCCACAAAACTTGAGATCAGCACTGCCCCTCCAACTTCTCCTCTTAGGACTTAACCGAGGGCCGCTGCCAGCGAGGCAGGCATCCCAATATTGACGTCTCCCATTGGGTGAGCTGCTTGTGGAGATGCAGCCAGTGTCAGAAGCTCGCCCCAAATATTCAGATGAGGCTCGCGAAACAATTTCCATCGATCTTTGGGCCTCCTGCTTCGCGAGTCGGGGATCGAAAAATTGTTGCAGACTAATTTCTAACTCCATATCTGTTCTGTGTGTGATTTGAGCTGGTAGTGCTGTGTGACAATTATAAATGTATCTAACCAATTTGTGTACACATATTTTGACAGATTGCTGAGAAAAGTAATTGTCAAGAGAAGTTTAGTGTCTCAGGACCTCATTCATTTGCTCTTCCTAATCACAGAATACTATTTTCAAAGCTGACTTTGATACTTTTGTAATTGTCCATTAAAGAAGCTAAAGGCTCGGAGATGAAAATCCAGACGATTAAAACTTGCTGCCACCTCCAAAGTGGTTGGTTAGAATGTTGATCACAGTAATTGAAGCAGGAATTATTGCACAGACACACCAGGTTCTTGCAATGATATACATTGTGCATTGCAGAAATTTTTTCAGGAAATGTGCCTTTCAGTTGTACCTTTATATATTCATTATAAACTCAGTTTATAAGCACCTTGGGGTGTTATAAATGATGCAAGTTGTTGTTTTAAGACAATAGGCAGAATATTTGCAGAGCTGGTACTAACTCAATGTGAATAATAACAACTATTTATGCAGGGGGGAAAAAAATAAATCTAAAAACACTTCACATTCAGGTTGAAAATAATTCAGTTCGAAGCGGAGTAGGAGGGAAAAAGCAAAAAATGGAAATGGTTGGCGTGGGGAAATCAACAGCATAATTGAAGCAATTGACAGTGGTGAGCACACAAAAGTCTTAATAGTTTTACATTTGAATATACAAATGAGGGTAGCAATGATTTAAATGCTCCCAAGGATTGGTCATATGCAATGCTAGTTAGTCCCAGTCTAGTCCTGTTGCCTTTGCTGTTGCCAATTTACTTTAATAATCAAAAGGCATAATTCATATGTTTTAATAATACTTTCCACAATACAGATTAATTCTTTCCCTTTGCCCAACTTGCCGTCTAGAATGTTTTGTTTCTCTTTGTGCATGTGGAACATCTGTTTTCTTATTGGGTGTATCCAGATTTGATGAAGTCCAAATTAAAAGAAAACTCAGACATTCATGAAAAAGTACTGAAATTGCCAATACAGGCCCATTCTGGTTTCCAATTAATTTGTAGCTGAGCTCAAAATGTAAACAAAAGCAGTTAGCAGCAGACCAGAGTAAGGCATATGCTTAGTTTTAGATATTTTTTTCCAACCATTTTTACTCCAGATTCTTCAGCCCCTCTATCTTAGATCCTTCTCATAAGTGAGTCTCAACTCCCTATGCATTCAAGAGCATCTTCAGTAACTTTGTTACCAAGATACGTTTTCAACGAGTGCAGGATAATGAAAGAAAAAATCTTCCATTAAATATTTTATCGACTGGAATTATCCTAAGCCTCAAAAAGGGTATCTCATCTTTGATAAGTGAAAAAGCATCACAACATCAGACCTCATTTTAGGAACTATTGAATACATTTTTTAATAAAGGGTGAACAGCAGAATAAATAACAGTAATTTAATATATATAATACATATTTACAATAGAAATCTTTCTATCTTGCTCCTTGAAAGGAAATGCAATAAAAGGCCACAATGTAAATGCAAAGTCATTCGTTTGTATATAGCTTTTATACATAGTATTTCTTCCTTTAATTCTTACCAGTGTAGGAGCTGTGTTAGTCTGAACGATGGGTGGGATAGCTAGAGAGGGAACAGTAGACCCAGGATAGTGGCAGGAAGATCCCTAATTCATTGAATGGACGGGGAGAGCCTAGTTGAGTCTTGCTGCCCCTCCAATTCAGCCCCCAGCACAAATCTTTGCAGGCCTCAGTCTTGGCTGAGGCCTACAGAAACTACAGCTCACTTCTTCTTTGGGGCATTTCCTGCTGCTTTAACTGTCCTGAAGTGCTGCAGTTCTTTGGCAGTATAGAGATCCATCTTAATGTTGGGAATCCTACCCTGCATATTAAGTGACTCCTGACCCATGAAAATGGGTTGGGGCAACAGTGGGCACAAGTCCCACCCTGCTACTAATCTGCCTCAGAGGAGAATGCTGCCCTAAATCTCTTGAAATTTCCAAACTAATTCGGTCAGATTTGAACAGCTGCAGCTACATAAGTATCCTTGAAAACAGTTACAGGATTTCCTCAATTTGAATAATCATCAACCAAATTCAAAAATAAACAGTCATCATTCTCATAACTGAACAAGTCACACAGTCTATGTTTGTTCAAAAGTAGCTTGCATCTTCCCTCAAACTTTACAGACAACTAACAAAACTTGACATTTGTATCGATTTTAATGCAAGACAAGACTCTGACTGTAGTTACATTTTTTTTTAAATTCTTTGGTGTAAAATATCTGCAGACATTGACCAATCACCTACCATAACTCTGGCGGAAACCCTGTAGAAATGGCGTAAACAGCCATTTGTCATTTCCTTTTTAGTTTATGCCAATCCTCCGCCGAAGATATGAAGGGAGATCAGAAGAGCCCCATGGAAATTCCAGGATTTTATGACTAGTGACTGAATTAGAGGAACCTCTACAGAGCTAAAACAAGACAGAACTGCTTCATTTTTGTCACACTTACTGAGCCACATATATCAAGCATTCATTATACTTTTTCACATCAGACAGTTACTAGAACAAAAAAATTCCATCATTATTTGTTTTATGTTGCTTGTGTCATAATCCACTTTGAACATGTTTGGACTTAACTGCTGACAAATATATCTTTTTTTTTAAGTTTAATTTTGAGATTGAAATTATATTTATCTCGGTCCAACTCCTGGCAGTGCTATCTGGGGATGTTATAAAAATGCCATATAAATAAAGAGAGAGAGACGAATAGTAACTCAATGAGGAGTCCTTCAAAGCTATACTTTATGAACAGTTCAAGAAAGGTAAACTTCTTGGACACATCTTATTTTTAAAATTATATTCAATTATGGCCCCGAGAAAAAGGAGAAATTTGTGGAAGATTAGGATAATTGATGGAGTAATAATATGTAAACTATTTTTTCATATTTTACTAACCCTTTCCCCAGATGTACCAGTCACTATTCATTAAGATAGGATAGAACACACTATATTATTCATTCATATAAAGGAATCCTTATAATCCCTTCAGGTTAGAATATCCTACTTTGTAGCTAAACAAAAAGGAAAAACATCTTGCCGAGAAGTATCATTTTGTAGCAAGATAATTGTCACCTTTTTATATGCAAGAACTTTGAATAACTAGCCAGAGTATTTGTTCTAGGGATAAGGGATTACAGTTATGTGGATAGACTGGAGAAGCTGTGGTTACTTTCCTTTGTAAAGTTTCGCAATTATCGCGATTCAAAATAACACAAGAGAAGCAGATTAGTTTGATCAGTTTTATTAAACGAAATGCTGTCATGATATAAAGGACACAGAAGCCTGTAAAATGGCCGCCGCGCATCGTGGCAGAAGCTTCCAGAAATACAGTGGGCAGACAAGATGGCGTCGAATAAACATTCGATATAAAATTGGATCATACTCGATAAACACTGATAAAGACAGGATGCAACCTGTTTGCATTTGTGACAATAGCAAAGATATAAGTGCTGGAATCGTTTTCCATGCACAAGTAAGGACCATTGTACTGGGCAATCGAAGGCCCATCCAGACACATCAATACACAAATACCCCCACGGCTCTACAATGAGAGAGACATCGACGGGTGATTAAGCAAGTATTTGGGGGCCCCCAAAACCAGTCAGGGAGACGATTCATACGATCCTGGCTGGGTCAACAATAGGGAAAACATTAACGGGTAGTTGGCCAGTTTCAGGTGCTACCGAAACCCGTTAAAGAGAAGAATCGCCCCATGCTGGGAGTTTTGAGCGCCAATATTACACAAAGGACAAACATTAAGATTTGAGCAGGAGATAAGGGTACACAGCACTATAACTATAGTGAACAAATGTCCATCGGTCTCTTGACTCGGGCTGAACTCTTATGGGCTGGATTCGGTCTCATATCTGGCTGCTGACTGCTGAACTCTTATTCTCTTGACTCGCTCGACCGCTGGCTGAAGCTCTTCTTTAGGGCTGGACTCTGTTGACTCTTGACTTTTAGCCGCACTGGTCGAATGTTGGGTGGAGCTCAATCGGGACGAGCCGCCCCGACAAGGGCAAGTAGCAGGGTGCACCATCTCGAGAGTCGGTAAACGGTGTCTGGACCCAAAGGCCCGAAGAGACAAGACGAAACGACAAGAAAAGAAGAAGAATCCACATGCCGCCACGGTCAGTAAACCCCGACCGCGCCCGAAAATATAAATACAGAACTCATTCTTTTGAATTCTATGGGTTACTGCACGATCCGGTTTGGGTCCATCGACTTCTTCATGACAACAGGGAGTCTGGCCTGCTTGTCGCAGCAGTGAAGATAAACAAGTGGGGTACAGAGACCCTTCCAAACACATGACAGTCAGGCGCTGCAGCGAAACGAGCCGAGTGCCTCACTTTAAAATTCTCCGAAGTAACACGAGTGGTGAGCATGTTTCCCGATCCTACAAATCTAGACGTAGTATAGGTATTGATAAGGGAGGGTGGTTTTATGAAGGATAAAGTATAATGTGTTCCCCTTTTTACGATGTGCCGTGCGTTCTTCATTACCATAGACCAAGCTTTATGAATGTATGTATACTTGTACTCTTGTTAATTTGCGCCTATGACATATACTTCATGATTTTGGATGCTATGCAATAAAGATTTCCATTTCGTACTATTCAACCGGGTCTATTTGAGTTTTTCTCTCCATTACTGCTCCTGCACCTAAGTCCAGTGTTAGAACCGTAAGGGCGAGTGGGTCGAACCACTCACAGGTGCTTATTGCAAAAAGGCTGGCCGGAGACCAGAGCAAGTATTAGGCAACGAAGGCCTAACCTCGCACCAGCACCGTCTGAGACACAGGCACAAACCCTTACTGAAAATGGCGACCGTGGCAGGACATTGGCAGCAGGAGAGTAATGTTTTAGACCCTGGTTTGAATAGGCGAAATGTGATGGATGAGAGGGTAGCCGACTATGTGTTTGGGAAGGTTAACTTAACCAAAAGGTGGATAAGTGACCTACTGATGGATAAGCGTCCGCTAGACGCCGCCATCAAATGGACAGGCAGTAAAGAGCATAAGAAGTCAGTAGAGAAAGCGGCCTGGCTGATGTGCTACAAGAAGCAAGTCCAACTTTCGGACCAGGTCATTGTGGCACAGGCAGCTCAGATCAGGAAACTGGAAGTTGAGATGGAGGAAAAGGTCACGGGAGGACAAAAACTCATTGCATCATTGAATGCGTTACATCAGGAACGCACATAGTCGCCAACCACCACGAGGCTAAAATTGATTACCTAGAATGTCAGGTCACGGAAGCAAAGTTAAACGAGGGTAGGATTAGAAAACGGTGTGCCCGCCTAGCTAACCAGATAAAAGCCCAGGAAGAAAGCTTGAAGGGAGTTAGGGCGGCATATAAGATGGCCCTCGAGGATAGGCATGAGGGAGCCGACCACAGTGTTTGCCAGAAGGAGATAGGGAACCTAAGAGAGGCCCTGAATAAGGCAAACGGCTTGGTGTGCCTCATCAGCCCGTCAGCAATCCAGCCACAGGTGGGTAGGGAATTCCCAAAATCCCTACCAGACAAAGCAGAGGAGGTATTTTCCACTGTGCCCTCCGCGCCACCCAGCTATTCGGCAACCTGGGTAAGGGAGGAAGTGGTGGAAATAGAGAAGGAGGTCCCCGAGGTAGGACAGTCCCCGGAGGTAGAGCCGAGACCAGGACCGATGTGTCCGCTCCGAGGTCACAAGAGAGGCCCGAATGCAGACAATGGGGAAGACGGGGATATCCTGAACCAACTTGTATTGCCCCACAGCTCACACCAGCTGAGAGCAATGATTAGCCATGTACGGAAGCTGTCCGAATCAGACGACCCTTCCGTACACTTTAGGGAGGTAGAACAGACCGCAGCAATTAATGGCTGCGACGATGAGGAAAAGACCAAAATGTTGCTGTTCTCGTTAGATAGCTCGATCCTTCAGTGTCTCTCAGACGAGAGCAAGAAGGGGAATAAAACCTATGAGGAGTTACGGGACGAGGTCCTAGAAGTGTTAGGGGCGGATGACGAAGGTCCGTTCGTCAGATTGAGTCAAACCATACAGATGGAGGGAGAACCCCTGAAGGTTTTCGCCGACAGACTGTGGCCAGTATACCAGCGTAGCTGCCCAGGTGCGCCAGCGCGCGCCTTTCTGAACGGCGCCGGGAAAGCTCATTGGCTCAGGTGTTTAGTAGCCAACAGTTTGCCAGCCGTCAGGGAGCAGGCCAAAGCGTGGTTTGATCCCACTAACCCTGCCACAACAGAGGAGTCGGTCCTAAATCGACTCACGATAGGGTATCGGAACACTAGGAGCACGGGAGCGCGTCCCCTTAAGGGAAAGGTGCATGAGGCACGGACCGCAGCCCCGGCTCAGAAAGAGTGGCATCAGGAGGGAAATCGCGCCCCACAAACCAGTGGTGTTTGTTACGGGTGCGGGAAGACAGGTCACTGGCGTAAAAACTGCAGGAATCCCTGGAAGGACTCCAGGGACAGAGCTCCCGCAGCCCAGAACCCAAGCGCCTGTCTCTGAGAAAGGAGCCGGTGTGCCTATCCATCCCGATGCGATAGAATCAATGTTGGGAGCCATGCGGTCCCTTATGGTTTTGCAAGGGAGGGTGGCAGTCGCTACCGGCCTCACAGATGCCACAACCCCGTCCACCGGTACCCAATGACTAGAGCCCGCGCAGCCCATCTACCTGTGTCCGCTCAGCTATGATGCGTGGAAAAGACCCCTGGTTGAGATGGAGGTAGAGAAGCAGAAGGGTAGTTATTTGTTGGACATGGGAGCTTCATGCACCGTGATCCATACGGATAGCCCGTTTGACTCACCACTGTCTACTAAGGTCCCATTCACATTAGCGGGGTTCACGGGAAAAGAGCAGGCTGGCGCGTTCTCCATTCCGCTCTCCATTCATTTAGGAGCACTCCACACCACATGGAAGTGCATACTGATGAAATGGCAAGAGGGGGTTGGCAGATGTATCCTCGGTTCGGATCTCCTAGCGGAACACGGGATCCTCGTGGACCTTAGGAATCACTGTCTCTGGGGAGCCAAGGGTGGGAAAGGCAAGGTAGTTGTAATCCCGGGGAAGGAAGGTAAAGGGGCACTGTGTACCATGAAGCCATCCGGAGGTTACGACCTCGGGCTTATGGTCGCGGATGTCCCAACGGACATGCAAACGTACGTGTCAGATAATATGCACGCGTTTGCAACCCACAAGCACGATTGTGGGAGGGTTACCGGGTTTGAGGTCAGCATAGACGGGGACCCCATGACCCGGCCCCAAAAGCAGTATAACTTCCCCAAAGAAGCAGAACCCGATATGGAGACAGCAATGTCCTCATTGGTGCAGCAGGGCGTGTTGAGGCCGATAGCCACACACGTGAACTCCCCATTATGGCCGGTAAGAAAGCCGGATAATTCGTGGAGGGCCACGGTGGACTACAGAGTCCTTAACAGTAACATTCCCGCCTGCGCGCCCACAGTAGCAGCAGTTGCTGACCTAATAGGGAGTATCCCAGCGTCCGCGACCACGTTCACGGTGCTGGATATCTCGAACGGTTTTTGGTCCATCCCGCTGCGGCGAGAGGACCAGTACAAGTTTGCCTTTACTTTTAAAGGACAACAGTACACATGGAACTGTTTGCCACAGGGTTTCCACAACAGCCCCAGTATTTTCCATCAGTGTATGGCAGGAAGTTTAAAGGAGTTTAGTCAGCCCAATCAGATAGTGCAGTACGTGGATGATTTGCTCCTGTTCACGGACTCAAGGGAGGAGCATGGACCACTGCTGGCCGAGTTATTGGAGCTGCTAGCGAGAAAGGGTTTTAAAGTTAACCCTAAGAAAGCACGGATAGGTCAGCAGGAAGTAAAATTCCTGGGTCTGACAATTCGCGCTGGGGAAAGAGCCATAGATAAGGCTAGAAAGGGAGTCGGTGCAGGAGTTACCGATTCCCAACACCATAACGGGTGTGAGGTCCTTTCTGGGACTGACCGGTTACTGTAGAGACTTCATCGAGGACTATGCGGCCACAGCAGCTCCGCTGCTCCGACTCCTCCATAAGGGAGTGGAGTGGTCTTGGGACGAGGGTTGTCAGGCAGCATTCGAGAAGTTAAAAAGGGATCTGCAGACCGCGCCAGCTTTAGGGGCCATAGATGGGGGGGAGGAGTTTTTCCTGGAGGTAGCTGCCAGCGGAGACAGCTTGAGCGCTGTGCTGCTCCAAGAGCGTCACGGCAAGCTGAGGCCGGTTGTCTATTCGTCCAGGGTGTTAACGGATGTGGAGAGGAGTTTTTCCAACTGCGAAAGGCATCTTTTAGCCACGCATTGGGCTGTGAAAAGATCAGCGATCTTCACAGGACTCTCTCCCATCACTCTCCTCACCCATCACACGCCAACCAAGATGCTTCTGGATGGGAGGATTAAGGATGCGACCGTAAGCAGCGCTCGAATTGCGCGCTGGACCCTTCTCCTTTCCCAGATGGATCTTAAAGTTAAAGGTCTTTGCGAGCCCAAGCTCGCGGCCAACCTGGTATACCCCGGAACAGCCCACCAGTGTTCGGTGGAAGGGGTGTGGGAGGTCAACATAGGTTTGCGGGCCGGGATACATCCCACAGGTCGCGAGATTTATGTTGATGGTTCCAGCACAGTGTCCGCTGGCGAACGACTCACAGGGTGTGGAGTTTATGACTCTGCGGCAAACCTTGCCCTGGCAATTAAACTCCCCAGCACGATGAGCGCGCAGCAGGCTGAGCTGTCTGCGGTGGCGTATGTAGTTACCCACCCAGAGATCTTCCCAACCCCATACACGATTTGTTCGGACAGTATGTTTACGTGCAATTCGTGTACGGAATACCTGGCCATTTGGTCCCGCCGTGGCTACACCTCCGCGGACGGGTGACCTTTAACGGTGAAGCCCTTGCTGGAAAAGATCCTAGCAGCAGTAGGGGAGGAAGGGGAGATTTTCATCCGTAAGGTTAAGGCTCACTCCTCCACAGAGCCCCGCGGGGAGGGCAACCAGCAGGCGGATGCGCTAGCCAGGGAGCGTGCCCGTAACGGCATTTTCTGGGACCCCTATGGACCCGGACCCGTGGCAGCGATCCAAGGCAGGGAAGGGAATCCCGGGAACACCAGGGTAGCACTGCCCCTAGACCTTAAGACCGTCCAGAACCAGGATCCCGCCCTAAAAGCAGTTCTCAGAACGATTACTGAGGGCAAGCAGGTAGAGGGCCCGTACAGTACGGCAACCCTCTCCGTTAAAGAAGGCATGCTGTTCCGCGAGGAACAGTAGGTTGTGCCGCAGCAGCACAGGAGGGAATTCCTCCAGCTGGCTCATGAGGGGCCGGGGGCAGGGCACCCTGGGCCCGAGGTTACCTGGCAACGGGTAGAGCAGGCGGGATGGTGGCCGGGACCCAGGGAGCAGGTCCGCGAGTTCTGTGCAAACTGTCTCGTGTGCGCAGCAAACAACCCAGACCCCCAGAAAAGGAAAGTGCACATGGGGCACATCAGGAGGGTGGAGGGACCATGGCAGTCGATACAGATCGATTACATAGGGCCCCTGCCCACCACCCAGGGAGGCTACAAATACTGCCTCGTCTTGGTGGATGTGTTTTCCAAATGGGTGGAAGCCTTCCCCTGTAGAACAGCTACGGCGCTGGGTACTGCCAAGATCTTGGTCCGGGAAGTGTTCTCGCGATGGGGACTCCCCCGTTTTGTGGAGTCAGACCAAGGGAGTCCTTTCACCGGCCAGGTGATGCAGAACACCCTCATGCTTTTGGGCATTGAAGGGAAGTGGCACGTAGCGCACAATCCCCAGTCATCAGGGCTTGTTGAACGCATGAACCGGACCCTCAAGGAGAAGCTGAGGAAAGAGACTATGAACTCGCCCCAAAAATGGGCGGAGGTTCTGCCTCTAGTCCTCATGGGAATCCGGGCCAGCCAGTCGAAGAGTACGGGGTATTCCCCGTACGAGGTGATGACTGGGAGGATCATGCGAACCCCCACCCATGTACTAGCCCCGGTGCTCACTGAGGGTCAGCTCCAGGAGGTGAAACGGGACAAGTTTGTCCAGACCCTCTTGGAGCGCCTGAAGCAGGTTTACGAGCAGGCGGCTGGGAACCTGGGAAGACAGCACCAGGGCAATCGCCTGTTGCTGGAACCCCGTAAGAAGCAGGAGTGGGAAGTCGGAGATCAGGTCATGGTTAGGAACTATGCCAGAGTAGGGAGTTTGGAACCACTGTATATGGGACCCTACAGTATTGTAGATAAGGCGAGTCCCATGGTGTACGCCGTAAAGGTACCCCGGCGCACAAAATGGTTCCACATTAACCAGTGCAAGTTGTATAAGCCGGGTGCACAGGGGCCAATCACAGGGGCCAAAACTGCGAGTGGGGACTCGCAGCCCCGGGTAGGACCGCAGGGCGCACAGACCGGTAAAGCAGCCTGCTTGAGGGGAGAGGACAATCTGGAAAAGTGTGGGATCTTTTCTTGGTGTTGGGATTCAGGTGAGGAAGAGCTCGAGGAGCTCGATCAAGGTAGTGACCCGGTCGGAGAGGTGGTGGGGTCGGAGGACGAAGGTTTCGCCCTCGACCCAAGCTCAGGGGGGATAGTGGCTGCGAGTGGAGTTCCACACAGGGTGGAGTCAGAAACTGCAGATCCCGAGCCCAGGGGGGCAGAGCTAGGGGAGACGGAGCCAGCGGCTGTGGTGGGACCACAGGCCGTGACGGTGGATGTCTCGGTACCCGGTCCGTCGGCCCTGGAAGTCTTGCCCATAGGGGAGATAGGGATTGCGAGTGGAGGTCCACATACTGGGCCAAGAAGGGTGGAGCCAGAAACTGCAAATCCCGAGTTCAGGGAGGCGGAGCCAGGGGAGACGGAGCCAGCGGCTGTGGTGGGACCACAGGCCGTGACGGTGGAAGTCTTGGTTCCTGGTCCGTAGGCCCTGGAAATCTTGCCCAAAGTAGCCCTCTGTAGGTCAAGTTGGACACCCCAGCCCAGGAAGTCGTGGTCAAATCCCCCGTACACCCCCAGGCGTAAGTTCAAGGTCAAGGCAGCCCAGGGAGATCCCAGTCCCAGCGCAGCGACGACAGGCTGCGGCAGATCAAAGGAAGGGGTCAGTGCCCCCCCACCACTGGGAAAAGCTCGTAGCAGCCTTCGCAGAATTTAGGTAGGCCGCCCTGGGAACGGGCGGCGCTGTACAGTTAAGTTTAGGATAAGTTTAAGTTTATAGTTTTGTTAAGTGTGGAAAGATTGTAGTTTAATTTTAAAAGTAAATGGTAAAATGATGGGAGTTAGAGATAGGAATAGTTAAAGTCTATCCAGCATACATGTCTTTTTACGTGAGACGAGGTCAAGGGACCCGCTCACCCTTCACAAAAGCCAGAGACTCTTGGGAGGCTGGCTACATCATTTTATCTGATCACAGGAACCAGGAAAGATGGAAAGGATTCTGATAGTGCTCGCAACGATCGGATATGGATTGGCCTATCGAGGCCTCACCAAGGATGTCGTTGTGTTTGGTTGCTCCGGGGACACGGGCCCCATCGCGACAGATGGGACCGGGGAGTGAGAGGCTGAGGAGACCGCCACGTATTTCCACAAGGGAAGGTGGCCGGGATGGCTGGGAATGAATTCGACGGAATACTCCAGCGCATCCGGATTTGCCTACAAAGAGACTTCTTTACTGTGCCCCAGGGTGAGGATCATTGCACCCAGAATCAGCGTCACCGTCGGCAAAAGGATTTGTTTGACGTGCAATGGGAAGGTCCCATTGAGCCGATGGTGGTGGTTCCGGAAGTTAAGCAAGACTATGAGAAATTCCTCGGTTGAGTGGGAGCGATTGGGTAACAATACCCATCGGACAATTACGGGGACTAACGGACAATTGAAAGTCTGTTGGGACAAATGGTGGGAACCGGATGAGGGAATATATGTTTGTATGTGGGGATCGAAGTAAGTTTGCCCCAAGGGTATATCCATATTTTTCGTACACCAGTGGCAGGATAACGGGAAAGGGATGAGGTGGGATGTCAGCACAAAGGGGTGCGGAGCCCCATTCTCCCCGATCCCGGTAAACGCCACTGAACTCATCACGCACCCACGATTCCGGTGGTTTTGGCTCAGGAGGAAGGGTGCCCTAAAACCACTAAGGGGCCCGGGAATGGTTTGGTACTGGTGCCAACAGACCAGATACTATATCAAGGGGTACATTACGCGGTGGCCTCAGTGATTCTAAATCTCACCGAGGTGCATTTACCGGAGTGGTGTTCCAAAGAAACGGAACAATTGTACCAGGTCCTGTTAACAAACATGTTCAGACAATTCTATGAGTTTGATTTTGCAGAGGTTGACAAAACAAGCTTGTACACCACACCACACGAAGTTTTGGGTCAGGTGGGGAGACAAAGAAGGGGTGTTGTGAACGATGTGTTCACTGCTTTTAATACGGGAACATCTGTGGTCAACGCTCTAGAAAACGTGGAGCTGCAGACCCAGATCAACGGTTTAAAAACACAGTTAAAAAGCATCCTCACAAGCGAAAACAAGGTAGTAGGGTCTGAGTTACACGAGGACCAGGCCATGACACTACACTTAAAAGAGATTATAGCAGAGCTGGAGAAGCATGCGAGAACGGTAAATGCCCTGATCAGGGAAGATCGGAATGCATCCGATCAAGCTGCGCAGAACGAGGTGTGCGTACTATACGGGGCATGGTTACTGGGCGAGGGCCGCAGTAATTTGGAGGATTTAAAACAAGGTTTGGTCCTGTCCTGGATAAGTAACAAACACCTGCAGGCGCTCCACCCTTTTCAGAACGCATTAAGCCCGTGCCAGCTCAGGCTAGCCTCAGAGGCATACCCAGTCCCCGTGGACTGCGGACGGTCAAACCATACCATCATGGGTATAGTGCTACGGATGCCGGTGTTGGGCGACACAGCAAAGCCCGCCCCGGTGTATCGGGTGGAGAACATTGGTGTCATTCAGGGGGGAGCCCACATTCGCTACGCAGCGGTCCCACCTTACGTCATCCGCTGGGAGCAAACGATGACAGGTACCGACCTATCGGGTTGTCGTGGCCGGGGAGCACACATCATACTGTGCCCCCAGCACTTGAATGCCTTTTTAACACCACAATGCGGGTTCAGAACGGCTGTCACGAAGCCCATGAATTGCACCATGGAAGCAATGACACAAGATCATGTGCCTCCGCAGGTGGCATACATAGGGGTGGAACATATTGCGTTACCACTGCAGCGCAACACTACCAGCATGGAAACCACAGTCGGTGTCCGGTGAGTGACAGCAGTTTCTGTTTTAAACCCAGGGCTGAAGTTCAAGTGGCACAACAGCGAATTGTCCCGATCCCTGAACCATCCACTGTTCACCTCACAGTAAAAGAGAATTTCACAGACTTGCAGCGATTCGTCGCGCATTTCGGGTACATCATTCCCCCTCTCCCTGAACACCTCACCAAGATTTTAAAAGCCGTCATGGTATCACAAAAACATTTTTACACCCTGGAATAGAAAACTGTAGAGATAGGGACAGAAATTTTAGACATAGTAGTCCCACCGTGGTGGGATCTGTTCACTAATATTGAAGTTCCGTCATGGATCAGGATAGCCTCCCACATTTTGGTTGTGTGTCAAGTTATAATTGTAGTGTACCTATTGGTCGTACACTGCAAGAGAGGCAAACGCCTCACAAAGCAGGAGAACACAGGGGAGTGGAGAGAACGTTACGTGCACGTGAACGAAGAAAGTACCGCTGTAAACGGCCAGGATGACGCCGCCCCATTTTACCATGTGTGTTTTTGTAATTGTTATTAGTTATGAGCATGTGTAACTAAGTTTGGAACTTTGTATTTTTAAAATGGTTGTTTTGATTATTTTTTTCCTTGTATAATAAAATATGCATATACAGGTGGTGCGAGAGGCATCGGCCTGTTGCACCTGGAAGGCGTATACGCAGTGTAAGTTTAAAGGCAATACTGCCTTCGTTTTGTCTGAGTTTAGACAATGTAATTTCCCTGGGAAATGAGGACGGCATGGAGGCCATAGATAGTTTAAGTTAAGGGAGTGTTTGGATGTGGAGAATCGGGATAATTTTGCTCACCACCATTTTTAATTGATACGATAAGCGGAGTTATTCGCATCAACAGGAGGGACTGTAAAGTTTCGCAATTATCGCGATTCAAAATAACACAAGAGAAGCAGATTCGTTTGATCAGTTTTATTGAACGAAATGCTGTCATGATATAAAGGACACAGAAGCCTATAAAATGGCCGCCGCGCATCGTGGCAGAAGCTTCCAGAAATACAGTGGGCAGACAAGATGGCGTCGAATAAACATTCGATATAAAATTGGATCATACTCGATAAACACTGATAAAGACAGGATGCAACCTGTTTGCATTTGTGACAATAGCAAAGATATAAGTGCTGGAATCGTTTTCCATGCACAAGTAAGGACCATTGTACTGGGCAATTGAAGGCCCATCCAGACACATCAATACACAAATACCCCCACGGCTCTACAATGAGAGAGACATCGACGGGTGATTAAGCAAGTATTCGGGGGCCCCCAAAACCAGTCAGGGAGACGATTCATACGATCCTGGCTGGGTCAACAATGGGGAAAACATTAACGGGTAGTTGGCCAGTTTCAGGTGCTACTGAAACCCGATAAAGAGAAGAATCGCCCCATGATGGGAGTTTTGAGCGCCAATATTACACAAAGGACAAACATTAAGATTTGAGTGGGAGATAAGGGTACACAGCACTATAACTATAGTGAACAAATGTCCATCGGTCTCTTGACTCGGGCTGAACTCTTATGGGCTGGATTCGGTCTCTTATCTGGCTGCTGACTGCTGAACTCTTATTCTCTTGACTCGCTCGACCGCTGGCTGAAGCTCTTCTTCAGGGCTGGACTCTGTTGACTCTTGACTTTTAGCCGCACTGGTCGAATGTTGGGTGGAGCTCAATCGGGACGAGCCGCCCCGACAAGGGCAAGTAGCAGGGTGCACCATCCCGAGAGTCGGTAAACGGTGCCTGGACCCGAAGGCCCGAAGAGACAAGATGAAACGACAAGAAAAGAAGAAGAATCGACATGCCGCCACGGTCAGTAAACCCCGACCGCGCCCGAAAATATAAATACAGAACTCATTCTTTTGAATTCTACGGGTTACTGCACGATCCGGTTTGGGTCCATCGACTTCTTCATGACAACAGGGAGTCTGGCCTGCTTGTCGCAGCAGCGAAGATAAACAAGTGGGGTATAGAGACCCTTCCAAACACATGACAGTCAGGCGCTGCAGCGAAACGAGCCAAGTGCCTCACTTTAAAATTCTCCGAAGTAACACGAGTGGTGAGCATGTTTCCCGATCCTACAAATCTAGCCGTAGTATAGGTATTGATAAGGGAGGGTGGTTTTATGAGATAAAGTATAATGTGTTCCCCTTTTTACGATGTGCCGTGCGTTCTTCATTACCATAGACCAAGCTTTATGAATGTATGTATACTTGTACTCTCGTTAATTTGCGCCTATGACATGTACTTCATGATTTTGGACGCTATGCAATAAAGATTTCCATTTCGTACTATTCAACTGGGTCTATTTGAGTTTTTCTCTGCATTACTGCTCCTGCACCTAAGTCCAGTGTTAGAACCGTAAGGGCGAGTGGGTCGAACCACTCACAGGTGCTTATTGCAAAAAGGCTGGCCGGAGACCAGAGCAAGCAATAGTATTAGGCAACGAAGGCCTAACCTCGCACCAGCACCGTCTGAGACACAGGCACAAACCCTTACACCTTGGAGCAGAGAAGGACAAGTGGAGATTTGATATGTGTTTAAAACAATGAAGGGTTTAGTTAGAGTAAATAAAGATAAACTTTCCAATGGCTGAAGGGTTGATAACGAGAGGACACAGATTTCAGGGATTGGCAAAAGAACCAGAGGCGACATGAGGAAAAACTTTTTTATGCAACGAGTGGTTAGGATTTGGAATACACTGCCTGATAGGGTGGTGGATACAAAATTAATAGTAGCCTTCAAAGAGAACTGAATAAATACTTCAAAGGAGAAAAATTGCAGGGATATGGGGAAAGAGAGGGGGAATGGGGCTGACTGGATTGCTCTTCGAAAGAGCTGGCGCAGTCTCGATGGGCCCAATGGCTTCCTTCTGTGCTGTACTATAATATGATTCTATGATTCTAGACATTCCAGATAAAAACTATAATATTGGGTCAAACTTTGCTGGAAAAATGTGTTTTAACGACACACACCGTTATTAATACATAAATCGGCCAGCAAGCTCAGGAGATTAAGAGATACGGCGTGAGTTGCGAATCGCCAGAACTTAATGGTCAATTTACGTCACTCCATCTTTTGCTTCGCACAAACGGCATCTTTAGCCTTCCTGTTATTTTTAAGAACTTGCTGAATTTGCACATTAATTACCCATTAAACTCATCGCAGAAATTTAGTTTTTACATAGGATTACATTACATAGGATATACAGCACAGAAACAGGCCATTTGGCCCAACCAGTCCATGCTGGCATTTAGGCTCCACTCGAGCCTCCGCCCATCTTTCCTCATCTAAATCCATCAGCATAACCCTCTATTCCCTTCTCCCTCATATGCTTATCTAGCCTCCCTTTAAATGCATCTATACTATTTGCTTCAACCACTCCCTGTGGTAGTGAGTTCCGCATTCTCTCTACTCAATTTTTCCCCTTATGTCTCATTAACGTTTAGCTTGTTCTTGTTTTTTTAGCAGAAAATATTTTCCTGTGTGGTCTAACCAAGGTTCGACACAGGTTTAACATAACTTCTCTACTTTTCAATTCTATCCCTCTATAGAAATAAACCCTAGTGCTTGGTTTGCTTTTATGGCCTTGTTCACCTGTGTCGCTACTTTTAGTGATTTGTGCATTTGTACTCCTAGATCCCTTTGCTTTTCTACCCCATTTAGATTCTTATTTTCCAAGTAATATGTGACCCCCTTATTTTTCCTACCAAAATGTAATACCTCACATTTATCCGTGTTGAAATTCATTTGCCAATTATATGCCCATTCTGCAAGTTTATTAATGTCTTCTTGTAATTTGTGCACTCCTTCTCAGTATTGGCTATCCCACCCAATTTAGAGCCATCTGCAAATTTAGAAATTGTGATTTTGATTCCAAAGTCTAAATCATTAATGTAAATTGTGAACAACAATGGTCCCAGCATTGTGGGACCCCACTTTCCACCTTTTGCCACTGTGAATAGCTACCCTTTACCCCTACTCTCTGCTTTCTGTCTTGAAGTCAGCTATTTATCCCTTCTGCTACTTGTCCCTGACTCTGCATTCTCTGATCTTATTAATTAGTCTATTATGTGGTACCTTATCAAAGGCCTTTTGGAAATCTAGATAAGTTACATCTACTACATTACCCTTGTCTACTCTCTCTGTTACTTCTTCAAAGAATTCAATGAGGTTGGTCAAGCAAAACTTTCCCTTTTGAAATCCATGCTGACTATTAATTGTTATATTTTTGTTTTCTAAATGTTCTTCTATTTTTTCCTTTAGTAGGGATTCCATTATTTTTCCTACCACCTATGTTAAGCTGACTGGTTTATAGTTCCCTGGACATGTTCTATCTCTCTTCTTAAATATAGGTATTACGTTAGCTATCCACCAGTCCTCTGGCACTACACCTTTTTGTAACAAATTATTAAATATGTGTAATAGCACCTCTGCTATCTCTTCACCAGATTCTTTTAAAATGCACATATGTAATCAGTCCAGACCAGGGGTTTTATCCTCTTTGTGTTTGATTCATTTATTTACTAGTTCTCCTCTTTTTATTTTAAATGGGGTTATATCATTTCTAATCTCATCTTCGATGTCATGTCCACTTGATCTGTCTCCCTGGTAAATACTGAAGAAAAGTAATTATTTAATATTTCTCCCATTTCACTATCGCTGCCTATGATTTTATCCTGATCGTTCCTTAGTGGCCCTATTCTGATCCCGACTTTCCTTTATTTATTTATGTGTCTGTAGAATATTTTATGTTCCTTGATAATTTAATTTAATTGTTCGTCTTTGCCATCCTAATTGTTTTTTTGACTGCTCTCCGAATCTCCCTTGTCATGCTTTCCCCTGCTGTGCATGTACTTAGTGTATGCCTTTTTCCTTATGGCTTTATTCATCCATGGTGTTTCATTAATGTTTAGCTTGCTCTTGTTTTTAGCAGAATATATTTTCCTGGACTCTCGAACACCATTTTAAATGTTTCCCATTGCTGTTCTACATCATTATTTGCCAATATTTTTGTCCATTTTATTTTCCCAAGTTCTATTCTCAGCCCCTCAAAGTCAGCTTTTCTCCAATCTACTTATGTCCTTCTCAATTATTATCTTAAAGTATATTATATTATGGTCACTAGTGCCTCGATGTTCCCCTACTTTTGTTTCTCTTATCTGCTCTGGTTCATTCTGCATAACTAGAACTAGTAGCAAATCCTCCCTTGTCAGGCTTCTTACATGTTAGGTTAGAAAGGAGTACTGTACATATTGTAGGAACTCCCCTTTACCTACCTCTTCTGGCCAATTAATTTCGGGGTAGGATGGTTTTTACTCATTTCCATAATTTGTTTGCATATTTCTTCCTCCACCTCCCTTCCACTATTAGCTGGTCTTTGACTACCCCTATTAAATGAAGTTGATCCTTTATTATCTTTAATCTCTATACAAGTAGGGCACGATCTTGCCAGCCCTTGGAGGCGGGTGTGGAGGTGGACTGCCGGGAAAATGGCAGAATTTGGGGGCGGGTGCCCAACCCGCCCCCATGCCATCTTCCCAGGAGGTGGCTAGCCGTCCCGCGCCGGGTCCCGTCTCCTTGGAGGTGGGAAGGGATTAAAGCCTATTAACTGCCTGTTAACAGGTAGTTAGCAGGCAGAAAATAGGATTATCCCCTTTTTGCCCTCACAAGTGCGGACTTCCTGAAGGCTACGAAACCCGCCAGGTCAGCAAGGTGAGTAGGGTGTCTGCGGGGGTCGGGGGGTGCAAAAGTGTGCTGTGAAGGTAAGTGATGGGTGCAAGAGTGTAGAGGTGAGTATCTGAGGTAAGTGCAAAGTGTTAGAAAAAGTGTTCTTACCTTTGTTTCTTCCTGCAGGCTTCAGTCGGTGTGTATGCGGAGAGTCTCCCACCTCCACGTTGGAGATGACAGATGGTCGTTGCATTCTCCAATGCAGCAACCATCTCATTTCTGCAAAAGAAAGATGTTTGATGAGGTCTTGAATTCAAGACCTCATCAAACTACAGAGAATGTCACTGTTTGACAGCTTCACAGAGCTGTCAAACGATGAGAATTCATCTGTCAAAAATTTTTGACAGATGAAAAGTCATACGTTGACGTTCTCTGCAACCAGGGTTTCCCTTAATTGGCCTGCTAAGCCTGCTGGAAAATAGCGTGGGTTGGCCAGAAGTTGTTGGAGGCGGGACTGAAACCCGACAAGTGGGAGTCCCGCCTCCAAAGGCTCCCCATCGGCAAAACCCCCCCACTTTTTAGTTTAAAGCCCTTACTATAGGCTGAATTATTCGATTCGCCAGGAGACTGGTCCTAGACCGGTTTAACTGGAGCCCGTCCCAACGGAACAGCTCCCTCTTTCCCCAGTAGTGGTGCCAGTGCCCCATGAATCAAAACCCCTTCCTCCCACACCGCTCATTGAGCCACGCATTTATATCTTTGATCTGCTTGTCCGTATGCCAACTTGTGTGTGGCTCAGCTATAAATCCAAATATTATTACTTGCTGGAAAGTTGGTGCAGAGGGAGCGGTTCAGATTCCTGAGGCATTAGGACCAGGTCTGGGGGAGGTGGGACTTGTACAAGCCGGACGGATAGTGGGAACAGTAGCATAGTGGTTATGTTACTAGACTCTTAATCCAGAGGCCTGGATTAATTATACAGAGACGTGAGTTCAAATCCCACCACGGCAGCTGGGGAATTTAAATTCAGTTAATTAAATAAATCTGGAATAAAAAGCTAGTATCAGTAATGGTAACCATGAAACTATCGGATTGTTGTAAAAACCCATCTGGTTCACTAATGTCCTTACCTGGTCTGGCCTATACATGATGCCAGACCCACAACAATGTGGTTGACTCTTAACTGCCCTAGCAAGCCAGTCAGTTGTAACAAACCGCAACGAGAAACAATAATATAAAGAAAACGAGACGGACCACCCGGCATTGACCTTGGCACCAGCTACGGACACGTCAACAGCACACCCAGCCCAACTGACCCTGCAAAGTCCTCCTCACCAGCATCTGGGGACTTGTGCCAAAATTGGGAGAGCTGTCCCACAGACTAGTCAAGCAACAGCCATCCCTGGATATGTCCTGTCTCAGCAGCAGGACAGACCCACCAGGTATACAGTTAGGAGGGAGTGGCCCTGAGAGTTCTCAACATTGACTCCGGACCCCATGAAGTCTCATGGCTTCAGGTCAAGCATGGGCAAGGAAACCTCCTGCTGATTACCACCTACTACCCTCCCTCTGCTGATGAATCAGTATTCCTCCATGTTGGACACCACTTGGAAGAAGCACTGAGGATAGCAAGGACACAGAATGTACTCTGGGTGGGGGACTTCAATGTCCATCACCAAGAGTGGCTCGGTAACACCACTACTGACCGAGCCCTGAAGGACATGGCTGCCAGACTGGGACTGCGGCAGGTGATAAGAACCAACATGAGAGAAAAACCTACTTGACATTGTCCTCACCAATCTACCTGTCACAGATGCATCTGTCCATGACAGCATTGGTAGCTGTGATCACTGCACAGTCATTGTGGTGACGATGTCCCTGAGGACACCCTCCATTGTGTTGTGTGGCACTACCACTGTGCTGAATGGGATAGATTCAGAACAGATCTAGCAGCTCAAAACTGGGTATCCATGAGGAGCTTCAGCAGCAGCAGAATTTCATTTTTCCGCAATCTGTAACCTCATGGCCCAGCATATCCCTCACTCTATCATTACCAGCAAGCCAGAGGACCAATGCTGGTTCAATGCAGAGTGCAGAAGAACATGCCAGGAGCAGCACCAGGCGTACCTAAAAATGAGGTTCCAAACTGGGGAAGCTGCAACACAGGACTACATACATGCTAAAAAGCGGAAGCAGCATGCTATAGACAGAGCTAAGTGATCCGACAATCAACGGATCAGATCAAAGCTCTGCAGTCCTGCATATCCAGTCGTGAATGGTGGTGAACCATGAAACAACTAACAGGAGTAGGAGGCTCCATGAATATCCCTATCCTCAATGATGGCAGAGCCTAGCACATGAGTGCAAAAGACAAGGCTTAAGCATTTGCAACCAACTTCAGTCAGAAGTGCTAAGTGGATGCTCCATATCGACCTCCTGCTGAGGTACCACCATCACAGAAGCCAGTCTTCAGCCAATTCGATTCACTCCACATGATATCAAGAAACGGCTGAGTGCTCTGAATACAGCAAAGGCTATGGGCCCCGACAACATCCCGGCTGTCGTGCTGAAGACTTGTGCTCCAGAACTAGCCGCGACTCTAGCCAAGCTGTTCCAGTACAGCTACAACACTGCCATCTGTCCGACAATGTGGAAAACCGCCCAGGTATGCGTATGATTAAATATCATCATCGTTGTCATCATTATCATCATCGTAATGTCCCAAGGCATTTCACAGGAGTGTTATAAGACAAAAAAATTGGCACCGAGCCACTTCAGAAATTAGGGCAGATGACCAAAAGACACAAAAAGCAGGACAAATCCAATCTGGCCAATTACCACCCCATCAGTCTACTCTCAATCATCAGCAAAGTGATGCAAGGTGTCGTCGACAGTGCTATCAAGCAGCACTTACTCACCAATAACCTGCTCACTGATGCTCAGTTTGGGCTCCACCAGGACCACTCAGCTCCTGACCTCATTACTTTGGTCCAAACATGGACAAAAGAGCTGAATTCCAGTGGGGAGGCGAGAGTGATTGCCCTGGACATCAAGGCAGCATTTGACCGAGTGTGGCAGCTTAACATTCCTGGTTCCAGGTTTTTCAGACGAGATGGCGAGGGGGATAAAAAAGGAGTGGGGTGGGGGCGGGCGGGGGCTCGTATTATTGGCTAAAGAAACAATTACAGCTGTGAGGAGGGATGTTATGTTAGACAAATCATTAAATGAGGCCATATGGGTTGAACTGAAGATCAAAAAAGGGGCAATCACACTGCTGGGAGTGTACTATAGACTCCCAAATAGTCAGAGGGGGATAGAAGAGCAAATATGTGGGCACATTTCTGAGAAGTGCAAAAACAATAGGGCAGTAATGGTAAGGAATTTCAACAACTCTAATATTAACTGGAATAGAATCAGTGTAAAAGGTATAGAGGGTGCAGAATTCTTAAAATGCATTACAGAGAACTTTTTAGCCAGTACATGGCAAGTCCAACAAGGAGGGGACGGTTCTGGACGTAGTTTTAGGGAATGTATCTGGGCAGGTGGAAGGGGTATCAGTGGGAGAGCATTTTGGTGGTAGCGATCAGAATTCAGTTAGATTTAGTGTAGTTATGGAAAAGTACGAAGATAGACCAGGAGTAAAAGTTCTCAATTGGGGAAAAGACAATTTTACTAAGCTGCGATGTGATTTAGTAAAATTGGACTGGAAACAGCTACTTGAATCAGTGTCAGAGCAATGGGAGGCATTCAAGGAGGAGATAGTGAGGGTTCAGAGCAAATATGTTCCCACAAAGGAAAAGGGTGGGACTCCCAAATCTAGAGCCTGCTGGATATCACCGGGCATACAGGGTAGGATAAGGTGAAAAATGAAAGCTTGTCAGATACTGAGAGCTAAATACTGCAGAAAGCCTAGAGGAGTATAGAAAGTGCAGGTTGAAATTAAAAAGGAAATTAGGAAAGCAAAGAGAAGGCATGTAAAGGTATTGGTATGTAAAATCAAGGAAAATCCAAAGATGTTTTATAAATACATAAAGAGCAAGAGGATAACTAAGGAAAGAATAAGGCCTATTAGAGACCAAAAAGGTAACCTGTGTGGATGTGAAAGATGTGTGTATGGTTCTTAATGAATACGTTGCGTCTGTCTTCACAAAAGAGAGGGACGATGCAGGCATTATAGTTAAGGAGGAGGAGTGTGAAATATTAGATGAGATAAACAGTGAGAGAGGAAATACTAAGGAGTTTAGCATCTTTGAACGTAGATAAATCCCCAGGCCCGGATGAAATGTATCCCAGGCAAAGAAGAAATATCAGAGGCTCTGACCATCATTTTCCGATCCTCTCTGGCTACAGGTGTGGTGCCGGAGGACTGCTAATGTTGTACAGTTGTTTAAAAAGCGAGAAAGGGATAATTACAGGCCAGTCAGCCTAACCTCGGTGGTGGGCAATTTATTGGAAAAAATTCTGGGGGATAGTATTAATCGTCATTTAGAAAGGCATGGATTAATTTAGAACAGTCAGCATGGATTTGTTAAGGAAGGTCGTGTCTGACGAACTTGATTGAATTTTTTGAGGAGGTAATGAGGAGGGTTGATCAGGGTATTGCGTTTCATGTAGTCTGCATGGATTTTAGTAAAGGCTTTTGACAAGGTCCCACATGGCAGACTGGTCAGAAAAGTAAAAGCCCATGGGATCCAAGGAAAAGTTGGATCCAAAATTGGTTCAGTGGCAGGAAGCAAAGGGTAATGGCCGACGGGTGTTGTTGTGACTGGAAGGCTGTTTCCAGTGGGGTTTTGTAGGGCTCAGTACAGATAGATAGATAGGATAGGATAGATAGGATAGATAGATGATTTAGACTTCAATGTAGGAAGCATGATTAAGAAGTTTGCAGAGGATACAAAAATTGGCCGTGTGGTTGATAGTGAGGTACAAAGCTATAGACTGCAGGAAGATATCAATGGAATGGTCAAGTGGACAGAAAAGTGGCAAATGGAATTCAATCTGGAGAAGTTTGAGGTAATGCATTTGGGGAGGGCTAACAAAGCAAGGAAATACACAATAAATGGTAGGATACTGAGAAGTGTAGGCGAGCAGTGACTTTGGCCTACAGCTCGCCAGTTCGCCAGCCAGGCTTCCTCGGCAGGGCTAAGATAGACTCCCAGGTGGAGGAGAGGAATTGTGCTCCAGGCAAAAGGCCCGAGCTCCTCCGTCAGGGATTCCACCCGCCATTGACCCTGTGCCAGGCTGCTTGTTCCATCTTACTGTTTACCTGGGGGATGTGCCGCGACGGGCACTGACTCTTCTTCCACGGTCGGTCCTCCCTTTTCTGGGTCCTCCTCCGCTTCCCAGGAGCGGCGCCTCCTTTTTATTCCGGAGGTAGGGAGACCTCCATGTCTGCTGAGGCCGCTACCTCCAACCCCTCCTTTTGATTCTCTTTCCCGGGCCCGAGCCCGACCACGGGTTGTAAATTTCCAATAAGAACGGACATGATTGCGGGCTCGGTCACGGGATCTCTCGCGCTCATGGTCACCAGTGCAGGGTCAAAGCTGAGTGCAGGTATGGGGCTGTACGGGTCATCCATGGTCCAAACATGGACAAAAGAGCTGAATTCCAGAGGTGAGGTGAGAGTGACTGCCCTTGGCATCAAGGCAGCATTTGTTCAAGGAGCCCTAGTAAAATTGAAGTCGATGGGAATTAGGGGGAAAACTCTCCACTGGCTGGAGTCATACCTAGCACAAAGGAAGATGATTGTGGTTGTTGAAGGTCAATCATCTCAGCCCCAGGACATCACTGCAGGAGTTCCTCAGGGCAGAGTCCTAGGCCCAACCATCTTCAGCTGCTTCATCAATGACCTTGCCTTCATCATAAGGTCAGAAGTGTGGATGTTCGCTGATGACTGTACAGTGTTCAGTTCCATTCGCAACTCCTCAGATAATGAAGCAGTCCATGCCCGACTGCAGCAAGACCTGGATGACATGGGCTGATAGGTGGCAAGTAATATTCGCGCAACACAAGCGCGAGGCAATGACTATCTCCAACAAGCGAGAATCTAACCACCGCCCCTTGACATTCAACGGCATTACCATCATAGAATCCCCCACCATCAATATCCTGGGCGGTCACCATTGACCAGAAACTTAACTGGACCAGCCACATAAATACTGTGGCTACAAAAGCAGGTCAGAGGCTAGGTATTCTATGGCGAGTGTCTCACCTTCTGACTCCCAAAGCCTTTCCACCATCTACAAGGCACAAGTCAGGAGTGTGATGGAATACTCTCCACTTGCCTGGATGAGTGCAGCTCCAACAACACTCAAGAAGCTCGACACCATCCAGGACAATGCTGTCCGCTTGATTGGCAGCCCATCCACCACCTTAAACATTCACTTCCTCCACCACCGGCGTACTGTGGCTGCCGGGTGTACCATCTACAAGATGCACTGCAGCAACTCGCCAAGGCTTCTTCGGCAGCACCTCCCAACCCTGTGACTTCTTCCACCTAGAAGGACAAGGGCAGCAGGCCCATGGGAACACCATCAACTGCAAGTTCCCCATCAAGTTACACCATCCTGACTTGGAAGCATATCGCCATTCCTTCATCGTTGCTGGGTCAAAATCCTGGAACTCCCTCCCGAACAACACTTTACCTTCACCACAAGGACTGCAACGGTTCAAGAAGGTGGCTCACCATCACCTTCTCAAGGGCAACTAGGGATGGGCAATAAATGCTGGCCTTGCCAGTGATGCCCACATCACAGGAACAAATTTAAAAAAAATCCAAGGGGCTCGCCACACAATGTTTTTACTTTCCCTACGCCTTCCTTCCGCATGGACAGTCTCCCTCCCCCCCCTCCCTGCCAGAGGCTGCGATGATATTGGACTCCAACGTCACCTGTGCATCTGCTGATTCTGATGTGTGGATGGGAGCGGGCAGAAGAGCAGCAGCGATGCCAGCCTCGGCCGCTTTAGCTGTTTTAGTAGCCTGGGAAGTGGAGCAGTTTTTATGTACTTGCCCCACCTCCTTACAGGAATGGCATGTACACCGTCCGACGTCCAGAAGAGGTGGTAGGCTGTCCCTTGATGGTGTACAAAGAAGGCACCCTCTGTGTCCTTCTCCCGCGCCAGCTGAATAAAAAGCTGGCGCCGGAAGAAGATGGGATGGAGGCTAGTCTCCCTGAAGCCGAGCGGGATCGGCGTTATCCCTGACATCACCTCCCCCAGTTGACGTAGGTGGGGGGAGGAGGAGCTCACTGGGGACAAAGGGTGGGACGTTGGTAAATACAATTTGCTGCATGGTGGACCCAAGGGGATCCACTGGCAGGAAGGTGCCACCCACCGTGAGCTCCTTATTAAGGGCCAGGAACACCACCTGCTCAGACCTCAGGAAGAACACAGCCTTCCCATACATCTTTGAAATGGCAACAATTGCTGAACAGCCCACAACCCCAGCCATGCTTTTACGCATGCCTCAATCCTCATGGTGGGGTGAGTGGAGCTCTTCACCCCATGTTTTTTTGTTATTAGTGTGAAAGATGACGGGACAGCAGGAGTAACTGTAGCTGCTATGCCTGCATGTGTCCTTGCTGACCCCACCATCGGCGAAGTTGGAGTTGCCATTGAAGGGTTCTTTAAGTGCTACACTCCCCCCAAGTCCTAGGCCTGATGTGAAAAAGTAGGGCCTTGGCTTTTTGTTGTTGAGCAGAGGGGGTTTCAAAGGAAAACCCAACTCTCCCTTTGTTGTAAAGGTGGGAGAGGAGCTTTCTTCCTTCTGCTCAATATTAAATTAAGTAAAATAAATAACCAAAAAAAAAGTGAAGAGAGTTGCCTCTCAGAGAGAGAGAGAGAGAGAGAGAGAGAAAGGAGGGAAGCCGCAGGGGCGGGGCTCCCACTCACGATGGAGTTCGGTGGGTTGGTGTTTACAGGGGTGCTCTCTCCAATGGAATATTATGTTGATCTTCTGGCGGGGGCGGTGGGGGGAGAAGTTGTCTTCACCGGGGACAGCTGGAACTGCCCAGGCACAGAACTCCACCAGGGCTTCTCGATGGGACTGCAAGGAAACTTCACCCAGGCAGGTCCAGCTATCCCAGGCCAGGCAATGGTGGGAGGGGTGTGTATTAGTAGTGTCCATGGCCTAGTTATTATCAAGAGCCCCACACAAACACCTCACGATCTTCTGGCCTTTATCATCTCTCCTCCCCCCCCACCTTCTGGTAACAGTCTTTTATGTGAACGTGCATCAAAACACCAATCTCTTGATCCTGTAGAATATTGGTCTGACTCTTCCCTCCTTCCAAGCAGATGATGTTATTTCTGGTAATTCTGTTGTTTTAGTCTCCTCCTCTCTCTCCCTCTCCCTCTCCCTCTCCCAAGATGGAGAGCTAACAAGAAAGCAAAGCACAATTGTACAATTGCTCCCTTCTGGTCTTTCCCTTCCTTCTTCTCTCGCCGGCCGCCACAGCAGCAGCAGCAGCAACAACACACCTCTTCCTCTCACACCAAACTCACATCTACAGAGCGGCTTCTCTCAGCACCTATAGCTCAGTACACCAAGCTCACCAAGTTACAAGTGCTGACTCTTCTTGATACAGGCAATTGCCTGTTAAAAGTCAAGCTTATGCCCCCTTTTTAAAGGGGCACAACCAATAAAAACAGTAACTTAAAAAGTTTCAAAGAAACTTAA
Source organism: Squalus acanthias (assembly GCA_030390025.1). Classification (NCBI taxonomy): domain Eukaryota; kingdom Metazoa; phylum Chordata; class Chondrichthyes; order Squaliformes; family Squalidae; genus Squalus; species Squalus acanthias. Next base: position 102,473,012 of record CM059426.1, on the reverse strand, counting down.
AATTCCATTTCTGGTTGTGATGATGCACTCCAGTCCCTCCAGTGCCCACCAGTCACGGAAGGCCTCCAGCATGCCGGCGGACACCGCATACTCCATCTCCAGGGCCACCCCGGAGCGAACGTAGCCGCAGAAGAGAGGCAGGCAGTTGGGACCGAACGATCCCCTCAACCGCCCGCTGCCTGGAACTGTTGATGGCCACCTTGGCCATGCCCAGGAGCAGTCCCATGAGGAGGTCCTCCGACTTGCCCGCTCCCCACCACACCGGGTGACCAAAGATCAGGAGCGTGGGACTGAAGTGCAGCCAAAAATAAAGGAGCAGCCCCTTCAAATAGTGCAAGAGAGGCTGCAACCTCTAACATTCTATATAAACGTGAAACACGGACTCCTCCAGGACGCAGGAAATGCAGGCGGCCTGGGAGTCCGTGAACCGACTTAAAACCTTATTTCAAAGGACTGCCCCATGCAACACCCTCCAGGCCAAGTCCCTAATAGATAAAGGGAGGACTCCTGCATAGAGAGCCCTCCATTGGGGACCCCAGCTTCCTCCGGATGGCAAAATGTTGCGCCAAGGCGTGTCTGGACAGCAGACGAGGATGACAAAGTGGAGGGTGTGCAAGAGCAGCCCATACAGGAATCCGCTCCGTGCAGAATGAAAAGGCACGGAAGGGATTTCCCGGAGACGACTCAAATTGAGGCACTGGCTCCAGAGGGAGGTTTTGGGGTCTGGCGCCGATGAGGAATTCTGTCCGAAAGGCGGGTCCGTTTGGGATCACCCCACATGCTTGAGCCTCAACACACCTAGTGGAGTCAGGACACAGTGCAACGTTTAGCAACTCAATGGCTTTGACCGCGAGCTGGATGTCGGCCCAGGACAGTCGCTGCGCCAGCTCCTCTGGCGCTAGCCAACCCATTCCTCCGCCATCCAATAAGTCCCTGACTCTGGTCACCTTGCCAGCCAGGACACTGCCCTCCACCAGCCACATGAACCCATGGTCGTGGAGGTGCGGATTCCTGAGCAGCGGCTCCCGAAGGATAGCCACCACTCCTGACGGAGGAGAACTCCATCTGCAGGCGACCTTGTTCCAGACCCTGATCAGTTCCTGGTAGAAGACAGGCAGCTCCCGCAAGGAGGCATGGGCCCCTCCCAGGTTTAAAAACAGGAGCTGCATGTCGTAATTGAGACCGTGCAGCTGGCGGAAGAAATACATCGCCAGCGCACACCATCTGGGAGGATACTCGACGTACAGGTATCTCTGCAGAGTCTGAAGACGGAAAGTTGTAGGCTGGGTACGAAGGCACACCAGCGCCTGACCATCCTCCCTAAGCAGGAGACTCAGAACTGCGGCAGAGACTCAATGCTTCCTTTTGTCCCAGAGGAAGTTGATGAGCTTCTTCTGAATCTTGGTGACAAATGCAGGGGGAGGGATCAAAGCGACCACCGGTACCACAGCATAGCGGCCGCCAGTTGATTATGACCAGCGCTCAACCCCTGTAGGACAGCACTTGGAGCAGTCCTGTCCAGCGCCCTAGGCGAGCGGTGACATTGGCCTCCAGCTCTTGCCACTTCGCCGGCCAGTCTTCCTTGGCAGAGCTAAGAAAGACTCTGTTACAACTGCTGAATCAGCTCCCTGCTCACAGTAATTAGCACCTATTCAAGACAAACACTTATGGCTGACTGACAATTTCTGTTAACTACAGTTTTTAAAGTTCGAAGTTAAATTCAAAATGTTAAAATAAATTTCACTTTTTTTCAGCTCGTACTCACCCAGTTCTTACCAGAGACTTCCACTCTCTCCAAATTCCCAACTTTATCACTTTGTTTATCTGCAGACCACTCTCATGATTAGTGCTGGTGATTAAGAGCGAACATCCCCTTTTAATGACATGATAATTGCTAATGCAGTGCCAATCAAGCTCTCTGGCCCAGAAAGGGAACAATTTAAACTCTTCAATCTCATTCCTGCATGCAGTCAATTTTCGTTAGAGTTTTAAAAAATGTAAATTTTTTAATATTTACATTTTTTCTTACTTTTCCTATCTGTCTCTTTTATCTCTCTCTCTTAATCCAATCTTTCTTTCCCTCTCTTTATATCTCCGATGACACCAAACTTGGGAGTGTGGTAAACAGTGAGGATGATACCAATCGACTGCAACAGGACATAGAAAGGCTAGCAGAATGGGCAGACAAGTGGCAGATGGAATTTAATCGAGAAGTGTGAGGTGATGCACTTTGGCAGAAGGAACAGGGAGAGGCAATATACACTTAATGGCACAGTTTTAAAGAGTGTGCAGGGACATAGAGACCTGGGAGTTAATGTGCATAGGCCCCTGAAGGTGACAGGACATATTGAGAGAGTGGTTAGCAAAGCATATGAGATCTTGGGCTTCACGGTGGCATAGTGGTTAGCACTGGTGCCTCACAGCGCCAGAGACCCGGGTTCGAACCTGACCTCGGGTGACTGTCTGTGGAGTTTGCACATTCTCCCCGTGTCTGCGTGGGTTTCCTCCGGGTGCTCCGGTTTCCTCCCACAGTCCAAAAATGTGTGGGTTAGGTTGATTTGGCTATGATAAATTGACCCTTAGTGTTAGGGGGGATTAAATATGTGGGGTTATGGGGATAGGATGGGATATGTTAGGGGGAATTAAATACGTGGGGTTACGGGGGTAGGGTGGGATATGTGTACTGTGGGGATTAAAGCAGGGACAGGGTACTGGATTTGGATGATCAGCCATGATCGTATTGAATGGCGGAGCAGGCTCGACGGGCCGAATGGCCTACTCCTGCTCCTAGATTCTATGTTTCTATGTTTCATAAATAGAGGTATTGAGTACAAAAGTAGAGAAGTTATGCTGAACCTTTATAAAGTGCTGGTTAGGCCACAACTGGTGTATTGCGTCCAGTTCTGGTCACCACACTTTAGGAAGGATGTGAAGGCCCTTGAGAGGGTGCAGAGGAGATTTACCAGAATGGTTCCGGGGATGGGGGATCTTAGCTACAAGGACAGGTTGGAGAAGCTGGATTTGTTTTCATTGGAGCAAAGGAGGTTGCGGGGTGATTTGATAGAGATGTACAAGATTATGACGGGTTTGGATAGGCTAGATGGGGAAAGGCTGTTCCCACTAGTTGATGGTACAAGGACTAGGGGACACAGATTTAAGTTTTTGGACAAGTGATACAGGGGGGATGTGAGGAAAAACTTTTTTACACAGCGAGTGGTGTGGACCTGGAACTCTCTGCTGAAGGAAATGGTGGAAGCGGACACACTCAATGTTTTCAAGGGGAGACTGGATAGGCACTTGAGGGAAATAAACTTGCAGGGATACGGGGATAGAGCGGGGGAATGGGACTGACTGGATTGCTCTACAGAGAGCTGGCACAGACTCGATGGGCCGAATGGCCTCCTTCTGTGCCGTTTTGACTCTATGGCCGGGATCTTACCTGAAGAGGCGCGTTGGGGGCAGGACTGCTGCCTTTCGGGTTCTAGTCCCGCCCCCAGCGACGTCCGATGCACAGACGCTATTTTCCCCTGATTGGCCTTGTAAAGCCCACCCTGCAGGCTTGCTGGCCAATTAAGTGAAAGCCGGTGTCAGATGACGTCAGTTGATGACGCGTTATCTACCGGTTTTCTTAAAGGGGCCACCACCATTTCTTTTTGACAGATGATTTTTTTCAGTGTTTGACAGCATTGAGGTGCTGCAAACACTGAGGGATCGATTTTGCCAGGCCCGAGGAGGCAGGATTGGAGGCGTGTGAGGTGTTAAAATCACAAAACATGGCGTGCGGCTCCAAGCCCGCCTCCGAGCAATTTCCCCAGAATCGGGGTTTCAGACCCCGTTTCCATACCACCTCCAAGAGGCGGGATAGGCCCTTAAGGCCCTTTAGAACCAGTTAATTGACTCTATAATCCCATTTTGAGAGTTCTTTCTGATTTTAACACATTTCCCCCGTCCTGCACATCTCCACTGGAACACGCCAATTAATCCTAGCGACCTCACAAGTGGATTGCTTACTAACAGCTGCAGCTCCAGCATTAAAAAGCAGTTTTCACCAATGATCATTTGCAGGTGGCAGAACTTTGTTGTCTCAGGTCTGAGGGAACTTTTAGCAGGCATACTCATTGTTGTGGAAGTTTGGAGCCTGAGACCCATCTCCAGTGTGACCTCCTGGGAAACCCCCCTCCCCACCTTGACTGAGCGCTTCCTCAACTGAGGTATATAGCAGAAGCATGGGAACCATTTATTTCCTTTCCTCCTGGACATCAGATTCAGACGAAGACCAGCCGCGGCAGCAGCAGAACCATGAACAACAGCAGCACCAACAGCAGCAGCAACAACAGAAGCGCCAAGCTGCTGCTCACCCACCTGAAGCTGCACAGGCCAGAAGGTGCCAATGCGCGATCACATTGCTGCCCGGGATGCAAGGGACGCACAAATGTTGACCAGATTTGCTTAGCCTGCACAATCAAACACTTTTGCCTCGTACCTTCTTACCAGAGCATCGACAAGGGAGAAGAAACTGTGGAATCCTATCATTCTGACCACAATACTGACAATTGCAAGTCGCTCTAAGCCCTCAATGTGGAAGTCCCATTTGCAAAATGACACAGGCCACAACTTCAACAGTTTGCCATCAGAAATTTTTTTATCACAACAAGCAACTGATGGCATTTCAAAAATAAACACAACATAACACCCAAGTGACTACCCTTGTGACTACTTGTGCATTATCTTCCTCTTACGCATGCTCCTACGTGGTGCTTCCCCTGTGGCTTCAGCAGATGTGGAAGCCCCTTGCTCACTTTCTTGCTGCTCCTATCTCGACACCTTTGGCGGCTGTCCTCTGGGGTTGCGAACCTGTGAGGGCTCGGCAACAGTCTGCTGCTCCTGCGGCTGTGCAGGGGATGAGACACCCATCTCAGTTGGGTGAGGACTCTGGTGGGGCTCTGACTGAGGGCTTTGCAGTGGCATGGTCATGTGAGCGCTTGGAGAGGAGACCCCACTTCCTTGTTGTCTGCCACCAACATCCCTCTCATGGGTCAGCCCCACTTCAGAGCTAGCAAGTGGCTTGACAGCATCTTGCTGCACTTCAGGGGGGCCATGAGGACCCGTTTCTGCACTGGAAGTCCTACTCCAGAGGACTTCCATGAAGGTCTGGTTTCTATGCTCAATAGCTGACCATCGCTCCTCAAGAGATGTCAGTCTATTCTGAACAATGACCAATGTATTCAACACTCTGGCAACTTAGCTCCTCCATGGCCATAGCCATCCTCTCCTCTACCATAGCCATCCTTTCCATGGAGGGTGCCATCCTTTCCATGTTGATGCGTTCATGTGCCAATGCCTCCACAAAGGCTCTGCTCATGTTCGCGATGCTCTCCTCCATTCACTCCACACTTGCAGCGACCCTGGAGACAAAACCTGCCAGAGACTCCTGCACCTGTTCCTGGAGTTCCAGCACCGCTCTCCTTCTGGATGGACCCGGAGGCACAGGGTCAACATGCAGCTGAGCCGAGCTGGTAGACTCCTGCGCCCTCCGACGAGGACTTTCCACTGCTGTCCCTGTCTCCACCATCTGCTGATGCTCACTTGTGAGCTGTGATACACCAGGTGACAACACTACTCTATCTCACGACGGTCCCACCGAGGTGTGAGTGTCTGCGATGAATTCAGCTGACGCTGCGCCCTTAGAGGTTGCAGCTTCCTCTGAGGAGACTTGAGGTTCAGGCTGTTCAGTGAGGACGGGGGCTGTCGATGGTCCTGTGGGGGAGTAAAGGAAAGAGTTAGAGATGTGAGATAAAGGTTGCATGCACATTGAATGGTGCAGATGATCATAAGTCAATCTGTTAGAGCATCAGATTCATTATCAGTCACTCATGCAATGTCAATGAGAGAGATGCCAAACTATTCTGTCACCAGCTTGCTGTGATGCGCCCGTCTGTCCGTCACCCACTTGCGAATCGTCCTTGACACCGGCGATTTCCAGGGCTGCCTCCTCCAAGGTGGTGAGCTGGGCTACTGAGGGTCACCCTCCTCCTGTCCTCGCTCTTTCCCTCTTATTGTGGGCTCTCTTTTCCTGCAATGAGGGACACAAGTGGAGTTTGAGTGAGAATGAAGGAGTGAGTGTAGAGAAAACATAGCATAGATGCTTAGAAGCAGACAAAGGGCCCTCCCTGTGTGTTGTAAGTTGTTGTCATTGCATCACAGTGATAGGGAGTGTGAGGGCTGCATGGTCGAATAGTTAAAAGTGAATGTGACCATAGCGAGAGAATGAATGGGTAAGGGTGCATGGATGTCAGTGTCAAGTGGGATGTGGAGGAAAAGATTGCTAAAGCTGAGTGCTGGTGAAGAGAGGCAATTGGGATCAGATTGAGGGTGTTGGGACAGTCATACTCACTTTTCCTGTGCGGAGAAGGTCATGAAACCTCTTCCTGCACTGCAGCCAGGTTCTGCGGCACATAGAGATTGAGTTGAACTCCTGGGCAACTTGCAGCCACACAGCTTTAGTCTGCTGTGGAGGCTTTTTCCTCCCTGAGGAAGGGAAGAGCACCTTCTTATTTGAGCTTGCTCCCTCCACCAGAGCTTGGAGGGCGGCGTCATCGAACCTTGGAGCACACTTTGGCCTACTGGTGGACATAGTTGCTGAATGAAGCGATCACAACAATGGGCATAAAGTTTAAAGTCTTCAGAAGAAGCAAGGCTGCTTGCAGGCCTTAAATCCAGCAGCATTGATGACGTCATCAGAGGCGACTTTCTGTATGAAAAGGCTCATTGGTCCAGGGGTTTCCACACGCTGGAAATCAAGTGCCCAATTAGGGGAAAATCGCACTTTTTTCCCACTTCACATCGGAGTCGGGTTCCTGACACGAAAACCACCTGACACACCCCAGCCCGCCCACACTGGCAAAATCGAGCCCTGACAATCACTGTACAAAGGTGAGCCCTTGTACCCAGGCTCTCCAGTGACTCTCTCCTTAGGCTAAAAGAGATGGCAGCTGCAGATGAGGTTACAGAGCGACCTGTCACTGGTGAGAGAGGTTCTCCCAATGAGGTGGAACTACACAAACACTTCACGGCTTGTCACGTACAGAAAATTCTAAACACATTAAAAATGACTTTCCCAACATTTTCTTACCTCTGCAACTCACCAGTGACCCATTGGATCCTTCACACCACTTCTGCAGCTGTCATCTATACACAAACATTACAGTAGACCCACAGCACACCACACTTACCCTGGCGGGGTTTCCCGACGTCGGGAAACCTGCAGTAGAAGTGTCAAAATTGGAAAAAGCCTCTAACTGCCTGTTAACTACCTGTTAACAAGTAGTTAAGTGGATATAATCCTCTTCCCACCGCTAGGAGTTGGGTCCCTGCGCAAATCAGGGACCCGACTCCCGGGAAGATTGATTGGAGGCAGGTTGGAAGCGGGTTCGAGACCCGCTGCCAATCTTTTTGATGTTGCCAGCAGTCCCGCCTCCAAACACGACCCCTGAGCGCTGGTAAAATCGCCCCCTATGACGCTATGACTCTTTCTTTACCTAATTTGACTCTAATTCACCCTTTTTCGCTGTTGTTCCTCGGTTTCTTTCTCAATCCTTAAATCGCGTTGATTAAGAAGATACACTGTTGGTCCCGCTGTTCACTAAGGTCCCAGATGCCCTGTTGCCCTCGCCAAGCTGTTACAAGCTTCCAGCAAGTTACGGCACTAAAAAAAATCGAGCAGAAGGGTGAAGGAAAATGTCTAACTAACGGCATGTGCCACAAGACGCCCTGCTCCAGCAAGTTTTGGGCCTTTGTCCTGTCTTGGCTCATACATTGTGACCAAATATAATTCTGAACAGAAACTGACTTTTACTTTAGTTTATTTTTACTTTATCTATTAGTATACAATTTGCTTATTTGTATCAGTATTAAAAACCTTTTTATACCATTACTGGATTACACTCTGTCAGGCTATTCAGATTAAGGGTTCATAATTCTCTTCTATTCCAATATCTGTGATTACCGTTCAAGAAAGGTTGTCACAATATAATTAGATTATAATTGTCAGTGCATTATTAATCGTAATATATTAAATTAGATTTCAAAATACAAGTCTGTGCATCCTAAACAACACAAATTGAAGATAGTGAAAGCCAAAAGTCCCTCAAAATTGCACTGCATCTGCAACCTGTACTTACACATAGCTTCCTTTTTTCCTCAAAAAGTCATATAATTTAAGTGTACTGTTATTATACACTGTAATATGAAACTTACATGGGGAATATTAATTCTCATGATAATATTGGACTTTCATTTATTACCACAAGAATAGAAGAAAGTGTTATGGAAGATTAACAGCACATAAATCTAATAATTCCTCGCAAACTGCCCCTAGGATAGTCAAACAGATCACCAGAGAGTTCTCGCGAAAAAAATAAGGTAAGTTGTAAAATTACAAATGCTCTTAGGTAATTGGTGGATTTGACTGCCTTTAGAGCAAGCAGCTGGCATAAGCCCCACCCCCAAATATCAAATTGCTGACATCTGTGGCATTGTATTATTTTTTAAATAACACTGTAGGAAAATAGATTCAGTGGCAAGTAGCAACCATTTTGTGAGTTCATCTGTCTGAGTTGTGATTTGTGATTAAGTGTCCAGAATGATTCACCCAGTGTTAGCAACATTGCAGTAATTAGTATAACAAGGTCAGTGAGGACCGATAGTTTGCTAGTTGTGCACAACTGTCAACATGGTGGGCTTGCACATGTAGTTGTTTTGGTTGGACCATTTTCCTTTATATATTTTATATATTTTAAAATTCTCATCCTTGTTTTCAAAACCCTCTATGGCTGTAATCTCCTGCAGCCCTAAAACCCTCCAAGATCTCCACGCTCCTCCAATTCTGGCCTCTTGCGCATCCCCGATTTTAATCGTTCCACCATTGGCAGCCATGCCTTCAGCTGCCCAGGCCCTAAGCTCTGGAATTCCCTCCCTAAACCTCTCTGCCTCTCTACCTCTCTCTCCACCTTTAATACACTCCTTAAAACCTACCTCTTTGACAAAGCTTTTAGTCATCTGCCCGAATATCTCCTTATGTGGCTCGGTGTCAAATTTTGTTTGATAACGCTCCTGTGAAGCGCCTTGGGACATTTTACTATTTTAAAGGTGCTATATAAATGCAAGTTGTTATATATAAAGAAAGGGTATGGCCTATTAGAGAACATGAGGGCAATCTGTGTGTGGAGGCAGGAGACGTCGGTAGGGCTCTTAATGAATATTTTGCGTCTGTTTTCACAAAGGAGAGGGGCGAAGCAGACATTGCTATCAGGGAGGAGGAGTGTGAAATATTAGATGAAATAAACATAGTGAGAGAGGAAGTATTAAGGGGTTTAGCAGCTTTAAAAGTGGATAAATCCCAAGGCCTGGATGAAATGTATCCCAGGCTGTTAAGCGAAGCAAAAGAGGAAATAGCAGAGGCCCTGACCATCATTTTCCAATCCTCTCTGGCTTCAGGTGTGGTGCCGGAGGACTGGAGGACTGCTAATGTGGTACCCTTGTTTAAAAAGGGAAAAAAGGATAGACTGAGTAATTACAGGCCAGTCAGCCTAACCTCGGTGGTGGGAAAATTATTGGAAAGAATTCTGAAGGACAGGATAAATCTTCATTTAGAAAGACACGGATTAATCAAGGATAGTCAGCACGGATTTGTTAAGGGAAGGTCGTGTCTGACAAACTTGATTGAATTTTTTGAGGAGGTAACAAGGAGGGTAGATGAGGGTAGTGTGTTTGATGTAGTGTATATGGACTTTAGCAAGGCTTTTGATAAGGTTCCTCATGGCAGACTGGTCACGAAGTTAAAAGCCCATGGGATCCAGGGCAAAGTGTCAAGTTGGATTCAAAACTGGCTCGGAGGCAGGAAGCAGAGTGTAATGGTTGATGGGTGTTTTTGTGACTGGAAGGCTGTTTCCAGAGGGGTTCCGCAAGGCTCAGAACTAGGTTCCTTGCTTTTTGTGGTATATATCAATGATCTAGACTTGAATATGGGGGGTATGATTAAGAAGTTTGCAGATGATACTAAAATCGGCTGTGTGGTTGATACTGAAGAAGGAAGCTGTAGACTGCAGGAAGATATCAATAAATTGGTCAGGTGGGCAGAACAGTGGCAAATGGAATTCAATCCAGAGAAGTGTGAGGTAATGCATTTGGGGAGGGCTAACAAGGAAAGGGAATACACATTAAATGGTAGGACACTGAGTAGTGTAGAGGAACAAACGGACCATGGAGTGCATGTCCACAGATCCCTGAAGGTAGCAGGCCAGGTAGATAAGGTGGTTAAGAAGGCATACGGAATGCTTGCCTTTATTAGCCGTGGCATAGAATACAAAAGCAGGGGGTTTATGCTTCAACTGTATAAACCACTAGTTACGCCTCAGCTAGACTACTGCATGCAGTTCTGGTCACCACCAAGAAAAATGTGATTGCACTAGAGAGGGTACAGAGGAGATTTACAAAGATGTTGCTGGAAGTAGAGAATATTAGCTATGAGGAAAGACTGGATAGGCTGGATTTGTTTTCCTTTGAACAGAGGAGGCTGAGGGGAGACCTTATTGACGTGTATAAAATTATGAGGGGCCTAGATAAAGTGGTTAGAAAGGACCTATTTCCCTTAGCAGATGGGTCAAAAACCAGGGGGCACAGATTTAAAGTAATTGGGGGAAGGTTTAGAGGGGATTTGAGGGGCAATTTCTTCACCCAGAGGGTTGTGGGGGTCTAGAACTCACTTCCTGAAAGGGTGGTAGAGGCAGAAACCCTAACCACATTTAAAAAGTACTTGGATGTGCACTTGGGATGCTCTAACCTGCAGGGCTACGGACCAAGAGCTGGGAAGTGGGATTAGGCTGGATAGCTCTTTGTTGGCCAGCGCGGACACGAAGGGTCGAAATGGCCTCCTTCCGTGCTGTAACTTTCTATGATTCTATGATATAATTTCTAGCATGTTTGTCATCAGCATGACTGAGGTAATACTGATGGGATGTGCTTTAAAATAATTATTTAATGGGATATGATTATGCTGTTATATGTTAAAGCAAATAATTGTATTTCTTAGAGAATTTTTGATTGTCTGAAATGCAAGTTGTTTGGAAAAAATGCTAATTGAAATGGGGAAAATGCAAGTATAATGGGTTACTTCATTATCCACCATATACATACTACAAAATAACGTGATACCATACCTTATCTTAAGGAATAAAGGTTGAATTAACACTACTGGTTGGACTTTGAGGCTAATTAGACCATTCATGTTTATCATGCTGCTGTAAGGGTTTTGACACGTGTGTGGCTCTGTGCTTAGCCTGGGTGCTAGTGCGAGGTTAGGCCTTGTTGCCTGTTCTGGTCTCCAGCCAGTCTGGGAGCACTAGACACCTGTGAGTGGTTCGACCCACTCGCCCTTACGGTTCTAACACTGGACTTAGATGCGAGAGCAATAATGGAGAGAAAACTCAGGTAGACCCGGTTGAATGGTACGAAATGGAAAATCTTTATTGCATATTATTCAAGATTACGAAATACATGTCATAAGCACAGATTAATGACAGTACAATCTTACACGCAGTTATGTAACTAATTTTAGGGAAACGAGGAACGAACGACACATCGTAAATGGGGGCACACATTACAGTTATCCTTAAAACTTAAACCCTCCCCTATCAATACCTGCTCTAAACTAGATTTGTAGGATCGAGACTCATGCTCACCACTCATGATAACTCGGAGAATTCCGAAAACTCTGCTCGGATGTTTTTACCGCAGCACCTGATCACCCACGTGTTGATCAGGGGTCTCTGTACTCCACTTGTTTACTCGTTTCTGCTCCGGCTAGCAGGCTGGACCGTTTGCTGTCATGAAGATCTGTGTTGTCCTCGGAGTTCCGACACTACTCAAAAAAGAGTCTTCCTGTGCCCTCGCCCTGATGCGATAAAACTCGAAGAAGGGTCTTCCGATGCCAGTTGGGTAGCAGTTACTGATTTATCGAGCGCGGTCGGGGCTTACTGACCGTGGCGATATGTATTGTCGTCTTCTTCTCTTCTCATCTCATCTCATCTCATCTCATCTCATCTCATCTCGGGCCTTCGGTTCCAACACCGTTTACCGACTTCTCGGGATGGTGTGCCCGTCTCAAGGCTTCACAGCCCAGTTCCACACAGATCTTCGCGGCAAGCCACGAGGCTGATCCTGGCGGATCAGAAAGTTCGATAGTCGAGCAGCAAGAGGCAGATGCAAGAGCAAGGCGGCAAGAGGATAAGAGTCAAGAGTCAAGAGGCAGGAACAAGACGGCGAGCGAATAAGAGAAAGATGGACGGTTGTAGCTTACAGTTATAGTGCTGAAACTCCTCTTTTCCCGCCCAATCTTAATGTCTTTTCTTTTGTCAGAGTTTTGGCGCTCAAACTCCTTGTATAGGGTGATCTCCGTTTAATGGGTTTCGGTGATACTTGTAACTGTCTGAGTACCCGTTAATACTTCTCCCATTGTGTAACCGGTCAGTATTCTCCCTGGAGGGGTTTTGGGGCTTCCAAATGTTTTCTGTAACTACCCGCAAACGGCTCTCTCATCGTAGAGTCGTGGGGATTTTGCATATTAATGTCTTTGGATGGGTTCTTGATCGCTCGGTACAATAGCCCTTATTCGCACCTGGGAGACCGATTTCAGTATTTATGTGTATACTGCAAACCCATAATGTCTTGTGTATTATCTCAAATGTGCTGAGTCTTGATCGATCTCGCACAAATGTTTATTGGAACGCCATCTTGTCTGCTTATCGAAAAGTCTAGAATGTTCTGCCACGAGGCGTGGCGGCCATTTTACAGGCTGCTTGTGTCCCCTTTGAAAACCTGACAGCATTCTGCTGAAATAAAGCTGTTTGAACGAAACTATGTGTTTTCTCCTTATTTATAAAATCGCGATTATATTGCGAATTCTACACTGCTCAGAGACTAACATAACCAAACCCATTGGTAGCAAAGAGCAATCTTTCTTCAGCACTCAGAAAATCAATAATTTAGTGATTCTACAAAACAGAAAAACAAATGCAATTCTTTTTGCAGAGAAGTTGTGAAAATAAGTACCACTCGTTCTTTCTTTCTCAGCCAAACATTTTAAAGCCGTATTTTCAGTTATATATTCCTCCCCTACCATAAACACGTATTTCTACTGATACTCTGTTGAACATGATAGGTCTATTATCGTACTCTCACTGTATCGAGCAAGCCTGGATCACTTCAGACCATTCAGCCTGTTGAATTCTAGGAGCATTACCATATTTTGAAAGTAGGTTTAAGGCAATAACAGTGACATTGTAGAGCTTTTTTTTTAAAGTAGTAGAATTGTGGTTTAATAAGCCCATAATAGGAATGCTTAAATAATTGCTGAGTGAATTGGTCAGAGCAAATCCCTGAGTAAGAGTTGGAATCATATCAATGATTTGTGACTTAGATAAATAAGCACTCTGGAAACTGTTTCAGGTCAGTATTTATGCTCAACACACACTATAACATTGAGGAACCCTCTGGGAAAGCAAGCCAGACTCAATTGTTAGAAATTTATTAATAAATGCCAGGTGTGCTTAGTAGTATTCACCAGACAACACAGGCTATCACTTCAGTAGAATTCAAGAGGCCACAATTTCAGACCTCTCACTGGTGCAATGACTTTAGATGCTGAATAAAGCATTGACCCAGACTCTGCAGTAATTTATATTTGAATCCACCTTCGTGCTTTTATAATGGACCATCTGTTGCTGTGTTATTTCACAAGAAACTTAACATATTTCACACCACTGAGAGTGCCCCTGCCATCACTTCTGTTCGTACCAACCCTTGAGCCATTTGCTGAACTGTTTAGACAATATGTGAAAATCTGGACCTGTTAACAATACTCAAATCCCTTATATTCACAATGCCATTTTATTGGTAAATGAAACTTTGTTTTGGAGCAGAAAATCTAATTGAAATGTTCTATACAATGTCCTGGAATCTTGGATAATACATTGGCAGTGGTGCTTCTGTTTTTGGGCAGTTGCTTTCACATGAGATGGTAATAACATGGTAACATCATACATCCCACTTTCCATCATTATCACCTCCTACACACTCAAATCAACATTGAGCCAGTATAAAATTGGAGTTCAGAATTGTACTGAAGGCTAAAATAACTTTAAAGGGATATGCTTACTTATTTCCAGGTGCTATAAAAACCTTATTACTTGTTATTTTGATTGTTGCCATCTACTTTACATCTATTTTTATGGCATTTGCTAAGAGGCTATCATTTATCCCTCCCCTCCCTTTTCAGACAAGATACAACGGCATGCCCTTTCGGAATTCCCCTCTATCTGTGCTTTTCAGAAGAAGCGGAAGAGCAAAGGAGGGAGGCCAGGCTACTGAGATTGGTACAGAGCCACATGGCATCCTTCTGTCGGAGTACACAAGCAGCGATGCTCCTACCTGCATTTGACTCAGGAGCAGCTCCTGCGGAGGCTTTGGTTTCTAAAGGAAGCTGGCAGAGAGATATGCTGCATGCTGGAAGCAGAGCTGCAGCCCATCGTTGCCATAGGCACCACTCTGCAAGTGATTGTTAAGGTCACCACTGCCTTTAAATTCTATGTCAGAGGGCTTTCATAGGCTGCCACGGGGAACATAAGCTAAATAAATGCACAGATGCATCAAGTAAGTTGCAATTTACCACTACACTTACCACACGTCATGTCTCAAATTACTCCTGCACTTTATCCCAAACTCTTATTTCGTGAAAGAAATCTACCTAATTTGCATTTGAATTCCTCAATACTAACTGCTTCTATCGTCTCCCTAGGAAGCATGTTCCATAGATTTACCACTCACTCACTGAAATGTTTCTGTAGATTAGTTTCTCTGCATTGAATTTCATCTGTCACCTGTCTGCCCAATTCCCAAGTATATTCAAATCCTCCTGTTGCTTATCCTGTTCAGCTTTGGAGTCTGCGACCTTCATTAGCTTTGTATCATCTGCAAATTTAGCCATGACACCTAGCTCCAGATCTTTTATGAAGATATTAAACAAGTGAGGATGCTACTACAATCATCACCTAAAGTTGTTACACATCTGAAACAATTATTTTGTGTTGCACACCCTTTAAGCGGCTGTAGGCTTTTAAATCCTGCAGCAGCATTCTAATTCCTGCCTTCCGCCACCGCCCCCGACCTCACCCCCCCCATAACTGCCGTTCCTAACACTAGGAGCTTTCTGCCATTTTTCCATTTGGAGTTTTGACTAGGCAGAAAAGTTACATCCAGGCATAGCTTTATTACTGTAATATATTCCTACATTTCAACAGTGACTACAATTCAAAAAAAGTACTTCATTGGCTGTAAAGCGCTTTGGGACGTCCGGTGGTCATGAAAGGCGCTATATATAAACACAAGTCTTTCTTTCTTTTTCTTATTAATATTATGCTAATAAAATTTATCACTTAAATAACATTTTAAAAGCCTCTTATCTCTTTATTCTCTCTTAGCTTTCTCTTCTCTAATCTCTTCTGCTTCTACATTTAATATTTTAACTTCTATTTTATGTCATCATTTTTACTTATACTATCTATTTTAATTATTTTTAAATTTATGGTTAAACCTAAACTATCTTTTCTCCTGTGTCTCCATCAAGCCGCACTCTACTCTGGAGTAGAGACTCGTATCTCTTAAATTTGGCTCCGTTTCAAAGGTTGGTTGTCAGCCAATTAGGCGAATGAACATTCAAGTTTGACCTGGTTGTTTCATTGGATCAACCAGGTCAGACGTTCATGTCTTTTTCAGGTCACCCTTCAGAAGTATGAAGTCCCTGATGAAATAGCTTGTCAGTAGCCCCGAGGAACAGGAGTGCCAAAATGAGTTATCTTGTTGGCGGCTGCCCAGGAGTTATAACTTGTGTCTGATGCCTAGGGAAGTGGTGCATGGTATAGGGGTACTCATGAGAGGGGAATAAAATCCTGTTGGCGGGGGGGAAAGCATTCTGAAGATCATGGAATGTTGAATGTTGAATCATCCAGCAAAATTTAAAATAGTTTGTGAGAAAGGAAGGTGACGGTACGGCCTCTCTTCAGTGTTTACTTAACAAATAATTAGCTTATTGAAACCAATTCACACCAGAGTGAGTGGTTCTAGTATATTGCTCATTATTTCACGCAAGCAACAGTGATTTCAGCATCTTTATTCATGAACACAACCAGTCAGTTTTTAAAGTCAACTTAAAATCACAGGCTAGAAGCAGGTTTTAAATATTGTCCCATGCACTGTGACAAACTCCATATTTTTAAGCACCAAGTATGAAGCAGATTTTTGTTTTGTGTGCATCCTCTCTGTACATTTGAGCTGTTTCTATCAGAACAATCTTCTGTTATATTACAATGAACCGTGCATTAAAAGGTATGTTTTCCACTTTTGGTTTTAGCAGCATTAATATTCCTACTTCTCAGGTTTAATAACACTAATGTTCTTTCATATAAAATAGCTTGGGGGAAATATTCATGGCCGCCACCAGAGTTGCCAGTATCACCGGCAACTCGGGCTAACAGCCACTAAAAATGGCGGCGACGCTACTGGGCAAAAATTTGCGCTACTGGCTTGAGAGTTGTAGCGCAACGCTAACTTACCATGTAACGGCCTCCTGGTGGCATTAGTGGAGGCATCCGAGCTGAAGTTTCTGTCCAGGAGCGGCGTGGCAGCCTCTTACAGCCAATGAAAAGGGCTATGAATTAAAGGGGCAATGAATTGAAAACCAATAAAAATTAAAATCAAGTGGAAAAAATGCAGCTTTCAGCCTTTACTGCCTTTCAAAAAACATCAGTCCCAAATGGCAGTATTCAGCTCTTAAAGCTGAAATGTCTACCTCACGTAAAAAAAAATGGTAAAAGTGCTTCAGCACTAACACATTTGGCTCAACAAGCCAGGGAAGGGGCACCCAGGGTCTCGCACCCAGCACTCCAGCTTTGTGCAGGGGTCAACACTGTAAGAGAGGTCCTCTACCCACAGGGGCCAGGAGGCCCTCCAAAAAGAACGATGTGGGACCAGATCACCAAGGCCGTCACTGTCAGCAGTGTCACCCCCACCACCTGGCTCCAGTGCCCAAAGAAGCTTCATGATTTCAGACCAGTGGTCAAGGTCAATGAATGCATCTTGAAAAGCCGTCTCCTACCAGCTGCACCACTAGCCTCACACACTGCTCAATGCACGACACCCCTACCCACCGCCCCACAATCACTCGCCTACCAGCAATCTCTACTAATCATGAGGCACAACTCCCATTTGTAGCCTCACCTCACCCCCTTGGAAGAGACGGTGCTGGCCATTCTTGGCAGTGGCATGGCTGAGCTCTTGGCCAGCGGCGGGGCAGAAAGGATACAAGATGCTGGTATCCTCATACGTTATCCTCCTCTCGCATGCACCTCTTGATTTCTCGCCCTTCCCTCACCACAACTCCACCCTTGTGCATTCCTCATTTCACATACACAAGAAATGCAGCCTGCCCAGTCAGTGGTTGGCCAAGAAGAGGGAGAGGAGAGTGAAGAAGAAGAAGATTGATTTGACACTCCCAGCCACCAGCTCCTCAAGGTTGACCAGCAAGGCCATTTTCAGTGTCCCCCACTGAAAGTCAGCAGCCTTCCACCAGCCATGCTGCAGTCACTGGGGTAGCACCGCATGATATCAGTAGGGATAGGGAAAGGGACACACAAAACAGTCACTAAGGGAATGCATAAGGGTGATGTGTTAATTTCTTTATGTCCTATTGGATGGATAGATGCATAAAGTTGGATTGGAAAGTTTGCTTTGTGTTGTCTTTTATTTCAGCATTGTGGCCAAAATGACACGATGGTGGTCAGTAACAGAGGTGTGGGACTAAAGGAGAATTGGGGTTGTGATCACTGGGACCGCAGGCGGATGATTCCATCCTGGATATCCCGGCCAGAAAGGGGCTGTCTGGGATGCATCCTTCCTTCTGCTTCCTCCTCTTCTGCCTCCTCGTCTTCGGCTTCTTCCTCTTTGGCTTCCTCCTCCTTGGCTTCTTCCTCTTCTGGATCTTCTCTTCTGTGTCTTCTTCCCTCTGTGAGCGGATACTGTAAAACTGAAATGACAGCATAAAATGCTGGAAATATTCAGCTAGTCAGGCAGCATCTCGACCTGAGACGTGAACTCTGTTTCTCGCTCTACGGATTTTGCCTGACCGGCTGAGTATTTGCAGCATTTTCTGTCTCCTCAGAGGCCATTCTTTACCATCTGAGGCCTTGCAAGCATCCAGCAGCACTCCCTACACACTTAAAAAACTTTAACATCTATTGCAGCAAACCACTACTTAAATATATCTACATATAAGCTCTTGCTTACACACTAGGGCTAAATTAAGGAATTGTTATCTAAAAATCCCCACTGGTATATTGGCCCAGATTTTTCAGGGCCTATGATGGTGTATGCACAGTGTACGCCATCGTAAGAGCCCTGCAAGTTTCGGGTTTCTGTATGCGATGCGGATGCGCGAAAACCCGGAACTTGCGATCTGTCAAGTTTCTCCTTGATGGAACGTACCCATCTGCTGGAAATTCACTTTCGCTGGTGCAGGGTTGGGCTATTTGCCCAACTACTGCCCAGCGAATACCCACCAAACACTTACGCTTGGTAAAAGCAGGCATAAGGCCTTCTTTTACCTTCGTAACATAAGGCCTTCTTTTACCAGCGTAAGGATTTAAATAAATGTTTAAACATTTACTTACATTTTAAACGAGTTTAGATCAATTTTGTCCTGGTTAAAAATGTTTACATTTATTTTTCAAAAAATTAAATTTTTATTTGAAGTGTTTAATTAAAATGTTATTTTAATTAATTTTGAACCTGTGATCATTTATTTTTATTTCAGTGTTGTGAAATTGTATTTTTTATGTGAGTTCTATTAGACTTATGTGGTTTCCGTACGTAAATGGAATCTCCATAAGCATAATAGGTATCCCCCTTTGTCATTGGTTGGCCTGGCCCACGTGATCCCAGGGACGCTTGCGAACCGCGTGCATGTTACAACAACAGCTCCTCTTCCTCCAGGAACAAACACTGGCCCGTCCTTGTACTCCCTTGCTTGCTGATGCCTCCATCAATGGTAATGTTGTGCAGCATGGGGTCCATAAGGCCAGATAAATTTAAACCCTTGAAAGTTTACTTGAGCACACCAAAAGCCTGCTCCATCACTACCCTGGTGCATGAGTTGAACAGAAATCATTACCACAGGATATATGGCTAATCCAGTGGAAGCAGGCAGTAACATACACAATCTTAAATCCCATGCCATCTGTGCATTAAGGAAAACTTGCACATATATCACCTTTTCCGTTCTCAAGTCATTCCAAAGCACTTCACAGCCAATTAATTACTTTTGAGGTGTTGCTACTATTGTTTTGCAGGTAAATGCAGCTGCAATTTTCAAGTTAAAGTCCCTCAAATTCAGAATGAGATAAATAACAAGTAAAGCTATTTCCTCGGTGATGGTTGAGTGATAAATCAAAAAAAAAATTGTTTTTATTCGTTTTTATGGGATGTGGGCGTCGCTGGCAAGGGCAGCATTTATTGCCCATCCCTAGTTGCCCTTGAGAAGATGGTGGTGAGCCGCCTTCTTGAACCGCTGCAGTCCGTGTGGTGAAGGTACTCCCAAAGTGCTGTTAGGTAGGGAGTTCCAGGATTTTGACTCAGTGACGATGAAGGATCGACGATATACTTCTAAGTCAGGATGATGTGTGGCTTGGAGGGGAACTTGGAGGTGATGGTGTTCCCATGCGCCTGCTGCCCTTGTCCTTCTAGGTGGAAGAGGTCGCGGGTTTGGGAGGTGCTGCCGAAGAAGCCTTGGAGAGTTGCTGCAGTGCATCTTGTAGATGGTACACACTGCAGCCATGGTACGCCGGTGGTGGAGGGAGTGAATGTTTAAGGTGGTAGATGGGATGTCAATCAAGCGAGCTGCTTTGTCCTGGATGGTGTCGAGCTTCTTGAGTGTTGTTGGAGCTGCACTCATCCAGGGAAGTGGAGAGTATTCCATCACACTCCTTACTTGTGCCTTGTAGATGGTAGAAAGGCTTTGAGGAGTCAGGAGGTGAGACACTCGCCACAGAATATCTAGCCTCTGACCTGCTCTTGTTACCACAGTATATATGTGGCTGGTCCAGTTAAGTTTCTGGTCAATTGTGACCCCCCGCAGGATGTTGATGGTAGGGGATTCGATGGTTGTAATACCGTTGAATGTCAAGGGGCTGTGGTTAGAGTCTCGCTTGTTGGAGATAGTCTTTGCCTGGCACTTCTGTGGCGCGAATGTTACTTGCCACTTATCAGCCCAAGCCTAAACGTCGCCCAGGTCTTGTTCCATGCGGGCATGAACTGCTTCATTTTCTGAGGAGTTGTGAATGGCACTGAACACTGTGCAGTCATCAGCGAATATCCCCATTTCTGACCTTATGTTGGAGGGAAGGTCATTGATGAAGCAGCTGAAGATGGTTGGGCCTAGGACACTGCCCTGAGGAACTCCTGCAGCGATGTCCTGGGGCAGTGATGATTGACCTTCAATCACCACAGCCATCTTCCTTTCTGCTAGGTATGACTCCAGCCAGTGGAGAGGTTTCCCCCCGATTCCCTTTGACTTCAGTTTTAGTAGGGCTCCTTGATGCCACACTCGGTCAAATGCTGCCTTGATGTCAAGGGCAGTCACTCTCACCTCACCTCTGGAATTCAGCTCTTTTGTCCATGTTTGGACCAATGCTGTAATGAGGTCGGGAGCCAAGTGGTCTTGGCGGAACCCAAACTGGGCATCAGTGAGCAGGTTATTGGTGAGTAAGTGCCGCTTGATAGCACTGTTGATGACACCTTCCATCACTTTGCTGATGATTGAGAGTAGACTGATGGGGCGGTAATTGGCCAGATTGGATTTGTCCTGCTTTTTGTGGACAGGACATACCTGGGCAGTTTTCCTCATTGTCGGATAGATGCCAGTGTTGTAGCTGTACTGAAACATAAATGTGGGCCAGGACAATTCAACTGCTTATCTTCAAATAGTGCCATGTGATAATTTATATCCACATGAATAGGTAAACAGTGCTACATCTTACCTGAAAGATGGCATCGCCAACAATATAGTACTGCACAGGAGTGTCAGCCTGTGTTTAACTCCTGCACTGGAGCTTGAATCTAAAGCCTTCTATTTCAGAGGCAAAGGTGCTACCACTGAGCCAAGCTAACTTTAAAGAAGTGCTAAACCGGTCATTGAAATGCATGCTGAGGCCTCTTTTCTGGGTAAATTTATGAAGCATGCAGAAGATAACAATTATACTAGCCATGTTATGATGGTGGTGGGAAAATATGTTGTATTATAAGGGATGTCTGATAGTAATTCTGCTTGTAACATGAGCCACACAACACCTGCACTCTGCTTCTGTTCATTTTAGGTGCATGGGTATTATGGGCCAAGATTGCATAGGGTTGTCTTGGCTTCCCTGGAGCCAACCTTATAGTCTTCATTTCCCTTAGTTTATGGGTGGCACAAGTGATTGCCTTTGAACATAACTTGAATATATGTTTCTATGCAGGTGATCACTATCCACATTAAATTTTTATAAAATCTCTTTCAATTCATATAGGGCACAGCAATGTGCAAAGGGTCCCAAATGGCAATGTGAGCACTATCATTGACCCTTTTGGATTCTAGGAAAGCCAGCAGACCTATAGGGGGCAAAATTGGGTCGCACCCCCTTTGGGGCGCTAACTTCGCCGGGACGTTACTTTTAGCGCCCCAAAAAAGCTAGCGCCCCCGCACCTGAAATTCACTGGTAGCGCACCAAGAGGGAGGCGGGGCACTGTTGGAAGCGCCCCGCCTCCCTCTTGGGGCGCTGCATCATGCCGCGGTACTGCAGGCCTTTCTCCCCTTAATAAAGGGGAGAGGCCTAGCGCAGCGTGACCCAGGGCCCAGCTGGGCCACCAGGGATCGGAATGCCGGCAAAAGAGCTCGGCACTCATGGAGCGCAGCCGGCACCCTGCGGCTTCACAGGAGGCTGGGGACAGCAACGGGGGCAGGTGCTGGCAGATGGTCAGCAACAAAATTGGCCGCCTGGCACCTCCCCTTTAATTTGCACCACCCCGGCCGCACGTACCCCTGACCCTGTTGGATATAGTGTTTGCCGGTAAGTCAGGGGGCGCTACTGAAGATCGTGGCCGGGGCGTGAGTGGGGCACTGCGCACGATGATGACATCAGCGCCAGAGGCACAGCGCCACAGGGCACTAACGGTTACTGCCGCCATTAACCTCCCGCTGAATTTTGCGGGCGGCGTTAGCGGCGCCCTGCCCGGGCACTAGTTGCTTTGTGCCTAACGAGAGGCGCAAATCAACCGAATTTTTCCTTTAGAATTTTGTTGTCCTGTCATCATGTTGTTGCTGTTGGTCAGTGGTGAAAGTGATGAAGTTGTTAACCCTGCTGAATAATGCTTCCGTGACTTCCTTGATACATCTGTAGACAACAAATTGATCAACAGTGAAGATGTCCCCAGTCCAAGCGTGAAAGGAGCCAAGCGCATGGAAATTGGGAGCTATATTGACTTTGATGAATACTGGCAATTCCATATGGATGTTACATGTTAACCTGGAGATTCTCCTGAAGGAGATGACACAGCTTTGTCACTGCCTCCCTGCTAAACCTCTGCCTCCTCAGAGACATCTCAACAGATAGTTGTGACTGGTATAATAGACTCCTCTGTAGCGGTGTAACAGGACTTGATGGTACGTCTTGCATGCCATCGAACATTATGGGGAACCATTTCCTGCTCATGCGAGTCCTCCACTGTTTAGTTCAATACTGGTAGAGCAGTGATTGCAGTCCCCATATTGCATAAAAACCAAGAATGTGGAAAGAATATTTGAAGTAGCCGACCTTTAAATGAAGACTCCTGCTTTCTTACTGTAGCCTTTCCAGCAAGATCTGTTTCATTTGCGCAAGGTTCTCACAAAATGCTTCAGAGGTTTAGACCAGACAGGGGACTTTTACAAAATAGTTCAAAAAGCATATCCAGAGTATTGTGCTGTTTAATACACAGTATTGAAAGAAGCTACACCATGAAAGATGCTAAGTAGCAGCAAAAGCTATGCAGAGCCTCAAGGATGTTAAACGTGGGAAACATACAAAAATAGAACAGGAGTAGACCATTCTGCCCCTCGAGCTTGTTCCGCTATTCAAGCAGATCAAGGCTAATTGGTACCTCTACCATCTACCCGCTTTTGCTCCATATCCCTTGATACCTTTACCTGACAAAAATTTATTAATTTCAGTCTTGAAAATTTCAACTGACGCAGCATCCACAGCCTTATGATGTGCTGCAGCAAGTGCAGGAAGGGAAACAGGAACATAAGGCTTTCATTGCCAGTAATTTCAGTTAAGCACTAACACAGCTCTTTCAATCACAGATTTTCTAACTTGGCCTCCTAATTGTGTATCACATTTGTTTTTGGCCTGACATCTGTATATAATCCATCCCTATTGCTGTTGGCTGCCTTTCTGGTGAGCACATTAAAAAGAAGCCCCCAAATTCAGGGGTCTAACAATAGAAAAATACTGTTATCTATCATATAATGTATTTCCCATCAATGCTGGGCACAAGGGATGTCTGTGGCTGTGTGTCCAGCATCAGTAAGTGCCTCAGAGGGGGGATTTAAAAGGCTGGTTTCCTGAAAGCCATCAATTATTATTATGTATAGAAATATCAAAGGGATCAATTGTTTTAGGAAATGTGGCTTAATGTAAAAGGGCTAAAGAATGTTTTTACTATGTTGGACCACAACAATTGGCACTGCAGTGAAATCCATCCGGGTGCCCTATTGGTGTTGTAAGCTGGTGTGGGCATCCGCTTGCATTTTGCAAGTGCCTTGACCCTGAGGTAGGGAAAGAAGTTAAGGGCACATCCATAGGAGGGGCAAAAATTTGGTCCCACCCACCCCAGATCCACCCCTAAAAAGCCTTCCCTGGAAATTCTGGGCTAGTGTTTCTGAAAATTATAACTTGTAAATTGTTTCTATTTGTGTAATAATACATGCAGTCAGTTCACATGGGATCGTTATCTTCCTGAATCATCAGAACAGGCAGAGTGTGTCAGTTTAACATATCATCTGAAGAACAACATGTCCAACAATGTAGCACTCGTTAAGTATTAGCACTATTTGAAGTGCAGTGGGTTTTTCTGGTGTCCAGGCCAATACTCCTCCTTGAAACAACACCAGCAATAAAACAGATTAACTGGTCATTCATTTCATTGCTGTTTGGAGGACCTAGCTCTGCGCAAAATGTCTTGTCACAGTGATTGCACTTCAAAGTAATTAATTACATTATAAAGTGCTTTTTGATGTGTCTGATAGGTGTGGTGAGACCTTCACAGAAGCAGTGTATATAATGTTCCTATTGTGCCTTAACCTGCGGAACTGAGGTCAGCACTGCAGATGCCATCGTATTGCTCCCTGCTCCACAGCAGACTGCAGTGAGGCCAAATTTTGCAACGAACAGCTGGAGTCAAGAACCTCGTACCATTTATACCACTTATCTGGCTAGTTTGATGATCAACGAGTGGCTCAGCAATATTAATACAGATGCATTCTGATTGGTTCTTCAGTTATACATCTGTTATAAACCATTCGATTAAAAAAAAATCACATCACATTGCTGAAAATTATGCATTCTTCTGTGTGTATAAAATTGGATAGATGTCAAGCATAACACAGCTTCAATGCATTGTTACCGCACAGAGCGGAACTTCTCAGCTTATAAGTTTACTTGTATCTGTAATGCATGGGGTGTTTTTACACTCAGAAGAAAGCTGTTTTAAAATGAAAGACAAATTAGTGAGCTATATGCATAATGGATAAATTTTAATCTTCATCGTCTTCAAGGTAACTGCCTATTGTAGAACCCACCTAATTTTTATTCCATCACCTCCTCCTGGTGACCTCCTGTACCAACATTTCTAGCTCAGCATTGAAGAATTGGAGGGTCCTTTCTGCAGTGCCTCTGCTTGCCATTTTTGACTGTGCAACAGAAAATCAGCTCACAGCAGCCAAAGAACAATTTAGGGTTTCCACCACACTTGCGGCAAAGTAACACTGATGGAGTGGGAGCAGTTCCGAGGAATTTCCTGGCCAATGTTGGTAAATTTCACAAAGTTAAGATCAGCACTTCTGTTACTGTTATCTAATGGCCATTAGCTCTTCAAATTAGGTAGCAGGTATAAGAAGATAAGGGGATAGATTTTCACGTATCCATTTCAATAAGGCGGGATGTGACCATACCCATTTTCATGATTGTGCCTCATTACCATTCTGTTGGTGAACTGCTTGCGCATTTGGTGTGGCTTACTGATTAGAAGGGGCAGGAATTTTGGTGGCTCCAACACAGAGTCCAACTGGTGTGACAGAGTTAAGGGGCAGGAGGCAATCTCGAGGGAGGGCATCGTGGCACTCAAATTTTGTGGGGCCAGGAGGTGCATCAATATTCTGCCAGATTACCATCCAGGTGGTGGAGTCAAAAATTACCCCCAAGTGTCAATTTGGCTGACTGACCCACCAACCCCAGCTGTAATGTTCAGTATCAAAACATTTCATAGACATTGCTCTTTCACTCCAGTGCAAAGCTTAGTTTCCCTTAGCAACACAATAAACTCATCCTAACAGTGCTATTAGTGTGGAGTTTTGATTTAATAGCTTAAACTGTCAATTTTTTTGCCCGCGATTCATACCACACAGCTGTTATTTATAAATGTTCCTCCTGATTGCAAGCGATTTGACTTATCATGGTTCCGTGAGACTACTGTATTTTCACAGGACAGGCGGGAAAACTACAACTCCAACAACACATCTCTTTCACACAGACAGTTTTTCAGTGGAACCTAGTAGCCCCACCGCTCTACCCAATCGCCCCTACTCAATGTCCAGCAGTGATTTGTAGCTCTGCAACTGAAGCAGA
Organism: Squalus acanthias; assembly: GCA_030390025.1. Classification (NCBI taxonomy): domain Eukaryota; kingdom Metazoa; phylum Chordata; class Chondrichthyes; order Squaliformes; family Squalidae; genus Squalus; species Squalus acanthias. Next base: position 102,446,988 of record CM059426.1, on the reverse strand, counting down.
ACACAAGCCTCAGGTCCCACAGTGAGGGTAGCCTTTTACAGGGGAAATGTTTTGCAGGTATTTCCAACATTAGACGAATTTTACGATAAGGTTTTGTGATTTTGTTTTTAGAACTGTGTAATTCTTTTTGCATTTTATATCATAAATATTATTTTTCACTGTAAATATGAACTGAGTGAGGAAAGAAATTGAATGCAGTTTGAAAAGAAATGCAGGCCTGATTTTAATGGTTCATTTTGTGGTTGCTGCTTGTTCCAGATTTCCAAGTTTGGAAAACAAATGGAACAATTTGATTGGGTGGTTTTGTGACGCTTACTCATTGATAATTCAAGATTTCCCTTATTCCTGCTTGGTAGCTTTTCTAAGAACATAAGAACATATGAATTAGGAGCAGGAGTAGGTCATATGGCCCCGCGAGCCTGCTCCACCATTCAATAACATCATGACTGATCTTCGACCTCAACTCCACTTTCCCTCCCGATTTCCATATCCCTTGATTCCCATAGAATCCAAAAATCTATCTATCTCAGCCTTGAATATACTCAACAATTCAGCAACCACAGCCTTTTGGGGTAAAGAATCCCAAAGATTCACAACCCTCTGAGTGAAGAAATTCCTCCTCATCTCAATCTTAACTGGCTGACCCCTTATCCTGAGACTAGGCCACCTAGTTCTAGACTCTCCAGCCAGGGAAAACAACTTCTTAGCATCTAACCCTGTCAATCCCTCTCAAAATCTTATATCTTTCAAAATGAATCAGCCCAGTTAACTTCACAGATTGTGGCATTTTGAGGGGATCAGAAATGCATGCCAAATTTTTAAACTATCGATATATTTAAAATGTGACATAATTAGAATGGGAGATATACTCAATTTGCAAGACTTTTAATTATATAGATATAGAGAGACTTAAAATCTGTGTGTGTGGGGGTCGGGGGTGGGGGGGGGGGGCGGGGTCGGGTGTAGCGGAATTCAACCGCCCAGGACTTTGCAAGGTTGAGGGGGCGGTCCCTTTATTTACACGCCAATGGTGGGTGCCGGCACCACAAGGAACACATCTAGGGCATCCACCCACCGAAGAAGCCGTACGCTGCTGTGGAAGTGTGCCAGGCCAATTGCTGGGGGTGGGGGGGGGTGCTAGGGGAGGGGTGTTGGGCCCCCTGGAAAGAACAAGTGACTTCCCCAGCAGCTCCCATTTGTAAGTGATCAGCATTTGATTAATTAAAAAAAAATGACCCCCTTTTATTTGGGGGTCCATCCTGGCCTGGACGCTCAGGCAGGACTCACTCCCATCATTTGACAGGTTAGTACGGTTTGCCACACTGATCCTGTGCTGGATCGCTGTGCGAGCCAGAGTTGCTGGAACTCTCGGTGTTGAAAGTCCCCACCCTGGCCATGCCCCCTCTAGAATTGATGGCCTTGTTTGAGATGGGAAGAGCCTATTCCCTCAACAAGGTCCACAGGAGGTTTGACATTAGGTCAGGACAACAACAACAACAACTTGCATTTATATAGCCTAGTACAACATCCCAAGCCATCACACCTGGGTCCCAGCCAGCAGGAGCGGAACAGAAGGGCCATGGATTTTAGTCCCGAGAGTCCCAGGGCAGGGCAGAATCTTATGGTTCATCACTGCAATTGCAAGACTACAAGATTTCAATATTGTTTCAGCTGAAGCAAACTCTTCGGTCAGTTAAGTTCATCCTTCCAGGGTACCAGCACTATTGAGTTTCCATTCCAGCATGAAGCTGCTTTTTATGCTGCGCTTCCAGCTTGTACTTTCTGATCACAGATCAGCAGCTATAGTGTCAGTTTGCAGCTAGCAACAGCTTGTTTATATTGTCTGGCAGTGAATCTAACTCTCCCAACTGTGAGGAAAGGCCTGCACATGCATAATTACATGCCAGTAAATTTTTAATGTTTTGAGAGCATGGGAGGGAGCATCCACACTCTCAAAACATCTCAGTATGTATTCCTGAGTTCCTAAAATGTCCCAGAGGCCCAACAGAAGCCTCTATGGATGCTTTAAACTTGGATTTATATATATATGGCAAGTCTTGCTGAAGTTTGTGAGGCAAGCTCCTCCTCTTCATTTGAATATTTACCCTGTCTTTTCCATGCACAGGGAGTCAGGCCTGAAAGCGAGTTGGTTGCCAGTCATAAAATTGGGTGAGTCAGTAGCTCTTAAAGGGATGCTAATCACTATTAAAGGAGAGTTGCTTACAATTGTTCTTCTGTAGACTGAAGGGAACAACAAGAGTTGTTATGCACCATTATGTATGCAATGAGAGTGGCACCAAAGACTCCCGCCTTCAGTAACGAGTTGTCGGAGGTCTCGATGCAGAAGCACAGTTTAGGCAGGTGGCCTTGTTTGGTGCTGGAAGGCACCCACCTGTAACATCTCAAGTGCAAGCTGCACGGCTGGAGGGAGTGAATGCAGTTTCCCAGGTTGAGCGTACTTTGGAGAAAAATAAATCATTCAGGCACGAGGGTTGTGCCAAGAGAGATGCAAGCTCCATGTACTCTTCTTCCGTATGGATCCAATGTAAATGTTCAGCTACTGCCCTCATAGGGAACTACACTGAAAAAACCGACACAAAGCATCGATCCCTCTTAGCAATACTCTGTCATTCAACAGAAGTTCCATGTCACAATTGCAGTAGAGCCGCAAGCGGAACCTCATAAAATTTACCATATAATATAAATATTCTCAGAGGAAAACTGAAAGACGTAGCAAGCCTGTCCTTTTTAATAAGTATTTGGTTGTAAGCTGTTGCTTTGGTTTCACTGGGAGCATCCTTAATATCATGCAGTAAAATCAAAGGGTCTGAAATCAGCCCATGGCATACTCGTCGTGTACAAGCACTTACTGCATTTGTCTGAAATTCCCTGTTAATCCATTTATTTTAAATGGGTTAACAATCGCTGCTAAGAAAGTAGAGAAAGGAATTTCAGACAATCAGATTAAACACTAATATCCCACGATATAATTTCAGGGCCATAGTATTTAAAGAGGCTAAAAAAAGAAAATTTGAAATAGCCTTATGTACTCACATATAGAATTAAAACAAATTTTATATAATGTGTAGCCAAATGGCAGCCATCATTTGAATCTGTGCCTGTCTATATGTTGTATGTTGTATGTTGTTTATATATATACCACTGGCCTAGAAATTGGATTGTGTAGTGCCCGCTTTTCAGGCGTGAAACAGGTGGCTAAGGGTCCAATATGGTGGGGGGTGCGCACGTCCGTCCAACACCGGAAATGTACCGCACACAATATTGGATTGAGCGTCCCCGTAGTTGTCCAGGGCGTGCGCCTGACATTATCAAAGACCTCATTATCATATTAAAATAAGAGTTCTACACTGGTTGCAACTACACCCAGCGCCATACTTGCCACATAAAAATACGTCTAGCAAATTATAGCACCAGCAGTCAGCAAGGACCCTGTAGGCGCTCTATTCAAAAGGCTCATCCTCACCATACAGGTTAGTTTCTGGTTTGCCCGGTTAGGCTGCTGGTCAACCTCTGGGCCTTTTTTTTGGCTATTTTCTCCATTCCACACTTGTTTGCTTTGTAAAAATTGCATTTTACTCATGGGTGGTCTTGGATTTGCCTTTGGGGCTGGAGTAGGAGAGTGAGTAGGGAAGAAGACAGACCGAGCAGAAGGAGGAGCAGGACACTGCACAGGAGGCCCTACCCACAGCGGGTCTTCAGGGAACACTTTTGCTTTATCAACCTGACTGAGCATCAATATGTGTGGCAATATGTGTGGCCCCTTTGTTTCACCAAGGACTCTGTCACTAAACAATGTAATCTGCTGGAGTCACAACTGGAGCCCCAAACCAGGGCATGAACAGCACTGCCTGTGGCTGTTAAGGTCACTGTGGCCCTTAACTATTATGCCACGAGGTCCTTCCAAGCTGCAGTAGGTGACATAAGCAACATCTCCCAGTTCTCTGTACATTGATGCATCAGAGAGTTGACCAACACTCTCTACTCCAGGAGAACACGTACTTCTCTTTCCCGATGGACCAAGTGAAGCAGGACAAGAGAGCGAGATGGGTTTCACATGCATTGTAGGTTTCCCCAGGGTCCAGTGGGTCATAGACTGCACTGACATTGCCCAGCATGCTCCTCAGCGCTTCACCTAAACCATCTCTCCCCACCCTAATACACCAACAGTCCCACGATCTTTATAACCACTGTCCTCACAAGCACCATCTGATTGCCTTCACTCTGGAAGTCCCTGTCATTTCTGGATCCCAGAGGGAAGATGGCAGCAGTCCGAGCTTCCATGGGAGCAGTGTAAGCTGCCCTGGAAGCTGTCATAGTTGTCGCCAGAGGCTGCAGCATGATAGGCCCCACTGTGTGTTCATGGAGCTAACCACTCATTCCATGGTTTCCAGCATAGTCACCATGCTCTGCTCGAAGCCCCAACTCAATTTGGAGCTGGACTGCTCCATGTTCTCAGCTACTGCGCGCAAGCTCGCTGACAGACAGACCAGTGTAATTAGCATTTCCTGGTGAATGGCTGTCATCTTTCTTCAATAGTCTTGTTTCTCGAAATCTGCATCTGAGTCCCTTACAGTACAGCTAGTGATCTTGCCATTCAGCTGTGCTCCTGTGATAGCCTATTCCCCTGCCCTTCATAAGGTCATTAAACTACTTTCAGCATTGCAACCAGGTCCTGGGAGCTGAGCTCTTACATTCACCTCTTCAGGCACCTCTTCCCACTTTCTTTGGAGGCATTGTTTCATATTGTCTGCCTTGCAGGGGGATCAGAATCTTCCTCCTCCGCTTAACCGCCTGCACAGGGCCTCCAGAGCTGCATCAGAGAATATGGGTGCCCTTTCTGCAGCTCTTGCAGTCCTATCTGCTAGTTTCCAGCATTTTCTGCTGCCTGCAGCTACAGTGGACCTCCCCTTTAAGAGGTGTAGGCTGCCATTAAGTAGCAGCAGTAATGCCTGATTTTCTGTTCCCCAAACAGGCAAGCAGCCAATGAGCAGGACGGGTAGCGCAGGCAGCACAACTGTCGAATGATAATGAACTCCCAGCACCAATTTCACCTAGTCCCTGCACCCAAGTGGATGGGTACGATCAAATAGCTAGGCCATTATCTTTTCTGTTGGACAACTAGTTTATTTATAAACTATTAAAGATAAAGTCCAATGAGCTGTTTGATGTAATGAGCCAGGCTCCAAAAAACAACCCAGAATATGTGTTAACTGGTCAACAATGATGTCGTCAAACAGTGTAAGCGTTGTTCTTGTGCAAATATTTTTATATTTCCAATGACAGTCAAATATACTGGTGCTAAATATTTTTTAGCACCTTACTACAATAGCTGTTGAAAATTGTAATAATTTGGTAACTACTTTGTCTGCAATGCTGAAAATGTTTAAACTGATATAACCTTTCAGAGAAACAAATTTCTCCTCCAAGAGAGATTTTCTTATAACATTGAGAAGATGTTAACTTGAATCAAGAGAAAATCGGATTTTTTTTCTGCCCATTACTCTATCCATTTTCAGCACCTATTGTACATTTATGAGCTGAATTTGTGCTGATTCTCAAGTTAACCAGCTTATGGGTTTGAGCATCGGTGTGTGAAAAAGACAGCAATAAGTGCCCTGTTCGATTTATGCAAACCAGTGTGAAAGGCCACATTTATTTAGCCACAAAGTTTATGTGCTGACATAAATTTTCTATACTTCCTCTACTTTATGTGTCATTTGACATTACGATATCTGTAGTATTAAATTTTAATGAATAAATTTAAATTGGATGGACAAGCTGGTACTATTTTGCACCACTAACGTCGTATTCAGATGAACTAAAAGTGATGATCATTTTGAAATTAAAAGTAACCATGATAATTATCATACAATCTCTGGTTCACAATGACCTTTCTGTACAGGAGACATTTGAAAATCCTTCAAATATCTTTAGTAAGCATTTATTTTCAAATCTTTTAAGCTCCAATGATAATACTTAATCATTATTACGTTTGAATGGTACTTTACTGGAGATTGAATAAAACAAATATGAACATAATTGTTTCTCAGTGGAAAAGTATAAATATATTGTAGCTTTTGATACAGCTGTTGGCCAATAATAAATTACCAAATCTATAGCTGCCAACTAAACTGTTGAGTGAATGGGTTAATCTGCAATCAGATGCTTCCATTGGGGAATGCTGCTTATAGAGAGTGAATCCTGGACAATCACAGGGATTACATTTCCTACATTTCCATTGAATTGAAGTGGTAGTCTCAGGGAGCATTTTTTGGAAATTCACAGGTACACAGTTGTGATTTTCTATCCATTCTGTGTGGAGAATCATTGCCGGTGTGCCTATGATATCTGAGATACACTCCCTTGCGACGCCACTCCCTGCTGGGGGCACTGGATCACCCTTTCCATGTAATAAGGTTCCAGGCTCACAAATGTTGCATTTAGTTTCATGCCAGAGTTTGAAGCCCTCAGTTATATCTATGAAACCTGGCTGTACCAGGAACTCATCAAAGCAATTGCAATCAGCAGAGTGAGTGATGCGGAAGAAATAGTTCAGAGGCTGATAGACTGAATTAATGTGTCATTGGGCAATTGCAGTGTGTGTAATTATGAAAAAAGCTTGTTTGGATTTTTCTTTAAGTCAACTTAATTTGAATGGTGTGCGATCCTTTGTTTAGTTTATCTAACAGTGCAGATTAACTCTGGAGTTGGGGAGTTGGAAGGAATGTCTGGTGTAATTGTCTTATCCTCCAATGTGTTGGAAAATGTACCAAATAAAATATTTTTCTGGAGGATATTGACCCAAGATAATAAATCTAATCTCTCTATTGCTCATATGCCCATTCAGAAGTATTTACATGTGCTCTACTGGTTGATTGCTCTTAAAGTAGAACAGAAAATCATTGCCAAATCACTTAAACAATAATCTCTTTCTATTTTTCCTTTGTTTTGCTTTTCTCCTCTTCCCAGAGTTTGCACTGTGACCCATCTCTGTGAACAAAGTGGAGCTATAAGTTGCTCCTCGGCTGTTCTTAATTAACGCATGTCTTTCTATGTGAGCATTAATTTTATTGTGACCTCTAATAGCTTATCCATGACTGATGTTAGCCTGACTAGTCTATAGTTATCCGATTTATCCTTTGGACGAATTTTACATTGACAACCCTCCTATCCTCTTGCATGACTTTCACATCCAAATATGTTTTTGGTTAGACCTCTGCTATTCCCTCCCTGTCTCCCCTCATCTCCTCTCAGAGCACATCTTGTCCATGAAACCCAGCTCCTGCTCCTTTGACCCCATTTCCATTAAACAGCTGACCGGCCAACTTCTCTTCTTGGCAGCACCAAACTCTGTTCAACCATCACCTCTATGTTCCCTGACTTATATTGGCTCCCAGTCACCCAACACTTCAAATTTAAAATTCTCATCTTTATGTATAAATTGCTTCACGGTCTTGTCCCTTCCTATCACTGTAATCTGCTTCAAGCCAGCAACCCTCCGAGAACTCTGTGTTCCTCTGACTCTGGCATCTTGTGCATCCCCCCACTCCCTTCAGCTGACCATTGGTGGCCGTGCCTTCAGCCGGCTAGACCCACTGCTCTGGAAGTCCCTCCCAAAACCTCTCCATTTCTCCTCCTTTAAAACCCTCTTAAAACCTACTCTTTGACCAAGCTTTTATTCACCCCTCCTCTTATCTCGGCATTTGGTTCAGCATCCATTTTTCTCTGATTGTGTCTGTACGTGCCTTGAGACTTTATCCAAATGGGTGACAAATAACTTGAATTTCATCTTTAGGTGGTGATAATTTTACATTTCCCCAATTATTTTCCTTAATATCAATGCTCATTCCTCCGTGTGATCATTACATTTACACTGCTTACTATATGATTTGAGAATATTTAAAGCACTTCAAGGCAACAATGTGGCTTTCCTCCTGAAAGGGTGATCCAGCTCAATAATATTAAAAATAACAGTCTGTCAAAGAACCGATGAAACACTTCCTGTAAGGTTGGCAGCTACGAGTGTCAGACATTAGTACTTAATTAATTCATAAGGGTTTCTCAACAGGAATTGTTTAGATAAAATGCCTCAAAGTAGTTACATATTATCATTCACAGAATTATTATTTTTTTAAACGGAGGGGGAAATAGCAAAAAGTCCAAAAAAGAAAGGCTGACAAACAAGTAAAACCCATCACTTTTGCAGGCAGCATCATCAGAATTGACAAAAATTACTGATGCAAGCCATTAAATAACAGTTAATAGGTGGTAAAATATTGAAAGATGCAATAGAATGCAAAGTGAGCAACTCAGGACTTAATAGTGACTTAGATTAAGTTTTGGGGTTTTTTAGTTTTAGCTTTGGAGGCTTAAAAAGTTGGATGTTTGTGAATCCAAAACTCAATTAAGATATGCTCGGGTAAGGCAGCTACACACACATTATGCTGAGCGTGTATTTTGGTGGCTGGCCCAAAGCAAGTATGCTTCTTGTGTTGATTCACAAATTTTGGTATTCCAGAGAGGCTTGTGTAAGGCAACAGACTGCAGCAATCATAACATCCTGCAGTTAATACCAGCACAAACTCTTTCATTGTCAGAGTAGGAAAATGTATTTGCAAATAATTTACTTATATACTCTTTATTGGTATAAAGCATCCTTCTGTGGCAATCACTTTTCTTTTAACCAGTGCTATTGCAGACTTTGCAACTGAAAAACATGAATCATTTAAAACCGAGTATCTTTACATATGTGCGGTCAGAGGAAGCATATTTCTCTAGTGTGGAACAGATATTAGCAGCAATGGAGGTAGATAAAAGTTATTTTATTAATTTATTTTACTCAAATATGACAGCCCCCTATGAATATGACCATCAGATGTAGCATGCTGCTACTGCAAAAAATAGTGGGCTGTTCCATCCTGTCAGAAGGGGAAAAAATATTAATTGGTCTGTCTGAGGGCACATAAACCATTGAGATGTGCAGGGATCTGCTCTGGATCATATGTTGTTTCCACTATTTATAAATCATATTGAGGAGAGTGCTGTTGATTGTATAAAATGTGCTGATGACACCAAGCTATGTGGTTAGGTGATAAGTGCAAAGCATGATAATAATGTTCAAAGGGATATGGATACACTAAACAAATAGGGTAAAGAATGATAGATGGATTTCAAACAGGAAATGTGGAGAGAATCAATAAGTGTTCAATAGGATATTCATAAAAGGAAAACAACTGCGATTATTGACCATTCCATGATACGGTCATCTGATTGTTAGACATCTGAGCGCAATGATAGAGATTTGGGAAACTGTCATGTCAGCCGATGAAAATCTCTACACCGCAAGTTCACGCCTGGACAGCTGTCTTTACTGTGCAGCTCTGTCCAAGAGATGTCATCGATAAGACTTCTGGGCTGCCGTTTGGAATCTGATAATAGTCCGTTAACGTTGCATTTTAATTTCAATTTTTTCTTTTCATCAACATCATGAACAGTACAAAGGTACAACTAAACTCTCACAACTTACCAAGATACACAAATTTGCATGCACTGCTTTGCAATTCTGCAATGTGCATGAGAACCACGCGTCAATTACAAGAGAAATGCAGGGAACAGCACCAACTGCTGTACATGGCCTTCTTTGACCTCACAAAGGCCTTCGACACTGTCAACCGTGAGGGATTATGAAGTGTCCTCCTCAAATTCGGCTGCCCTCAAAAGTTTGTCACCATCCTCCGCCTGCTTCATGACAACATGCAAGCCGTGATCCTGACCAACGGTTCCACCACAGACGCAGTTCACGTACGGATCAGGGTCAAGCAAGGCTGTGTCATCGCACCAACGCTCTTCTCGATCTTCCTTGCTGCAATGCTCCATCTCACCCTCAGTAAGCTCCCCACTGGAGTGGAGCTAATTTACAGAACAAACGGGAAACTGTTCAACCTCCATCGCCTCCAGTCCAGATCCAAGGTTGCCCATCCTCTGTCGTCGAATTACAGTATGCAGACGACGCATGTGTCTGCGCATACTCGGAGGTCGAACTCCAAACCATTGTCAACACCTTCACCGAAGCATACGAGACCATGGGCCTTACACTAAACACCCGTAAGACAAAGGTCCTCTACCAACCTGCCCCCGCCACACAGTACTGCTCCCCGATTATAAAAACCACGACAAGGCCTAGGACAATGTGGACCACTTTCCATACCTCGGGAGCCTACTGTCAACAAGGGCAGACATCGATAACGAAGTCCAACACCACCTTCAGTGTGCCAGTGCAGCCTTCGGTCACCTGAGGAAGAGAGTGTTTGAAGACCAGGACCTCAAACCCGGCACCAAGCCCATGGTCTACAGAGCAATAGTGATACCTGCCCTCCTGTATGCCTCAGAGACATGGACCATGTACAGTAGGCACCTCAAAGCACTGGAGAGGTACCACCAATGCTGCCTCTGCAAGATCCTGCAAATCCATTGACAGGATAGGCGCACCAACGTCAGTGTTCTCGCTCATGCCAACATTCCAGCATCGAAGCTTTGACCACGCTCGATCAGCTCCAATGGATGGGTCACATCATCCACATGCCCGATACGAGACTCACAAAACAAGCGCTCTACTCGGAGCACCGACACAGCAAGAGAGCCCCAGGTGGGCAGAGGAAACGCTTCAAGGACACCCTCAAAGCCTCCTTGAAAAAGTGCAACATCCCCACCGACACCTGGGAATCCCTGGCCCAAGACCGCACAAAGTGGAGGAGAAGCATCCGGGAAGGCGCCGAACACCTCGAGTCTCTTCGCCGGGAGCAAGCGGAAGCCAAGCGCAAACAGTGGAAGGAGCGCACGTCAACCCAAGCACCCCACCCACCCGCCCCTTCAACCACCGTCTGCCCCACCTGTGACAGAGACTGTAGGTCCCGCATTGGACTCATCAGTCACCTGAGAACTCATTTTTAGTGTGGAAGCAAGTCAGCCTTGGTTCCGAGGGACTGCCTAAGAAGAAGAAGAAGAATCCAGGATATCTTCGCTAATAGTTGTAAGTGAAACATGGTTGCAACTGGGTCAGGATTGGCAATTAAATATTCTTGGGAATAAAACTTTCAGGAGGGATAGGGAAGGAAGAAAGAGAGGAAAGGGTAGCAATATTAATGAGAGATAGTAAGATAGCACTGCTACATAAGGATTTAAATAGACGAGTGATCCAAGCAGAATCCCTTTGGATTCAGCTGAGAAGTAGCAAGGGATTGGTAAAATTAGTGGAATATGATATGGACCCCAGAGCAGTGGAACGGAAACTGAAGATGAAATTTGTAGACAAATTATAGAGGCATGTATTAACAATAGAGTTATTTCAGGAGATTCTAATTATCTAAAAATAGGCTAATTAAAATGTTTATAATGAGAAAAGGAAGGTTTTTTTTTGTAGTATGTTCAGGTTCTTGCTCAATATGCTGTTACTCCAAACAAGGAACAAAGTATTACTTGATCTAATTTCAAGTCATGAAGTGGAGCAGATGTCTTACCTAAAAGTAAGAGAAAATTTGGATAACAATTCCATTTAGTTAGGTGTAAAAAGAAAAAAAGAAAAAACAACATTTGAGAACAAGAGTACTTGACTGGAAAAAAAACAAATTGTAGTGAGATAAAATAGAAGGGAAAATTGGCAAACAGAAGCATAGATGAGCAATGGGAATTATTTAAACAGGAGCTTGTAAGGTTCCAAATTATATTCAAGTAAAAGGGCTTGTATTGACAGCTGAGGTTCAATGCATGAATGGGGCGAATAGACCAAATTTGAAACAAAGTTGAAGCCTTTAGCATTTACAGGCCAAGTAATAAAAAAGAAAGCCAGAACAAATATAAAGAATATATATAAAAGCTAAAAAGATAATGATTAGAACGGCGAAGAGAGCATGAACGAAAATTAGCAAAGAAAGCATGAAGGGCAATAAAAAGACTATGGGTAAAAATTCATCAGCGACCATTTTGGGTCACTAACATTGCCTGGGTGCTAAATCCAGCGCCCGACGCGAAATAGCACTGGCGAGCGCTAAATTCGGGGTTAGCGCTCCACTTCCTTCTTGGAGTGCTAACCCTGAATATCGGGGCGGAGACTTCAGCAGCGCTGCACACAGGACCGTGCAGCGCTGCCGCGTTCAAAGGCTCCTTCCCTTCCTTAAAGGGAAGGGCCATCACTGCAGGCTCTGCAATGGAAAAATTACCTACCTGGACCACCAAGGCTGCCGTGATCCAGCGATCCACGACCCGGTGAATATGGCTCCCTGTTGCGAGTGCAGGATCATGGAACTATGCCTAATATTCCAAATTTGCCCTTATCGATGAATAATACAGGGTTAAAGAGATCTATTTTGACTTGAAAGCAAATGTCCTGAAGATGTATCTCAACTGTCTTGTTAAGAACAGCCTTATATTTAATACTTTCAATTATGTTTCTCTTTCAGAAACCAAGGTGAAGGATCAAGGCCCTTAGTGCACCACAAAAGTTAAAGAGAACAAAAGAGAAAAGGTAAATCAGGAAGTAATGATTATGCGTTGCCAATCTTGGATTTTAGATGCCTGAAGATGGTAGGAGGAAGGAAACAATGAAGGAGGTCAAAATTTTCACAATTTTGACATCTGGGAAATGAATGAGTTACAGTAAAAGATGAGTATTGATTTGAACACAGTAGGAAAGAGGAAAAACATCTAGGATGAAGCATTTGGAACTTAAAAAGAAAAAAATGGAAAGGTTACTGTAACAATTATGAACATTACATCAATATGGACTGGAAGTTGTGAGATATGAGTATCAGCAATCTGAAGGAACTTGAATGTAGAGTGGAATCACTAGGAGCAGAGTGGATATGCTTGGATGATAATTGTACAAAATCACTGATATCAAAAAGGAACAGAGTGGGACAGAAGACAAAGCCTGAGTGAGCCTGGAGTTAATGGGGAAAATAGTGTCAAATGATGTATCATCCTATAGCACAGCTTGAGAGATTTCAGAAGAAAGTAAATAGCCAGTAATATAGTTATGGTGGGAGACCATAGGATAACTTATTTGGAAGAACACAGTGCCAGATTCTGTTTGGAGATGTCTAAGGCAGTAATGGATAATTCAAGAATCATAAAATGTTATAGCAGAAGAACAGGCCATTCAACCCATCAAGTTGAGTAAGTATTCTTTTCCACATGGGTCACCTACTCTAATCCCACTCTCCCGCTTGCCACCTGAACCCTTTAATGTTCCTCTTTTACAAGCAACTTGCTATTTTCCTTTCAGAAGAATTGATGTACTCTTCTTCAACAGTGATTTGTGGCAGAGATTTGAACATTCCAACCACTCTCTGTGTAAAGATATTGGGATGAAAATGCATGTCAAAGAATCATAGAATGATATAGAAGAGAAGGAGACATTCGGCCCATCGTGCCGGCTGTTTGGTAGTGCTATCCAATTAGTCCCACTACCCTGCTCTTTCCCCATTGCCCTATATTTATCCAAAAGTTTCTATTGAATCTGCTTCCACCACCCTTTCAGGCAATGCATTCCAGATCACAACAACTCACTGTGTAAAAAAAAATGTTTCCTCATTTCCCCTCTGGTTCTTTTGCCAGTCACCTTAAATCTGTGTCCTCTGGTTACCGACCCTTTTACCACTGGAAACAATTTCTCTTTATTTACTCTATCAAAACCGTTCATAATTTTGAACACCTCTATCAAATCTCCTCTTAACCTTCCCTGCTCTAAGCAGAACAACCCCAGCTTCTTCAGTCTCTCCACATAACTGAATTCGGCTACATCTAAACGTAAGTGTTGGAATATACCCACCAGGTATCTCTGAAACTGATCCAGGCAAATTTTCCACAGTTATAGTCATGTGCCGAATACTGCACAATCATGCTATTAGAACATAGAAACATAGGAACAGAAGTAGGCCATTGAGCTGCTCGAGCTTGTTCCACCATTTAATGAGATTGTGGCTGATCTCTATCCTAATTCCATCCACCCAGCTTGGCTCCATATCCATTAATACCCTTGGCTAGCAAAAATCTATCAATTTCAATTTTAAAATGATTATTTGAGCTAGCTTCTACTGCTTTTTGTGGGAGAGTTCCACACTTCTACCACCCTTTGTGTGAAGAAGTGTTTCCTAACTTCTCTCCTGAATGGCCTGGCTCTGATTTTAAGGCTATGTCCCCTTGTCCTAGACTTCCCCAGCAGCAGAAGAGGACTCCCCATGCAAGGGAGGTTCAGGACGGGATTGAGGTAGACAGAGACAATGGGGCTAAGCCCCAGTATTTGCCAGATGTATTGGAGCAGCAGCACCAAACCCGATAAGTTACGAAGAACCATTTCAATTAAGCTTGGACACTCCCCCGCTGCCCCCGGCTCCCCCGCTGACGACCGCTTGCCAGCACAAACATTCCTGTATCCTGTTCCCAATGAACTTTTGCACCAATCTTAAAATGTGCCGAAAGATAGTGCCTCTGAATTTCTGCCATAATTTCGGCAGGATATCAGTGGAAACCCCAGAGACATGATATAAATGGCTGAAAATGGCAGGACACGTAGATGATTCAAGGAATTAGGACTCAAAGTTATGAAGAGAGACTCAAAAACAAAACTTGTTTTCATTAGAGAAAAGAAAATTAAATGGGGATATGATCCAGGCCTTTAAAATACTGAAAGGGATGCCTAATGTAGCTATAACCAAGCTATTTTACTTACTATGTGATTGTAGAGCTCGAGGACATGAGTATGGAATGAATAAGCTTCAGGTAACACGAGATTAGAAGATTATTTTCCCCTTGATAAAATTATGGATATAAGGCATAGACTCCCAGCAGTAATGTTAATTGCTAGGTCATTTAATTACTTTAAACCGAATTGGATAAATATCTGTCACCCACGTCCATAGACATAACCCTAATGCTCTATTCCTTAATCATTTGCATGATATTATTTCTCCCTTTTAATCTATAGATTGATATTTATTCTGTAGCTCCATTATTTCAACTCCCTTCCTCAAACATATAAGAAACCAGCATCTTGCAACAACACTCCCTGTTACCTTAGAACCTCGCAGTAAGTTAATAAAGCTGCTGGAGTTGCAAAAAGTTGCACAGAGCCAGTCAAACTGAACAAACATGACAGGTGCAAGTGATTGCTGATGATCCCTTTAAATACCACTGCTGAAGCCTCCTTCCTGCTTGTCAACACTTGTCAACACTTGCTCAGCTCGTCGTACTTAAGGCATGCCGGTAAGTGGAACGGCGAAGTCCAAGCTCACAGATCGGGCGTCAAGTGAGCGTTGCACAGTCACTGACATCACCATCTGCTTCATTTCATTGATTTTCACGATCGCTGCTATTGGCAGCGCTGCCAGCCATCCGAAAATGACGGCTGCCCTGGGACCCGCCGCCAGCTGGCAGAACAGCGGCAGCCGCCATTTTCTCGCCCCCATTATGGCGGTAATGGGTGGTGATAAACCACACAATTTCTAGGCCCAAATCTTTAACTGGAGTGCCCCTGGCTTATACAGAGCCTTTCTTTCAAATGAGGAGAAAAAAATCTCTAGGGTGCTTTTCCCCAATTCAGTTAGTGTTTACATTTCCCTTGCTGGCAGTGGTGGACTCGCTTTCTGTGGTGAGACCCCACTGGGAGTCCACCACTACATGACTAATGAGTCCCAACCCAGGAAGATGGGTCACGGTCATAGCAGTTTGGGATGGTGGATGGAAGACCAACCTTGGCCATTCTCTGGCGATGAACCCACTCCAGAGGAAATCCATCCCATGGGAACATGAAGGTTTTATGGTGCAACATGGGGCAAAGAGTTGATTAAAACACAAGGGGGGAAAAATTGGGTGGCACCCATTTTGGGGCGCTAGCGTCGCCGGGGTGCTAATTTTAGCACCCTGAAAAAGTTAGCACCCTATCGCCATAAATTCAGTAGGAGCGCCCCAAGCAGGAGGTGGGGCGCTACTAGAAAACGCTTCACCTCCTGCTTGGGGCGCAACTACTGAATTTCGCGTTGGCACATAGCGCCGCATCATTGCAGGCCTCCTCCGCTGATTAAAGGGGAGGGGCCTAGCACTGCGCGCACCGGGGCCCTGCTGGACAAGGGGAGCGGGGCCATGAAAACAGCCCGGCACTCAAACTGGGCTGAGCGATCGCAGCTGGCACCCCGCATAAAAAGGTGAAAGGGGGCAGGTGCTGGCAGTCGGCCAAAATAAAAAATGGCCACCCGACACCTGCCCTTTAAGTAGCGCCACCGCCGCTGCAAAAACACCCCCTGATCCTGTCGGACATATTATCTGGTGATAGGTCAGGGGGTGCAAGGGAAGTTTGTGGCCTGGGCGCAGGCGGGGCATTGCACATGGCAATGACGTCATCGCCAGTGGCGCAGTGGCGCAGGGCGTCACTGGCTACTGCCACCGCTAACCTCCCGCTGAATTTTGCGGGAGGCGTGAGTGGCGCCGCGCACAGACTGTAGGGGATTTGCGCCCCGTTAGCGCCCCCCTGATGAGAGGTGCAAACCAACCCAATTTTTACCCCATGATGTTAATCAACCGTTCAGTGACTACAGTACCTACTAAGAATGCCAACATCAGTTTTGGATTCAGCATTCCAAAAATACGAATATTTATAAAACTGAAGCTCTGATCTTGGCCACTTTAATGTGAGTCTTTCTGATCTGCTGGGAAAATAGATGTATTCCTCGACACCCGCAGGAGTGAAACTAGAGGACGGGTAAATCAGGAAAACAGGCAGTCAGATCATTGACCTGCTGCCATGAATATATGCTGAAGAGCATGCACAAGCATCAAAAGCTTCCATCAGTGGTAGGCCTGGCATGCATTATAGCAATATGGAGGGACCATCACCTGCAATCTTCTGTATAATGTGTAACATTTCATCTAAAATTTCTAGCAACAATTCTGGACAGATTCAGTCAATATGCCCATCATTGCCAACATTGCGCTTCAACTAGGAATATATATTTGTCTGTTATTCATTAAGATAAAAACATTCACTGTACTGCTTTTATTCAATGGCAAATATCAGTTTCCGGCACGCAAGCCATTTTAGAAACTGGCAACAAAGTCACAGACAAATAAGTTTAGGAGTAGATCAGATAGAGGTGTTCAAAATTATGATGGGGTTTGATAAGGTGAATAGAGAAAATCTAATTCCATTGATCTAGTTGTTAACCAAAGGATACACATTTAGGATGCTCACCAAAAGGAACAAGTAAGGAGAATTTTTTTACGCAGATGATTTGTTAGGATATGTAATGCCCTATCAGAAACAGTTATGAAAGCAGAATTCTTAATAGTTTTTTAATAGTTTCCAGCAGTACTGTGGGATAACTCTACAGGCACAGGCCAACTGCACCAAATTTTGTTTTTATCCATTCATGGGATGTGGGCATCACTGGCAAGGCCAGCATTTATTGCCCATTCCTAATTGCCCTTGAGAAGGTGATGGTAGTCCTGTGTTGCAGCTTCACCAGGTTGGCACCTCATTTTTAGGTACGCCTGGTGCTGATCCTGGCTGCTCTTCTACACTCCTTATTGAACCAGGGCTGGTCTCCTGGCTTGATGGTAATGGTAGAGTGAGGGATATGCTGGGCCATGAGGTTACAGATTGCGATAGAATACAATTCTGCTGCTGCCGATGGCCCACAGTGCCTCATGGCTGCCCAGTTTTGAGCTGCCAGATCTGTTCTGAATCTATCCCATTTAGCACAGTGGTAGTGCCACACAACACGATGGAGAGTGTCTTCAGTGTGAAGGTGTGACTTTGTCTCCACAAGGACTCTGCAGTGGTCACTCCTACCAATACTGTCATGGACAGATGCATCTGCGACAGGTAGATTGGCAAGAACGAGGTCAAGTAGGTTTATCCCTTGTGTTGGTTCTCCCACCACCTGCCGCAGGCCCAGTCTGGCAGCTATATCCTTCAGGACTCGGCCAGCTCAATCAGTAGTGGTGCTAAATATGGCTTAGTGTTCTGGTGGTACAAAGGTTTCTTGAAATTTGTGGTTAAACTTTATGGGCACAAACTTCCAATAGTGCCATTATGCATTTGGAACGGTGCTGGAGAATGACTTGAACCCAACTTCAAGTTGAGACACTGATCCTGCTGTAAGTTGTGAGGTCAGATAATTTATATAGACAGAGGAGTGCAGACAGTGGAAATACAGCCTACTCTGCCTGAGGTACACTGGAAAGGGGAGTGAAAAATAACACAGAGATGGTCTCCTGGCTTGATGGTAATGGTAGAGTGGGGGATATACTGGGCCATGAGGTTACAGATTGCGATAGAATACAATTCTATTCCCAAATGAGCCATGAAGAGAGAGTGCTGGAAAACACCTGGAGAGGGTGTGGGGGAATGAAGGGATGGTGGAGTGGGGGTGGGGAATGGTTTAGGGTGGGGAGGGAGAGAGGAGAGGGTCAGGGCTGGAAAATACCATGAGCAGATTAATAGACCTGGTGCAGCAGCAGGATATGATATCTGCAGCTGATTAAAGGGGCAGTGACAGCACCGGAGGAAGCAGGCAGCCTGGGGCAACACAAATGGCGGTCAGATCAATAAAACAAGTGGCAAACTTTAGGGAACCGGAGCTGCATGTCCTCATAATGGAGATACAGGGCAGGAGACATAGTCTACTTGGGGTCGGGGCTGGAGACTCACCAAGAACGTGCTATGCACTTTGTGCACTGAGTGCTGCCTTCTCGAACCCTGTAATCCTTTGCAGTGCAGAGCCTCACCAGAGCAGGTAAGGTAAGATATCGCTCCCCCTAACAATTCCTTCATTCCTCACCTTCAAGGAGTTAGAGGTAAAAGTGGGACCTGGCAGTGGGTAGAGTGGAAGATCTGAAGAATGTAAACACTGTAAGGTTAAACATTCCCTGGAAGTGTGCCAACTTTATGCCATCACTTTAAGGCAGGTACTGGATTTGTTGAATGACCTTCTGGGCTAACATATATTTGGCAATCCCAGAGGAAATTCTAAAATCTGAGTGCATTTTTGTAGGTTAGCTTTATAGGTGCAGCTGGAGAAAGCTATAACAGAATTAGAAGTCACTCAAATTTGATCCTACTGATTGATGGAAATGGAGTCTTGCAGAAAATGTATTGCAGTATCAATACACAAATCATAGATTCCCTTAGACTAATGCATCTTCCAGTAATCTTGGTTCAGCAAGTTATAGTTAACTTTACATTTAAACTTCTGCATACAGGAAATGGATTACCAGTTGATTACAGTGTCCTGGAGAGAGTTCGACAGGCAGGAGAAATGGTGTATGAAGCTTTGCCATTGGTATTCTATGCAGACACTTTGGGGTAGATCTTGACTTTGTGCGATAGTGTAAAACAGGTGATGGCAAGTAGCAAGTACATTTTATGTCTCTCCCGATTTTTATTTCCATTGAAGTCAATGGTAGATTTTGTATTATTTATGCAGACCTTGGACAATAAGTGATTTTTACCTTTTCACCTTATATATTACATTGCATAGAATTTACAGCATAGAAACAGGCCATTTGGCCCAACTGGCCTTTCCAGTGTTTATGTTTCACACGAGCCTCCTTCCACCCCTCTTCATCTAACTCGATCGTCATAACCGTCTATTCATTTCTCCCTCATGTGTTTATCTAGCTTTCCCTTCAATGCAGCTATGCTCTTTGCCTTAACTATTCCTTGTGGTAGTTACAGGAAACTCTTTCGTATCCGGCACCGATGGGACCGGGATGGTGCCGGTTGATTAAAAATTCCGGATAACGGAGAGGTATATCTACCGAGGCTATTTTTAACAAACAAAAATAAAAAAATCAAGAAATGTGCAGTATAATTGGGTATTCCCCTACAGAATGTTGTGTTAAATGGATGGTGGAAGATGCTTGATTAAGTACAGTAATGCCAGTTGAGGGTAATCCATAACTCTTTAATTACTTAACAGTAAAACAAAACTTATAAACGACTGTATACTGTAGTTTTCGGAGTATGAATTCTGCCGGTTATTAGAGAATTCCGGATATTTAGGTACTGTTTAAACGAGAGTCTCCTGTAGTTCCACTTTCTAACCACTTCCTGTGTAAAGAAGTTTCTCCTGAATTCCCTATTGGATTTATTGGTGACTTTTTTATTTATGGCCCCTAGTTGTGGACTTGTATTCTCTACGTCATATTAATGAATTGAATGGTGGAATAGAGAGTTGTATATGCAAGTTTGCAGATGACACTAAGTTAGAAGGCACAGTAAGTTATGTGGATAGGAGCAGGAAGTTACAAAGGGCCATAGGCAGATTAAGTGACTGGACAAAACTATAACAGATGGATTTAAATGTGGGGAAGTGGGAGGTCCTCTACTTTTGATCTGATAAAGACAAATCAGAATATTTTCTTAATGGGGAGAGGATCAATGGGATTTAGCTGTCCATATATACAAACCACTAAAAGCTATTGCATAGGTATAAAAGATAATGAAATAGGCCTTTATCTCAAGGGGATTAGAATTCAAAAGTGAGGAAGCTATGCTTCAGTTGTATAGAGCCTTGGTCCAACCCCATCTGGAGTATTACATTCAGGTTTGGGCACCAGGAATGATCTATTAGCCTTGGAAGGGGTACAGCGCAGATTCACCAGATTGACACCTGAGCTTAAAGGGTTAAATTATGTGGACAGATTGCAAAACGTGGTTTGTATTCCCTTGAGTTTAGAATGTTAAGGGGTGATCTAATTGTGGTGTTTAATATAATAAAGGGATTTGATAGGTTAGATACAGAAAAATTATTTCCTCTGGTGGGGCATCCAGAACAAATGGTCTTAATCTTAAATTTAGAGCTAGGCCAATTACGGGTGCAATCAGGAAGCACTTTGTCACACAAAGGGTAATGGAAATTTGGAATGTGCTCTCCCAAAAGGCTGTGGATGCTGGATCGATTGAAATTTTCAAGACTGAGATCAATAGATTGATAGTATTTTCTGTCTGCATAGGGAGGGCTCAGTTTATCAGTTGTCTAATGATCAACAAGTGACTATCTGCATTGTGGTGCTCGTTTTGGGGTTGAATTAGCTTCAAGGTGACATGCTTCATTACAGAAAACCTAAACTGTGTCAAACCTCCATGGAGAATGTGGTAATCTGATACCTGAGCCAGACAGGCTCATAGTGCTCAAGAGCACTGTTGATGACTGGTCGGGCAGTTTAGTTTATTGCTAGGACATGGAGAAGGGGAAGACTTGTTAATGGGGATTTGTTTTCTTCCCGCTCATCTCCAGA
This sequence comes from Squalus acanthias, assembly GCA_030390025.1. Lineage (NCBI taxonomy): Eukaryota > Metazoa > Chordata > Chondrichthyes > Squaliformes > Squalidae > Squalus > Squalus acanthias. The sequence goes on along the minus strand of CM059426.1, from coordinate 102,425,676 downwards.
TAACGTTGCAATCCAATGCCCTACCAGATAGTTGGTCTTAGCTGGACTAGCAGTGGGGAGATAACTGGTGCTTTGTGCTGATTAATTGCACAGAATTAGCTGGTTCAGATTCTGCAGTACCCCTGGGCTCACAGTTAGGTCTCTAGATCTTAGCTGTTGTAAATCTGTGTCTGAGCACTTTGGACATAGGTAAGTGGGATATGTTCCTATGGGGAGAAAGTATGCACCCCAAACTACCTTTGTGGATTTCACAGAAACTTGGTTTGGAGACTCTTACTCATGGTGATGGGTTTCCATTGCAAAACCTTAATTGAGTTCTTGCTCTTGTAGTGACAAAAAATCTCTCCAAAGTGTCCAGCAGCAAATTACATTTTTGATTAAGTGTTTTATTTGGCATCCTGAGAAAGGATCAATATGGTGAAAGTTTTGTCTACAACCTATAATCATAGAATGGTTAATGTCTCGCACTCAACTCACTAAAGTGTTAATCAGTCTGCCTCATGGAAGATTGGAGAAGTGCACATTTGAATGTCTCTTGTAGCTGTAATGAGTTGGCAATATTTAATTCCACTTGTGTTCAATTACTGAGCAGTGGGAAGCTGAGCTTCTTTAGGTAGCTGGATAGCTGATCATTGGATGAGGGGAAAAGCAGAAAAGTTCTTCATAAAATTGGCTGAATTTCAAAATCACATCCCTGAAGCTCCGAAGGACTAAACCATTCAGCTCCTTGATTGATGGAATACTACGGTCTTACTGTTGTTTTCCCAGCTGGCATGCTAGGAGGCAGCATAGTTTATTCCTGTGTTCATAATATTTCCATTTTATCAAAAGAAGTTGGCTTTCTGCCCTTTTGAAGAGTTGAACATTGTGTTGTCCTCTATTGCTTATAAGCTTCTGTGCTTATCATTTTGCTTAACATTTATGTTCCCTTTCAAGGGCTACTATTTCACCAAAAAGTCACTTGGTTGGTACACCTTTATTTCTTTCTTTTTATTTCCTAGAGGTGAATGCAATGCTGTGATTTCATTGGTCTGTTTTGCAAAGAGGAGTTGAGGCATCAGGAAAATCACTGTCCTGGAAAATGAGCTGCTATTCAAAACATCTAGAGCAGAATTGTTTGAAAGAGAACCAATTAGAATATAACCCCAAGTATTCTGCCTGCAGTTTCTCGAACAACCTATGCTCTTCCTTTGGTGTCGTGTTTTACCCTGAAATGAGCTTCTGACCACATATGCGCGGCATCACTAAGACTGCTTATTTCCACCTCCATAACATCGCCTGTCTCCGCAATTGCCTCAGCTCATCCGCTGCTGAAACCCTCATCCGTGCCTTGGATACCTCTAGATTTGTCTATTCCAACGCGCTCCTGGCTGGCCTCACATATTCTACCCTATGCAAACTTGAGGTCATCCAGAACTCGGCTTGCCTATGTCCTAACTCGCACCAAGACCTGTTCACCCATCACCCCTGTGCTCGCTGACCTACATTGGCTCCCAGTTAAGCAACATCTTGCTTTCAAAATTCTCATCCTTGTTTTTAAATCCCTCCATGGCCTCGCCCCTCCCTACTTCTGTAATCTCCTCCAGCCCGACAACCCCCCAAGATATCTGCGCTCCTCTAATTCTGCCCTCTTGAGCATCCCTGATTATAATTGTTCAACCATTGGTGGCTGTGCCTTCTGTTGCCTAGGCCCTAAGCTCTGGAATTCCCTGCCTAAACCTCTCCGCCTCGCTACCTCTCTTTCCTCCTTTAAGACACTGCTTAAAACCTACCTCTTTGACTGAACTTTTGTCACCTGCCCTAATTTCTCCTTATGTGGCTCGATGTCAAATTTTTGTTTTATAATACTCCTGTGAAGCACCTTGGGATGTTTTACTATGTTAAGGGCGCTATATAAATACAAGTTGTTGTTGTTGTTGATATTCCCAGATGGCTTGTGCCAAATAAATTTCCACCACTGAGAACCCGCGAAGAAATGAAGTTGGAAAAGACTATTAAAGCCATCAGGCCTGTACCTTCACTGACCACGTGCAATCTATCCAATCATGGAACACTCCATCTACTTAATCTCCCCAGGGAAAACCAGACCTAAAAATATCCTCAAATGTAATAAAGTGACCTCTAGAACATCCATCTACATCTCTACTATTCATTCCTGGCTATCTGTTCACCACAAATAACCCTTCAGCACTAAAAGCACATTTTTGTATTTAGGAGTATATTTTCATTTCACTCTATAATGAAAATATATATCATCCCTTTAATTTTCATTCCAGTTTCCAGCCTGATATTTATCCATTTTTTTAAGTAATTAATCAACACAATATCAACCACTTTTATTGGAAGTCTATTGCACATATCCAATAAACATTGGAAAAAGTAAAATAATTTGTCTGATCTCTAGTCCCTCTTGAGGTTTGTTAATTTTAAAATTATGACTTCTAGTTCTGCACTCAATATTCAAATCAAAGAACCCGTTTATCTCTACATCTATGCCTGTCAACATTTTAAATACCTGGATCATGCATCCCTGCAATCTTCTTTTCTCCATGAAAACAAAGTCCATCTATATGAGTTTATTCTCCTTATGTGTAAATCCAGAAATCCTTGTTAATCTCTCTGGGTCTTCATTAGTGTTATTTTGAAGTTGCCCATAGTTATTCACAGGAATCGCGATATCGGGTTCATGTCACGATACAGAACGTGACTTGACATCATGGCCGGTCTTCCCAGGTGTTTTTTTTTGGGTTTTTTTTTTTAAAAAGGCTAACACAAGAACACAAATTGACAGGATATGCAGCCAGCAGGTGGTTTGACACGTTGGACCCCCTGGGACACATCTCATTGTCTTGGCTGTGCTCTTTGTTGTAGCGAATAATGTGAATAGATTTTGTCTGGGTTTAAATTGTGAATTCTGGGAGATTCTCTCATTGCTAACTTACCTGACGAAGGAGCGAACTGCTTCGAAAGCTTGTAAAATTAAATAAATCTGTTGGACTATAACCTGGTGTTGTGCGACTTCTCATTTTTGTCCACCCCAGTCCAACGCCGGCATCTCCACATCATTCACAGGAATGGCATTGTGCTGAGGCCAGGGCACGAGCACAGCTTGCATTCCAAGTGCACTGAGTTTGCAAGGTCTGTCAATTTAAATATTCAACTTCCCTGTGTGGATTGGGCCTCATGCAGGATGTGTGCAGTCTGGGGGGGGGGGGTTTGGGGTTGTGGGGGGGGTTTGGGGGGGGTGGGGTTGGGGGTTGGGGGTGGGGGTTGGAGGTGGGGTTAGAGTAGAGGGAGATATCTGGTGTATCAGCAGATTCAAAAACCTCTGCCGTGCCTTAAAGGGACAATCACATATTTTTGCCACTGGAAGTTTGCAGCAGAAATTCCACAGAATGGACTACAAGAGTTGACTGAGGGCAATACAAGGGCCCAAGGAAGAGGGAGGACTGCTCTTTTACCGAGAGAACCTTGGACGCGATGTTTAGGGAGGTGAGGGTGATGCACCAAACCAGGGTTGTTGTCTTTGGAGCAGAAGGGCACGCTCCTCAGATGTCTGCTTTCTCTCTGCTTTGGAAGAGGTGTTAGAGTAGGTGAACACAATTTCAGATGTGCAGAGGTCTGCTGCATAGATGAGGAAAAATTGTTCCACATTCAGGAAGTTTTCCACACTTTCCATTTAGCCAATTCAGTGGAACAATAACTTTCACCTGAAGACCTTGTCTGTGGACACATGAATATCACTTGGAACTCTTTTAGCCTTTTTCACACAATCACAAGGCAGTTTATATTCATGCGCTTCTTCTAACTAACTGCTGTTTGAGGAAGCTCGCTGTGCGCAAATTGGTTGTGTTTCCTAGCACTCAGGACCACTCAGTTCCAGACCTCATTACCGCCTTGGTCCAAACATGGACAAAGGAGCTGAATTCCAGAGGTGAGGTGAGAGTGACTGCCCTTGACATCAAGGCTTCAAGGAATCCTAGTAAAACTGAAGTCAATGAAAATCGGGGGGAAAACTCTCCACTGGCTGGAGTCATACCCAGCAAAAAGGAAAATGGTTGTGGTGGTTAGAGGTCAATCATCTCAGCCCCAGGACATCACTGCAGGTGTTCCTCAGGGCAGTGTCCTAGGCCCAACCATCTTCAACTGCTTCATCAATGACCTTCCCTCCAACATAAGGTCAGAAATGGGGATGTTCGCTGATGACTGCACAGTGATCAGTGCCATTCGCAACTCCTCAGATAATGAAGCAGTCCATGCCCGCATGCAACAAGACATGGACGACATTCAGGCTTGGGCTGATAAGTGGCGGGTAACATTCGTGCCACACAAATGCCAAGCAATGACTATCTCCAACAAGCGAGTGTCCAACCACCGCTCCTTGACATTCAATGGCATTACCATCACAGAATCCCCCACCATTAACATCCTGGAGGTTACCAATGACCAGAAACTTAACTGGACCAGCCACATAAATACTGTAGCAACAAGAGCAGGTCAGAGGCTAGGTATTCTGTGGTGAGTGTTTCAACTCCTGAATCCCCAAAGCCTTTCCACCATCTACAAGGCACAAGTAAGGAGTGTGATGGAATACTCTCCACTTGCTTGGATGAGTGCAGCTCCAACAACACTCAAGAAGCTCGACACCATCCAAGACAAAGCAGCCCGCTTGATTGGCACCCCATCCACCACGTTAAACATTCACTCCCTCCACTGCTGGCGTACCGTGGCTGCAGTGGGTACCATCTACAAGATGCACTGCAGCAACTCGCCAAGGCTTCTTTGACAGCAACTCCCAAACCCGTGACCTCTACCGCGACCTCTACCATCTAGAAGGACAAGGACAGTAAGCACATGGGAACACTACCACCTCCAATTTCCCCTCCAAGTCACACACCATCCTGACTTGGAAATATATCGCCGTTCCTTCATTGTCACTGGGTCAAAATCCTGGAACTCCCTCCCTAACAGCACTGTGGGAGTACCTTCACCACGTGGACTGCAGCGGTTCAAGAATGCGGCTCACCACCACCTTCTCAAGGGCAACTGGGGATGGGCAATAAATGCTGGCCTTGCCAGCGACGTCCACATCCCATGAATTAATTAAAAAAAAATTACAACAGTGACTATGCTTCAAAAAGTATTTAATTGGTTGTAAAGCGCTTTGGGATGTCCAACGGTCATGAAAGGCGCTATAGAAATGCAAGACTTTCTTTCTATCCATTACCTCCACCAGCTTTATAAATTACATTCATTTGCATAGATTAATTGGCTGCTTTCCACTAATTTGAATAGTGAATTTGAATACATTTAACTAATTTGATGTTTTGATTTACCATTGGTGGTATGTAAACATGCAGTGAATCTTGGTAATGGGAATGAAAAGTTCAACAATTACACAAGACAATTGTTTAAAATGCATTTGAGTCCAATGCCCCAATTAACTGCACTGGGGATTTCCTTCATAATGTCCTTACTAATTTTTAAGAGTCCAGTACTAAGTCTAAAGATCAAAGTTGTGGAAAAAGGTTGATACAATAATGATATATAACCTCAAAATATATTCATTTTTTAAAATAAATATGAGGTGATACAAAATTTACTAAATGGAGTAGTGACATACGGTGATACCTCCATCAATACTTCACTATTTTTTATTATAATTATAAAATGGAGACATTGTCAAGTTTAAAAACTTGATTTTTATGCATCTAAATGAGATGTCAATCATCTTATGGTTGAACATAAGATCAGATCCATTAGTAACTCCAGTGATTGCATATAATTGAATAAAAGGCCACAGGTGCATCTTGCATTTAATATCCACTAACGTTGCTTCTCAAACACCAGGGCTACCTGCATAGTGAATGATACATGGCATTCAACACGAAACGCACAAATATAGTCAGAGGAAATAGAATTAAGAGACTTTATTGCAGAGCAGCAAAACACTAGGTCCTATGACAAGAACGCACACACACATGCATGTAACAAGACTAAACTTATATATTTTTATCAAAACAGGGACGAGAAAATGGCTAGAAATCAGACAAGGGACAACAATGAATAAAGTCTGTATCTAAGTATTCTTGTGTCAACATGTCTTGGTCAGGAAAAAAAAGAAAGGAAATCGAATAGAATGTTTTTTAGATGCAGGAACATCATGCTGAAGCTCATCAAACAAACAGCTTCCTTTTATGTGGTGATCAATTCACTTATATACTGTCATTTTTAAAGGAACAGTTTGAACCAAACCTGAAATTGTCCAAATTGAAAAAAGTATGGAATTATTTAAATTATCCTGAACTAATACAATTGGGGTCACTTTGGAGTTTGAGTTCAATTTGGCTCTCATCCTCAGTATACATTAGATATAGATATCGTCTACTCCTCTTAATTCAAAGTTGCTTAATTTGAATAATAAATTTAAAAATACTGAATTCTCACTTTCCTGTGTTATTTATATTAATTCAAATTATTAGATGATTCAGTTTTTTTAAGCACAAAAATGACTTTGAATTATGAGATGTGGACTAAACTGGGTTCATTTTACTCTGCTGTGCTGCCCACCTTTACCACGTTAGCAGTGCTGGGCTCGCTCTTGGCGACAGAGGTCCCGCTGGGAGTCCATTTGTATGATTAATGAGCCCTAACACAGGAAGATGGGCTAGGTTCATAGCAGGATCGGGGTGGTAGTGAAAGCCTTGCTGCAGCCCTCCACTGTTGGGGTGAGGGAAATCCAGATCAAATGTCATACTTGGATTCCAAGTTCTAAACCTGAATCTTCCAAAGTGATAGTCGTTGAAGTAACAACATAATGTAGTGAACTGTAACTATACCAGAATGTATCAGGGCTCTGGTCACTTTACTGCTACCTTACTGTTTTTCAGTTACTAAATCTCGTACTGAGAACTAATGCCCTTCTCATGAGTAAACCTGGATATTTCTGTCATAAGTTTGTTATGTAGCTTTCTATCAAAATATCAGTGAAATATTTTTGAAACATTTTAAAGAAATGCAGCTGTAGCAGTTCTATGCACTTTTCTCAATCAGCCCTGATCTTTCCTCATCCATCTTGTTTATTTTACTTTATTATCTCATTGTCTTTTCGTTGCATCTGTTTTCATTAATGTGTTCACTTACGACCTCCATTTGCTTTTCATGATTTCATTAATTCCCTCTCTCTCTCTTATCTTTCATGTTTCCCCATTTATTATAATCTTACAAATGCTTTTAGTCTCAGAGGAAGAAAACTGTTATCATATAAAAGGCTGGCAGCAGTAACAGCTTGAATCATTGACCAAGAGGTTACATTCCATGGCAGTAATCACTGAGCAGCTTTCCGTTATGATCCTTGTTGAATGAATTCAGGTTTTCTTTTTACATCTGGCACCTTCCTATCTAAAAGCACTTTTAGAGGTGCACTTATTCCATAAATAGAAGGTGAAGGTTTTTCTCACAACTGTAAACTTCCATTGGTTAAAATCTCTCTCTCTTTCTCTCTCTCTCTTTCTCTCTCTCTCTCTGTGACATGGCGATTTGGGGGATTTTTTTTCTCACAATCATTCATATAAAGACATCAAATGCATTGACAAAAAGTATAACGCATGAAAAAATTAATGTTAATTAACATTAGAAGAGAATTAGTCATTCAGTCTGATATCAGAGTCACTTTGTACAAGGGAACCAATTAAATGGCAGTGAACCAAAATCTCCCTGGGCAAATGTAACTACTTATTTAAATTAATCCCTAGGTAAGCAGTTTTACAGGTTCATACAGCTTTAGCTGACTACTCTGGTTAAAGTTAAATACAATCCTAGTTCTAAATTGTAAATTTCCATAGCTTACTCACAAAGACGAAAGTCTTATCAGGCACGATATGCTGCCATGTGGTGGAGAAATCCAGTTTATGAAATTGGACCCAAGCACCTTCATGTAGTTTCCTTTTGATACTACCTTTTCTTAAGAATGGTCTCACATTGAATAATCTGCTGTATTGCCATGTAGTTTTCCATAAAACTAAGACTCAAAGGGGGTAATTTTAACTTTTAGCGGTGTAAAGGTGTATAACTGGAGATATTGGATCAACCACTTGTTATACATCTCTCCTAAAGGAAAATCAGGTGAGGTGTATAATGGGCGGCAGATCCGATATCACCCGTTTTGCACTATCGCCGAAAGTTAAAAGTACCCCAATAACAAGAATACCTTAAAAAAAAATTTAAGAATTTAAAGAAACAAAACATACTTTATGACATAAATATATACCCAAATTTAACAGGTCAAAAGATTAAGATGCTGGAATGTGTACCTGGGATACTAATGTATGAACACTTAATGGACTTGCCTGAAATTCCTCCCTCCATTATTTTAGCAGAGGCATTACACCTTTTAAAATGAATGGGTTAACACTTTCACTAAAATAGCAGAGAGGAATTTCAGACGCATTCATACGTCGGTATTCTAGGGCACAATTTTGGGGCTCAGGCTTCTACCTTTATTAATTTTGCCCTTCTGTATACTCGAAATTTTAGAATCACTTTATTTCCTTTTTTCTTTTCATCTTCTTATGAGTTTTCTGTTTTTTTCCTTTTTTTCCATTCTGTCCATTTTCTTCCCATTGTCTCTGAAGATATTGGGGTGGATTTTCAATTTGCCTCTTGGGCATAAAATTGGCATTGCGGATCAGGTGCCCATTAGAGAAACTGGCATCATTTTGTTTCCGTGGAAATGAAAATCGGGCAGTTTCAGTAACGGGCGACCTGGTTGACAATGCCAGTTTTATGCCTGGGTTGCAAGTTGAAACTGTGTCTCATTGACTCCTTACTGAGATACAATTTCATATGTGTTTTCCTTCCAATATCCCAGCCGAGTTGCCATTGTTCGTAGGTGAGCCATGACAGTGAATCAACAAACTATTTGACAATTGAGGGCATCACAGCCAATCAGATTGTTATCTGCCTTCAATGTCCACAAATATGCATTTCTAGTAGGAGTTGCTAGATAGCAATCAGGAGTGAGAACCATAGTTGATTTTACCCATCTTAACCCCGCGTGCAAGCCAATTGTAGAATCCCTACCACCACCCAGATCATTTAACTAGCCAAGGATCAAATCTGAGACCTTCACAGCCTATATAGCTCAATTACTTATTGAGCAATAGTGGGAACCTCCCCCTTATTTGTAATCACCTCTTTTATCTCCCCTTTAAGGTACCTTGTGCTATGCAGCATGCCCCAACCAAGAGAACTGACAATGCTTTACTCCGGCTTCTGCTAATGCTACTCTGTAAGGATGCACAAGAATGGTAGATGTCAATGCCATTGAATTTTCCTTCCCTCCCATTAGGAAAGGATCTCATCTTCACTTGTGGCTCTCCCTGATATCCCAGTTAATACCACAAACCACAAATCACAGAGAATAAAAAGCATAAATTTGCATCCTACTATTCTGCTACTCATCACATTGGTACACCAAAGTACCACACAACCAGACTTTCTTTATAATTTTATTATTTGTTTACCTTATCTCTAACAAACTGGTTAATGTTACAAGGAACAAATTCCTTTTTTGAGTGCTGTATACCTGCATGCCATTGCAAACAATGTAGTGGTTGGCAGGTATTATTTGATTAATAGTAAATTCCTGTTCTGGTACCTGATATCTAAATATTTGGTTAACACGTTACACCTAGAATATTTACATTGCTGCACAAGTAGAACAGAGACAAAATGGTTTTAGGTGGTTCTGCCAAAATTCAGCAGCATAAACACAAATTGTCCAATGTTGAGGTCTCCAAAAAACCCTCCAAAATGACATTGTGGAAAATCATCATAATTATCTGAAATTCCACTCTGTGATATTTTAGAAGAAGCATTGGCCAAAATAAATTGGTTAACATCTCCACTTAAGTAGCAGAGAAAGGAATTTCAGATAAATGTGTTGCATTCATACGTGATTTCAAAGTTTAATTGCTTTTCCAAGGCATAATCACTCAAATACAGAAACTGCAGTTGTGTAGAATGGCTATAGTGCAAATGCAAATTTTAAATTGTTTTTCTGAAAAGCACTAATTGTTACCATTTAAACTAATTCTTAGAACAGAGAACTACTTTGCTTCTCAGTCAGATTATTTGAATATCTGACCCTAAGAGGAACTGTCTAGTTTTCTGTGATTACAGCAACTACAAAAGTAGTTTTTTGATTATCTTTTTAATACTTCCGATGAATTTGATTTGTGAAAATCTACAGATGTTCATAGATTTTTTTTTTAATGTGCAACTAAACTGAACTAGTAAACGTGTTTGATTGACTGTATAACTTGTTCTTTTCTCTATTCACATGTATTGCTTTTCTTCTTGTATTAATTGTAAGCCTAGCTTAATGATGGCACTTCTGCCTCTGAGGCCGCAGATCATGTACAGTCCCCATTCCAAGGACTTGGACATAAAAAGCTAGGCTGACACTTCTAGTGCAGTACTGAGGAAAAGCTGCATTGTTAGAGGTGCTTTCTTGCAGACAAGATGTTAAACTGAGGTCCTGCCTACCTGTTCAAGGGGACATAAAAGATCCCATGGCACTATTTGAAGAAGGGTAGGGGTATCCTTCCACTGTCCTGACCAACATTTATCCCACAACAAAAGCCACCAAATCAAATTAACTGGTCATTTATCCGAATTCTGTTTTTGCAAATTGGTTGCCATGTTTGCAACAGTGACTACATGTCAAAAGTAATTGATTGCCTGTGAAGTGCTTTGGGACATCCTGAGGACATGAAAGATGCTATATAAATACAAGTCCTTTCTTACCTAGTTAAAGCACTGTTTTCATTATCTACCCATATCGTTGTGACAAACCCGCAAAGAACTATGGGTGAGTGATGCCTCTGTGGACTTACAATTGCTGTGCCATCATTCTAATTTCAGTAATGAAATTGGTTTCATAGGTAGCGGATTTTAATCAAAGACTAGGTAGGAATCATTTCTAGCAGGAAAAATATATCACAGAAATCCTGGTGACCTAAATATCCATATTCTGAACAGAGCAATAAGACATAGCTAAGAATCAGTCATACTCATTAATTGCAGAGAAGAAATAGAAATGCAATTCAAAGAATGGACTTATTATGGTTTTGTTCCTTTTAACGTTCAGAATTTTAAAAATAAATTATTCATGGTATGCAGGATGGGAGGCCGGCCAGGAGAGCATTGGAATAATCGAGTCTGGAGGTGCCAAAAGCATGGGTGAGAGTTTCAGCAGTGGATTTGAGAGGTGATAACACTTTCAAGGACTTTGGAGAGAAAAGGAGGTTGGCGATGAGTCTATCTGAAAGGATCGCGGGGTCGAGGATGGTTTTTTTGAGGATGGGAATAATAAAGTAGTCCATGAGCTCCTTGCATTCCTTGTTGGAGCTGAGGGTGGATGGGGCAGGGGGGCAATTGACCAGGTCGACAGCTGCAGAGCATTGTGGCAAATGGAAGGCCAAAGTCTCAGTAGTTGGGCATTTGAAATTGCATTTCAAAATAACTTGGGGGAGTGTTTTTTACCAGGGATGGATGCAGAAGGAAGTGAGGTTAGAAGTGGGTAGAGGGTAGGGAGATGTGAGTAGTAAGGAATACAAGGAGTGGTATTCACAATCTACATCAATGATTTGGATGAGGGGACCAAATGTAATATATCCAAGTTTGCTGATGATAAAAAGCTGGGTGGGAATGTAAGTTGTGAGGAGGATGCAAAGAGGCTTCAAGGGGCTATTGACAGGCTAAGTGAGTGAGCAAGAACATGGCAAATGGAATATAATGTGGAGAAATGTGAAGTTATCCGCTTTGGTAGGAAAAATAGAAAAGCAGAGTATTTATTTTTAAATGGTGAGAGATTGAGAAATGTTGGTGTTCAGAGGGACCTGGGCGTCCTTGGTACACAAAATCACTGAAAGTTAACATGCAGGTACATCAAGCAATTAGGAAAGCAAATGGTATGTTGGCCTTTATTACAAGAGAATTTGAGCATAGGAGTAAAGACTGCAATTATATAGGGCCCTCGTGAGACCACACCTGGAGTATTTTGAACAGTTTTGGCCTCCTTACCTAAGGAAGGATATACTTGTCATAGAGGGAGTGCAACGAAGGTTGACCAGATTGGTTCCTGGGATGGGGGGATTGTCCTATGAGGAGAGATTGAATAGACTAGGCCTATATTCTCTAGAGTTTAGAAGAATGAGAGGTGAGGGCTTGACAGGGTAGATGCAGGGAGGATGTTCCCCCTGGCTGGGGAGTCTAGAACCAGGGGTCACAGTCTCAGAATAAGGGGTCGGCCATTTAGGACTGAGATGAGGAGAAATTTCTTCACTCAGAGGGTGGTGAATCTTTGGAATTCTCTACCGCAGAGAGCTGTGGAAGCTCAGTCGTTGAGTATATTCAAAACAGAGATTGATAGATTTTTGAATATTAAGGGGATCAAGGGATATGGGGATAGTGTAGGAAAGTGGAGATGAGGTAGAAGATCAGCCATGATCTTATTGAATGGCGGAGCAGGCTTGAGGGTCCAATGGCCTACTCCTGCTCCTATTACTTATGTCCTTATGGTCAGAGATGGCCTTGTCCATGATCAAGATGATGAGAGTAGAGAAGCCACGGGAGATGGTAGAGTCAAAGAGTGGCCATGAATATGGGTAGGAGAATTTAAATGGAGGGAGAGGTTAACTATAGGCAGGCGGTGAACTCCGAGGAGAGTGAATAAGGTAATTTGAGATTGAAGTTAAAATCACTGAGGACAAGGATTTGCTCAGTGCCAAGGCTGGGGGGAGGATAGGAATGAGGATATCTTTGTGTTAAACTTGGGGTGTTGATTGGGTTGGCATTAGCGAACGAGGATTTTAAAGGAGAATTGAGAGGGGTGAAAGAAGGTAAGGTGCTTAAAGGAAGAGAAGGTGCCAAGTGGAGTAGGGGAAGAGACCAACGTGAAATTTGGTGGTAAGGGCTACACCACCATCATGATCATTTTGTTGGAGCCGTTGATGGAAAATATAGCCCGGCTTCAGTAGGGGGCAAAGTGTCATCTCCGGGGCTGCCATGGGGTTGGTGACAGAAGGCCCAGGAAGCCCTGGTTCCCACATAACCACGCCCCCCCCCCCCACCACCCCGTGGAGGAAGAAGACCGAGTAGCGGCTTCCCCTCCTTTCAGTCTGGCCTCCCAATACTTACCTACCGAAGGCCCCTGTGTGGGACATACATTCTGATCTTTGGGCCACTTCTGCCCCTTTGAGGTTACTTGCTGGCTCTTCTGGTGCTGAAGTGGTTTCCTTATTGTGGCACGGTTAAGATTCCGGTCTTTACACATGCAGGCTCCTTCTTTGGTGGCAGGAATCCCGCTAGAAGCCCATGAGGCCTTACTGATCCTCATCCCAGTGAAATGGATTGGGTTAGGGTTGATTCAGAGAGGCAGGTGGAAGTCTGAAGAGGAGAAGACCAGCCTCTGTGTTGTATGGTTTATTTAATTATCCAAGTCTATACCAAAACCTACAATTCTTAAACCCCTTGCCAACAATTTTTCCTTTATTTTCAATATCCTCTATATTACATCAATGCTACCAGTGATAAAATAAAGCCCTACTTCTATCGCTTTTATTATAATACCTTTCAACCTAACACTATGTTTTACAAGTAAATCAAACAGTAAGAGCTTCTACAGGTATATAAAAAGGAAGAGAGTAGCTAAAGTAAACATTGGTCCCCTAGAGGATGTGTCTGGGGAATTAATAATGGGAAACAAGGAAATGGCGGAGACTTTGAACAAATATATTGTATCGGTCTTCATGGTAGAAGACACTAAAAGCATCCCAATAATGGATAATCAAGTGGCTATTGGGATGGGGGAGAACTTAAAACAATCACTATCAAGAGAGAAAGTACTAGGCAAACTAATGGGACTAAAGGTGGACAAGTCCCCTGGACCCGATGGCCTGCATCCTAGAGTCTTAAAAGAGGTGGCTGCAGAGATAGTGGATGCATTGGTGGTAATCTACCAAAATTCCCTGGATTCTGGAGAGGTCCCAGCGGACTGGAAAACCGCAAATGTAACGCCCCCATTTAAGAAAGGAGGGAGACAGAAAGCAGGCAACTATCGACCAGTTAGCCTAACATCTGTCATTGGGAAAATGCTGGAGTCTATCATCAAGGAAGTGATAGCAGGACATTTAGAAAATCATAATATAGTCAAGCAGAGTCAGCATGGTTTTATGAAAGGGAAATCATGTTTGGCAAATTTGCTGGAGTTCTTTGAGGATGTATTGAGCAGGGTGGATAAAAGGGAACCAGTAGATGTTGTGTATTTGGATTTCCAGAAGGCATTCGATAAGGTGCCACATAAAAGGTTACTACACAAGATAAGAGCTCACGGGGTTGTGGGTAATATATTAGCATGGATAGAGGATTGGCTAACGAACAGAAAACAGAGAGTCAGAATAAATGGGTCATTTTCAAGTTGGCAAACTGTAACTAGTGGGGTGCTGCAGGGATCAGTGCTGGGGCCTCAAATATTTACAATCTATATTAATGACTTGGATGAAGGGACTGAGTGTAATGTAGCCAAATTTGCTGATAATACAAAGATAGGTGGGAAAGCAAATTGTGTGGAGGATGCAAAGAATCTCCAAAGGGATATAGATAGGCTAAGTGAGTGGGCAAAAATCTGGCAGATGGGTTTAATGTGGAAAAATGCGAGGTTATCCACTTTGGTAGGAAAAATAAAAAAGCAAATTATTATTTAAATGGGGAGAGATTACAAAATGCTGAGGTACAGAGGGATCTGGGGGTCCTTGTACATGAATCACAAAAAGTTAGCATGCAGGTACAGCAAGTAATTAGGAAGGCAAATGGAATGTTGGCCTTTATTGCAAAGGGAATGGAGTATAAAAGTAGGGAAGTCCTGTTACAACTGTACAGGGCATTGGTGAGACCACACCTGGAGTACCGCGTACAGTTTTGGTCTCCTTATTTAAGGGAGGATACGCTTGCATTGGAGGCAGTTCAGAGAAGGTTCACGAGGTTGATTCCGGAGATGAAGGGGTTGTCTTATGAAGAAAGGTTGAGCAGGTTGGGCCTATACTCATTGGAGTTTAGAAGAATGAGAGGGGATCTTATTGAAACATATAAGATTCTGAAGGGGCTTGACAGGGTAGATGCAGAGAGGATGTTTCCCCTCATGGGGGAATCTAGAACTAGGGGGCATAATTTCAGAATAATGGAGCACCCTTTTAAATCGGAAATGAGGAGGAATTTCTTCTCTCAGAGGGTCGTGAATCTTTGGAATTCTCTTCCCCAGAGAGCTGTGGAGGCTGAGTCATTGAATAAATTTAAGGTGGAGATAGACAGATTTTTGAAAGGTAAGGGAGTCAAGGGTTATGGGGAATGGGCAGGGAAGTGGAGTTGAGGCCAAGATCAGATCAGCCATGATCTTATTGAATGACGCAGCAGGCTTGAGGGGCCAAATGACCTACTCCTGCTCCTATGTTTTATGTTCTTATGTTCAAAATGAAGTTCTTATCTTTGTGGCTTCTTTCCTGCTAAAAGCTCTGCAGAGCTTATTTCCTTCACTGTCCTGAATGTCAGTAGTGAAATTCCCTTGCCCAGTGCTCTTGGAGTATAACTCCAGATTTCTCTGAAAAGACACACCAGGCTTCTGGCAAAATAACCTTCCAGAAGCTCTAATGGTATCTCCCAATTCAATAGATAGTCTCGTATTCTTGTAAGCACACTCCATGCTCCTGGATGATACTTCATGTCTTCCCTCAAATGAATGGTCTAAACTCCAAGCTCCATGATTATCTATATGAATATTCCTTAAACCTTAGGTTCACCAGGTGTGGACTTCCTTGGCCAGTTGCTCAGTATTACCTCCTTAATGACTTTTGGCTTTCTCAGACCACAGCCAATGGCATTCTGCTTGTCTGTCTGCAGAAAAACATCCACCTACCACATAGGCATTATAATTTGTTCTACTGAAATACTTAAATAACATGATGATATTGTTGAAATAATTTAATTAGTTTAGTGAACATGTTTTAAGGAGCAAGAACCAAATTTTGAATTGTTATATAAACATACATAAAAGATGGACAGAAAAAGACCAATTGGTCCATCGAGTCTGGCGCATTCAGCCATGTTGCAACGACCCGGAATGGTTCCCACCCATCAGCAGCCACATAATCTTCTGGGAGAGGCAGAAAAAAATTCAAACCTAGGCTGATTCAAGGAAAGAAGAGTTCTGGGAAATTTATCTCTGATGACTGAAGGTGATCAAAAATGAGTTCCAGGAGATAACGATGATCACGAGGTACATCACCCAACACTCCACTTACCCTTTGTACTCAATGATGTCAGCCTCCTCCAACAACTTGTCCAGCTCCCTTTTAATGTTTGCAATGAATCTGCAAACTGTGCCTGTGCGGCAACCTATTTCAAAGTTCAATGAACCTGTGGGAAAAAAAACCACTGACATCTAACCTAGTTCTATAATTATGTCCCCTCGTTCTACCTAACTTATCTAAATCAAATAAGGTGTCCACATGGATATAGTCTAGTCCGTTTATCATATTAAGTACTTCAATTAAGTCCCCCCAAAGTCTACGTCTTTCCAATGTAAAAAAGCCCAGCTCCCAGAGTCTAACATGATAGTTAATCTAGTAGCTCTCCTCTGAACCTTTCTATCTCCCATCATGTGAGGGGTTTAGAACTGGAAACAGTAGGGACGATTTTAACACTCTGCAGGAAGCTGGCAGGAGTGAACGGCAATCCTACACCGGAGTCTCCATCAGAGGTCTGCCTGATTTTAACTGCTGGGCCTCATTTGAATGTCGCTGGTTAGGTGCTGATAACATTTCGGGTGGAAAACGGTAGCTGGCTGGAGGTCCCCCACCAACACCAAGAGAAGGTTGCTGGCAGCAAGGTACCAGGAGGGAGGGTGTGGCGATGATCTTGTGCCTGGAGAAAGGGGGGAGCACAGGCAGCAGATGCCCGGACTTTCCTTGTGGGACCTGGAGGAGGACTCCATGGCTCATGTCTCACCAGGCATACCAACCCCCTCCATGGTGGAAATGGAGCCCACCCAAGGCCTGGACTCCTGAAGAGGAGACAGGTTTTTAATTTTGAGCATTTGTTACAGTGGCCCTCTTGGTAAGGGACATCACTGATTACAAATAATTTCCTGTGGGTCATCCCCCAACCCCCCAGCCCAGGCACCTATGCCATAAATTGCGGCTTGCTGTACAAGGCAGGTACCCTAAATACGCACAGGTCCTCACCAGGGACATGTAAATTAATTGGCTTCCCCTTGATCCTGCATGCTCTGGCGGAGTCTGCAGCAGAGATCATTGGCTAATGTGATCCTGGCATAATTGCCAAGATTGTTAGCCCGAGGGTTTCCTGGGCATTGTGTTTTTTTTGCGTAATTGAAATATTTGCCAACTATGTGTATATTGTGGTCTCCTCCTGTGTAAGCTGTGTACTTCTTCTCACCCTGTGAGTACGTAACTGTAGTAATGCCCTCTATGGCTCTCTGTTAGTAGCAGTACCGCTGATAGAAGGGGGAAAATCTAACTCTAGAGCTTCAGAATATTCATAAGAAATGATCAGCAGCAGACCTGGATGGTATCAAGGTAAATATGTCTTGAATAGTCACCGCGCAACAATCGCCAGGCAGGATTGTTACCTCCCAGTCGGGGAACACTTCAGCAGTCAAGGACATTCAGCCTCGGATCTGCGGGTAAGCGTTCTCCAAGGCAACCTTAGAAACACACGACAACGCAAAATCATCGAGCAGAAACTGATAGCCAAGTTCCGCACTCATGAAGACGGTCTCAACCGGGATCTTGGGTTTATGTCACGATACATGACGTGATCCGGACTCGAGTCGTCGTTGGCTTGTTCACAGATGTGATTCCCAGTAAAAAAGTAAAAATTTTCCCAGTAAAAAAGTAAAAATTTTAAAGCTTTTCGTTTTACATACAGACGGCAGCTTTTGACACGTTAGAACCCCTGCGACTACACCTCATTGTCTCAGTTGTATCTTGCTATGTCTTTGATATGGTACCTTCCTGGCTGACTTAATTAACTTTATCACACCTCGGCAGATAGTCAGGATGATTTAATTTAGTGGTCTGCAATTGTAAGGTACACATGCTTTGTTCTCTATCTATATATGCTTTGGCGATTCTGTATCTAATTTACTTCACCTGAGGAAGGAGCAATCGATAGCTCCGAAAGCTTGTGATTTCAAATAAAACTGTTGGACTATAACCTGGTGTTGTGCGACCTCTCAATTTTGAATAGTCAAAACAGAGGGTTCCCTGCCCTTCAAAAGGCACCAGAAAAATGTGGCCAGGACTGCATGGTATTACTGGCAGGCTGCTAACATGAGTTTCAGGGTCCTGCCTCTGTTTATCCTGCTGAGACCACTGGTTGTAGGCTTCTCCTCAGAGCTGCCACTGGTCTCCCTGGGGACAAAAACTGCACCTCTGTAAGATGAACAAACATCTCACTTACACTTCCATGTATTCTTACTCGAAGATTATCTAGCCCTAACTGCTGGCTTTCTTGCATAATAGAGCCCATGTTGAGCAGAACTAGCACTCAGAGCATTGTAGAACAAAGCCACTTTGTTGTTTAGTCCATGGGTCAACAAGGTTTCTATTTCATCCATCTTTGTTTCAATACGTTATTGATGACAGAGCTGGAGATACTCATCAGTGAAATGCAGGGATTCTCCGAGTTGTATTTTTCCATCTTCCCAATTTCTCTTCTACCGTGGTGTGTTGGTGGCCATAACCTGTGCACAATGTACATTTATATTGTGAACATGATACTGGTGTTCCAACATTTTCAGCTTGAAGGCGTGCAGCTGGGCTCTGTACCTAACGCTCCCTTTTCCTTGGTCTCAGGTCTATGATATCTACAAGCCTTTCAGTGCACTTTGCAGACCGTCATCAGCTAGTGGACCCATTAGCAGAACTATTTTGGATGTTGCCACAAGCTCCAGGCTTTCCAGACCTAACAATTCAGACAGCTCCTCCAGGCAGTATTTTCACTTTGTCCTTCTGTATCCACCAGCTGCAGTCTTGTATGCAGGTTGATTTAAGCTAGATTTTGCTTGAATCCTTCTCAATGTCATAAAATCTCTTCTCAACCTACTATAGGGAACTTCTACAGGGGGTGGGCATGGTGTTGACTCAGCTGGTGACCTCCTCCCAAGGCTTGTTTTCTTATAAAGTGATTGCGAATACATGTCAGAGCTGTACATTTCTGTCCTCCTGGCCAGTATCTCATGCATGGTAAAATATGCCACTGCTTTCCTGATCTTTCCATACTTTCTTCAAAGTTTCCACTCAGCATATTTGTATTGCTGAAAAGTTTGTTTTTTATCTGGATCCAAGTCTCATTTTCTATTTGTTAAGCTGCTAAACTGACATAATTGCTGGTGTGTTGTATTGGATCAAAACCACACATATTACATTGAACAAATGGTGGGCAACATGGAGATGCTGAAAGTAAATTCAACATTTCTGCTTGATCCTAAATTCTTCATGCTTGACAATAAACAGGTTCATTAGAAGCTCACATTTTTGATATTTGGTACTTCACTGTGTGATCTAGTTCCCAGACAGTTTAGAACTATTTTAAATCATTTGACTAATAGGCTGACAGATGTTACTATTTGGAAATTATTAGGGGTAAAAATAAACCAAAGTGCCCATATTGATTAATATTTCAACTTTAGCCCCTATTGCCATCACAATATAGATTACAAATACACATTACACAAACAAAGTCAATGAAGTTAATAGTATGCTTTTTTTTGTCAGTGACTATTTTGTGACCAATAGTTTAGATGACTTAGCTACATTTTGGTAATTTGGCAATTGATTACAAACTTATAAAATGCATTCTCAATAAGAAGGCATACGAGATACTTCCCTTTATTAGCCGAGGCATAGAATATAAGAGCAGAGAGATTATGCTAGAACTGTATAAAACACTAGTTAGGCCACAACTAAATTATTGCGTACAGTTCTGGTCACCACATTACAGGAAAGATGTGATTGCATGAGAGTGGGTACAGAGGAGATTTACGAGGATGTTGCCAGGACTAGAGAATTTTAGCTATGAGGAAAGATTGGCTCGGCTGGGGTTGTTTTCTTTGGAACAGGGGAGACTTAATTAAGGTGTATAAAATTATGAGGGGCCTAGATAGAGTGTTCCCTGGTTTCCCTTGAATGCTGACAACCACTTTTATTACCTCATACAGCCTTTGGAAATCCTACAAAGTACAGGAAACTCTTTATTAACCAGCACCGACGGGACCGGCATGGTGCCGGTTTATCAAAAAGTCCGGATAACGGAGAGTTATATCTACCAACGTACGAGAGCCCCGTACACATTGACATGCGCCTGCATTCGGAGCTCCGTCTCCCCGGGGACCGCCAGCTGACCATCTGTCGTGTCCGCTGCCTACCCGGGCTGCACGTTCCCCTCCCAATCTACACGCTCCGATACAAGGCAAACGCCTCGGGGTTTTTTTTTAAGTTAATCTGAAACGAGAGATGAAGGAAAACCCCGGTTACCTACTCAAGAATTTTGCCGGTTAAGAGAGATTTCCGGATATTTGGGTGCCGGTTAATAAAGAGTTTCCTGTATATGTAATTTATTTTCAGCCTTTGGAGAGATTGAAACAACCCCGCCCCAAGACACTACTTTACCTTTAACTGGCAGCATGCCTTGAAAATTCAGTTTCCTCACGTGCATAACTGTCTACCCCAGCCTTTTGTGAGTCCTGACCAACAGACTCAATAATGGCCAGAAGTTTGCCATGAACAAACAATTAGAGCCAACCTTGAAAAATCCCATAAGGTTTGTCTAGCGCAATATTGGAAAGCACTAAGCTCACTGTTCCATGGTCTCCGTTGTTTATATTAGTGGTGGAAGAGGGAGAAAAAAAGGGAATGCAAGGAAGGAAAAAGCAATAATTGATTTCTACTTCTTAAATTAATTATACCTTTTTATATATATATATATGGCAGCTAAGCCATGCATCCTAAGTATAGGTTTATGCAAAGGCATTAATTATTAAATTGCTGAATATTGACTCTTTTAAAATCTATTCTAAAGCTGTATAGCATGTGGGGCATTTACAATTCTCCAAGTTAATTGTTGAATTGCTCATCAGATTTCTACACTTTATTCCTACACTTAGAACAGATGCAATAATTCTCTAATTAGCTCATTGTGCAGTAGGTAGGAAATAAACTCCAACTAGATCACACTTTGCTGAGCAGACCTTTTGCCTCTAAGTTGTAAGCAACTCTGACAGTGGGTCCCTCAAATGTGACTCTACTAATCATATACTAATTGACTTTCCAGAGGAATGTGTCAGCTGTCACACCCATTTGGCAATTATGCTTTAGCATTTTCCCTGAAATAAGTCTTATTTCTAGAGGTCGCACTGAGCAGTTAATTACATAGAATTTACAGCACATAAACAGGCTTTCGGACAATAGATCTGTGCCAGTGTTTATACTCCATGTGAGCCTCCTCCCACCTTACTTCATCTCACCCTATCAACATATCTTTCTATTCTGACACAGAGCTTTCAGTGAGTGGTAAACATTCCCTGAGTGCAAGATGCCACCCATGCGGCATCAGGGTCCCTCGTATCAACCCTATGTTCTATATGGAAAGAAGGGTTTGCACTCAATTGATATTAAGGAGCTATCTGGCCACAAAATATAATTATGCATATTAATGCCAATTAACAAGAAAGCAGCCATGATACCATTAGAAACCAGCATCACTGTGGCAACATTCTTGGAAGAAGAAACACTGGGGAGGAGGCAATGGCTCTTAGAAAACCACCTTAATCCACCTGAATCCATGGTTTCTGACATAACTGAGAAACCTCCAGACAGCAGAGAATGCTCTTGGGCTGGAAGCCTGAACATCTGTGTGCTATCCCATGTCTGTCACCTCACCTACAAGAGAAGTCTGCCACCCAGCTTTGACATAATGAGAGTGTGCAAAAGGACATTGATTTGTACAATTTTTAAAATGCTACCACACAGAAGGTGCAGGAGTTCCTTTCTTAGTTTTGCATCATCTCTAATGTGCCCCACAAGTAATTGTGCAGTCATCCTGCTGATAACAGCACATTTCTTCATTTGCAGCCACGTGCAAGGGGCCTTGCTGACTTCAAGGAAATTGTTGGGTAACCTTTCTTTATTTTAATGTGTTATGAATCATATTTCCAATGGTTGTGTGCACAGCATTGTGTCAGTTTGGCTCAAATGGATTTAGCTGAGGACATGGAAAGTAAATACATTGCGAGGACTTTCAATAAGGCAATGAATGTAAGTAATAGCACTATACTCTTGGCAAAGACATGTATCTTGTCCATGTAGTCAAAGATGATCTTCCAACCTTTTTGTACAGCAATGTTATGCTTTCTTTTCATAAATATTATTGAATGATTAGTTCCTCACTCTTCCTTTCAGTTTAATTTGTATGATCACATTGTGGCAATTTTTGTGAAGTTAGAGTGTGATTAATTAGTTTGCTTCAGTGTTGAATTTTAATTACAATTAGCCTTTGTCTTCAGAAGCACCAGGGAGGAAAAAAGAACAATAATGAGGCAATAGTAACCATAATGTCTCCAAAATGATATTATGTTTATGCAGTGACACTTACCAGAACACTTTTCATTGTGCAGAACACTATCATATCTCGGCCTACAGAAGTGAAGATTGAAGTGTTTTTGTGCATTACCGCCATCCCTCAGCTGCTGAATCAGAGCTCGTTCTTGTTGAACACCACTTGGAAGAAGCACTGAGGGTAGCGAGGGCACAGAATGTACTCTGGGTGGGGGACTTCAATGTCCATCACCAAGAGTGGCTCAGTAGCAACACTACTGACCAACCTGGCCGAGTTTTGAAGGACATAACTGCCAGACTGGGTCAGTGGCAGGTGGTGAGAGAACCAACACGAGGAAAAAACCTGCTTGACCTCGTCCTCACCAATCTACCTGTCACAGATGCATCTGTTCATGACAGCATTGGTAGCAGTGACCACCTCACAGTCCTTGTGGAGACAAAGTTTCCATTGTGTTGTGTGGCACTACAACCATGCTAAATAGATTAGATTCAGAACAGATCTAGCAGCTCAAAACTGGGCATCCATGAGGTGCTGTGGGCCATCAGCAGCAGCAGAATTGTATTCCATCACAATCTGTAACCTCATGGCCCAGCATATCCCTCAATCTACCATTACCATCAAGCCAAGGGACCAACCTTGGTTCAATGAGCAGCACCAGGCGTACCTAAGAATGCGGTGCCAACCTGGGGATGCTGTAATACAGGACTACATGCATGCTAAACAGCATAAGCAGCATGCTATAGACAGGGCTAAGCAGTCGCACAACCAACGGATCAGATCAAAGCTCTGCAGTCCTGCCACATCCAGTCGTGAATGGTGGTTGACAATTACACAACTAACGGGAGGAGGAGGCTCCATGAATATCCCCATCCTCAATTATGGCGGAACCCAGCACGCGAGTGCAAAAGACAAGGCTGAAGCGTTTGCAACAATCTCCAGCCAGAAGTGCCAAGTGGATGATCCATCTCGGCCTCCTTTCGAGTTCCCCACCATCACAGAAGCCAGTCTTCAGCTAATTCGATTCACTCCACGTGATATCAAGAAACTGCTGAGCACACTGGATACAGCAAAGGCAATGGGCCCAGCAACATCCCGGCTGTCGTGCGGCAGGCTTGTGCTCCAGAATTAGCCACGCCTCTAGCCAAGCTTTTCCATTACAGCTACAATACTGGCAACATTCGTAACAAGATAAATGAGTTGACGGCACAGATAGATACAAATAGGTATGATCTGATCGCCATTACAGAGACGTGGTTGCAAAGTGACCAGGGCTGGGAACTGACTATTCCAGGGTATTTGACAATTCGGAAGGATAGACAGAAAGGAAAGGGATGTGGGGTGGCTTTGTTGGTAAAGGATGGGATCAGTGCAGTGGTGAGAAGTGATATTGGCTCAGAAGATCAAGATGTAGAATCAGTTTGGGTGGAGATAAAAAATAATAAGGGGAAAAAGTCTCTGGTGGGCATAGTCTACAGGCCCCCAAACAGTAGCAATACTGTTGGACAGAGTATAAATCAATAAATAATGGAGGCCTGTAAAAAAGGTACGGTAATAATCATGAGTGATTTTAATCTCCATATTGATTGGACAAATCAAATTGGCCATGGTAGCCTTGAGGAGGAGTTCATAGAGTGCATCCGGGATGGTTTCCTAGAACAGTATGAAATGGAACCAACCAGGGAGCAGGCTATCTTGGATCTGGTACTGTGTAATGAGACAGAATTAATAAATTATCTCATAGTAAAGGATCCGCTAGGAAAGAGTGATCATAACATGGTTGAATTTCAAATTCAGATCGAGGGTGAGAAAGTTGTATCTCAAACCAGTGTCCTGATCTTAAACAAAGGCATGCGGGCAGAACGGCTAAAGTGGACTGGAACAATAAATTAAAAGGTAAGACAGTTGAAATGCAGTGGCGGACATTTAAGGAGATATTTCATAACTGTCAACAAAAATATATTCCAGCGAGAAAGAAAGATTTTAAGAGAAGGGAGCACCATCCGTGGCTAACTAAGGAAGTAAAGGATGGTATCAAATTGAAAACAAAGGCATACAATGTTGCCAACATTGGTGGGAGACCAGAGGATTGGGAAATTTTTAAAAACCAGCAAAAGATGACTAAAAACATAATAAAGAGAGAGAAGATGAATTATGAGAGTAAACTGGCAAGAAATATTAAAACAGATAGTAAGAGCTTCTACAGGTATATAAAAAGGAAGAGAGTAGCTAAAGTAAACGTTGGTCCCTTAGAGGATGAGACTGGGAAATTAATAATGGGGAACGGGGAAATGGCAGAGACTCTGAACAAATATTTTGTATCTGTCTTCACGGTAGAAGACACTAACAAAATCCCAATAATGGATAATCAAGGGGCCACAGGGAGGGGGGAACTAAATACAATCACTAAGGAAATAGTATTTGGTAAAATAATGGGACTAAAAGACGACAAGTCCCCTGGACCAGATGGCCTGCATCCCAGGGTCTTAAAAGAAGTGACTGCAGAGATAGTGGATGCATTGGTTGCAATATACCAAAATTCCCTGGACTCTGGAGAAGTCCCAGCGGATTGGAAAACCTCAAATGTACCACCCCTATTTAAAAAAGGAGGGAGACAGAGAGCAGGAAACTATAGACCAGTTAGCCTAACATCTGTCATTGGGAAAATGCTGGAGTCCTTCATTAAGGAAGCAGTAGCAGGGCATTTGGAAAATCATAATGCAGTCAAGCAGAGTCAGCATGGTTTTATGAAAGGGAAATCATGTTTAGCAATTTGCTGAAGTTCTTTGACGATGTAACGAGAAGGGTGAACAAAGATGAGCCAGTGGATATGGTGTATTTGGATTTCCAGAAGGCATTCGATAAGGTGCCACATAAAAAGTTTACTGCATAAGATAAGAGCTCACGGAATTGAAGTTAATATATTAGCATGGATAGAGAATTGGCTAACTGACAGAAAGCAGAGAGTCGGGATAAATGGGTCATTTCCCAGTTGGCAAACGGTAACTAGTTGGGTGCCACAGGGATCGGTGCTGGGGCCTTAACTATTTACAATTTACATTAATGACTTGGATGAAGGGACCGAGTGCAATGTAGCCAAGTTTGCAGATGATACAAAGATGGGTGGGAAAGCAAGTTGTGCAGAGGACTCCAAGAATCTGCAAAGGGATATAGACAGGCTAAGTGAGTGGGCAAACATTTGGCAGATGGAGTATAATGTGGGAAAGTGCGAGGTTATCCACTTTGGCAGGAAAAATAAAAAAGCAAACTATTATTTAAATGGAGAGAGATTACAAAATGCTACAGTTCAGAGGGACCTGGGGGTCCTTGTGCATGAAACACAAAAAGTTAGCATGCAGGTGCAGCAAGTAATCAAAAAGGCAAATGGAATGTTGACCATTATTTTAAGGGGTTGGAGTATAAAAGCAGGGTTGTCCTGCTACAACTGTACAGGGTATTGGTGAGATCACACCTTGAGTACTGCGTACAGTTTTGGTCTCCTTATTTAAGGAAGGATATACTTGCATTGGAGGCAGTTCAGAGACGATTCACTAGGTTAATTCCACAGATGAGGGGGGTTGACTTATGAGGAAAGGTTGAGCAGGCTGGGCCTATACTCATTGGAATTTAGAAGAATGAAAGGTGATCTTATTGAAACATATAAGATACTGAGGGGGCTCGACAAGGTAGATGCAGAGAGGATGTTTCCCCTCATGGGGGAATCTAGATCTCGGGGCAAAGTTTCAGAATAAAGGGTCACCATTTTAAAACTGAGATGAGGAGGAATTTCTTCTCTCAGAGGGTTGTAAATCTGTGGAATTCTCTGCCCCAGAGAGCTGTGGAGGCTGGGTCATTAAATACATTTAAGGTGGAGATAGACAAATTTTTGCAAGATACGGGAGTGAAGGGTTATGTGGAGCAGGCAGGGAAGTGGCTTTGAGCCCAAGATCAGCCATGATCTTATTGAATGGCAGAGCAGTCTCAAGGGGCCAAATGGCCTATTCCTGCTCCTCTTTCTTATGTTCTTATGTTCTTATCTACCCGACAATGTAGAAAACTGCCCAGGTATGTCCAAACTGCCCAGGTATGTCCTGTCCACAAAAAACAGGACAAATCCAATCTGGACAATTACTGCCCCATCAGTCAACTCTCAATCATCAACAAAGTGATGGAATTTGTTGTCGACAGTGCTATCAAATGGCAGTTACTCACCAATAGCCTGGTCACCAATGCTCAGTTTAGGTTCTGCCAGGACCACTCAGCTCCAGACCTCATTACAAACATGGACAAAAGAGCTGAATTCTAGAGGTGATGTGAGAGTGACTGCCCTTGACATCAAGTCAGCATTTGACCGAGTGTGGCATCAAGGAGCCAATGGGAATCGGGGAAAACTCTCCACTGGCTGGACTCATACCTAACACAAAGGAAGATGGTTGTGTTTGTTGGAGGCCAATCAACTCAGCCACAGGACATCGCTGCAGGTGTTCCTCAGGGCAGTGTCCTAGGCCCAACCATTTTACAGCTGCTTCATCAATGACCTTCCCTCCATCATAAGGTTAGAATTGGGGATGTTTGCTGATTATTGCACAGTGTTCAGTTCCATTCGCAACTCCTCAGATAATGAAGCAGTCCATGCCCGCATGCTGCAAGACCTGGATGACAGAAACTTAACTGGACCAGCCACATAAATACAATGGCTTCAAGAGCAGGTAAGAGGCTGGATATTCTGCGATGAGTGTCTCACCTCCTGACTCCCCAAAGCCTTTTCACCATCTACAAGGCACAAGTCAGGAGTGTGATGGAACACTCTTCACTTGCCTGATAAGTACAGCTCCAACAACACTGAAGAAGCTCGACACCATCCTGTACAAAGCAGCCCGCTTGATTGGTACCCCATCCACCACCCTAAACATTCAGTCTCTCCACCACTGGCGTACCGTGGCTACAGTTTGTACCAGCTACAAGATGCACTGTAGCAACTCACCAAGGCTTCTTCAACAGCACCTCCCAAACCCGCGACCTCTACCACCTAGAAGGACATGGGCAGCAGGCACATGGGAACACCATCACCTTCAAGTTCCCCTCAAAGTCACACAACATCCTGACTTGGAAATATATCGTCGTTCCTTCATCGTTGCTGGGTCAAAACCCTGGAACTCCCTCCCTAACAGCATAGTGAGAGTACCTTCACCATACGGACTGCAGCAATTCAAGAAGATGGCTCATCAACACCTTCTCAAGGGCAATTAAGGATGGGCAATAAATGCTGACCTTGCCAATGACGCCCACATCCCATGAACGAATATAAATAAAAATCTACAAGGATTAGATTTGTGATGGCTGGGGGGGGGACACTGACCATTTGAAAATTAAAACACATCAACATTTTGTTGTATTGATCCTTTTAATGAATTTTACTAATTCATGAGGTTTGAACATTGTTTCCAGTAAACATGTTGCAGAAAGAATTTAAAGATGACAAACGTTCCAATGTTAAACTCTTCTAAGATCATAAGAACATAAGAGGAGCAGGAGTAGGCCATACGGCCCCTTGAGCCTGCTCTGCCATTCAATAAGATCATGGCTGATCATCGACCTCAACTCCACTTTCCTGCTTGATCTCCATATCCCTTGATTTCCCTAGAGTCCAAAAATCTATCGATCTCAGCCTTGAATATACTCAAAGACTCAGCATTCACAGCCTCTGGGGCAGAGAATTCCAAAGATTCACAACCCTCTGAGTGAGGAAATTCCTCCTCATCTCAGTCTTAAATGGCCTACCCCTTATCCTGAGACTATGCTCCCTAGTTCTAGACACTCCAGCCAGGGGAAACAACCTCTCATCATCTACCCTGTCAATCCCCTTCAGAAAATGTATGTTTCAATGAGATCACCTTCATTCTTCTAAACTCCAGAGAGTATAGGCCCATTCTACACAATCTCTCATCATAGGACACAGCCCTCTCATCCCAGGAATCAATCTAGTGAACCTTCGTTACATCACCTCCAAGGAAAGTATATGCTTCTTTAGATAAGGAGACCAAAACTGTGCACAGTACTCCAGGTGTGGTCTCACCAAGTACAATTGTAGCAAGACTTATTTACTCTTATACTCCAACCCCCTTGCAATAAAGGCCAACCTGCCATTTGCCTTCCTTATTGCTTTCTGTACCTGCATGCTAGCTTTCTGTGTTTCTTGCACGAGGACACCCAAATCTCTCTGAACAGCAACATTTGAAAGTTTCTCACCATTTAAAAAATATTCTGCTTTTCTATTCTTCCTACCAAAGTGAGTAACCTCACATTATATTCCATCTGCCACCTTACTGCCCACTCACTTAGTCTATCTATATCCCTTTGCAAACTCTTTGTGTTCTCCTGACAGCTTACTGTCTCACCTAACTTTGTATCATCAGCAAACTTGAATACATTACACTCGGTCCCTTCATCTAGGTCATTAATATAGATTGTAAATAGCTGAGGCCCCAGCACTGATCCTTGAGGCACCCCACTAGTTACAGCCTGCCAACCTGAAAAAGATCTGTTTATCCCTACTCTCTGTTTTCTGTCCATTAACCAATCCTCTATCCAACTATATTACCCCCAACCCCATGAGTCCCAATTTTTTCTAATAACCTTTTATGTGGCACTTTATCGAATGCCTTTTGGAAATCCAAATATATTGCAACCACTGGTTTCTTTTTATCTACCCTGCTCATTACATTCCCTTTCATAAAACCGTGCTCTGATACCACTTCCTTAACAATGGATTCCAGCATTTTCCCGACAACTGATGTCAGGTTAACTGGCCTGTAGTTCCCTGTTTTCTCTCTCCCTCCTTTCTTAAATAGCGGTGTTACATTTGCTACCTTCCAATCCACTGGGATCGTCCTAGAATCTAGGGAATTTTGGAAGATCAAAACCAATGCATCCACTATCTCTGCAGCCACCTCTTTTAGAACCCTAGGATGTAGGCCGTCAGGTCCAGGGGATTTGTTGGCTTTTAGTCCCATTAGGTTCTCTAGTACTTTTTCTCTACTTATATTAATTATGTTAAGTTCCTCACCCTCTTTAGACCCTTTGCTCCCCATCAATTTTGGTAGGCTTTTTGGGGTAGAAATTAGGTCGCGCCCCATTTGGGGCGCAAATATCGTCCGGACGCAAATATTAGCGCCTGGCGCTAATTATCGGCACTGACAGGAAACTTCACTTTTACCGCCCCGGGAGGTGAGTGGAGCGCTAAAGCAGGCGCTGCACACCTGTCTTAAGGCGCAAAGGCCGAGCAGTGAGGCGCTAACTCAGCGCGCGAGCGCAGCGCAGCTGCTGCCAGTTAGCGAGGGAACACAGACACACTGGCGCCGGACACTTCTTAAAGCGGGGGGGGGCCACTTGCTCCCCAGCCACACCCTGCTCATTGCAGCCTTGAATCTCAGCCTGGAGAGACCTGTGAATCCATTTTGCTGCCAAGCATGGAGAGGGTGAGAGAACGCGCTCATCGCTTCACCGAGCGGGCCTTGGATGCTCTGGTTGGCGCAGTGGAGCGCAGACGATGTATGCTGTTCCCTGAGAGTGGCAGGAGGCCTTTGCCACGCGAGTTCAGAAGAGTGTGGAGGGAGGTGGCTCAGAGCGTCTCCTCCAGGAGCATGGTGCCCAGGACCCATACTCAATGCCGCAAAAAGTTCAACGACCTCACTCGGGTCGTCAGGGTGAGTGGCTTTTTCTCAATACCTCTCCATCTCTCCATCTCAACCTCACTCTATGGCCAGACGGTCTTAAAACCCCAATGCACAACACTCATCCAACACCTATGGCCCTTTCTTCAAACACACACACACATTCCACACTTTGCATACAGTAAGGGCTATTCACCTATGGGAGGCACATCAGGCAAGACCATGGCTGTATATTGTAAGGGCTATTCATCTATGGGAGGCACATCAGGCAAGACCATGGCTGTATATTGTAAGGGCTATTTACCTATGGGAGGCACATCAGGCAAGACCATGGCTGTATATTGTAAGGGCTATTCACCTATGGGAGGCACATCAGGCAAGACCATGGCTGTATATTTACTCAGATGCTGTCCTTTTTCTTGCAGGCTAAGCTGGCTCATAATAGGAGACAGCAGCAACGGACAGGTGGAGGGCGGCTTCAGCTGCAACCCCTCAGCGATCTGGAGGAGCGCGTCCACAGGATTGTGGCAAGCCGGGTGATCGGTCCCGTCGCCACTGGAGATGCCGACCCCGTTGTGGACAGCAATGGTAAGGTCATCACCTTTTTGTCCTCTGTCCTTCCACTTGTCCCTCACAACACCAGCCTTTGACACTTTCAATCAACTTGCTAACTCGCTGCACTTATTCCTCCCTTACTGCCACCCTGTCCTCACGCTAAAGCCACTCTTGTACCTCCCTGCTTTCAGATGGTGATTCACCAGCTGAGGAGACGGGCCCTGAAGCTGCCACTGGGAGTAATGCTGCAGCTGAGGAGGAAGAGGAAGCCAGAGCATCAGTGCCACCCTCTCCCGAGGAAGCCCATGCCCACACTGGGAACACGCCTTCCCCGGAGGGGAGCAGGGGGGAAGGGGCTGATGATGGTGAAGCTCCAGGACCCAGCGGGCTGCAGCAACGCCATGGGGGGGGTAGGGAAGAACGGGGGCCTTCTCCCCAGAGGGAGAGTATGCCAGACACTCCTACTGCAATGGACGCAGAGGAGGAGCGGCTGATTGCAGAAATGAACACCCAGGCGGTGGGCATGCACACTGAGCTCATGGGTGCAGTGGGAAGGGTGCCCGAATGCATTGAGTCACTGGCAAGGAGTGTGGAGCACTTCGCTGTAGCACAGGCGGATGCCACACTAACGCTTAGTGCTGCAATTCAGTCACTGGCTGCCGTGATCCCACCTCTGACTGCTTTCATACAGACTCAGATGGAGGCCACGCGAGCACAGACTGCTGCCAACCTCGATGGTTCGTGCACATGTCCCCGGGGCTGTCACCGCGCCGCAGCAGGCCAGCAATCTGTTCTCCGGCAGATTGCTCCGGATGCTGAAGTGCTGCCCCGTGGGAGTGCCAGTGTGTCGGGCGAGCAGGGAGTTGCTGTCCTCTCGCACGATGACAGCATTCCTGCTGCCAACACTGTCACTTCTCCACTGCACTTGCCACCGCCTGTAGGACAGACTGCTGCCGCCCATGCAGAGTTGGTGCAGTCTGCAGCCGGGCCCTCCAGGCCCAGAAGTGGTCGAGGCCGTCCTTCAGGGGCATCTGCAGTGTTAGGGTCTGACGAGCAGCAGCCTTCCACCAGCCTTGCTGCAGCCACTGAGGTCCCATTACGGAGGAGCAGTAGGGTTAGAAGGGGGGAAGTGCGCAAGAGAAGGAGATCACCCTCGAAGGGCAAAAAGTAGGAGGTGTGACAAAATGCTGGTCATTTTTTTATTAAAGGCCGAGGTTCATGTTCCAACTTTTGTTTAGTGTTTTGGACATTATCTCCAGGTTGTGAGAACCAGTTATGTTATTGACTGTTTTTTTGTGTTTATTTCTATGAGTTTGTCATGAGGAATTGACACACACAGAGTTTGTAAAATAAATAAGTTTCTGTATTCAAAATTTACATGGCTGGTGCTTGGAATTATTGGTGCCTTGGCCGGCTTAGGGGTTGCGTGCTGGGTTGATTAGTGTTTGTAGCAATGGCAGGGGCCCTAGAAGCGGCTTGCTATTAGCCGTTGACGGACGGCCCTTGCAGTTTGACCATTGTGGGCCGCCCTCCCGCCTTGGTGCTGCTGATGATCATCATCCTCGTCCTCTTCCTCCTCTTCCTCCTCCTCCTCTGGTGGTGCTACAAGGCCTGGTGGCATTGGCTGGGTCCTGAGGATTGCCATGTTGTGCAACATGCAGCACACGACTACGAAGTTCGAAACTTGCTCAGGCGAGTACTGCAGGGCTCCTCCGGAATGGTCCAGACAGCGGAACCGTTGTTTCAGCACGCCGATTGTGCGCTCACTAATGTTCCTGGTTGCTTGATGGCTTTCATTGTACCGCAGCTCTGCAGGGGTGTTTGGCGTACGGAGCGGTGTCATCAGCCAGGTGCTCAATGCGTACCCCTTGTCCCCGAGAAGCCAACCAACTGGCTGATGCGGTGCCTCGAAAACTTCTGCCACAGTAGTCTGGCGCAGGATGAAAGCATCGTGGCAGCTGCCCGGATAGTGGGCATTGACAGCGAGTATCACCTGTCTGTGGTCACAGACCAACTGCACATTCAAGGAATGGAACCCCTTTCTGTTCCTGAATTCCTCTGCATTCTCTCGCGGAGCACGCAAAGCCACATGCGTGCAGTCAATGGCGCCCTGCACCATGGGGAAGCCCGCTACCCTCGCAAAGCCCAGAGCACGGTCACGCTGCTTGTCTGGGGTCATAGGGAAAGAGATGAAGTCTCGTCTCCTTCTGAAGAGGGCATTGGTGACCTGCCGGATGCAGCGATGCACCGCAAACTGGGAGATATTGGCGAGGTCCCCAACAGCAGCTTGGAATGAGCCAGTGGCGTAGAAGTTCAAAGCCACTGTGACCTTCACTGCCACCGACAGAGACGTCCTGGACCTCAGCTGAGGCTGCAGATCTGGCTACAGCAGGTGGCAGAGCTCAGTGACCACCTCCTTGCTGAATCGCAGCCTTCGCAAACACAGCTCCTCGGACATATGGATGTAGGAGAGCTGTTCACGGTATACCCTGGGAGGGTAAGCTCTCCTGTACATGCGCCTGATGGCCCTCCTCCGTCTGGCCATCATTGCCACTCTCTGTCTGCGTCTCTGTATCCTCCGATTCAGCTGGAGCAGGACGACGCCCCCAATCATTGCAGCCCCCATATTCTCTTTGCCAGAAAAGTAATGAGGTACAGCAACTAAAGTAGCAACAAAGTTAGGATGAATAGGCAAAACTACCTCACAAAGCGTTGAGTCAATGTAGAAGTCTCTCTCTCTCTCTCTCCGAATCTCTCTCTCTCTCTCAGAACGAGTGGTGCATAAATGTCGACCACAGAAAAAGACAGGAAGAGGCCCCCTTTAAATAGCGCCCCCCCCCAGCCCCACACCGATTGATAGCGTTCCAGTCTTCCGGTCGTTGGAAGCGCCAGGCGGAAAGGCAGGGGGCGCCACTCAATTTCCGCTCCGGGGCGCCCCAAGGGCGTTGCACCATGGAATGACGTCATAATCTGCGCGCGCAGGTGGTCGCAGCGGTAAGTTTTAGCGCCGCCGCACAATCTCAAGTTAAGTTCTCGAGCGGCGCAAACATCGCTGCGCCCGGGCGTTAGCGGCTTAACGCCCCATTAGCGCCCTCTTAAGGCGCTAACGGGAGGCGCAACCAAGTGAATTTTTACCCCTTTGTGTTTTCTACTGTGAAGACAGATGCAAAATATTTGTTTAACTTTTCTGCCATTTCCTTATTCCCCATAATCATTTCCCCTGTCTCAGCCTCTAAGGGACCAATGTTTACTTTTGCTACTCTCTTCCTTTTTACATACTTGTAGAAGCTCTTACAATCTGTTTTTATATTTCTTGCTAGTTTTCTCTCATTCTATTTTTTCCCTTTATATCAATTTTTTGGTCATCCTTTGCTGGTTTCTGAAACTCTCCCAATCCTCAGGCTTACTACTATTCTTCGCAACATTATAAGCTTCTTCTTTCAATCTAATGCTATCCTTAACTTCTTTAGTTAGCTACAGATGGATCGCTTTTCCCGTGGAGTTTTTGTTTCTCAATGGAATGTATTTTTGTTGAGAATTATGAAATATTTCTTTAAATGCTAGCCATTGCTTATCTACCACCATACCTTTTAGTTTATTTTCCCACTCTACCTTAGCCAGCTTGCCCCTCCTACCTATGTAATTGGCTTTATTTAAGTTTAAGACTCGTTTCGGACTTAGGCAAGTCACTCTCAAACGCAATGTTAAATTCTATCATATTATGATCACTCTGCCCCAGAGGATCCTTCACTATAAGATTGCTAATTAACCCTGTCTCATTACGTAATACAAGATCTAAAATAGCCTGTTCCCTGGTTGGTTCCATGATGTTTTGTTCTAGGAAACTGTCCCGAATGCATTCCATGAACTCCTACTCCAGACTAACTTTGCCAATTTGATTTGTCCAATCTATATGAAGATTAAAGTCCCCCACGATTATTGCATTACCTTTGTTACAAGCTCCTACTATTTCTTGATTAATATTCTGTCCAACGGTAGGTATAGCTATTGCTAGGGGGGCCTATATGCTACTCCCACCAGTGTTTTCTGCCCCTTGTTATTCCTTATCTCCACCCATACTGATTCTACTTCCTGACCTTCCGAGCCGAGCTCCTTTCTCTCTGCTGTCCTTATGTCATCCTTTAATATCAGGGCTACCCCACCTCCTTTTCCATTCTGTCTTTACGGAACGTCAAGTACCCTGGAACATTTTGTTCCCAACCTTGGTCAAGAGATTCTGATGTGTGAGATAATATTCTGATTTGGGCAGCTCCATTCAAGTTTCAGGATGAGGACTGAAAGCACTGAATTCCAAATTATTAATATTTTTTTAAGAGCAAGCAATTATGGTATGTTAGCCTTTATTGCAAGGGGTTTGGAGTATAAGTGTAAGGAAGTCTTGCTGCAATTGTATAGGGCTTTGGTGAGCCCACATCTGGTGTACTATATACAGTTTTGGTATTCTTACCTAAGGAAGGATATACTTACCTTAGAGGAATGCAACAAAGGTTCATTAGATTGATTCCTTTGATGAGAGAGTTTTCCTATAAGGAGAGATTGAGGAGAATGGGCTTATATTCTCTGGGGTTTAGAAGAATGAGAGGTGATCTCATTGAAACATAGAAGATTCTTAGAGGGCTTAACAGGGTTTTTTTAATTCATTCATGGGATGTGGGTGTTGCCGGCATTTAGTGCCCATCCCTAATTGGCCTTGAGAAGGTGGTGGTGAGCCGCCTTCTTGAACTGCTGCAATCCATGAGGTGAAGGTTTGATACAACTGAATGGCTTGCTAGGCCATTTCAGAGGGCAATTAAGAGTCAACTACATTGCTGTGGGGCTGGAGTCACATATAGGCCAGACCAGGTAAGGACAGCAGATTTCCTTCCCTAAAGGACATTAGTGAACCAGATGAGTTTTTATGACAATCCAGTAGTTTCATGGTTGCCATTATTGATACTAGTTTTTTTAAATTCCGGATTTATTTATTCAACTGAATTTAAATTCCCCAGCTGCCAGATGCTGACAAGCTGTTTTCCCTGGCTGGAAAGTCTAGAACTAGAGGGCATAGTCTCAGGATAAGGGGTCGGCCATTTAGGACTGAGATGAGGAGAAATTTCTTCACTCAGAGGGTTGTGAATCTTTGTAAATTTTCTATCTCAGATGGCTATGGATGCTCAGTCGATGAGTATATTCAAGTCTGAAAATGATAGATTTTTGGACACTAAGGGAATCAAGGGATATGGGGTACGGCAGGTAAGTGGAATTGAGGTAGAAGATCAGCCATGTTCTTATTGAATGGTGGAGAAGGCTCGAGGGGCCAGTATGTCCTACTCCTGCTCCTATTTCTTATGTTCTTATGTACCTCATTGTCAGGGCCACCATCTTCAGGATGTTTCCATGGTTGGGCATTGATGATGTCTCTGTGTATAGATTTCACTCCCAGTACCTCTTAAAATAATGAGCAGGAAGTGTGGAGGGAGTACAGAATCTGGCAGCCAAGCATAAGCATGGTTATGTTTCAGCACCAGCCTTAGAAGAAGCAGGAAAATCAAAGCCACCGATCAGTACACCAAACACCACAAAAAGATTTTTATTAACCTATATGCCAATTTTTAAAAAGGTTTAATTGAACTCCAGTCTTAAAGTCCCCAGGGAACGTAGGACTAATTCCCAGTTAATCAAAAGACAATTAGACTAAGATGCATCGACTCTGACACATGTATTGACAAGTGTCATTCCATTTAGGGAGCCGTTCAATTCAGAAAAAGTGAGACCATGAAACAGTGTGCTCAGAATATATATGCGGTTTAACTTCTCAATAAATTACACCTGGACAAATTTACTTTTTTAAATTATACAACACCAACTACCATTTATATAGCACAAGGCACATAAGAAAATGACCCCTGTGGGGATGAGCATTGGTCACCAAGGAGCAAGTAGGAAAGACAATAGGCAAAGTCCCTGAAGGCATGATCAAAGTGGTAAGTTTAAGAAAACTTTTGAACGGTGGAGAGGAGGTAGCCACATGGAAAGTTTTAGGAAGAATGTTACAGAGTTCAGGGGCATGATGCCTGATGTCTGACACCAATGGTGGAGCAGTAAACCAAGGAGAGATTGGGGCAGGGGAGGGGGAAATATGAGTGGCAAAGATCAGGAAAAAAGAGAAAGGAGACAGGCAATGAAGAGGGGGAGAGCAGGATTGGAATACGATGAGATGTTTGGGTTCAGAGCAGCAGCCACTGCCCTTGCACACATGTACAAGTGATAGAGGGTAATTTTGACTGTGGATGATGATGTAAAACGGGCACTATCGATTCAGCCGCCAGTTATACATCTCTCCCAAGGTTCACAGTAAATACTGTGTGGGAAGTTTTAATAGAATGATATGGCAAATACATTTGAGGAACTGAAGCATCGGAGGCAGCAATTAAAAGATGGAAAGAAGCACACAGAATCACATCTTGTTTCAGCAGGCAATAATAGCAGCCCCAGTGAACTTGTGCATTAGAATGCCTACAGTATAATGTTATGATGTAAGTAAGTTGCCTGTGTAATCAGATTTTACAGTGTGATTTACTTCAATACAACTGAGCAAAGTGATGTAAAATTATGCAAATATTATGAAGACTTTCATCAACAACTGGGGGAATAAATCTTGCCTCATTGCTACTTCAGCTGTTCATTTCAGAGACTATTTAATGCAGACATCCAATGGTCCACCTATGAGAGCCCCACATAAATACATGACAAATCCTGGGATGGAGGAGATGTAACTTTACTTAATTTTTGAATGGATGGTTGATAATCAGTAACACAACACATGTTAAGCAGGTAAGAACAATTAAAGCCTACTTCAATTCTATCTGAACTCTCATTAAATAAAGTTTAGAATGTGGCTTGTTACCCAAGTTTCCGAGTATAGATAAAGCCATTCCAAATAATTTCACTTCTGTTGAGGAGCAGAGGTACAAATTATTGAGTGATTGGCAAGAAAGAAAGGATGCTTCTCAGCTTAAATAAAATTCCAGTGTCTTACAGCAAACACAATCATTTGTCTCTATAACACACCTTGACTCATTAATTCTGGTGTTTAACACCAAACTTATTAAAGATGAATGAGTTAATTTGAGGCTTGATTTAGATTTAGCACTGGGAATTTAGCATGGTGTCAGCTTCATCTGGTTGCTAGTACTCTTGTGAGTTGAAGCCCTGTTCTAGGATTTGAGCAGATAATTTAGGCTGATATTACAATACAATGCTGAAGAATTGTTGCATTGTCAAAGGTGCTGTTCTTTAGATAGGATGTTAAAACAGAGGCCCTATCTGCTGGTTGAAGTGGATGCTGAAGGTCCCATGACATTATTTAACAGTAGTAGGGAGTTGTTCTGATCAATATTTCTCACTCAACCAAATTCTTAGCAAAAATAGATTAAATGGTTATTCATCTGACTGCAGTTTCGGGATTTTACTTTGACTATATAACAATCAGTCACTACACATTAAAGTATATCATTGTATGTGAACCATTTTGAGATTTCTCAGAGATGAGATAAGTCACTATATAAATGCAAGCCTTTCTTTCAAAGAAATGTCTTTCCCGATAGCATCAATTCTCACCCGTACTGCATAAAGGAGCTGAATATTTTCTACAAGGCCAGAAAGTACTTTCATTTATACTTAGGAACTTGCGTGAATAGGCTGGACCTTAGACTTCTAACTTCTTTCCACTGACTACTGACAATCACATGGATACACACTACCAAGATGTTACATATAGTCCTCCGCACTGGAAAACTTGGATTAGGCAAACAAAAGTATTGGGAGGAATAACTGTGCATATACTTAATTCTTTTATTTCTCAATTTGACTCATATTTCCCCGTTGTCCTATAACAATAATATTCAATCCTCTGATCTTCCTCGTCCCTTCAACTGTGATCCCATTCCCAACACTTATGCAATGTTTACTTATTTCTGCTCAGAATGATAACGTAATGATAACTAAGTCAATGCATTCTCCAAAAATGCCCTCAAATATCCACGATCCTGCACCACCACTGTAAGTATGGTAGAGTGGGAATCGTGCAGTGCCATTGTGTGGAAATCCTGATCCACCAGAGTTTCTCGGGTTATGAAATTACCATAAAACTAGCAATGCCTGCACCATTATGGGCGCATGTTGGGCATCTGCTAAACTTTGGGAGAGGAGGTACAAAATGTAGTGCTTGAAAGTCATATGGAGATGCAGCTGGCATGACTGGCTTAAAATGACAATATGTCTGGAAGTTAGCCAACTTTATAAGCAGGCCAATTTCACGGTGGCTGCCTGCAATCTTCCAGAGTGTTTCAGCCTGGAATGACCCTCCGGGCTCCACTTACTTTGGGCCATTAACCTGGATGCCCGGTGATGTTTAGGTCACTCAAGCCAGGTCACTCAAGCCAAAGGAGGCAGGAGCACCAGGAGTGACGCCTTCCTACCAGCCCTGCATCCTTCTTAACGTCAGACCTTCAATGGGGCAACTTCCACCCACTTCAGTTAAGAGCAAGAATTTTCTGTGCATTACATTTATAGCAGAGATCCAGTTTGGTCCTTCCTCACCACACTTGAATGCTCTCACCTCTTTTACACCAGCGCTCAACCCCAGACCTTGAGGAAATTCAGGCCTATATCTTTTTACTATTGAAAGGAGCAATAGGAATTACTCTGCATTTGAATGGAGATATAACTTGTAAGAAACCACAGCATGCACCCTCAGGCTAGATTTTCAGTGCAGTACCACCCATCTACATTCCTATCATCTTCCATCCAATGTTTCTTTTCATCTTTTTTCTGACACTTCCCTGCACTCATCCCCAGGCCCCAGTGTCAAGACTTTACAACTATCCATGCCAAGTAATGCTGTTCAGAAAAGTCTATTTTAGATCATTTCTGGGATCCTACGATGTATTTATCACAATGGGGTAGAAATTAGGCTCGCCATGGGTGAGTACGCGCTGTGTACTCACCCGTGGACGGAACGAAAGTGCCGGTTTCTTGCATGCACTGCGCTTGCGCGGGAAACCGGCACTTCCGTTCCCATGAAGGAAGGGGTTCAGAGGTCGAACGCGCACGCCGGAGGGCCAGCGCGTTCGCCTCGCACTTCGGGTTTTTTTACAGGTTCCTCCGTGAGGGTAAGCACGGAGAAGATACACATTGAAAAAGGAGGCGCAAGGCCTTCTTTTAACAAGGTAAGTGTTGATTTTATTAAAATTTAAACATTTTTTCACAGATTTATCTTTTTTAATTACTTTAAAGAAAGGTAAGTTTAGTTTTAACCCTGTTAAAAAGTGTAATTAATTTTTTCAAAAATTAAAATTTTTGTTTAAAATAGTTAATTAATGTAATTTATAGTTATTTTAAAAATGTGATTTAAAAAAAAAATTGTAGTTTTAGGGATGTTTTGGGGCTGATCTGTATTCATAGATTTGACAGGTCCTGTCAAATCTATGAATGAAAGATGGTCTGCTGCCATTGGCTCTCCATGGCCCACGTGATCCCAGGGGACGCATTGCACTAACTACGCCCCTGGGATACGCAAGCACTGTGCGCCGGCAGTTGGAGGAGGCCCAGGACTCGAATTCCTCGTGGGCCGAGGGGTCAACGGCAGGCGCGGTAGGTAGGTGCGCGCGCAATCCTTGCACCCACGGGAAGCCAGGGAGCCGAATTTCTGGCCCAATATTTTGCATCATAGAAGGGCTCTGGATTCACAATTGCTTGCACCAACCAGATCCAAACCAATGAGCTGTCAGGTAAAGGATAATATGATCACTTACCCAATTCTCACCCTCATATCTCAGGCTGTGAAGCAGTTCTTCCCCTTCTTAATTTGGCTACCACGTTGGGGTCAATGAAAGAAAATTGAAGTTGAACAAGTCAAAAATCTCTGTGTACGTGCCGTGATTATCAAGTTGTTTCATGAGTCAGACTGGTGACTGGGGTGGCCAATTCAAATCCAGGCTGAGATTCTATTGCTTAGTATTCCGAAAGGACATCAGATCTAGCAAATTAGCATATGAATCCAATATCCTTCTGGAATACAAAACACAGCATAAAGTTTAATCAGACTAGTGTTGCTGACGGCTGTCAGAGCTGGGGTTCTGATGTGTAGGTGCACAAAGGTCATACTTTGGTGTTAATTGCGCTTCTTGCAGATCTAATTATCACGTTCAGGATCAGGCAGGAAAACAAATACAAATATGTCTGCGATGTGACTGAGCTTCATTGATATTCAAAGTTTGGAAAGTACCTCTGTGCTAATCAATTTTTCCAGCCCCATAAAGGAGTATAGCCAGTACAAGTCCAGTTAGCAAAACAAATATTATACAAGCAATGTGACTGGCTAACTATTTATATTCAATGCATAGCTTTCCTTATATAGAAAATGCATTTTGTGGTACAGGACTTTGTGTTCCATTTAATGACAGGATGTGAATTTGAACCCGCAAGTCCCCGCACATGTTCCTGATTTTGGGTAGGCTATCAAGAAGCAATGCGAAACAGAGGCAACACTTCATTGCTGTCTCCAATTCCTATGTTTTTTGATCTTGATTGTGCTGCAGTGACCTAATTTTGACCTCTCTGCTTCTAAATGCACCAGGTGATATAGTTCCAAAGTTTTTGATAGAGCAAATGCCTCTATCAGAGCCTCCAATTTAGGGTTCTTCCTGTTCTACTTTGAAGATATTAGAGAGACATTAGGACAAGTGATTAAAAGCTTGGTCAAAGACATAAGTTTTAAGGAGCATTCTAAAGGAGGAGAGAGGTGGAGATGCAGTGAGGTTTAGGGAGGGAATTCCAGACTTTAGTACCTAGAAGGCTGAAGGCATGGCCGCCAATGGTGGGGCAAAATAAATTAGATTGCAAGAGAGGCCAGAGTTAGAGGGTTGTAGGGCAGACAGAGGTTACAGAGACAGGGAGGGGTGAGGCAATGGAGGGATTTGAATATGAGGATGAGAATTTTAAAATCGAGGCGTTGGTGGACAGGGAAACAATTGAGGTCAGCGAGCACAGGGGTGAATGGGACTTGGTGCGAGTTAGGATACGGGCAGTACTGTTTTGGATGAGCTCAAGTTTATGAAGGGTGGAAGATGGGAGGCCGTGCAGGACAGCATTGGAATAGTTGAACCCGGTGTTAACACAAGCATGGATGAAGATTTTAGCAGCAGATGGGCTGAGGCAGGGGCAGAGACGGGCAACATTTGGAGGTGGAAGTAGGCGGTCTTTGTGATGGAGAAGATATGGGGTCAGAAGCTCAGCTCAGGTTCAAATAGGGTGCCAAGGTTGAGAACTGTCTGTATCAGCCTGAGACATTGGCCAGGAAGGGGGATGGAATTGGTGGCTAAGGAGCAGAATCTGTGGCCAGGCTGTAGACAATGACTTTGGTCTTCCCAGTGTTTAATTGGAGGAAATTGTGGCTCATCCAGGACTGGATGTCGGAAAAGCTGTCTGACAACAAAGAGGCAGTGGAGGCGTCGAAAGAGGTTGTGGTGAGGCAGAGTTAAGTGTTGTTTTGAAATGCAATTACTGTTCTAATGAAAATGAGAAGTCGCACAACACCAGGTTATAGTCCAACAGATTTATTTAAAATTACGAGCTTTCGGAGCTGTTGCCCCTTCGTCAGGTTACCTGACGAAGGAGCAGCGTTCCGAAAGCTCGTAATTTTAAATAAATCTGTTGGACTATAACCTGGTGTTGTGTGACTTCTCATTTTTGTCCACCCCAGTCCAACACCGGCATCTCCGCATCATGTTGTAATGAAAGCAAACGTGGCAGCTAATCTGTGCTCAGAAAGGTCCCACAAACAACAAATAACCCATTGATCTGTTTTTGTTTATGTTGGATGAGAGTGTTGGCCTGGACACCTGAAATACTCCACTGCTTTTCTTTGAATAATGCCATGGGATCTTTGATATTAATCTGAGAAAGGGCCTCAGTTTAACATCTCATCTGGAAGACGGCACCCTTCAACAATACAGCACTCCCTCACCAATGCAGCACTCCCTCAGCAATGCAGCACTCCCTCAGTACTGTACTAAGGTAGGTGCCAAACATACAGTCCGTGGGCTGGATTCGGTCTGGGAAAACTTTGATCTGGTCACAGATTTCCGAATTGGCTGGCCGTCTTTGCTCACTGGGAAAATTTGAATTTGCGGTCGGAAGCGCCAATTGGCTGCATTTCTCGCTCAGAGTTGAAAGCGCTGATCGGCTGAAGCCCGGTCATTTTAAATTGGGCGCGCAAATTCTTTCAGCTGTAGTGTGCGGTCAGTAGCGGTCGGGCTTCTCCTCACTTCTGAAGCATAATTTGATCGTGTTGTAGGTGAATATGTTTTAGAGTTGTCTTTACAGGCTCAGTGGTT
Organism: Squalus acanthias; assembly: GCA_030390025.1. Lineage (NCBI taxonomy): Eukaryota > Metazoa > Chordata > Chondrichthyes > Squaliformes > Squalidae > Squalus > Squalus acanthias. The sequence goes on along the minus strand of CM059426.1, from coordinate 102,382,358 downwards.
TTCACAGACTTGCTGCTTTTTGCAGACTCAGGAATGATTCACCAGTGTAAAAGAAAATAAAGGTATATTGATGCATAAATTTACCTTGTTAATGCTTAATGAAGAAAAAGTACTACTGGAATTGCTTAATGAGACAGCATTAGTTCCCCATGAATCTTCATTGCTTTATTCATTCAACGTTGGTCCCTGATTTTTAAGTTCTGTAGTCACAAGTGGCCAACACGTCTTTATTCAACTGGATAGGCACTTTTGGGAATAAACTTGCAGGGCTACGGGGATAGAGCGGGGAGTGGGATTGACTGGATTGCTCTGCAGTGAGTCGGCACAGACTCAATGGGCCGAATGGCCTCCTTCTGTGCCGTTATGACTCTATGGCTGCGATTTTGCAAATGGATGCGGCTTGGGAGCGGGTCACCTGGTTTCCGGGTTCCAGTCCCGCCCCCAACTGCATCCGACCCATGGACATGATTTTACGTTGATTGGCCTTGTTAAGCCCGCCCTGCGGGCTTGTCGGCCAATTAAGGGGAAGCCGGTCAGATGACGTAATTTGATGACACGTCATCTGCCGGTTTTCTTACAGTGACCACGCACAATTTTTCTTTCACAGCTCATTTCTCAGTGCTTGAAAACATTGAGGTGCTGCAAACACTGACAATCACTGTACAAAGATGAGCTCTTGCACCCAGGCTCCCCAATGACTCCCTCCATAGGCTAGAACTTACCTGCCCGCTCCCCATAACCCTTCACTCCCTTGTCTTGCAAAAATTTGTCTATCTCCACCTTAAATGTATTTAATGACCCAGCCTCCACGGCTCTCTGCGGCAGCGATTTATGACCCTCTGAGAGAAGAAATTCCTCCTCATCTCGGTTTTAAATGGGCGACCCCTTATCCTGATACTATGCCCCCAAGTTCTAGATTCCCCCATGAGGGGAAACATCTTCTCTGCATCTACCTTGTCGAGCCCCCTTAGTATCTTATATGTTTCAATAACATCACCTCTCATTCTTCTAAATTCCAATAAGTATAGGCCCAACCTGCTCAACATTTCTTCATAAGCCAACCCCCTCATCTCAGGAATCAACCGAGTGAATTGTCTCTGAACTGCCTCCAATGTAAGTATATCCTTCCTTAAATAAGGAGACCAAAACTGTATGCAGTACTCAAGGTGTGGTTTCAACAGTACCCTATACAGTTGTAGCAGGACTTCCCTGCTTTTATACTCCAACCCCTTTGAAATAAAGGCCAACATTCCATTTGCCTTTTTGATTATTTGCTGTACCTGCATGCTAACTTTTTGTGTTTCATGCACAAGGACTCCTAGGTCCCTCTGAGCTGTAACATTTGTAATCTCTCTCCATTTAAATAATAACTTGCTTTTTTATTTTTCCTGCCAAACTGGATAACCTCGCACTTTCTCACATTATACTCCATCTGCCAAATGTTTGCCCACTCATTTAGCCTGTCTATATCCCTTTGCAGATTCTTTGAGTCCTCTGCACAACTTGCTTTCACATCCATCTTTGTATCATCTGCAAACCTGGCTACATTACACTCGGTCCCTTCATCCAAGTCATTAATGTAAATTGTAAATAGTTGAGGCCCCAGCACCGATCCCTGTGGCACCCCACTAGTTACCGTTTGCCAACCGGAAAATGGCCCATTTATCCCGACTCTCTGCTTTCTGTTAGTTAGCCAATTCTCTATCCATGCTAATATATTATCCCCAACTCCATGAGCTCTTATCTTATGGAATAACCTTTTATGTGGCACCTCATCGAATGCCTTCTGGAAATCCAAATACACCACATCCACTGGCTCACCTTTGTCCACCATGCTTGTTACATCCTCAAAGAACTCCAGCAAATTTGTTAAACATGATTTCCCTTTCATAAAACCATGCTGACTCTGCTTGACTGCATTATGATTTTCCAAATGCCCTGCTACTGCTTCCTTAATGAAGGACTCCAGCATTTTCCCAACGACAGATGTTAGGCTAACTGGTCTATAGTTTCCTGCTTTCTGTCTCCCTCCTTTCTTAAATAGGGGTGTTACATTTGCGGTTTTCCAATCCACTGTGACCTCTCCAGATTCCAGGGAATTTTGGTATATTGCAACCAATGCATCCACTATCTCTGCAGCCACTTCGTTTAAGACCCTGGGATGCAGGCCATCTGGTCCAGGGGAATTGTCGTCTTTTAGTCCCATTATTTTACCAAGTACATTTTCCTTAGTGATAGTGATTGTCTTTAGTTCCCCCCTCCCTGTGGCCCTTTGATTATCCATTATTGGGATGTTGTTAGTTTCTTCTACCGTGAAGACAGATACAAAATATTTGTTCAGAGTCTCTGCCATTTCCCCGTTCCCCATTATTAATTCCCCATCCTCATTGAAAGGGACTAACATTTACTTTAGCTACTCTCTTCCTTTTTATATACCTGTAGAAGCTCTTACTTTCTGTTTTAGTATTTCTTGCCAGTTTACTCTCATAATTCATCTTCTCTCTCTTTATTTTTTTTTGGCATCCTGTGCTGGTTTTTAAAAATTGCCCAATCTTCTGTCCTCCCACTAATCTTGGCAACATTGTATGCCTTCGTTTTCAATTTGATACCATCCTTTACTTCCTTAGTTAGCCACGGATAGTACTCCCTTCTCTTAAAATCTGTCTTTCTCACTGGAATATATTTTTGTTGAGAGTTATGAAATATCTCCTTAAATGTCTGCCACTGCATTTCAACTGTCTAACCTTTTAATTTATTTTTCCAGTCCACTTTAGTCAGTTCTGCCTGCATGCCATTGTAATTGCCTTTGTTTAAGATCAGGACACTGGTTTGAAATATAACTTTCTCACCCTCCAACTGAATTTGAAATTCAACAATGTTATGATCACTCTTTCCTAGAGGATCCTTTACTATGAGATCATTTATTAATTCTGTCTCATTATACAGTACTAGATCCAAGGTAGCCTGCTCCCTGGTTGGTTCCATTACATACTGTTCTAGGAAACCATCCCGGATACACTCTATGAACTCCTCCTCAAGGCTACCATGGCCAATTTGATTTGTCCAATCAATATGGAGATTAAAATCACCCATGATTATTACCGTACCTTTTTTACAGGCTTCCATTATTTGTTGATTTATACCCTGTCTAATATTATTGCTACTGTTCGGGGGCCTGTAGACTATGCCCACCAGAGACTTTTGCCCCTTATTATTTTTTATCTACACCCAAATCGATTCTACATCTTGATCTTCTGAGCCAATATCACTTCTCACCACAACTCCACCCCACCTCCCTTTCCTTTCTGTCTATCCTTCCAAATTGTCAAATACCCTGGAATATTCAGTTCCCAGCCCTGGTCACCTTGTAACCGTGTCTCTGTAATGGCAATCAGATCATAACCATTTGTATCTATTGGAATTGGAGGCCAGGATATGACATCGGAGTCTGAGGCAGATGATCATTGGCCTTTGTTGGGGAGTGTTGGCGATCAAGGGGCAGTGGTGGTCCACATTCTTTAAATGTGGGATCAGGAGGAACACCTCTGCTTCTCCCGGCTCCACATCCAGGTAGTATATTTAAAAAACTTACCTTATTGGCAACTGGCGGTCCTGAGGTGGGGGCCTGAAACAATGGTTAGGTCCTTTATTTGCATATGCAAAGGGCCTAACGCCTGTTTCAGGCGCGGGCACTGCACGTCGATATTTTGTCCTCACCCAATATGGCGGATGGTGCACTTGCGGCAAGTAATGTGTGCGCACGTTCCACCCACCATATTAGGGTCTTAGTCGGCCCATTTGCACCCTAAAAATGAGTGCTGCGCGGCCAAATTTCTCAGCCTTGAATTGTAAACACTGTCGCAATATAGGAAATAAAGTCCAAAAGTAAGTACCAATATGTTTTATCTTTATCTATTTCTATTTTATTACATTTTGTTGAATGTGGCCTACGCCAATTGCCAGTATATTGGATCAGGCCCACCATATAAAATGAGTTTGACATCCCTGATCTAGATTATGTAATAAAATCCTTAGTGGAGCTTGAACTCACAATCTTTTGACTCAGAGGCAAAAGTGTGATCGCTGAGCCAGGGCACCAGTAGAAGCATTTGTGATGGGTGTAGTTAAAATGTTATCAGTTGAACAGCATTCTACATTGCAAGACACTGCAGGGTATTAGTCTGCTGTGCTGCATTGTATGCTTGTGTGTGAGGGAGTGAATAAGTGACTGAATAAGGAAGGAAAGCATCAAATGCAAAGAATGATACTAGCCACGAGCTTGGGAGAGGCCTCTGACTCTCTCCTCCATCACTACCTCTATTGCCTCTATGCCTATGCTCTCTGGAACCTCTACTCATAAGTAGTCTCGATTCACAGGTTATTTCTACATCTGCTGCCTTCTGGAACATACAGCCTTCTCCTGCAAACAGATAGAAATGTTGGAAGGAGGAATGTGACAGATGTGTGCCACTTAGGCACAAACAATACCAGCTAGCTTATATGAATGTGTGAGCATGCAGCATTAAGAAAAATTGTACTGACATTACATTTGATGTTCATTACCTGCAACATTTAATGGAAGACCTGGTGGTTTTAATGGGGGATTTTAACTTTCATATAGATTGCGATAAGCAGACTAGCTCATGTCAGAAAGTTAGTGAATTTCTTGAGTGTGTTCAGGATAGTTTTCTGCAACAATATGTCCGAGAATCAACAAGGGGGCAGGCCATATTAGCTTTAGTAATGAGCCAGATTTAGTTAACAGCCTAACGGTGCATGAACATTTATCTAATAGCGATCATAATATGATCAAGTTCAATGCAGTGTTTGAAAGGGAGAAACGCGAAGCAGCTACTAAGATTCTAGATTTAGGTAAGGCTGACTTCAATGCGATGAGGCAGAGACTGTTCACAGTAAACTGGGTAAATCTCTTAATGGGTAAAACAACAGTCGGATGTGTTCAAAAAAGAAATGAATGTGATACAGAACCTGCTAATACCCCTAAGGGACAAGCTCTACTTGACAAAAAAAAAGCAATGGATGACTAAAGAGGCAAGGGACAACGTAAAACTAAAAGAAATTGCATACAAGAATGCAAAAACTTGCACAGATCCTGGTGACTGGGAAAGGAAAGAAAGACTTACATTTATATAGCACCTTTCACGACCACCGGACGTCTCAAAGCACTTTACAGCCAATTAAGTACTTTTTTGGAGTGTAGTCAATGTTGTAATGTGGGAGATATACAAAGAACAACAATAGGTGACAAAACAGATAGTAAGAGCTATAAAAAGGGAGTATGAAAAGAAACTTGCAAGGCTTATCAAAATCAACACACACATTTTTTACAATTATATTAGGAAAAAGTGTGTGGTCAGGAGCAATGTGGGCCCCTTGAAAACTGATAACGGTGAGATTGTCATTGATAATCAGGAAATGGTGGACACGTTGAATAATTACTTTGTGTCATTATTTACAGTAGAGGAAGAGGATAGCATGCTGGAAATCCCAAGGAAACTAATATTGTATCAGGGATAGGGACTTAACAAAATTAACATAAGCAAAATAACAGTAATGAAAAAAATAATGGCAATAAAGAGTGACAAATCCCCAGGACCAGATGGTTTCCATCCTAAGGTTTTAAAGGAAGTAGGTGAGCACATTGCAGATGCCCTAACTATAATTTTCCAAAGTTCTCTCGATTTGGGAACTGTTCCTTTAGATTGGAAAATTGTGCATGTCACACCGCTATTTAAGAATGATGAGAGAGGGAAACCAGGGAATTATAGACTAGTTAGTCTAATATCTGTTGTCAGGAAATTACGAGAGTCTATAATTAAAGATAGAGCGACTTAACACCTTGAAAATTTTCAGCTGATCAGAGAGAGCCAGCATGGATTTGTGAAAGATGGGACATGCCTCCCAAACTTGAGGTGACTAAAGTAGTGGACAGGGGAATATCTATGGATGTTATTTATATGGACTTCCAGAAGGCATTTGATAAAGTCCCTCATAAGAGACTGTTAGCAAAGTTGAAGCTCATGGAATTGAAGGCAAATTATTGACCTGATTAGGAAATTGACTGAGCGGCAGAATACAGAGAGTAGGGATAATGATACTCTAATTGACCAGATGTGACTAGTGGCGTCCCACAAGCATCTGTGTTGGGACCTCAACTATTCACCATATTTATTAACAACTTAGATGATGGGATAGAAAGCCACATATCCAAGTTTGCCGATGATACAAATATAGGCGACATTGTAAGTAGGGTAGATGGAAGCATAAAATTACAAAGGGGACGATTTTCCCACTGGAGGTGAGATGGAGGCGGGTTTCAGTTTGGGTCGGTTTGAAACTCGCCTCCACTGATAGGTTTCAAAAATTTGCGATTTTCCCGTGATTGGCCACTTGATTTCAGAGGTGTGGGATGCCCTTGCTCAATTAATGTTTTGGGACTGAAACTCACCTCTGTTGACAGCACTTCTCCAGTCTGATTTTATGGCTTCTTGCTCCATTGGCTCATTCCACAGCATTTCTGCGTCTCCTGCACCACCTCCAACATCTTTTGAGAAACCACTATGTCCAATTCCAAGGCAAGGGCCTCCCCGAGGCTCTCGGATGAGGCGTTGCAAATGTTGTTGGAGGGGGTGACCGCTAGCATGGAGGTGCTCTTCCACTCATCTCGGAGGAAGAGGCCTGCCAAAGAAACCAAGGCTGTGTGAGTACAGCTGGCAAGGGATATAACCTCCAGATCTGTGTGCAGATTGGGAGACTGTTTCTGTGTATTGATGAAATGCCATCCCTGTTGGAAAGCATTAAAATGATTTGCAGCCAAAATTTTGGCGTTACGCCATCTGTTCTTTCGCCTTAGGCAGCTCCACATTGCGGGCACCGCCACACTTGCGTTGTCAGGTTGGTGGCCTGAGTGAAAGGAGGCCAGAGAGTCCATTGTCAATGATGTCCTAGGATGGAGCAAAGGACATGTGCCAACTTGGGCAACCTATGCAAATCAGGCCATGATAAGTTCACCCCTTGCATCCTGAGCTCTGACCTCCTCCTCCTCCAGATCCTCCTCCTCTTCCTCCTCCTCATCCTCATCTGAGGTCCATGCAGAATGAAAACGAATGGTTCCCATGCTGCTTGTAGATGCCTCCTTTGGGGAAGCACTCATTGCAACCGGGTACAGGGTCTTCCAAGCAGGTCCCACAGTTGATGGAGTCAAGCTATAGCACCTCCGACTTCGGAAGGCCTTCTAAAAGTGCTCAGAGACCTATTAAAGCCAAGGTCTGGCACCTGCAAATAATCTTGCTGCAATAAAAGATGTCTTGTTAGACCTGCAGTTGTGAGGAGGCCACCCACGAGTCAACCCGCCAGGTTTACCTGGCGTGGTTTACGAGGTGCGTGGATCACACCGAAAAGCTGGAAAAATTACGAGGGCCTCTCAAAATAGGCTTATAGAGGCCCTTAACGAGCATTTAAGGATGTTAAATAGCGCAATGGCCAGCTGGAGGCGGGAGCATTTCCCGACCTCCAAAATCGGAACCGGCAAAATTCCGCGGAGGCGGGTTGGAGGCGGGTTCCAAAGCCGACCTCTTTGAATCTGATTTTCCCGCCTTTCCCGCCTCCAAACCCGCCTCCTCCGAATTCAGAAAATCGCCCCCAAAGAGATATTAATGGATTAAGTGAATGGGCAAAACTGGCAAATGGATTTCAATTTAGACAAATGTGAGGTCATCCACTTTGGACCTAAAAAGGATAGAACAGAGTACTTTCTAAATGGTGAAAAGCTAGAAACAGTGAAGGTTCAAAGAGACTTGGGGGTCCAGGTACATAGAGCATTAAAATGTCATGAACAGGTACAGAAGATAATCAAAAAGGCTAATGTAATGCTGGCTTTTATATCTAGAGGACTAGAATACAAGGGGGTAGAAGTTATGCTGCAGCTACAGCCCTGGTTAGACCACACCTGGAGTACTGTGAGCAGTTCTGGGCACCACACCTTAGGAAGTATATATTGGCCTTGGAGGGAGTGCAGCATAGATTTACCAGAATAATATCTGGACACCAAAGGTTAAACTACGAGGTGAGATTACACAATTAGGGTTGTATTCCCTAGAATTTAGAATATTAAGGAGTGATTTGATTAAAGTTTTCAAGATATTAAGGGGAACTGATAGGGTAGATAGAGAGAAACTATTTCCACTGGTTGGGGATTCTAGGACTAGGGGGCATAGTCTAAAAATTAGAGCCAGACCTTTCAGGAGTGAAATTAGGAAGTTAGAAGTTTGGAACTCTCTTCCACAAATGGCAACTTATGCGAGGCCAATTGTTAATTTTAAATCTGAGATTGATAGATGTTTGTTAACCAAAGGTATTAAGGGATATGGGGCTAAGGTGGGTACATGAAGTTAGGTCACAGATCAGCCATGATCTCATTGAATGGCAGAACAGTTTTGAGCGGGGTAAATAGCCTACTCCTGTTTCTATGTATACAGTGTTTTGGAAGAACATGAGCACACCTATGCACTGAAAGATGAACAGTGGCAAAGTACACTGCATTCTACATTTGTGATGGTGCATTAAGTTTTTAGTGATGAGCAATAAAGAGGCTTTGCAAGATGACCTGTCAAAATGGTTGCACATTTACTCTGAAAACCTTGAGCAGCCTGGCACATTTCTTACCTGCTTCCAGGTGTCAGCCTGAGATGAGATTGATCAGTCACCTCCATCCATTTTGCCCAGTTGGTTATCTTTATTGCAGGGTGGCCCTCTCCTTGAAATACAGCCACCATTGTTGCAGGACCCCAGCAGCAGGATCCCTAAACCATTATCAGTGAACATGGTGATTTGGCCTCCAGACATTTTCTAATCACCTCTAGTAGGACATCTTTAAGAGCTGTTGGAGCTGCCTGGAAATTTTGCCTCTGACCTCTGGGCACACCCAGCTTTTATGTGTTAAGTGCAGGAAGCCTTGAACAAATACTCAAATTTGCTGACTTCACATTGTGGTGTGAGGTCAACCTCTTGCCCCACACAGGACACAATGCCCACTGTGCAATGGCCTTGGTGACACTTTGCTGGAACCAAATTATCAGACCCTTTAAGAAAGTTTTAAATATAAAAAAAGATAATTCAATCCACTCCTGAGGAAAGGTCTAGCAACTGTCATCCTACCTTCAAAAACCAACAAAATGGGCAAAATCTTATAGTCTACTCTGTCTACCCATAACTGGTTGCCTTTTCTAGATCATTTTTAATTGACTCTTGACAAGAGAAAAATTAATTTAAATGAGTTTTTGAAAAATTGTGTTTACCACACGTTACGTATGACCTTAAAACATTTTTGCCTGCTGCCATTGCAAACAAGAATCTTAAAAAGAATAGCCAAGAAAATCCTCACTTGCTTCATGACTGCCCCACCTTTTTAAAACAACAGGTGCTTTTTTATCAGAAGTACAGTTACCAAGCCAAAAATAATTCAACAATCAAACATTTTACAGGGGTGAAGGGGAGGGGGAGGGGGAGAATGAGGGGAGGGTTGCCTCTCTTGAAACATGCCAGAAGTGACAAACTAATTGTAATATAATCCTGACTGGAATTACTGTTGCTTGTTTACATACAGTAAAATGTAATAGTTCTTTTAAAATTTTTGTCTACATAGATATAATTTATGAAATGATGTGGCAAACATCTACCAAGAGATCAAATAGCCTTTTTAGTGGGAAAGTGTATAAATCGAACATTCATGGCTTGAGGCACAGAAAAAGTAATTCCCAGGCTGGATAAAATAAGATCGACTAATCTCCAGTGCTGATGAAAATCATTGTATGGTCATGGTATTAGCCCAGTTGAAATAATAAGGCAACGTGCAGTTTGATAGATATTTTCAAAAGGAATCATGGTATCTTGCTGTATTCACTGTAACAGGAATCCTGGTATCTTGCTGTATTCACTGTAACAGTGTTGTAACTGGACCAAAGCAAAACACTTAAGTGAAAATCACAGCACGGTAAAAGCACAGCTCGGTAAAAGCACAGCACGGTAAAATCACAGCACGGTAAAATCACAGCACGGTAAAATCACAGCACGGTAAAAGCACAGCACGGTAAAAGCACAGCACGGTAAAAGCACAGCACGGTAAAATCACAGCACGGTAAAATCACAGCACGGTAAAAGCACAGCACGGTAAAAGCACAGCACGGTAAAATCACAGCACGGTAAAAGCACAGCACGGTAAAAGCACAGCACGGTAAAATCACAGCACGGTAAAATCACAGCACGGTAAAAGCACAGCACGGTAAAAGCACAGAACGGTAAAATCACAGCATGGTAAAAGCACAGCACGGTAAAAGCACAGCACGGTAAAATCACAGCACGGTAAAAGCACAGCACGGTAAAAGCACAGCACGGTAAAATCACAGCACGGTAAAATCACAGCACGGTAAAATCAAGTTGAGAAGTATTCTACAGAGATCTTCTGAAACTCTTCTTCATCGTTGTCTAGATCCAGGGCTGTCTGCTGCTCTTGGGCATCCACAAATGTCAGCATAAAGTGTATGATGACATTATACAAGCTCTAACTGCACCATGCTGCTGTTGCATTGAGGATAACGGCCAGTCAGGGGCAGAGTGAGTGATGACCTGACATTTTGTCGAAATAGCTTTCATAGCAAAGCAGTTGTCACAGTGCCAGCAGTACTGCTGAGCTCTTCTAAATGTGAAATTTAAGATTACCCTGAAACTTTTTTTAATGACCTATGGATCAGGATGCACTGTTAAAACTGTTGTTATGCTGCAAGAATTGTCTCTGGGTGAATAAATTGACATTAAGTTAGTGCCCCCTCACTCATGGCTGGGTTTTGTCTAAAGCTCAGACTACTCACAACGCATGGCTCACTTCCCTTGGCTGCCTACACATCAACCTTGTTAATGCCAACCCACCAGTCCTGGAGCGGTGCCGTACTTGTGCTGGTAATAGATTGAGTGAACTTCATTCGTGTTATGTCTGTTGTAATTATTATACGGGAACCAAATGTAAAAGTTAGGTAAGACCTTTGTGGAAAGTTTAAGAGTTCATAAGAGGTTTATGGATTCCAGAAGAATTAGTACATCCTGAAATTCAGTGCTAAATTTACTGAAACCAGGATGAATTCAATCCCAAATTGCTCACATAACAACAACAACATTTAGGGACAAAATTTCAATGTTATTTCCTGTAACACCACAAAATCACTATTTTCGACATATTTTAAAATCCCTTGATGTGAATTTAAAACCTTCTTCTTAGCTGTGATTAATTTGATCTTGGCAAAGCTCTGAGAACCAATTTGCACATCCTCATCTGCTTTTTCATTGGATTTTGCATTCTGGAGCACTGCTCTTCGCAGTGTCAATCTGCAGACGTAAAGTTGCTTGATGGATATGACATCATTGGGTCATACTCTTGTAACCCGATCATCAAATTTTGTATTTGCAAAGGACATTAGAAACATAAGGAACAGGAATAGACCATTCAGCCTCTTGAGGCTGTTCCGCCATTCTATTAGATCATGGCAGATCTGTAGCTCAACTCCCATTTATCCGCCTTTGTTCCACATCGCTTGATACAATCATTTAAAGATTTCACAAATAGACTAATGAGCAGCTTGTGGTCCATTTCACCATTTACAGTGCATCCAAATACAAACTAACTGAACCTCAAACAAGCAGACATAACGGGCCGTATTTTGCGTGGATAAGAACAGCGGTCACCGCTATAACGGGGTAAATCGGAGAGTAACTCCCGGTGTTCACACATGCGCAGTTAAACGCGGAAATCCGGAAGTTGCTTTCAGAGATACCCTGCTCCTCTACAAGGGCCGCTGTTGCAATCCTTGCTGATAGACTCTGTACTGAAATTAATGCAATGGCGTGAACTTGGGGTACTTGCCCACTAGTTGCACTCTAAAAACGGCTGGAAAAGTTAGGGCTGTGCATTCAGGAGTAAGAGTATTTTTAACAGCGCGATAATTGCTGCCAAACAACTGCTCTGGCCCCAACAATGTAATTTTATAAGTGTAGAGTTTCATTCCCTCAGATGTTATTTAGTGTTGGAGATATAAAAAAATAAAAATGAAGATAAATTTTCTTTTTACTTTTTCTGTCCGTCTCTTTTATCTCTCTGGCTTAATCTCATCTGTCTTTCTAAATCTTTATTCTGCTTTCTGTACATGATTTAAATCTAATTTATACTTCCTGGTTTAGACTCTGCGTGACTCAGTGAGGATTCTTCAATCTGATTGGTTGAAGAGCCTCGCTGTTGCTTGATCTGCTCACAGATGCCACAGATGCCCTGCAGAGGGTGCCACGCTGGATCAGACGCTTGATTACAGCACGTCTGTTCTCTGAACCAGCACATGAGTGCAAAAGACAAGGCTGAAGCGCTTTCAACCAACTTCAGCCAGAAGTGCCGAGTGGATGATCCATATCGGACTACTCCTGAGGTCCCCACCATCACAGAAGCCAGTCTTCAGCCAATTCGATTCACTCCACGTGATATCAAGAAACGGCTGAGCGCACTGGATACAGCAAAGGCTGTGGGCCCCGACAACATCCCGGCTATTGTGCTGAAGACTTGTGCTCCAGAACTAGCCGCGCCTCTAGCCAAGCTGTTCTAGTACAGCTACAACACTGGCATCTACCCGACAATGTGGAAAACTGCCCAGGTATGTCCTGTCCACAAAAAACAGGACAAATCCAACCCGGCCAATTACTGCCCCATCAGACTACTCTCAATCATCAGAAAAGTGATGGAGGGTATCATCGACAGTGCTATCAAGCAGCACTTACACACCAATAACCTGCTCACTGATGCCCAGTTTGGGTTCTCCCAAGACCACTCAGCTCTCAACCTCATTACAGCCTTGGTCCAAACATGGACAAAGGAGCTGAATTCTAGAGGTGAGGTGAGAGTGACTGCCCTTGCATCAAGGCAGCATTTGACCGAGTGTGGCATCAAGGAGCCCTAGTAAAACTGAAGTCAATGTGTAAGGGGTGTGACCTGTGGCTCTGTGCTTAGCCTGGGTGCTAGTGCGAGGTTAGGCCTTGTTGCCTGTTCTGGTCTCCAGCCAGCCTGGTAACACTAGACACCTGTGAGTGGTTCGACCCACTCGCCCTTACGGTTCTAACACTGGACTTAGGTGCGAGAGCAATAATGCAGAGAAAACTCAGGTAGACCCGGTTGAATAGTGCGAAATGGAAAATCTTTATTGCATATTATTCAAGATTATGAAATACATGTCATAAGCACAGATTAATGACAGTACAATCTTACACGCAGTTATGTAACTAATTTTAGGGAAACGAGGAGCGCACGACACATCGTAAAAGGGGGCACACATTACAATTATCCTTAAAACTTAAACCCTCCCCTATCAATACCTGTCCGAAACTAGATTTGTAGGATCGAGACTCATGCTCACCACTCGTGATAACACGGAGAATTCCGAAACTCTGCTCGGATGTTTTTCCCGCAGCACCTGATCACCCACGTGTTGATCAGGGGTCTCTGTACCCCACTTGTTTACTCGTTTCTGCTCCGGCTAGCAGGCTGGACCGTCTGCTGTCATGAAGATCTGTGTTGTCCTCGGAGTTCCGACACTACTCAAAAAAGAGTCTTCCTGTGCCCTTACACCGATGCGATAAAATTCGAAGAATGGTCTTCCTGGGCAAGGAAAAGTGTTTATTCGACTTACAGGCGCGGTCGTGGCTTACTGACCGTGGCGATACGTATTGTCGTCTTCTTCTCTTCTCATCTCATCTCATCTCATCTCATCTCATCTCGGGCCTTCGGTTCCAACACCGTTTACCGACTTCTCGGGATGGTGTGCCCGTTTCAAGGCCTCACAGCCCAGTTCTACACAGATCTTCGCGGCAAGCCACGAGGTTGATCCTGGCGGATCAGAAAGTTCAATAGTCTTCCAGCAAGTCGAGCAGCAAGAGGCAGAGACAGCAGTCAAGAGTCAAGAGGCAGAGTCAAGAGACAGATGGACGGTTGTACCTTACAGTTATAGTGCTGTAATTCCTCTTTTCCCGCCCAATCTTAATGTCTTTCTTTTGTCAGGGTTTTGGCGCTCAAACTTCTTGTATAGTGTGATCTCCGTTTTAATGGGTTTCAGTGATACTTGTAACTGTCTGAGTACCCGTTAATACTTCTCCCATTGTGGAACCGGCCAGTATTCTCCCTGGAGGGTTTTTTGGGGCTTCCAAATGTTTTCTGTAACTACCCGCAAACGGCTCTCTCATCGTAGAGTCGTGGGGATTTTGCATATTAATGTCTTTGGATGGGTTCTTGATCGCTCGGTACAATAGCCCTTATTCGCATCTGGGAGACCGATTCCAGTATTTATGTGTAAAATGCAACCCATTATGTCTTGTGAATTATCTCAAATGTGCTGAGTCTTGTCCGATCTCGCACAAATGTTTATTGGAACGCCATCTTGTCTGCTCATTGAAAAGTCTAGAACGTTCTGCCACGAGGCGTGGCGGCCATTTTACAGGCTGTTTGTGTCCACTTTGAAAACCTGACAGCATTCTGCTGAAATAAAGCTGTTTGTACGAAACTATGTGTCTCCTTCTTATTTTATAAAATCGTGATAATTTTGCGAATTCTACAAATGGGAATCAGGAGGAAAATGCTCCACGGGCTGAAGTCATACCTGGCACAAAGGAAGATAGTTGTGGTGGTTGAAGGTCAATCATCACAGCCCCAGGACATTGCTGCAGGAGTTCCTCAGGGCAGTGTCCTAGGCCCAACCATCTTCAGCTGCTTCATGAATGACCTTCCCTCCAAGATAAGGTCAGAAATGGAGATGTTCGCTGATGACTGTACTGTGTTCAGCGCCATTCACAACTCCTCAGATAATGAAGCAGTCCATGCCCGCATGCAACAAGACCTGGACGACATTCAGGCTTGGGCTGATAAGTGGCAGGTAACATTCGCACCGCAGACGTGCCAGGCAATGACTATCTCCTACAAGCGAGAGTCTAACCACCTCCCCTTGATATTCAATGGCATTACCATCGCTGAATCCCCCACTATCAACATCTTGGGGGTCACTATTAACCAGAAACTTAACTGGACCAGCCACATAAATACTGTGGCAACAAGAGCAGGTCAGAGGCTAGGTATTCTGTTGCGAGTGTCTCACCTCCTGACTCCCCAAAGCCTTTCCACCATCTACAAGGCACAAGTAAGGAGTGTGATGGAATACTCTCCACTTGCCTGGATGAGTGCAGCTCCAACAACACTCAAGAAGCTTGACACCTCTTCCACCTAGAAGGACAAGGGCAGCAGGTGCATGGGAACACCACCACCTCCAAGTTCCCTTCCAAGTCACACATCATCGTGACTTAGGAGTACATCGCTGATCTTTCATCTTCGCTGGGTCAAAATCCTGGAACTCCCTCCCTAACAGCACTGTGGGAGTACCTTCACCACACGGACTGCAGTGGTTCAAGAAGGCGGCTCACCACCACCTTCTCAAGGGCAACTAGGGATGGGCAATAAATGCTGGCCTTGCCGGCGACGGCCACATCCCATAAGCGAATAAAAAAGAACTTTGTGAGCAGCTGTCAACGAGGTGAGCGGTGAGCACCGTTCCTTCGCCGCTGACCGCAAAATCCGATTCAATGCTTACCAAATTTTTGTCCGTCTATGGATATATTATGGCTGATTCTATAATTGGGAGCTTCCTGCAAGGAGGAGTGGAACTTAATGGAGCGAAAATCAGGGACTGCGGGCCTGCAGTTTCCTGACCAGTGCTCCCTGTGAGGTTGTTCTTTGCTGGGTCCGCCAGTCAGGGAATCAGCCCTCTTGTTTCAACATGAGTCACTCAACATGTTGCAATGGGGTGCCTCTGATCATCAGAAATCTGTTCTCCGTGATGATTCTAATGAAGTTTTTAATTCTCTGTTCAAGCTTGCAGACCTTCAGAACCTGCATGACTAGCTCTTTTAAGTTTTCCCATGCTTTTTCATGTTTGCTATTCCATCTCCATTCACAATAGTCTTTCCTCACAGTTTTCTGGCAAGTGATTTATTTCCAAAAACTTTCATGTGAATATTACCAGTTGACTGACCATGCCTAAAAGGCACATTTTATTTCATTGTGGATATGGCATGTGCTCAATAGCTGAGAATTTTATATTGTCAGACTTGGTGCCATCACCATTAATGATGTCACCAAAAAATTTCAACTCCTTGGCCTAGAAATTCGCAGAATTACAGCTCTCCGTTAAGGTTCGTTTCTGGGGGGGAAAATGGCATCCGGCCTCCTCTGGCACGGGACTCGGTTGCCGCTCTTTTGGTGAGGACCATAGCACAGCCGTTAGCAGCGCTGGCCCTAGAAATGCAAATCAGCAGAGCGTGACACCATGTCTGCAAATTTAAACCTTTCGCTGACTTTAAAGCTGGGTCCTAAAAATGTTTTTTTAATTTGTTTATGGGATGTGGGTGGTTATTGCCCATCCCTAGTTTCCCTTGAGAAGGTGGTGGTGAACTGCCTTCTTGAAACGCTGCAGTCCGTGTGGTGACGGTACTCCCACAGTGCTGTTAGGGAGGGAGTTCCAGGATTTTGACCCAGCGACGATGAAGGATTGGCGAAATATTTCCAAGTCAGGATGGTGTGTGACTTGGAAGGGAACTTGGAGGTGATGGTTCCCATGCGCCTGCTGTCCTTGTCCTTCTAGATGGTAGAGGCCGTCGGTTTGGAAGGTGCTGCCGAAGGAGCTTTGGCGAGTTGCTGCAGTGCATCTTGTAGATGGTACACACTGCAGCCACGGTGCGCCAGTGGTGGAGGGAGTGAATGTTTAAGGTGGTGGATGGGGTGCCAATCAAGCAAACTGCTTTATCCTGGATGGTGTCGAGCTTCTTGAGTGTTGTTGGAGCTGCACTCATCCAGGCAAGTGGAGAGTATTCCAACACACTCCTGACTTGTGCCTCAGTACAAGTACACTCAGAAAAGCGAGCGTGCAGCAGACCTACAGAGATAATGGCCTAGAAATTCGTGTGGCCGGCTTGCCACGGGGGTAAGGATCACGCGCGCTCTTACCCACCGCGCCTGCCGTTGTGTTTTGGGCCCACAGGAACTTCGGGTCCTGGGCCTCTCCAAAGAGCCGGCGCGCAGTGCTTGCGTGTTCCAGGGGCGCAGTTAGTGCGATGCGACCCCTGGGATCACGTGGGCCATGGAGAGCCAATGGCAGCAGACCATCTTTCATTCATAGATTTGACAGGAGACCTGTCAAATCTGTGAATTGAAATCGGCCCCAAAAGAACAGCTAAACTTAAAATAAATTTAAAAAAAAACATCACATTTATAAAATAACTATAGTTAAATAAATTAACCACTTTAAACAAAAATTAAAATTTTTGAAAAAATTAAAATACTTTTTAAAAGTTATAAAAATAAACTTACCTTTCTTTAAAGTATCTAAAAAAGATAAACCTGTTGAATTTTTTTTTAAATTATACTTAATTAACCACTTACCTTGTTCAAAAGGGGTCTTACGCCTCCTTTTTATTAGCGTAGAATCTTCAATATTTACCCTCGCGTAGAAACCTGAAAAAAAACCTAAGTGTGCTGCGTGCACGCAGCCTCTAGCGCGCACGCGGTTCACCTAGGAACCGCCCCCTTCACCATACCGGAAGTTCCGGTTTCCCGCGCATGCGCAGTGCATGCAGGAAACTGGCACTTCGGGAATGAATACGGGTGAGTACACACTGTGTACTCACGCGGGAAGGGCCGAATTTTGGGGCCAATGTCAGCGCTTCTTAAAGGGTCACAAACATGTTTCAGGTAAGTTCGGACTAAAGCTCTTGGAGTGGATTTTATATATTTTATTGAAGTAGTGGCTTGGTGCAATAGATGTTAAAAGTTTTTAAAGTGTGCACGAAGTGCAGGGAGTGCTGCTGAATGCTTGAAAGGCCTCAAATGGTAAAAGAAGGCCTCATGAGAAGACAGAAAATGGTGGAAATACTCAGCAGGTCAGACAGCATCCGTGGAGAGAGAAACAGAGTTCACGTCTCAGGTCGAGATGCTGAGTATTTCTAGCATTTTCTGCTTTTCTTTCAGATTTCCAGCATCCGCTCGCAGAGGGAAGAGGAAGACGCAGGAGAGGAAAACGCAGGAGAGGAAGAATTGAAAGGAAGGATGCACCCCAGACAGTTCCTTTCTGGCCAGGATACCCGGGATGGAATCATCCACCAGCGGTGCCACTGACCACAACCCCAATTCCCCTTTCAACATTAGTCCCACACCTTACCTTCCATCTGTTACTGACTATCACAACGTGCTCTTGGCCACAATGCTGAAATAAAAGCCACCACAAAGCAAACTTTCCAATCCAACTTTATACATCTATCCATCCAATATGACATCAAGAAATCAACTAATCACCCTTGTGCATTCCCTTAGTGACTGTCTTGCATGTGCCTTTGCTTATTCTACTAGTGCTACCCCAGTGGCTGCAGCATGGCTGGTGGAAAGCTGCTGACTTTCAGTGGGGGACATTGCAAATGATCTTGCAGGGTGACCTCGAGGAGCTGGTGGCTGCGAGTGTCAAATTGAGTGATGGTGTTTCTTCTTCTTCTTCACTCTCCTCTCCCTCTGCTTGGTCAACCACTGGCTTGGCAGGCTGGATTTCTTGGGTGTGTGAAATGAGGAAGGCACAAGGTTAGAGTTGTGGTGAGGGGAGGGCGGGAAATCAAGAGTTGCATTGAAAAAGGATGATAATGTATGAGGATACTAGCATCTTGTATCCATTCAGCCCCGCTGCTGGCCAAGGGCTCAGCCATGCCCCTGCCAAGAATGACCAGCACGATCTCCTTCAAGGGGGTGAGGTGGAGTTCGGAATGGGAGATACCCCTCCTGTTTGGTAGAGATTGTTTGTAGGTGAGTGATGGGGAGGATCATGCAATGAGCAGTGTGCAAGGCTAGTGGTGCAGTTGGTAGGAAATGGATTTTGAAGATGCATTCATTGACCTTGACCATTGATCTGGGGTCATGAAGCTTCTTTGGGCACTGGAACCTGGAAGGCTGGCAGTGACAGCCTCGGTGATCTGGTCCCACATCCTTCTTTCTGGAGTTCCTCATGGCCCCTGTGGGTAGAGGACCTCTGATGCAGTGCTGACCCCCTGCACAAAGCTGGAGTGTTGCATGTGAGACCCTGGGTGCCCCTTCCCTGGCTTCTTGAGCCATTTTCATTGGTGCTGTATCACTTTTACCATTTTCTTAGGTGCGGATGGTAAATCAGCTTTAAGAGCTGAAGACTGCTATTTTGGAGTTATTTTTAATGATGTTTTTTTAGAAGGCAGTTGCGCTCTAAGGGCTTAAAACTGCCTATTTTAAATGATATTCTTTTCATTTTAGAAGGCAGTTCCCCTTTAAGGGACTGCACTGCTTTCTAAAATGACAGCCTTGCTTTAAGACAACACTGTTCTTGCTTCAGGGACACTACGGCCACGTTACATTGGGCCTCCTTCTGAGGTACTGCCGGAAAAAGAGGGTTGCATGGTAAGTTTAGCGCTGCGCTAATGTAAATGAGCAGACAGCACCAAAATGCCGGTGATGCCTGCGCTATGAATTCAGGCAGCCATTAACTGCGGCCCATGGTGGCACTAGCAAGTTTTCGGCATACTGTAATTTCTAGGCCAATGTCTCCAAATACATTAATACAAAAAGAAAATACTGCAGATGCTGGAAATCTGAAATAAAAACAGAAAATGCTGGAAATACCCAGCAGGTCAGGCAGCATCTGTGGAGAGAGAAACAGAGTTAACGTTTCAGGTCGATGACCTTTCATCAGAACTGGAAAAAAGCAGGAAATGGAACAGATTTTTAAGCAAGTGTAGGGGCTGGGAAAGGGGGGAGGGGATGAAAGAACAAAAGGGAAGGTCTGTGCTGGGATAGAAGGCAGGAGAGGTTAAGAGACATTAAGAGATATTCAAGGCAAAAGGAGATGGTAATAGGACAGGTTAAGAAACAAAGGATGGCTCTAGATGAAGTGTAAATTGCGCTGGCAGAATGGAAGACAGCTGCCATGTGGGAGAGAAGAAAAGACACAAACAAAAGGTGTGTTATGAACTGAAATTGTTGAACTCTATTTGAGTCCAGAAGGCTGTAAAGTGCCTAATCGAAAGATGAGGTGCTGTTCCTCGAGCTTACACTGCGCTTCAGTGGAACAATGCAAGAGGCCGAGGACAGTGAGGTCTGAGTGGGAGTGGAGCAGAGAATTAAAGTGACAGGCGACCGGAAGCTCGGGGTCCCCCTTACGGACTGAATGGAGGTGTTCCGCAAAGCAGTCACCCAATCTGCGTTTGGTCTCCCCAATGTAGAGGAGATTGCATCGTGACCCCATCCCTTCTCCCAATCTCACCCCCTGCCGTGTTTTCACTATCCCCTCTGACCTTCCCCTCTCTGACCCCGAACGATCAGTCCTCAGCAAAGGCCTGAGCTTCATCCCCTTACGCCCCCACCTCAATGAATTTTGAGCTCGGCACGATGCTGAGCTCTTTTTCCACCGCCTTCGTCTCCGTGCCCACTTCTTTGGCCAGGAGTCTTCCCCCGGCATGGCCGACCCTTTCTCCTGCTTTCAGAATTCTCGTTCTACCTGGACCCCTCCCTCTGGCCTCTTAACCTCTCTAGATCTTTTCATTGCAAACTGCCGGCGTGACATCGGCCGTCTCCATTTCTCTGCTCCCCTTGCTCACTCCAACCTACCTCCCTCTGAACTTGCAGCACTCCATTCTCTCAGATCCAACCCCAACATTGTCATTAAACCTGCTGACAAGGGGGTTGCTGTTGTTGTTTGGCAAACCGACCTCTACCTAGCGGAAGCTGAACTCCAACTCTCCGACACCTTCTCCTACCTCCGCCTGGACCATGACCCCACTACCAAACATCAAGCCACCGTGTCCAAGACTGTTACTGACCTCATCTCCTCTGGAGATCGTCCCCCAAGGCCACCAACCTCATAGTTCCCCAACCCCGCACAGCCCGCTTCTACCTCCTTCCCAACATCCACAAACATGACTGCCCTGGTAGACCCATCGTTTCAGGCTGTTCTTGCCCCACGGAACTTATCTCTTCCAACTCAACTCTATTTTTTCTCCCCTTGTACAGTCTCTTCCCACCTACATCCGCGACTCTTCCGACGCCCTCTGCCACTTTAACAGTTTCTAGTTTCCTGGCCCCAACCGCCTCCTTTTCACTATGAACGTACAATCCCTCTACACCTCCATCCCCCACCAGGATGGCCTGAGGGAGCTCCGCTTCTTCCTTGACCAGAGACCCAATCAGTCCCCATCCACCACCACCCTCCTCCGCCTGGCTGAACTTGTTCTCACATTGAACAACTTCTCCTTTGACTCCACTCACTTCCTCCAAATCAAAGGTGTTGCTATGGGAACCTGCATGGGTCCTAGCTATGCCTGCCTTTTCGTGGGATATGTGGAACATTCTTTGTTCCAGTCCTACTCAGGTCCCCTCCTTCACCTCTTTTTCCGATACATTGATGACTGTATCGGGGCTGTTTCCTGCTCTTGCCCTGAACTGGAAAATTTCATTCACTTTGCTTCCAATTTCCACTCTTTCCTCACCTTCACATGGTCCATCTCCAACTCTTCCCTTCCCGTCCTTGACTTCTCCGTCTCCATCTCTGGGGATAGGTTATTGACAAACATTCACTACAAGCCCACTGACTCCCACAGCTACCTGGACTACACTTCCTCCCACCCCGCTTCCTGTAAGGACTCTATTCCATTCTCCCAATTTCTCCGTCTCCGCCGCATCTGCTCTGACATTACCACCTTCCATACCAGTGCTTCTGAAATGTCTTCCTTTTTCCTCAACCGAGGATTCCCCTCTACTGTGGTTGACATGGCCCTCGACCGTGTCTGTTATATCTCCTGCACTTTGGCCCTCACCCCTGCCCCTCCCTCCCGGAACCACGATAGAGTTCCCCTTGTCCTAACCTTTCACCCCACCAGCCTTCACATTCAACGAATCATCCTCCACCATTTCCGCCACCTCCAGCGTGATCCCACCACCAAACACATCTTCCCCTCACCTCCCCTTTCAGCATTCCGAAGGGACCACTCCCTCCGCGACACCCTGGTCCACTCCTCTATCACCCCCAACACCCCTTCCCCTTTGCCCGGCACCTTCCCGTGCAAGCGCAGGAGATGCAACACATGCCCTTATATCTCCCCCCTTCCCACTGTCCAGGGCCCCAAACACCCCTTCCAGGTGAAACAGCGATTTACTTGTACTTCTTGCAATTTAGTATACTGTATTCGCTGCTCACGATGCGGTCTCCTCTACATTGGGGAGACCCAACGCAGATTGGGTGACCGTTTTGCAGAACACCTCCATTCAGTCCGTAAGGGGGAACCCGAGCTTCCAGTCGCGTGTCAATTTAATTCTCTGCTCCACTCCTAGTCAGACCTCACCGTCCTCGGCCTCTTGCATTGTTCCACGGAAGCTCAGTGTAAGCTCGAGGAACAGCACCTCATCTTTCGATTAGGCACTTTACAGCCTTCAAGACTCAACATAGAGACCTTCCCTTTTGTTCTTTTATCCCCTCCCCCATTTCCCAGCCCCTACACTTGCTTAAAAATCTGTTCCATTTCCTGATTTTTTCCAGTTCTGACGAAAGGTCATTGACCTGAAACGTTAACTCTGTTTCTCTCTTCATAAATGCTGCCTGACCTGCTGAGTATCCCCAGCATTTTCTGTCTCCAAATACATGCTTGCCTGTGTTAAGTTTCAGGTTTATTGTTCTAGGATCTTCAAATGCTTTCCAAAGTCTGACATCATGTTTCTCTTTGAATAACCCCAAACTACTAACATCCATCAATCGATGCCTTCAATCTGCTCATGTTTTTTATGAGTGGATTTGTGATAAACTTCCTGAGCAGCAGCATCGCCAAAGGTAATAATCAGTACCTCCCTGAAAACTGAGAGTAAATTTAAATTGCTAACATTTTTTATTAGCAAGCTGTCACAATTTCATCATGAGTGGGAACCTCAAACTGTTCCCTTTCCAAAGCCCTGTTTAGATTTCTGTATCATTACTTTCTGCAGATGCTCTTCTGAACGACTCCCATAACTTCGGTGGAAAGTTTGTGGAAACCCCAGAAAAACAATGTAAAGAGTGTTTGCTCCATTTCTCTGGGGGGGTCTTGCAGATCTCCAGCTAAAGTTATAACAGTTGATCAGGATAAAATCCACGGAAATTCTCAATTTACTATTCCTTTTGCTGACAATTACTAATGGGTTTACCACTTCCATTGGTTCATCTATTTTCTTCATGACCTTTAAGTCTTCCACTCAATTAAGCTTCATTTTTAAATTTCAACACTGTGCAAATGGAACTTTTCTGCATGGCGTGACTTCTATATCAGCCTTCATCTGGTGTTCCTCTACCAAACACTCCAATCTTTCATGATGAACATTATATTCCAATTTAAATTCTCCATTTTCAGTGCAAATTTGTGAGTACCTATCTTAATAGTTTCTTTATAAGCATTCAAATCCACATTCATTTTGGCAACACTGCAAAAAGCAGCTTGCATGTTGTATCCTTGTACTGTATGTAATAATGATAACACACCTTTTTACTGATAATTCTGTCCCTGATCATTTAATCATTTTTATCTTAGACCCCTGTATATATTGTGGGCCCTTGTAATCTCTCTGTGATTACAGTCATACAGGAAAGGTGCACTCATTTGGTGCTGACATACTCACTCAGGTGATAATTCCTGGTACGATGATGTTGGGTCAAAGAAGACTGATGTCTTGTTGTGTGGTAGGATGGGTAGTGGTTTGAGTGAATATCTCTTTATTTTAAGTGGGGGAGAAAGAGGTCAGGCTATGGCATCCAAGCTAGACTGAGTTAGACAAAGGAGAAAACATCTGAGAGGATCTGTCCTTTGATGCTCCTTGCAGCAGTCAGTGAGGAGTCCTCTGAGTGCACGTCATCCGGATGGTCAGTTCCATGTATTTCAGGATCCACCAGAGCCAGAGTCTCTTCATCAGCCATGACAAAGTGCAGGCCTTCCTGAATGGCAAAGTCATGAAGGGCACAGCAGTCAATGTTAGACACCTGATCTGAAGCATAAGGCAGATCCTGTCCCAACCATTCCAAGCAATGAAATTGTGCTTTCAACACCCCAATGGTCCTCACCAGCCTGGTAGCTGCATGTGCCTCATTGTAGTGCTTCTCTACTGCTGTTCAGGGCCCTCTGATTGGGTAATTAGTCATGGGAGCAGAGTGCATGCTTTTTTGCCCAGAAGCCATGTATGGGTCTGAATCTATTCCCTGAAGAGGGCAGGTTCTAATGATGAAGGCAACTTCTTACATATTGGGTGTTGACACGGAGGACCACTGATTGTTGTCACACACTATCTGGACATTGATGGAGTGGAATCCCTTCCTGTTGCAGTAGCTGAGTGGGGATCTGTGGGTGCCCTCAATGCAATATTGGTACTGTCAATCACACCCTGAACCTTGAGGAACCCAGCAACCCCATAAACTGTATGGCCCTATCTCTTTACTGCTCTGCTGTAATGCCAATGCTTAAGAATTGGGCTGCCAGTGCAATGATGTCAGTGATCTGACAAATGCTCGTACTGCTCCCTGGCTGATGTTGCAGGGATTCCCCTTGGCAGCCTAAAATAACCCTGTGCTGTAGAACTTGAGGGCGATGGTTACCTTCATAGCCACTGAGAGAGCAGTGCGGGCAGATGAGTGCAGTTGCAGGTCTTCTCACATTCCCCAGGGGTAAAGGTCAGGAAATGGGCATTCCCCAAAGGCAAATGTCAGGAAAATTGATTCCATTGTGTTTATGGTTCCTAACAAACCAGGTTCAAAGGATGAAGTTAATGAACAACAGATTTATTATGGTTGGAAGCAACTTTACAAGAAGCAGCTCGCTACTAGCATTCAAACTCCAACTTGCAGACTGACATATTTGTCCAGTCTGGATCTAACCCGATGCTCAGTTGCAACACTGATGCAGTACTTGTTAAGGGAGTATCTATAAAGTCTGATACTCAAATTCATATGTCATTATAAACTTATCCTCTCCCATGCTTTTTTGTCACAGAAAACTCTCTCCCTGCAATGTAAGTAATAACATATTGCGGTGAATAATCATAGATCCATAACATGGTCACAGCATAGAAGGAGGCCATTCGGCCCATCAAGCCCGTGCCGACTCTGCAAGAGCAATTCAGCTAGTCCCACTCCTCCACCCTTTCCCTGTAGCCCTGCAATTTTTTTTCCCTTCAGGTACTTTTCCAATCCCCTTTTGAAAGCCACGATTGAGTCTGCCTCCACCACCTTTTTGGGCAGTGCATTCCAGATCCTAACCACTCGCTGCGTAAAAAAGTTTTTCCTCATGTTGCCTTAGGTTCTTCTGTCAATCACCTTAAATCTGTGTCCTCTGGTTCTCGACCCTTCCGCCAATGGGAACAGTTTCTCTCTATCTACTCTGTCTAGGCCCCTCATGATTTTAACACCTCTATCAAATCTCCTCTCCACCTTCTCTGCTCTAAGGAGAACAACCCCAGCTTCTCTAGTCTATCCAAGTAACTGAAGTCCCTCATCCCTGGAATAATTCTTGTAAATTTTTTCTGCACTTTCTCGAAGGCCTTTGCATCCTTCCTAAAGTGGGGTGCCCAGAATTGGACACAATACTCCAGTTGAGGCCGAACCAGTGTTTTATAAAGGTTCATCATAACTTACTTGCTTTTGTACTCTATGCCTCTATTTGTGAAGCCCAGGATCCCATATGCTTTTTTAACCACTTTCTCAACCTGCCCTGCCATCTTCAACGATTTGTGCACATATAGCCCCAGGTCTCTCTGTTCATGCACCCCCTTTAGGATTGTACCCTTTAGTTTATATTGCCTCTCCTCGTTCTTCCTACCAAAATGTATCACTTTGCACTTTTCTGCGTTAAATTTCATCTGCCATGTGTCCGCCCATTCCACCAGCCTGTCTATGTCTTCTTGAAGTCTACCACTATCCTCCTCACTGTTCACTACACTTCCAAGTTTTGTGTCATCTGCAAATTTTGAAATTGTGCCCTGTACAGCCAAGTCCAAGTCATTAATATACATCAAGAAAAGCAGTGGTCCTAGTACTGACCCCTGGGGAACAACACTGTGTACTTTCCTCCAGTCCAAAAAACAACCTTTCACCACTACTCTCTGCTTCCTGTCACTTAGCCAATTTCGTATCTATGCTGCCTCTGTCCCTTTTATTCCATGGGCTTCAACTTTGCTGGCAAGCCTATTATGTGGCACTTTATCAAACAACTTTTGGAAATCCGTGTACACCACGTCAACAGCATTGCCCTCATCAACCCTCTCTGTTACCTCATCAAAAAACTTGATTAAGTTAGTTAAACACAATTTGCCTTTAACAAATCCATGCTGGCTTTCCTTAATTAATCCACACTTGTCCAAGTGACTGTTACCTTTGTCCCTGATTATTGTCCCTGATTATTGTTTCTAAAAGCTTCTCCACAACCGAGGTTAAACTAACTGGCCTGTAGTTGCTGGGTTTATCTTTACACCCTATTTTGAACAAGGGTGAAACATTTGCAATTCTCCAGTCCTCTGGCACCACCCCCGTATCTAAGGAGGATTGGAAGATTTTGGCCAGTACCTTTGTGATTTCCTCCTTAACTTCCCATGCATCCCATCTGGTCCTGGTACAGACAGCCTTTCTAGTACCTCCTCTTTATCAATTTTTATCTCATCCAGTATTTCAACTACCTCCATTTCACTATGACTTTGGCAGCATCTTCTTCCTTGTTGATGACAGATGCAAAGTACTCATTTATTACCTCAGCCATGCCCTCTGCCTCCATGCGTAAGTTTCCTTCTTGGTCCCTAATCAGTCCCACCCCTCCTCTTACTACCCCTTTATTATTTATATGCCTATAGAAGACTTTTGAATTCCCTTTTATGTTAGCTGCCAATCTATTCTCATACTCTCTCTTTGTCCCTCTTATTTTCTTTTCCACTTCCTCTCTGAACTTCCTATATTCAGCCTGGTTCTCACTTGTATTCTCAACCTGACATCTGTGGTACATGCTCTTTTTCTGCTTCATCTTACTCTCTACCATGCGATAAATGGTTGTCATCTCACATACATGGGATATGGATTTTATTCTTCTTATGTGAGATATCAACTCAACAGGAACTAGTAGCTTGTGAGCCATTGGTATTTGGAAAACAATTCACACAGCTTGTGCACTGGTGCTCAGTACTGGCCAGCACCAGCTGTAACCACAGCAGCTCCTACCTAATAACTGTCACCTAGCTTTCTGCAGCATCAGTGCTACAAACAAAACATGCTGACATCGCACAATTACGGGGCTTGAACCCATTGCCTTCTAACTCGAAGAAGAGTGTTATCATTGCATCAAAGTTGACATTATGGTAAAACGTTGAATGCTATTTCCGAATTATAATGAGATCTTGGTAAATAATACATACTACATATTTGTTACTGTATTACTATTTAATACAAAAAAACAGTTAAATCCTGACAAATGCCTAGTTTCTCTGGAAATTATCCATTTGAATCAGGATTACACTGAGATTGATATTTTTATAAACCAGTTAAAAGTAACCAACTTTGTCTTGCAGTTCATATAATTATGCATTCAGCATTTCAATCTAAACAAAACAGAAAACACTTAGCAGAACCATATACTTTACATAAAAATGATTAGACTTGGAAAATGCACTCCTTATCAGTAGGGAAAAATGGCAGTGAAGAATATTTAATGCAGTGAGCAATAAAAAGCATCTAATTAAAGAATGTTTTCTGCTTGGTTCTGGAGTTCGATATAATGGAAGTGAATGGAAACTAGCTTGATCAGAATTTAGTTTTGAGTGGGCTTGCATTCTATTGTATTGCACATTGTTTTATTTATATAATTCATTTACATATAATGTAAAAGGTCAACATTTTGTATTCCCCAAAATGATACCAAATGCTTTTGGCTGGTATTTTGCAAATTGGGATTTATATCAGAGGTACTGATTCAATCTTTCATTGAGGGGTAACTATGTGACCTTTCAAATAGGGTAAGTGCGACAAAGCTGTCAAACATTATCAGATAACAGGGCATTCACATCCTCTTTTATTTTCTGACATTTTGCGTTCACTTGCATACATGGATCGTCAGGACATTTTAACATTCTAGCTGTGAATTGAGTAGCAGTGAAGATTAACAGGCCGTGTGTGGCTTGCGAGCCACAGGCTGTGACTGGCTGTTCTTTATACTTAAGGTAATTGGTAAACATATCAAAAATCAGTCTTTTGTGAACAAATAATCAAATTAAGTGCAACAACAAATTAAGCTGCAGAGATAGTTATTTCTGTATCTTTATCAGCTCCATGATTGCTCCCTGCTTCCCCACCAAATATGTAACCAGAAAGAATTCCTGAGCCCGTGCTAGGACTTCTGAAATCACCGTCACTGTGGTAGGAAAAGAATGGAAACTCTATAACTTATCACATATTAATATATGTAAACTTAAACTGGATCTCTTGCAGGAATAAGAATATGGGGGGAATTTTAACCTAAAAAAACGGGTGGGTTGGGGTCATGTGGCAAGTTAAAGTGTTAAAAATCTGAATGCCGAGCAGAACCTGCCTCCAACCTGCCCACTTCCGGTTTTAAGAAAGGCGGGACGGGGGGGTGGGGGGTGGGGGTGGGAGGGGGGTGGCGGGTAGCCAACCCACTCCCTGGAGGTGGGTCATCTATTTAAATATTATAATGAGGCTGGAAGCCTCTGTTTTAACCTCCATTTTGAATTTAACTTTAGCTGGTTAGGTCTCGTGAAACCCGCCAGCTAAAGTACAGTGAGGACTTTCCACTTAACTCCTGGATCCAGCGCCCCTACCTAACCCACCCCTCGCTATCAGAGACCCCCCCACGTGGCCTCCGATCCCTTCCATGAGCCCTCCCCCCCCCATGCTCCTCTGGTCAGCCAATTTCGTCTGCACATTGCACAGGAGGGCAAAAGCAGGGATGTAGTCAGGAGGACCAGGCTGCAGTGGTGCAAACCTTTCAATGATCTCAATCGATCACGAAACGTTACTGCAAAGCCACACTCAACCACATCCTGCTGTGCCACTCATCACATCCCAATCACTCTGCCTTCCCTACCGTACTCCTGCACATCCTTACTCACACCAACTTACCTTGCACCTCCACCCATCCCTCTCTATCGACATTATCACATCCCCATCTCACTAGCCCACCCCTCACACTCACCCTCATCCTAGTCCAATCATACCAACTAACAGCACACAAGGGGAGGCACTTGGATGTTTTAGCCAATGTTCATGTGAAGTTTCTGTTAATGTGTTGTCAAAACATTGAAATCTTTATTTTCAGCACTTTGCCTTCTTGGACAGATTTGTGTGAACCTTTGGAAGTGGCTTAGTGAGTTGCAGTGAATGGTGAGACATAACGGTACCCCCCGCAATGGTCATGAGTGTGAAAGGAATGGCTTGGACATTGTAGGGATGCTTTATGGTGTTGGTATCAATCTGTCTTCCAAATGCAGTAAGTAACATCTTCTAACCTTGGAAAGTGGACACCTATGAAATGGGAGCTTTTATAGACCATTTGCAGCTGTCAAGTAAAGAAATCATCACATGCTGACACAACACCCACCTCCTTACCTGACATGATCCCCGAGCAGCGGCGAAGCCGTTGGCGAACTCTAAAAATCTAAAGCTAAGCATAAAATACTAATTAATTGCCACTTAACAATCTCTCTAATGATCTAAATTGCCTCCTCTGCTGTTTGGTGACGGGTCTGTTCAGCGATGACAGACCTGACATCTGGAATACTAGCGTGGAGTCGAGTTGACAGCAGGTTCCCTAACAGCTGTCAAAAAAAATTCCCAGCTGACCCGCCACCAAACGCCTCCGCTGATCCCCCGAAAAATTCCCCCCATTAACTCTGTTTCTCTCTCCACAGATGCTGCCTGACCTGCTGAGTATTTCAAGCATATTCTGTTTTTATTTCAGATTTCCAGCATCTTCAGTATTTTGCTTTTGTAAATATGTATTTCAGAATCTGCAGGATCAATTCTGTACTAAATGTAAACCTGATAGTTGTTTTATCGCAAAATACTGTCACAGAGATTTGCAGGGTTAAGTGATTTGATGGATTATTTATACTAGTATTCGAATTTTGGAGATGCTAAATGTCTAGCATATTTTGGTATACATATTAAAATGTCAATACTGCAATATGTGCTGTGTTATTATTGTCTGGTACTTTATACTATCCCCTTCAGAATAGTATCAGATATTGTAGATCATTCTCATTGATGTAAGGTTTTGTTTGTCAGTGTGATTATTAATATTTTAAGAAGGAAATGTATAAGACACAATATACTCCAAGTATCTATTATTATCATAGCTCTTCATAAAACTGAATCTCTGGTAAATTTATATCACTGAGCAATTTAGACCAAAATTAGTATTCAGGATGTAAACAGTACTGTCAATTAATGCAATAAATGCTCTACTCATTATATTAAACAACGCAGTGTCGAAATGTTACAGTAAGCCTCAGGGAACTAAATTTATTACTTGTATAAAAATATTTTGTTCATGAGGCATTTTTCAAATGACAGCACAATATGTTATGGATCATTTGATATTTTCCATACAAAACTACTCTTCTTAACCCCTAAAGGTGTATACTGCTAAAGGCATATCTTACTGGACTTAAATCTGGTAGCTGCTTTCTGGCAAATGTCATTTAAACATATGAAAGCAATTTTGTTACGTTTTTTCAAAAGCATAATATTAATGTTTATCATGTACCCTCTCGTTGTATTTTTAAAGTTGTGTGTCGCTGGCAAGGCCAGCATCCATCCCTAACTTCCTTGACTGAGTGGCTTCCTAGGCCACTTCAGATGGCAGTTAAGAGTCTCATATAGGCTAATCTGGGTAAGGGCCGCAAGTTTCCTTCCCTAAAGGGCATTAGTGAACCAATTGGGTTTCTACGACAATCTGACAGCTTCATGGTCACTTTCACTGATACATGCTTTTTTATTACCAGATTTTTTTTTAATTGAATTAAAAAATATCAAACTGCCATGGTGTGATTTGAACTCACGTTCAGGCCTCTGGATTAATAGTCCAGTGACATAGCCACTATACTACCGTACCCTCGATATGAATCTAGATAGTGTATAACAGGTTATTTGACAATTGAGGGTGACACAACACTAAACCTAGTTTAGGACTTTATCTCCCTTTTCAAATTTGATACATATGAGTATCACCAACGTGGCACTCATGAGGATTGAAACCACATTTATTCCTGATGTGACAGTGCATTAGGCATTGCCATTTAGGAAACACAACCATGTTGAATGCCGTGTTCTAACTGTGCAGGATGATATTCTATCACAACAGATGAGCCTCCTCTGCCACGGGATTCGTTTGTTAAAAAAAAAGATTAGCGAAGACAAATGTAGGTTCCTTACAGTCAGAAATGGGAGAATTTGTAATGGGGAACAAGGAAATGGCAGATCAATTAAACAAATACTTTGGTTCTGTCTTCACGGAAGAGGACACAAATAACTTCCCAGAAATGCTAGGGAACCAAGGGTCTCGTGAGAAGGAGGAATTAAAGGAAATTAGTATTAGTAAAAAAATAGTGCTGGAGAAATGGGATTGAAAGCTGATAAATCCCCAGGGCCTGAAAATCTGCATCCCAGAATAATAAAAGAGGTAGCCATGGAAACAGTGGATGCATTGGTTGTCATCTTCCAAATTTTAGATTATAGAAACATAGAAACATAGAAGATAGGAGCAGGAGTAGGCCATTCGACCCCTTGAGCCTGTTCCACCATTTAATGAGATCATGGCTGATCATCCAAATTCAGTACCCTGTCCCTGCTTTCTCCCCATATCCCTTGATCCCTTTAGCCTTAAGAAATATATCTAACTCCCTCTTGAATATATTTAATGAATTGGCCTCAACTGCCTTGTGTGGTAGATAATTCTACAGGTTCACCACTCTCTGGGTGAAGAAATTCCTCCTCATCTCAGTCCTAAATGGCTTACCCCTTATCCTTAGACTGTGACCCCTGGTTCTGGACACCCCCGCCATCGGGACCATCCTTCCTGCATCTAGTCTGTCTAGTCCTGTTAGAATTTTATAAGTTTCAATGAGATCCCCTCTCATTCTTCTAAACTCCAGCGAATATAAGCCTAATCGACCCAATCTCTCTTCATACATCATTCTTGCCATCCCAGGATCAAAACTGCACACAATACTCAAGGTGTGGTCTCACCAAGGCCCTGTACAACTGCAGCAAGACATCCTTGCTCCTGTACTCGAATCCTCTAGCTATGAAGGCCAACATACCATTTGCCTTCTTAACCGTCTGCTGCACCTGCATGCTTACCTTCAGCGACTGGTGCACAAGGACACCCAGGTCTCGTTGCACTTCCCCTTTTCCCAATCTATTGCCACTCAGATAATAATCTGCCTTCCTGTTTTTGCCACCAAAGTGGATAACCTCGCATTTATCCACATTATACTGCATCTGCCATGCATCTGCCCAATCACCCAACCTGTCCAAATCATACTGGAGTTTCTCGGCATCCTCCTCACCGCAAACACGCCCATCCAGCTGTGTGTCATCTGCAAACTTGGAGATATTACATCTAGTTCCCTCGTCTAGATCATTTATATATATTGTGAATAGCTGGGGTCCTAGCACCGATCCCTGTGGTACCCCACTAGTCACTGCCTGCCACTCGGAAAAACACCCATTTATTCCAACTCTTTGCTTCCTGTCTGCCAACCAGTTCACTATCCAAGACAATACCTTACCCCAATCCCGTGTGCTTTAACTTTGCATGCTAATCTCTTATGCGGGACCTTAGCGAAAGCCTTCTGAAAGTCCAAATACACCACATCCACTGGTTCTCCCTTATCTATTCTACCAGTTACATCCTCAAAAAATTCCAGTAGATTAGTCAAGCATGATTTACCTTTTGTAAATCCATGTTGACTTTGTCCGATCCTGTCACTGTTTTCCAAGTGTTCTGCTATTACATCTTTTATAATGGACTCTAGCATTTTCCCCACGACCGATGTCAGACTTACCGATCTATAATTTCCCATTTTCTCTCTACCATCTTTTTTAAATAGTGGGGTTACATTAGCTACCCTCCAATCCATGGGAACTATTCCAGAGTCTATAGAATTTTGGAAGATGACCAGCAATGCATCTACTATTTCTAGGGCCACTTCCTTAAGTACCCTAGGATGCTGATTATCAGGCCCTGGGGATTTATCGGCCTTCAATCCCATCAATTTCCCTAACACCATTTCCCTACAAATACTGATTTCATTCAATTCCGCCCTCTCATTAGACCCTATGTTCCCCGACATCTCTGTGAGGTTATTTGTGTCCTCCTTTGTGAAGACAGAACCAAAGTATGTATTTAATTAGTCTGCCATTTCTTTGTTCCCCATTATAAACTCCCCTGATTCTGACTGCAAGGGACCTACGCTTGACTTCACCAATCTTTTTCTCTTCACATATCTATAGAAGCTTTTACAGTCAGTATTTATGTTCCCTGCAAGCTTACTCTCATAATCTATTTCCCCCCTCTTAATTAATCCCTTTGTCCTCCTTTGCTGAATCCTAAATTGCTCCCAATCCTCAGGTTTGCTGCTTTTTCTGGCCAAATTATATGTCCTCTCCTTGGATCTTATGCTATCCCTAATTCCCCTTGTTAACCATGGTTGAGTCACCTTTTTTGTTTTATTTTTGTGCCAAACAGGGATGAACAAATTCTGTAGTTCATCCATGCGATCTTTAAGTGTTTACCATTGCCTATCCACCGTCAACCCTTTAAGTAACATTCCCCAATCCATCCTAGCCAACTCGTGCCTCATACCATCATAGTTTCCTTTATTTAAATTCAGGACCCTAGTCTCTGAGTCAACTACTTCACTCTCCATCTTAATGAAGTATTCTATCATATTATGATCGCTCCTCCCCAAGGGGTCTCGCACAACAAGATTGCTAATTAATCCTTTCTCATTACATAATACCCAGTCTAAGATGGCCTGATCTCTAGTTGGTTCCTTGACATATTGGTCCAGGAAACCATCCCGTATACACTCTAGGAATTCCTCCTCCACAGTATTGTTACTAATTTGGTTAGCCCAATCTATATGTAGATTAAAGTCACCCATGATAACTGCTGTGCCCTTATTGCACGCGTCTCTAATTTCCCATTTAATGCCATCCCCAACCTCAGCATTACTGTTTGGGGGTCTGTATACAACTCCCACTAACATTTTCTGCCCCTTGGTATTTCTCAGCTTTACCCATACAGATTCCGCATCATCAGAGCTAATATCCTTCCTTACTATTGTGTTAATCTCCTCTTTAACCAGCAATGCTACCCCACCTCCTTTTCCTTTTTTCCTGTTCTTCCTGAATATTGAATACCCCTGGATGTTGAATTCCCAGACTTGGTCATCCTGGAGCCATGTCTCTGTAATCCCAATTATATCATCTCCGTTTACATCTATTTGTGCAGCTAATTCATCACCTTATTACGAATGCTCCTCACATTAAGACACAAAGCCTTCATGCTTGATTTTTTAACACTCTTATTCCTTTTAGAATTATTATTTACTGTGGCCCTGTTTGATTTACACCCTTGATTTCTCTGCCTTCCACTTTTGCTATTCTCCTTCCTGTCTTTTGTTTCTATCCTTGCTTCCCTTTCCTCTGTCTCCCTGCACAGGTTCCCAACCCCCTGCCATTTTAGTTTAAACCCTCCCCAACAGCACTAGCAAACACTCCCGCTAGGACATCAGTCCCGGTCCTGCACAGGTGCAAACCTTCCAGTTTGTACTGGTCCCACCTCCCCCAGAACCGGTTCCAATATCCCAGGAATTTGAATCCCTCCCCTTTGCACCATTCCTCTAGCCACGTAGTCATCTGAAATATCCTTCTATTTCCACTCTGACTAGCACGTGGCACTGGTAGCAATCCTGAGATTCGTACCTTTGTGGTCCTATTTTATAATTTACCTCCTAACTCCCTATATTCAGCTTTTAGGACCTCATCCTGTTTTTTACCTATATCATTGGTACCTGTATGCACCACAACAACTGGCTGTTCACCCTCCCCCTCCAGAATGCCCTGCAGCCGCTCCAAAACATCCTTGACCCTTGCACCAGGGAGGCAACATACCATCCTGGAGTCTTGTTTGCAGCCGCAGAAACGCCTATCTATTCTCCTTACAATAGAATCCCCTATCACTATAGCTCTCCCGTTTTTTTTCTGACCGTCCTATGCAGCAGGACCACCCATGGTGCCAGGAAGTTGGCTGCTGCTGCCTTCCCCCGATAAGCCATCCTCCTCAACAATATCCAAAGTGCTATATCTGTTTGAAAGGGGAATGGCCACAGGGGACCCCTGCACTACCTGCCTGCGCCTATTACTCTGCCTGGTGGTCACCCATTCCCTTCCTGCCTGTGCAGCCTTGACCTGCGGTGTGACCAACTCCCTAAACGTGTTATCCACGATGTGCTCAGCATCGCGAATGCTCCAGTATGTATCCATTCGCAGCTCCAGTGCCGTAATGCGGTCTGTCAGTAGCTGCAGCTGGATACACTTCCCGCACACATGGTCGTCAGGGACACAGGAAATGTCTCTGATTTCCCACATAGTGCAGGAGAAGCATGCCATGGGGCCGAGCTGTGCTGCCATGACTTACCCTTTAATTAATTCAAATTAAATTAAATCAAATCAATACCACTAATTACACTACAATTAAATGATATACTCAAGGGCCCTTGTTTACCAGCACTCCCCGCTATACAACAGAGACCCTAGAAACTATAAACCACAAAAATTAAGTTTGGATAAAAGCGAGAAAGAGAAAAATACTCACCTACCAATCACTTACCTGCTTTCTGGTGACATCACACTTCAATTACTTTTTACTTCTCTCTCTCCTCTCGCTGACTCTGTGCCACTCACAGGTCCGCCGCTCAGCTCCGGTCCCAGGCCTTCTCTCCGCGCTATTTTTATGGAACAGTTCCTGCAGATTGGAGGGTGGCAAATGTAACCCCACTATTTAAAAAAGGAGGGAGAGAGAAAACAGGAAACTACAGACCGGTTAGCCTAACATCAGTAGTAGGGAAAATGCTAGAGTCTATTATAAAGGATGTGATAACAGGACACTTAGAAAATATCAACGGGATTAGACAATGTCAACATGGATTTATGAAAGGGAAATCGTGTTTGACAAACCGACTGGAGTTTTTTGAGGATGTAACTGGTAGAATAGATAATGGAGAACCAGTGGATGTGGTTTATTTGGATTTTCAGAAGGCCTTTGATAAAGTCCCACATAAGAGGTTAGTGTGCAAAATTAAAGCACATGGGATTGGGGGTAATATACTGGCATGGATTGAAAATTGGTTAACAGACAGGAAACAGAGAGTAGGAATAAATGGGTCTTTTTCGGGGTGGCAGGCGGTGACTGGTGGGGTACCGCAGGGATCAGTGCTTGGGCCGCAGCTATTCACAATATCTATCAATGATTTGGATGAGGGAACCAAATGTAATATTTCCAAGTTTGCTGATGACATGAAACTAGGTGGGATTGTGAGTTGTGAGGAGGATGCAAAGAGGCTTCAAGGCAATTTAGACAAGTTGAGTGAGTGGACAAATACATGGCAGATACAGTATAACGTGGATAAATGTAAAGTTATCCAGTTCGGTAGGAAAAACAGAAAGGCAGAGTCTTATTTAAATGGTGATAGATTGGGAAATGTTGATGTACAAAGGGACCTGGGTATCCTTGTACACCAGTCACTGAAAGCAACCATGCAGGTGCAGCAAGCAGTTAGGAAGGCAATTGGTATGTTGGCCTTCATTGCAAGAGAATTTGAGTACAGAAGCAATGATGTCTTACTACAGTTATACAGGGCCTTGGTGAGGCCACACCTGGAGCACTGTGTGCAGTTTTGGTCTCCTAACCTAAGAAAGGATATACTTGCCATAGAGGGAGCGCAGCGAAGGTTCACCAGACTGATTCCTGGGATGGCAGGACTGTCGTATGAGGAGAGATTGGGTCGACTAGGCCTGTATTCACTAGAGTTTAGGAGAATGAGAGGGGATCTCATTGAAATGTATAAAATTATAGAGTTATACAGCACAGAAAGAGGCCCTTCGGCCCATCGTGTCCGCGCCGGCCATCAAGCTCTGTCTATTCTAATCCCATTTCCAGCACTTGGTCCGTAGCCTTGTATGCTATGGCGTTTCAAGTGCTCATCTAAATGCTTCTTGAATGTTGTGAGGGTTCCTGCCTCTACCACCCTTTCAGGCAGTGAGTTCCAGATTCCAGCCACTCTCTGGGTGAAAAAGTTTTTCCTCAAATCCCCTCTAAACCTCCTGCCCCTTACCTTGAAACTTTGCCCCCTGGTTATTGACCCCTCTACTAAGGGGAAAAGTTCCTTTCTATCTACCCTATCTATGCCCCTCATAATTTTGTACACCTCAATCAGGTCGCCCCTCAGCCTTCTCTGCTCGAAGGAAAACAACCCCAGCCTGTCCAGTCTCTCTTCATAGCTGAAGCGCTCCAGCCCAGGGCTAGACAGACTGGATGCAGGGAGGATGTTTCCCCTGGCTGGGGGGTCTAGAACGAGGGGTCACAGTCTCAGGATACGGGGTAGGACATTTAAACATAGAAACATAGAAACATAGAATCTAGGAGCAGGAGTAGGCCATTCGGCCCGTCGTGCCTGCTCCACCATTCAATACGATCATGGCTGATCATTCAAATCCAGTACCCTGTCCCTGCTTTAATCCCCACAGTACACATATCCCACCCTACCCCCGTAACCCCACGTATTTAATTCCCCCTAACATATCCCACCCTATCCCCGTAACCCCACATATTTAATCCCCCCCTAACACTAAGGGTCAATTTTATCATAGCCAAATCAACCTAACCCGCACATTTTTGGACTGTGGGAGGAAACCGGAGCACCCGGAGGAAACCCACGCAGACACGGGGAGAATGTGCAAACTCCACACAGACAGTCACCCGAGGTCAGATTTGAACCCGGGTCCCTGGCGCTGTGAGGCACCAGTGCTAACCACTATGCCACCGTGTTGCCCATTTAGGACTGAGATGAGGAGAATTTCTTCACTCAGAGGGTGGTGAACCTATGGAATTCTCTACCACAGAAGGCTGTGGAAGCCAAGTCACTGAATATATTTAAGAAGGAGATAGATAGATTTCTAGACACAAAAGGCATCAAGGGGTATGGGGAGAGCAGGAATATGGTATTGAGATAGAGGATCAGCCATGATCATATTGAATGGCGGAGCAGGCTCGAAGGGCCGAATGGCCTACTCCTGCTCCTATTTTTCTATGTTTCTATGTTGTATGTTCCCTCCTCCCCAGCCAGGAGACACTCGGAACCCCCCACCTCTGCTCTCCATGATTTACCTTGCTGCCAACAACCTTCTCTTGGTGCCAGTTGGCGACCTCCAGGCTGCCCGATCTTTGTCACCTACCCTCCAGCCAACTTCCACCCAAAATGGGTGAGCAGCTGACTGGCCACAGTTAAATTTGCCAGGTTTCTGTCTCAAACTCCCATTGGCTTCCCTCTGGATATTGAAACTGGCCCTTATGTTTCACTGTCTGCAACGTGTTGATTCAGACACCCCATCTACAACTTACTTTTATCTCCCAGCCTGCTGTCCTGTGAATTTATTGCCCTGAGAGCTAAGCTTACCACAATAGTAGCATTCTTAACATGTATAAGACCAAGATACCCTCTTGGAGTCATAGTCAGAAATCCAAAAATCCAACAGTCTGTTAAAGGTCAGTCTATCTTCTATAGTTAGGAATTACCTGGGATATTAGCCAACCAACCTGTGTAACACCCATGGCTGTTTCTTGGTTGTTGGGTGGGCTCTGTGTGATTGTGTCAATCCTCAGGCAAATACAATACCTCAGCCATGCTAATATCAATCTTGTTGGTTTTAACTGTCAAGCCTGCTTTGTTCAACTGTGTTAGTGTGTTTATAGAATCATCGAACTTTACGGCACAGAAGGAGGCCATTCAGCCCATCGTGTCTGTGCCAGCCAAAGAAGAGTTATCCAGCCTTATCCCACTTTCCAGCAATTGGTCCATAGCCCTGTAGGTTACAGCACTTCAAGTGCATATCCAAGTACTTTTTAAATGTGATGAGGGTTTCTGCCTCTACCATCCTTTCAGGCAGTGAGTTCCAGACCCCCACCACCCTCTGGGTGAAAAAAGATCTCCTCAACTCCCCTCTAATTCTGCTACCAATGACTTTAAATCTATACCCCCTGGTTATTGACCTCTCTGCTAAGGGAAATAGGTCCTTCCTATCCACTCTAACTAGGTACCTCATAATTTTATATACCTCAATTAAGTCTCCCCTCAGCCTTCTCTGTTCCAAAGAAATCAACTCCAGCCTCTTCAACCTTTCCTCATAGCTAAAATTCTCCAATCTTGGCAACATCCTCGTAAATCTCCTCTGTAACCTCTCTAGTGCAATCACATTTTTCTTGTGATGTGGTGACCAGAACTGTATGCAGTACTCAAGTTGTGGCCTAACTGGAGTTTTTACATTTCAAGCATAATCTCTCTGCTCTTGTATTCTATTCCTTGGCTAACAAAGGAAAGTATCCCGTATGCCTTCTTAACCAATTTATCTACCTGTCCTGCTACCTTCAGGGATCTGTGGACATACACTCCAAGGTCCCTCTGTTCCTATATGCTTCTCAGTATCCTACCATTTTTTGTGTATTCCCTTGGCATGTTAGCACTCCCCAAATGCATTACCTCACACTTCTCCAAATAGAATTTAATTTGTCACTTTTCTGCCCACCTGACCAGTCCATTGATATCTTCCAGCAGTCTACAGCTTTCTTCCTCACTATCAACCACTAAGCCAATTTTTGTATCATCTGCAGACTTCTTTATCATGCCCCCTACATTGAAGTCTAAATCATTGATATATACCACAAAAAGCAAGGGACCTAGTACTGAAGGGAGCTGCAGAACCCTACTGGAAATAGCCTTCCAGTCACAAAAACACCTGTCGACCATTACACTTTGCTTCCTGCCACTGAGCCAATTTTGGATCCAACTTGTCACTTTCCCTTCTATCCCACGGGCTTTTACTTTTATGACCAGAAGCCATGTGGGACCTTGTAAAAGCCTTGCTAAAATCCATGAAGACTACATCAAATGCATTACCCTCATCGACCCTCCTTGTTACCTCCTCAAAAAATTCAATAAAGTTAGTCAGACAGAACCTTCCCTTAACAAATCCATGCTGACTGTCCTTGATTAATCTGTGCCTGTCTAAATGACAATTAATACGGTCCCTCAGAATTTTTTCCAATAATTTGCCCACCCCCGAGGTTAGGCTGACTGGTCTGTAATTACTCGGTCTATCCCTTTCTTTTTAAAATTTGTTTATGGGATGTGGGCATTGCTGGCAATGCCAGCATTTATTGCCCATCCCTAAATTCCCTTGAGAAGGTGGTGGTGAGCCGCCTTCTTGAACTGCTGTGGTGCGTGTGGTGAAGGTACTCCCACAGTGCTGTTAGGGAGGGAGTTCCAGGATTTTGACCCAGCGACGATGAAGGATCGGTGATATACTTCTAAGTCAGGATGGTGTGTGACTTGGAGGGGAAATTGGAGGTGGTGGTGTTCCCATGTGCCTGCTGCCTTTGTCCTTCTAGGTGGAAGAGGTCGCAGGTTTGGGAGGTGCTGCTGAAGAAGCCTTGGCGAGTTTCTGCAGTGCATCTTGTAGATGGCACACTGCAGCCATGGTATGCCGGTGGTGGAGGGAGTGAATGTTTAAGGTGGTGGATGGGGTGCCAATCAAGCGGGCTGCTTTGTCCTGGATGTTGTCGAGCTTCTTGAGTGTTGTTGTAGCTGCACTCATCCAGGCAAGTGGAAAGTAATCCATCACACTCCTTACTTGTGCCTCGTAGATAGTGGAAAGGCTTTGGGGAGTCAGGAGGTGAGACACTCGCCGCAGAATACCTAGCCTCTGACCTGCACTTG
The DNA here is from genome assembly GCA_030390025.1 of Squalus acanthias. Lineage (NCBI taxonomy): Eukaryota > Metazoa > Chordata > Chondrichthyes > Squaliformes > Squalidae > Squalus > Squalus acanthias. The sequence continues at coordinate 102,341,146 of CM059426.1, read as the reverse complement.
TTGCCACAGTATTTATGTGGCTAGTCCAGTTAAGTTTCTGGTCAATGGTGACCCCCAGGATGTTGATGGTAGGGGATTTGACGATGGTAATACCATTGAATGTCAAGGGGCGGTGGTTTGAGATTCACTTGTTGGAGATAGTCATTGCCTGGCACTTCTGTGGCGCGAATGTTACCTGCCACTTATAAGCCCAAGCCTGAATGTCGCCCATGAACTGCTTCATTTTCTGAGGAGTTGTGAATGGCACTGAACACTGTGCAATTATCAGCGAACATCCCCATTTCTGACCTTATTTTGGAGGGAAGGTCATTGATGAAGCAGCTGAAGATGGTTGGGCCTAGGACACTGCCCTGAGGAACTCCTGCAGCGATGTCCTGGGGCTGTGATGATTGACCTTCAACCACCACAACCATCTTCCTTTGTGCTAGTTATGACTCCAGCCAGTGGAGAGTTTTCCCCCGATTCCCATTGACTTCAGCTTTACTCAGGCTCCTTGATGCCAGACTCGGTCAAATGCTGCCTTGATGTCCAGGGCAGTCACTCTCACCTCACCTCTGGAATTCAGCTTCTTTGTCCATGTTTGAACAAAGGCTGTAATGAGGTCGGGAGCCAAGTGGTCTTGGTGGAACCCAAACTGGGCATCAGTGAGCAGGTTATTGGTGAGTAAGTGCTGCTTGATAGCACTGTCGATGACACCTTCCATCACTTTGCTGATGATTGAGAGTAGACTGATGGGGCGGTAATTGGCCAGATTGGATTTGTCCTGCTTTTTGTGGACAGGACATACCTGGGCAGTTTTCCACATTGTCGGATAGATGCCAGTGTTGTAGCTGTACTGAAAAGCTTGGCTAGAGGCGCAGCTAGTTCTGGAGCACATGTCTTCAGCACGATAGCTGGGATGTTGTCGGGGCCCATAGCCTTTACTGTATCCAGTGCGCTCAGCTGTTACTTGATAGCACGTGGAGTGAATCGAATTGGCTGAAGACTGGCTTCTGTGATGGTGGGGACCTCAGGAGTAGGCCAATATGGATCATCCACTCGGCACTTCTGGCTGAAGATGGTTGCAAACTCTTCAGCCTTGTCTTTTGTACTCACGTGCTGGGCTCCACCATCATTGAGGATGGGGATATTGATGGAGCATCCTCTTCCCGTTAGTTGTTTAATGGTCCACCACCATTCACGACTGGATGTGGCAGAACTGCAGAGCTTTGATCTGATCCGTTGATTGTGGGATCGCTTCACCCTTTTTAAACAATGGTACATCGTTAGCAGTCCTCCAGTCCTCCGGCACCACACCTGTAGCTGGAGAGAATTTCCTCCGCTATTTCCTCCCTTGCTTCTCTTAACAGCCTGGTATACATTACATGCAGGCCTGGCGACTTCTCTAGTTTCAAAGATGCTAAACATCTTAATATTTCTTCTCTCACTATGCTTATCTCATCTAATATTTCACATTTTCCTCCTTAACTACAATGTCTGCATCAGCTCTCTCTTTTGTGAAGACAGGCCCAATGTATTCATTAAGATACATACCCACGTCTTTAGCCTCAACGCACAGGTTACCTTTTCGGTCTCTAATAGGCCCTACTCTTACTTCAGTTATCATCTTGCTCTTTATCTATTTATAAAACTTCACTGAGTTTTCCTTGATTTTACTTACTAATATTTTTTCATGCCCTCTCTTCACTTTCCTAATTTTCTTTTTAATTTCACCCCTTCACTTTCAATACTTTCTGCAGTATTTAGCTCTCAGTATCTGACATAAGTTTACCTTTTTTGCCTTTTCCTACCCTGTATGCCCCTTGACATCCAGGGGGCTCTAGATTTGGGAGCCCCTCCTTTTTTCTTTGTGGAACATATTTGCTCTGAACCCTCACTATCTCCTCCTTGAATGCCTTCCACTGCTCTGACACTGATTTACCTTCAAGTAGCTGTTCCAGTCCACTTTTGCTAAATCGCATCTCAGCTTAGTAAAATTGGCCTTTCCCCACTTGAAAACTTTTACTCCTGGTCTACTTTTGTCCTTTTCCATAACTACGCTAAATTTAACTGAATTTTGATCACTATCTCCAAAATGCTCTCCCACTGATACCCCTTCCACCTGCCCAGCTTCATTCCCTAAAACTAAGTACAAAACCATCCCCTCTCTTGTTGGGCTTGCTATGTACTGGCTAAAAAGTTCTCCTGAATGCATTTTAAGAATACTGCACCCTCTATACCTTTTAGACTGATTCTATCCCACTTAATATTAGGGCAGTTGAAATCCCCTACGAAGTTTTTTCACTTCTCAGAAATTTGCCTCCATATTCGCTCTTCTATATCCCTCTGACTGTTTGGGTGTCTATAGTACACTCCCAGTAGTGTGATTGCCCCTTTTTTGTTCTTCAGTTCACCCCATAGGGCCTCATTTGATGATCTTTCTGACATATCATTCCTCCTCACAGCTGTAATTGTTTATTGCAACCCCCCCTCCTTTTTTATCCCCCCCCTATCTCTTCTGAGAACCCTGTAACCAGGAATGTTATGCTGCCATCCTGCCCTCCTTTCAGTCATGTTTCAGTAATAACTATGATATCATACTTCCATGTGTCTATCTGTGCCCTCAACTCATCTGCCTTATTCACTAGACTCCTTGGATTGATGTAGATACCAGTAACCACTGCCAAACCCCTTTGTTATCTATTTTCTAGCCTTTGTTTCCTCTGCCTTCCAAATTCACTTATTAATTTTCTACCTTCCATTTCTCGCTTTGCTGCTCTCCCTTTTGAATCTATTCTCAGGTTCCCATCTGCCTGCCAAGCTAGTTTAAACCCTCCCCAACAGCACTAGCAAATCCCCCACCCCCCCTCGACAAGGATATTGGTCTAGGCCCATTTGAGGTCCAAACTGTTTGGCTTGTACAGGTCCCACCTCCCCCAGAACCAGTCTCAATGCCTCTGGAATCTAAAGGAATCTCCTGCACCATCTCTTCAGCCATGCATTCATCTGCTCTATCCTCCTGTTTTTGTACTCACTAGGACATGGCACCGGGAGTAATCCGGAGATTACTACCTTTGAGGTCCTGCTTATTAATCTCTTTTGTAGCTCCCTAAAATCTGCCTGCAGGAACTCATCCCTCTTTCTACCTACGTCATCGGTACCGATATGGACCACGACCTCTGGCTGTTCACCCTCCCCCCTCAGAATGTCCTGCAGCCGCTCAGTGACACCCTTGACCCTGGCACCAGGGAGGCAACATATCATTCTGGAGTCACATCTGCGGCCGCAGAAACACCTGTCTGTTCCCCTAACTGTTGAATCCCCGATCACTATTGCTTTTCTGACCTTCCTCCTCCAACCTGTACAGCTGAACTGCCAATGGTGCCATGGCCTTGGCTGTGGCTGTACTCCCCATTGGAACTATCACCCTCACCAGTATTCAATACTGGTTAGAGTGCAAGATGCACTCAGGGGACTCCTGCACTATCTACCTGGTCCTCCTTGTCTTAACTAGCGGTCACGCATTCCCTCTCTGCCTACACACTCTTAAGCTGCGGGGTAGCAACCTCCTGAGGCTCTCAGCCTCATGGATGCACTGCAGTGACTCCAGCTGCTGCTCAAGCTCTGAAACCCGGAGCTCGAGCTCCTCCAGCTGACGACACTTCCTGCACATGTGGTTGTCTAGGACACGAGAAATATCCTGGAATTCCCATATGGCACAGGATGTGCATTCAACAGGACTGAGATGCCCTGCCATGCCTCTATTTAACAGACTACTAACAAAACTTTAGTTTAACCCACTGCCCTAACTTAGAGAGATAGAAGACAAAAATTATTTACTCGAGTTTACCAAGGACAATTGAGATACTAAACCCATAGGCTTAGAAATTCGTGGGCACCACGAAAGTTGCTGGTGTCACCGCGGCTGCGGGTTAACAGCTGCTGAAAATGGTCATGGCCATAGGAGAGAAAAATTCGCTCCGGGGGCTTAAGATTTTTAGCCCAGCACTAACTCACCATGTAATGCCCTCCTGGTGGTGTTAGTGTAGGCATTGGTAGCAAAGTTGCTGTCCAGAAGCGGTGTTCCAGCTTCCAACAGCCTTTGGAAGCGAGGCAATGAATTTACTAGGCATTGTAGGACATTAAAAGGGCAATCGAATAAAAGTGCAATGCCTTCTGAACTAATAAAAATAAAAGTGAAGTTAAAAAAAATGCCGTTTTCAGCCCCTACTGTCTTTACAAAAAAATTAACATTAAAAAGAAGTTTGAAATGGGAGTCTTCAGCTCTTAAAGCTGAATTCCCTTCCACACCTCAAAAAAAGGGAAAAGTGCTAAAGCACTAACACAAAAGGCTCAGCAAGCCAGGGAAGCGGCACCCAGGGTCTCACAAGCAGCACTCCAGCTTTGTGCAGGGGGTCAGCACTGCAAGAGAGGTCCTGTGACCACAGGGGCCAGAAGGGCCTCCAGAAAGAACGATGTGAGACCACATCACCAAGGCCGTCGCTCCCACCACCTGGCTCCAGTGCCCAAAGAGGTTTCATGACCTCAGACCACTGGTCAAGGTCAGTGAATGCATCTTCAAAAGCCCTCTCCTACCAACTGAATCACTAGCCTCACACACTTCTCAGTGCAAGACTCCCTCCCCCCTCCCCCCTCCCCCTGCCCCCCCAACCACCTAATCACTCACCTATCAGCAATCTGTACCAATCACAAAGCACACTTTCCATTCCTAGCCTCACCTCACCCCCTTGGAGAAGACGGTGCTGGCCATTCTTGGCAGGGGATTGGCTGAGCTATTGGCCAGCAGCTGGGCAGAAAGGATACAAGATGCTGGTATCCTCATACGCTATCCTCCTTCTCGCATGCAACTCTTGCTTTTCCGCGCTCCCCTCACCAAAACTGCACCCTTGTGCCTTCCTCATTTCACACACCCATGAAATGCAGCCTGCCCAGCCAGTAGTTGATCAAGAAGAGAGAGAGGAGAGTTAGAAGAAGAAGAAAAAAGAAACACCGTCACTCGATTCGACAGTCCCAGCCACCAGCTCCTCAAGGTCGACCAGCAAGGCAATTTGCAATGTCCCCCACTGAAATCAGCAACCTTCCACCAGCCATGCTGCAGCCACTGGGGTAGCACTGCATGAAATCAGTAGGATAGGCAAAGGCACACACAAGACAGTCACTAAGAGAATGCATAAGGGTGATGAGTTGATTTCTTGATGCCATATTGGATGGATAGATGTATAAAGTTGGATTGGAAAGTTTTCTTTGTGGTGGCTTTTATTTCAGCATTGTGGCCAAGAGGACGCTGTGATGGTCAGTAACAGAGGGAAGGTAAGGTGTGGAACTAATGTTGAATGGGGAATTGGGGTTGTGGTCACTGATACCGCAGGCAAATGAGTTCATCCTGGATATCCCGGTCAGAAAGGAGCTGTCTGGTTTGCATTCTTTCTCTTCAGCTTCCTCCTCTTCAGCTTCCTCCTCTTCTGCTTCCTCCTCTTCAGCTTCTTCCTCTTCGGCTTCTTCCTCTTCAGCTTCTTCCTCTTCGGCTTCTACCTCTTCTGTTTCTTCCACTTTTACACCTTACTCTTCTGCGTCTTCATCTTCCCTCTGCAAGCGGATGCTGTAAATCTGAGATGACAGCATAAAATGCTGGAAATACTCAGCAGGTACAGGCAGCATCTCGACCTGAGACGTGAACTCTGTTTCTCTCTCCACAGATGTTACCTGACCTGCTGAGTATTTCCAGCATTTTCTGTCTTCTCAGAGGCCTTCCTTTACCATCTGAGACTTTGAAAACATCCAGCAGCACTCCCTACACACTTAAAAAACTTTTAACATGTATTGCAGCAAGTCACTACTTCAATAAAATCAAAAACATCCAGTTCAAAAGCTTAAATGCAAACTTACCAGAAAGATGTGAGTGTCCCTTTAAGAGGTGCTGACAGTGCCTCTGTCAGTCTGCTGAACGCTGGGTTTTCATGGCGAGCTTAGGACCCAGCGCTGAACTCAGTGCTAAGGTTGAAATTCACCAAGGTGACATTAAATTGGCATTGCACGCCGACTGACGTCACCTCTCCCTAATTTAAATTTGCAGGGCCATCGCTCTTACCGGCAGCGCTGCTGGGCCTCGGAAAATGATGGACTCTGCGGGACCCGCCACCAGTTGGTGAAAGAGCAGCGACCACCCTCTTCTCGCAACATTTTGACGGTAACGGGTGGCGTAAAGCCCCCGAATTTTTAGCCCAAAGAACCTAAATATTAGATATCTAGATATTTAACTTAGAGTCCTCAGGTTCTGTGGCTCCACTCCTCCTTTTGAGCTGGATGTGAGAAACCGTCTTCCTCCTCTCTAACAAATTCCTACTATCACCAAATTCTTCCATTGGTGACCGAGGTGAGGTGTTCATCCCATATCTGACTGAAAACACCAATGTCATCAGTGTAATCATCAGCTTCTGTCAGAACAAAATCTACCAGCCACTGGAATATGACAGATAGATTCTTCATTCCAAAAGGTATAAATGTAACTCATACAGCCAGGACAATGTAACAAGCCAGAGCGCATTTAGGTCTTTGCACTTATTGGCTTACTGCCAATTACCTTTCAGTAATTAGATTGCTGCTCTCTAGCTTATCAAGTACCTTTTCCTTGTGACACATTGTGTATTTGCCAGCCTCTGTCCTACCATTTAGTTTCTGATCATCGATACAGAACTATCTGGGCTTGTCCATCTTAAGGACCAACATCACCAGTGATACCTACGAGCTCTGGGAAACAACTCCAGGTCCAAAATCTTCTGTACTTCCAGTGTTCATTCACATGCAATGAGTGTATTTTTGCACTGGATTTGAAGTGCCTAGTTTTGCCTCATATAAAAACTGCTTTGCATATCTTAGATTGCCCAACAACAGTGAGCAAAACCTAACGACAATTTCGTAGCTCACTGTTTCTGTGAGGGAGATAACTGAGTTGATAGAGTGATCGGCCTCAATTTCCCCTCCCTCGACCGGGGTCAGTGGCGGGTTGCAACACCACTGCTGGCTCCAGCCCGCTGTCCAATGTGATTTTACGTTGATTGGGCTTGTTAAGCCCACCCAGCGCGTTTGCCAGCCAATTGAAGGAAGCGGGTCTGATGACGTCACTTGATGACGCGTCATCAGCCAGTTTCCTTAAAGGGACCATGCGCAAATTGATTTTGACAGTTGTGCTGTCAGTGTTCTACAGCATTGAGGTGCTGCAAACACTGACAAGCACAGCACAGAGGTGCACGGCTGCACCCAGGCTCTCGTATGACTCCCTCCGTCTGCTTATGGAGGGAGTCACTGCACACAGGGAGGTTCTCTTCCCCTCCAATGGGCGGAAGAGACCTCCCCAGGAGATCAATGCAGCTTGGTTGCACATTGCACAGGAGGACACAAGCAGGGATGTCGTCAGGAGGACCAGGCTGCAGTGGCGCAAACCTTTCAATGATCTCAGTAGATCACAAAATGTTACTGCAAAGCCACACTAAACCTCATCCTGCTGTGCCACTCATCACATCCCCATCACTCTGCCTTCCCTACCCTACTCCTGCATATGCTTACTCACATCAACTTACCTTGCACCTCCACCCATCCCTCTCTATCTACATTATCACATCCCCATCTCACTAGCCACTCCTCACACTCACCCTCATCCTAGTCCAATCATACCAACTAACAACACACAGGGGTAGGCACTTGGGTGTTTTAGCCAATGTTCATGTGAAGTTTCTGTTAATGTGCTGTCAAACATTGAAATCTTTATTTTCAACACTTTGCGTTCTTGGACAGATTTGTGTGCACCTTTGGAAGTGGCTTAGTGAGGTGTAGTGAATGGTCAGACATAAAGGTACCCCCGCAATGGTGATGAGTGTGAAAGGCTTGGACATTGTAGGGATGCTTTACGGTGTTGAACATATGAACATATGAATTAGGAGCAGGAGTAGGCCACTCGGCCCTTCGAGCCTGCTCCGCCATTCAATAAGATCATGGCTGATCCGATTACACCACATTCCCGCCTACCCCCGATAAGTTTTCACCCCCTTGCTTACCAAGAATCTATCTACCTCTGCCTTAAAAATATTCAAAGACTCTGCTTCCACCGCCCTCTGAGGAAGAGAGTTCCAATGACTCACGACCCTCTGTGAGATAAAATTTCTCCTCATCTCTGTCTTAAATGGGCGACCCCTTATTTTTAAACAGTGACCCCTAGTTCTGGATTCTCCCAGAAGAGGAAACATCCTCTCCACATCCACCCTGTCCAGACCCCTCAGGATCTTATATGTTTCAATCAAGTCACCTCTTACTCTTCTAAACTCCAGCGGATACAAGCCTAGCCTGTCCAACCTTTCCTCACAAGACAACCCGCCCATTCCAGGTATTAGTCTAGTAAACCTTCTCTGAACTGCTTCCAACGCATTTACATCCTTCCTTAAATAAGGAGACCAATACTGTACACAGTACTCCAGATGTGGTCTCACCAATGCCCTGTATAACTGAAGCATAACCTCCCTACTTTTGTATTCAATTCCCCTCGCAATAAATGATAACATTCTATTAGCTTTCCTAATTACTTGCTGTACCTGTATAGTAACCTTTTGTGATTCATGCACTAGGACACCCTCTGCATCTCAGAGCTCTGCAATCTCTCACCATTTAGATAATATGCTTCCTTTTTATTCTTCCTGCCAAAATGGACAACTTCACATTTTCCCACATTATACTCCATTTGCCAGATCTTTGCCCACTCACTTAACCTATCTATATCCCTTTGTAGTCTCCTTATGTCCTCTTCACAATTTACTTTCCTACCTATCTTTGTGTCATCAGCAAATTTGTCAACCATACCTTCGGTCCCTTCATCCAAGTCATTTATATAAATTGTAAAATGTTGAGGCCCCAGCACTGATGGCACACCACTTGTTACATCTTGCCAATCAGAAAATGACCCATTTATGCCTACTCTCTGTTTCCTGTTAGCTAGCCAATCTTCTATCCATGCCAATATGTTACCCCCTACATGAGCTTTTATTTTCCGCAATAAATGTTGTTGGTGCTGCTGGTGTGCCTGGTGTTGGGGCTGATCATGGTGGGATTCTGAGGACCAAGGTAAGATAGTTTCAAGGGCACCGATGTTGATGGAATAGATAGCAGGTGAAGTTTAGATGACAGAAACGGTCTGTCAATGGTAAGAGTTTGTTCCAATGAGGTGACACTGGATAGAGAGTTTACTCCAAACACTTGCAACCTGCATAGAGCTCAATTTGACTTCCAAATGCAATAAGCAACAGCTTCTGAGCTTGGAAAGTGAACAGCTATGAGATGGGAGCTTTTATAGACCATTTGCAGCTGTCAAGTAAAGAAATGATTTCTTGGTGACACAACTCCCGACCTGCTTACTTGACGTGATCCCCGAGGAGCGTGGAACCCGTGGGCAACCTCGTAAAATTTAAAGGTGAGCTCAAATTAGTTTTTAAGTGGCTGTTAACAAGCTCTTAATCACCTAAATTGCCTCCCCCGCCGCTTGCTGTTGGGTCTGTTTAGCGATGACAGACCCGACATCTGGGAAACTAGCGTGGTGGTGGGTTGACAGCGGGTTCCCTACCCACTGTCAAAATTCTTTTTCCCCACCCGACCCGCCACCAAATGCACCCATTGAACCCCAAAAAAATTCCCCCCATCTTGTCTACTGAGGACCCAGTTCTCCTCTTGAATATAATCTCACCTTTCTCTCCTTCCTCAGGGGCAGTGATGGTACACTGAACCACTATCTTAAGTGAGGTAAGGTTTAAGCTTACTCATGCGATAGATCAGGTACTTATGGGGATGTTTTGTTATGTTGACTACAGAATCTACCTCACTACATCTTTCTTCCACCATGCATGGTGATGCCCAGTGGGCCTCTGATGTTTTTATGCCTCACTGGCAGCAGCACCAACATGCTCTGGCCTATTTGATATTGATGCGGAGATGCCGGTGTTGGATTGGGGTGGACAAACTAGAGAGGTCGCACAACACCAGGTTATAGTCCAACAGTTTTATTTTAAATCACAAGCTTTCGGAGTTACAACTCCTTCGTCAGGTGAAGTGAGGAGATACAGAATCGTCAAAGCATATATAGATAGAGAACAATGCATGTGTAACTTACAATTGCAGACAACTGAATTCAATCATCCTGACTGTTTATCTGCCGAGGTGTGATAAAGTTAATCAGGTCAGCCAGGAAGGTACCACATCAAAGACATAGCAAGATACAACTGAGACAATGAGGTGGAATCGCATGGGGTCTAACGTGTCAAAAGCTGCCGTCTGTATGTAAAACGATTAACTTTAAAATTTTTACTTTTTTACTGGGAATCACATCTGTTAACAAGCCAACGACGACTCACCAAGGTCCTGTACAGTTGCAGCATAACCTCACGGTTCTTAAACTCAAACCCTCTGTTAATAAACGCCAACACACCATAGGCCTTCTTTACTGCTCTATCCACTTGAGTGGCAACCTTCAGAGATCTGTGGATATGAACCCCCAGATCCCTCTGCTCCTCCACGTTCCTCAGAGCCCTGCCGTTGACCCTGTAATCCTTATTCAAATTTGCCCTACCAAAATGAATCACCTCGCACTTATCAGGGTTAAATTCCATCTGCCATTTTTCGGCCCAGCTCTGCATCCTATCAATGTCTCTTTGCAGCCTACAACTGCCCTCCACCTCATCCACTGCTCCACCAATCTTGGTGTCATCAGCAAATTTACTGATCCACCCTTCAGTCCCCTCCTCCAAGTCATTGATAAAAATCACAAACAGCAAAGGACCCAGCACCGACCCCTGTGGCACACCGCTGGTAACTGGTCTCCAGTCCGAAAATGTTCCATCCACCACCACCCTCTGCCTTCTATGAGATAGCCAGTTACTTATCCAATCGGCCAAATTTCCCTCTATCCCACAACTCCTTACTTTCTTCATGAGACGACCATGGGGAACCTTATCAAACGCCTTACTAAAATCCATGTGTACGACATCAACTGCTCTACCTTCATCTACACACTTAGTTACCTCCTCAAAGAATTCAATCAAATTTGTTAGGCAAGACTTACCCTTCACGAATCCGTGTTGACTATCCCTGATTAAGTTGCCCCTTTCCAAATGGTCATAAATCCTATCCCTCAGGACCTTTTCCATTATCTTACCAACCACCGAAGTAAGACTAACCGGCCTATAATTACCAGGGTCATTCCTATTTCCTTTCTTGAAGAGAGGAACAACATTCGCCACTCTCCAGTCCTCTGGCACCATCCCCGTGGACAGTGAGGACCCAAAGATCAAAGCCAGAGGCTCTGCAATCTCCTCCCTTGCCTCCCAAAGAATCCTAGGATATATCCCATCTGGCCCAGGGGACTTATCGACCCTCAGGTTCTTCAAAATTGCTAAAACATCTTCCCTCAGAACATCTACCACCTCCAGCCTATCCACCTTTATCACACTCTCATCCTCAAGAACATGGCCCCTCTCCTCGGTGAACACTGACGAAAAGTATTCATTCATCACCTCTCCTATCTCTTCTGACTCCATGCACAAGTTCCCACTACTGTCCTTGACCGGCCCTACCCTCACCCTGGTCATTCTTTTATTTCTCACATAAGAGTAAAAAGCCTTGGGGTTTTTCTTGATCCGACCCGCCAAGGACTTCTCATGCCCCCACCTAGCTCTCCTAAGCTCTTTTTTTAGCTCATTCCTTGCTACCTTGTACCCCTCAATCGACCCAACTGAACCTTGTTTTCTCATCCTTACATACGCTTCTTTTTTCCTCTTGACTGGACATTCAACCTCTTTTGTGAACCATGGTTCTCTCACTCGGCCATGGACATACCTATCAAGGACACGCAGTAATTGCTCCATGAAAAAGCTCCACTTTTCGTTTGTGCCTTTCCCTGATAGTTTCTGTTCCCATCTTATACTCCCTAATTCTTGCCTAATCGCATCATAATTACCCCTCCCCCAATTATAAACCCTGCCCTGCCGTATGGCCCTATCCCTCTCCATTGCAATAGTGAAAGTTACCGAATTGTGGTCACTATCTCCAAAGTGCTCTCCCACATACAAATCAAACACTTGGCCCGGTTCATTACCCAGTACCAAATCCAACGTGGCCCCACCTCTTGTCGGCCTATCCACATATTGTGTCAGGAAACCCTCCTGCACACACTGTGCAAAAACTATCCCATCCGATTCTGACGATTCTGTATCTCCTCACTTCACCCGACGAAGGAGTTGTAACTCCGAAAGCTTGTGATTTAAAATAAAATTGTTGGACTATAACCTGGTGTTGTGCGACCTCTCTATTTGATATTCCCATTGCTTAGCATTGCAGCTATGCCAACCTTTCTTGCCCTGTGCACATTATAGATTGTCTGTGTTCGACCAAATAAGTTTGGTTATCCCTCACTCTGAGTACATGTTCTACTAGGTTTTGGTCTTCCTCCGTGGTCTTCCCTGATGGTACGTCTCTGATTAGTGTTAATGGATGCATAGTTGTAACCTGTACAGTTAGTCAAATGGTGAGAATGCTGTAGGTTCTTAAAGTGTCTCCCTGTAAGCAAATAATGAATATTGAAATGTTTTATCCCAATCATTGGGCTTCTGCTTGGCACGTGTGCAGTACATGAACCTGTGTGCCATTTAAAAAAAAAGAAATCCTTATATTTATATCGCACTTTTCACGACCACCAAATGTCTCAGAGCACTTTACAGCCAACGAAGTACCTTTTGAAGTGTAGTCACTGTGTGGTGTCGGTAACACGGCAGCCAATTTACGCACAGCAAGCTCCCACAAACAGCAATGTGATAATGACCCGATAATCTGTTTTAGTGATGTTGATTGAGGGATAATTATTGACCAGGTCACCGGTGATAACTCCCCTGCTCTTCTTCGAAATAGTGCCATGGGATCTTTTACGTCCATCGGAGAAAGCAAACAGGGCCTCGGTTTAACGTCTCATCCAAAAGATGACACCTCCGACAGTGCAGTACTGCACTGGAGTGTCAGCCTAGATATTTGTGCTCAAGTCTCTGGAGTGGGACTGTGAACCCACAACCTTCTGACTCAGAGGCAAGGGTGCTACCAACTGAGCCACGCCTGACACTTCAACCTCCCCACCAGCATGTTTGTCTTGTGTGTATTAGAATTGTTTTAGATGGCACTGTTGCCATAATTGAATGACTAACTGAGGCATAAAATTAGACGCTGTCCGGATAAAAACTCTTCTGGAAAACCAGCTTGAGTGAACATTTCCAACTATGCATTGGCCATGACATCTGCATCCATGGACATAACAACCTTGGATTCCTAAATGAATAGTTTGTCATGGTTAATATGTTCCATTTCCCCAACTGAATCCTGGCAGGCAAGGGACCTACAATATCTATGCCCACCCTCTTGAACGATTTGTGGCGATCCAGCTTCATCCATTGCTGCCATCACTGGTACAACTTTTTACCTGTTTTTACTTGAAATATATTTTCTGATTCTGCATTTACGACTTATCTTCTATATATGAGGCCTCACTGTTTATGTTCTCAAGATTGTTCGCACTTGCCTTGATTTCTCGGTAAGTTTGATAATGCACAGAAAACCATTCAATTGATTGCTTTTGCTATCAGTTCTAGCAAACCAATTAGAAACCTCTTGTGTCTTCAAGAAGTGGCAGAATGACTCAAAACTCGACCTTTGGCGTAATTTTCACTTTTGGGCATGGGTATAAAACTGGTGGTTGAGGATCGGCTGCCTGTTATACATTTTGCCTGATATTCCTTTTCATCGATGTCAAACGGGGTTTTCACCGCACTTCCAGCAAAGCTATGGCAGCGGAGCTGGAACTACGTTGCTGAGGAAGTCTAGACAACTAGAACTGTAGGAAGGTTCCATTTCCCTATCGTATTAAAGCTAATCTCAGTCAAGGCAGTGGTATGGATGGTAAAATTGGCCCTAGCACCCTTAGAGCAGGCAGGGGAAGAGCAGCCAGGGTTTCTGTTCCAGATTGGAGTGGAAATATGAGAGCAGAAACAAGCTTGGCTATGATTCCCTTTTCCTGGCTATCTAAGGCTGCATTCTCTGTCAACATTCACTGTCAAAGCTCATGCATGAGTATGAAAGTGCCTGAAGAATGATATTCCAGCAAGGAATCGGTGCCTTCAGGATGCAAAAGGAAAGGAAAAAGAACAGTTTAAAAAAAAAAGTTACCGATTGCCCACATTAAATGCAAATCAAAATAATTTACATTTAAACTAATAATGTATATTATTAAAATTATACACAAGTAATCAGTGTACTCAGCGAAGAACAACACAATACAGATTTTAATCTACTCATGAGGAAGAGCTCAGTAATTTACTTGTGATTTGCCCCAAGTGACTTATTAGATTTGTCCTCATATGCAACACAGGTGCTCTCTGAGTGTAAGACTATACAAAGCAGGCCTCATTATTCTTGAATACAACACAAGTAAAGACAGAGACCATCATCATCAATAGTAAAAGCTTTATCACTAAAGGCAATGTAAATTAAGTTACTATTTAAATAATCAATGCACTCTGGTTATTTAAAACAACTTAATATAATTTTAACAATTTAACTAAGAGATGTAAGAGCTGCTGCTTTTGACACCAAGGCAGCATTTGGCCGAATACAGCACCAGGGACCTTCAGCAAAACTAAAGTTAACGAGGTTCAAAGCTGACGTCATAGCTGGCACACGGAAAAATAGTTGTGGTTGTTAGAGGCCAGTCATCACTCCCCAAGGACATCACTGCAGGAGTTCCGCAATGAAGCATCTTTGGCTCAACCATCTTCAGCTACTTCATTGATGACCTTCCCTCCATCATAAGGTCAGGAGTGGGGCTGTACACTGATGATTCCACCGTATTTAGCTCCATCTACAACTCCAATGATAATGAAAGAGGCTATGCCAGCCTACAACAGAACCTGCATAACATCCAGGCTTGAGCGGACATGTGGCTGGTAATTTTAGCACCACATAATTGGCAGGTAATTCTATCTCCCTTAGCCTTCAACAGGACCAGCATTTCTGAGTCCCAGACCATCAACATCTTGAGGGGTCACCATTGACCAGAAACTGAACTGGACCAGTCATAGCAACCATTGCTACAAAAGCAAGGCAGTGGCTGGGTACTCTGTAATTAGTGGCTCACTTCCTAATCTTTCAAAGCTTCTCCACCATCTACAAGGTTCAAGTCAGGAGTGTGATGAAATATCACCACTTGCCTGGATGGGTGAAGCTGCAACAACACTCAAGAAGTTCAATACCATCCAGACAGCATAAAATGATCTTTTGAATATTAAATTGCAGCATAATTTGTATTTCACAGAAGTCTGTTTAAAGAAGTAATTGTCATCTGAAAACCACTTATTGTCACTCTTAACAGTAGGGGTTATGTAGCAGAACTAGTAACCAGGCAGCTTGAGAATTTTGGACGGAATTTTTCGGGGGTGGGGGGCGCGGTCAGTGGGGGTGTTTGGAGGTGGGTTGGCTGGGAAAATGTTTTTTTTTGACAGCGGGTAGGAAACCCGCTGTCAAGCCTCCTCCACGCTAGTCTCCCAGATATCGGGTCTGTCATCGCAGAACAGACCCGACACCAAGCGGCGGGGGAGGCAATTTACATCATTAGAGAGATTGTTAAGAGGCAATTAACTAGTATTTTAAGCTTACCTTTAGATTTTTAGAGTTCGCCAATGGCTTCCCAACTGCTTGGGCACAACGTCAGGTAAGGAGGTCGAGTGTTGTGTCAGCATGTGATGAATTCTTTACTTGACAGCTTCAAATGGTCTATAAACGCTCCCATTTCATAGGTGTCCACTTTCCAAGGTTAGAAGCTGTTACTTACTGCATTTGGAAGACAGTTTGAGCTTTATGCAGCTTGCAAGTGTTTGGAGCCAACTCTCTATCCAGTGTCACCTCATTGGAACAACCTCTCTCACCATTGACAGATCGCTTCTGTCATCTCAACATCACTTGCCATCTATTCCATCAGCATCATTGCCCTTGAAACTATCTCACCTTGGTCCTCAGAATCCCACCACGATCAGCCTCAACACCAGCAGCACCAGGCACACCAGCAGCACCAACAACAACACCAGCCTTCTCCGCAATCAGCTGGTGTTGCACAGACACAAGGCATCAGCACCCGACCACATTGATGCCAGGGATGGCCTCACCATGGCCAGATTAACTTCACTTGACGCTGTATACCCTGGCTGCCACATGATGTGCCAGGTTGGCACCACCCCACACCAACACCATAGAGCATCCCTACAATGCCCAATCCATTCCTTTCACACTCATCACCGTTGCGGGAGGTACCGTTATGTCTCACCATTCACTGCAACTCACTAATACACTTCCAAAGGTGCACACAAATCTGTCCAAGAACACAATGTGTTGAAAATAGAGATTTCAATGTTTGACAGCACATAAACAGAAACTTCACATGAACATTGGCTAAAACACCCAAGTGCCCACCCTTGTGTGCTGTTAGTCGGTATGATTGCACTAGGATGAGGGCGAGTATGAGGAGTGGCTAG
Source organism: Squalus acanthias (assembly GCA_030390025.1). NCBI lineage: Eukaryota > Metazoa > Chordata > Chondrichthyes > Squaliformes > Squalidae > Squalus > Squalus acanthias. The sequence goes on along the minus strand of CM059426.1, from coordinate 102,324,551 downwards.
TGAGATGGGGATGTGATAATGTAGCTAAAGAGAGATGTAATCATCTGGCAGTGTTCTCTGACTATATATGCTGTGACTATATGCATCTCTTCACTTCACCTGACGAAGGAGCAGCGCTCCGAAAGCTTGTGATTTCAAATAAAGCTGTTGGACTATAACCTGGTGTTGTGCGACTTCTCACATTTGTCCACCCCAGTCCAACACCGGCATCTCCACATCATTTATAAACCCAAGAAGACAGGAATTCCCATGAATTAGATACTCTGCTGTAAGCCAGTTAGATCCTGCTGGACCACATCCAGATTGTCTTTGTACACACCGATGGAGAACTGTCTTTATTTTTAATGCACTCTCCATTGAGTTTTGTCATGTTTAGTAAGGAAATAAAAAATCACTAGGGATTACATTAAAAAAAAGAAGGCTTATACGCAGTCCAACCATTCAGCAATTAGTGAAGAGCTCAGTGAAGATTCCCCCTTACCTGATACCAATTGAGTGGATCCACTTTGTTTCTGCTTGAAATGTCTTGTCTCCTGGCCTTCAACTAATGATTTCTCTGCAAAATAAGGAGGCTGTTAAAAAATAATGATGTGGAACATATAAGGTTGTAAGTACTTTCCACTGAAAATACCTTTTCCCCAGTTACTTTCTCCTTTAAGTGCACCTTCTTTTTCTCTCCCGCTTACGCATTTCATCACAATTAGAGCCTAAATTACAAGTTTACTTCAGGTGCTATATCGCTGTTGTGAAGAATTCTTATTTGAAAACACAAATACAAAAGTGTCCATTATTAAATATATATCTTCTATAAATTTATTATGTTGACTTTGAAAGCACAACAGATTTTCCTATGTGTATTAATATTTAAATCTGAAGTCCTGTGATGTGCATTCCTCATAAGTAACCTTTTGAGGCAAACAGGTTATTCACCATCGAAGGTTTTTTTCTTGTATGCTGTAGAACACGCAGAGGATGTGTAACGTGGTTATGATGGATAGGGATCTCCAGGGCCTGAGGAGCAGAAACACCTGTAAGTAGAAGAAGCGTGACAATCTCCTAGTCTGAAAATGCTGAGCAGCTGGTGAGTATTCATAAGTATTTTACGGGCTTACAACATAAAGAGCATGTGTCCTGAGTGGAATATTATGGAAAAGCAGCAAAAATGCTAATAGAGATGCTCTCAGCTTACATCATTTAGCGGTTCTTTTTATTCCATCATGGAACAATGATTGCCTTGAAGTGTGAGACATTCTATGCAGCGCAGACTGTGGGAGGCAGAGAGTGGATCGCTCCAATAGAACTATCAGGCCAGCTGTGTGGAGCACAGAGCTGTGACTGATGTGTAGAAAGAAAAGACCTTAGGGTCAGCTGAAACCAGATCATGTTCCTTCAATGCAGTTTAAGGGATTTTCATCACAAAGAAATTTACCAGGGAGAATATTGAAACGCAATGGTCTGCAGAAAAGTAGCGATGATTATAATTACATTTCTATCTGGGATAGCTGAAATCAAATATTTAAAAGTGAGTAATCCGATTATAATTTTAAGCAGGAAGGTTGAGCTTTGAAGAAAGTTGTCTGCCTTTTGTAAATCTATAATTAGATGTTGCCAATTGTCACAATGCCAATGAAGTCGCAGTTATGTAAACGATGGCAAGGAGCCCAGGTGATTCTAATGTGTTGGATTAGATGCAGAACTGACAAGAAATGTCTGTATGCAGCAATTAGTCAGTAGGAGAAAATTATTGTTGAGAAGATCCAAACCAGCCTTTTTGTTAATAAATTGTAAAATAATTCAGCAAGGTTACAAGGCAACATAGAAATAAAGCAAAATACAGGACTAGAAAATACTGTGCAGGCCATTTGACCATTTCCCGAAAAAAACATTTCTTAATCACCCACTTCTCAAATATCTATCCAATTTTCCCTTAATTTTTCGATACTATCTGCCTTCACTGTCTCCCCAGGTAACCTATTCCTCACACTCTGCATAAAATAGTTAAACCAAAACAGTCTACCCATCTCCCTTGAATCCATGTTCCTTGGTTCTAGACTGTGACAATCTCAAACCTCTTATCGAGGTTAAATTTATTTATTCCCTTAAGGATCTTGAATAATACATCCCCGAGTCTTCTTTTCTCAAGAGTAAACAAAGATTGGTCTGATGTTAGCTACTTTCCAATCCTCAGGCACTATTCCTGGTTCTAATAATTTCATAAAGATAGTGGTATGGATATAGCTGATTTTGGTCGGCCAATTTATTTATGTAAAACAATTACAATTTGCTTTTATACAACATCTTTAATGTAAATAAAATCCCAAAGCACTTCACAAACAAATGCAATCAAGGTAAACTGATGCCAAGCCTGGAAAGGAGAGATTAAAAATGTTGACAGAAGGTTTGATGGAAGAAATGGGGTTCGAAAAGGTTCTTAATGGTGGAAAGGCAAAGGAATTTAAGGAGGAAGTTCCAGAGTGTTAGGGTGAAGGTTGCTGAAGAATGATAGGGTAATGGGAGGGGCGATGCATAGAAGGGAAGAGTCAGAGGAATGGAGTGTCTGAGATGCTAAATAGGGTTGAAGAAGATTGCATCGATAGATGGGCCATGTTCATGAGGGTTTTATAGATGTGGATGGGAATTTTAAATTTAATGCTTTTGGGAATCTACTGTTCAACACACCACCACATCAAGGGGGCACATCAAGAGGAGTTTCCTTGCATTCCAGGGAAATTCCTCTAGTTGAGACCTGAATTGAGTCTCTTTGAGGCCTCTGTCGGTCTCAAACCTTTAAAAGAGTCAGGTATTTGATTCCAAACAGAATCAATTACCATCTCTAATTGGAATGCCTTCAGTGGGCCCTTTTGGACCTCGAGAGAACTCCACTCCGCCTTAGAAGGGTGGATTGGCTCATGCCAGGGCAGATGCCACTGATGCGCCCCTACGAAGTGCTGGCTACTTGCTGCATTTATGTAAATTACCACCTCCCTGAGATTTAGGATGGTGTCTCTGGCCTTGTGCGAATGCAGGCGGTGTTTCTGCTCCACCTCATTTAGGCCGGCAGAGTGGGGCCTCAGAAATGTCTAGGCTGTATATCACAATTTCTTCCTCCAGATCCTTTTCCCGTCAAAATTAATTATGATATCAAAATAAAATACACAAAAAAATTGTGCACTGATTTGTCCAAGGTGACTGAAATTTCATTTTCTGGAGAGTTATGGTAGAAATTTTAAACCTTTAATCTCTGAGTTCTCAATTTCCTACTTATGCATATCTGCATGGAAAAGCTGCCTTGCCTTGTGCCAGGCAATTTCTAAAAACAATATTGTGAGAGAATGCAACATTTTCCATGTCAGTCTTAGTTCAGTGGTAGCACTCTCACATCTGAGACAGAAGGTTCAAGGCTCACTCCAGAGACTTGAGCATATAATCAAGGCTACCACTTCAGTGCTGTACTGAGGGAGTACTGCACTCTTTTAAAGGTGCCATCCTTCTGATGAGATGTTAAATTGAGGTCTCCATAATCGTTTAAGGTGAACGTAAAAAATCTCATGCAACTATTTGAAGAAGAGCAGTGGAGTTCTCCTGATGTCCTGGCCAACATTTATCCCTAATCTGACATCACCAAAATTGGTTGCTGCATTTTCCGACATTACAACAGTGGCTATGCTTCAAAAGTATGTCATTGGATAAGAAATGTTTTGACACATTGTGAAAAGGTGTAAAACGCTTCATAAATGCAAGTTCTTTCAATGTCATGTTTGTTACTGCTTTGTTAAATCAACTACATAATCTAATGCGAGTAGTAAAATAGGTTTTTGCAGGCAGTTTGTTGAAGGCCGAAGTTTGCTTTAAAATCCTAAAAGTCGAATGTGATTGCATCATAGTGATTGAGAACAAGTGCCAATATTTCAAAAGATCATAACTGTTTCATATGTAGCAGAATACATATAGCAGATTTGTGACAAAAAGTGTTTGTTAAACATGGTGGGAACTTTAGAACCCTTCACACGTCTTTTATAATGTATTTATTTAGTATATATAAACTGCAGAAAATGAGAAATTGACTTATTCTGGTCTGGTTCATCCATTAATTATTACTTAATCAGTGCTATTGTCATTGTATTTTTGTGGTAAATATGATTTTGGAGGTGAAATTGGTCTTGGGTCATAACGCAAAATGGGTGATAGGGAATCAGCAGCCCATTTTACATCTCACCCGATTTTCTTTTCCATTGAAGTTAGTGGAAAACTAAATTGGACGGGGTGTAAAACAGGCTGCTGATGTGGTAATTGCACTAAGAATATGATTAATGCCAAAATAATCATTCTACTATAACTAGGCAGTAACTGCAGGAAAGGCAATTCTGCCTATGTTGGGTAGTGGGTGGTGTAGCACTGTTTCCAGCCATTTCCATTTTAATTTTTAATTTTTAATGAATTAATTTTAAAGAATTAAAATTCTTTACCAGGGCCAAGTCTTGTAGTGTGGTCTATGTAATTTTGAGGTTGTGCCATTGTTCAAAATACTGAAACTGAAAATGTTCAATGACTTAAATCCTGAAGAAATATTTCACTTAAAAAAATTCTCTTCTGCCTTATATTTGACATGCACAATTTTCTCTTCAATAATAAGATAAAAAGGGAGATAAAATGGAAGTTGCAGTTACCATATCTATATCAATTGTACTGCAATAAGTGATCCCTTCCTGTAGGGACACAACATCAGCTCCACCAGAAAATATTCCAAGGCTCTTTTAATTGCTGTGTGAATAATGTATGAACTGTACAAATCTAAAGACAACATAATGAGGATTAGCATACTAACCTCTGACACTAACATAATCACTGCCTGGCTGATTTATTAAAATCATGGTCATCCTAAATTGTTTATTATAACTGATAACATTCACCATTGTTGCATTTGGAATACAAGCCTTCAGAAGTTCCAGTTTATAAACATGACTAATTTGTATTCTATAAAGAAAACGTATCACTACTAAAATGCAAATTGAATGTTCCAAATATTGACAGTTGTTTCTATACTAAACTAAAAAAAGGAATCTATTCAGGAGAATTGCCACAGTAAGTGCTTCAAGTCTTTTTGGCAAGAATTTGACATCTTCATTTGGGATACCACTTGTCTCTTTCCCATCATAATGTGACAATGAAGGTTTGTGCGTTTCTAATGCATCAATGCAGAATGCTCCTAGGCCCTTTTCTTTTACTTCACTTGCTTTAGTATATAGACACTATTCAGTCAAAGCTAGTACTAGGGAGACCTCCCACCAGTCGCTGACAGTCACAGTTTGCCAGAGGGCAACCTTTTATGAGTGAGACTAGGCGAGTTTACAAGAGGCTTTGACATGAAGGCAAAATTAAGTCTTTGTGTCAAACCATCAAGATAAAAAGTGTTTCAGAGATCTTAGTGAAGAGAAGAATTGGTTCTGCAATGCACTCCCATTACACATAGCTTTCATGTGAGTCATCACACATTTAATCACTACATTTATCCTAACACTACAGCTCTTCAATAATCTGAAGAACTACATCAACTGCTCATACCACAGAGCAGTTACCCTATGACTAAATAAAATAAAAAAATATGTTCTAAAAGTAAAATAGTTACAGCTTATGTTGCTTATTTGACTTCAGCCATTGAGGACTTTACTCCCATTTAGAACCTCCCAAGTTTGACTTTCAAGGTAATGAGTTTATGTTTGGCCAAATTCATCTGCTATGGTTCAATCTGATTTGTCCATTTCAATCATATGTCCTGCCAACTGATCACAGATTGGAACTGGTGGTGGGAAATTGTTGCAATATACAGAATAGACTATCCCATTCTCTGAGTACAGGATGAGGATGCAAGTGACAGAGGGTAAGGGATAATCGCCTGGAATTTCCACAGAGCTTCTTCTGAGATCCTGGTGTAACTTCGGCCGAAAACCCGAAGAAATGTCTAGAACAAAGTTACGGCAGGACATTACGCCATAGAATTTCTACTCAAATTGGTAGAAAGACATTGGCCTAGAAATTCATGGCTGCCACGAGAGTTGCTGGTGTCACATCAGCCTCGGGTTAACGGCCGCTGAAAATGGTTGAAGTGTTAGAAGAGAAGAATTTGCACTGGGGGCTAACTTACCATGTAACACCCTCCTGGTGGCGTTAGTGCAGGCATCAGAGGCGAAGTTGGCATCCAGAAGCAGTGTTCCAGCTTCCAACAGCCTCTGGAAGTGAGGCAATGAGCTGGATTTTCATCGGGCCATTGAGGCGGGATTGGAGGCGTGTGGGTGGTTACAATTGCAAAAACTGGCGGGCGGGCCCAACCCCGCCTCCATCCCGCCTCCAAGCAATTTTTATTAAATCGTGTCTACTGGTCCCGTCTCCGTCCCGCCTCCAAGAGGTGGGGTAGGCCATTAAGGCCCTTAACAAGCACTAAATTGCCATTTTGAAAGGCCTTTGTGATTTTAACCCTTTTCCCACATGAAGCACGCCTGATCTGAAACACGACGGTGAAACCTGGCAGTAGCACATTTGGATTGCTGACTATCAGCTGCAGCTCAACCATTAAATAGGAGATTTGATCAGCCATCATTTGCAGGTGGCAGGACTTTGCTGTCTCAGGTCTGGGGGAACTTTTACAAGGCATAACCACAGCTGTGGAAGTTTGGAGCCTGATACCCATCTCCAGTGTGACCTCCTGGGAAACCCCTCTCGCCACCTTGACTGAGCGCTTCCTCAACTGAGGCATATACCAGAAGCATGGGAGCCATTTATTTCCTTCCCTTCTGGACATCAGATGAGGACGAAGACCAGCCGCGGCACCAGCAGAACCATGAACAACAGCAGCACCAACAGCAGCAGCACCAACAGCAGCAGCAACAACAGGAACGCCAAGCTGCTGCTCACCCACCTGAAGCTGCACAGACCAGAAGGCACCAGCGCGCGACCACATTGCTGCCCGGGATGCAAGGGACGCACTCCCCTTGGCCAGATTTGCTTAGCCTGCACAATCAAACACTTTTGCCTCGCACCTTCTTATCAGACCATCGACAATGGCCATGAACCTAAGGATTCCTATCACTCTGACCACCATACTGACAATTGCAAGTCATCCTAAGCCCTCAGTGTGGAAGTCCCATTAGCGATATGACAGACGCCACAACTGCAACAGTTGCCATCAGATTTTTTATTTACAGTAATCATCTGATGGCTTTTTAACATAAAACATCAAAATTCACCCAAGTGACTACCCTTGTGACTATTTATGCACTATCTTTCTCTTACGTATGCTCCTACATGGTGCTTCCCCTGTGGCTTCAGCAGATGTGGAGGCCCCTTGCTCACTTTCTTGCTGCTCCTGTCTCGACATCTTTGGCGGGCGTCCTCTGGGGTTGCGAACCTGTGAGGGCTCGCCAACAGTCTGCTGCTCCTGCAGCTGTGCAGGGGTTGAGACGCCGATCTCAGTTGGGTGCGGACTCTGGTGGGGCTTTGACCGAGGACTTGTCAGTGGCATGGAAGTGTGAGTGCTTGGAGAGGTGCCCCCACTTCCTTGTTCTCTGCAAACAACATCCCTCTCATGGGTCAGGTCCACCTCAGCGCTTGCAAGTGGATTGAGAGCACCTTGCTGCACATCAGGGGAGCCATGGGGACCTGTATCTGCACTGGAAGTCCAACTCAGAAGGACTTCCATGAAGGTCTGGTTTCTGTGTTCCATAGATGACCATCGCTCCTCCAGAGATGTCATTCTATTCTGAACACTCACCATGTTTTCTGCACTCTGGCGACTTATCTCCTCCATGGCCGCAGCCATCCTCTCGTCTACTGTAGCCATCCTTTCGACGGAGGTTGCCATCATTTGCACGGAGGTTGCCATCCTTTCCGTGGTGATGCGTTCATGCGCCAATGACTCCACAAAGGCTCTGCTCATGTTCGCAATGGACTCCTCCATTCGCTCCACACTCGCAGCGACCCTGGAGACAAAACCTGCCAGAGACTCCTGCATCTGTTCCTGGAGTCCCAGCACTGCTGATCTTATGGATGGACCCAGAGGCAGAGGGTCGACATGCAGCTGAACGAGCTGGGAGAGTCCTGCGCCCTCCGACTAGGACTCTCCACTGCTGTCCCTGTCTCCACTATCTGCTGATACTCACTTGTGAGCTGTGATACACCAGGTGACAACACTACTCGATCTCGTGATGTTCCCTCCGAGGTGTGAGTGTCTGCGCTGGTGCTGGGTGCGCTGATTCCTGCTGACGCTGCATCCTTAGAGGTTGCAGCTTCCTCTGAGGAGTCTTGAGGCTCATGCTCTTCCTCCTGGATAGAGGGGACGGGTGCTTGCGATGGTCCTGGGGGGGAGTAAAGGAAAGAGTCAGAGATGTGAGGCCAAGGTTTCATGCACATTGCATATTGCAGATGATCATAAATCCATCTGTTACAGCTTCAGAATCATTATCAGCGACTCATGCAATGTCATTGAGAGAGATGGAAAACTATTCTGTCACCAGCTTGCTGTGATGCGCCCGTCTGTCCGTCCCCCACTTGGAAATCTTCCTCCACTCCCACCATCTCCAGGATCGCCTCCTCCCAGGTGGTGAGCTGGGCTACTGAGGGTGGCCCTCCTCTTGTCCTCGCTCTTTCCCTCTTATTGTGAGCTCTCTTTTCCTGCAATGAGGGAGACAAGTGGAGTTTGAGTGAGAATGAAGGAGTGAGTGTAGTGAATCCATAGCATAGATGCTTAGAAGGAGACAAAGATGGAGTGAGGTGGCAAGACCAAGGGCCCTCCCTGTGTGTTGTAAGTTGTAATTGCATCACAGTGATAGGGAGTGTGAGGGCTGCATAGTCGAATAGTTAGGTGAATGTGACCATAGAGAGAGAGGGAATGGGTAAGGGTGCATGGATGTCAGTGTCAAGTGGGATGTGGAGGAAGAGATTGCTAAAGCTGAGTGCTGGTGAGGAGAGGCAATGGGGATCAGATTGAGGGTGATGGGAAATTCATACTCACTTTTCCAGTGCGCAGAAGGTCATGAAGCCTCTTCCTGCACTGAAGCCAGGTTCTGTGGGTTATTGACAAAGAGTTGACCTCCTCTGCCACCTGGAACCACACAGCCTTGGTTTGCTGGGGAGGCTTCTTCTTCCCTGAAGAAGGAAAGAGCACCTCTTTGTTTGCTCTTGCTCCCTCTACTAAAGCCTGCAGGGCAACGTCATCAAAGCGGGGTGCAGACCTAGGTCTCTGGCTGGCCATTCTTCCTGCAGGTGCCTCTAACATGCAAGGGCAAAAGCTTGGCAGTCTGCAGAAGAAGCAAGGCTTGTTGCAGACCTTAAATGCAGCAGCAATGATGACGTCATCGGAGGCGACTTTCAGACTGGAAAATCTCACTGGCCATGGGTTCCCACACGTTGGAACTCAATTGGCCAATTAGGTTAAAATGGCATCATTCTCCCACATCGATTTAGATTCGGGTGGCTAACACAAAATGCGGATTACACGACCCCGCCCGCCCCAATATCAAAATCCAGCACAATGAGTTTGCTAGGCAATGTGGGACATTAAAAGGGTAATGCCTTCTGATAGAAACAAAAATGAAGTAAAAAAAAAAGGCAGTTTTCAGCCCTTACAGCTCTACTGCCTTTTCAAAAAAGAATTTGAAAAAAATTCCCAAATGGGAGTCTTCAGCTCTTAAAGCTGAATTCCCTTCCACACCTCAGAAAATGGCATAAGTGCATCAGCACTAAAGCAAATGGCTTGCCAAGCCAGGGAGGGAGTACCCAGTGTCTCACACGCAGCACTCCAGCTTTGTGCAGAGGGTCAACACTGTAAGAGAGGTCCTCTACCCACAGGGGCCAGGGGGCCCTCCAGAAAGAATGATGTGGGACCAGATCACCAAGGCCGTCACTGCCAGCAGTGTCGCCCCCACCACCTGGCTCCAGTGCCCAAAGAAACTTCATGACCTCAGACCACTGGTCAAGGTCAGTGAATGCATCTTCAAAAGCCATCTCCTACCAACTACACCACTAGCCTTACACACTTCTCAATGCACGACTCCCTCCCCACCCCCCACCCCAATAACTCAACTACCAACAGTCTGTACCAATCATGAGACAAACCTCCCATTCCTATCCTCAGCTCACCCACTTGGAAGAGACGATGCTGGCAATTCTTGGCAGGGGCATGGCTGAGCCATTGGCCAGCAGCGGGGCAGAAAGGATACAAGATGTGGGTATCCTCATACGTTATCCTCTTTCTGGCATGCACCTCATGCTTTCCCGCCCTCCCCTCACCACAACTGCAACCTTGTGCCTTCCTCATTTCACACACCAAGAAATGCAGCCAGTGGTTGACCAAGGAGACGGAGAGGAGAATGAAGAAGAAGAAGATGAAAGAAAGAAACACTGACACTCGATTTGACACTCCCAACCACCAGCTCCTCAAGGTCGACCAGCAAGGCCATTTGGAGTGTACCCCACTGAAAATCATCACCCATGCACCAGCAATGCTGCAGCCACTGGGGTAGCACAGCATGACATAAGTAGAATAGACGAAGGCGCACACAAGACAGTCACTAAGAGAATGCAGAAGGGTGATGAGTTGATTTCTTGATGTGATATTGGATGGATAGATGTATAAAGTTGGACTGGAAAGTTTGCTTTGTGGTGGCTTTTATTTTAGCATTGTGACCAAGAGGACACTGTGATGGTCAATAATAGAGGGAAGGTAAGGTGTGGGGCAAATTTTGAAAGGGGAATTGGGGCTGTGTTCACTGGTACCGCAGGCGGATCATTCCATCCCGGATATCTGGGCCACAAAGGAGCTGTCTAGGTTGCATCCTTCCTTCTGCTTCCTCCTCTTCGGCTTCCTCCTCTTCCGTTTCTTCCTTTTCTGCATCTTCCACTTCCCTTTGCGAGCGGATGCTGTCAATCTGTAATGACAGCATAAAATGCTGGATATACTCAACAGGTCAGGCAGCATCTCGACTTGAGATGTGAACTCTGTTTCTCTCTCCACAGATATTACCTGACCTGTTGAGTATTTGCTACATTTTCTGTCTTCTCAGAGGCCTTCCTTTACCATCTGAGGCCTTGCAAGCATCCAGCAGCACTCCCTACACAATTAAAAAACCTTTTAACATATATTGCAGCAAGCCACTACTTCAATTAAATCAAAAAATCCAGCCCAAAAGCTTAAATGCAAACTTACGTGAAAGATGTGTGTGTCTAAGAACATAAGAACATAAGAAATAGGAGCAGGAGTAGACCATTTGGCACTTCGAGCCTGCTCCGCCATTCAATAAGATCATGGCTGATCTTCTACCTCAACTCCACTTTCCTGCACTATCCCCATATCCCTTGATTCCCTTAATATTCAAAGATCTATCGATCTCTGTCTTGAATATACTCAATGCCTGAGCCTCCACAGCCCTCTGAGCTAGCGAATTCCAAAGATTCACCACCCTCTGAGTGAAGAAATTTATCCTCATCTCAGTGCTAAATGGCTGACTCCTTATTCTGAGATTGTGACCCCTGGTTCTAGACTCCCCAGCCAGGGGAACCATCCTCCCTGCATCTACCCTGTCAAGCCCTGTAAGAATTTTGTATGTTTCAATGAGATCACCTCTCATTCTTCTAAACTCTAGAGAATATAGGCCTAGTCTACTCAATCTCTCTTCATAGAACAATCCCCCCATCCCAGGAACCAGTCTGGTGAACCTTCATTGCACTCCCTCTATGATAAGTATATCCTTCCTTAGGTAAGGAGACCAAAACTGCACACAATACTCCAGGTGTGGTCTCACCAGGGCCTATATAATTGCAGTAAGATGTCTCTTTAAGAGGTGCTGACAGCGCCTGTGTGAGTCTGCTGAATGCTATGTTTTCATGGCGAGCTTAGGACTTAGCACTGAGTTCAAAGTTTGCCGAGGTGACGTTAAGTCGGCGTGCATCACCTCTCCCTCATTTAAATCTGCAGGGCCATCGATCTTACCGGCAGCGCTGCCAGGCCTCGGAAAATGGAGGACACCGCGGACCCACCACCAGTTGGCAAAAGAGCGGTGGCCGCCCTGTTTTTGCTATTTTTTGCCAGTAACTGGTGATGTTAAGCCCCCGAACCTTTAGCCCAATGGGTCCAATTAAGAATAATTTACAAATTGTGTTATCTGCCGCAAGCACACTATGCGCATTGTTCCAGCACTTCTTTTACTGATGAGGAAATGTTGCCAATAAGGTAAGTTTTTTACAATTAATCTTTGATGAATGTTTGGTGCTGATCAAGGTGAAGAATAATAGTGCTGGGAATGGAGGTATTCTCCACCTTTGGCACCTTGTGTCAGCACCAAGCACGCCCACAGCATCTTTAGCATGATCTAGATAGAGTGGAAAGCTCCCTCCTCTCTGTTTTAACAATAAGCCTTGATGCAAACCTCGAATACCATCATCTGTTTTGAGTTTTTCCATTCCCTTCACCAGCCACCCTAACAGCTTCCCTGAGAGATTGCCACTTTCACGCCGATTGTACCGAATAATGGGTGGGTTTATGCTGTGGACTCACAAACAATAGGGACTGTGTTGAGGCAGCCCAAACTCATTTTGTACAGAGCACTTGCAGCAGAGAGAGGAGAATGTTATCTCATCAATGTGAGCTCTATTTGAACTCAGGTGACAGAGGTGAAAGGACAATGCGTTATCCCACTGCCTCATGCAGCCTCCTCCCCCGCCCCCCTCCCCCCCAAAAAAAATAACATCTCAAACGAGAATTGGAGACCTGGGGCACAGCGTGTGAGTAAACATATTTTCCCAACCTCTAAGCTCTCACACTGGCTGTAAAAAGTATTATTTTCATTTTTTCTTGTTCTAAATTGTTATTACTAAACTGAAGAAATCATTCATTTATATTTAGAAAATGAGAGCTGTGGGTTGAAAGATGTAAAACACATTTGTGTTGAGCTTCAGTGCTCCTTTACAGAGCTAGGTATTTATTAGTGAAAAACTTTAATATTCTATTTCTTTGCTCGTACAGCTGTGATACCGAGATGACACATCTCACTTTATGGTACACGTGTTTCCTTATATTACATAAACAAATGTATAGTATAGCACATGTATCAGCATACAATGTCTGTTTTGTTATCTGTCTGTACCATTTACTTGAATAAAATTACATACCACTGTAATTTGAGTCACATGGATAAAATGGGGGGAATTTTCCGTGGGGGGTGGGGTCAGCGGGCGCGTTCGGTGGCAGGTTGGGTGGGAAAGTGTTTTTTTTCCCCAGCAGGTCGGGACCCCGCTGTAAACCCACCGCCACGCGTCTTTACCAAATGTTGGGTCTGCTCAGCGCTGAGCAGACCCGACACGCAGTGGCGGGGGAGGCAATTCAGGTCATTATGACCTTGTTAACAGAGGATTAACAACAATTTTGAACTCACCTTTAGAATTTGCCGCTCACCAAGTGCCTACCCTTGTGTGTTGTTGGTTGGTATGACTGGACTAGGATGAGGGTGAGTTTGAGGGGTGGCTAGTGAGATGGGGAAGTGAAAATGTAGATAGAGAGGGATGGGTGGAGGTGCAAGGTAAGTTGGTGTGAGTAAGGATGTGCAGGAGTAGGGAAGGCAGAGTGATGGGGATGTGATGAGTGGCACAGCAGGATGAGGTTGAGTTGTGGCTTTGTAGTAACGTTTAGTGATCGATTGAGATCATTGAAAGGTTTGCGCCACTGCAGCCTGGTCCTCCTGACTACATCCCTGCTTGTGTCTTCCTGTGCAATGTGCAACCAGGCTGCGTTAGTCTCCTGGGGAGGTCTCTTCCACCAATTGGAAGGGAAGAGGACCTCCCTGTGTGCTGTGACTCCCTCCATAAGCATATGGAGGGAGTCATGGGAGAGCCTGGGTGCAGCCGTGCACCTTTGTGCAGTGTTTGTCAGTGTTTGCAGCACCTCAATGCTGTAGAACACTGACAGCACAAATGTCAAAGTAAATATGTGCATGGTCCCTTTAAGGAAACCAGCTGATGATGTCATTTGATGATGCATCATCAAATGACATCATCAGACCCGCTTCCTTCAATTGGACCGGGAAACGCGCTGGGCGGACTTAACAATCCCAATCAGGGGAAAGTCATGTCAGAGGCCGGGATGGAGGCAGCAGCGAGACCGCGACCCGCCAGTGACCTCGCCCGCCATGGACCTGCTGAGGTAGGGAAAATCGTACCACATGGCACACTCAGGGTGAGTTCTGTCCTTGATTTCTTTGCACTTAAAAATTCCAAGCTAAGGGTCTGATATTCAGAAAAAAAGCTTTGTTAATGTGGAAAGGCCAATGGAATCTTATGGATCTTATGGTTTAGTACCTCATTAAAATCCATCTAAAATGCCCTAAATCACTCCCTTAGAGCACTGATACATGATCAAAGTTATTAATTATCTTCTTCCAATGGGAGACCCTAATGTATTTCCAGTGAAAAGCATGTGAGATAATTTTGCCACAGTGGATAGCTCTAAGCATATCCCATTAAAGAGCAGTCAAAATATTCAGAGCGTCATTGAAACTAAGAAGGCATATATCTATTCTCCATTAGTTCCTTGAAGCACTGCATGTGGATCAGTGCCTCATTAAAATCCATCTAAAATGGGCCAAATCGGTCGGCACCGCTAACAGACTGGGACGCAATCAAGTTATTAATTATGTCAGTACAGGAATGGAAGGTGAAAAATATATTGGTCCAGAATTTCCTTGATCCCATTTATGCCAAAATTCCACAGAGATTTACATTGGTTTCTACGCTGATACTGCAAATGGGAATTTATACCCAAGTTTCCTGCAGAGCTCATTTGCCTGGGCCGGAAAGCAAAAAATAGTGTGAAACATACACAAATGTAGTGCCTCCAATAGGTGTAATAGTTCAAATGTAAAAAGTTGTGTGTTGACTTCTGCCATGGCGTTTCACTCTCGGATCTTCTTGCCTCTGTTGCTACCCTTCTTCTTCCATTATTATGCAGAACAGGGGTATGCCCATTGGGAAGGCCATTCCAGCAGCTTAGTCCTTTTGAGCGCATTGGGATAGGGGGCAGGAGTTCAAAATATATTGGCCCTGAAATTCGCCTCTCCAGCTTGCCGCGGGGGTAAGGATCGCGCGCGCACTTACCTACCGCGCCTGCCGTTGTGTTTTGGGCCCACGGGAACTTCAGCTCCTGGGCCTGCTCCAAGTGCCAACGTGCAGTGCTTGCGTGTCCCAGGGGCGCAGTTAGTGCGATGCGTCCCCTGGGATCACGTGGGCCATGGAGAGCCAATGGCAGCAGACCATCTTTCATTCATAGATTTGACAGGAAGACCTGTCAAATCTGTGAATTGAAATCGGCCCCAAAAGAACAGCTAAACTTAAAATAAATTTTAAAAAACCCATCACATTTATAAAATAACTATAAGTTAAATAAATTAACTACTTTAAACAAAAATTTAAATTTTTGAAAAAATTAAAACACTTTTTAACAGAGCTAAAAATAAACTTACCTTTCTTTAAAGTATCTAAAAAAGATAAACCTGTTGAAAAAAATTTAAAATTATAATTAATTAACCACTTACCTTGTTGAAAACGGGTCCTGCGCCTCCTTTTTAAATGTGCAGGTTCTTCAATACTTACCCTCCCGTAGAAACCTGAAAAAAAATCTAAGTTTGCTGCGTGCGCGCAGCCTCTACCGCGCACGCGGTTCACCTAGGAACCGCCCCCTTCACCAGACCAAAAGTTCCGGTTTCCCGCCCATGCGCAGTGCATGCAGGAAACCGGCACTTCAGGACGCCTTACGGGTGAGTACACAGTCCGTACTCATCGGGAAGGGCCGAATTTTTGGGTGCACTGAGACTGATAGCACTTAAGTATACTGCAGGTATCATCAATAATTTTTTTTTTTAAATCCCAAAGCAATATGCTATCAAACTCTATCTCAGTATTGCCAATTCGGGCCGTAATGCACCTATGTATTTGGGTTTAAATTTACGCCCATTCAGAACCGTTGTAAATACAGGATGCTCACGTTCTCTGATCTTTTGCATGCTGTAGGGTGGTGGGAGGTCAGCAGAGCTATGTTCATGAGCTAAGGTGGGTTTCAACGGGCGTAAATTGGGATTGGCGCAAATGATCACGGAAATCTGCACAAAGTGAGGTTTCTGGCGTAAATCACGTGAATTTCCTCAGAAAAAAACAGTGCAACATGTCTCTTAGGTCGGCGTTGCACTGAAAATTATGATGATATTCTGGACCAACATGCAGAACTTTCAACTTTAGTGGGGGCGTAAAATGCTCAATGGAAAGGAAAATCGGGTGAGGTGTATAATGAGCAGTCACTCTGCCACCACCCATTTTACATCCCCTCTGAAGCGGCAAGTGCCGCTCATCATATTACATTTATTTTTATGTAGAGATTTTGGTCATGAAAGATAAATGGATATAATTTCTACCATGCGGGTTGATTGACTATCATATATCAATCAGGTCCATCTCCCTCCTCATGGTAACCAATGGCAGTGGGTCCTCCCAGCAACTTAATCAATGAGATATTTAACAATAATTTTTCATATGAGGGACTTAATGCTCAACTTTGATTCAAACTCACAGTGGATTCACCAGAATTCCTCAGTGTGCTATTGTTTTGCGACACAGTCCCAGCTATTGATTCAGTTTAACTCAGCAGGTTTTCATGGGAACCTATCATCCACCATTATCTGCCATAATATCCACAAACTGAAAAAAAACTTGCTGAAAAAGGAATAAATAGCTTCAATGGACTTCACACGTATAGATGGTGTGGAGTAACACATATTTCAAGGATTTAACGCATCTCAGGCTAAGTTGAAGCATTTGTTACTCACTTGTCACTTTTTCAAATGTTCTAATTTAGTAATAAATTGTTTGAAAATACACATATTGTGACATGTAACAAGTTTCTGTCACCAGTAGCGAAGGGATAATATTGCAAAGAAATTATAAACTTTAGAAAAATGCCTTGGTCAGAGCCCATCTGGAATACTTTGTCCAGTTTTGGGCATCAAACCTCATGAACAATATATTGGCCTTGGAGAATGTTCACCAGAATGATCAACTCAAGGGCTTAAAGGGTTAAATTATGAGGACAGGTTGCTTAAACTTGGCTTGTATTCCCTTCAGTTTCGATGGTATGGGCTGACCTAATCGAGGTCTTTAGAATAATAAAGGAATTTGATAGGGTAAGTACAGGGAAACTATTTATTTTAGTGGGGGAATCCAAAACAAGAGAGCATGGGGGAAAAATTCAGTTGGTTGCGCCTCCCGTTAGCGCCTTAAGAGGGCGCTAATGGGGCGCAAAGCATCTAGCGCCCAGGCGCGGCGAAGTTTGCGCCGCTCGCGAAATTAACTAGACATTTTGCGGCAGCGCTAAACACTACCGCCACGATCTCCTGCGCCGGCAGATCATGACGTCACTCAAGCGCGCAACGCCCCGGTATCGCCCCGGAGCGGATATTGAGTGGCGCCCCCTGCCTTACCGCCTGACGCTAGCAACGACAGGTTGAGGGGAGCGTTCTGCAGTCATGAAGGGAAAGGGGGAGCGCTATTTAAAGGTGACCGCTTCCTGCCTTTTATTGTTGGTGCCATTTTTGAACTATGCATTCTGAGAGAGAGACTTCTGGAGAGATTCAACGTTGTGTGAAGGAGTTTTGGGTAATGAGCAGCACTTTGCAGGTTCATTTTGATTTGCCATTCCTTGTATCGATTTAGCAGAGACTGTGGGGGCTGCACTCTGAGCTCTTTGCCTGGTGCTCTCCATTGTTCTTTCCAGCACATTTGATGTGCAGGTCTCTCCAGGCCGAGATTCAAGGCTGCAATGAGCAAGATGTGGATGGAAAGCAAGATTAACCATCCCCTTTAAGAACTGGCCCGTGCCATTGTGTGTGTGTTCCATTGCTGACTGACATTACATGAGCTTCACCAGCGCTCTGAGGTAGCGCCTCGCTCCTCGGCCTTTGCGCCTTAAGACAGGTGTGAAGCGCCTGATTTAGCGCTGCAATCACCTCCAGGGGCGATAAAAGTCAAGTTTGCAGTCGGTGGCGATAATTAGCGCCAGGCGCTAATCTTTGCGCCCAGCCGATAATTGCGCCCCAAATGGGGTGATACTGAATTTCTCCCCCCATAATTTTAAAATTAGAGCTAAGCCATTTAGAAGTGAAATCAGGAAACACTTTTTCACATAACGGGTAGTGGAACCCGCTCCTCCAAAAGGTGGTGAATGCTGGGTCAACTGAAATTTTCAAGACTCAGATCGATGGATTTTTAGTGAATGGCCTACTCCTGTCCCTATGTCCCTATAATTGACACAAATTCGGTGCTCTATTTTGAAAAGTATCCTTTTACCCAAGCTAAAGTGAAAAGACTGCTGTTAAGTCAATTAGTGGTGTGTTGTGAAGATTAATTTTTTACATAAATTTGTTGGTTTCACTTTCCTTAATAATCACATTGATCTTTATACGGTACAATAAGTGCTGCTTAACTTAGGAAACATTGCAGCTTTTATTTTCATTTATTTGCAATAGGCATGTCATTATTTTACACAGTAATGTATATTTGTTTGAAATGCTATGAATCAATACATTGGGCTGGATTTTGCCAGCCCCGAGGAGGCGGGTATGGAGACGGGACTGCCGGTAAAGTTGCAGAATTTGGGGGCGGGTGGGAAACCCGCCCCAACCCGCCCCCAACCCGCCCCCAACCCGCCTCCGTGCCCACTTGCCAGGAGGCAGGAAACCGTCCCGCTTCAGGTCCCGACTCCTTGAGGCGGGAAAGGGATTAAAGCCTATTAACTGCCTGTTAACATATAGTTAACAGGCAGAAAATAGGATTATCCCCATTTTACCTTCCGAAGTGCAGGCTTCCCGACCTCGGGGAACCCCGCCAGGATGTAGGAGACGAGTAGGAGGTCTGCGGGGGTCTGCGGGGGTCTGCGGGGTCTGAAAGTGCGATGTAGAGGTGAGTGATGGGTACAAGTGTGGAGTGGTAAGTATGTAATGTGAGTGTAAAGTGTTAGAAAATGTTCACTTACCTTTGTTTCTGCCTACAGCCTTCAGCCGCTGTGGAGCCAGAGTCCCGACATCTCCATTGTAGATATCACAGACTGGCTGTTGGATCCTCCGAACCAACAGCCAGGTGATTTCTGCAAAGTTGAAAGGTTTGATGAGTCCTGAACACAATGACTCATCAAACTACACAGAATGTCAGTGTTTGACAGCTTCACAGAGCTGTCAAACGATGACATTTCTTCTTTCAAAAGCTCTTGACAGATGACACGTCACATGCTCTGTCACTGACTTCCCCCTAATTGGCCTGCTGAGCCCGCCAGGCAGGCTTAACTAGGTCAATCAGGGGAAAATACCACTGGTTGGCCAGAAGCTGATGGAGTCGGGATTGAAAGTTGGCAAGCAGCAGTCCCGCCTCCAAAAGCTTCCCTTTGAGAAAATCCAGCCCATTGTATTTTGTCGGCTTAATATGGTAAGAGACTTCTTCAACATACAGAAAATTCATCCAGTATCAACATGAGTGGAATAATAATCAAAATATGCTAATAACAGTGATTAACACTTCTAAGATAGAAGTTATGGCATGTGTAATTATACAAAAAGCTTTTACTTTTAAATTTATGCCTGTAAAGTTGTACATAGTTAGTTGGCTAAAAGGACATTAAAGTCAGCTAGGACATCACAGATGCAAATGTTTAATCCTCTTACTCCTGAGAGTAATCATTGGTTGTTCTCTTGATGGTGTATTATTCCCATACTCGGAACATTCAGTACCAGGTTCAAAGCTGAAATCCTTAGTCAACCCCTTGTGGGAGACTGTAAATTGCTTGAGGTTCTGAACTTTGCTGATTCACAAATGTCCATCTCAGCATTTCTGCCTCCAGGGCAAAATATTGTTCCAATTCATAAATTGAATACATGAGGAAGAATAATTAAAGAGCAAACTGCAATTATGAGAGAGATCTTATGGGAATGAGACATAATGTATAATGTAGGGCTTAGATTTCATACTAGCGCTTGCAAGATTAGATTTAAAGCTTTTTATTAGACTAGATTAAAATAATTGTTTACAAGAAAATGCTTTGCTTGAGCTGGGTTACATTGCTTGTATTTTAAGTACTGCCTCAACTGAAACAATCCAATTTAAACATGAAAAGCTTCACTTCGGTAAAAAAACAACAAAGCATTGAAAAAGCACTTACCTCGTAACCTGTAGTGCATAAATTGTGCATTTTGATGCAGCTGATTGTAGTTATTTTGAGCATTTTGTATGGTTTTCAGAAATATTCCATAAATATGGTTTGGTTGTTCTCTTGGTGGTTTATTAGTCTCATATCCTGCGTATTCAATGCCAGGTCTGGAACTGAAACATGGCTCTTCTGTCGTGTGCAGTGATACCAGTTAAATGCTGATTATGTTCACTCTTCTGCTGCACTTACAGTAAATAAATAGTGCAATTAATGGAGAAAACTACCTGAATTAGATATGGAATCGGGATAGGATTTTATCTTCCCTTCCTCTTTTTGTAACTAGTGACATCCTTTTTATTTGACTGTCTGTTTTTTACAATATGGTAGGTTTTCTAGGCAGTAATAAGTTTTTTTTAATAGTAAGTCTGTATTGCACATTTGGTGGTACCTTGGTTGATTTTTTCACTGAATTACTTTCATTCCAGATGTGATAACTATTAGCACAAGATTCATTAAAAGTCCGTCAAGCCATCCAGGCCCACTGTGGCACACAAAGCACTTCTGACTGTTAATCTCGCAGCAGAAAAACATTCAAACTTTGCAATGCGCACACCAGACTTTCATCATGGTTTCAAAAGTAAATTCAAAAAACAGCTTCACTCTGAAGCCTTCTAACCCAAAGTCATCCCTTTTATACAAATCGGCCTCGATATTAACCCCCCACCCTCCACCAATGTTCCCTCTAATTTTTTTTTGTACTGAGCGGGCCACAAACTCCTTTGAGGGTGACCTTTTTGTCCGTGGGCAAATTTTACAACAACAACTTTTACAACAATGACAGCAACAGCAACCGCTGGACAGGAGAACCAATCAATCAGACTGACTTGGAAATGTTAACTCATATGTTGACATAAAGATGTTAATTTATGAATTTCGCTTCTAATGTCTTTCTCTCAAACATTCTCCACAATATTAATCCCTTCTCTTATCAGGAAAAGTGTTGAATTATTTTAGGTACTTTGCAATTAAATAGCAGGAAACAAACTTCATTGTACTCTCAAATTTTAATCTCCTATTTCAAGCATTTACACCAAATCGAAATTGTACATTATCAGTTTAATCGAAGTATTCTCTGTGTCTTAATAAACAAATAAATAGTGGTTTCTTCTAAAGTAGCTTATTGCAATTTTTATACATCGTTACATAACTCATGTTTCTATGAACACTCCACTAAATGTTTAAGAGGAAATCTATATTTACGTTGTTCCTGGGAGTTGTTAGGACTATAGAACGACAGACAAAATAAAATGGTTTGTGTTTTTCCCCATTTTTGGTTCTCTTCCTAAACATCTTAATAATATATTTTAAAAAAGTCAATAAAATGTAATACATAACTCCTACAAATCCTCTCCTACCCTCCCCGTCCTCAACAGCATGGTTGCATGTTTGTGTAAAGCAATTCACTTCACTCGATTGTTTAAAGTCAAATATTAAGAAATTTCAATTTTAAAATGTTTTAAGCATTTCAGAGCCTCTTTAAAAACATTTGGACTTCAAGACCTGGTTGAAACTTGTTTAGATGAGGGGAAAATTGATTTTTGCTTCTGTTTCTTCCAAAATCATATTCGAAACTTGGGGGGAAAAAAGTGTTTTTAACACTCACTTTTTGTGAAAAGTTCTTTAAAAGTCTTTAAATTCTTTCAAATCTCATTGCAGCTTTGACAGAAGGAGTCGCTCCAAGGTCCTCTTTCCCTCTTCAATGCTGTCAATAAACATACAACAAAAAATAAATAAACTCTAATTCCAAACGGAGCTCAAATAAGAAAGTGAATAAAATGGTTAAACTCCCCAATCCTAAGAAGGCGGTGAGGTTATCGATCCCCAGCTTGGCGATGAGTTGGGATCAGTTTTAGAGAAGTTGTTTCCTCTTTTTCTGCTGCCGTTCCCTCCGTCTCTCACAGACTCTGAGGTACAAACAGGGACACAAATGTTTTCCCCTCTCTGACAATATGATGTAAATAACCTTGATAAACTATTTCAAAAAGGGGACAACACCTGGCAAACTTTAATTGGAACTTACTGCGGGATATTCAACATCACTTGCCCATATTTTTTTCCAGCTTCAAACAATTTTTTGAGTTTAAAATTTTTTTTTCTCATTTTTGCTTCATTGTGGGCCTAAAAATTGTTTGCTTTTAGCCTCCTTCCAGCGGCCATTGTATACGCGCTGCGCCTCTACCTGTGTTGTTCCAAAAAGTGGCCACCGCTCAGTCCCCAGGAATGGACTGCACGCGTCACCACAGAAAAAGGTACTGACAGAATCCTGAGACAATGCTCGCCGGGTTCCAGGACTGCGTATCTTAGCAACTGCGTTCCAATTCGGATCGGCTCTGAGGTCACAAACGGCTCTCCGTGAGGATTCCTGGGCCACTGGGTATTGGGCCCCTCCCCCTGCTCCAGCTCACTGTGTGGCCTTTGAATTTAAATGTGTGGGACCTTACAGATTGCTGCGCGGCTGCGCACCTTACAGGGATCAGTGCCCCCCACCCACGACGGGCAGGAGAGAGTTGTGGGGGGATTTTAAAATGTGAAATCCGGATAACCCAAACTCTGCCATTTTTACAGCAGCGGGTATCGGGGTGTTCGAGTGTCCCACTGTGGAGAGGCGGGACGCTTATTAACATATTTAAACCGAGCTCCTACAGTGCAATTGGGAGCCCTATTTGAAATTAACTGGTGTTGAATGGGTTTCCTGGGGGTTGGGAAACTTGCCTGTGAAACGAAGGCGGGAGCTGTCAGCTCCCCAAGGTAAATGGCTCTTTCAGCACTCCTTGGCCCCTCAACGAAACCTTCGGCCTTCCCCAGCCCCCTGCCTTTCCGATCACTGACCTCCTCCTTCCAGCCTTCCTGATCACGGGCCTCCTCCCACCAGCTTTCCCGATCATGGGCCACCTTCCCACACAGGCTTCCCGATTGCTGGCCTCCTCCCCACAGCCTTCCCGATCATGAGCCACGTTCCCACAGCCTTTTCGATTGCTGGCCTCCTCCCCACAGCCTTCCCGATCACCGGGTTCCTCCCCACAGCCTTTCCGATTGCCGGACTCCTCCCCACAGATTTCCGTCCCGGCTGTCCATTTGGCCGGCTACCGGGCTGGAGGCAGACCTACAAATTGCAAATTAAGCCCTGCCGTTAAGATCAGCAGATTGTTTAGCTGATTTTGGCTTCACCCACACTCTTCCCACCTCTCCATAAGTATCGGGGCTATAGTCCCTACAGCTAATAAACCTGAAACACTACAAAAACTCACAAAAAAAAACACTGGACCATTTTAAAACTTAAAAAAAAAAATCATTGTAAAAGGCAGAAAAAAACAGGCCACTCTTTGATATTGGGATGGGTACTAGTCACACACGATCCAGACTTGGACATCGATCACCATTCCTTCATTGGTGCTGGGTCAAAATTCTGAAACTTTCTACCTAACAGCACTGTAGGAGTAACTTCAGCACATGATCTGCAGTGGTTCATGAAGAAGGCTCACCACCACCTTCTCAGTTGCAACTAGGGATGGGCAATAAATGCTGTCCTTGCCAGCGATTTCTGCATTCCGAGAATGAATATAAAGAAACAGTTTCCATGCTTTGGTAATTTTTTCAATGATAACACCCAGAAACTGCAGTGCAGTGCAACGTGCAAAAAACTTAGTTAGGAGTAAGAATGGCCCAAAAATTAGTCCCGCGACGCGAGAGTATGCACTGTGTACTCTCGCGTATTCTGTCACCAATTGCCGGTTTTCTGCATGCACTGCGCATGCGCTGAAAACCGGCACTTGGTTTTTGGAAAAGGGGGCGGTTCCTCGGTGCACCGCGTGCGCCCTACAGGCTGCGCGCACGCTGTGCACTTAGTGCTTTGGACGCGCAGGTAAGGACGGAAGATTTTAGAAATGAAAAAAGGAGGAGTAAGACCCACTTTTAACAAGGTAAGTAGTGAATTAAGTATTATTTTGAATTTTTTTTAACAGGTATATCTTTTTTAGAGACTTTAAAGACAGGTAAGTTTATTTTTATAACTTTTTAAAAGATTTTAAATTTTTGCAAAAATTTAATTTTTTATTTAAAATGGTTAATTTATTTAACTATACATATTTTATTAATGCGATGGTTTTTAAAAAAAAATTAATTGAGGTTTAGCTGTTATTTTGGGGGTGTGTAAGATTCATAGCTTTCACAGCACTTATGTGAAACTTATGAATGGAAGATGGTGTGCTGCCATTGGCTCTAACTGAGTCACGTGATCCCACAGCTCGCACGAATTCACTACGCCGGTGGGATACGCAAGCACTGCCCAGCTGATGTCTAGAACATCAAGTTCGTGCGAGCTGGATCTGAAAAAGCCAACGCGGAGTGAGAGATCGCGGGGAAGCCTTACCCCCGCGTCAACACTCAGTCTTTAATTTCTGGGCCATTATTTTTTCTACAAGTGTGAGGAGAGTTAAGGATAGGGACTAGTGCCCAAGAATTTGAATTTCCCTCCCTCTCTTCCCTCCTGTGTCCCTCCCTCCCTTCCTACCCTCTCTTCCTCCCTACTTCCCTCCTTATTTCCCTCCCTTCCTTCCTCCCTCTGTCCCTTCCTTCCCATGCTCCTGGAGGTGTTCTCTACCTCCCTTCACTGCTGCTTTCTCTCTTGTTCCCTCCTTCTCTACCCCTGCTTCTGTTGAATTCTCCCCTGCTTCCCATGTCACTGGGTAGCATTTAGACCCGATTTATTTAAGGAATGTCGTTAAAGCTGAATCAGACTTTAAAAAAATATGGGATAGTTAGAACTCAACTATTTGCAGTTTAACCCACAATTGTTGCAATTTATGCAGTGGCTCGATCAGTATTTGAAGAGCCAGATTAATGTTTTGCGTGGAGACCTTTCCTGAGAATCCTTTTCTCTTTTCTCAAATGTTCACTTTTACAGCTACTGGAAGTGCTATGCTGATGGTGCTCTTTGGCTGCAGGTGTGGTTCCAAGCGATGGCACAGGTAATCTACCATTTTCTTGATGAAGTATAGCTGTCTCACATAGAGCTCCTCAGTGAGGCTAAGGCAGTTCTGTCCTTTCTGGCCGCCTTCTCTCTGCTTCTCCTTCTCTTCCAATGTGTCCATCAAAGTGAGACTTGCTGATGTACCTATGCTGCTGTGTGGACTCTTTTCAATGTCTCCTTCTCTTTTACATGCTTGGCCTCTGCCAGGTTTTTCAGTTGCTCGAGCGCTGTGGGCATCAATAATGTCACATGGAAATGAAGTCAAACCAGAAGAATTCTGAACAGATCCAGTTAAATACTGCGTAACAAGCTATTGATAAGCAAACAGAACTGGTAACACCAAGCCTGTGTGCTAACGTACATAAGTAGCATCAGCAAAAATTTGCAAATGTTCCATTAACGCTAATACGCATTACTACATCTTAACATGTGCTAAGTGCATTGGCTAGCTCTAATGCACAGTGAAATTTCACCCCTTAATTGGTCTGTACACATCTCAGGTATGAGTCAAACTCAATTCTGTCATTCACTTAATCAAGCAGAAAGACAATAACATGAAATTTCCTGCTACACAGCTATCATCGTCCAGGAAAAATGGAAAAGATCTTATCGGCAGGAGGAGACAGTCTATAGGGCTAGAATCTCACATCCAGGTAGGCAGTTACTTAAGTAGCAGATAATTTGAACTGTTCTGCCATTTGCTGGTGAGATTTGCCACCTGATGTATGTTTGGCAAGCATTTTTTTCATGACGTTAGTGCCTCTTAATGAAGGACCTATTTGCTATGAGGATATATAGCAGCTGATTTTCACATACTGGTGTAAGTAAATGATTAAGAACAAATGCAAACCTTCTCAGAATGGTAATTTACTAAACTGGACTGAATTTTCATGAGTCAGCCCATTCACGTAATAATTCACAGCTCCGTTTGCAGATTTGGACATACAAAGGGAGCACACTTATGGTGGAAGTGGAAAGTTGTGTGCCGGTAAATTTCAAAGGAATATAGG
This sequence comes from Squalus acanthias, assembly GCA_030390025.1. Taxonomy (NCBI): domain Eukaryota; kingdom Metazoa; phylum Chordata; class Chondrichthyes; order Squaliformes; family Squalidae; genus Squalus; species Squalus acanthias. The sequence goes on along the minus strand of CM059426.1, from coordinate 102,298,291 downwards.
CAGTTAAAGAGAAGTAGCAGAATAGGGGACAAAAGTGCTTACAGATTTTGGAAAGACTGAAAATACATCATAACCCATTGACAACATTTAACAAACTTAAAACTGGGGGGGGGAAGTTAAGATGCTATGGTTGAAAAGGAAACCCAATGTACAGACATGTTTCTGCAGACAAGTGACAGTGCATCCAAGCACCTGAACCTGTTTGATGGCTGTTGAAGTGGAAGTGGTACCACATGAGATGGCTGCAAGGAGAGTGGCTCCCTGTACTACTCCATGCAACCAGTCCCATCGTTCAGTATTTCAGCATGCCTGGAAGTAGGTGGAGACATGTTGGAAGCTACAGCTGTGTCAATATCTATCTCGTTAAGATTAGTAGGCATAGCTGTGATTTGTTATAAAGAATATCAATGTTTTATTTAGGTATATAAAATAACCATTAAACTCACAGTAACATCAGGCGCTTCACAGGTTGCCGAAGAACATAAGAATTAGGAGCAGGAGTAGGCCATAAAGCCTATCAAGCCTGCTCCGCCATTCAATCATATCATGTCTGAGCTACAACCTCAACTCCACTTTCCTGCCCAATCCCCATATCTCTTGATTCCCCTAGAGTCCAAAAATCTATCTATCTCAGCCTTGAATATACTCAACAACTGAGCATCCACAGCCCTTTGGGACGGAGAATTCCAAAGATTCACAACCCTCTGAGTGAAGAAATTCCTCCTCTTAAAAGGACGACCACTTATTGTGAGATTTTGCCCCCTAGTTCTAGACTCTGCAGCCAGGGGAAACAATCTCTCAGTATCTATCCTGTCAATCCCCCTCAGAATCTTATATGTTTCAATGAGATCACCTCTCATTCTTCTAATCTCCAGAGAGTATAGGCCCAATCTACTCAAGCTCTCCTCGTAGGACAACCCTCTCATCCCAGGGATCAATCTAGTGAACCTTCGTTGCACTACCTCTAAGGCAAGTATATCCTTCCTTAGATAAGGAGACCAAAATTGTGCACAGTACTCCAGGTGTAGTCTCACTAAAGCCCTGTACAATTGTAGCAAGACTTCCTTACTCTCATACTCCAACCCACTTGCAATAAAGGTCAACATGCCATTTGCCTTCCTAATTGCTTGCTGTACCTGTATGCTAACTCTGTGTTTCTTGTACTAGGACACCTAAATCTCTCTGAACACCAACATTTAATAGTTTCTCACCATTAAAAGTATATTCTGTTCTCCTATTCTTCCTACCAAAGTGAATAACCTCACATTTCCCCACATTATACTCCATCTGCCACCTTATTGCCCACTCACTTAACCTGTCTATATCCCTTTGCAGGCTCTTTGGGTCCTCACAGCTTACTTTCCCAGCTCACCCAGAGAAGAGAGAGAGAGAGAATCCATAACTCAGATGCCATGCACTTACAACCAATATGCGTCCCACGTCACATCTTTCCCCTCAAGAAAGAAAAGAATATACTAACTATCTCAGGGGTCTAAACACACATAAAGGAACGCTGAGATTTAACCAAAGCAAAACACGCAATCACAAGCAGGCACTATAAAAACAAATAGTCCTTCAAATGAGATGGAGGCTGTCTTCCAGATCTATGATTGTTTTTTCACTACCAGGCGTTTTGGGTGTTATAGTTGTTTTTTCTTCCTTTGGAGACTGTGGACAGATCAGAGGACCGTTGGGGACCTGTGTTTCAGAAAAGTCCTCAAGGAGCGATGTTTACAGGTGCCTCATCAGCATAAATTAACTGACGCCGATTCCTGCAGTGTGATGAGTCGCTGACTTGCACGCCGTAACTTCTTGGACCCACCACATGCGTGCATGTTCCTGCACTCCAAGTACTCTGGCCAGGGAGTTTCATCCGCACTGTATCACCAGGGTGTAATTCTTGAAGTGGCTTAACATTCCTGTCATAGTAATACTGCTGACATTGAATCATGCCAACAAGAACAGGAGTGTCTTCCTAAGTTGAATATCTAGGCTGTAGGAGTGTTCTAGCTATAGGAAGTAATGTCTTGCACCTACGACCCATAAGTCTCTGTGCAGGGCTTGTTCTTACACCCTCACTCGGCATATTGTGCCAACCTAATAGAGCTAGAAACTCTGATTGACCGGACTCCTTGCACTTTGAGAAGAGTTGTTTCACGGTCTTGACGGCATTCTTAGCTTTGCCATTGGACTGCGGGTAGTGAGGTGATGATGTCATGCGTCTCAATCCCCATCTCTTGGCAAATACTGCAAATTCTGCTGATGCAAATTGTGCACCATTATCCATTACTAGGATGTCTTGTATCCCAAATCTTCCAAACATTTCTTGAAGTTCTCTCAGAACACTGTGAGTAGTAACTGAAGTGAGGCTGCCTACATCGATGAAGTTACTGAAATAGTCACACACAATGGGCAGGGTACGGCCATGCAGCTCACAAAGGTCAGCCCCAACCTTCAACCAAGGATCACCAACTGGAAGCGATTCATAATGATCAATTTCTTCCAGTGTAAAATCACAGGCGTTAACTTCTGGCAGGTATGCTCTGCTCAGTGTATCTGCTAGGACCATCTTTTCCCTTTACTTATAAGATATTTTCAGACAAAATTTTTGGATTCTCTTAGGCGCGTTGTTTAGTGGCTTGAGAACTATTGATTCTAACGAATATTCACCACGTTCCGGCCATAGATGTAGGCTTCAAATTTATCACAGGCAAACATGATCGTGAGAAGATCCTTCTTGATCTGTGCATATCTCATCTCTGCTGCTGTCAATGCCCTTGATGCATATGCGACAGCTTGTCCATTCTGCATCATTGCTGCTCCAAGTCCAAATTGAGATGCATCGCTTGGTAAAGTGACTTCTTCCTTGAGATTACAGTACCTAAGGACTGGAATGCTGGTGACCGCTACTTTAACTCGTTGCAGCGCCAGTTCTTGCGATTCTCCCCAGAATCACTTGGCGTCTTTCTATGTTAAATCTCTGAGCAGTTTAGTTATGCCTGACAGATGCGGGAGAAAGTTACTCAGACATTGAGCAAGCCCAAGCAGTCACTGGATTCCTGCTACATCAGTCGGCGTCGGCATCTCCAAAACCACTTTAACTTTGGCTGGATTCACACACAGTCCTCTTCCCATAGCCACATGCCCAATAAAAGGAACATTTTGCATGCAAAGTTCATTTTATCTTTGTTTAACACCACTTCATGACCGCTACATCACTGTAGGAAAGCTTCTAGGTGTTTTTCATGATCTCGAATCGCTAATTCAAGCGTTTCTCCAAAACCCACCGTCACAAAGTCAGCTGCAATGACTTCTATCCTTGCAGTCCTTCCACCAGCTCGTGCATCTACCGTTGGAAAACGTTTGGTGCTGAGCTGATCCCAAATGGCATACGCTTCCAACGGTATCATCCAAGAGGTGTGTGAAATGTAGTAAGATATGACGACGTTCATTGAGACTCACGACCCATTTCGGACGTCAAGAATTGTGAAGACTTTAGCACCGTGTAGGTGTGTACCTACATCTTCAGTCATTGATAGAGGATAATGTCCTCGCTTGATAGCCTTGTCTTTTGGATCTAAGCAGATGCGTAGTGTGCCATTCTTCTTAGGTACGACTACCATTAAACTGATCCATGAGGTTGGCGTTGTTACAGGAGCAATGATGTTCTGTCTGAGCAGACCATCCAGGGTTTCCTTCAGCTTATCCCTTAAAGCCACTGGTACACAACGTGGGACAAGTTGGACCAGATCTACTGCCTTGTTGCCTGATTCGGTATTCTCCCTCAACTTGTCCTATCCCATTACTGAATACCCGAGGATGTTTCAGTATTAAACACTCCTTAGGTGGTAGCTTGTAGACATTGATCGTGTATACCGTTGTTCCAGTAGATGTTGTTCTATTAATTTCATCATTATCTTTGTACATAATAATATCCATGCCCAGGCAGGCCTTCCTAGTCAGCAGAGGTCGTATAGTGGTGCTTTCGACTAGCATACAGTCCCGCTTACACTTATAGTCACCATGTTGGACCAGAATTCATACCTGTCCTCTAATGGGGTGACTTATACTGCCATAAGCTACAATCGCTGACTTCAACAGTTCCATCTTTGCCAGCTTAAAAACTCTTGTTGCTATTTTGTAAAGGTGCAGTGGAATTTTGTTACATTGTGCACCCGTGTCTATTTGAAATCTTAGGTGTGTAGGGGGTGGTGGTGGGTGTCAGCTTCACCTCTGACTTATGAGCGGTTCGAATCGCTCCCACTCCCTTGGTTCTAGACCTTGGACTTATTTGGGGGTTGTGACAAAAAGTGCAGCAGACAACTGGTTTTGGTGCAAGAAACTTTGATCTTTATTCAAGAGATAAAATATAACACAATAATCTTAACACTCTAATAAAATGGGGAACACTTCGATACACACGAGGGAAATTACAGTAGAAAAATACCTCACCCCTCCCAATCCCACTTTACTAGCTAAGTTGGGCTCTAGAGGACCAGGGATAATGCTCACCAAACAAATCCTTGACAGTTGAGCTGGTTCGCGGTTTCGGGGTTCGCTGGGTGTGTTGGTTGGTGCCTGCCGTACCCCGGACGTGGTAGAGGACTTCGACTGCGTATCTGGTCAGTCTTCACGAGTCCACTGATGCGGTAGGGTGCGTATTGGATTTATTGGGTGAGTACCCACTTTTCTTCTGTTAGAGATAGGGTTTAGAGGGGGAAAAATTCAGTTGATCAAATGATCACGGAAATCTGCACAAAGTGAGGTTTCTGGCGTAAATCACGTGAATTTCCTCAGAAAAAAACAGTGCAACATGTCTCTTAGGTCGGCGTTGCACTGAAAATTATGATGATATTCTGGACCAACATGCAGAACTTTCAACTTTAGTGGGGGCGTAAAATGCTCAATGGAAAGGAAAATCGGGTGAGGTGTATAATGAGCAGTCACTCTGCCACCACCCATTTTACATCCCCTCTGAAGCGGCAAGTGCCGCTCATCATATTACATTTATTTTTATGTAGAGATTTTGGTCATGAAAGATAAATGGATATAATTTCTACCATGCGGGTTGATTGACTATCATATATCAATCAGGTCCATCTCCCTCCTCATGGTAACCAATGGCAGTGGGTCCTCCCAGCAACTTAATCAATGAGATATTTAACAATAATTTTTCATATGAGGGACTTAATGCTCAACTTTGATTCAAACTCACAGTGGATTCACCAGAATTCCTCAGTGTGCTATTGTTTTGCGACACAGTCCCAGCTATTGATTCAGTTTAACTCAGCAGGTTTTCATGGGAACCTATCATCCACCATTATCTGCCATAATATCCACAAACTGAAAAAAAACTTGCTGAAAAAGGAATAAATAGCTTCAATGGACTTCACACGTATAGATGGTGTGGAGTAACACATATTTCAAGGATTTAACGCATCTCAGGCTAAGTTGAAGCATTTGTTACTCACTTGTCACTTTTTCAAATGTTCTAATTTAGTAATAAATTGTTTGAAAATACACATATTGTGACATGTAACAAGTTTCTGTCACCAGTAGCGAAGGGATAATATTGCAAAGAAATTATAAACTTTAGAAAAATGCCTTGGTCAGAGCCCATCTGGAATACTTTGTCCAGTTTTGGGCATCAAACCTCATGAACAATATATTGGCCTTGGAGAATGTTCACCAGAATGATCAACTCAAGGGCTTAAAGGGTTAAATTATGAGGACAGGTTGCTTAAACTTGGCTTGTATTCCCTTCAGTTTCGATGGTATGGGCTGACCTAATCGAGGTCTTTAGAATAATAAAGGAATTTGATAGGGTAAGTACAGGGAAACTATTTATTTTAGTGGGGGAATCCAAAACAAGAGAGCATGGGGGAAAAATTCAGTTGGTTGCGCCTCCCGTTAGCGCCTTAAGAGGGCGCTAATGGGGCGCAAAGCATCTAGCGCCCAGGCGCGGCGAAGTTTGCGCCGCTTGCGAAATTAACTAGACATTTTGCGGCAGCGCTAAACACTACCGCCACGATCTCCTGCGCCGGCAGATCATGACGTCACTCAAGCGCGCAACGCCCCGGTATCGCCCCGGAGCGGATATTGAGTGGCGCCCCCTGCCTTACCGCCTGACGCTAGCAACGACAGGTTGAGGGGAGCGTTCTGCAGTCATGAAGGGAAAGGGGGAGCACTATTTAAAGGTGACCGCTTCCTGCCTTTTATTGTTGGTGCCATTTTTGAACTACACATTCTGAGAGAGAGAGGGAGAGACTTCTGGAGAGATTCAACGTTGTGTGAAGGAGTTTTGGGTACTGAGCAGCACTTTGCAGGTTCATTTTGATTTGCCATTCCTTGTATCGATTTAGCAGAGACTGTGGGGGCTGCACTCTGAGCTCTTTGCCTGGTACTCTCCATTGTTCTTTCCAGCACATTTGATGTGCAAGTCTCTCCAGGCCGAGATTCAAGGCTGCAATGAACAGGATGTGGATGGAAAGCAAGATTAACCATCCCCTTTAAGAACTGGCCCGTGCCATTGTGTGTGTGTTCCATTGCTGACTGACATTACATGAGCTTCGCCAGCACTCTGAGTTAGCGCCTCACTCCTCGGCCTTTGCGCCTTAAGACAGGTGTGCAGCGCCTGATTTAGCGCTCCAATCACCTCCCGGGGCGTTAAAAGTGAAGTTTCCAGTCAGTGGCGATAATTAGCGCCAGGCGCTAATTTTTGCGCCCGGACGATATTTGCGCCCCAAACGGGGCGCGACTGAATTTTTCCCCCAGAGTCTTTTAAGTGAAAATCTTACCCAGAGGTAAGTCAGGAATAGATTGCAGAGTGGAAAACTTGCGAATCTTCGGTTTTCTCCCGAGTTGGTTTTCTTTGGTCGCGGTGGCCCAATATTACCCGGTTGGTTGGTGGTAATATTCGGTTGGTTGTTTCGTAAGGCCCTTGTTCCCCGAGGTGTCTGATGGTCACTGGAACTGTTGCTCTGGTCTCTGCTTGGTGTTGATCCGCTTCTAGAACGGTGAACTTCTTTGAACTCGATGAACTCCTGAGAACTGCAGAGCTTGTAGAGAACTTGGTGAACTTCTGTGTAACTGCTGAACCGTTGAACTTCCTTCTTGAGAAAACAGGCCCTCAATTATACTAATTGGGGCCTCCTAATCTGCGCGCCAAATCAGTCCCGGTTTATTGTAAGATTTTGGCGGGCTCGTTAATAGTAACTTGTTTATGAATGTGTGAAGTGGTTTCGGGAGGGTTCCATGAGCTGTTGAGCTTATACTTGATTGTAGTCATTGTGCTCAGGTTTCAAGTTTCCTGACTGGGCCTGAGATTTCTATGGAGTGGGGCGAGGTGATTTGTTTTATGCATGTTTTGGATGGGTCCTGTAATTTGGGTGGGGACTGCTCTTCCGTGGGTCTATTGTTAGAATGTAAATTGTCTGATAGGGGCTGAGTGACGTTAAACAGTTCCCCAGACAGTTTGATTAACTCCAATACTCAAACCGTCTATTACAGAGGTTGACCCCATCTGCTGTTGCAGCCTTTTCCTTTACAAGCCCAAACATGCCTTTTTAAAATACCAAATCTTGGTTTTTGACCTTGAATCTCCCTCTGTTAGGCCCAATACATTTTATCACCCTGAAGTGGTTAGAAAAGTGTCCAAAGTCCTTTTCTTTAGGGTTTTTCTCTGAGTTTTGGGGGATCTGTGAATTTTGAGAATCTTACAGGTGGTTGCCTGACTCCAGCTTAAGCGTAGCACACTCCGCATCATCCAAACCCATAGCACTGACCTCATTGATAACAAAGACTTCTTTTGTCCTTGGTTCTTCATCTACTGCTCTAGCTGTCTGTCTGTGTGCAGGGCGATTCTTTTCCACCGCATTTTGCTGCAAAACGGTTGCTCTTTCTGCACTTGTTGCAAACCTTCCCGAAGGCTAGGCAGTTCTCTCTTGTGGAACTCGTGTTTCTTCCCACAGTTCCACCACTCACGAGTCTTTAGTGTTGTCCCGAAGATTGCCTCTGTCCCACTTAGGGGTTTCCTTGACTTTATGTACCGCATTCACATTCTGTCCCTTTAACTCCCCGTGACTTTGAATTGCACCACCATGCTTTCAGCCACATGACAAATCTCATCCAACTTCGCCAAGGTTAGATTAGCCTCTCAAAGCAGTCTCTCTCACACCCTCGAGTCCACAATTCCAAACATGAGTCAGTCTCTGAGTATCTGTTCTGGCGTTATATGGTTGAACTCACACCCTTCGGTGAGTTTTTGCAGCGCTGTACGATACTGCTCATGCGTTTCACAAGAATTCTGCATTCTCCTGTTGAATTTATACCTCTCAAAAGGAACATTCTTGCGCAGTTGGTAGTACTGAGTAAATTTCCCCAGCACCGGCTGTATCTTGTCTCTGTCTCCATCCTTGGCCTAGTCTGCCCACGTGGAGTAAACTTCATCCACTTCTTCCCCGATTACTTAATTAGACCATTTCAGAGAGTACATGTAGACTTCTGTGAGAAAGCAAATGATTATTTCCTGGTACTTGTAGATAGTCAGTCAAATGCTACAACTGAATGTACCATAGATGAGCTAAGGTCTATCTTTGCATGTCATGGCTTACCTGAAAAGCTTGTTCTGACAATGGCCCTCAGTACCGTTCTGCTCTATTCCAAGAATTCATGAAATGGAATGTTATCAAACACACTCTCGTTTCACCATATCATCCAGGTTCAAACGGAGCAGCCGAAAGTTCAGTCAGAATAGTGAAAGAAGCTCTCAAAAAGCAAGTGTTGCAGGGTTGTTCGGGACTCAGCATGAAGCAACATTTGGCAAATTTCTTGCTGAAGTACAGAACTACTACGCACACTACAACTGTGACCCACTTGATCATGAAAACAAACATGAGTTTGACTCAGTTCAGACTTCAGTAACTGAAGTACCAGGTTCAAACAAGTCTGAGATAGAAACAGGATCATCTTTGAGTTTGGAACCAAAACAAAACAGCCCAAAAATTGGTTCAACACCAAAATCTTCTGTAAGGAGATCAGGAAACTCTGCAAACCTGTTATTAAACTGGATTTGTAGTTCATTTAAAAGAAAAAAAGCCAGGAGTCTTTGTTATGTGGTACATGCAATGCTGGGAAAGGTGTATTTGAGAGGGGAATACATACTTTTTTTTAAGGGGAAAGTATTAGCACATGGTTTGTCACATGGTTTAGTATGAGCATGGACTAGCAACTCATGCTGTCTCTGTCCTTCATTTGTTCTACCCACATATAGTACACACACGCTTCAGTTTTCGCGTAACTTTAAAACCATGCTGGCTAACGAGATGGCCACCGAAATAGTGAAAGTTGCTTTAAAACAATCACTACCACCGTTGTCACCATATGTCGATATCTCTTTAAGAATAGTAGGCGTAGCCGTGATTTGATATAAAGAATATCAACGTTTTATTTTGTTATATAAAATAATCATTAAATGCACAGTAACTTCAGGAGCTGCACAAGTTGCTTCTTTCCTGATCACCCACCGAGAAGAGAGAGAGAGAACAATAGAATCACCTGGTTCATCACCTGATGAGCAACATTCCCGCTAAGCTGCACGGCCACTCACCGGCTTTTCAATGGGAATAACTGCGTATGCGTGAAAATTTGAATGGGCCGCGCAGCCAGTGTTAAAGGGCCCGCACACCAAAAATAAATTAAAGGGAACATTGCTGATGAGTCACCTGATGAATCCCAGGACGCAGATGCCACACACTTACAACCAACGTACATCCTGCGTCACAACAGCTGACTGTTACTATCACTGGCCCTACTAGCCTTTTTCTGCAAGTAAGCTGCAGATAGCAAAGATCAACATGCACCTCTCCAGTGACACAGATACTGTGAAGATAGTTTGCCATGGTCTTCACCAAGCCAATGTGCAAAGGCCTGCAGATATTGTTGAAGGTATCTTGTTGAGGTGCGGCCAATCAGGCTATGCTGGCTGTTGATCACCCTGATATAACTTCTTACAAGCAGTACCACTGAAGGCATGACATACTGTGATTTGGATGCTTTTGAAGAACCATCCAGCATTACGGTTAGTCAGCCATGCACATATTGGACTTGAAATTAGTTTAAGTGCATTTTCAAGCACACACTAGGCATCCGAACACATGAGCACAACTAAGGCCCCAAATTTGTCCCCTAATTAACATTAAAAAAAAATAGGCGGGCTGCCAGTGCTGCTTATTGGCAGCTCGCTTAATGAGGGGCGTCAATATCACACGTTGCTCAACCCGTACCACTTAAAGGGGATGTGCAGTTTGGCTGCAGGCAACTATAATTGAGGAAAAAGCAAAATACTGCGGATGCTGGAAATCTAAAATAAAAATAGAAATTGCTGGAAATACTCAGCAGGTCAGGCAGCATCTGTGGAGCAAGAAACAAAGTTAATGTTTCAGGTCGATGACCTTTCATCAGTTCTGATTGCCTGACCTGCTGAGTATTTCCAGCATTTTCTGTTTTTATTAACTATAATTGAGGATTGTGGACAATGACAGGCACAGGAAAAGTTGCGGGGGCTCCTCATTTTTCTGATGCCTTGTTGGAGGTATTAGTGGAGGAATTCGGCAAGTGGAGGGACATCTTCTGTCCACTAGATATCAAGAAGATATCAAGGCAAGCTGCCCGGTATGAATGGGCAGAGGTGGCAGAACAGGTTAGTGCCAGAACTATCGTCCCAGGACATAGCTATAATGCAGGAACAAGTTCAATGACCTCACACTGATACCTAAGGTAACCCTCCTAACTCATATCTATCATTACTCTCTGCTTAGCCTTGCACTACATATTCCCCCAGCACTCTCAACCCTTCATTCCCCTGATTACCAGCACTCTCCTCCAATCACTGGACCACATTGACCTTGACAGCCACAGGCAGTGCTGTCCATGCTTGGGTTTCAGCCTCAAGTTGTGGCTGCAGCCAGTGACATAGCTCAGTGACAGCCTCCTTTGTGATATGATGCACCTGAGACATTGCTCCTCGGTGAAGTTCATGTAGGAGAAGTGCTCCCTGAAGACCCACTTTGAGTATATCTTCCTGCACAGTGATATACTCCCTCTAAAGATTCTTCTGGAAGCAATAAGGCAGAGGATAGGTTTCTCTTTGGCTCTGCGTGCTACAAGCCCCCAAGAAGAGTAGCCCAGGAGGAATGGGAGGAGATGGCCACCAATCTGAATGCCACCTCCACCAGACTGCACTCCTGGAAGCAGTGCAGGAAATAATTTCATAACTTCACTAGACCGGATAAGGTAGGAGAACCCACCATTATCTTCCATTAATGCAGTGTATTAAGGTACATATGGAGCTTACAATTTCCTCCATCTCACATTGGCCCTGAAATTTCACGGGAGTTGTCCAGATCTCCCGCTGGAACTTTGGTGAGAGGTCAGGACAACTCCCGCAGAAATTCAGAGCCGTTGTCTTAAAGTACTTTCATATCTCACCATGAATGCCCATCACTGCGGGGTGCAATTTATACACCCCCATGAACCCGGAAGTGTTCCTTCATTCACAAGTATTCAGCCCAAAAGAATCCTTGGGGGGGAAAAATTCGGTCGCACCCCCTTTGCGGCACTAACGTCGCCGGGGCGCTACTTTTAATGCCCCAAAAAAGATAGCACCCCCGTGTCCGAAAATGAATGGTAGCGTCACAAGCAGGAGGCGGGACGCTACTGGAAGTGCTGCCCCTCCGTATTGGGGCACTCCCATTGAATATCGTGGTGCTACGTGCAGCAGCGCCACGTGCACCGACACGTAGCACCGCGGTACTACAGGCCTCCTTCCCCTGATTAAAGGGGAGGGGCCTAGCGCAGCATGCACCAGGGCCCAGCTGGACCAGCGGGGAGTGGGGTGCTGGCAAAAGAGCCCGGCACTCAAGAGGACCGATCGCGGCTGACACCCCGCAGGAGGAGACGAAAGGGGGCAGGTGCTGGCAGGTGGTCCAAATAAAATGGTCTTTAATTTGGACCGCCCTGGCCGCAAACACAGCACCCTGACCCTGTCGGACATAGCGTCCGGTGGTAGGTCAGGGGGCATGAGCGAAGTTTGCGGCCGGGGTACGAGCGGGACGCTGTGCACATTAATGATGTCATCGCCGGAGGCGCAGCACCATGGGGGCGCTACCGGCTACCGCTGCCGCTAACCTCCCGCTGAATTTCGCGGGATGCGTTAGCAGCGCCGTGCCAGGGCGCTAATGGAGGCGCAAAGCAACCCAATTTTTCCCCCCTTGTATCTAATCAAGCTGAATGTTGCATTTAGATGTCATCACACACACTATGGGTAGCATGCTGACACTGGGTGGTACCATGTCAACTTGACAACTGGAATGTCTCACACTTTCACTCTCCTTGCAGTAGAAGGCAGTCCATAACAACAGAGAGCCATCAGCTACAGGAGGCGGAGTCTCTAACTTTAGACCGCTAACCCCATATTAAATCCTGGGTAGGGAGGTCATTGAAAGTGCAGGAGAAGGTGAAAAAGGAAGCTTTTACACAGCTTAAGAATTTTTATAAACTGCAAAACCCTTTCTTCTCACCCTATCCTTTAGTTCACTTACAGCCAGGAAAGCATATAATTAAGCCCTTTACAATATCAGGCCTTCTACTGAAAGATATATGTGGAAGTAGCTCATAAGTGCACTATTGTAGGCGATGTTCCGCTTATCTTTCTCTGGATGTGGCGCAAGAAGCCGTGCCAGGCCCTACTATATCCAGCTATGCTAGCACTTCACAGCACATCCTGTCACTCACTCTCTCCCTCCCAAACACGAGCTCAGATACATCCATCGCAGAGGAGCTAGAAGGGAGTGCACTGGGTGAGACCCAAAATATAAGTAAACTGGAGGAGGTGATAATGGTGGTGGGATAGGAAAGCAATAAAGAAATTACATTTACAAAGCGCCTATGAGATCTTCGGGATGTCCCAAACCGCTTCACAGTCAACAAAGTTCTTTTTGAAGTGAAGTTACTGTTGTTATGTAGGCAGACACAGCAGCCAATTTGTGTGCAGCAAGGTTCCAGGGACTACATTGAGATAATGACTCGTTAATCTGTTTTGGTCATGTTGGTTAGGGGATAAAGGAGTAGCAGGATATCAGGAGAATCCTTTTTTTTCCTTGAATAGTGCCATGGGATCTTTTACAGCCACTTGAACAAACAAATCGGGCCTTGATTTAGTGACTCATCTGAAAGACATCATCTCCAACAATGCAGCACTCCTTCAATACTGCATTGAAGGATCAGTGCCACGTGTGCATTCAGCTGCCTAGGCTCCAATGGATGGAATTTCCTCCCTAAACCCCTCTTCCTCTCCACCTTACTCTCCTCCTTTAAGAGCCTCCTTAAAACCCACATCTTTTGGTCACCATTCCTAATATCTCTTTCTTTGGTTCGGCATTGATTTTGTTCCTTACACCTTTATGAAGCACCATGGGACATTTTCTACATTAAATGCAAGTTGTCGGTGCAGCGTCAGCTCCGTTTATGTGCTAGAGTCCTGGAGTGGGGCTTGAACCCCATGACCTTTGATTCAAATGTGAAGGTGCTATCACTCAGTCAAGCTGAGGAGGAACCTTACATCTGGAGAGTCAGTCTGTGTCCTACCAAGGTTGCTGAGCATCCCATAGATATTCAGACTGTTGTAATACAAGCCTGGACTAACAGTGCTGGCTTTGGCAGCCTTGGAAAATCAGATGGAGAGGTCAATAATGCAGGGCTTCACTGATCTCATTATTGGTATTAGGTCTACTGTCACACCAATCAGTGATTATGCTGAGACAATGGCCCGTAGCAGGGTCATGTCTGGATTTGCCACTGATGTTGATGCTATCTCTCAGGATGCTAACACATCTGGATTCTCTAACCTGCTCTGACAACTGCACAAGCGCCAGAAGACACACAGGCCAAGACTGTAGTGTAAGTGGCACAGCCTGCAGCAGGTTCATCTACGGACTCAGGTGGCAGGGCCGAGGGCAGCCTCAATCCTTAAATGCTGCTATGTACATTGAATACTCACACACGTCACTTCTGGCATTGAGGTAGCATCAGACGTGGTTTAAGAGTACATACATCACACACTGTTACTAAAGGGAAGCACTATGAAAGTAAATACAAGGGGGTAGAAATTGGTATGTTTTGCACCTATTTTTCTGGTGTAAAACAGGTGCAAAGCATACCAATTTAGCAGCCGTTGGTCTCACTGCTAAATTTGTGAGGTCCATTTTGATGACGTCCCAGATGGACACCTAAAACAGGCAATGAGCCTCTTTAATATGTTAATTAGGTTCCTAACCCCTGTTGAACCAACCCTGTTTAAAATGATGCCTAATACACTCATCGGGACCTGCCCCTGCAGCCACCAACTAAAGGTTAAGTTTTAATTTAATTTAAAAGAAAACCTGTCTTTGGAGTCACAGGAGCAGGAGTGCTCCCCCGACACCACATTTGTGGCGATCACCACCTCCCCCACTTCGCATTTCCCACTCCAATCCCCTTACTCTCAGAACTTACTAGAGAGCTGCTGCCGGCAATGCAGGCACCCCAAAATTGATTTTTCTCGTGGGGCAAGCTGCCTGTGGATGTGCAGCTTACCCCGGATATATAGATGAGGCCCGAGGACCAACTCCTGGTGATGCTCCGGCCTCTTGGTTTGAATGCCACTGCATCTACAGTGCCGAGTCTGGGTCTGAAAATGGGCCCAGACCAAAATCTATCCTGAGGAATTAACACATAATGGCCCCAATTTTAACTCCGGGCCAGTGTTCGGTGTGGGAGCAGCACCTTGATTTAGAAACTCACCTGCTGCTCCAGAAATGATTTAAATCCCTCCGACTGACTTTCCACCCAGAATGTCAGCGGGAATCGACAGACAATCGTGCAGTGCGAGGACCGGCCACCAACACTCTGTAAGTGGAGAGATTGGCTGCCAGGGCCTACTGCAGGGGTCCCACGATTGTGGGGGCAAGATCGTGGCGGGCAGGCCTAAGCTTTTCTTGTGGGAGCCGGAGAAGCACTCCTGCTTCACCTGGCCCTGCAAGGAACATTTTAACAAAAGTGAAAGACCTTGGGGGAAAAATTGGGTTGCTTTACACCTCCCGATCGCGCCTGGGTGCGGCGCTGCTAACGCCTCCCCCAAAATTCAGCAGGAGGTTAGCGGCGGTGGTAGCCGGTAGTGCCCCGCGGTGCTGTGCCACTGGCGATGACGTTATCGCCGTGCGAAGTGCCCCGCTCGTGCCCCGGCCGCAAACTTAGTTTGCACCCATTGACCTATCGCCGGACGATATGTCCAACAGGGTCAGGGTGGCGTTTTTGCAGCCGCGGCAGCGCAAGTTAAAGGGCAGGTGTTGGGCGGCCCTTTTTTTTGATTGCCTACCAGCATCTGCCCCTTTCCCCTTTTTTATTCGGAGTGCCGGCCGCGATCACTGAGCCTGGCACCCCGCTCCCCGGTGGTCCAGCAGGGCACCGGTGCGTGCAGCGCTAGGCCCCTCCCCTTTAATCAGGGGAGGGAGGCCTGCAATAGCATTGTGATATTCACTTGTTGCGCCCCAGGAAGGAGGGGGAGCACTTCCAGTAGCGCCCCTCCTCCTGCTTGGGGCGCTACCACTGAATTTACAGCGCAGGGGCGCTAACCTTTTCGAGGCGCTAAAAGTAGCGGGTGCCACCGAATTTCTCCCCCCCTTACCTTTTTGGCCCTCTTCTGGAGCCGATTTGTTTCCCCACTAGGGTGGCGTGGTAGGAAACTCACTACTGCTTCACACTTCAGCAGTCAAGTTCAAATTCCAGTCTTTTCCCGATAACATCAATGGGATCATATATATATGTGTAAAAAAGATCCCACCGGCTTTGTATGGCTGAGCAGGTAAAAATTGCAACCGATCAGCTCCCGGCGACTCCAGGGCAGGTAAGTAGCCTCGGCGATTTTAACTGCCCATCACCCAGTTTCTGCTGGCCGGGTGGGGTTAAATCACCCCCGACATGTTTGTTTCATTAAAAATCCGGTAGCACTGAAGTTGATGCATGATTAAAGTGTTTTCTTGCAAAGGTTTCCTGGCACGTCGCATCAGGTATCAGGAATGGAAAATTTGTGAGTTGTATGTTCAATGTAAAGAATCATAGCAGAGGGCATATTTGTCCAGGGCACAGGGAAGAGAGAGACAGGACTATTAATGCTGGAACTACATTCCCAATTTAACAGAAGTACTGTGTAAGAGCATGCCAAATGGCTCTTGCAGCTGACAATAGGTTCTGCTGCAATACTTCAGGCATCGTCTGCTCGTCTTCATGGCCCCTTTGATCTGACTGCTTGCTATTGTGCTACAGGGCCTTCATACCTCTTTATAGGGCAAAGGTGTGTGAAAAACTTGCCAGGAACAGGAGACAGGGCTGGAAGAGGCCCAGGTAAGTGTGACTTTTTTTTACAGGTTACTGAGCCAAGAGGAGCAGGAAAGCATATAGAAAGAAAGAGGGCATAGGGGTTAAATTGTCTAACCTCCGAAAATGGACGTGCAGATCGTGGTACGCGATTAACCTGCGCCTGTTCATTGCGTTGCAGGCAGTATATTAAATTGGTGCTGCCTGCTGTTTTAAATGATTGCTGTGTGCAGCCAACGCTACCTGCGCTGTTCATTGGCTGCACGCATCAGCAGGGGGCTCGATATTGCTAGTGGCGAGCGCTACTAAAAGGCAGCCTGCATCTCTTAAAGGGGAGGTGCATTGTGGCTGCAGGAAGAGGTGGGAGTTTTTGAAAAGTGAATCTGAGCTGTGATACTTTGAAGCTGAACATCGAGAGACAATGCACAGGAGGTCTTAGTGCAAGAGGTGGAAAAGAATCCTGTATCCACAGGGGAGCAGGAGGCCGTCCAAACATATGCTCAGGATGCAGTGGAAACAAGTAACGGTGGAGGTCAATGCCAAGAGTTTTGCTCAAAGAACATGGATGCAGTGCAGGAAGAAATTTAATGATCTGACATGAGATGTCAAGGTGAGTGAGTTCATCTTCAAATGGCATATGCGACCAACTGCACCATAAGTCTCATCCACTGCTCAATTCTCTACACCCCATCACCCACCTACCAACAATCTCTATCAATCAGTACTCAACTCTTAAATTCATATGCTTTATCTCACCCTCACACACTTAGCTCTGTTGCAAGCCTCGCACCCACAACTTACAGCTCGCACACACTGGCAGCTATTCAACCATGAATGCCACATCACCCAAGCATATTGCAGGACACTCACTGACACACTTCCCTCTTTCCTGCAGGAGAAGGTGGCACATAACAGGAGGCAGTAGGAAAGAACTGGAGGAGGAAAAATTATCCTGCATGTTTTAAGCCTCATGGAGGAGACAGTACTAGCTATCATGGGAAGAGGCATCGCTGAGGCCATGGCCACTGGTGGGGCTGGAGGGATCGATGATGAGGGTATCTGCATACTTAATCCTCCTTCTCTCATCCCACTTCTCCCTCATCCTACAATCTTCTCTGACTCACAAGCTGCAGATGGTGTAAGCACACACTTCTTACCTTCTCCTCTCCCCTCAATACAACCCAATCCTTGTCCCTTTTTCATTTCAGATACCCAAGAACTGGAACCATCCGAGTCAGAGGAGGAAGAGGAAGAAGACAGTGAAGATGACGAGACACTGTCAACTCGATCGTACACTCACAGCCAACAGCTAAGAAACTGACACTGCACTTATTTTAGAGGCTAGGATAGTGGAGGGATCTGCACGTGGTGAGACACTGGGCACAAGTGCGCAGGAGCCAGGGTGGGGGGAAAGGATAGCGCAGGTTCCAGCTCGCCAGAGGGTGAGGCTACACACTAATTCTGCTGCAGAGGTGTCAGATGAGGACTTTGATGGGCCATGCCACAGAGAAGACTGACGGGTGTACATAACTAAATATTTGGTGCACTGGAAAGCCTACTAGAAAGCCTGCGCACAATGTCAAAGAGCATGGAGAAGTCCAGCATCAACTTGGCACAGGCCTTTGCGCAGAGCTTGGAGCACATCCTTTCCAACATGGAACGGGTGGTTACCTTCATCAGCACAGCTGTGGAACCCACCATGATGCAGCGTCTGATGGTTGATGTTACAGCTTCCATTGCAGCACAAAAAGCTTCCATCAAAGGTATGAGTGCTGTAGTGGAAGCTCAGACTACTGCCTTGCAAGCTCAGACTGCTGCCATCGTGGCTCTGGATACCAGTATTCAAAGGGGCTTCCAGGGCATCACAGCAGTCCATCAATCTGTTCTCCAACAGATCAATAGGATTGCTGAGGTGCTGTCCCAGGAGAGTGGTAGTGGCTCCATAGAGTATGAACCTGCTGTCCTCTCTCAGGATGACAACATTCCTGCTCCCGCCCCTGCCACACCGCCAGTGCCCTTGCTGTTGCCTGTCAGCCAGCTGCAACCCTGGCCGAGATGGTGCAGTCTGAAGCCAGGCCCTCTAGGCTCAAGGCTTCTCAAGGTCGCCCACCAAGGCCATCTGCAATCTCCTCAATTGAACATCAGCAGCCTTCCACCACTCACCCTGCAGCCACTGGGGAAGCACCTCATAGGAGCAATAGGAAAGGTAAAGGCACATGGAAGACAGGCACCAAGGGAATGCACAAGAGTGATTGATTGATTTTTGTTTGCATTATATAATGATTTAATTTATAAATTTGGATTAGAATGTGCATTTTCTGGTGGCTTTTATTTTTGTGTTGTCGGAAAGAGAATGATGTGATGGTCAGTGATAGAGGAAAGGTACGGAGTGTGGGTCTGTTGGTGAATGGGGAGGCATGGTTGAGGTTACTAGTATCGCTCATGAATTATTTGATCACTTAGAGCCGGGGCAAAAAGGGGCTGTCTACGTTGTAGCCTCCCTTCCTCTTGTGTTCCTCCACATCCTATTGCACTTCCTCCTCATCCAGTTCCTCCTGCTTTACTTCCTCATGCTCCTACTCTTCAGCTTCTCACCTGACAGTTGGTGGCAAGGGCTGTTCCCTTGTAATGGCGAGGTTGTGCAGCATGCAGCATATTACCACAAATCTTGATACCCGCTCAGCTGAGTACAGGGCTCCTCCAGAACGTTCCAGGTAGCATTGCTTGATGACGCCACTGGTATGCTCTATAACATTCCTTGAGGCAGCATGCCTCTCATTGTAGGCCTGCTGTGCATGTTTGTGTGGGTTCCGGACCAGAGTCGTGAGCCATGTCATGAGTGGATAACCCTTGTCGCCCAGTAGCCAGCCTTAGACCAGCCATGGTGGGACAAATACAGGTGGCACAGAGGACTGCTGCAGAATGAAGGCATCGTGACTGCTGCCAGGATAATGGACATTCACCTGCATGATGCACTACCTGTGGTCACATACCCTTTCGGTTCATGAAAATGGCCGAGCTCACATGAGACATATGCAAGGCAATGTGCATGCACCCTGCACCATGGGGAAGCCTGCAATCTGTGCAAACCCTGCTCCGCCTGCTTGTCTCTGGCAAGAGGGAATGAGATTAAGCTGTCTCTCTTTGTATAGAGAGCCTCAGTTACATCCCTTATGCAGCAATGCACTACAAACTGCAAGATATTGCTTATAACTCCAGTAGCAGCCTGGAAGGAGCCAAATGCTTAAAAGTTAAGAGCCATGGTCACCTTGACAGCCACAGGCAATGCTGCCTCTGTTTTAGGTGAGAGCGAGAGTGCTACCACTGATCCACGGCTGACAGGAGTGCTCTTCTGAGCCCCAAGGAAACCTTGGGCCTCCTCTGCCCTGGGCTTTCCCTCCCTATTCTGTCTGCGATTCCCCTCCCCAAGCCCTCCGATCTACTTACCTTGTGCTGAGGTCCGTTCTCCTGGCAGTGGCTTCTAAGCGCTTGATTCTAACAGCCGCTTTCCCCCGAATTCACGGCTGTTTTGGTCAGGAAGTTGGCAAGCAGCATGCAAAGGAGGTCCAGCCATCAAAATTGGACAGGCCAGCGGCTCACTAGGATGTATTCCGATCCGGGACTGATAATCAACACTGAGGAGTGAGCTAATTGAGGTGAAATGGAAGGAGAAATTGGCGCCCAGGACTGTAGATCAACAACGGGATGCTTTTAAAAGGAGATTGTAAAGGTACAGAACAAATATATAACAATGAAAAGGAGGTTACTTCAAGCTTCAGGATGCTGTGGATAATTAAAGTGGTGAGAAACAAACTAAAATTGATGAAGAGCCCATGGCTGTGATAAAAATAAGAGAGAATACTAGAAAATAAGGAAGGAGATTAAGGGATGGATAATGAATGCAAAGAGTGAGTATCAGGAGAGAAGCTGAAGAAATATGAAAAAGAACAGTAAAATATTCTACAAATATATCTTAAAAGGAGAATTGTTCAGTGTGAGGTGAGATGTCTAAGAAGAGAGAAAAGTGAAATAGTTGAGGATAAACAGCAATTGGCATGTCAATTGTACAACAAGTAATTCACATCAGTGTTTACAAGAGAAGGATATTGGGAAGAAGCTAAATTCTGAATTGGTTAAGAATGACCTGACAGATGTTACAATAAATACAGGGAAGCATTAGAAGTTAGTGAAGTTAAGGTAGTACAAAATGCCAGGACCTGACAGAATATAGCCAAGGATCCTAAGGGAACTAGGGTGAGAAATAGTGTTGGCACTAGAAATTATGGGGGAAAAATTTGGTTGATTTGCACCTCCCATTATCCCTAAGAGGGCCCTAACGGGGCACAAAGCAACTAGCGCCTGGGCGCGGCACCGCTAACGCCTCACGCAAAATTCAGCAGGAGGTTAGCGACGGTGGTAACCGGTAGTGCCCTGCGGTGCTGCGCCTCCGGCTATGATGTAATCACCATGCGCAGCGCCCCACTCGCGCCCCAGCCACGATCTTCGTTAGCACCCCCTGACTTACCGCCGGACGCTATGTCCGACAGGGTCAAGGGGGCCTACCTGCGGCTGGGGTAGCGCAAATTAAACGGGAGGTGCTGGGCGGCCATTTTTGTTGCTGGCCGCCTGCCAGCACCTGCCCCCACTGCTGTCCCCAGCCTCCTCTGCAGCCCCACCATGGGATGCCAGCTACTCTCCGTGAGCCCGGCACTTCTATTGAGTGCCGGCCTCTTTTGCTGGCACTCCGATCCCTGGTGGCCCAGCTGGGCCCCGGGTCATGCTGCGCTAGGCCCCTACCCTTTAAGAAGGGGAGGAAGGCCTGCAGTACCGCGGCGCGACGTGCCGCACCGCGTGGTACTGCTGCATGTAGCACCGTGATATTCACTCGCAGCGCCTCAGGAGGGAGGCAGGGCGCTTCCTGTAGCACCCCGCCTCCCCCTTGGGGCGCTACCAGTAAATTTTGGGCATGGGTGTGCTAGCTTTTTCGGGGCGCTACTTTTAGCGCCCCGGCGAAGTTAGCGCTCCAAAGGGGGCGCAACCCAATTTTGCCCCCTATATCACATACAGATTGGGCAAAGGCCATCTTGTTGCTAAATTCATTATCATTGCGTCTGTTTTGTGACTGTAAAATGGGCACAACAATGTTGAATTGCTTCCCCGAGACTGTTTCCGGTGGCTGAGGAATCTAGAATGAGGTAAAATAAATTTAAGCTTAAATGTAAGAGATTTGGGATAGAGAGCAGGAGATTTTTTTTACACAAAAGGTTGTGAGGCTGTGGAATGCACTATGAGAGTTACTGATTGAAGTAGAATCCATGTCAACTTTTAAGTATAGCTCAGATAGATGGTTAAAGGAAAGGCAATTAAAGGGATATGGCAACAGAAATTGGCATAGATACTAAACAAGTAATTCACATCAGTGTTTACAAGAGAAGGATATTGGGAAGAAGATGAATTCTGAATTGGTTAAAAATGAGCTGACAAATGTTATAATAAATAAAGGGAAGCATTGGAAGCAGTGGTGCCATATCCTTATCATGGGACACTAGCACCAGTACTGGGATTGGAAGGAGTTGTACCAAGATGTTCAGGACTCCCCCATTTCGGACGTCAAGAATTGTGAAGACTTTAGCACCGTGTAGGTGTGTACCTACATCTTCAGTCATTGATAGAGGATAATGTCCTCGCTTGATAGCCTTGTCTTTTGGATCTAAGCAGATGCGTAGTGTGCCATTCTTCTTAGGTACGACTACCATTAAACTGATCCATGAGGTTGGCGTTGTTACAGGAGCAATGATGTTCTGTCTGAGCAGACCATCCAGGGTTTCCTTCAGCTTATCCCTTAAAGCCACTGGTACACAACGTGGGACAAGTTGGACCAGATCTACTGCCTTGTTGCCTGATTCGGTATTCTCCCTCAACTTGTCCTATCCCATTACTGAATACCCGAGGATGTTTCAGTATTAAACACTCCTTAGGTGGTAGCTTGTAGACATTGATCGTGTATACCGTTGTTCCAGTAGATGTTGTTCTATTAATTTCATCATTATCTTTGTACATAATAATATCCATGCCCAGGCAGGCCTTCCTAGTCAGCAGAGGTCGTATAGTGGTGCTTTCGACTAGCATACAGTCCCGCTTACACTTATAGTCACCATGTTGGACCAGAATTCATACCTGTCCTCTAATGGGGTGACTTATACTGCCATAAGCTACAATCGCTGACTTCAACAGTTCCATCTTTGCCAGCTTAAAAACTCTTGTTGCTATTTTGTAAAGGTGCAGTGGAATTTTGTTACATTGTGCACCCGTGTCTATTTGAAATCTTAGGTGTGTAGGGGGTGGTGGTGGGTGTCAGCTTCACCTCTGACTTATGAGCGGTTCGAATCGCTCCCACTCCCTTGGTTCTAGACCTTGGACTTATTTGGGGGTTGTGACAAAAAGTGCAGCAGACAACTGGTTTTGGTGCAAGAAACTTTGATCTTTATTCAAGAGATAAAATATAACACAATAATCTTAACACTCTAATAAAATGGGGAACACTTCGATACACACGAGGGAAATTACAGTAGAAAAATACCTCACCCCTCCCAATCCCACTTTACTAGCTAAGTTGGGCTCTAGAGGACCAGGGATAATGCTCACCAAACAAATCCTTGACAGTTGAGCTGGTTCGCGGTTTCGGGGTTCGCTGGGTGTGTTGGTTGGTGCCTGCCGTACCCCGGACGTGGTAGAGGACTTCGACTGCGTATCTGGTCAGTCTTCACGAGTCCACTGATGCGGTAGGGTGCGTATTGGATTTATTGGGTGAGTACCCACTTTTCTTCTGTTAGAGATAGGGTTTAGAGGGGGAAAAATTCAGTTGATCAAATGATCACGGAAATCTGCACAAAGTGAGGTTTCTGGCGTAAATCACGTGAATTTCCTCAGAAAAAAACAGTGCAACATGTCTCTTAGGTCGGCGTTGCACTGAAAATTATGATGATATTCTGGACCAACATGCAGAACTTTCAACTTTAGTGGGGGCGTAAAATGCTCAATGGAAAGGAAAATCGGGTGAGGTGTATAATGAGCAGTCACTCTGCCACCACCCATTTTACATCCCCTCTGAAGCGGCAAGTGCCGCTCATCATATTACATTTATTTTTATGTAGAGATTTTGGTCATGAAAGATAAATGGATATAATTTCTACCATGCGGGTTGATTGACTATCATATATCAATCAGGTCCATCTCCCTCCTCATGGTAACCAATGGCAGTGGGTCCTCCCAGCAACTTAATCAATGAGATATTTAACAATAATTTTTCATATGAGGGACTTAATGCTCAACTTTGATTCAAACTCACAGTGGATTCACCAGAATTCCTCAGTGTGCTATTGTTTTGCGACACAGTCCCAGCTATTGATTCAGTTTAACTCAGCAGGTTTTCATGGGAACCTATCATCCACCATTATCTGCCATAATATCCACAAACTGAAAAAAAACTTGCTGAAAAAGGAATAAATAGCTTCAATGGACTTCACACGTATAGATGGTGTGGAGTAACACATATTTCAAGGATTTAACGCATCTCAGGCTAAGTTGAAGCATTTGTTACTCACTTGTCACTTTTTCAAATGTTCTAATTTAGTAATAAATTGTTTGAAAATACACATATTGTGACATGTAACAAGTTTCTGTCACCAGTAGCGAAGGGATAATATTGCAAAGAAATTATAAACTTTAGAAAAATGCCTTGGTCAGAGCCCATCTGGAATACTTTGTCCAGTTTTGGGCATCAAACCTCATGAACAATATATTGGCCTTGGAGAATGTTCACCAGAATGATCAACTCAAGGGCTTAAAGGGTTAAATTATGAGGACAGGTTGCTTAAACTTGGCTTGTATTCCCTTCAGTTTCGATGGTATGGGCTGACCTAATCGAGGTCTTTAGAATAATAAAGGAATTTGATAGGGTAAGTACAGGGAAACTATTTATTTTAGTGGGGGAATCCAAAACAAGAGAGCATGGGGGAAAAATTCAGTTGGTTGCGCCTCCCGTTAGCGCCTTAAGAGGGCGCTAATGGGGCGCAAAGCATCTAGCGCCCAGGCGCGGCGAAGTTTGCGCCGCTTGCGAAATTAACTAGACATTTTGCGGCAGCGCTAAACACTACCGCCACGATCTCCTGCGCCGGCAGATCATGACGTCACTCAAGCGCGCAACGCCCCGGTATCGCCCCGGAGCGGATATTGAGTGGCGCCCCCTGCCTTACCGCCTGACGCTAGCAACGACAGGTTGAGGGGAGCGTTCTGCAGTCATGAAGGGAAAGGGGGAGCACTATTTAAAGGTGACCGCTTCCTGCCTTTTATTGTTGGTGCCATTTTTGAACTACACATTCTGAGAGAGAGAGGGAGAGACTTCTGGAGAGATTCAACGTTGTGTGAAGGAGTTTTGGGTACTGAGCAGCACTTTGCAGGTTCATTTTGATTTGCCATTCCTTGTATCGATTTAGCAGAGACTGTGGGGGCTGCACTCTGAGCTCTTTGCCTGGTACTCTCCATTGTTCTTTCCAGCACATTTGATGTGCAAGTCTCTCCAGGCCGAGATTCAAGGCTGCAATGAACAGGATGTGGATGGAAAGCAAGATTAACCATCCCCTTTAAGAACTGGCCCGTGCCATTGTGTGTGTGTTCCATTGCTGACTGACATTACATGAGCTTCGCCAGCACTCTGAGTTAGCGCCTCACTCCTCGGCCTTTGCGCCTTAAGACAGGTGTGCAGCGCCTGATTTAGCGCTCCAATCACCTCCCGGGGCGTTAAAAGTGAAGTTTCCAGTCAGTGGCGATAATTAGCGCCAGGCGCTAATTTTTGCGCCCGGACGATATTTGCGCCCCAAACGGGGCGCGACTGAATTTTTCCCCCAGAGTCTTTTAAGTGAAAATCTTACCCAGAGGTAAGTCAGGAATAGATTGCAGAGTGGAAAACTTGCGAATCTTCGGTTTTCTCCCGAGTTGGTTTTCTTTGGTCGCGGTGGCCCAATATTACCCGGTTGGTTGGTGGTAATATTCGGTTGGTTGTTTCGTAAGGCCCTTGTTCCCCGAGGTGTCTGATGGTCACTGGAACTGTTGCTCTGGTCTCTGCTTGGTGTTGATCCGCTTCTAGAACGGTGAACTTCTTTGAACTCGATGAACTCCTGAGAACTGCAGAGCTTGTAGAGAACTTGGTGAACTTCTGTGTAACTGCTGAACCGTTGAACTTCCTTCTTGAGAAAACAGGCCCTCAATTATACTAATTGGGGCCTCCTAATCTGCGCGCCAAATCAGTCCCGGTTTATTGTAAGATTTTGGCGGGCTCGTTAATAGTAACTTGTTTATGAATGTGTGAAGTGGTTTCGGGAGGGTTCCATGAGCTGTTGAGCTTATACTTGATTGTAGTCATTGTGCTCAGGTTTCAAGTTTCCTGACTGGGCCTGAGATTTCTATGGAGTGGGGCGAGGTGATTTGTTTTATGCATGTTTTGGATGGGTCCTGTAATTTGGGTGGGGACTGCTCTTCCGTGGGTCTATTGTTAGAATGTAAATTGTCTGATAGGGGCTGAGTGACGTTAAACAGTTCCCCAGACAGTTTGATTAACTCCAATACTCAAACCGTCTATTACAGAGGTTGACCCCATCTGCTGTTGCAGCCTTTTCCTTTACAAGCCCAAACATGCCTTTTTAAAATACCAAATCTTGGTTTTTGACCTTGAATCTCCCTCTGTTAGGCCCAATACATTTTATCACCCTGAAGTGGTTAGAAAAGTGTCCAAAGTCCTTTTCTTTAGGGTTTTTCTCTGAGTTTTGGGGGATCTGTGAATTTTGAGAATCTTACAGGTGGTTGCCTGACTCCAGCTTAAGCGTAGCACACTCCGCATCATCCAAACCCATAGCACTGACCTCATTGATAACAAAGACTTCTTTTGTCCTTGGTTCTTCATCTACTGCTCTAGCTGTCTGTCTGTGTGCAGGGCGATTCTTTTCCACCGCATTTTGCTGCAAAACGGTTGCTCTTTCTGCACTTGTTGCAAACCTTCCCGAAGGCTAGGCAGTTCTCTCTTGTGGAACTCGTGTTTCTTCCCACAGTTCCACCACTCACGAGTCTTTAGTGTTGTCCCGAAGATTGCCTCTGTCCCACTTAGGGGTTTCCTTGACTTTATGTACCGCATTCACATTCTGTCCCTTTAACTCCCCGTGACTTTGAATTGCACCACCATGCTTTCAGCCACATGACAAATCTCATCCAACTTCGCCAAGGTTAGATTAGCCTCTCAAAGCAGTCTCTCTCACACCCTCGAGTCCACAATTCCAAACATGAGTCAGTCTCTGAGTATCTGTTCTGGCGTTATATGGTTGAACTCACACCCTTCGGTGAGTTTTTGCAGCGCTGTACGATACTGCTCATGCGTTTCACAAGAATTCTGCATTCTCCTGTTGAATTTATACCTCTCAAAAGGAACATTCTTGCGCAGTTGGTAGTACTGAGTAAATTTCCCCAGCACCGGCTGTATCTTGTCTCTGTCTCCATCCTTGGCCTAGTCTGCCCACGTGGAGTAAACTTCATCCACTTCTTCCCCGATTACTTAATTAGACCATTTCAGAGAGTACATGTAGACTTCTGTGAGAAAGCAAATGATTATTTCCTGGTACTTGTAGATAGTCAGTCAAATGCTACAACTGAATGTACCATAGATGAGCTAAGGTCTATCTTTGCATGTCATGGCTTACCTGAAAAGCTTGTTCTGACAATGGCCCTCAGTACCGTTCTGCTCTATTCCAAGAATTCATGAAATGGAATGTTATCAAACACACTCTCGTTTCACCATATCATCCAGGTTCAAACGGAGCAGCCGAAAGTTCAGTCAGAATAGTGAAAGAAGCTCTCAAAAAGCAAGTGTTGCAGGGTTGTTCGGGACTCAGCATGAAGCAACATTTGGCAAATTTCTTGCTGAAGTACAGAACTACTACGCACACTACAACTGTGACCCACTTGATCATGAAAACAAACATGAGTTTGACTCAGTTCAGACTTCAGTAACTGAAGTACCAGGTTCAAACAAGTCTGAGATAGAAACAGGATCATCTTTGAGTTTGGAACCAAAACAAAACAGCCCAAAAATTGGTTCAACACCAAAATCTTCTGTAAGGAGATCAGGAAACTCTGCAAACCTGTTATTAAACTGGATTTGTAGTTCATTTAAAAGAAAAAAAGCCAGGAGTCTTTGTTATGTGGTACATGCAATGCTGGGAAAGGTGTATTTGAGAGGGGAATACATACTTTTTTTTAAGGGGAAAGTATTAGCACATGGTTTGTCACATGGTTTAGTATGAGCATGGACTAGCAACTCATGCTGTCTCTGTCCTTCATTTGTTCTACCCACATATAGTACACACACGCTTCAGTTTTCGCGTAACTTTAAAACCATGCTGGCTAACGAGATGGCCACCGAAATAGTGAAAGTTGCTTTAAAACAATCACTACCACCGTTGTCACCATATGTCGATATCTCTTTAAGAATAGTAGGCGTAGCCGTGATTTGATATAAAGAATATCAACGTTTTATTTTGTTATATAAAATAATCATTAAATGCACAGTAACTTCAGGAGCTGCACAAGTTGCTTCTTTCCTGATCACCCACCGAGAAGAGAGAGAGAGAACAATAGAATCACCTGGTTCATCACCTGATGAGCAACATTCCCGCTAAGCTGCACGGCCACTCACCGGCTTTTCAATGGGAATAACTGCGTATGCGTGAAAATTTGAATGGGCCGCGCAGCCAGTGTTAAAGGGCCCGCACACCAAAAATAAATTAAAGGGAACATTGCTGATGAGTCACCTGATGAATCCCAGGACGCAGATGCCACACACTTACAACCAACGTACATCCTGCGTCACAACAGCTGACTGTTACTATCACTGGCCCTACTAGCCTTTTTCTGCAAGTAAGCTGCAGATAGCAAAGATCAACATGCACCTCTCCAGTGACACAGATACTGTGAAGATAGTTTGCCATGGTCTTCACCAAGCCAATGTGCAAAGGCCTGCAGATATTGTTGAAGGTATCTTGTTGAGGTGCGGCCAATCAGGCTATGCTGGCTGTTGATCACCCTGATATAACTTCTTACAAGCAGTACCACTGAAGGCATGACATACTGTGATTTGGATGCTTTTGAAGAACCATCCAGCATTACGGTTAGTCAGCCATGCACATATTGGACTTGAAATTAGTTTAAGTGCATTTTCAAGCACACACTAGGCATCCGAACACATGAGCACAACTAAGGCCCCAAATTTGTCCCCTAATTAACATTAAAAAAAAATAGGCGGGCTGCCAGTGCTGCTTATTGGCAGCTCGCTTAATGAGGGGCGTCAATATCACACGTTGCTCAACCCGTACCACTTAAAGGGGATGTGCAGTTTGGCTGCAGGCAACTATAATTGAGGAAAAAGCAAAATACTGCGGATGCTGGAAATCTAAAATAAAAATAGAAATTGCTGGAAATACTCAGCAGGTCAGGCAGCATCTGTGGAGCAAGAAACAAAGTTAATGTTTCAGGTCGATGACCTTTCATCAGTTCTGATTGCCTGACCTGCTGAGTATTTCCAGCATTTTCTGTTTTTATTAACTATAATTGAGGATTGTGGACAATGACAGGCACAGGAAAAGTTGCGGGGGCTCCTCATTTTTCTGATGCCTTGTTGGAGGTATTAGTGGAGGAATTCGGCAAGTGGAGGGACATCTTCTGTCCACTAGATATCAAGAAGATATCAAGGCAAGCTGCCCGGTATGAATGGGCAGAGGTGGCAGAACAGGTTAGTGCCAGAACTATCGTCCCAGGACATAGCTATAATGCAGGAACAAGTTCAATGACCTCACACTGATACCTAAGGTAACCCTCCTAACTCATATCTATCATTACTCTCTGCTTAGCCTTGCACTACATATTCCCCCAGCACTCTCAACCCTTCATTCCCCTGATTACCAGCACTCTCCTCCAATCACTGGACCACATTGACCTTGACAGCCACAGGCAGTGCTGTCCATGCTTGGGTTTCAGCCTCAAGTTGTGGCTGCAGCCAGTGACATAGCTCAGTGACAGCCTCCTTTGTGATATGATGCACCTGAGACATTGCTCCTCGGTGAAGTTCATGTAGGAGAAGTGCTCCCTGAAGACCCACTTTGAGTATATCTTCCTGCACAGTGATATACTCCCTCTAAAGATTCTTCTGGAAGCAATAAGGCAGAGGATAGGTTTCTCTTTGGCTCTGCGTGCTACAAGCCCCCAAGAAGAGTAGCCCAGGAGGAATGGGAGGAGATGGCCACCAATCTGAATGCCACCTCCACCAGACTGCACTCCTGGAAGCAGTGCAGGAAATAATTTCATAACTTCACTAGACCGGATAAGGTAGGAGAACCCACCATTATCTTCCATTAATGCAGTGTATTAAGGTACATATGGAGCTTACAATTTCCTCCATCTCACATTGGCCCTGAAATTTCACGGGAGTTGTCCAGATCTCCCGCTGGAACTTTGGTGAGAGGTCAGGACAACTCCCGCAGAAATTCAGAGCCGTTGTCTTAAAGTACTTTCATATCTCACCATGAATGCCCATCACTGCGGGGTGCAATTTATACACCCCCATGAACCCGGAAGTGTTCCTTCATTCACAAGTATTCAGCCCAAAAGAATCCTTGGGGGGGAAAAATTCGGTCGCACCCCCTTTGCGGCACTAACGTCGCCGGGGCGCTACTTTTAATGCCCCAAAAAAGATAGCACCCCCGTGTCCGAAAATGAATGGTAGCGTCACAAGCAGGAGGCGGGACGCTACTGGAAGTGCTGCCCCTCCGTATTGGGGCACTCCCATTGAATATCGTGGTGCTACGTGCAGCAGCGCCACGTGCACCGACACGTAGCACCGCGGTACTACAGGCCTCCTTCCCCTGATTAAAGGGGAGGGGCCTAGCGCAGCATGCACCAGGGCCCAGCTGGACCAGCGGGGAGTGGGGTGCTGGCAAAAGAGCCCGGCACTCAAGAGGACCGATCGCGGCTGACACCCCGCAGGAGGAGACGAAAGGGGGCAGGTGCTGGCAGGTGGTCCAAATAAAATGGTCTTTAATTTGGACCGCCCTGGCCGCAAACACAGCACCCTGACCCTGTCGGACATAGCGTCCGGTGGTAGGTCAGGGGGCATGAGCGAAGTTTGCGGCCGGGGTACGAGCGGGACGCTGTGCACATTAATGATGTCATCGCCGGAGGCGCAGCACCATGGGGGCGCTACCGGCTACCGCTGCCGCTAACCTCCCGCTGAATTTCGCGGGATGCGTTAGCAGCGCCGTGCCAGGGCGCTAATGGAGGCGCAAAGCAACCCAATTTTTCCCCCCTTGTATCTAATCAAGCTGAATGTTGCATTTAGATGTCATCACACACACTATGGGTAGCATGCTGACACTGGGTGGTACCATGTCAACTTGACAACTGGAATGTCTCACACTTTCACTCTCCTTGCAGTAGAAGGCAGTCCATAACAACAGAGAGCCATCAGCTACAGGAGGCGGAGTCTCTAACTTTAGACCGCTAACCCCATATTAAATCCTGGGTAGGGAGGTCATTGAAAGTGCAGGAGAAGGTGAAAAAGGAAGCTTTTACACAGCTTAAGAATTTTTATAAACTGCAAAACCCTTTCTTCTCACCCTATCCTTTAGTTCACTTACAGCCAGGAAAGCATATAATTAAGCCCTTTACAATATCAGGCCTTCTACTGAAAGATATATGTGGAAGTAGCTCATAAGTGCACTATTGTAGGCGATGTTCCGCTTATCTTTCTCTGGATGTGGCGCAAGAAGCCGTGCCAGGCCCTACTATATCCAGCTATGCTAGCACTTCACAGCACATCCTGTCACTCACTCTCTCCCTCCCAAACACGAGCTCAGATACATCCATCGCAGAGGAGCTAGAAGGGAGTGCACTGGGTGAGACCCAAAATATAAGTAAACTGGAGGAGGTGATAATGGTGGTGGGATAGGAAAGCAATAAAGAAATTACATTTACAAAGCGCCTATGAGATCTTCGGGATGTCCCAAACCGCTTCACAGTCAACAAAGTTCTTTTTGAAGTGAAGTTACTGTTGTTATGTAGGCAGACACAGCAGCCAATTTGTGTGCAGCAAGGTTCCAGGGACTACATTGAGATAATGACTCGTTAATCTGTTTTGGTCATGTTGGTTAGGGGATAAAGGAGTAGCAGGATATCAGGAGAATCCTTTTTTTTCCTTGAATAGTGCCATGGGATCTTTTACAGCCACTTGAACAAACAAATCGGGCCTTGATTTAGTGACTCATCTGAAAGACATCATCTCCAACAATGCAGCACTCCTTCAATACTGCATTGAAGGATCAGTGCCACGTGTGCATTCAGCTGCCTAGGCTCCAATGGATGGAATTTCCTCCCTAAACCCCTCTTCCTCTCCACCTTACTCTCCTCCTTTAAGAGCCTCCTTAAAACCCACATCTTTTGGTCACCATTCCTAATATCTCTTTCTTTGGTTCGGCATTGATTTTGTTCCTTACACCTTTATGAAGCACCATGGGACATTTTCTACATTAAATGCAAGTTGTCGGTGCAGCGTCAGCTCCGTTTATGTGCTAGAGTCCTGGAGTGGGGCTTGAACCCCATGACCTTTGATTCAAATGTGAAGGTGCTATCACTCAGTCAAGCTGAGGAGGAACCTTACATCTGGAGAGTCAGTCTGTGTCCTACCAAGGTTGCTGAGCATCCCATAGATATTCAGACTGTTGTAATACAAGCCTGGACTAACAGTGCTGGCTTTGGCAGCCTTGGAAAATCAGATGGAGAGGTCAATAATGCAGGGCTTCACTGATCTCATTATTGGTATTAGGTCTACTGTCACACCAATCAGTGATTATGCTGAGACAATGGCCCGTAGCAGGGTCATGTCTGGATTTGCCACTGATGTTGATGCTATCTCTCAGGATGCTAACACATCTGGATTCTCTAACCTGCTCTGACAACTGCACAAGCGCCAGAAGACACACAGGCCAAGACTGTAGTGTAAGTGGCACAGCCTGCAGCAGGTTCATCTACGGACTCAGGTGGCAGGGCCGAGGGCAGCCTCAATCCTTAAATGCTGCTATGTACATTGAATACTCACACACGTCACTTCTGGCATTGAGGTAGCATCAGACGTGGTTTAAGAGTACATACATCACACACTGTTACTAAAGGGAAGCACTATGAAAGTAAATACAAGGGGGTAGAAATTGGTATGTTTTGCACCTATTTTTCTGGTGTAAAACAGGTGCAAAGCATACCAATTTAGCAGCCGTTGGTCTCACTGCTAAATTTGTGAGGTCCATTTTGATGACGTCCCAGATGGACACCTAAAACAGGCAATGAGCCTCTTTAATATGTTAATTAGGTTCCTAACCCCTGTTGAACCAACCCTGTTTAAAATGATGCCTAATACACTCATCGGGACCTGCCCCTGCAGCCACCAACTAAAGGTTAAGTTTTAATTTAATTTAAAAGAAAACCTGTCTTTGGAGTCACAGGAGCAGGAGTGCTCCCCCGACACCACATTTGTGGCGATCACCACCTCCCCCACTTCGCATTTCCCACTCCAATCCCCTTACTCTCAGAACTTACTAGAGAGCTGCTGCCGGCAATGCAGGCACCCCAAAATTGATTTTTCTCGTGGGGCAAGCTGCCTGTGGATGTGCAGCTTACCCCGGATATATAGATGAGGCCCGAGGACCAACTCCTGGTGATGCTCCGGCCTCTTGGTTTGAATGCCACTGCATCTACAGTGCCGAGTCTGGGTCTGAAAATGGGCCCAGACCAAAATCTATCCTGAGGAATTAACACATAATGGCCCCAATTTTAACTCCGGGCCAGTGTTCGGTGTGGGAGCAGCACCTTGATTTAGAAACTCACCTGCTGCTCCAGAAATGATTTAAATCCCTCCGACTGACTTTCCACCCAGAATGTCAGCGGGAATCGACAGACAATCGTGCAGTGCGAGGACCGGCCACCAACACTCTGTAAGTGGAGAGATTGGCTGCCAGGGCCTACTGCAGGGGTCCCACGATTGTGGGGGCAAGATCGTGGCGGGCAGGCCTAAGCTTTTCTTGTGGGAGCCGGAGAAGCACTCCTGCTTCACCTGGCCCTGCAAGGAACATTTTAACAAAAGTGAAAGACCTTGGGGGAAAAATTGGGTTGCTTTACACCTCCCGATCGCGCCTGGGTGCGGCGCTGCTAACGCCTCCCCCAAAATTCAGCAGGAGGTTAGCGGCGGTGGTAGCCGGTAGTGCCCCGCGGTGCTGTGCCACTGGCGATGACGTTATCGCCGTGCGAAGTGCCCCGCTCGTGCCCCGGCCGCAAACTTAGTTTGCACCCATTGACCTATCGCCGGACGATATGTCCAACAGGGTCAGGGTGGCGTTTTTGCAGCCGCGGCAGCGCAAGTTAAAGGGCAGGTGTTGGGCGGCCCTTTTTTTTGATTGCCTACCAGCATCTGCCCCTTTCCCCTTTTTTATTCGGAGTGCCGGCCGCGATCACTGAGCCTGGCACCCCGCTCCCCGGTGGTCCAGCAGGGCACCGGTGCGTGCAGCGCTAGGCCCCTCCCCTTTAATCAGGGGAGGGAGGCCTGCAATAGCATTGTGATATTCACTTGTTGCGCCCCAGGAAGGAGGGGGAGCACTTCCAGTAGCGCCCCTCCTCCTGCTTGGGGCGCTACCACTGAATTTACAGCGCAGGGGCGCTAACCTTTTCGAGGCGCTAAAAGTAGCGGGTGCCACCGAATTTCTCCCCCCCTTACCTTTTTGGCCCTCTTCTGGAGCCGATTTGTTTCCCCACTAGGGTGGCGTGGTAGGAAACTCACTACTGCTTCACACTTCAGCAGTCAAGTTCAAATTCCAGTCTTTTCCCGATAACATCAATGGGATCATATATATATGTGTAAAAAAGATCCCACCGGCTTTGTATGGCTGAGCAGGTAAAAATTGCAACCGATCAGCTCCCGGCGACTCCAGGGCAGGTAAGTAGCCTCGGCGATTTTAACTGCCCATCACCCAGTTTCTGCTGGCCGGGTGGGGTTAAATCACCCCCGACATGTTTGTTTCATTAAAAATCCGGTAGCACTGAAGTTGATGCATGATTAAAGTGTTTTCTTGCAAAGGTTTCCTGGCACGTCGCATCAGGTATCAGGAATGGAAAATTTGTGAGTTGTATGTTCAATGTAAAGAATCATAGCAGAGGGCATATTTGTCCAGGGCACAGGGAAGAGAGAGACAGGACTATTAATGCTGGAACTACATTCCCAATTTAACAGAAGTACTGTGTAAGAGCATGCCAAATGGCTCTTGCAGCTGACAATAGGTTCTGCTGCAATACTTCAGGCATCGTCTGCTCGTCTTCATGGCCCCTTTGATCTGACTGCTTGCTATTGTGCTACAGGGCCTTCATACCTCTTTATAGGGCAAAGGTGTGTGAAAAACTTGCCAGGAACAGGAGACAGGGCTGGAAGAGGCCCAGGTAAGTGTGACTTTTTTTTACAGGTTACTGAGCCAAGAGGAGCAGGAAAGCATATAGAAAGAAAGAGGGCATAGGGGTTAAATTGTCTAACCTCCGAAAATGGACGTGCAGATCGTGGTACGCGATTAACCTGCGCCTGTTCATTGCGTTGCAGGCAGTATATTAAATTGGTGCTGCCTGCTGTTTTAAATGATTGCTGTGTGCAGCCAACGCTACCTGCGCTGTTCATTGGCTGCACGCATCAGCAGGGGGCTCGATATTGCTAGTGGCGAGCGCTACTAAAAGGCAGCCTGCATCTCTTAAAGGGGAGGTGCATTGTGGCTGCAGGAAGAGGTGGGAGTTTTTGAAAAGTGAATCTGAGCTGTGATACTTTGAAGCTGAACATCGAGAGACAATGCACAGGAGGTCTTAGTGCAAGAGGTGGAAAAGAATCCTGTATCCACAGGGGAGCAGGAGGCCGTCCAAACATATGCTCAGGATGCAGTGGAAACAAGTAACGGTGGAGGTCAATGCCAAGAGTTTTGCTCAAAGAACATGGATGCAGTGCAGGAAGAAATTTAATGATCTGACATGAGATGTCAAGGTGAGTGAGTTCATCTTCAAATGGCATATGCGACCAACTGCACCATAAGTCTCATCCACTGCTCAATTCTCTACACCCCATCACCCACCTACCAACAATCTCTATCAATCAGTACTCAACTCTTAAATTCATATGCTTTATCTCACCCTCACACACTTAGCTCTGTTGCAAGCCTCGCACCCACAACTTACAGCTCGCACACACTGGCAGCTATTCAACCATGAATGCCACATCACCCAAGCATATTGCAGGACACTCACTGACACACTTCCCTCTTTCCTGCAGGAGAAGGTGGCACATAACAGGAGGCAGTAGGAAAGAACTGGAGGAGGAAAAATTATCCTGCATGTTTTAAGCCTCATGGAGGAGACAGTACTAGCTATCATGGGAAGAGGCATCGCTGAGGCCATGGCCACTGGTGGGGCTGGAGGGATCGATGATGAGGGTATCTGCATACTTAATCCTCCTTCTCTCATCCCACTTCTCCCTCATCCTACAATCTTCTCTGACTCACAAGCTGCAGATGGTGTAAGCACACACTTCTTACCTTCTCCTCTCCCCTCAATACAACCCAATCCTTGTCCCTTTTTCATTTCAGATACCCAAGAACTGGAACCATCCGAGTCAGAGGAGGAAGAGGAAGAAGACAGTGAAGATGACGAGACACTGTCAACTCGATCGTACACTCACAGCCAACAGCTAAGAAACTGACACTGCACTTATTTTAGAGGCTAGGATAGTGGAGGGATCTGCACGTGGTGAGACACTGGGCACAAGTGCGCAGGAGCCAGGGTGGGGGGAAAGGATAGCGCAGGTTCCAGCTCGCCAGAGGGTGAGGCTACACACTAATTCTGCTGCAGAGGTGTCAGATGAGGACTTTGATGGGCCATGCCACAGAGAAGACTGACGGGTGTACATAACTAAATATTTGGTGCACTGGAAAGCCTACTAGAAAGCCTGCGCACAATGTCAAAGAGCATGGAGAAGTCCAGCATCAACTTGGCACAGGCCTTTGCGCAGAGCTTGGAGCACATCCTTTCCAACATGGAACGGGTGGTTACCTTCATCAGCACAGCTGTGGAACCCACCATGATGCAGCGTCTGATGGTTGATGTTACAGCTTCCATTGCAGCACAAAAAGCTTCCATCAAAGGTATGAGTGCTGTAGTGGAAGCTCAGACTACTGCCTTGCAAGCTCAGACTGCTGCCATCGTGGCTCTGGATACCAGTATTCAAAGGGGCTTCCAGGGCATCACAGCAGTCCATCAATCTGTTCTCCAACAGATCAATAGGATTGCTGAGGTGCTGTCCCAGGAGAGTGGTAGTGGCTCCATAGAGTATGAACCTGCTGTCCTCTCTCAGGATGACAACATTCCTGCTCCCGCCCCTGCCACACCGCCAGTGCCCTTGCTGTTGCCTGTCAGCCAGCTGCAACCCTGGCCGAGATGGTGCAGTCTGAAGCCAGGCCCTCTAGGCTCAAGGCTTCTCAAGGTCGCCCACCAAGGCCATCTGCAATCTCCTCAATTGAACATCAGCAGCCTTCCACCACTCACCCTGCAGCCACTGGGGAAGCACCTCATAGGAGCAATAGGAAAGGTAAAGGCACATGGAAGACAGGCACCAAGGGAATGCACAAGAGTGATTGATTGATTTTTGTTTGCATTATATAATGATTTAATTTATAAATTTGGATTAGAATGTGCATTTTCTGGTGGCTTTTATTTTTGTGTTGTCGGAAAGAGAATGATGTGATGGTCAGTGATAGAGGAAAGGTACGGAGTGTGGGTCTGTTGGTGAATGGGGAGGCATGGTTGAGGTTACTAGTATCGCTCATGAATTATTTGATCACTTAGAGCCGGGGCAAAAAGGGGCTGTCTACGTTGTAGCCTCCCTTCCTCTTGTGTTCCTCCACATCCTATTGCACTTCCTCCTCATCCAGTTCCTCCTGCTTTACTTCCTCATGCTCCTACTCTTCAGCTTCTCACCTGACAGTTGGTGGCAAGGGCTGTTCCCTTGTAATGGCGAGGTTGTGCAGCATGCAGCATATTACCACAAATCTTGATACCCGCTCAGCTGAGTACAGGGCTCCTCCAGAACGTTCCAGGTAGCATTGCTTGATGACGCCACTGGTATGCTCTATAACATTCCTTGAGGCAGCATGCCTCTCATTGTAGGCCTGCTGTGCATGTTTGTGTGGGTTCCGGACCAGAGTCGTGAGCCATGTCATGAGTGGATAACCCTTGTCGCCCAGTAGCCAGCCTTAGACCAGCCATGGTGGGACAAATACAGGTGGCACAGAGGACTGCTGCAGAATGAAGGCATCGTGACTGCTGCCAGGATAATGGACATTCACCTGCATGATGCACTACCTGTGGTCACATACCCTTTCGGTTCATGAAAATGGCCGAGCTCACATGAGACATATGCAAGGCAATGTGCATGCACCCTGCACCATGGGGAAGCCTGCAATCTGTGCAAACCCTGCTCCGCCTGCTTGTCTCTGGCAAGAGGGAATGAGATTAAGCTGTCTCTCTTTGTATAGAGAGCCTCAGTTACATCCCTTATGCAGCAATGCACTACAAACTGCAAGATATTGCTTATAACTCCAGTAGCAGCCTGGAAGGAGCCAAATGCTTAAAAGTTAAGAGCCATGGTCACCTTGACAGCCACAGGCAATGCTGCCTCTGTTTTAGGTGAGAGCGAGAGTGCTACCACTGATCCACGGCTGACAGGAGTGCTCTTCTGAGCCCCAAGGAAACCTTGGGCCTCCTCTGCCCTGGGCTTTCCCTCCCTATTCTGTCTGCGATTCCCCTCCCCAAGCCCTCCGATCTACTTACCTTGTGCTGAGGTCCGTTCTCCTGGCAGTGGCTTCTAAGCGCTTGATTCTAACAGCCGCTTTCCCCCGAATTCACGGCTGTTTTGGTCAGGAAGTTGGCAAGCAGCATGCAAAGGAGGTCCAGCCATCAAAATTGGACAGGCCAGCGGCTCACTAGGATGTATTCCGATCCGGGACTGATAATCAACACTGAGGAGTGAGCTAATTGAGGTGAAATGGAAGGAGAAATTGGCGCCCAGGACTGTAGATCAACAACGGGATGCTTTTAAAAGGAGATTGTAAAGGTACAGAACAAATATATAACAATGAAAAGGAGGTTACTTCAAGCTTCAGGATGCTGTGGATAATTAAAGTGGTGAGAAACAAACTAAAATTGATGAAGAGCCCATGGCTGTGATAAAAATAAGAGAGAATACTAGAAAATAAGGAAGGAGATTAAGGGATGGATAATGAATGCAAAGAGTGAGTATCAGGAGAGAAGCTGAAGAAATATGAAAAAGAACAGTAAAATATTCTACAAATATATCTTAAAAGGAGAATTGTTCAGTGTGAGGTGAGATGTCTAAGAAGAGAGAAAAGTGAAATAGTTGAGGATAAACAGCAATTGGCATGTCAATTGTACAACAAGTAATTCACATCAGTGTTTACAAGAGAAGGATATTGGGAAGAAGCTAAATTCTGAATTGGTTAAGAATGACCTGACAGATGTTACAATAAATACAGGGAAGCATTAGAAGTTAGTGAAGTTAAGGTAGTACAAAATGCCAGGACCTGACAGAATATAGCCAAGGATCCTAAGGGAACTAGGGTGAGAAATAGTGTTGGCACTAGAAATTATGGGGGAAAAATTTGGTTGATTTGCGCCTCCCATTATCCCTAAGAGGGCCCTAACGGGACACAAAGCAACGAGCGCCTGGGCGCGGCACCGCTAACGCCTCACGCAAAATTCAGCAGGAGGTTAGCGACGGTGGTAACCGGTAGTGCCCTGCGGTGCTGCGCCTCCGGCTATGATGGAATCGCCATGCGCAGCGCCCCACTCGTGCCCTGGCCACGATCTTCGGTAGCACCCCCTGACTTACCGCCGGACGCTATGTCCGACAGGGTCAAGGGGGCCTACCTGCGGCTGGGGTAGCGCAAATTAAACGGGAGGTGCTGGGCGGCCATTTTTGTTGCTGGCCGCCTGCCAGCACCTGCCCCCACTGCTGTCCCCAGCCTCCTCTGCAGCCCCACCATGGGATACCAGCTACGCTCCGTGAGCCCGGCACTTCTATTGAGTGCCGGCCTCTTTTGCTGGCACTCCGATCCCTGGTGGCCCAGCTGGGCCCCGGGTCATGCTGCGCTAGGCCCCTACCCTTTAAGAAGGGGAGGAAGGCCTGCAGTACCGCGGCGCGACGTGCCGCACCGCGTGGTGCTGCTGCATGTAGCACCGTGATATTCACTCGCAGCACCTCAGGAGGGAGGCAGGGCGCTTCCTGTAGCACCCCGCCTCCCCCTTGGGGCGCTACCAGTAAATTTTGGGCGTGGGTGTGCTAGCTTTTTCGGGGCGCTACTTTTAGCGCCCCGGCAAAGTTAGCGCTCCAAAGGGGGCGCAACCCAATTTTGCCCCCTATATCACATACAGATTGGGCAAAGGCCATCTTGTTGCTAAATTCATTATCATTGCGTCTGTTTTGTGACTGTAAAATGGGCACAACGATGTTGAATTGCTTCGCCGAGACTGTTTCCGGTGGCTGAGGAATCTAGAATGAGGTAAAATAAATTTAAGCTTAAATGTAAGAGATTTGGGATAGAGAGCAGGAGATTTTTTTTACACAAAAGGTTGTGAGGCTGTGGAATGCACTATGAGAGTTACTGATTGAAGTAGAATCCATGTCAACTTTTAAGTATAGCTCAGATAGATGGTTAAAGGAAAGGCAATTAAAGGGATATGGCAACAGAAATTGGCATAGATACTAAACAAGTAATTCACATCAGTGTTTACAAGAGAAGGATATTGGGAAGAAGATGAATTCTGAATTGGTTAAAAATGAGCTGACAAATGTTATAATAAATAAAGGGAAGCATTGGAAGCAGTGGTGCCATATCCTTATCATGGGACACTAGCACCAGTACTGGGATTGGAAGGAGTTGTACCAAGATGTTCAGGACTCCCCCTGAACCAGAACGGGGCCAGTGTCCTAGCGGAAAGGGTAAATAGGGAGGTGGCAAAGGCTTTAAACTAATAAGGCAGGGCGAGGGATCTACAAGAAATGAATCAAGCTTAAATATAAACAAAACAGGAAAGGAGAGCATAGGCCAGACTAAACTAAGGGAGGACACAAATGGCAAGGGAATAAATAGAGTTATAGAACAGGAGCGTAAAAAGATGGTTAAAAATAAAGTGAGAGGAGCTGCAACTAAAAATGAGTTAAACTGTCTATACAGCAATACATACAGTGTCCGTAATAAAACTGGGGAACTGGAGGCAATAATACATTGCGAGGAACCAGCTATAGTAGGGATTACTGAGACATGGCTACAGAAAAATCAGGACTGGAAATTAAACATTGCAGGGTATAACATATTTAGAAAAGATAGAGAGTGAAAAAGGGAAGGTGGAGTAGCTGTGCTTATTAGAGATATCAGAATAATAGAAAAAAGTAACATAGCCATCAGTAAGACAAATAGAATCCATGTGGATAGAGAATAGATATTAAAGGATCAATCACACTAATTGGGGTAGTCTACAGACTATCTAATAGTGGAAGGGAGGTGGAGGAAGAAATATGCAAACAAATCAGGGAAATTAGTAAAAAACATAGAATAATAATCATGGGGGATTTCAACTACCCCGATATTAATTGGACAGAAGAGGTAGGTAAATGGGATAAGGGAATTAAGTTCCTACAATGTGTACAGGACTCCTTTCTAACCCAATATGTAAGAAACCCAACAAGGGAGGATTCGCTATTGGATCTAGTAAAATGTAATGAACCAGAGCAGATAACAGAAGTAAAAGTAAGGGAACATCTAGGTAATAGTGCCCATAATATAATACGCTTTAAGATAATAATTGAGAAGGACATAAGCATGACAAAGACCAGGGTAATAGATTGGAGAAAGTCAATTTTATGAGGCTGAGAATAGAACTTGGGAAAATAAAATGGACAACAATATTGGCAAACAATGATGTATAACAGCAATGGGAAACATTTAAAACAGTGTTCAACAGAGTCCATGAAAAATATATTCCGCTAAAAAACAAGAACAAACTAAACACTAATGAGACACCATGGATGAATAAAAACATAAGGGAAAAAATTGAGGTTAAGGAAAGGGACATACACTAAGTACATGAACGGCAGAGGACAACAAGACAAGGGAGAATATAAAGAGACTAGGAGCGAAGTTATAAAAAGCAATTAGGAGGCAAAGAGGAACTATGAAATTAAATTATCAAGGAGCATAAATCAAAATAGTAAAATATTCTACAAGCACATAAATAAAAAAAGGAAAGTCAGGATGGGAATCGGGCCACTAAGGGATAGGCAGGATAAAATCACAGGCAGCGATAGCAAAATGACAGAAATATTAAGTAATTACTTTGCTTCAGTATTTACCAGGGAGATAGATCAGGTGGACATGACATTGGAAGATGAGATTAGAAATGATATAACTGAATTTAAAATAAGAAAGAGGAGAAATATGAAGTAAACTGATCAAAATCAAAGTGGATAAAAACCCTGCTCTAGACGGATTGCATCCACACATTTTAAAAGAATCTAGAGAACAGATAGCAGAGGCACTATTACACATATTAAATAATTTGTTAGAAAATGGTGTGGTGCCAGAGGACTGACAGGTAGCTAATGTTATATCTATACTTAAGAAAGGTGATAGAACATGTCCAGGGAACTGTAGATCAGTCAACTTAACATTGGCAGTAGGAAAAATAATGGAATCCTACTAAAGGAGAGCATAAAAGAAATCTAGAAACCAAAAATATAATAATCAATAGTCAGCATGGATTCAAAAGGGAAAGTCATTTTTGAGCAACCTCATTGAATTCTTTGAAGAGGTAACAGAAAGAGTAGACAAGGGTAATGCAGTAGATATAATTTATCGAGATTTCCAAAAGGTCTTCGATAAGGTGCCACATAATAGACTAATGAATAAGGTCAGAGCATGCGGAGTCCTGGGACAAGTAGTAGAATGGATAGCTAGCTAGCTGCAATACAGAAAGCAGAGAGTAGGGGTAAAGGGTAGCTATTCAGAGTGACAGAAGGTGGAAAATGGGATCCCACAAGGATCAGTGCTGGGAACCCTGTTGTTCACAATTTATATTAATGACTTAGACTTTGGAATAAAAAACACAATTTTTAAATTTGTGGATGACACTAAATTGGGCGGGATGGTTACTACTAAGGAGAACTGCAAGAAGAAATTACAAGAAGACATTAATAAACTTGCAGTATGGGCATATAATTGGCAAATTAATTTCAACACAGCTAAGTGTGATGTATTACATTTTGGTAAGAAAAATAAGGAGGTCACATATTACTTGGAAAATATGAATCTAAATGGGGTAGAGGAGCAAAGGGATCTCTGAGTACAAATACACACATCACTTAAAGTAGCAACGTAGCCATAAAAAATCAAACCAAACTCTCCTTTGGTCCTCCTTTACTACCTCCAAAAAGAGTGCAGATTCTGGAGGAGTCCTATGGTCAAACTTATTGAGACACTTTTGGAAAAGGCCAGCATCACAACAATTGGCAAAAAGGCTCCTGAAAACCAAGCGCCAACAGTTGAAAAAGAACTAGGAAAACGGTGAACTAAAAATTGTTAAAAATTTTGTACTGGGATGTTTAAATGAACTTCAGTATACAACTTAATCGCTGGAAGTCATGGATTCCCATTTTATGTGGATGAGTACCAGTGGAAATACCAAGAAAGTGTGATGTCATTTTGGTCTCATTTACATGGATCTGTCTAAATAATGGCAAGTGCTTCCTGGGGCCACTAACATTGTGATCACAGAACTGGACAGGGCAAAGAAATTAGTGGAGATCTAGCGTGATGGATCTCTGCCCATGTTCCAATTGGTATAGCTCACTTTGCAATCAAAAATTGATGTTAGTGATCAGAACATTTACCCTCCTAGTTCAATTTTATAGTTCTGGTTATGTTCATAAACAACTTGAGCTTTTCTCTTCTAGTTTATTTTATTAAGTCAAATCAATTGATCTACCTCCTTATAATTCACTTCTAGTCACCTATATTACAGTATATATAATATATATATATATATATGTGCGTGTGTGTGTACAGCTACATAGGAGTCGGTATTATTGAACACCTAAACATAGTATTGAATTTTGTTGTACAATTTAATTTATTTCCTTTCTAAAGATTTTGGTCCAAAAATGATTTTTGTTCATGAATATTTGTTGACAACTGATTTATATCAGATTTAAATTACATTCCAAGCTCATTGTAACATGGTTCATGGAAACCAACCATTTGCTTGTGATAAGGAGCCCACTGTGAAGATGAAGTGTATGGGTTGTTTCAAGATGTGAATTGCTTAAGAGATGTCAATATAGACATGCTCATTCGGAATTCAGAACTGTTGCAAGATCTTAGTCTACTGCAGCAACAGCAGTAATGAAATCAGTGATTAATTTCAAAAGTATATCTGATACATCTGACACAGGCCCTCAGAATTAAATCAGATCCATCACAAGGATGAAAGCAGCCAGGAGAAAAGCATGGCACAGTGTAAGTGAAAGGATAATGACTATTTGAGTATTAAGTTCTTTATTGCTGAATCATAAAATACATGAAAAACATAATTATACTCCTATTTGTGGCAGTAGCCTCAAGGGATAAGACCCTTCCAGCATCTGTAATTTTGTTCTAATGTGTAGGTTATAAGAGGGAAATAGCAGAGCTGGTGCAGCTGATAGCACAATAGGTAGCTAGAAATAAGTTATAGCCAGCAGCTTGACTAAGAAGCCTAGATAATTTCATTCCCGTGGGCAGAATTTGATTTCCTCTGTTAGTGACAATGTAACAGTGATCTGTATGTCACGGTGCCAAAATCATAATTTTATTCCATATTATGGAATTAGATGCTGCCAGAAAAAATGGGCAAGTGATCATGTGCGTTTACAGAGCTGCACATTCATTTTTCTTTAGGTTCAGGAGAGATGGCCCTACATTTCTTCAGGAGCTGAAAGGGTCAACATCTTGTGTAATTTTTTTTGGTTTTTTTATTCGTTCATTGGATCTGGGTGTCGCTGGCAAGGCCAGCATTTATTGCCCATCCCTAATTGCCCTTGAGAAGGTGGTGGTGAGCCGGCTTCTTGAACTGCTGCAGTCGTGTGGTGAAGGTACTCCCACAGTGCTGTTAGGGAAGGAGTTCCAGGATTTTGACCCTGCGACGATGAAGGACGGCGATA
Source organism: Squalus acanthias (assembly GCA_030390025.1). NCBI lineage: Eukaryota > Metazoa > Chordata > Chondrichthyes > Squaliformes > Squalidae > Squalus > Squalus acanthias. Next base: position 102,253,449 of record CM059426.1, on the reverse strand, counting down.
TACTTCCAAGTCAGGATGGCGTGTGACTTGGAGGGGAACTTGGAGGTGGTAGTGTTCCCATGCGCCTGCTGCCCTTGTCCTTCTAGGTGGTAGAGGTCGTGGGTTTGGGAGGTGCTGCTGAAGAAGCCTTGGCGAGTTGCTGCAGTGCATCTTGTAGATGGTACACACTGCAGCCATGGTACGCCGGTGGTGGAGGGAGTGAATGTTTAAGGTGGTGGATGGGGTGCCAATCAAGCAGGCTGCTTTGACCTGGATGGTGTCGAGCTTCTTGAGTGTTGTTGGAGCTGCACTCATCCAGGCAAGTGGAGAGTATTCCAACACACTCCCTACTTGTGCTTTGTAGATGGTGGAAAGGATTTGGGGAGTCAGGAAGTGAGACACTCACCGCAGAATACCTAGCCTCTGACCTGCTCTTGTTGCCACAATATTTATGCGGCTGGTCCAGTTAAGTTTCTGGTCAATGGTAAACCCCCCGGATGTTGATGGTGAAGGATTTGGCGATGGTAATGCCGTTGAATGTCCAGGAGCGGTGGTTAGACTCTCGCTTGTTGGGGGTAGTCATTGCCTGGCACCTGTGTGGCGCGAATGTTATCTGCCACTTATCAGCCCAAGCCTGGATGTCATCCATGTTGCATGCAGGCATGGAATGCTTCATTATCTAAGGAGTTGCGAATGGCACTGAACACCATGCATTCATCAGCGAACATCCCCATTTCTGACCTTATGTTGGAGGGAAGGTCATTGATGAAGCAGCTGAAGATGGTTAGGCCGAGGAAAATGCCCTGAGGAACTCCTGCAACGATGTCCTGGGGCTGTGATGATTGACCTCCAACCACCACAACCATCTTCCTTTGTGCTCGGTATGACTCCAGCAGGTGGAGTGTCACCCCCCACCCACCCCCCCCCCCCCACCCCCCCACCACCTCAAGTCCCATTGACTTCAGTTTTACTCGGGCTCCTTGATGCCACACTTGGTCAAATGCTGTCTTGATGTCAAATGCAGTCACTCTCACCTCACCTCTGGAATTCAGCTCCTTTGTTCATGTTTGGACCAAGGTTGTAATGAGGTCTGGTGCCGAGTGGTCCTGGTGGAACTCAAACTGGGCATCAGTGAGCAGGTTATTGGTGAGTAAGTGCCGTTTGATAGCACTGTCGATGACACCTTCCATCACTTTGCTGATGATTGAGAGTCGACTGATGGGGCGGTAATTGGCCGGATTGGATTTGTCCTGCCTTTTATGGACAGGACATATCTGGGCAGTTTTCCACATTGTTGGATAGGTGCCAGTGTTGTAGCTGTCCTGGAATAGCTTGGCTAGAAGCGTGGCTAATTCTGGAGCACAAGTCTTCAGCACGACAGCCGGGATGTTGTCGGGGCCCATTGCCTTTGCTGTATCCAGTGCGCTCAACTGTTTCTTGATATCACGTGGAGTGAATCGAATTGGCTGAAGTCTGGCTTCTGTGATGGTAGGGACCTCAGGAGGAGGCTGATATGGATCATCCACTCGGCACTTCTGGCTGAAGATGGTTGTGAACACTTCAGCCTTGTCTTTTGCACTCACGTGATGGGCTCCACCATCATTGAGGGTGGGGATATACATGGAGCCTCCTCCTCCCGTTAGTTGTTTAATAGTCTACCAACATTCACGACTGGATGTGGCCAAAAAAGATGCAAATCCTAATCAGGGTGACTGCCCAGTTAGAAGATGCTTTGAGCCAGTGACTTGTATCTTTTGTAACCAAATATAAAAGTGGAAAAGTGGATACTTGGATTTGGAACTGATAGAATAGAACATATATAAATCCACAAAGTATTGTGATTAAAACTGTTGAGCAAAGTGCAAATTGTGATAGGGAATATAATAGCATTAACAGAGATATAGCTTACTCTAGGGGACGACTGGGCCCTGAACATTGCTGGTTACAAAATAATAAGGAGGAAAAAAATACAAAAAACTGGAGGAATGGTGCCAGTGTTAATTAAAGATTCCATTACTGCACTGGAACATGGAGATGATACCGGGAATGGTGCAAAAGCTCAATTCATTTGGTTGGAGATAAGGTATAAGAAAAAGAACTGTTACTGTCCTGAGCGTATGTCATAGATTGCTGCACAGTAGAAAGGAGATAGAGGGAGAGATCTGTTGAGAGAAAAATATAAAAATAATAGGGTCATACTAATGGGTGACTTTAATTATCCAAAGATAGACTATGATAGAAGTAAGATAATTGGCAAAGTAATGGAAAGGTTTTTACAATGATTCCAGAACTGCTTTCCAGACCGGTATTTTTGAGTTCAACAAGAGACAGTGCTGGATCTGGTAACAGGGAATGAAATGGGACAATTGAATAACGTAAGGCTAGGGAACCATCTAGGATACAGTCACCATAGCAGGTTTGATATAAAAATTAAAAATCAGAGCGAACAATCAAGGTTCATGCTGTTTGACTGGGCGGGGGGTGGTGGGGTGCAGGGGGTGGGTGTTGGTGGTGGGGTTGGGCGATAGTGGGGAAGTCATTTTCAATTAGATTAAAAAAAGTCAGGTAAACTGGAAATAAAAGGTACTGGCCAGACATATTTCCACAAGAAGAAAAGCTGGTGCAGCAAAAACTGGAGTTCTTTAGATGAGTAGAGAAATTAAAATTAAACAAGACTTTATAAAGGATTACAGTATATGGCAAATTTAGGGCTAATAATGCAAAAGAAAATCAAGCTGGATATAGAAAATATAGAGGGAAATGTTGATGGAAAAGGCACAAGGCCCTGATGTCATGTATCCTAGAACGGTGAGAGAAGTCAGATAGGCAATAGCAAAAAATCTAACCCCAATCTTTCAAACACCCTTGGGTATGGACGTTGTGCAGAAGACCAGAAGATTTCCAATGCAACATCTGTTCAAAAGGGGACAAAGGGATTAACCAGGTAACTATAGTCCAGTGAGACTAGCATTGGTCGTGGGTAAACTGCTATAGAGGCCTTAATACAGGAAAAATATTAATACTCAGCTAGAAAGACAAACTAAATAAGGCCAGGCAGCATGCATTTGATAAAGGGAAATTATGTCTGAGAAATTTAATAGAGTTCTTTGAGGAAATAAATTGAATGTATTAATAAAGGAATGCAGTGGATGTGGATTTTCAAAAGGCATTTAATAAGGTGTTGCTTAGAAGACTTTTTATTAAAATTATGGCACCAGGTATTAAAGGGACTGTGACAGCATGGATTGGGAGTTGGTTGTCGGACAGAAAACAGAGAGTTGTGGTTAATGGATGTTTTTTGACTGGATGGATTACCTAGAAATTACAACACAGAAACAAAATGTTCAGCCCAAGCAATCTGTGTTGCTGCTTATGCTCCAGATGAGCAGTAATCCTAATCTCAGGTGCTGAGATAGATTGAGGGCACCTGTTTCATGCTATCTTGATCAGGGCCACAGGCAGAACCAGTAGGCTTCTCTTCCAGGCCAACTATGACAGAAAAGGAACAAAGGAATTCTGGATCCAAAGGACACCTTGCAATAGAGCTTGTATTTCAAAATACTGTGTGTGACGTAGTTATATGTATGCCTGTGTGGAATTGAGTGAGAATGGTGATGAGACATAACAGCTTTACCTTCCCCTACTGCTTCTAAGCAGGATGTCCAGGGTAGCCTCCTCCAAAGAAGGCTTTTGATTCCGGAGCCCTCCTCCAGTTTATTATTTGCCATCTTGTGCAAGCGGAAAATGATCTTTGAAATTTTGTAAGTTGCAGAAACACAAACACAAAAAGAGGCTGTTCAGCCCACGCAACCTTTGTTGGTATTTATACTCCATATCAGCAGTAGTCCTGTGCTAAACCTGCAGTCCATCCTGTGCATTAGTAAGTGAACAAGCATCGTGCAGCATGCATCTAGGCTGTGCTACAATTATTTTATGTGTGAAGCCCTTGAAAGATGCAAGTTTGCCAGGGCTTTCAATTTTCAGTGGCAGCTTGAATGTGTGTTCTGTTGAAATATGGGTATGCATGAGATGCAATGAAAGGACTGTAATGTTGTGTGAGGGCTTGGCATGGGCCAGCAGTAAATCTGGAACAAGGCAACACTCTGTGGCATGTATACTTGGGCCATCTATATGGTAAATATTACTGTTGGGTAGTTACCTTATCAGATTCCTTAAGTGGTGCCATCTTCTGCATTTGTTCTCATCTCCTGCAGGTAGTGTCCACAGCAGTGACTCAGGCTGTCACCTTCTGCCAGGCACGCTGATGTCTGGTGAGGGTGCCCTGGAGTTCCAAACAAGGCAATCCTTTTGCACCCAATGAATACAACAGCATTCATTGTCATTAACCACACTAGTGATTAAGCAGGAGATTAGATGCTGCCCTGCCTCATGACTTATCCAAAGCCTGTGAGTGCAGTCAGCACTGAGTGCAGCAGCACAGAGTGAACAACTGCGAGTTTGGTAAGTGTGGGAGTTTGGTGAAGTGGGGGAAGGAGGTGCTTGCTTTTCTTAACTCCTCCCGCAGAGCGGCGGTGGACCTGAGCGGGAGCAGACCGAGGCCCGAGAGTGGGGCTAAAAGCAGCAACTGACCTGCATCAACAAGAGCAAACGGCAGTGGGACGTTACAGGTAAGGCAGGTAAGTGATTGGTAGTGACTGTGGGCTAAGTGTTAAGATAGTGACTGTGGGTTAAGTTTTAAGTTAACGTATAACATATAACTAAATTTTAAAAACTAAACTTAATTTAATTAATTTAATAAACTAAATGAGGTAAATAATTTGATTAATACTAAGCTAATTAATTAAACAAATACAATAATGGGAGAACAGGAGAGGTGTTGCTGCTGCAATATGTGGAAGCTTGTGGACATTTTTGTCCAGGGCGACTACATCTGCGGTAAGTGTCTGCAGCTCAAAGAACTTCGGCACCGAGTTGAGGAGCTGGAGTCTGAGCTGCAGACATTGTGAGACATCAGGGAGGGAGAAAGTTACCTGGACCTTTTGCTCCAGGAGGCAGCCACACCCCTTAGATTAAATACTTTAGAATTGACATGTGGTCAGGGACAGGAGGGTGTGACTGCGAGTGAGGCAGGTGCGGGGTTCCAGGAGCTAGTATTGCAGGAGCCTCAGTCCCTGCACTTGTCCAATAGATTCGAGGTTCTTGCAACCCTTGTGGACCAGTGCGGGGACTGCGGGGAGGACCAGCAAACTGACCACGGCACCGTGGTACAGGAAGCCGTTCAAGTGAGGGGAGTAAAAAGGAAGGTGGTTATAGTAAGTGACAGTATAGTTAGGGGGATAGACACTGTTCTCTGCAGCCAGGAGCGTGAGTCCCAAAGGCTATGTTGCCTACCTGGTGCCAGGGTAAAGGACATCTCCTCCAGGCTGGAGAAGAACTTGGAGTGGGAGGGGGAGGATCCAGTTTTTGTGGTCCACGTAGGTACCAACGACATAGGTAGGACAAAGAAAGAGGTTCTCCTGAGAGAGTTTGAGCAGCTAGGGACTAAATTAAAAAGCAGAACCACAAAGGTCATAATCTCTGGATTATTACCGGAGCCATGAGCAAGTTGGCATTGGGTCAATAGGATCAGGGAGATGAATGCGTGGCTCAAAGATTGGTGTGGGAGAAGTGGGTTTCGATTCGTGGGGCACTGGTACCAGTACTGGGGAAAGAGAGAGCTGTTCCGTTGGGACGGACTACACCTGAACCATGCTGGGACCAGAGTTCTAGCGAATCGAATAACTAGGGAGGTAGATAGGGCTTTAAACTAAATAAAAGTGGGGGGGTGGGTCCTGGTGGAGAGAAATCTAGAATGCTAAAGAAAAAAGACAAGGAAGCAGTGCAGGAAAGTGATTGGGGTAAGATTAACCAGATTGTGTCAGGAAGGGACAGAGCATACAAACAAAGGAGTGCACTAACAAATAGGGTCCGGGTAAGATAAATGGTAATAAGACAAATAGGGCCATAGTACTGTAGAATTCGCAATATATCGCGATTTGATTAATAAGGAGAAAACACAAAGTTTCGTTCAAACAGCTTTTATTTCAGCAGAATGCTGGCAGGTTTAAATTGGACACAAGCAGCCTGTAAAATGGCCGCCGCACCTCGTGACAGAACATTCTAGACTTTTCAACAGGCAGACAAGATGGCGTTCCATTAAACATTTGTGCAAGATCGATAACGATTCAGCACAGTGAAGATAATACACGAGACATTATGGGTTTGCAGTATAAACATAGATACTGGAATCGGTCTCCCAGGTACAAAGGAAAGCCATTGTACCGAGTAATCAAGGGCCCATCCAAAGGACATTAATATGTAAACTCCCAACGACTCTACGATGAGAGAGCCGTTAGCAGGTAGTTATACAGGACACTTGGAAGCCCCAAACCCCTCCAGGGAGAACACCGACCGATTTAACAATGGGAGAAATATTAACAGGTACTCAAACATTCATGAGTAGCCCCGAAACCCATTAAGGACGGAGATCACCCATACAAGACATTTGGGCGCCAAACCCTAAACAAAAGAATGGACATTATAGTTGGGCGGGAAACGGAAGATTTTTGCACTATAACTGCAGGCCCCAAACCGTCCATTCGCTCTCTTGCCTCGTGCTCTTGCTCTTGCTCTTGCTCGCTTGCTGCTTTTATCATCGTGGCTGCTCCTGTGTTTTATCCGGTCGATTCGTAACCTCGTGGCTGCTCCTGTGTACTCGTAGTTGGGCTTCTGCGTGCCTGTTGCCTCTTCTGAAAAGACTGTTGAACTTTCTGATCCGTACGGATCTACCTCGTGTCGCGTAACGAAGACCTATGTTGGTAACTGGCAGCGGAACCAAAGGCCCGAGATGAGATGAGATGAGATGAGATGAGAGGAGAAGAGAAGAAGACCATATCCATCGCCACGGTCAGTAAATCCCGACCGCGCCTGTAGGTCGATCAGCCAAGTTTTCTCGCCAGGAAGTTTTCTTCTTTAAACTTCTAACAAAACATATTGCATCAATGATAACTGGACTGTGCAAACACATCGTATCAATGATATTGACAACGGTGCTCCAAGATTAAACTGTGAAGCCCACCAACAGAGGTCTTCACCACAGCGGACGGTCCAGCCTACTAGCCGGAGCAGCAGAAGCAAGTAAACAAGTGGGACCAGGAGATCTCCTGACCGACACGTGGGAGCTGCGGTGAAAAACATCCGATCAGCTATTCGGAATTTCTCCGAGTTATTACGAGTGGTGAGCATGAGTCTCGAGATCCTACGAAGCTAGTTTAGGATAGATATTGATAGGGGAGGGTTTAAAGATTAAGGATATTTGTAATGTGTGCCCCTATTTACGTTGTGCCGTTCGTTCCTCGTTTCCCTAAGATCGACTATATAACTGTTTGTAAGATTGTACTGTCATTAATCTGTGCTTATGACATGTATTTCATAATTTTAAGTATCATGCAATAAAGATTTTCCATTTCGTACCATTCAAACCAAGTCTACATGAGTTTTATCTCCATTACTGCTCTCGCATCTAAGTCCAGTGAAAAAAATGTTAAGATGTTTAAAAATGTTAAAAAGACAAATCTAAAGGCACTGTATCTGAATGCACAAAGCATTCATAATAAGGTAGACGAATTAACAGCGCAAATAGATGTAAACGGATACGATATAATTGCGATTACGGAGACATGGCTGCAGGGTGACCAAGGCTGGGAGCTGAATATCCAAGGATATGTTACCTGCCACTTATCAGCCCAAGCCTGAAAGTCGTCCAGGTCTTGTTGCGTGCGGGCATGGACTACTTCATTATCTGAGGAGTTGTGAATGGCACTGAACACTGTGCAGTCATCAGCGAACATCCCCATTTCTGACTTTATGTTGGAGGGAAGGTCATTGATGAAGCAGCTGAAGATGGTTGGGCCTAGGACACTGTCCTGAGGAACTCCTGCAGCGATGTCCTGGGGCTGTGATGATTGACCTTCAATCAGCACAACCATCTTCCTTTGTCCTATGTATCCTGCATAATTATACAATCAAAGTTATGAGTCAGTAGATGCAAAGTCTTGCCAAAATTGCTCAAAATGTTCCTGCACTATCATTTGAACAGTCTCCAGGCAGGCACTGCAGTCAGTTGTCACAATCAAGCTGACCTTAGACAACAGAAGAACTTGCCATTATGCTTCTTTTTTCAGTCAGTTTCTGCAGTAACATGTGAATAACCTTCTTACCCCTCCCAAAAAATGGCAGTATAGTAAATTCTGGATGTAAGCAATAGCTTTAAAATGCAGTTGAAATTACACATCAAAACAATTGAAAGAAAATAGTAGAATATAAAATAAATAAATAAAATAAATCAACTTAACTGGACAATAACTATCACAATGTCTAGCCACATAAATTATGCGAGTTTTTTTGACTTCTGGGGATCGATTTTTCCTGCCCCTCTGTCTGGTGATGGACAGGCCTTGTTCTGGCAAAAAAAGGGCAGGAAACACTCTGGTGAGTTAATTACATGCCTGCTAGAGGCAGCGACAGACCACAATGATTTTAACCAGTGGGCCTCATTTGCATGGTGCCAGTCCACTTCTTGCCATTCGGGGCTGGAAGAGGGTGCAGAGTGGCTGCCGGCAGGGGAAGATCGGGGGGATCTTGGTCACCGTCCAAGGTAAGTGGTGAAAGAGGGGGTTTAGGAGGGTCTCGCTGGAGGGAAGTGGTAGAGTTCGGGGCAGGGGAAGATGTGACTTTCCTTGTGGGGGCTGAGGGAGCACTCTTGTCACTTACCTGCAGGGTCTCTTTGTCCTTCCTGCATCTGCCAACCTGCTGCAGCCTGGCACTGCTCAGCCCTCAGTTAAAATGCCTTCAGGGTCCTAGTGATGTAATAGGACCTCGATTTGTATTTATGCATGAGGCTCTATCTTGACTCCAGTGGGTGCCTCATCCATTGTCATAACCAGCAGCGCTTTATAATTGGTAGGAATGGAGCTGAATATGGAGCCGTTCCTTTTTAACTGATTGCCCACCCCATTCCCACTGAGTGGGGAGAATTTTTAAAAAGTTGTGCTTTGCCCACCTGATGTCATCATATCTCACTTAGAAATGTTTGAGGTGTAATTCCAATGTTATCTTATAAACTATTGATTTCATTCAGAATCTACTGAAGCTGTGATTTTTATTTTGTGGAGAGGGCAAAAGATTATTATCCCACTTCCCTACATTACAACAGTGACACCATTTCAAAAGTACTTCATTGGCTGTGCAGCACTTTGGGACATCCTGAGGTCATGAAAGACTTTTTATAAGAACAAGTCTTTTTAATTCTGTTGTTGGGCAGTAGTGGGAAATATTTCTGTTCATAATACTTTTGTGCATAAGTGAGTAGGACTTTGGGAGAAACTGAAGTGAACCTCCTACAGGGAAGTGAAAAAAAAGCTTTCAATTCAAAATAGTGGGATATAGGACCAACTGACCTAAATCAAAAAAAGCACAGCTTGCAGCTGTTAAAAAAGGACAAAGAGCCAGGATTTAGACTTCAATCTTTTCCACTATAACAATGGAACATGGACAGATATGCCATGAATAGATCAAGAATTTTAAGGGCCATCTTTTGAACATAAGTTGTGAGCAAAGAATTATGGCATCTGGGAGAGATTTGTGACAGAAGACCATCCATCAATCCCTTTTGTACTACAGATAGTCCAAGCGTACAATAATTGTATCTTTTCCAGCTCATTCACTTATTGGGTTTGTTCAGATTCTGAAGCACTGAGCACTTCCTCTAAAATTTCACCTGAAGATAATTTTGTAAAGAAAGCTGCTTATATAATCTAAACACTTGTGTTTAAAGTTGAGATTATATAGTTATAAATATTTATATTACAAAATAACTCTATCAGACACTGATCTTATAAATGATTGCAGGTTGCATACAGCCACATCCAATTATATAGATGGTGCAACATTTTTGAACCAAGATGAATTTGAACTGGTCCAAATAGGGACAGCTTGAATTAATTTGGTGCTTAAGGCACTGAAACAGGGAATGCAATGGGAGCCTGCCTGACCACCAAAGACAGATTAAAACATTTACACCGTTCCCACCTGACAGCTAGGAATTCAGGGGAGCATCGGCCTATGGCCAAAATCACAATTTAAAAATTGAGGGCGAAAAATTTAGGGGCTTTACGCCACCCGTTACCATCTGAAAATGGCGAAAGAGCGGAGGCCGCCATTCTTTCACCAGCTGGTGGCGTCCTCCATTTTCATCGTCCCGGTAGCGCTGCAAGTAAATATTTGCGCCCTGCAAAAAAAAGGTGGATCACTGACATCAGTTGGCCTGCAACGGCGACTTAACATCACCAAAGCCAACTTTGAACCTAGCACTCAGTTCAGTGCTGGGTCATAACCACGCCAGGGAAACCCAGCGTGTAAAGAGACTGACAGAGGTGCTGTCAGCACCTCTTAATGGGACACACACATATCTTTCAGTTAAGTTTGCATTTAAGCTCTTGGACTAGGTCTTTTTGATTTTTATTGAAGTAGTGGTTTGCCGCAATAGATGTTAAAGTTTTTTAAGCATGTAGGGTGTACTGCTGGACATTTGCAAGGCCTCGGATGGTAAAGAAAGGCCTCTGAGAAAACAGAAGATACTGCAAACAGGTCAAACAACATTCATGGAGAGAGAAAAAGAGTTCACGTCTCAGGTCAAGATGCTGCCTGACCTGAGACGGGGTAGGATATTTATGATTGAGATGAGGAGAAATTTCTTCACTCAGAGTGTGGTGAACCTGTGGAATTCTCTACCACAGGAGGCTGTAGAGGTCAAGTCACTGAATATATTTAAGAAGGAGATAGATAGATTTCTAGACACAAAAGGCATCAAGGGGTATGGGGAGAGAGCAGGAATATGGTATTGAGATAGAGGATCAGTCATGATCATCTTGAATGGTGGAGCAGGCTCGAAGGGTCGAATGGCCTACTTCTGCTCCTATTTTTCTATGTTTCTATGTTTCTATCTATGTTTCTATGCAGTTGGTAGGAGACGGCTTTTGAAGATGCATTCACTGACCTTGACCAATGGTCTGAGGTCATGAAGCTTCTTTGGGCACTGGAACCAGGTGATGGGAGCGACACTAGTGGCAGTGACGGCCTCGGTGATCTGGTCCCACATTGTTGCGCCTGGCCCCTGTGGGTAGAGGACCACTCTTACAGTGTTGAACCCCTTCACAAAGCCGGAGTGCTGCTTGCAAAACCCTTGGCGCTCCTTCCCTGGACTAATAAAAATAGAACTAATAAAAATTACAATGCAGTGAAAAAGTACAGCTTTCAGCCCTTACTGCCTTCCAATAAAAAAATTACCATTAAATTCTTCAGCACGTTTGTGTTAGTGCTGAAGCACTTTTCCCATTTTTTGAGGTCCAGAAGGGAATTCAGCTTTAAGTGCTGAAGAATCCCATTTGGGACTTCTTTTTAATGGTAATTTTTTTATTGGAAAGCAGTAAGGGCTGAAAGCTGCATTTTGTTCACTGCATTGTAATTTTTATTAGTTCTGAATGCATTGCCCCTTTAATTTATAACCCCTTTAATTGCCCACAATGCCTTGCAAACTCCACAGCTTCGCTCCCACAGGCTGTAAGAAGCAGCAACACCGACTGTGGACGTGAACTTCGGGTCGGAGGCCTCCATTAATGCCACCAGGAGGCCGTTGCACAGTAAGTTAGTGCTGTGCTCCACATCGCCAATCCCCAGTGTGAAGTTTTCAATGGTAGCGCTGCGGCCATTTTCAGCGGCTGTTCACTCGAGTTGCTGGTGACACCAGCAATTCTGTTGGCGCACACAATTTTCCCCCCTTAGATTGTTAAGATTCGGCTCCCAGCTGGAAGCTTGCTGGTGAAGAGAGCTGATGTATGAAGACAGAATTAAGGACTGGCCCTGGCTGAAGACCGTAAATGTTTTTGGAAGGGTTGAGATTGCTTTTCAGGATCTGAAGCCATTGGTACTTATTCTCAGTAGTGCCAATGTAGCACCACAGCAGCCATGGAGGGTCCAGGGGAGCTATTCTTCTTTGCCCTCCTTCCCTTCAATACAACTGGACTCTCTTCCCAATATTATCACACCATTACCTCCCTCACCATTCCCACTTTCTGGGCCCCCAATGCTCCTTAGACTGTACAATCGACAATGCTCCTATACCTTGGCCTGGATTTTCCGAGTGGAGGCGGGTTGGTGTCAGGAATGTTAGTCGGTGGGTTCCGGTCCCGGATCCAGCCGGTCTGCTGACACAATTTTCTGTTAATTGGGCTCGTTAAGCCCGCCGTGCGCGTTACCCGCCCTGATCACAAGGTGCGGGTCTGCTGAGCTGCTCTGACGACACGTTTGCAGCCGATGTATTTATGGGGGCCATTTCACAATTAGATCTCACATCGTTTCTGATGCTCCTGAGTGCTGGTGCTCTCCACAATGTCTGCAGAGAGACAAAAGGCAGCTCCACGCTTCAATGATGACTCCCTCCATGTTCTTGTGGAGGGAGTCAGAGGATGTCAGCAGGTCAATGTTAAGTTTCTGTTCTTTTATTCTGTTGTAATAAATTAATGTTGCATGAATGTTTGACATTGTTGCTATATGTGTACTCACAATTTGAGGTGGCACAATGAAGGGTGAGGACGCCTTTTATATCCAGTAATGAAGGTGACAGTGGATATAGAGTTAACACCACACACTTACAGCCTCAAGACAGTGTTTCCCAAATTGTGAAATCAGCAACCTCTGACATTTGAAATTGAACAGATGTGAGAGCGCAGCTTTTAGACTGCAGTTGCAGCTGTGAACTATCCAGCTCGTTGGTCCTCCCGACACACTTACCTGGTGTAATCTCCGAATGTCATGAAACCCATTGAAAATGTGAGAAAATAGGAAAAGGCTGTCAAAATAGCAGTCAACAAGCACTTAACAAGGAGTTAAGGGGGAAAAATTAGGTCGCGCCCCGTTTGGGGCGCAAATATCGTCTGGACGCAAAAATGAGCGCCTGGCGCTAATTATCGCCACTGACTGGAAACTTCACTTTTACCGCCCCGGGAGGTGAGTGGAGCGCTAAATCAGGCGCTGCACACCTGTCTTAAGGCGCAAAGGCCGAGCAGTGAGGCGCTAACTCAGTGCGCGAGCGCAGCGCAGGTGCTGCCAGTTAGCGAGGGAACACAGACACACTGGCGCCGGCCAGTTCTTAATGCGGGGGGGCCAACTTGCTCCCCAGCCACACCCTGCTCATTGCAGCCTTGAATCTCGGCCTGGAGAGACCTGTGAATCCATTTTGCTGCCAAGGATGGAGAGGGTGAGAGAACGAGCTCAGCGCTTCACCGAGCGGGCCTTTGATGCTCTGGTTGGCGCGGTGGAGCGCAGAAGATGTATACTCTTCCCTGAGAGTGGCAGGAGGCCTTTGCCACGCGAGTACAGAAGAGTGTGGAGGGAGGTGGCTCAGAGCGTCTCCTCCAGGAGCATGGTGCCCAGGACCCATGTTCAATGCCGCAAAAAGTTCAACGACCTCACTCGGGTCGTCAGGGTGAGTGGCTTTTTCTCAATACCTCTCCATCCCTCCATCTCAACCTCACTCTATGGCCAGAGGGTCTTAAAACCCCAATGCGCAACACTCATCCAACACCTATGGCCCTTTCATGAAACACACACACACATTCCACACTTTGCATACAGTAAGGGCTATTCACCTATGGGAGGCACATCAGGCAAGACCATGGCTGCATACAGAGGGCTATTCACCTATGGGAGGCACATCAGGCAAGACCATGGCTGTATATTTACTCAGATGCTGTCCTTTTTCTTGCAGGCCAAGCTGGCACATAATAGGAGACAGCAGCAACGGACAGGTGGAGGGCGGCCTCAGCTGCAACCCCTCAGCGATCTTGAGGAGCGCGTCCACAGGATTGTGGCAAGCCGGGTGATCGGTCCCGTCGCCACTGGAGACGCCGACCCCGTTCTGGACAGCAATGGTAAGGTCATCACCTTTTTGTCCTCTGTCCTTCCACTTGTCCCTCACAACACCAGCCTTTGACACTTTCAATCCAACTTGCTAACTCGCTGCACTTATTCCTCCCTTACTGCCACCCTGTCCTCACGCTAAAGCCACTCTTGTACCTCCCTGCTTTCAGATGGTGATTCACCAGCTGAGGAGACGGGCCCTGAAGCTGCCAGTGGGAGTGAAGCTGCAGCCGAGGAGGAAGAGGAAGCCGGAGCATCAGTGCCACCCTCTCCCGAGGAAGCCCATGCCCACACTGGGAACACGCCTTCCCTGGAGGGGAGCAGGGGGGAAGGGTCTGATGAGGGTGAAGCTCCAGGACCCAGCGGGCTGCAGCAACGCCATGGGGGTAGGGAAGAACGGGGGCCTTCTCCCCAGAGGGAGAGTATGCCAGCGACTCCTACTGCAATGGACGCAGAGGAGGAGCGGCTGATCGCAGAAATGAACACCCAGGCGGTGGGCATGCACACTGAGCTCATGGGTGCAGTGGGAAGGGTGCCCGAATGCATTGAGTCACTGCCAAGGAGTGTGGAGCACTTCGCTGTAGCACAGGCGGATGCCACACTAAAGCTTAGTGCTGCAATTCAGTCACTGACTGCCGTGATCCCATCTCTGACTGCTCTCATGCAGACTCAGATTGAGGCCATGCGAGCACTGACTGCTGCCAACCTCGATGGTTCGTTCACATGTCCCTGGGGCTCTCACCGCGCCACAGCAGGCCAGCAATCTGTGCTCCAGCAGATTGCTCCGGATGCTGAAGTGCTGCCCCTTGGGAGTGCCAGTGTGTCGGTCGAGCAGGGAGTTGCTGTCCTCTCTCACGATGACAGCATTCCTGCTGCCAACACTGTCACTTCTCCACTGCACTTGCCACTGCCTGTAGGACAGACTGCTGCCGCCCATGCAGAGTTGGTGCAGTCTGCAGCCGGGCCCTCCAGGCCCAGAACTGGTCGAGGCCGTCCTTCAGGGGCATCTGCAGTGTCAGGGTCTGACAATCAGCAGCCTTCCACCAGCCTTGCTGCAGCCACTGAGGTCCCATTACGGAGGAGCAGTAGGGTTAGAAGGGCGGAAGTGCGCAAGGGAAGGAGATCACCCTCGAAGGGCAAAAAGTAGGAGGTGTGACAAAATGCTGGTCATTTTTTTATTAAAGGCCGAGGTTCGTGGTCCAACTTTTGTCTAGTGTTTTGGACATTATCTCCAGGTTGTGAGAACCAGTTATGTTAATGACTGTTTTTTTGTGTTTATTTCTATGAGTTTGTCATGAGGAAATGACACACACAGAGTTTGTAAAATAAATAAGTTTTTGTATTCAAAATATACATGTTTGGTGTTTGGAATCATTGGTGCCTTGGCCGGCTTAGGGGTTGCGTGCTGGGTTCATTGATGTTGTTAGCAATGGCAGAAGCCATTTCCACAGCAGGGGCCCTAGAAGCGGCTTGCTATCAGCCGTTGATGGACGGCCCTTGCAGTTTCACCATTGTGGGCCGCCCTCCCGCCTTGGTGCTGCTGATGATCAGCCTCCTCGACCTCTTCCTCCTCTTCCTCCTCCTCCTCTGTGTTGCTCCAAGGCCTGGTGGCATTGGCTGGGTCCTGACGATTGCCATGTTATGCAACATGCAGCACACAACTACGAAGTTGGATACTCGCTCAGGCGAGTACTGCAGGGCTCCTCCAGAATGGTCGAGACAGCGGAACCATTGCTTCAGCACGCCGATTGTGCGCTCAATGATGTTCCTGGTAGCTTGATGGCTCTTGTTGTACCGCAGCTCAGCAGGGGTGTTGGGCGTACGGAGCGGTGTCATCAGCCAGGTGCTCAATGGATACCCCTTGTCCCCGAGAAGCCAACCAACTGGCTGATGCGGTGCCTCGAAAAGTTCTGCCACAGTAGTCTGGCACAAGATGAAAGCATCGTGGCAGCTGCCAGGATAGTGGGCATTGACAGCGAGTATCAGCTGTCTGTGGTCACAGACCAACTGAACATTCAAGGAATGGAACCCCTTTCTGTTCCGGAAATCCTCGGCATTCTCATGTGGAGCACGCAAAGCCACATGCGTGCAGTCAATGGCGCCCTGCACCATGGGGAAGCCCGCTATCCTCGCAAAGCCCAGAGCGCGGTCACGCTGCTTGTCTAGGGTCATGGGGAAAGAGATGAACTCTCGTCTCCTTTTAAAGAGGGCATTTGTGACCTGCTGGATGCAGCAATGCCCCGCGAACTGGGAGATATTGGCGAGGTCCCCAGCAGCAGCTTGAAATGAGCCAGTAGTATAGAAGTTGAGAGCCACTGTGACCTTCACTGCCACCGACAGAGACGTCCTGGAACTCAGTTGAGGCTGCA
Organism: Squalus acanthias; assembly: GCA_030390025.1. Lineage (NCBI taxonomy): Eukaryota > Metazoa > Chordata > Chondrichthyes > Squaliformes > Squalidae > Squalus > Squalus acanthias. The sequence continues at coordinate 102,237,124 of CM059426.1, read as the reverse complement.
GATCTGGCTGCAGCAGGTGGCAGAGCTCAGTGACCACCTCCTTGCTAAATCGCAGCCTTCGCATACACAGCTCCTCAGACAAATGAATGTAGGAGAGCTGTTCACGATATACCCTGGGAGGGTAAGCTCTCCTGTAGAGACGCCTGTTGGCCCTCCTCCGTCTGGCCATCATTGCCACTCTCTCTCTGCGTCTCTGTGTCCTCCGATTCAGCTGGAGCAGGACGACGCCCCCAATCAGTGCAGCCCCCATAGTCTCTTTGCAAGCAAAGTTATGAAGGACAGCAACCAAAGTAGCAGCGAAGTTAGGATCAGTAGGCAAAACTACCTCACAAAGCGTTGACTCAATGCAAAAGTCTCTCTTTCTCTCTCTCCGAATCTCTCTCTCTCTCTCAGAACGAGTGGTGCAAAAATGTCAACCACAGAAAAAGATAGGAAGAGGCCCCCTTTAAATAGCGCCCCCCCCAGCCCCACAGCAATTGATAGCGTTCAAGTCTTCCGGTCGTTGGATGCGCCAGGCGGTAAGGCAGGGGGCGCCACTCAATTTCCGCTCCGGGGCGCCACAAGGGCGTTGCACCATGGAATGACGTCACAATCTGCGCGCGCAGGTGGTCGCAGCGGTAAAGTTTAGCGCCACCGCACAATGTCTAGTTAAGTTCCCGAGCGGCGGAAACATCGCTGCGCCCGGGCGCTAGCGGCTTTGCACCCCATTAGCGCCCTCTTAAGGCGCTAACGGGAGGCGCAACCAACTGAATTTTTCCCCCTAAGTGTTTTAATTCCCTCACCCGCCGCTTGGTGTCGGGTCTGTTGTGAAATCGCAGACCCGACAATCTTGAAACTCACACAGAGGCAATCCCATTCTTGCCACCTCCTTCCTGGCCTAACATTTTATATATACCCACTACTCAACCTAAGTTCCCTAACAATTCAGCCACGATTTTACCATCGGTGGCGGGTTGAAGTCGGGTTGGCTGGTCGGCGGGTTCCGGTCTCGCTGCCGGTTTCAGCCGCTCTGAATGAACTATTTTCCCTTAACTAGGCTTATTAAGCCCATCATGCGCGTTACCCGGCCCAACCAATGGGTTCGTGTCTACTGCTCGCTTCTGCATCAGCATCAGTCTTCCATTCAGCTGCATTTAAGGGGCCCATGTAGCCTTGTGGTTTTTCATTCATATTCTGATGCTTCTCAGTGTGGCAGATAGTGAAATGACTGCTTCAAGAGCAAAGGCCTCTCCAAGATTCGATGATGACTCCCTGCATGCTCTTGTGGAGGGAGTGAGAGGGCGTCAAGAGATTCTGTTCCCCTCAAATGGACGGAGGAAGCCTGCTCAGCAAACCAAGGCAGCCTGGCTGCAAATTGCTGAAGAGGTGAGTGCCAGGTCTTTGTCTGCACGCACCTGGGTTCAGTGTAGGAAAAGGTTCAATGTTCTGCTACACACTGCAAAAGTGAGTGTAACATCGCACTTACCTTCAATCTGCTCTCCATCTCTTCTCATCACCAGCACTCTGCATTGTCAACCTACTCCTGCATGTCCCAATTTAGCCTTACATCCCTTGCAACCTTAACCATTCCTCTCTCTCTATGTACAGAATCACTTCACCATTCTACTATGCACCCCTCACTCTCGCTATCACTGTTATGCAATGCCAACAACTAACAACGCACAGGGAGGGCCCTTGGTATTGGCACCCCACTCCATTTTTGTCTCCTTCTAAGCATCTATGCTATGGATTCTCTACACTCACTCCAACATTCTTGCTCAAACTCCACTTGTGTCCCTCATTGCAGGAAAAGAGAGCCCACAATAATAGGGAGAGGGGCAGGACAGGAGGAGGGCCACATTCCATGGCGCACTTGACCTTCTTCTTCTTAGGCACCACCGCTGAGGAGGCTGCTCCCGACATCGTTGGAGGTGCTGAGGAGCTGGAAGTGGTGGATGGCGAGACGGGTGCAGTAGAGACAACTGGTGACAGAATAGATTTGCAACCCTCTCATTTAGATTGCATGAGTGACTGGTATGGCATCTGATGTTCATACAGATTGAGTTCTGATCATCTGCACAATTCGATATGTCTGCTATGTTAATATCACATGTCTAACTCATGCCGTTACTCCCCCACAGGACCATCGAGAGCCCCCCTCCCCACTGTCCAGGAGGAAGAGCCAGAAGACTCCTCAGAGGAAGCTGCAATCTCTGAGGGTGCAGTGTCAGCAGAATTGAGTACACCCAGCACCAACACAGAGAAAGTTGGGTTGGCAGATTTGTAAGGTTTCCAAAATTTGCAGATCCCCAAAAACCTAAGGAAAATGAACTTTGGAACTACCTCAGAGTGATAAAAATACATTTGGGCCTAACCTAAGGAATTTAAGACCAAAAACCAAGTTTTAGCATTTTAAAACTATGTCTGGGCCTGTAAAGGGACAAGGAGGTGGGCTCGACCTCTGTAAAAGCAGTTTGGTTATTGCAGTTAATTGCACTGTCTGAGGAACCGGGATGACCTCGCTCAAGCCCCAGCAGACATTAACATTTGAACAATAGACCCAGGGAAAGAGCAGTCCCACCCAAAATAACAGGGCCCATCAAAACCGATTACAGGGCCCATCAGAAACATGCATAATAAAACCCACTCAGAACCATTCTATAGAAAGACTGAGTCCAGCCTAGAAACCCAGACACAAAATCAATCACCAGTGATCAACCAAGGAGATCGACAGGATGCAAACCATCCCAAAAGCCATTTCACACTTACTGAGCAGTTACTGGTAACAGGCCCGCCAAAATCAGACAATGAACTGAGCAGATTTGGCGGGTAGATAAGGCCATGTTCAATGGGTGAGATTGAAGACCTGCTAAAAAACCAGTTAACACGCTAGTAAGTCGTTACCGATTAACGAGCCCGCCAAAACCAGACAATGAACTAAGTAGATTTGGCGGGTAGATAAGTCCACTTCAATTCAGTATAATTGAAGGCCCGTTAAGCAGTTCAGCGTGGTCATCAGAAGAAGAAGAAGCAACGAAGAAGACAAGCCGAGGTGGAAGCGAGTCGGCATCGCTCACCACTCAGACGCACCTGAGTCCAGCTCGTGAAGATACCACCTCAACGAACCTTCAACAACGGTCCCAACACAGTCACCCGGAGCAACAAGCAGCAACAAGTCACCGACGGCTCCACAAGGTCGACCGACACACTAGACAAGGCCTAAAACCATCGCGGAAACCAAAGGCCTCAAGAAACCAACAATCGCATATTACCCCCAACGGACCAGGTAATAGCAAGCCACCGCGACCAACAAAGACCAACTCAAGGGAAGAAAAACCCGAAGAACCGCAAAGTTTCCACTCTACAATCTACTCCTGACTTACCCCTGGGTAAGATTTTCCCCAAAGACTCTAAACCCTACTGCTAAACCAAAGAAATTGGGTACTCACCAGATAAATCCAAAACGACATCCTACCGCATCAGTGGACTCGCGAAGACTGACCAAATACGCAGGTGAAGTCCTCTACCGCGTACGGGGTATGGCAGACACTAACCGCCATAAACAGCGAACCCCAAAACCGTGATTTAGCCCAACTGTCAAAGGATTGGTGAGCATTATCCCTGGTCCTTCAAAGCTTAACTTAGCTAGTAAAGTGGGGTTGGGAGGGGTGAAGTATTGTTCTACTGTCATTTCCCTCGCTTGTACCGAAGTGTTCCCCACCTTTAGAGTGTTAAGTTGTTGTTATTTGTGTTTTACCTTTTAATAAAGATTGACGTTCTTTCATCAAACTCAGTTGTCTGTTGCAACTTTTGTCACAACCCCCAAATAAGTCCAAGGTCTCGAACCAAGGGAGTGGGAGCGATTCAAACCGCTCAGAAGTCAGAGGTGAAGCTGACACAAACCACCACCCCCTACAGATTGAACAGCTGAGGAACTGTAGACTGCCGCAGGATGAACGAGTCATGGCAACTACCAGGGAGCTTGGCGCAAACATGCATAATGTTCTTCCTGTGGTCACACACCAGCTGGATGTTAAGGGAGTGGAAGCCCTTGCGGTTGACAAATACAGCTGGGTTGTAATGAGGTGCTCTAATAGCCACATGTGTGCAGTCTACGACGCTCTGCACCCTTGGCAAGCCTGCCATATTTGCAAAGCCAACCGCATGCGCGGTTACACTTGCTTCATCCGTGGAGAAGTGAATGCAATTGTGCGACTTTGCAAAGAGGGCATCGGTAACCTGCGTGATGCAAGTGTGTGCGGCCAATTGGGAGATGCCGCTGATGTCTGCTAATGATCCCTGGAAGGACCCTGAAGCAAAAAAGTTGAATGCGGTGATGTCTTTGACAGCCACTGGTAAGGAGTGTCCACCCGCTCCTCTGGGCTCCAGGTGTTGGTGCAGCATTGTGCAGATGTCGGCGACTACCTCTCTCGAAAGTCTCAGCCTCCTTTGGCTCTGCTGCTCAGTCACGTTGAGGAAGCTCATCTTCTGCCTGTAAACCCTGTGTTGGGGGTATCTCCTGCGGTGAGGAGCAGCCCTGCGCTGACGCCCTCTGCCCTGTGCAGCATCAGGTGGGTGAGGAGGAGGTTGGCGCTCCTGTTGTTGCTGCTGCTGTTGTGCCTGGTTCTGCTGCTGCCACGGCTGCTCTTCTTCCGATTCTGAGGACCAGGATGAGAGGGTATAAATGGTTCCCATTCCGCTGGTATATATCTCAGTTGAGGAATAGGTGTTATAAGCGCTCAGTCAATGTGGGGAGAGGGTTTTCCAAGGAGGTCCCAGTGCATATGGATCTCAGCTTAAACACTTACAAGCTCAATAGACCTGTAAAATGTGTTCCTAAACCTCAAAACACAAAGTTCTGTCATCTGAAAGTCAGCCATGTTACAGGTCTGCTTTTATGCTGCAGGTGTCAAGAATTCAGGTAGTTGCTGAAACTGGCACAATCAGCTGGCGTGTTTGGCACACGATGTGGAACATACTGAAAATGTCGTAAAATGGGAAGAGCTTGGTAAAATGGGATTATGTAGGCAGTTAACAAGCTGTTAACTGCCTTAAGTGCCTCTCCCACCACTTGGTGTCAGGTCTGATCAGAACCCGCTGTCAATCATTTAGATTTTCACTCCTGACTCGCCTCCAAACCCGCCCTCTGAGCGCCAGCAAAATCGTGGCCTTCATCTCCACCAATCACAACTTCACAGTCACATAACAAATTCTAATACCACCCAATTACATTTGGCCAGATGTTCTACTTAAACACTATAGGGGTGATTTCAACAATACCGCACGCCCAGTGGGGAAGCTGTGAGCTCATAGGGTTCAGATTGGAGATTGAGCTACAACATTGCAGCCCAATTGTTCAGCTCCTGCACTCTACAAGAGTAGCTCCCCATTGGGTGCATGGGGTCATGGAAACCCACCTTATTCCCCAACTTCTTGTCTTTTAAAACATGCACTGTTGCACACTCGCCAATAGAAACATAACCTTCCCCGGAGCACACAAAGTGACTGTCACACCATTGCTTGGGCTGATAAGTGGCAAGTAACATTCGTGCCACACAAGTGCCAGGCAATGACCATCACCAACAAGAATGAGTCTAACCACTTCCCCTTGACATTCAATGGCATTACCATTGTCGAATCCCCACTATAAACATCCTGGGGGTCACCGTTGACCAAAAACTTAGTTGGACCAGCCACATAAATACTGTGGCTAAAAATGCAGGTCAGAGACTGGGTATTCTGGGGCAAGTGTCTCACCTTCTGACTCCCCAAAGCCTTTCCACCACCTACAAGGCACAAGTAATGAGTGTGATGGAATACTCTCCACTTGCCAGGATGGGTACAGCTCCAACAACACTCAAGAATCTGGACATCATCCAGGACAAAGCAGCCCACTTGATCGGCACCCCATCCACCACCTTAAACATTCACTTCCTCCACCATCGGTACTATGTGGCTGCAGTGTGTACCATCTACTAGATGCACTGCAGCAACTCGCAAAGGCTTCTTCGACAGCACCTCCCAAACCTGCAACCTCTACCACTTAGAAGGACAAGGGCAGCAGTCGCATGGGAACACCACCACCTGCAAGTTCCCCTCCAATTCACACACCATCCTGATTTGGAAATATATTGCCATCGCTTCATCGTTGCTGCGTCCAAATCCTGCAACTCCCTGCCTAACAGCACTGTGGGAGTACCTTCACCACACGGACTGCAGCAGTTTAAGAAGACGGCTCACCACCACCTTCTCAAGGACAATTAGGGATGGGCAATAAATGCTGGCCTTGCCAGCAACACCCACATCGCGTGAATGAATAAAAAATTGTTTTAAATATTTTAATTACATCTCAAAACAAAAGTTATATCAAATATGCATAAAATATTTAACCTATACAAATTATATTACATGTACACAATGTGGAGTAATTTGGCCAGAAAGTCATGGGGGTGTGCACAATTTTCATAATTTATCACAATACTGAACAAAAGAATGCAATGAATTAAATATGAAACTACATCACTCAAATAAATATTCTGAAGTATTGAACTTTATCTAAAGTGGCAAAATAAGTCTTTTATATTAACACATCCCCATTCATCAAAAGAAAATGATGTATTGAAGCTCAGCAAATTACTCTCAAACAGATGGGAAAAGGAATCAAATAATACACAGCAGGAGGATTGACAGACTCCATAATAATTTAATACTTTGGTTCTAAAACTATTGAGACCACAATCCCCATAGTCTCTGATAGAAACTGGATCAGATGCCTCTGAGTACAAGGTGTTGCCAAAATATACAATAAAGAAATGCCCAACTGAGAATAAATGCAGATGGCACAGATCACATGCAACATGCAACATAATGCTAATAAGAAGAAAATAAAGCCCTCATCGAGATATATAAAAGCTAAAAGACCCAAGTGAAACATACATTTCATCAATTAATTAATCCCCCGTAACAGTGTATGAATGTTTTTAAATTGCCCAAATGAAGACCAAAGAATAATTGGACAAAGGGAAAAAAATCAACTGGCCAACCTGTAAAAACTATAAGAATTAGCAGACACAAAAATATAGCCAACACATTCAGAATTCAGTGATCCTCAGTATCAGCGAATAACACAAAAGCAGATTTACCAATTAGCCAGTAGCAACAGGTGAAACAATTCAATAACATTAGAATATCTGTTGTAACATTTAAATTCTGCCTACATCAGCCATCATACCAAGTATGAAAAAAAAAACCAACATCAGAAAATATCAAAAACATCACAATAACCCACAATCACATTTATTCCCACAGTCCGGAAAGGCTCACATATCAAGCACATAAGAAATATTGTCAAATATCATTATCTGTATTTCTTATCATTACACATCAAAAAGAGATAGCTCAACCTTAGAAAGTGCTTCAGATGATGGCCCAGATCGACTGAAACTGAATTGAGAGCTACAACAGTACCTGAACATTGCATTTTAAGCAAAGATTTAACAGGTTAATTCATTCAGTGCTAAAATTAATGAGGGAATCATACTGTGGTTTAGAATGTAATGGGTAGTATCCTCTGTCATCAGTGGTATATATGTAGATATTTTATTGGGGGTCTTTTGAAACTTTATTTTTATTTTATCAAGGAATATGGAGCAAAGGCAAGAAAATGGAGTTGAGCTGCTGATCAGCTATTATCTAATTGAATGGCGGAGCAGGCCCGAGGGGGTGAATGGCCTACTCCTGTTCCTAATATTACTATCTGAAGTGGACAAAAGTGAGAAGTCGCACAACACCAGTTATAGTCCAACAGCTTTATTTGAAATCACAAGCTTTCGGAGCGGCTGCTCCTTCGTCAGGTGAAGTGACCTGGTGTTGTGCGACTTCTCACTTTTGTCCACCCCAGTCCAACACCAGGCATTCTCCGCATCATATCTGAAGTGGGGAATACTTAGAATGGACAGGAAAAGAGACAGCTGGTCCAGGAGTTGCATCTTTTGAGGGATTAATTTTATGAGGCAAAATTAGATAAATATTTGTAGAAGTGTAAGATACGAAGCTATGGGGAAAGAACGGGACAGTGGGAAGAACCAGCGGAGGCAGAATGGGCAGAATGACCTTCTTCTGTGCTGTAAACTTCTATGCTTCTGTGGAGTTAAGTATGGGCCGGGTGCAATTGTTATAATTTGGCCTTTTGATTACAGTGATTCGATGGTTGAAGATGCTCCCTACGAGGGTCGTAACTGTTGCAATTTGAAGAAACGGAATTAAACTTAAAATGTTATTGGGTAATTTGTGACAAGGCTTTTTTTTATTGAGAAACCAAGGTGAAAGACTAAGGCCCATAGTGCAGGAGGCTTTCTACATTGAAAAGAGTAAGTGAGCAGATGGGATAAATCAAGGAACAAACTTTGGTTTGAAAGGTTTGTAAATTGTAGCTGAAGGAAACAAGGAGTTTCATAGTTTTGAAGCCCTGGAAAAAAACAAACAGGTAGTTTTCCAACTTTGCATTCTGACAGGAATCCAGGCTCATCAGAAATGCTTATCAAAAATTCAGCCACATGCTGCTGATGGTTTTCCAGCCATTTAAGTTAATTTCTGATATTCAGCACATGCCCAAATTTCCAATATGCACTGCCAAAGGGCAAGATGCCCTGTAGAGGGTGCCATGTCCGAAAATTACCTCTGTAGTCCCATGTCACTTCAGCTTTGCATTAGACCCTGAGAATGTTTTATTCTGCCTTGATATCACACAACAGATCAAAAAAGATGGTCATCAAGCTTCAGCATATCTAGCTACCAGGAGATTGCTATTGACCCGGATATTCCGATCCCTACGGGTGGGTACGCACTGTGTACCCACCCGTAGGGACATCGGAAATGTCGGTTTTAGGCATGCACAGCGCATGTGCTGAAAACCGGCATTTCCGATCTGTCAAGAATGTTCTTGACAGATCGGATGCCTGCTCTAGAGAAGCGCCTCTGCGGGCGGATAGTTCCGCTTTCTGGAGACCCTCCGCCCTCAGAAAACCTTTAGAATTCTTACGCCTGGGAAGATGGCACGGAGGCTAAGAGTTGAAAAAAGTAAAAAAAAATGTTTCAGTCATTTATCATTTAAAAATACTTGAAAAAAAGTTAAGTTTATTTTTAGCCCTGTAAAAAACTTGAATTACTTTTTCAAAAAATTAAATTTTTGTTTAAAATATTTAATTTATTGTAATTTCAACTAATTTTAAAAATGTGATGTTTTTTTTTAATTTATTTAATGTTTTGAAGTGTTTTTGGGGTGATCTCCATTCATATATTTGACAGGTCTATCTGTCAAGTGTATGAAGGGAGATTCCCTTCTTTGATTGGCTCCCCATGGCCCACATGATCCCAGGGACGCTTGCGAACCGCATGCGCCCCTGCGATATGAAGGCCCTGCACACTTGGAGTTCAAGGCTTTGAACCTCACTCTAGGTCTTGAGCACAACAATCTAGGTTGATAGTTTAGTGCAGTACTAAAGGAGTGCTGCATTATTGAAGGTGCCATCTTTTGGATGACTTCCCAAAGCCTTTCCAAGGCACAAGTAAGGAGTGTGATGGAATACTCTCCACTTGCCTGGATGAGTGCAGCTCCAACAACACTCAAGAAGCTCAACATCATCCAGGACAAAGCAGCCCGCTTGATTGGCACCCCATCCATCACCGGCGTACCATGGCTGTAGTGTGTGCCATCTACAAGATGCACTGAACAACTTGCCAAGACTTCTTCGGCAGCACCTCTCAAACCCGCAAACTCTTCCACCTAGAAGGACAAGGGCAGCAGGCGCATGGGAACACCACCACCTCCAAGGTCCCCTCCAAGTCACACACCATCCTGACTTAGAAGTATATCACCGATCCTTCATCGTCACTGGGTCAAAATCCTGGAAATCCCTACCTAACAGCACTGTGGGAGTACCTTCACCACACGGACTGCAGCGGTTCAAGAAGGCAGCTCACCATCACCTTTTCAAGGGCAATTAGGGATGGGCAATAAATGCTGGCCTTGCCAGTGACACCCACATCCCATAAAACAAATTAAAAAAACTGAGGCCCCATTTGCCCATTTAGTTGAATGGAAAAGATCCCATAGTAAAAGTTGAAGATGTATTAAAAATTAAATATACTTACTGGATTCTTTATTTCTGCCCATAATGTAGACAAGATTATAGTTAGATATTGTGAGGGATTTTTCAAGATGGATAGAATTTACATTACCTTCTGACCAATATTCATATCTCAAGGAAAGGCAGAGAATTGTGCAGTTCCTTAGCATGCATTGTCTGATTATTCACATTATACCTAGATGGAGCTGACCCATTTCAAACATTCCAGTTGACTGACATCATGGGGTAGTAGTTTTGACTGCCAGCTGTATCTGGAGTGAAGACATCGGTCACTTTTATGAGAGGGCAGCGCCGACGATTCTTCATTGTTCCTTTGACAGACAGCTCTGTGGCTTGGAGTCTTTGATTGTGGGCTTATAGGTAGCTCATTGAACTCAGCTCAGGAGTCAGTCTGAAGCCAACAGGGAAATTGAGCTAAATCAGTGGCTCTGTGTTGGCGTTTTGCCATCGAAGAAGTGAGCAACCATGTTTCAAGGATCAGTTTTATGTTGAGAAGCAGTGCAGGAGAAATAACTTTGTTATTTTTATATATTGAAGAGAAGACTAAAGGTTGTAACTACTGTAACTATGCTGTTCATACTGAATTTTTTAATTTAGCTGTTTAATCTTAACCTCACCAAAAAACAGATTATCTGCTCCTTCCTTTCACTTGATGTTTGTGGGACCTTGCTGTGCACAAGGGGGCTGTTGTGTTAAGAAATAACTTGCAATAATATAAATCTTTTCATGATCTTAGGACATCCCAAAGTGCTTCACAGCAAATCAAGTACTTTTGAAGTGTAGTCATTGTTGTTAAATAGAGAAAAGGGGAATCCAATCTGCACAGCAAGGTTCCACAAACAGCAATGAGAGAAACAACCAGATAATCTGGTTTAGTGATGTTAGTTGAGGGATAACTATTTTCCAGAACACTGGGAGAACCATCCTGTTCTTCTTCGAATAGTGCCATGGGATCTTTTATGTTCACCTGAAAGAGCAAATAGAGCTACAATTTAATGTCTCATCTGAAAGACGGCAACTCCGATATTAAGATGCAACACGGTGGCATAGTGGTTAGCACTGTTGCCTCACAGCGCCAGGGACCCGGGTTCGAATCCGGCCTCGGGTGACTGTCTGTGTGGAGTTTGCACATTCTCCCCGTGTCTGCGTGGGTTTCCTCTGGGTGCTCCGGTTTCCTCCCACAGTCCAAAGATGTGCAGGTTAGGTTGATTTGGCTATGATAAATTGACCCTTAGTGTTAGGGGGGATTAAATACGTGGGGTTACGGGGATAGGGTGGGATATGTGTCAGTGCAGGCTCGATGGGCCGAAATGGCCTCTATCTGCACTGTGGGGATTCTGTGAAGAACATAATAACCTAAGAAATAGAGGCAGGAGTAGGTCATTCGGTCCTTCGAGCCTGCTCCACCATTCAATAAGATCATGGCAGATCTTCTACCTCAACTCCACCTTCCCGCACTATCCCCATATCCCTTGGTTCCCTTTGTATCCAAAAATCTAGAATTAGAATGACTACAGTTTAAAAATAATTCATGGCGAAGAAGCATTTTGAGACAATCTAAGGTTAGTGACAGGTACTATGAAAATGCAAGTTGTATCCTAATTAATTGGGAATCTGAGCCTAATTCGCATGGTATGTTGATAATACCTTCTTCCGGAGTAAATTAGAGTGAAATAAAATGAAGTGGGCAATGACAATCTTGGATTGTGTTGGCACTAAATGGTGCAAGAGCCTAGGTTTTATGATTGGTTTTAATATTAAAATAAATGTGTTAACTTTGGTGTTAAATGTTTTCAATCGGAAAAATTAGACTGAGGTCTGTGCAGGGATAGAAAACTGTAGGGCTGTTGCTTCTGGTTCATGGAGGATGCAAAATACTTATATGGGAAGTGTGGCTAGAAAATTGGCTGGTATTTTCCGATGCCTATGGGTGTGTACGCTCTTGACAGATCGGAGGCCTGCCCTAGAGAAGGGCCTCTGCGGGCAGAGAGTTCCGCTTTCTGCAGAACCTCCACCCGCTGAAAACCCTTAGAAATATTATGCCTGGTAAAAGCAGGCATAAGGCTTGCTTTTACCAGCATAAGAGTTGAAAAAAGTTGAAAAATTATTTTTTTTCACTCATTTATAATTTATAAATACATTTTTAAAAGGTAAGTTTATTTTTAGCCCCGTAAAAAACTTTAATTATATTTTTCAAAAAATAACATTTTTGTTTAAAATATTTAATTTAATGTAATTTTAACTCATTTTAAAAACGTGATTAAAAAAAAATATATTTAATGTTTTGATGTGTTTTTTGGGGTGATCTCCATTCATATATTTGACAGGTCTATCTGTCAAAAGTATGAAGGGAGATTCCCTTCTCCTATTGGCTGGCCTGGCCCATGTGATCCCAGGGACGCTTGCGAACTGCATGTGCCCCTGGGATACATGGGCCCTGCGCATTTCGACTGTGGAGAGGCCCAGGAGCGGAAGTGTACGCACCTCGGGAGCCCTCAGGTAGGTTCGTAGATTTTTTTCCAATAGGAGGCATCCGCACGCAGGAAGCCTCCTATCGGAAATTCTGGGCCATTGTAAGGAAGAACAGCTCTTTATAATACTCTGATATTATATCACCCTGGTGGCAGCAAGTTGTGATAAATACCTATATCCTCAGAGGCCCTTTAAGTTATTGTGGGTGACATGAAAGAACAAAGAAATGTCCTCAATAAATTGGAAAATTAACATACCAATCGGCAGAGAAGCTAGCAGATATGGGAGACCACCAGTAGTTAGGTAACACAAGCTAAATGACCCATTATGCTTGGAAAGATATTTAGAAGATGCCCAACTTGGAGGCAGGTGCCTAGGTAAGCAATGTATAGCAATGCCTTTAATGACTGGTCTAAAGAAGTTAATTGCCTGAATAGTTTCATCAAAGAATATTGTTAATATGAATATAGCCATTATCCCTTGTTGTAAGAATAGCACAAAAAAGAGGTAAAGAAGACTTTCCTCAGAACAATAATGTCGCATTTATATAGCAGCATTAATGTAAGAAACATCCTAAGGCTCTTCAAAAATAGGTGCAAGAAAAACAGACGCAGAGGCATGGAAGGAGAGATTAGGAGCTTGGTCAAAGAGATGGTTCTTGGGGAGGTTATTAAAGATGGTGAAAGAGAGGTATAGAGGCAGAGAGGTTTAGGAAGGGAGTTTCAAAAAGTAGGACAACGACAGTTGAAAACTCTGCCACCAATGGTGGGCAAAGAGAGAGAGAATGCACAGAAGGCTGGAGTCTGAGGATTGGAGCATTTGGGATGAGATTGTAAAGGTAGGGCGGGGAAAGGCCATGGAGGAATTTATAAATGACAACAAAGATTTTGCACCTAGTGCACTGGAGGAGTGGGGACGAGTGTTGGTCTGTGAGGATGGGGGTGTAGGACAAGTGAGACTTAGGGCTGGATTTTTCCAGCAGAGGCGGGATCACGGCGGGAGAGGTGGTTGGTGGGTTCTGATCCTGCTCCCGGCTGCAGCCGCTCTGTCAAAGGATTTTCTGATAATAGGGCTTGTTAAGCCCGCTCTGCGAGGTTCCCGGCCAATTAAAAGGAAACGGGTCTGATGACATCATTTGATGATGCGTCATCAGCCGGTTTCCTTAAAGGGACCATGTCCAAATTGATTTTGACAGTTGTGCTGTCAGTGTTCTGCAGCATTGAGGTGCAGCAAACACTGACGAGCACTGCACAAAGGTGCACAGCTACTCCCAGGCTCTCGCATGACTCACTCCACATGCTTATGGAGGGAGTCACAGCATGCAGGGAGGTTCTCTTCCCTTCCAATGGGTGGAAGAGACCTCCCCAGGAGATCAATACAGCCTGGTTGCACATTGCACAGGAGGGCACAAGCAGGAATGTGGTCAGGAGAACCAGGCTGCAGTGGCGCAAACCTTTCAATGATCTCAGTAGATCACAAAATGTTACTGCCAAGTCACACTCAACCTCATCCTGCTGTGCCACTCATCACATCCCCATCACTCTGCCTTCCTTACCCTACTCCTGCACATCCTTACTCACACCAACTTACCTTGCACCTCCACCCATCCCTCTCTATCTACATTATCACTTCCTCATCTCACTAGCCACTCCTCACACTCACCATCATCCTACTGCAATCATACCAACTAACAGCACACAAGGGTAGACAATTGGGAGCCTTATGCAATGTTCATGTAAAATTTCTGTTAATATGTTGTCAAACATTGAAATCTTTATTTTCAACACTTTGCATTCTTGGACAGATCTGTGCTCACCTTTGGAAGTGTCTTAGTGAGGTGCAGTGAATGTCGAGACATAACAGTATCTCCCGCAATGGTGATGTGTGTGAAAGGAATGACTTGGTCATTGTAGGAATGCTTTCTGGTGCTGGTATGGGGTGGTGTTAACCTGGCACATCATGTGGCAGCCAGGGTGAACAGCGTAAAGTGAACTAAATCTCGCCATGGTGATGTTATCGTTGGCCTCCCGGGCAGCAATGTGGTTGGGTGCTGATGCCCTGTGTCCTGTGCAGCATCAGGTGATTGCAGAGAAGGTTGGTATTGTTGTTGGTGATGTTGGTGTTCCTGGTGATGTTAATGTTGGGGCTGATCGTGAAGGGATTCAGAGGACCAAGGTGTGATTTTTTCAAGGGCACCGATGTTGCTGGAATAGATGGCAGCTGAATTTGAGATGACAGAAGCGATCTGTCAATGGTGAGAGAGCTTGCTGCAAGGAGGTGACAGTGGATATAGAGAGTTTACCCAAACACTTCCAAACTGCAAACAGCTCAAAAGTGTCTTCCAAGCCCTGAAGGCTCAAGCTTCTGACATTGGAAATTGACCAGCTGTGAAATGGCAGCTTTCATACCACTTTTGCAGCTGTCACCTATTCACAGCAATGGGGAGACATAGAGAACCCGACCTACTTACCTGACGTGATCTCCAAATGACGTGAACTCCAATAAAAATGTGGGAAATAGAAAAAGGCTGGCAAAATAGTTAACAAGCACTTAACAAGCATTTAACTGTCTTAAAGGCCTCCCCCGTCGCTAGGTGTCGGGTCTGTTCTGAATTTGCAGATCCGACACTTTGGAAACTTACATGGAGGCGGGTTCACAGCGGGTTCCCAACCCACTGTCAATCATTTTGATTTTGACAGTGGACCCACCTCTGAAACTTAGTGAGGGACAGGATATGTTCAGCAGAGTTGGAACAAGTTGAAGTTTATGGATGGTGGAGGATGGAAGGGCAGAACAGTTCTATTGAAAGGTCAACCTTATTTCTCTCTCCACAGATGCTGCCTGACCTGTTGAGTGTTTCCAGCATTTTTAGTTTTTATTTCAGATTTCCAGAAGCTTGACTGCAGTAATTTATACTAATTTGTAATATCTAATGAGGCCAGCACATGCACAAAATGCTATCTCCAAAACGTCAGATTTTTTCTCCTCAAGTATTATTATTGTAGTCAACACCAAGTGCGCTGAGGCCTACCTTCCTGATTCTGTCGATTACATGTGCTGCAGAAAAGGGGAAGTGTCCCAAGCACATCCCCACACAATCATCTCGATTGTTCTTTGTTAAAAGAAATCGAGCCTCAATAGATACCACAGCACCTGATACAATTCCAGATAAATGGTTATTACAGAATTGTAAGGGAGTTGAGGTCTTTGCTGAAAATTGGAGGTGGATCAGGAATTGCTCCAAAAAGAGGAAACAGCATGTATTAGTTCGGAAAGTTATATTGCACTGAGGAGATGTACCAAGTGGAATGCCCAGATGTCAGGCCCTCTATGTTTCTTATCTATATAAACCAGCCGGATTTGCAAATATAATGGCGTGTGGATTTCCTCGAAGCTGCTCCACCTTCACCACTAAAACTTCGGCAGAAGTGCGGCGGAGTGGGAGAAGCTTTGTGGAAATTGATGAAATTTGAAGGTGGTACCAAACCATAATAGGGAGGGGGTGAGGACAATAGAGCCTGAAGAATCAACCAAGGATTTACAGAAAAACCTAGATGCTTTATGTAAATTGCTGGAACTACAGCAGATGAAATTCAGTACAGATAGGTGCATGGCCCTACACCTTGGAAGAACAAAAGGGCAATGTACTCAATGAATGGTGTTGGACTGGCTAGGGAAGAAGTTGACAGAGTTCTAGGAGCAATAGTCAACTTAACATTGGTTATGTCCAGTCACTGCAGAACAGCAATTAACAAAGCAAAGAGAATGATGAGCTATATTGGCAAATCAACAGTATAAATCTGATGCCATCATCCTGATGCCATGTAGTGCTCTGTTTGATGCTGTATAGTGCTCTGTTTGATGTTGTGTAGTTGTCTGATTGATGCTGTGTAGTGCACTGGCTGACACTGTGGAGTGCACTGGTTGATGCTGTGTAGTGCACTGGTTGATGTTGTGGAGTGCTTTTCTGTGGCCACACTTAGAAGATTTTTGGGGGACTGCCCGAAAAAAGCAGTTTCCTGAAACAAGATCTAAGCCACAATAAGAAAGGTGGCAGGCTCTCATTGTTCAGTGCTTCTCATGAGTTCTGCAATCGTCCACAATAATTTTCTATAGGGGATGTTTACAATCGGGGAATCATAGTTTGCTTTACTGTTGTGCTTTGGAATAGCAAATACACAGTTTGGTCTATTTAAAAAAAATGAATTTTCTGCTCACTAAAAAAATGATAGACTACAAGATATATTCAAAGTGACATCATTTTATTAAGCGAGTGAGTGCATGGGGATTTTTCAACATTAATTTTATTTACTATTTCTGATTCATATAATTCTACATATTTCCTGCCCATTTGTCCTATGCCCCTGTGTTACTTCAGCTGAGACAGTGGCAAAGGTGGCTGATTTCTCAGCAGCTTGTGAACTACCTGTGTGACTACAAGCTGTGATGTATCTGCTTGATTGCTCTGTGCTGTCGTCATTGGTACCTCATTATTTTCTAATACAGTAGGGCCTAAATTCAACATTGGTGCGTCCATTTTACACCGGCGTAGAATGGGCATAACAATGATGAATTTAGCAGTGCAACAGTCCGCACCCATTTTGTCAGCGCCATTTTGTAGGCTTGGAGGTGGTGGTGTTCCAATGCACCTGTTACCATTTTCCTTCTAAGTAGTAGAGGTCGCGGAATTGGGAAGTGTTGTCGAAGAAGCCTTGGAGAATTGTTACAGTGTATATTGTAGATGGTACACATTGTATCACAGTGCTCTGGTAGTAGAGGGAGTGAATGTTTAAAGTGTTGGATGGGCTGCCAATCAAGCTGGTCCAGTTAAGTTCCTGATCACTTCTGACCTTATGATGGAGGGAAGGTCATTGATGAAACAGCTGAAGATGGTTGGGCCTAGGACACTGCCCTGAGGAACTCCTGCAGCGATGTCCTGGGGCTGAGATGATTGGTTTCCAATAACCACAACCATCTTCCTTTGTGCTAGGTATGACTCCAGCCAGTGGAGCATTTTCCCAATGACATCAGTTTTACTCGGACTCCTCAATGCCACACTTGGTCAAATGCTGCCTTGATGTCAAGGGCAGTCACTCTCACCTCACCTCTGGTATTTAGCTCTTTTGTCCGTGTTTGGATCAAGGCTGTCATGGTGTCTGGAGCCAAGTGGTCCTGGTGGAATCCCCATCAGTAAATAATGGATGCAAAAGCCTCGATATTTACTGGGGTAGGATTTTCATGGGTGGGAGTGGAGAGTTCTAGTTAGGAAACCTGGATGTCCGGGTTCCCCCAAAAGCTGTGGAGTTTTTATAGGTTCCCCGCCTGGAAGCCACCCTGATTGACAGGCTTGGAGCAGATAGGTTTCTTGCTGCTGGGGTAGAGATCGTGAGGGGACATTCGGTACAGCATGGTTAAGAGGTTCGGGGGATGATGTTGGCGGGTCAGTGATTGCGGCGGGGCGGTCGGTGATTGTGGAGGGAGGGTCGGGGATCACAGGGCGTCAATAATCTCGGGGTGGTTGGCGATCGCGGGGTGTCGGTGATCGCAGGGGGGTCCAATCGCGGGAGGTGGTCCTATCGTGGGGGGGGGGGGACGGTCCTATCACGTGGGGGGTCCTATCATGGGGGGTCCTATCGCGGGGGGTTCCAATCGCAGGGGGGTCCAATCGCGGGGAGTGGTCCTATCGCGTGGGGGGGGACAGTCCTATCGAGTGGGGGGGTCCTATCATGGGGGGTCCGATTGCGGGGGGTGGTCCTATTGTGGGAGGTAGTCCTATCTCGGGGGGGGTCCAATCACAGGGGGGGGTCCAATCGTGGGATGGTCCTATTGCAGGGGGTTGGTCCTATCACGGGGTTGGGTCCGATTGTGGTGAGTTAAGCAGGTTATCTTGGGGGGCCGGGAGGAAGCACCCCTGCTGCTCCTGGCCCGCAAGCAGTCTGGAAACATACTTATCTCTTCCACGCAGCAGTCCTTGCCTCCCTTTAACTGCCGGGATTCCTGAGGCACGGGAAACCCCGCCGGCCAGCATTAAAACTGGAAGAGATCGATCCCAATTTTAATTCCAGGTGGATTCCACGCTCAGGCTTGAGTTAAAATGACAGTCAGGTTTCAGTGATGCCATCAGGCGGCAACATGCAGATGTAAAGAAGGATACTTTTGGCTCTGGGTGTGTGTCCTTGCTGCCTGCTCTGGAGTGCAGGTTAAAATTACAGATGTGGCGATCATGGCGGCTTTTGGACAGGTAAGAGCCAGGGCGATTGTATTTGCTCACCTGCCGGGTTTCTGCTGAGAATGTAGGGTTAAAACCACCCCCAAAATCTGAGGCATGCAGCCTCATTAAAATATTTAAATGAGTGACCCGTTTCCTGGGAGTGCATTGGTCGCCCACCCCCGTCCCGCCTCCGTTAAACCTGGGTTGGGTTCGGGTTTGAGATTTTAAAAATTTTAGCATCCCACCTGACCCAATGCCACCATTTTTGGGGGTTAAAATCAGTCCCCAAAGTGTCTGTATCTAGGCTCTGATTGATTCAAGCAGGGCTGATGATGCTTGGTGCTGTGATGATTGTTCCTTTGTGGCTGTGCCCTGAAGACCATTGGTTTCATCATTCTCTGTGAAGATAGCAGATGGGACATTATTAGTACCTGAGCAAACTTATCCATCTGGGCATTGCATTGTCATTAAATTAAGTATGAAGCAGTTGAGTACAATCAGTGTGTATGGAAATGTTGTTAAAGCATAAGGTGCAAACATACAATATATGATTTCTATGCTACATACCAGGTGGTTCATGGTCCTTTCCAACCTCCTGAGGCCCAATGCCTTTCATAACTTTTCTCTCTATTAATTACCTTATGTGCTGTTTATGGGCTGTCAAAGACTTCTCCTGGGAAGGCCCTCCACCTGTTTCAGTTCTTGGCCTGTTGTTCAATGGAAATTTGGCATTTTAATATAAGAACATTGTGAATTCATAAGAAGGACAAATGTGTCACCTGCCATTACATTCATTCATTTGACAATAGAAATATTGTTTTCATTGCACTCATTTCTTTAACAAGTCAGAATAAAATCATCAGCGTTATATGGTTTTCATGCCCATATTAAGATAGAGTTATGTGCAACCTGACATAATATTAATTAATGTAATTATTTTCTTTATTTTATGATACATGTGACATTCAAGTGTTAAAAGCACCCTCTGTCTATTCCAAACCTCTCTATACTGTATAAAGAGAGAGTAATATTCTTGCCTTACCTTGGTGTCGTTTTTCATGTCATTGAATTTCTTCTAGATCTCATCCAGATTTTTTGGGAGTCATTTTTATTTTGGGCAAACTTTGGATGGGTAACAGAAGGCGCACTCCTGGTGCCTGCCTGAAGTTCTTGACAAGAAGCCCGAACCATTTTGAGGGCCGGCCTTCAATTGCTTACAACCAGCAAGTGCAGTTCCAGACGGTTGGGTGGGGAGGGGGGCGGGGGTGGGGTGGTGGCGGGGGTGGGTTGGGGAGAGTGGGGAGCAGGGGACGGCTGGCAGGAATTCCAGTGGCTCCTTTGTGGATCCGAGCCAGAAGTAGCATGTTGCGGTGGGGGAGTGGGTGGGGGGGGGGAGGGGAACAGCAATCGTGGGTGAATGGTGGAAGATTTTTCTGGGGCCAAGAGCAGCATTCTTGCTCTCCTGGGCCTAACCAATCTCTTAATTGTCTTTTTCTGAGGGGCCTGCAGCAGTCATTTATGGGACCGCTGGCTAGGATGCTCAATATCTGATACCAATTGGCAGAGCATGTGCAGCGCTCGCTCAAACCATTGCTACCTCAAAATTGTGTTGGTGTCCTGTGTAGTCCATAGGATCCAGGTTGGTATATTATTGTTACAGGCGGGAGCCTGGTCCGCCCTGAGAAGGTCCCAAGGAAAGTGCTGGTGGGCGGATTGAGAATGGGAATGGGGCGGTAAATGTTTTGCCGTGATTTTTGTGGTGCTACCACCCCATTCCCAGCAAGTGGAGGCCCTCAAAATTGGGGCCTTATAGTGGTCAACCTTAGGTTGGCGCAGTCAGCAACCGCCTAACACACCCTTTGAGCCGAATGTGTGTTTACGGGCCACCCCACCTCCCTGGACCACGCCAGTTTCCACTATATTAACCCTTATTTCAAGAAAAGACAAAATAGAAAAATATGCCCCTTTAAGGGGAGGTTGTGAAAGAATGAGACAAATATTTTGAATTACTGTTTGTGGATGCTGAAGATATGTTCCACTTTGAACTTAATGGATGTGTGGGTTGCTTTGTACCTCTTTTGAGTCCTTGTTCTCAGATACTCCACTGGTGTCATGAGCCACTGTTGCAGGGTATATCAAATGATGCCAGTGTTGACTGCTGCAGAATGAATAAATCCTGGAAGCTGCCAGGGTAATGTGTGTTCACATCAATGAGTCTGTGCCTGGGATCTGAAGATTATATATTGAGAGAATGGTAGCTTTTTCAATTCATGAATGGAAGTGCCATTGGGGTAGAGACATGAATGGCCACAAGTGAAGTCAATTATGCCCCGTGCTTTTGGGAATCCTGCCACACAATGGAATTGCCAATCTTTTTCTTGCTGCTGGATACTTTCCACAGGAAATGTAATGAAATCCCAGGCCTGGAAAACAATGTATCAGTTACCTTCTTGATACAATTGTGGACTGAAGGGTGGGAGATATGACAGAGATCACCTGAACTTGTCTGAAAGTACCCTGCCATTTTAAAGTTCAAAGCAGCTGTAACCTTGATAGCTACTGATACCATGCGTTGGAGCTGGACTTCAAATCTGGTTGCAGGAGTGTGCAAAGTTCAGTGATGTCTTCCTTTGGGAACCTTAATCGCTACTGTTAGGTTTCTTCAGACAGCTGCAGATAACAAACACTTGCCCTGTGTATATAAGTGCCAGTGTAAGGACATTTCTGATGGAGCATCTTTGGTCTATCTGGCATGCCACCTCTAAGCTTCCTCTTCCAGGCATACGTGTGCTGACCATTCACTGGGTCTCAAAGAGTCCTTGACCCTGGCCCTGCCCCCTTACCAGATGACCTTATAAGGGGCAGCCAGAAAATTTGTCCTCACACAGCCATCCCCGAAATTTGGGCATAAGGCCGGGACCTAGCATATCCATGTCCTGGCCATGTTTTCGGCCATTCCAATGGACTCCTGTTAAATTATGACAGGAGTTCACTGAAAAAACTGCAGTTATTTGCACCAATATTGGTTCTCACCCATGCTCCTGAGCAGACATGAAAGTAGTTTCTACCTCATTTTTATCTAAGGGTAAGGCAGAGTTCAATGGGATGAGACAGAGACTGTCCACAGTAAACTGGGCAAATCTGTTAATGGGTAAAATGACAGAAGATTAGTTGGAGATGGTCACAAAAGAATTTAAGGTGATACAGAATCAGTTAATACCCATGAGGGGCAAGAGCCCTACTTGCCAAAAAAAAGCCATGGATGACAAAAGAGGTAAGGGACTGCATAAAACTAAACGAAAAAGCATACAAAAATGCAAAAAATATCACAGACGAATGGGAAAGATAAAAGAACAGCAAAGCATCACAAACAGATAGTAAGAGCTACAAAAAGGGAATATGAAAAGAAGCTTGCAAGGGATATCAAAATCAACACAAAGAATTTTTACAATTATATTAGGAAAAAGAGGAGCATTGTTGGCCCCTCAAAAACTGGAAGTGGTGATATTGTCAATGATAATGGCCCAGAAATTAAAGACGGAGCCTTCCTGCGGGGGTAAGGCTTCCCCGCGATATCTCACTGCGCACCTGCCTTTTCCTTCCGAGCTCACACAAACTTTATTTTCAAGGCTGCAGCTGTGCAGTGTGTGCGTATCCCACAGACGCAGTTAATTCGTGCGAGCTGTGGGATCACGTGATTCAGTTAGAGCCAATGGCAGCACACCATCTTTCATTCATAGTTTTGACAGCAAGGGCTGTCAAAGCTATGAATCTATACCCCCCCAAAAGAACAGCTAAACCTCAATTAAATTTTTTTTAAAAACCATCACATTAATAAAATAAGTATAGTTAAATAAATTAACCACTTTAAACAAAAAATTAAATTTTTGAAAAAATTTAAAATCTTTTTAAAAGTTATAAAAATAAACTTACCTTTCTTTAAAGTCTCTAAAAAAGATAAACCTGTTGAAAATTTTTAAAAATAATACTTAATTAACTACTTACCTTGTTAAAAGAGGGTCTTACACCTCCTTTCTTTATGTGCAAAATCTTCCATGCTTACCTGCGCATTCAAAGCACTAAGTGCACTGCGTGCGTGCAGCCTGTAGCGCGCACGCGGTTCACCTAGGAACCGCCCCCTTTTGAGTTCACCAAGTGCCGGTTTTCAGCGCATGCGCAGTGCATGCTGGAAACCGGCAATTGGAGACAGAATACGCAAGAGTACACAGTGCGTACTCTCGTGTACTAAGACTAATTTTTGGGCCATTAAGGAAATGGTGGACATGTTGAATAATTACTTTGCGTCAGTATTTACAGAAATCCAAGGAAACTAATATTAACTCAGAGACAGGGACTCAATAAAATTAACGTAAGTAAAATAACAGTAATGAAGAAAATAATGGCACTAAAGAGTAACAAATCTCTGGGGCCAGATGGTTTACATCCCAGGATTTAAAGGAAGTAGGTGAGCACATTGCAGATGCCCTAACTATAATCTTCCAAAGTTCTCTCGATTCAGGACCCGTTCCTTTAGATTGGAAAATTGCGCATGTCACACCGTTATTTAATAATGGTGAGAGAGGGAAACCAGGGAATTATAGACCAGTTAGCCTAACATTTGTTGTCAAGAAATTGCTAGAGTCTGTAATTAACGATAGGGTGACTGAACACCTCAAAAATTTTCAGTTGATCAGAGAGAGCCAGCATGGATTTGTGAAAGGTAGGTCACGCTTGACAAACCTGATTGAATTTTTTGAGGAGGTGACTAAAGTAGTGGACAGGGGAATGTCTATGGATGTTATTTATATGGACTTCCAGGAGACATTTGATAAAGTCCCACATAAGAGACTGTTATCTAAGGTAGAGGCCCACGGAATTGAAGGCAAATTATTGACCTGGTTAGAAAATTGGCTGAGCGGAGGAGACAAGCAGTAGGGATAATGGGTGGGTACTCTTATTGGCAGGATATGACTAGTGGTGTCCCTCAGTGATCTGTGTTGGGGCCTCAACTATTCACAGTATTTATTAATGACTAAAATGATGGCATAGAAAGTCATATATCCAAATTTGCCAATGACACAAAGATAGGAGGCATTGTAGGCAGTGTAGATTAAAGCATAAAATTACAACGAGATATCGACAGATTAAGTGAATGGGCAAAACTGTGACAAATGAATTTCAATGTAGGCAAGTGTGAGGCCAACCACTTTGGACCTGAAAAGGACAGAATCTTTCTAAATGGTGAAAAGCAATGGAGGTCCAAAAAGACTTGGGGGTCCAGGTGCATAGATCATTAAAATGTCATGAACAGGTACAGAAAATAATTAAAAAGGCTAATGGAATGCTGGCCTTTATATATAGAGGACTAGAATACAAAGGGGTAGAAATTATGCTGCAGCTATACAAAGCCCTGGTTAGACCACCTGGAGTACTGTGAACAGTTCTGGGCACCACACCTTAGCAAGGATATATTGGCCTTGGAGGGAGTGAAGCGTAGGTTTACCAGAATGATACCCAGACATCAAAGGTTATGTTACAAGGAGAGATTACACAAATTAGGGTTATATTCCGTAGAATTTAGAATGTTAAGTGGTGAACTGATTGAAGTTTTCAAGATATTAAGGGGAACAGATAGGGTAGATAGAGAGAAACTATTTCCGCTGGTTGGGGAGTCTTGGACTAGGGGGCATATTCTAAAAATTATATCCAGACCTTTCAGGAGTGAAATTAGGAAACACTTCTACACACAAAGGGTGGTAGAAGTTTGGAACCTTCTTCCGCAAACGGCAATTGATGCTAGATCAATCGTTTATTTTAAATCGGAGATTGATAGCTTTTTGTTAACCAAAGATATTAAGGGATATGGGCCAAAGGCGGGTATGTGGAGTTAGGTCGCAGATCAGTCGTGATCTCATTGAATGGCGGAACAGGCTCGAGGGGCTCAATGGCCTACTCCTGTTCCTGTGTTCTTATGTTCATTTAGCATCAGAATTAGTACAGAGTCATTGGACTCCTGGTGTATAGAACGATTTCCATCCATTGAGCCACCTCTGGTCATGTAAAATAGTTGTAACATCTATGTGTTAGGCTCGTTCTTATTTATTATATGCATAAATAATCTGCATTTAGTAATCCAGGGAAGAATATCATAAATTTGGTGATGACATCAAATTATGAAGATTGTAAAAGACTACAGGTAGCATAGATGGACTAGCAGGATGGACAGCAAGGTAGTCAATGCAATTGAATCTAAACAAATGTGAAGTAATGCATTTCGGAAGCAAGAATAGCAAAAGGGAACGTAGCTTAAATGGTAAGATTCATGCAGACTTATGGGCTGAATGGTGTGGTGCTGTTCGGTAAACATCTATGCTTCTTTTAAGTGAACATAAATGACTTGTGAATAAAACTTAAAATAAATTGCTGGGATTAAGCACATTGTTGAAACGAACCATAATCCATTTTGGAACTGTGCCAAATCAATCCCTGCAGCGCAGAATTAGAATAACAAATTAGTAATAGAGCCAAACATCATAAATTCATGCAAGGTATCAAGTTAAAAAGGAATAATGTTAAAGACATTTAGTTGCATTTGCCATAAATTATTTGAAAGTTTAAAATAAATAACCAGTAACTTTAATAGCCCATCATTTTTCATTGCTGGTATGGACGTTTGACCCTAGCATCATTAATGTTCGACTTCAAAGAAATATCTTTACCAGAACTCAAACCAGGCACCTATTTTATGAATACAGGACAATTATTCCTACAGTGAGGAAAATAATACATATATGTGAGTTAATTATAAGACTGTAACCAATCAAAGTATCAAGTTATGTTTTGCCTATATAACAATAATCATTGCACTTCAAATATAATTCACTGTGTAAAATGGTTTGGGATGTTCTGATAATGTGATAAGCCAGTATATTTCTTCCTTGCACAAATAATGAGAACAAAGTTCAAGTAATTTATAACCACTATCATCTAAAGCCCCAATTTTAATTCAGGTGGGGATCGCGGTGGTTGGTAAACCATCCTAACCTTGGCAGCATGAGATTTTAACTCCTTGGCCTCCTCTGCATGACCTTGGCCAGTTTCTCCCACAAAACTGGCAGGCTGCGCCAGCTGACCAGCGGGCAAGAGTACAATGTTGGACAGCAGGAGGCCACCAACGGGGTCCAAAGGAATGGTCCCCGACACTCAATTAAGTCGCAGGGATGGGGGTTTCAGGAGGGACTCGCGATCGAGGGGAGTGGGAGCCTGGGGCAGGGCAGGCCTAATTTTTTCCTTGTGGGGCTAGGAGGAGAAGGAGTGCGAAGGAAAGCAAAACATAATAACAAGACTTACCTTTTTGGGCCTCATCTGGCCCCGGCTCCTCTTCTTGCTAGGTGCACCTGGTGGGAAAGCCATAGCCGCTTCACCACTCAGACTCAGGGTTAAAATAGCAGTCGGGCCCCAATGATGTCATCGTAGCCTGATCTGGATATTTAACCAAGAACCCAGGCAGTTTCTGGAGTGCGTCCTTCTCGCCTGATCAGAAGAGCATATTAAAATAGTAGCCAGCGGGATCATTGTGGATGTCGGTGGATTGAATCCCATGGGTAATTTTACTGCCCACCCTCCTGGTCTCAGCCAGGTGGGCAGGGTTAAAATCGCCCCATAAAGCTCAAAAATTAACTTAGAAACTTGAAACCATCTGTTATAATTTTACTGGGTTTCAATTGTGTGTGAGGATTTTATTGTTTTTGATCAGTTCTTCTACCAGCAGCTACCAATCAGCTCCATGTCCACGATGTTTAATGGTGTTTACATAAGAGGATTAATAATTGCAACGTTACTTCTGTTACAAATAGCAAGCACTTGTACCATAGCCAATTTCATTACTCATCAGACAATTAATACACAAAGGGTGGTTAAGTAGCACATGCCACTGCCTAAGGTAAAATTTATCAGTGGATGACTATTTTTACTGAGCTACACATTAAGATTTGGAAAGAATGTACAAATGAAAAAGCCACCCGTTTTTAACAAGATAAGTGGTTAATTAATTACAATTTAAAAATTTTTTCAACAGGTTTATCTTTTTTAGATACTTTAAAGAAAGGTAAGTTTATTTTTAGCACTGTTAAAAAGTATTTTAATTTTTTCAAAAATTTAAATTTTTGTTTAAAGTAGTTAATTTATGTAATTTATAGTTATTTTAAAAATGTGATTAAAAAAAAAATATTTGAAGTTTAGGTGTTGTTTTGGGGCCGATTTCAATTCATAGATTTGACAGGTCTTCCTGTCAAATCTATGAATGAAAGATGGTCTGCTGCTATTGGCTCTCCATGGCCCACGTGATCCCAGGGGATGCATCGCACTAACTATGCCCCTGGGATACACAAGCACTGCGTGCCAGCAGCTGCAGGAGGCCCAGGAGCTGAAGTCCCCGTGGGCCCAGAGGTCAACGGCAGGCGCGGTAGGTAGGTGCGCATGGGATCCTTGCACCCGCGGGAAGCCAGGGAGCCTAATTTCTGGGCCAGTTTCTCTAGTCTTTGTGTTATTGGTAGATATTTAATTTCAGCACCCTTAACTTAATCTAGATCAAATAAGTAGTCAAGAAACTACACTGTAAACTAAGTTACCTAATTACAAATTTAATTAAATTTAATTAAATAAAACAAGGTCATATAGGGATGGCAGTGCAGGTGGTGTGCCGCAACTGCAGCATGTGGGAGTTTGTGGAGAGCATTGTGATCCCGGACAACCACGTTTGCAGTAACTGGCTGCATCTTCAGGAACGTCAGCTCAGAGTTTTTGAGCTGGAATCTGAGGTGCAGACATTGTGGGGCATCAGGGATGGGGGGAGTTACCTGGACACTTTGAGGGTGATTTTTTCAATGGGGACATGATGGAGGCGGGAAAGCTGCTTGTCGGGTTTTAGTCCCGCCTCCATCGATGTCTGGCCAACCCACGCTATTTTCCCTTGATTGACCTTATTAAGCCCGCCCAGTGGGCTTAGCAGGCCAATTAAGGAAAAGCTGGTGACAGAGGACGTCAGCGTATAACGTTTCATCTGTCAAAATTTTTTGACAGATGAATTGTCATCGTTTGACAGCTTTGAGAAGCTGTCAAACACTGACAAAATCTGTTCTTTGGTGAGTCATTGTACTCAAAACTCATCAAACCTCTTTCCTGAGCAGAAATCAGATGACTGTTGCATCGGAGAATGCAGCAGCCATTCTGTCATCTCTGCCGTGGAGATGAGGCAGCTCCGCAGCCTAAAGGAATGAAGCCTGGAGGAAGAAGCAGAGGTAAGTAATCTTATTAAAACACTTTAGACTCACCTCACACACTTACCTCTCCACACTTGCACTCATCACTCACCAGCACACCGGCCCTTCCGACCCCCGCAGACCCACGGCTCGCCTCGCTGAGCCTGGCAAGATTCGGAGCTGTCGGGAGGCCCACACTTTAGGGCTCAAAATAGGGATTAGCAAAAAAACTGCCTGTTAACTACCTGATAACAGGCAGTTAATTGGCACTAATCCCCTTCCCGCAGGCTTCGAGAGTTGGGTATGCGGAGAGTCTCGCACCTCCGCGGTAGAGATGACATATGGCCGTTGCATTCTCCAATGCAGCAACCATCTAATTACTACAAAAGAAGGAGGTTTGAGGAGGTCTTGAATTCAAGAACTCATCAAACTACTGAGAATGTCAGTGTTTGACAGCTTCACAGAGCTGTCAAATGATGACAATTCATCTATCAAAAATGTTTGTCTTTCTCTGTAACCGGCTTTCCCTTAATTGGCCTGCTAAGCCCGCTGGGCGGGATTAACAAGGTCAATCAAGGGAAAATAGCGTGGGTTGGCCAGAAGTTGATGTAGGCGGGACGGAAACCCGACAAGTGGGAGTCCCGCCTCCAAAAGCTCCCCATTGGCAAAATCCAACCATTTGTGTCTGTCTTCATGGAAGAAGATGCAAAAAACTTCCTGGAAATAGTGGAGAACCAAGAGGCTAGCGAGAATGAGGAACTGAAAGAAATTAGTATTAGTAAAAAAATAGTACTGGAGAAATTAATGGGACTGAAAGTCGATAAATCCCCTGGACCTGATGGCCTACATCCTTGGGTTTTGAAAGAGGTCACGATAGAGATAGTGAATGCATTGGTTGTCATTTTCCAAAATTACATAGATTCGAGAATGGTTCCCGCGGATTTGAAGGTAGCAAATGTAAGCCCACTATTTAAGAAGGAGGGAGAGAGAAAACAGGAAACTACAGACCAGTTAGCCTGACATCAGTAGCAGGGAAAATGCTAGAATCTATTATTAAGGACATGGTAACAGGGCACTTAGAAAATAATAATAGAATTGGGCAGAGTCAACATGGATTTATGAAAGGGAAATCGTGTTTGACTAACCTGTTAGAGCTTTTTGAGGTAGTAACTAGCAGAATAGAAAAAGTGCAACATCCCCACTGGCACCTGGGAATCCCTGGCCCAAGACCGCACAAAGTGGAGGAGAAGCATCCGGGAATGCGGCGAACACCTCAAGTCTCTTTGCCGGGAGCAAGCGGAAGCCAAGTGCAAGCAGCGCAAGGAGCGCACGTCAACCCAAGCACCCCACCCACCTGCCCCTTCAACCACCGTCTGCCCCACCTGTAACACAGACTGTAGGTCCCACATTGGACTCATCGGTCACCTGAGAACTCATTTTTAATGTGGAAGCAAATCATCCTCAGTTCCGAGGGACTGCCTAAGAAGAGAAGAAGAGATAAGGGGGAACCAGTGGATGTGGTGTATTTGTATTTTCAGAAGGCATTCGATAAGGTGCCACACAAGAGGTTATTAAACAAAATTAGGGCTCATGGGATTGGGGGTAATATATTAGCATGGATTGAGGATTGGTTAACAGACAGAAAATAGAATAGGAATAAACGGGTAATTTTCGGGTTGGCAGGCTGTAACTAATGGGTACCGCAAGGATCAGTGCTTGGGCCTCAGCTATTCACAATCTATATCAATGATTTGGATGAGGGGACCAAATGTAATATATCCAAGTTTACTGATGATACAAAGCTGGGTGGGAATGTAAGTTTTGAGGAGGATGCAAGAAGGCTTCAAGGGGATATAAACAGGCTAAGTGAGTGGGCAAGAACATGGCAAATGGAATATAATGTGGAGAAATGTGAAGTTATCCACTTTAGTAGGAAAAATAGAAAAACAGAGTATTTTTTAAATGGTGAGAGATTGGGAAATGTTGGTGTTCAGAGGGACCTGGGTGTCCTTGTACACAAATCACTGAAAGTTAACATGCAGGTACAGAAAGCAATTATGAAAGCAAATGGTATGTTGGCCTTTATTACAAGAGGAATTGAGTGTAAGAGTAACGACGTCTTACTACAATTATATAGGGCCCTGGTGAGACCACACCTGGAGTATTGTGTTCATTTTTGTTCTCCTTACCTAAGGAAGGATATACTTGCCATAGAGGGAGTACAGCGAAGGTTCACCAAACTGGTTCCTGGAATGGGGGGATTGTCCTATGAGGAGAGATTGAGTAGACTAGGCCTATATTCTCTGACGAAGGAGCAGCGGTCCGAAAGCTTGTGATTTCAAATAAAGCTGTTGGACTATAACCTGGTGTTGTGCGGCTTCTCACATATATTCTCTAGAGTTTAGAAGAATGAGAGGTGATCTCATTGAAACATAGAAAATTCTTACAGGGCTTGGCAGGGTAGATGCAGGGAGACTGTGACCCCTGGCTTGGAAGTCTAGAGCCAGGGGTCACAGTCTCAGAATATGGGGTCGGCCATTTAGGACTGAGATGAGGAGAAATTTCTTCACTCAGAGGGTGGTGAATCTTTGGAATTCTCTAGCCCAGAGGGCTGTGGAGGCTCAGTTGTTGAGTATATTCAAGACAGAGAGCGATAGATTTTTGAATATTAAGGGAATCAAGGGATATGGGGATAGTGCAGGAAAGTGGAGTTGAGGAAGATCAACCATGATCTTACTGAATGGTGGAGCAACATCAAAGGGCCAAATGGCCTACTTCTGCTCCTATTTCTTAAGTTCTTATGTTCTTAAAAGTAAGTTTCCATGGCTCTTAAAATACATAGGCCTGCTCTTCCAGCGGAAATGATGAAAGCTGCTCGGTGAAGAAAACTGCACACTAGCAATTAAAGCGACATGTTCAAACTAAGCTTCGCTCTATAAAGGAAAAATTGTGGAAGATGAAGGCTGAGGTATTGCAATCAGCCGCTGATGAAAAAGACATGAAATGCTTCTACGACGAGCTAAAGGCTGTATATGGACCGAAAACAAGTACCCCTGTCCTCATCATCAGTGAAGAAGTTGCTAACTAACCAAGCAGGAACCAACACTGAATTAGTGGAGTTTCAAATTCTATGTCCCTCTCTACTTTAATTACATTCGCTCTGATTAGTATCAGCGTGTTTAACTCAACCCTGGTTGTTTCATTAATTTGTATGTAAAAAGTTGGTTTCACTATGAAGCATGTGTCAGTGCCTTGAGTAAAAAGTTTAAATTAGTAATGATACAGTATATGTTCTCATCCTCCTCAACAACATTAATCATTTCATGTAGTAGTGTTGTCAACGTGACTGAGTTGGGTAGAGTTTACGTTAGTTTGCGCTAGTTTTATCAGCGCAATCCAGGTGAAATCGGCTGAACCTGCGCAAAAGATCAGGGTATTTTAAGCATAAGTTACGTTAAACGTAAATTGTGCTTCTGCGGTCTTTAACTTTGGTTTAAAAATCATTTCGCCCAAAGCTGGCCCCGGCCACAATAGTGGCCATGCCCCCAGATCGAAATAATGAGGATGGCGAGTTTCCGCAGATTGTTCCTGTTTGCGGCCGTTTGAGGAGGCTCTTCAAATTGAGCTCATAGTATGCACGTTTTAAAAGTTTTTACATATTAAAAATATTTAATTTACTAAGAAACTGACTAGTTTACACTAATGAAACTAATAAATGAAATAACAACAGAAAATGCTGGAAACACTCAGCAGGCCAGGCAGCATCCGTGGAGCGAGAAACAGAGTTAACGTTTCAGGTCTGTGACCCTTCGTCAGAACTGGAAAAAGTTAGAGATACAGCAGGTTTTAAGCAGGTGCAGAGGCAGGGAAAGTGGGGAGGGAGGAAATAATAAAAGGGAAGGTCTCTGATAGGGTGGAAGGCAGGAGTGGTTAAATGTTGCAAATGGAGATGGCAGAATCATCAACAGCTGCCATGTGAAAAATGGGGGCAGGGGTTATAGTCTGAAATTGTTGAACTCGTTGTTGAGTCCAGTATCTGTAAAGTGCCTAATCGAAAGATGAGGTGCTGTTCCTCGAGCTTACGTTGAGCTTCATTGGAACAGTGTAAGAGGCCGAGGACAGAGAGATCAGAGTGGGAGTGAAGCGGAGAATTAAAGTGACAAGTGATCAAAAGCTCGGGGTAACCCTTACGGACTGAACAGAGGTGTTCTGTTCTAAAAAATGGTTCAGTATAGTTGTTTTAAGCCATTATCAGGAAGTTAAAATCAAATTACTCACAGGCTGAAGAGAGATACTCTTATTAAAATGCTTATTTTTGCCGATAAACCCATTTTCAGCTGTATTAATAAAATTGCACCAGATTACCACTCTGAAATAGATCAATGAATATTTTTTATTGCAATAAAAATACCATCACGTTCTATTACGCTGATCGATTGCACTGGTTCATGGAAGATTTTAAGTTTGTGATTATGCAAATATATTTAACAAGAACAACTTGTATTTATATAGTGCCTTTAACATAGTAAAACGTCCCAAGGTGCTGCACAGGAGTATTATAAGACAAAAAATTTGACACCGAGTCACATAAGGAGAAATTAGAGCAGGTGAACAAAAGCTTAGTCAAAGAGGTATGTTTTAAGGAGCGTCTTAACAAACGAAAGAGATGTAGCGAGGCGGAGAGGTTTAGGCAGGGAATTCCAGAGCTTAGGGCCTAGGCAACAGAAGGCACGGCCACCAATGGTTGAGCGATTATAATCAGGGATGCTCAGGAGATCAGAATTAGAGTTTTACGGAAACTTGAACTGTAACCTAACCAACATAATTTCAAGCGCAATTTGCGCCCAATTTCCCGATTGAGCTCAAAGCGGAGACTTAGCCCCAGTATGTCTGGGACCCATTCTTCAGTGCATCTTCATCATCCATTCCACATACTGGTTGCCTCACTCACAACATAACACATCAGGACACAAAGTGGTATCCCAAGATCATGCCACAAGGGACATCAGATAAAAGCCATTCCTGCACTTCCAGGCTATCTATCAAAAGATTGGGTGGGGTCTGGAGGGGCTGGATTTTCCCAGGTCCCACCCGCACGCTGCAGGGGACCTGGGAGACAGTGGGAAACCTGGAAGGTCGGGTTTCCCGGCACGCTGTGGCATTTTTCCAGTCATGCGGGGAACTCAGAGAAGGAGGCTGTAGCAACAGGTAAGTGCTGGGCCCAGGATGGTTGGGGGGCGTCTAATCCCCCCGGGGGGTGGGGGGGAGGCTCCGATCCCCCAGGGGGTTTCCGAGCAGAGTCGCAATCCCTGGGGGTGCGGGGGTGCGGATTGTTTCATGTCGGCGGGGGGGGGAGGGTCTGAACTCCGATCCCAGGGAGGGCCAGGCTAATGGTGGGGGATCCTAGGGGGCTGGGAGGAAGCATTCCTGCTCCTCCCAGCCCACAAGGATTGCTCCTCGAAGCTGAGGCCGCCTCATTGCAGACTCCGGGAATTCCTAGCCTTGGGATCCCGAGCCACCTGCAGTAAAATCTGGAAAGCAGGTTAAAGTAGGGGCTTCAGTCCTCATTATCACATGTAAATTGCCAACCCGCCTCTTGGCAGCGGGTTGGCAGCCCACCTCCCCCCAACATCCCCCCCGTCCCGCCTGAGTGAAAGGTGAAAGTGGACGGATTGGGGTCAGGGTTCACATTTTTACACTTTCATTTCCCCCCCATGCCTCCAACCCACCCGCTCTTACCTCAGAAAATTCCTGCATGGTCCCAATGTTTCAGGTAGTGGCTAGGCTATCAAATACATTCTTCTCATTGTTCCATATTGGCGATAATGCAAACGTCTCCAAGAGAATGCTATTAATTAACTACTTTCACTACACTTTCCTGAACTTTGCTATTGATTCTATGGAGAGAATTTTAACCCTCAAAAATGGCGGGTTTAGGTAAGTGTGTTGTTAAAATGTTAAAAATCTGAATCCTGACCCCAACCCGCCTCCAACCCATCCAATTCCGGTTTTAAAGGAGGTGGGACGGGGGGTGGGCAGCCAAGCTGCTCCCAGGAGACGGGTTGGCAATTTAAATATTATAATGAGGCTGCGTACCTCATAATCAACCATTATTTTTAAAGTTTTCCAGGCCTCGGGAAACCCAGCTGCTAAAGGGAGGCGAGGACTGCTGGAACCAGGAGGTAAGTGCCTTTCCACTTACCTGCTAGATCCAGTTTACCTGCTTCACCAACCCCCAACAATCAAACACTCCCAGACCCTTCCGATCTCCCCCCACCCCCGACCCTTCCAATCTCCCCCACGGACCTTCACTCTTCTTCATGACTCTTTCGATCTCCCCCTGACTCTTCTAATCTTCCCCCCGACTCTTCTGATCTCCTCCACGAGACCTCCGATCTCCCCCGACCCCAGCATCCGATCTTCCCACTGGCCTTCCAATTGCCACCCTGCTCTGGCCGCCAATTTGCCTTCTGGCCTCCGATCTCACCCCTGCTCCAGTCCCTGATCTTGCCTCCGGCCTCTGATCTTGCATCTGGCCTCTGATCTTCCCCCCCCACCGCCGCCCCCGGTCCTTTCCGATCCCTGTCTCCCTCCTCTCCGCTCCCTTGCTGTGGCCTGGTGCCGTAGGCCTACCCACCTGACAGCCAGCCAGCCTCTCAATCTGGCTGGCTGGTTATGACCAGGAAACTAAGACAAAAAATGCTAATCAGGTCCAGCCATTAAATTCGGCAGGACCTTAGGGAAACCCGTTTTCCCGGGTTTTGCGACCTCAAAGCAGCACCCCTGCTCCCTCCCTGCCTCAGAGTTAATATCCAGCCCTATAATTCTAGATTTTGGTGGTTCGTGTCCAGGGATTCATGATTCTTGTGGGTGCACTCACATGTCTTTTTAATCAACCCTTGGTTCTGGTTGTCATAAAATTCACCATTATCACACATAAACACCCAGGTCACTGGTTTTAGACCCCTGTTGGTGGTGCAACTCTCTTGCTTCTACTTCATGCCCTCAGTCACTTTCTCTTTCTAGTTTATACGTCCCATAATACAATCTTAGCATCTCATTCATGAACCCAGGAGGAAGCTTACCATCCAATAAACTATAATTTCACCACCCATTAAGCATTGATTAGTAGTTCCCTCACAGTTTAGACCAATGTATTATCAATACTTTTACTTAATTTATTAAACCATTCTTGGACCTCTTTAAAATATCATTCATGTTGTCGTCAGTTCATATTTTTTTTGTGCCGGTCATATTGTAACTTCTGAGAGACCATTGTGTTCTTGCAGTACACATACGTATGTCTCTGGTTTGCTATTGCAAACAAGTGATGTCAGCTTAGGTTATGTGCTCAAGTCTCTGGAGTGAGGCTTGAACCCATGACCTCTGACTCAAGAAGTGAGTGTGCTACAACTGAGGGAAGGCAGTGGCTTTTGGCAGTAGCTCTTGATCGTGTTTCTTGCAAATGTGTTTATGCTCCCAAACCATTAAGGCAAGCTTCAAATGATCCAGACCAACTTGCAACTGCCTTCATACATTTCCATCCCCAACAGGTTCAGCCATATAGTTGCCCAGATTCTCCAAGGTTTTATCATCGTAAAGAATCAAATGTCGAGGTAACCGCCACCTGTGGCCTGAGATTCCAGTGGTTATGGGTCACCTTCTCCTATGGGAGAGAAGCAATTAAGACTAGGCTGAGCTTTTTATTACAACACTTTGAAACATCAGGTTATTTGAAGGGCAAAAAGCAAGGAAGGCCAGGTATGGTGAGTTACAGAAACTTGCTCATGCGTGGCACACTGAGGCAAGGCACATTTATAGATAGCAGGTGACACTGGATGAGAGAAAGGATCAGTGGTTCAAAATATGGCCCTAGAGCACCATGTGGATAATGAATCAAGGTGTGCCAACAAATATAGACTGGTTAGATGAGGGGGAGCTGGTAGCTTACCTTGGCCACTCTGGTGAAGTTGTTAAATTTCTTCTTTTACTGCAAAGGATTCCTGGGTTCAAGGAGGTGCAATTCACTACTACCTCTTTCCACAGAGTGCATACCACACCTTTGCCAGGTCTGTAGCCACTGCCCCAAACAGCCAATCCCTCCTGCTCCATTTGGTGGACATCTATATCAGACTTCCTAATGTTGGTTGCTCTTCTTTTGGTCCTTACTGCCATCCTTGTTGGCTGCTCCCCTTTAAACAACAAAGGGTTCATATACTGCTGCTGCACCAGGTCTCTGCCAGTCTGGCAATTTATAGTGGGGTTCAGTTGTGCAACATCATGATGAGCGGAAGTCCCACCCTATCTCACTTCCAGCGGTGCAATGGTGCCATCAGAATTTCAGGCCTTCCGTTTATAATACCTTCATGATGATCATTCATAAATATTATGAATAGCAGGGCTTCAAGGATCTACCTCTGGAAATAGAAGCCCTATTAGAACTACGTTGCTTCCAACTATCTAACCAATTTATTATCAATTGACACATCCACCTAAAATCCATAAACTTTCACTTTAACTACAAGTCTAATAAAACATTTTCAGAAAACAACATTTATAAAAATACCAATCAATTATCCTCAGGCAGCTACTCTGTTACATTCCCAAAGAATCTTAATAAATGCTTTAGACGTGACCACCTAGGCTTGAAATTATTGCCTGTACTCTTAATAAATTTGCTTCAATTGCCTTCTTTATTAAAGACTCGAATAATTTCTCCAACATAGATGCCAATTTAATGGGCCTATAATTTTCTTGAATCATGCATCTGACCTTTTCTAGTGATTAAAATAACAGTTCTTTTATTTTTAGTCCTCCTATACCACCACTGTGCCCAGTTAGATTTGAAAAAAATTGTGCTAACACAAGTTAGTCATACATTGATTGCATAACAATGGATCTCCCGTTGTATTGCTCTCGGCAAATTGGATATTGCACTATTTATAAGAACACGAATCTTAAATGATGTAATGAACAAGTCAGCGGATAAGCTGAAGCCAAGAAATTGAATTGATGCTAAGTAAACAGAGCCTCGGGTCAATCAGAGTTTAATTGTTTGGTAAGAGAATGGTGCAGGATGATATCAATCAGCGTTTATTTGTTTTACAGTGGGCAAGTCAGAAACCAGGATGAAATGTTAAGTTATTTTTCACCTTCATTCTGAATCCTGTGTTAATAACGGGCCGAAAATTCATCCCGCGACGCGAGAGTACGCACTGCGTACTCTCGCGTATTCCCACTCCAATTGCCGGTTTTCTGCATGCCCTGCGCATGCGCTGAAAACCGGCAATTGCTCTTTTGAAAAGGGGGCGGTTCCTTGGTGCATCGCGTGCGCGCTACAGGTTGCGCGCACACTGTGCACTTCATGCTTTGGACGCGCAGGTAAGTACGGAAGATTTTGGAAATGGAAAAAGGAGGAGTAAGATCCACTTTTAACAAGGTAAGTAGTGAATTAAGTATTTTTTTGTATTTTTTTAACAGGTATATCTTTTTTAGAGACTTTAAAGACAGGTAAGTTTATTTTTATAACTTTTTAAAAGATTTTAAATTTTTTCAAAAATTTAATTTTTTATTTAAAATGGTTAATTTATTTAACTATACTTATTTTATTAATGTGATGGTTTTTAAAAAAAATTTAATTGAGGTTTAGCTGTTATTTTGGGGGGGTGTAAGATTCATAGATTTCACAGCACGTATGTGAAACTTATGAATGGAAGATGGTGTGCTGCCATTGGCTCTAACTGAGTCACGTGATCCCACAGCTCGCACAAATTCACTACGCTGCTGGGATACGCAAGCACTGCCCAGCTGATGTCTGGAACATCAAGTTCGTGCGAGCTGGATCTGAAAAAGCACAAGCGAGGTGAGAGATCGCGGGGAAGCCTTACCCCCGCGGGAACAGAGCGAGATCAATTTCTGGGCCAACATATTTTCAGTTGGTTTCTCTGTGCATTTAAAGGAGACAAAAATCCATGGCCCTCCCAGTACTCTCTTGCTCTAAGTCCAGTGAGAATGTAGCAGACCAGATCCCAGCCTTTCCGCCAGTATTCCTGAGATCTTGTTTGTGTCTGCACCTCCACCAGCATCAAACAAGGTTACCCACATCAGCGGGTGTGGCCAGGATTTATTCATTTATTCATTCATGGCAGGTGTTTCCTTATTGCCAGCCCAGCTGAACAGCAGCAAGCAGTACACCCAGCAAAAGGAGGTGTGCAAATCAACCCCACCTGCGGTCCCCATTATGGCATCTTTATTGAGGGAGAGTCTTGTCACCCTCCCCACAAAGTGGACAGGCTCTGAAATTTTGAGGTCCCCAGACTTGTAGGCACTTGAGGAGTGCCCCTGGTGGTGCCAAGCATCTGCCAGGATTATTCAAATGAGGGAACCTCCCCCTGACCCCAGTTGTGAAAGTACCTAGTAGGCTGATCCCAACGCTTATACTGGGATCAAAGGCCGGTGAATTTTCTGCCCCCCCCAAAAAAAGGTCTGTCTTCTAGGTTATTTTAAAGAATGTTGCAACAAATTTGCATATAAACTAAATCAACTGCAATAAATTTACCTATTGTTAAGTCTGACATATGAGTGTAACAAAATAATTGTGACATGGTGAACAGCAAATACAAACACATTTGCTATTTCTAGTATATTATTAAATAGACAGATTGACCTTGATAATAACTCCGAGGCGTGTTCGGATCACAGGGGTGGTGGGGGCACTATCAGTGGGAAACCCAGAAGAACTTTCAGCGTATTTGTCTGTGACATTTTAACATAGTTACCTAATTATAATATTACTTCTGGACTTGCCGTCGAATGCGCTGCAGTGGGCATGGTGCAGACCCGCATGACACGAGCTCAACTCGAGTCTTTAAAGAGTCAATCCAAAGATGGAATTTGGAGGAGTTAGGAGGTTGAACAAGAGAGGGAGGAATTTCATTGAATGATGCATCGCTTAATGTACTGCTGGGTGCAGTGAGGAGTCAGAGAGAGATAATCTTCCCCAGCAGTGGGAGAAAGAAACCTGCTGCTGCAACAAAGAAGGCGTGGCTGGAGGTGGCCAAGGAGGTCAGCAGCAGGAGCATTATGCCACGCTCCTGGATTCAGTGCAGGAAGAGTTTTAATGACCTAACCAGGTCATGAAAGGTGATAACAATTGCACACTCACCTACATCCTGTTGAGCACATCAACCCCACCACATTCTGCCTTGTCAA
Source organism: Squalus acanthias (assembly GCA_030390025.1). Lineage (NCBI taxonomy): Eukaryota > Metazoa > Chordata > Chondrichthyes > Squaliformes > Squalidae > Squalus > Squalus acanthias. The sequence goes on along the minus strand of CM059426.1, from coordinate 102,197,843 downwards.
GTCTACTCCATCACATCACTCCTCACACCCACTTACTTGAAATCACACCCATCCTTCTCTTTCAATGCACTTCCTCACATCCCCAACTATCCATCCACCATTGTCACTTACCCTGATCCTTAAGCAACTTGATGTCTCTCCCTGCTAGTCACCCTCACCAAAAGCACTGCAACCACCGGGTGAACACATGCCATTACACGCACTCATAGGTCTGTTCTTTCCCTCGTTGCAGGAGAAGAGAGCACAAAACACTTAGGGCGAGGGAGAGGACTGGAGGTGCTACTCCACAGATATCTCAGTTGACAGCTGCAGAATAGGAAGCATTGGAGATCAGTGGTGTTTTGGCACCCCTGACCATCAGAAATGGAGAGATTGAGACCTCCCAGCTACCTGGTGACAGAATTATATATCAGCTGCCCACATGTCATCCAACACTGTCACGTTGGCTTGATTTCAGCAGCGAGTGAAATATGAACTGAAATATAAGGAACTGATTCATTCTGAGGGTGTATTTTTTTTAATTTGTTCATGGGATGTGGGCGTCACTGGGAAGGCTAGCATCTATTGCCCATCGTGATAGGATTTATGCTTACCATGCACCAGCGCAGATACTCGCACTTTGGTGGGTCCAGTTAGGCACTTAGTTGGGATTTCACCTGGTCACTCACAGCCCACAAGTGAGCAAGAGTAGACAGTGGTGGCAGGGACAACTGTAGAGAGTCCACATCAGCGGGCGCAATCCCTCCCAAATTCTGCTCAGCTGGACACAGATGCCGTAACCTGGGGGCCATGGATGAAAAGGATAATCATTGAGGGGCAGCAAAAAATCTGCGATGTACGAACAAGCCCTCCATGCACACTGTGCACAACTGCAGAAAGAATGGATGAGTCCAGCTCAAGCATGAGTGGGTTGATGTCACAGGGAATTGTGAAGATGTCTTCTTCCATGGATAGATTGACCAATTCCGTGGAACGTTAATCGTGGCACTCAAATGAGTCCATGCAGGCCTTGACCACAGCTGTGCAGACTCTGGATGCCAACAAGTCCGGCGCCTTAGATAGGATGGCAGACACTTTAGCCTGAGCCTTACAGCATGTCACTGATCTGCACTAAGCTGCTCTCCAGCAGAATGGTAGTAGTGAATTGCGGCTGCGCCATGAGAGGGCTGATGGCGAAAGGTAACATGGTCGTTGGAACTCCACTCAAAGCCCTCACACTTCTCGCTCATTGCCCCCCACCCCCATCCAGTACCCGACATGCTGCTTCCTCAGCCGATGGCCGAGTCTGCCCCTGCACAGGTGCAGGTGGCGCAGTCTTTGGCGGGGCCCTCATGGGCTCCAACAAGCAAAGGTCGTCGGCCAAGAGCATCTCAGCAGTCAGACCATAGATCTGAGCAGCCTGGTTGCACCACGTCAGAGCTCCTCGGGAATGTGGAGCACACCTACATAAAGCTTTCTTGCAATTGCACACCAGATGAACATTGATGTTGTATGCCTGACTTTTAATGAGCTCCATGAATTGCCATTCAGCCTTCACACCTTCGTTTCAATGGTGAGTTTCAGGAAGTCCGGGAAACCCGTGTTTGCACTGTTAAATGTAAATGCTCATTAAAATATCATTGCATTCCACTAATTTAAACATTCAAATCACTAGCCCGCCTCTCCGGAGGGGTTGCGCATACACAGCTGAAGGCGCCCGAGTTAGACCCAGAAGTCGGCGTGTTAGAGCTGACATTTTTGCCAAATTGAACCCCCCACCTGCACCTAAATCCACGCACTCCTCAATGTTAAAATTCGCCCGAATATGTTTTTTTATGAAAAGCATCTGATTTGGTCGGGTTTGTGCCAGGAGCAGCTGTCAGTGCAGAAGCCATTTTCTGCTTGGGCAGAACTTGTATTGAAGTGTTATGTTTGGATCATAAATTCTATACAAATGAAAGTGAATGGGAAGTCATTTGGTGCATTGAAATTCTGTACTTGGACTCGATATCCATATATCTGTATATCATATAACTGCAAGCTGTTCTGAAGAAGTTTACTCTGTCAGATGATGCTGGCATTTCAGCAATTTATATCTAATTAAGAGTTAATTTCCATGGGGTTTACTCTGGTATTTACAGCACCATACATTGTTTATGCTCTGTATTTCTTTTGTGTGTTTGGAATGTCTTTTTAGTATTAGTATTTTACTCACATGTATCGGTTGTTTACAACAAGCAGTAATGTCTCGACAGAAAAACATTTCCACATATGATATACTGGCCTGGACTTTCCGCTCGATTGTGCTGGCTTTTATGCTTAAAGTTATGTCCCATTTACATATTTTACTTATACTCTGTTGCTGTTCCTTAGCATTCACCAATTAGAATTCCATACGTTCTGCCCTATGGTCCCATCTGGGTGAACAATGGTGCTGCTTTGTGCTCTGCTGGTGTGAGGTACTCCTCATTTTGGAATCCACATGGCCTGTTTTGTATGTGACCATCTGTCAATCTGACAATGAAATTACCTCGCACTCATCCATGTTCTTTTAATCTAGGAGATTTAATTTATTTTACATGACGTTTGCGTCCCAGTTATTTTTCCCTCCACTGTGGTCGGAGTCTTGGGTTTAATTGTTCCATTTTTTTTCTTTTAACCCTTCAGTAAGAAGCTCCAACTGAATATTCCATATGAGAGTGTTTTCAATTCCACGTATTGATTACATTTGCTTTCTAGGTACCGGGGAGTGACACATAACAGAACAACGGGTTGCTCAACAGGGATGCATTTAGGAGTAATGGCTTTGATCTGATAACGTGGGGCTGGCATGTGCAGACAGAACGCCCAGGTCGGGTTTAATTTGATTGATGAGTTTTTACTGAAACTGTATAAATATATAAATCGGCGTTAAGAAGGGACCCGTATGCATAGCGTTGTTTCCCGAACTTTGTGCAATCCCGAGCCATATTTCATTACCAGTTGCAATTCATACTTAGCACACAAGCTCAATAATATTAATATGAAAGTAATATCAGTCAGAGAAAATCAGAACATGCCTCGCTGTCAAAATACTTTTATTACTTAATTGAGGTTTAAGATTTCAATGAAGTTCCTTTGACAAGTCAATACCCTCAGGCAACCTGCTGAATACTTTACTGGTTCTGAGCCCTCCTGCAACATTCTATAATGATCTAAGTGGCTGTGGCAATCACAGTGGCGTTGATTCAGCAAACTCAATCTCGCCATTGATTTTACTGGGAGGCTGCGCTCTGATAATTAGTTGTCCAGTTTTTTCAGCGAGGGACTCTGTGGAGCAGTGCAAAAGTCCCAGCAAATTATGCCATGGCATAGGCAATGATATAAGTCAATCACGCATTCATTTCCTGGAATGTCTGCACCTTGATAATGCCGTAAGCCGTAGATGCGCCATTACTATGGCACATGTTTTCTGCACATTCAGGCCCAATGAAACCTTACTGTATTTGCACCATTTTAATTTAAAAGGTTCCACAAATAGGGAAGAAATACAAAGTACATCTGTGCTCTAATAGGATTTTCTAAAATAACAATGGCCTAGAAATTTGAAGTGTTTAGGCTGGCTGTTTCGGCAAAATAAAATTTCCCAGGGTGGCCGCCATTTTCGACTGGGCGGCGGAGCTGCTCGCTAGCTAGATGTAGATTATGCAGATTGTGATGTCAGTGAGTGTGCATCCCTCACCTGACACCTGATCTGCCATTTTGGAGTGCACCGCTCAACTTACTGGCCTGTGTTAATTACGACCAACTGACCAAGTGTTCACAAGCAGGAAGGAGGCTCCAGCAGCGGTATTTAAAGGGATCATCAGCAACAGCTTGCCGCTGACATGTTTGTTCAGTTTAACTGGCTCTGTGGAACTTTCTGCAACTCTAGCAGCTTTATAAACTTCTTTCAAGGTCCTAATGAGAGGGAGTATTGGTGCAAGTGGAGAACACACTCATTCTTATTTAAAGGCTTCTGCTCACAACACTTGCTCCCAGTCATGGGGGCTCCACTGGCAGTCCCCCTCGCGCTGGAGTGTCTTAGGGAGAGGGTGCAGAGGCAGCGAAGAAGAGAAGATGCACACAGAGGGAGGAGGAGGAGGGCCAGGACAGCTCACAACAGGAAGCCTTAGCCACCTCGGGTCTTTCGAGAGCACTTCTCTTATCTCCATTTAAGTGAGGAGCAGTGTATTAGGAAGCTTCACTTCAGCAAGAAGGTGGTCACAGAACTCTGCCATCTCCTGCAACCAGACCTGCAGCCCCAGAGCAGACCAACCATAGCTCGCCCAGTGGCTGTCAAGGTCACCGTGGCCCTCAATTTCTTCGCCAGCAGATCCTTCCAGTCTGCAGCAGGAGACATAGCTAACATCTCCCAGTTCGCCGTCCATCGCTGCATCCGAGAGGTCACAGAGGCACTCTACACCAGGAGAAGGGACAACGTTGTCTTCTCTCTGAACAGAGAGATGAAAGAGGAGCGTGCATGTGGCTTTGTCAGGATAGCGGGCTTCCAAATGGTGCAGGGCATCATCAACTGCACCCACGCGGCTTTGTGGGTGTCGCATTAAAATCTGAGATCATCCGTAACCGCAAAGGCTACCACTCACTTAAAGTGCAGTTGTTGTGCGATCATGCCCAGCGCATCCTGACGGTCAATGCCCGCTATCTTGGCTGCAGTCATGATGCTTTCATCCTGCACCTGTCCGGTGTGCCAGCAATCTTCCAGGCACCACGTCAAGCCCGAGGTTGGTTGCTCGGAGACAAGGGCTATCCGCTCTGCATCTGGCTGATGACTCCCCTCCACAACACCACCACTTGTGCCCAGCACTCATAAAATGAGAGCCATGCTGCCACCAGGAACATCATCGAGGAGACCATTGGGCAGCTGATGCAACGGTTCGAATCATAGAAATTTATGGTACAGAAGGAGGCCGTTCAGCCCATCTTATCTGTGCCAGCTGAAAAAGAGCTTTCCAGCCTAATCCCACTTTCCAGCTCTTTGTCCGTAGTCCTGTAGGTTATGGCACTTCGAGTGTATATCCTTTTTAAATACAATGAGGGTTTCTGCCTCTACCACCCTTTCAGGCAGTGAGTTCCAGACCCCACCACCCTCTGGGTGAAAAATTTCTCCTCCACTCCCCTCTAATCCTTCTACCAATTACTTTGAATCTATGCCCCCTGGTTATTGACCTCTGTGCTAATGGAAATAGGTCCTTCCTATTCACTCTATCTAGGCCCCTCATAATTTTATATACCTCAATTAAGTCTGCCCTCAGCCTCCTCTGTTCCAAAGAAAACAACCCCAGCCTATCCAATCTTTCCTCTAGCAAAACCTTTCTGGCAACATCCTCATCAATTACCTCTATACCCTCTCTAATGCAATCACATCTTTCCTGTAATATGGTGAACAGAACTGTATGCAGTACTCTAGCTGTGGCCTAACTAGGGTTTCATACAGTTCAAGTATAACCGCCCTGCTGTTATATTCTATGCCTCGGCTAATAAAGGAAGGTATCCCGTATGACTTCTTAACCATCTTATCTAACTGTCCTGCTACTTTCAGGAATCTGTGGATATGCACTCCAAGGTCCCTCTGTTTCTCTACACTTCTCAGTATCCTACCATTTATTGTGTATTCCCTTGCCTTGTTAGCCCTCCCCAAATGCACACTTCTCTGGATAGAATTCCATTTTCCACTTTTCTGCCCATCTGACCAGTCCATTGATATCTTCCTACAGTCTACAGCTTTCTTCCTCACTATCAACCACACAACCAATTTTTGTATCATCTACAAACTTCTTAATCATGCCCCCTACATTGAAGTCTAAATCATTGATATATACCACAAAAAGCAAGGACCTAGTACAGAGCCCTGCGGAAGCAGCCTTCCTGTCACAAAAACACCCGTCGATCATAACCTTTTGCTTCCTGCCACTGAGCCAATTTTGGAACCAACTTGCCACTTTCCCTTGGATCCTATGGGCTTTTACTTTTCTGACCAGTCTGCCATGTGGGAAATTGTCAAAAGCCTTGCTAAAATCGATGCAGACTACATCAAATGCACAACACTCATCGACCCTCAAGTTAGCCAGACATGACCTTCCCTTAACAAATTCATGTTGACTGTCCTTCATTAATCCATGCCTTTCTAAATGACGATTAATACAGTCCCTCAGAAGTTTTTCCAATAATTTGCCCACCACCGAGGTTAGGCTGACTGGCCTGTAATTACTCGATCTATCCCTTTCTCCCTTTTTAAACAAGGTACAATGTTAGCAGTCTTCCCGTCCTCCAGCACCACACCTGTAACCAGAGAGGATTGGAAAATAATGGTCAGAGCCTCTGCTATTTCCTCCCTTGCTTCTCTTAACAGCCTGGGATACATTTCATCTGGGCTTGGCGATTTATCTACTTTTAAAGACATTAAACCCCTTAATATTTCCTCTCTCACTATGTTTATTTCATCTAATATTTGACACACCTCCTCCTTAACTACATCTCAGCTTAGTAATCATCCCTCTCTTTTGTGAAATCAGACATAAAGTATTCATTAAGAACCATATGCCTTATGCTTCAACACACAGGTTACCTTTTTGGACTCTAATAGGCCCTACTCTTTTCTTAGTTATCCTCTTGCACTTTATGTATTTATAAAATATCTTTGGGTTTTCCTTGATGTTACTTGCCAATATTTTTTCACGCCCTCTCTTTGCTTTCCTAATTTCCTTTTTAATTTCACCCCTGCACTTTCTATACTCCTCTAGGCTTTCTGCAGTATTCAGCTCTTGGTATCTGACATAAGCTTCCCTTTTTTGCCTTATCCTACACTTTATGCTTCTTGACATCCAGGGGGCTCTAGATTTGGGAGTTCCACCTTTTCCTTTGTGGGAACATATTTGCTCTGAACCCTCACTATCTCCTCCTTGAAGGCTTCCCACTGCTCTGACATTGATTTACCTTCAAGTAGCTGTTTCCAGTCCACTTTTACTAAATCACATCTCAGCTTAGTAAAATTGGCCTTTCCCCAATTGAGAACTTTTACTCCTGGTCTATCTTTGTCCTTTTCCATATCTACACTAAATCTAACTGTATTATGATCACTTCCACCAAAATGCTCTCCTTGCACCTGCCCAGCTTCATTCCATAAAACTAAGTCCAGAACCGCCCCCTCTCTTGTTTTACTTGCTACGTACTGGCTAAAAAAGTTCTCCTGAATGCATTTTAAGAATTCTGTGCCCTTTATATCTTTTACAGTGATTCTATTTTAGTTAATATTAGGGTAAGTGAAATTCCCTCCTATTACTGCCCTATTGTTTTTGCACTTCTCAGAAATTTGCCAACATATTTGCTCTTCTATTTCCCTCTGACTATTTGGGGGTCTATAGTACACTTCCAGCAGTGTGATTGCCCCTTTTTTGTTCTTAGGTTCAACCCATATGGCTTCATTTGATGATCCTTCGAACATATCATCCCTCCTCACAGCTGTAATTGTTTCTTTAATCAATATTGTGATCCTCCTCCTTTTTTATGCCCCCTCTATCTTGTCTGAAAACCCTGTAACAAGGAATGTTGAGCTGCCATTCCTAACTTCTTTCAGCCATGTTTCAGTAATAGCTATGATATCATACATGTCAATCTGTGCCCTCAGCTCATCTGCCTTATTCACTAAACTCTTTGCATTGAAGTATATACGTCAATGCCATTAAGCACTACCAAACCTCTTTGTTGTCTATTTTCTAGTCTTTGTTTCCTCTGCCTTCCAAACTAACTTACTAATTTTCTGTCTTCCATTTCCAGCTTTGCTTGTCTCCCTTCTCAATCCATGCTCAGGTTCCTATCCTTCTGCCAAGCTAGTTTAAACCCTCCCCAAGGGCACTAGCAAACCCGCCCATGAAGATATTGGTCTCGGCCCTGTTGAGGTGCATCCTGTCTGACTGGTCCAGGTCCCACCTGTAAGGGATTCTGACCCTGCGTGTCTCGCAGCCTGTGAGATTCACGCGGCTCTGTGCAGCCTGTATGTCAGTGCGGGTCTAGGCCTTGTTGCCTGTTCTGGTCTCCAGCCAGTCTGGGAACACTAGACACACCTGTGAGTGGTTCGAATCACTCGCCCTTACGGTTCTAGACACTGGACTTAGATGCGAGAGCAGTAATGGAGATGAAACTCATGTAGACTCGGTTGAATGGTACGAAATGGAAAATCTTTATTGCATAATACTTAAGATTACAAAATACATGTCATAAGCACAGATTAATGACAGTACAATCTTACACGCAGTTATGTAACTGATTTCAGGGAAACGAGGAATGAACGACACATCATAAATAGGGGCACACATTACAAGTATCCTTAATACTTAAACCCTCCCCTATCAATATCTATCCTAACTAGATTCGTAGGATTTCGAGACTCATGCTCACCACTCGTGATAACTCGGAGAATTTTAAAGTAAGGCACTCGGCTCGTTTCGCTGCAGTTCTTTCTTGTATTTTCGGGCGCGGTCGGGGTTTACTGACCGTGGCGGTACGTGGATTCTTCTCCTCTTCTTCTCGTCTCGTCTCGTAGTCAACAGAGTCCAGAGAAAAACAGAAGGCTGCTCGTCCAGCAGAGCGATACCCGAGGATCAGAATAGGAGAATAAAAGTTCAGCAGTCATCAGCGAGATCAATCAGTCAAGAGTCCAGCCCGAGTCAAGAGTCAGCAGAGATATGAGTCGAATCCAGAGAATAAGCCCTTGATGGACATTTGTTCACTATAGTTATAGTGCTGTGTTCCCTTATCTCCCACTCAAATCTTAATGTTTGTCCTTTGTGAAATGCTGGTGCACAAAACTCCCAGCATGGGGCGATTCTTTCCTTTAATGGGCTTCGGTAGCACCTTAAACTGGCCAAGTAGCCGTTAATGTTTTCCCCATTGTCGAGCCAGCTAGGAGTCTCCCTGACTGGGTTTGGGGCCTTCTCGAATACTGATATGTGTATTGCTGTGTCTGGATGGGCCTTCGATTGCCCATTACAATGGTCCTTACTTGTGCATGGAAAATGATTCCTGCACTTATATCTTTGCTATTGTGTCGAATGCAGACAGGTTGCATCCTGTCTTTATCAGTGTTTGCTGCGTATTAACCAATCTGATACTGAAATGTTTATTCGAACGCCATCTTGTCTGCCCACTGTATTCTGGAAGCTTCTGCCACGATGCTTGGCGGCCATTTTACAGGCTGCTTGTGTCCACTTTGAAAACCTGGCAGCATTCTGCTGAAATAAAAGCTGTTTGAACGAAACTCTGTGTTTTCTCCTTATTAATAAAATCGCGATATATTGCGAATTCTACAGTCCCTCCTGTTGATGCGAATAACTCCGCTTATCGTATCAAAAACCATAGTGGTAAGCAATATTATCTCGATTTCTCTCCGAATCCAGCAAATTAATCCCATAACTTTAACCTAGCTAGGGTCTCTGTGTCGTCCTCATTTCCCAAGAAAATTACATTTTATATCACCGTGGGCCTTATTTGCCCTTAAACTTACACCACTTGTTTTCCTTCCCGGCGTAACCAGGCCGATGCCTCTCGTATCACCTGTATATTCATCTTTTATTCAGGAAAGGAAAAACAAACCCCGAAACCAAACAATCATTTTTAACTGTAACACCATCACCAAAATAATCAACACCAACTCTTAAAACATGTCGAGTTCCCAACGTATTTACAATCTCTGAAAATCATGATTGAGTACAGGCTTCCGCGGCGCACGCGGCGAGCGGGAGTGACGCCATTTTCCGATCACACGGTGCTTTCATCGTGCACGCGCACGTAACGTTCTCGCCACTCTCCCGTGTTTTCATGCTTGGTGAGGCGCTTGTCTCTTTTACAATGTACGACCAATAGGTACACTACAATGAAAACTTGGCATACGACTAAAATGTGGGAGGCTATTCTGATCCATGAAGGCACTTCAATATTAGTGAACAGATTCCACCACGGTGGAACTACTATATCCAGAATGTCTGTTCCTATTTCGACAGTTTTCTGCTCTAATGTGTAAAAATGTTTCTGTGACACCGCGACGGCTTTTAAAAGTTTGGTGAGGTGTTCAGGGAGAGGGGGAATGAGGTATCCAAAATGCGCGACGAATCGCTGCAAGTCGGTGAAATTCTCTTTTACTGTGAGATGAACAGTGGATGGTTCAGGGATTGGGATAATTCGCTGTTGTGCTACTTCCGCCCTGGGTTTAAAACAGAAACTGCTGTCACTCACCGGACACCGGCTACGGTTTCCATGCTGGTAGTGTTGCGCTGCAGTGGTAACACAATATGTTCCACCCCCGATGTATGCTACCTGCGGAGGCACATGATCTTGTGCCATTGCCTCCATGGTGCAATTCATGGACTTGGCGCCAGTCGTTCTGAACCCGCACTGTGGTGTTAAAAAGGCATTCAAGTGCTGGGGGCACAGTATTATGTGTGCTCCCCTGCCACGACAACCAGAGAGATCTGTACCTGTCATCGTTTGCTCCCAGCGGATGACGTAAGGTGGAACCGCTGCGTAACGAATGTGGGCTCCCCCCTGAATGACACCAATGTTCTCTACCCGATACACCGGGGCGGGCTTTGCTGTGTCGCCCAAAACCGGCATGCGTAATACTATTCCCATAATAGTATGGTTTGATCGTCCGCAGTCCACGGGGACTGGGTAAGCTTCTGAAGCTAGCCTGAGCTGGCACGGACTTAATGCGTTCTGAAAAGGGTGGAGCGCCCGCAGGTGTTTGTTACTTATCCAGGACGGAACCAAACCTTGTTTTAAATCCTCCAAATTACTGCGGCCCTCGCCCAGTAACCACGCCCCGTAAAGCACGCACACCTCGTTCTGCGCAGCTTGGTCGGATGCATTCCGATCTTCCCTAATCAGGGCATTTACCGTCTTTGCATGTTTTTCCAACTCTGCTATAATTTCCTTTAAATGGAGAGTCATGGCTTGGTCCTCGTGTAAACCCGACCCTACCACTTTATTCTCATCTGTTAGAATGTCTTTTAATTGTGTCTTTAAACCATTAATCTGGGTCTGCAGCTCCACACTGTCTAGAGCGTTGACCACAGATGTACCTGTGTTAAAAGCAGTGAACGCATCGTTCACCAAACCCCTTCTTTGCCTCCCTACTTGATCCAAAACTTCCTGTGGTGCGGTGTACAAACTTGTTTTATCAATTTCCGCGAAATCGAATTCGTAAAATTGTCTGAACATCTTGGTCAACAGGACCTGATACAACTGTTCCGTCTTTTTGGGGCACCACTCTGGTAACCGCACCTCAGTGAGATTTAAAATCACCGAGGCCACCGCGTAATGTACTCCCTGAAATAGTATCTGGTCTGTGGGGACCAGTACCAAACCATTCCCGGGTCCCTTACTAGTTTTAGGGCACCCTTCTTCCTCAGCTAGAACCACCGGAATCGTGGGCGGGGCTTTGCGTGGGCGCGTAATGAGCTCAGTGGCATTTACTGGGATCGGGGAGAATGGGGCTCCGCACCCCCTGGTGCTCGCATCCCACCTCATCCCCTGTCCGTTATCCTGCCATTGATTAATGAAAAATATGGAGATGCCTTTGGGGCAAACGTACTTTGACCCCCACATACATACATAAATTCCCTCGTCCGGTTCCCACCATTTGTCCCAACAGACTTTCACTTGTCCGTTTGTCCCCGTAATTGTCCGATGGGTAATTATTACCCAGTCGCTCCCACTCAACCGAAGAGTTCCTCATAGTTTTGCTCAGTTTTCGCAGCCACCACCATCGGCTCAATGGGACATTCCCACTGCAGGTCAAACAAATCCGTTTGCCGACGGTGACGCTGATCCTGGGTGCGATGATCCGTACTTTGGGGCACATTAAAGAAGTCTCTTTGTAGGCGAACCCCGATGTGCTGGAATACTCCGTTGAGTTCGTTCCCAGCCATCCTGGCCACCTTCCCTTGTGGAAATAGGTGCTGGTCCCTTCTGCCTTCCGTCTTCCGGTTCCATCCACCGCGATGGGGGCCGTGTCCCCGGAACATCCAAACACCACGACATCCTTGGTGAGGCCCCGATAGGCCAATCCACATCCGATTGCCACGAGCAAAACTAGAAGTCGTTCCATCCTTCCTTGGTTCCTGTGATCAGATAGAATGAGGTAGCCAGCCTCGCAAAAAGTCTCTGGCTTTTGTGACGGGTGAGCGGGTCCCCTGACCTCGCCTCACGTAAACTTCAACGTTCGCTGAATAAACTTCAACTAAACCTAATTTTAAAGCTCCCATCATTTTATCGTTTTCTGTTAAAAACACTACAAACTTAACCTTATTAAAAAAACTATAAACTTAACCTTGAACTATAAACTTAAAACTTAAAACTAATAACTTTACAGTGCCGCCCGTTCTCAGGGCGGCCCCTTTAAATTCTGAGAAGGCTGCTGCGAGCTCTTCCCGACGGTGGGAGGGCACTGACCCTTCCCTCTGATCTGCCGCAGCCTGTTGCTGCACTGACCCTTCCCTCTGATCTGCCGCAGCCTGTTGCTGCTGCGATGTGGCCGGCCTGTATCTGGGTTATCTTAACCTTAATTTTACACCTTGGGGCAGTCTGGGGACATGACCACATCCTCCTGGGCTGGGGTTCTCTACTTGACCTACGGGGAGTTGCTATGGGCGGGGGTTCCGTGACTGACGGACCGGGTTCCGAGACTTCCATCGGGATGACCTGGGGTTCCACCACAGTTGCTGGCTCCGCCTCCGCTGACTCCGCCTCCCTAACCTCGGGGCTTGCAGTTTGTGGCTCCGCCCTGCTCGGCCCAGCAGGCGGCCCTTCACTCGTGATCTCTGCCTCCCCCGAGGACGGGACGTTCAAAGCGGGCGGCCACATCTCTGGGAGCCACACCGGTACTCTCTGTGCTCCCATAGCGGCTGGCCCCGCCTCCCCTAGCTCCTCCCTCCTATCTTCGGGACCTGCAGCTTGTGTGTCCACCCTGTGTGGATCTCTATCTGCAGCCCCCATTCCCTCCATATCGTAAACGGGACCGTTCCTCCGAAACCACCCGTCGTCATCACTATCCTCATCTGCACTATCCTCATCTGACTCGCGTACCCTGAATTCTTCCTCATCTAACCCCCAATTCCAGAAAAACGCTGCATGATCGTCCGGGATGTCCCTTCCCCTGATGCAAGCTGCTATGCCTGCCTGTGTGCCTTGTGGTCCTACCTGGGGCTGTGCTTTCCCACTGGCGGGATTTACCCCTGTAGTTTTCCCTTGCGCACCTGGCTGGTACAGTTTGCATTGGTTTACATCCTCATACTCCCGGCTTTTGGCTACCCTGTAGGCTGCTTTTATCTCTCTAAGCTGCCCTTCTAGCCTGAGCACGTCTAACTTTCCCATTGATCGGGCGTTCTCCCGCAGGGCCTGCTCTCTAAGCTGCCCTTCCAGCCCATCTATTTTCCCTATTAAGCGGGCGTTCTCCTCCCGCAAGGCCTGCTCTTTTAACCTGGCCTCCTCACCGCAGACCCCCTCCTGTGCGTGTCTTTTAAAAGGACACAGGTAGGCAGGCTGCGTGGGCTCTAGTCATTGGGTACTATTAGACGGTCCTGCGGCACCTACGGGGCCGGTAGCAACCGCCACCTGTCCACGTGCACTCAAGAGATTGCGCATGGCTCCTAACACTACTTCGATGTCGTCGGGAGGGGTGGGTGCATTAGCTTCCCTAGCCGGGACAGGCGCCTGGGCTCGGACCGCGGGATTTTTATCCTTGGAATCCTTCCAAGGGTTCCTGCAATGCTTGCGCCAGTGCCCTGTCTTCCCACACCCGTAACAAGCATTACCTGCCTGTGGGGCGCGATTACCCTCCTGATGCCACTCTCTTTGATACGGGGCTGCGGGTCGTACCTCATGTACTCTTCCCTTAAGGGGACGTGTTGCCATACCCCTTATATTGCGATAACCTAACGTGAGTCGATTCAAGACCGACTCTTCCGTAATGTTGGGGTCATTGGGATCAAACCATGCTTTTGCCTGCTCTCTGACGGCTGGCAAACTGTTGGCTACTATACACCTGAGCCAATGAGTTAAACTGGCACCGTCTATGCGGTGACGCGCTGGCGCGCCTGGGCAGCTATGCTGATATACTGGCCACAGCCTGCCGGCGAAAACCTTCGGGGGTTCTCCCTCCATCTGCACTGTCTGTCCCACTCTAACGAACGGACCTTCATCGTCCGCTCCCAACACTTCCAGGACCTCGTCCCTCAATTCCCCATAGGTATGATTTCCCCTTTTGCTCGCGTCTGAGAGACACTGTAGGACCGAGCTGTCTAATGAGAACAGCAGCATTTTTGCCTTTTCCACATCATCGCAGCCGTTAATGGCCGCGGTCTGCTCTACCTCCGTGAAGTGTACGAAAGGGTCGTCTGACTCAGACAGCTTCCGTACGTGACTGATCATAGCCCTCAGCTGGTGTGAGCTGTGTGGCAACACAAGCTGTCTGAGGAGATCCCCCGCTGCCCCATTGGCCACTACCTCGGGGACCTCCCCTTTTATTTCCACCACTTCCTTCCTTACCCAGGTTGCCGAATAGCTGGGTGGCGCGGAGGGCGCAGTGGCAAATACCTCCTCTGCTTTGTCTGGTAGGGATTTTGGGAATTCCCTACCCACCTGTGGCTGGTGTGCTGACGAGCGGATGAGGCACACCATGCCGTTTGCCTTATTCAGGGCCTCTCTTAGGTTCCCTATCTCCTTCTGGCAAACACTGTGGTCGGCTCCCTCATGCCTATCCTCGAGGGCCATCTTATATGCCGCCCTAACTCCCAGCAAGCTTTCTTCTTGAGTTCTTATCTGGGCAGCTTGGCGGCCACATCTTTCCTTTAACCTGCTCTCATTTAACTTTGCCTCAGTGACCTGGCACTCGAGATAATCTATCCTTGTTTTAAGGTGACTGGAGATTTCCTGGCTTTCTTGGTGCAACTCATTTAAATTCTTAATGAGCACTTCCCCTCCAGAAACCTTCTCATCCATTTCTCCCTCTAAATGACTGATTCGAGCTGTTAGCGCTGTAATGGTCTGGTTTGAAATCTGAACCTGCCTTTTGTAACACATAAGCCAGACTGCTTTCTCGAGTGTCTTTTTATGTTCTTTACTATCTGTCCACCTTTCGGCTGCCTCTAGCGGGCTTTTATCCGCTAACAATTCACTTATCCATTTCTTAGTTAGATTAACCTTTCCGAACACATAATCTGCTATCTTTTCCTGCATAACATTTCGTACAGTCATTCCAAAGTCTAACACATTACCCTCTCGCTGCCAGCCTCGTGCCGCGGTCGCCATTTTCTGTAAGGGATTCCTGACCCTGCGTGTCTCGCAGCCTGTGAGATTCACGCGGCTCTGTGCAGCCTGTATGTCAGTGCGGGTCTAGGCCTTGTTGCCTGTTCTGGTCTCCAGCCAGTCTGGGAACACTAGACACACCTGTGAGTGGTTCGAATCACTCGCCCTTACGGTTCTAGACACTGGACTTAGATGCGAGAGCAGTAATGGAGATGAAACTCATGTAGACTCGGTTGAATGGTACGAAATGGAAAATCTTTATTGCATAATACTTAAGATTACAAAATACATGTCATAAGCACAGATTAATGACAGTACAATCTTACACGCAGTTATGTAACTGATTTCAGGGAAACGAGGAATGAACGACACATCATAAATAGGGGCACACATTACAAGTATCCTTAATACTTAAACCCTCCCCTATCAATATCTATCCTAACTAGATTCGTAGGATTTCGAGACTCATGCTCACCACTCGTGATAACTCGGAGAATTTTAAAGTAAGGCACTCGGCTCGTTTCGCTGCAGTTCTTTCTTGTATTTTCGGGCGCGGTCGGGGTTTACTGACCGTGGCGGTACGTGGATTCTTCTCCTCTTCTTCTCGTCTCGTCTCGTAGTCAACAGAGTCCAGAGAAAAACAGAAGGCTGCTCGTCCAGCAGAGCGATACCCGAGGATCAGAATAGGAGAATAAAAGTTCAGCAGTCATCAGCGAGATCAATCAGTCAAGAGTCCAGCCCGAGTCAAGAGTCAGCAGAGATATGAGTCGAATCCAGAGAATAAGCCCTTGATGGACATTTGTTCACTATAGTTATAGTGCTGTGTTCCCTTATCTCCCACTCAAATCTTAATGTTTGTCCTTTGTGAAATGCTGGTGCACAAAACTCCCAGCATGGGGCGATTCTTTCCTTTAATGGGCTTCGGTAGCACCTTAAACTGGCCAAGTAGCCGTTAATGTTTTCCCCATTGTCGAGCCAGCTAGGAGTCTCCCTGACTGGGTTTGGGGCCTTCTCGAATACTGATATGTGTATTGCTGTGTCTGGATGGGCCTTCGATTGCCCATTACAATGGTCCTTACTTGTGCATGGAAAATGATTCCTGCACTTATATCTTTGCTATTGTGTCGAATGCAGACAGGTTGCATCCTGTCTTTATCAGTGTTTGCTGCGTATTAACCAATCTGATACTGAAATGTTTATTCGAACGCCATCTTGTCTGCCCACTGTATTCTGGAAGCTTCTGCCACGATGCTTGGCGGCCATTTTACAGGCTGCTTGTGTCCACTTTGAAAACCTGGCAGCATTCTGCTGAAATAAAAGCTGTTTGAACGAAACTCTGTGTTTTCTCCTTATTAATAAAATCGCGATATATTGCGAATTCTACACACCTCCCCCAGAACTGGTCCCAATGTCTCAGAAGTCTAAAGTGCTCCAACAACAACAACAACAACAAAAACAACTTGTATTTATAGAGTGCCTTTAAAACAGTAAAACGTCCCAAGACGCTTCACAAGAGTATTAAAGAGAGAAAAATTGACACCGAGCCACATAAAGAAAAATTAGGGCAGATGTCCAAAAGCTTGGTCAAAGAGATAGGTTTTAAGGAGTGTCTTAAAGGAGGAAAGAGAGGTAGAGAGGCGGAGAGGTTTAGAGTCACAGGGGGAGAAATTCAGTATCGCCCCGTTTGGGGCGCAATTATCGGCCGGGCACAAAGTTTAGCGCCTGCCGCTAATTATCGCTTCCGACTGCAAACTTGGTTTTATCGCCCCTGGAGGTGATTGGAGCGCTAAATCAGGCGCTGCACGCCTGTCTTAAGGCGCAAAGGCCGAGGAGCGAGGCGTTAGCTCAGAGCGCAGGCGCAGCATAGGTGATGTCAGTTAGCGATGGAACACAGACACACTGGCGCTGGCCAGTTCTTAAAGGAGAGGGTCGATCTTGCTCTCCAGCCACACACTGCTCATTGGAGCCTTGAATCTCGGCCTGGAGAGACCTGTGCCTAAATTTTCCAGCCAAGGACGATGGAGAGGGTGAGAGAATGAGCTCAGCGCTTCAGCGAGCGGGCCTTGGAGGCTCTGGTTGGCGCGGTGGAGCGCAGAAGATCTATACTCTTCCCTGAGAGTGGCAGGAGGCCTTTGCCGTGCGAGTACAGAAGAGTGTGGAGGAAGGTGGCTCAGCACGTCTCCTCCAGGAGCATGGTGCCCAGGACCCATACTCAATGTCGCAAAAAGTTCAATGACCTCACTCGGGTCGTCAGGGTGAGTGGCTTTTTTTCAATACCTCTCCATCCCTCCATCTCAACCTCACTCTATGGCCAGAGGGTCTTAAAACCCCAATGCCCAACACTCCACCAACACCTATGGCCCTCTCATGAAACACACACGCACATTCCACACCTTGTATACATTAAAGGCTATTCAACTATGGGAGGCACATCAGGCAAGACTATGGCTGTATATTTACTCAGACGCCATCCTTTTTCTTGCAGGCCAATCTATCTCATAACAGGAGACAGCAGCAATGGACGGGTGGAGGGCGGCCTCAGCTGCAACCCCTCAGCGATCTTGAGGTGCGCGTCCACAGGATTGTGGCGAGCCAGGTGATCGGTCCCGTTGCCCCTGGAGAGGCCGACCCCGTTCTGGACAGCAATGGTAAGGTCATCACCTTTCTCTCCTCTCTCATTCCACTTGTCCCTCACAACACCTGCCTTTGACACTTTCAATCCAACTTACTAAATTGCTCCACTCCTTCCTCCCTTACTGCCCCCCTGTCCTCATGCTAAAGCCACTCTTGCACCTCCCTGCTTTCAGATGGGAGCGAAGCCGCAGGCGAGGAGGAATAGGAAGCTGGAGCATCAGCGCCACCCTCTCCTGAGGAAGCCCATGCCCACACTGGGACCGCGTCTTCCCTGGAGGGGAGCAGGGGGAAAGGGTCTGATGAAGGTGAAGCTCCAGGACCCAGCGGACTGCAACAACGCGATGTGGCTAGGGAAGCTCGGGGGCCTTCTCCCCGGAGGGAGAGTAGGCCAGCAAGTCCTACTGCACTGGACGCAGAGGAGGAGCAGGTCATCGCTGAAATGAACACCCAGGCGGTGGACATGCACACTCAGCTCATGGGTGCAGTGGGAAGGGTGCCCGAAAGCACTGATGCACTGGCAAGGAGTGTGGAGCACTACTCTGTAGCACAGGCGGATGCCACACAAATGCTTAGTGCTGTAATTCAGTCACATGCTGACGTGATCCAATCTCAGGCTGGTCTCATGCAGTCTCAGATTGAGGCCACGCAAGCACTGACTGCTGCCATCGTCGCTGGTTCGGACACATTTCCCCGGTGCTCTCACCGCGCCGCAGCAGACCAGCAATCTGTGCTCCAGCAGATTGCTCCGGATGCTGAGTTGCTGCCCCGTGGGAGTGCCAGTATGTCGGTTGAGCAGGGAGTTGCTGTCCTCTCTCAAGATGACAGCATTCCTGCTGCCACCACTGTCACTTCCCCATTGCACTTGCTACTGCCTGTAGCCCAGACTGCTGCCGCCCATGCAGAGTTGGTGCAGTCTGCAGTCGGGCCCTCCAGGCCCAGAGCTGGTCGAGGCCGTCCTTCAAGGGCATCTGTAGTCACAGGTTCTGACATTCAGCAGCCTTCCACCAGCCTTGCTGTAGCCACTGGGGCTCCATTATGGAGGTGCAGTAGGGTGGGAAGGGGGGAAGTGCGCAAGGGAAGGAGATCACACTAGAAGGGCAAAAAGTAGGAGGTGTGATGAAATGTTGGGAATGTTTTTATTAAAGGCTGAGGTTCGTGTTAAAACTTTTGTTTAGTGTTTTGGACATTATCTCCAGGTTGTGAGAACCAGTTATGTTAATTCATGATTTTTTGTGTTTGTTTCTATTAGTTTGTCATGAAGAAATGACACACACAGAGTTTGTAAAATAAAAAAGATTTTGTATTCAAAATGTACAGGTTTGGCCTTTGGAATCATTGCTGCCTTGGCCGGCTTTGGGGTTGCGGGTTGCTTTCCATCATGTTGTTCTCCATGCCAGAAGCCATTTCCTGAGTAGGGGTCTAGAAGCGGCTTGTTATCAGTCGTTGACGGACGGCCCTTGCAGTTTCAACATTGTGGGCCTCCCTCCCACCTTGGTGCTGCTGTTGATCATCCTCCTCCTCTTCCTCCAACTCTTCCTCCTCCTCTGGTGGTGCACCAAGGCCTGGTGGCATTGGCTGGGTCCTGACGATTGCCAGGTTATGAAGAATGCAGCACATAACTATGAAGAGGGAGACTCGCTCAGGTGAGTACTGCAGGGCTCCTCCTGAGTGGTCCAGACAGCGGAACCGTTGCTTGAGCACGATGTTCCTGGTGGCGAGATGGCTCTCATTGTACCGCAGCTGAGCAGGGGTGTTGGGGTTACGGAGCGGTGTCATCAGCCAGGTGCAGAGTGGATAACCCTTGTCCCCGGGGAGCCAACCATTTGGCTGATGCGGTGCCTGGAAAAGTTCTGGCACACCAGTCTGGCACAGGATGTAAGCACCGTGGCTACTCCCAGGATAGCGGGCATTGACAGCGAGTATCAGCTGTCTGTGGTCACAGACCAACTGGACATTTAAGGAGTGGAACCCCTTGCGGTTTCGGAAAACCTCTGCATTCTCATGTGGTGCCCGCAATGCCACATGTGTGCAGTCAATGGTGCCCTGCACCATGGGGAAGCCCGCTATCCTCACAAAGCCCAATGCGTGTTCATGCTGTTTGGCCCGGGTCATCGGGAAAGAGATGTACTGGCGTCTCCTTATATAGAGGGCATTTGTGACCTGCCGGATACAGCAATGGACCGCGAACTGGGAGATATTGGCGATGTCCCCAGTAGCTGCTTGAAAGGAGCCGGTGGCATAAACATTCAGAGCCACTGTGACCTTCACTGCCACCGACAGAGACGTCTTGGTCCTCAGTTGAGGCTGCAGATCTGGTTGCAGCAGATGGCAGAGCTCAGTGACCACCTTCTTGCTGAAGCGCAGCCTGCGCAAACACTGCTCCTCAGACAAATGAAAGTATGAGATTTGTTCCCGGAATACCCTGGGAGGGTAAGGTCTCCTGTGCAGAGGCCTGTTGGCCCTACTCCGTCTGGTCATGATTGCCACTCTCTCTCTGCATCTATGTTGCCTCCGATTCTGCAGGCGCAGGACGATGCCCCGAATCAGTGCAGCCCCCACTGTCTCTTGACAATCGATGTAATGAAGGTCAAATCCAAAAGAACCTTCAAAGTGATGCTCAGTAGCCAAAACTATTTCACACAGCATTGACTCTATGCAGAAGTCTCTGTCTCTCTCTCTCTCTCTCAGAATCTCTCTCTCTCTGTCAGAAAGAGTGGTGCAAAAATGTCTACCACAAAAAAAGGCAGGAAGAGTGTGCCTTTAAATAGCACTGGGGAGCCCCTCACCGACTGGAAAATGTTCCAGTCTCCCTGTCCTTGCTTGCGGCAGGCGGAAAGGAGGGGGGTGCCACTCAATATCCGGTCCAGGATGCCACCAGGGTGTTGAACTCTCGACTGACGTCACGATCTGCGGGTGCAGGAGATCGGGGCGGTAGACTTTTGTGCTGCCGCAAAAACTCTAGTCAATTTCGCGAGCGGTGCAAACATCGCTGCACCCGGCACTAGTTGCTTTGCTAATGGGAGGTGCAAAGCAACCAAATTTTTCCCCCATAGAGTCATAGGGCTAGATATTACCTTTCGATGCGGCCTAGGGGCGGGACAGCTGCTTTTCGGGTTCCGATCCCGCCCCCAACGGAGTCCGATGCACAGACGCTATTTGCCGTCAATTGGCCTTGTTAAGCCCGCCCTGCGGGCTTGCCGGCCGATTAAGAGAAAGCCAGTGTCAGATGACGTCAGTTGATGATGCGTCATCTGCTGGTTTTCTTAAAGGGGCCACACACAATTTTATTTTGACAAGTGATTTTTCAGTGTTTGACAGCATTGAGGTGCTGCAAACACTGACAATCACTGTACAAAGGTGAGCCCTTGCACCCAGACTCTCCAGTGACTCCCTCCTTAGGCTAGAACAGATGGCAGCTGCAGGTGAGGATACAGAGGTTCTCCCAATGAGGTGGGACTACAAAAACACTTCAAAGCTTGTTACCTACATAAAAGTCTAAATACATTAAAAATGATTTTCCCAACATTTTCTTACCTCTGAAACTCACCAGTGTACCATTGAATCCCTCACACCACTTCTGCAGCTGTCATCAATGAAGAAACATTACAGTAGACCCACAGCACGCCACACTTACAAAATCGAGGCATTGCTTAACCGGAAGCCAATGAAGCTCAGCAAAATGGGTGATGGGGGAACGGGACTTGGTGCGAGTTAGGACACGTTGAGCCGAGTTTTGGATGACCTCAAGTTTATGTAGGGTAGAACGTGGGAGGCCAGCCAGGAGTGCATTGGAATAGTCAAATCTAGAGTTAACAAAGGCATGGATGAGGGTATCAGCAGTGGATGAGCTGAGGCAAGGGCAGAGATGGATGATGTTATGGAGGTGGGAATAGGCGGTCTTAGTTATGCCACGGATATGTGGTCGGAAGCTCATTTCAGGGTCAAATATAACACCAAGGTTGCGAAGAGTGTGATCAGCCTCAGACAGGGAGAGGGATGGAGTCAGTGGCTAGGGAACAGAGTTTGTGGTGGGGACCGAAAACAATGGCTTTGGTCTTCCCAATATTTAATTGGAGAAAATTTCTGCTCATCCAAAACTGGATGCTGGACAAGCAGTCTGACAATTTAGAGACCGTGGAGGGGTCAAGAGAAGTGGTGATGAGGTAGAACCGGGTGTCATCAGCGTACATGTGGAAACTCCCCCCTGCACTATCTCTACAGACACGCATTCATCTGCTCTATCCTCCTATTTCTGTACTCACTAGTGCATGGACCAGGAGTAATTTGGAGATTACTACCTTTGAGGTCCTGCTCATTAATTTCTTTCCTAGCTCCCTAAAATCTGCCTGTAGGACCTCATCCCTCTTTCTACCTATGTCATTGGTACCGATATGGACCATGACCTCTGGCTGTTCACCCACCCCCCTCAAAAGTCCTGCAGCCGCTCAGTGACATCCTTGACCCTGGCACCAAGGAGGCAACATACCATCCTGGAGTCACGTCTACGGCCGCAGAAACACCTGCCTGCTCCCCTAACTATTGAATCCCCTACCACTATTGCTTTCCTGACCTTCCTCCTCACCCCCAGTACAGCTGAGCCACCCATGATGCCGTGGCTTTGGCTCTAGCTGTACTCCCCAGAGTAACCATCACCCTCACCAGTATTCAGATACTGGATAGAGAGTGAGGTGCACTCAGGGGACTCCTGCACTACCTGCCTGGTCCTCCTTGCCTGCGGTCACCCATTTCCTCTCTGTCTGCAAATTCTTCAGCTGCGGGGTGACCACCTCCTGAAACGTGCTATCCACGTAGCTCTCAGCCTCGCGGATGCACCGCAGTGACACCAGCCGCTGCTCAAGTTCCGAAACCCCGAGCTCGAGCTCCTCCAGCTGACGACACTTCCTGCACATGTGGTTGTCCAGGACAGGGGAAGTGTTCTGGACTTCCCACATGGCACAGGATGTGCATTCGACGGGACTGAGGTGCCCTGCCATGCCATTACTTATTAGACTACTAACTAAACTTTTTAGTTTAACCCATTGCCCTAACTTAGAGAGAAAAAAAGACAAAATTATTTATTCAAGTTGAACAAGAACCACTGAGATAATAAAAACAAAGAAC
The DNA here is from genome assembly GCA_030390025.1 of Squalus acanthias. NCBI lineage: Eukaryota > Metazoa > Chordata > Chondrichthyes > Squaliformes > Squalidae > Squalus > Squalus acanthias. Next base: position 102,174,770 of record CM059426.1, on the reverse strand, counting down.
TTAAATGTTAGATTTCTAGATACTTAACCTATGCCGTGACCGCTCGGGAGGAGCCCTCCAGTACTCAGCAGAACGGGTGTCCCATTTCGTGGTGATCTGCTGCATGCTTTACAACTTCGCCATCATCAGGGATTGCGGGACCACCTCAGGAAGAGGACGAGGGAGAGGAGGAGGAGGAAGAAGAGGAATAGGAGCAGTAGGAAGAGGAAGAGAAGAACGAGGAGGCAGGGAGGATGCAGGCAGCAAATCCCCCTTTGGAACAGACTGTCCATGAATGCCTCATCAGACTCAGATTCCATTGAATGAAACCCAGGATCCCCGTTGCTCGCCACATCCTCATCATAGACATTCCCATCATATCACAGAATATCACAATGTCCTCCAGAGCACAATGTTGAAATGAGGGCCACTAGAAAAGAAATATTCCAAACAAAATTAATAAATTTATCAATGTTCAATTTACATTACAATATCAACTAATCACCCTTGTGCAATCACTTAGTGCCTGTCGTTCGGGTGCCCTTTCCTACTCTGGTGCTCCTGCGCATTGCTCCCCCAGTGGCTGCAGCATGGCTGGTGGAAGGCTGCTGAGTTTCCATGGGGAAGACTTCAGATGGCCTTGCAGGACGAGCTCGACTAGCTGTGGACCTAGAAGGCCCGGCTGTAGACTGCACCACCTCGGCATGGGCGGTAGCAGTCTGGGCTGGCTGGCTGACCGGCAGAGGCAATGGCAATGGCTGAGTTGCAGTGGTGGGAATAGGAATGCTGTCATCCAGAGAGAGGACAGCAGGTTCCTGCTCCACAGACCCACTGTCACTCCCCCAGGGTGACGCCTCAGCTTTCCTTGTAATCTGTTGAAGGACAGATTGCTGGCCTGCTGCGGCACCCTGCAAGCCCCATTTGACACACTAAACCCAGCCATGATGGCATCAGTCTGAGCTTGAGTGGCAGCAAGCTGAGACTACAGGAGAGCAGTCTGTTCTTCAACTGCAGCACTGAGATGTTGGGTTGCTTCCGCCTGTGCTGCAATGGAAGCTGCGATGTCGCCCATCACATGCAGCATCATGCCTTGGTCGACAAGTCTCTTCTGGAGTTGTCCATCATTTCCTGCCTGGAAATCATGGGCTCCAAGCTCTTCACAGAGTCCTGGCCAATGTTGGAGCCGGACTCCTCCATGCTCCTTGACATTGCCAAGAGGCTCTCTGGCAGGTTTGCCATTGCACCTAGCATTTTGGTGTGTATGGCCATCACCCTTCTTCTGAAGGCCACCCCATCGAGGTCATCATCTGAATCGTGTGCAGCAGAACCCGCGCGTGAACTCGCCCTCTGGGGAGATGGCCCCCAAGCTACCCTCTCCCCCTGGCCTTGTTGCAGCCCACTCATGCCCAGTGCCTCAGCATGTGCTGATCCCACATCTATACTACCCTCTAGTTTCGAGCTGGTGTCTGCGAGTGTCAGATGCAGTATTGGTGTGTCTTCTTCTTCTTCTTCACTCTCCTCCATTACTTCAGGGACAGACTCTGCGGGTGGCAGATCTTGATCATCTGAAAGCAAAAGGAGTCGGGTTATGGTGAGGGGAGTAGGGAAAGCAAGATATCTATGCATTCAGCAGCAGCAGCTTGTAAGTAAGAAGAGATTGTGTGTTGAGGGGGAAGTGGAATGTGAGAAGAAGGATTAGGAATGAGCATACCGTTATCCTTATCGTTACTAACTTGATTGATTTTTTTGATGATGTAACAGAGAGGGTTGATGAGGGTAATGCAGTTGACGTGATGTACATAGACTGCCAAAAGGCGTTTGATAAAGTGCCACATAATAGGCTTGCCAGCAAAGTTGAAGCCATGGAATAAAAGGGACAGAGGCAGCATGGATACGAAATTGGCTAAGTGGCAGGAAACAGAGAGTAGTGGTGAACGGTTGTTTTTTGGACTGGAGGAAGGTACACAGTGGTGTTCCCCAGGGGTCGGTACTAGGACCACTGCTTTTCTTGATATATATTAATGACTTGGACGTGGGTGTACAGGGTACAATTTCAAAATTTGCAGATGACACAAAACTTGGAAGTATAGTGAACAGTGAGGAGGATAGTGATAGACTTCAAGAAGACATAGACATGCTGGTGGAACGGCGGACACATGGCAGATCAAATTTAATGCAGAAAAGTGCAAAGTGATACATTTTGGTAGGAAGAATGAGGAGAGGCAATATAAACTAAAGGGTACAATTCTAAAAGGGGTGCATGAAAAGAGAGACCTGGGGGTATATGTGCACAAATTGTTAAAGGTGGCAGGGCAGGTTGAGAAAGTGGTTAAAAAAGCATACGGGATCCTGGGCTTCATAAATAGAGGCATAGAGTACAAAAGCAAGGAAGTTATGATGAACCTTTACAAAACACTGGTTCGGCCTCAACTGGAGTATTGTGTCCAATTCTGGGCACCACTCTTTAGGAAGGATGTGAAGGCCTTAGAGAGGGTGCAGAAAAAAATTACGAGAATGGTTCCAGGGATGAGGGACTTCAGTTATGTGGATAGACTGGAGAAGCTGGGGTTGTTCTCCTTAGAGCAGAGAAGGTTGTGAGGAGATTTGATAATGGTGCTCAAAATCATGAGGAGTCTAGACAGAGTAGATAGAGAGAAACTGTTCCCATTGGCAGAAGGGTCAAAAACCAGAGGACACAGATTTAAGGTGATTGGCAGAAGAACCAAAGTTGACATGAGGAAAAGCTTTTTTACTCAGGGAGTGGTTAGAATCTGGAATGCACTGCCTGAAAGGGTGGTGGATGCAGATTCAATCATGGCTTTCAAAAGGGAATTGGATAAGTACCTGAAGGAAAAAAAATTGCTGGGCTACGGGGCAAGGGCAGGGGAGTAAGACTAGCTCAATTGCTCTTGTAGAGAGCCGGCACAGGCTCGATGAGCCAAATGGCCTCCTTCTGTGCTGTAACCATTCTATGATTCTATGAATGTCCTCAAGGGCTTCAACTTTGCCCATTGCCATGGCCTCGGTGATTTCCCTTCCAATGATGTCGAGCACGCTCTCATCCAGTTGGCTCAAGGCCTGTATTGCAGCTTGGCCACCTCCCGTCAGCCGCTGTCCGTGGCAATTGTGAACCACCTTGGTCTGCAAGAGAAAGGGAAGTGTGTCAGTGAGTGTGGTGCAATGTGTTTGGGTGATGTGCCTGTCATAGCTGAATAGCTGTCAGTGTGTGCAAGGTATGAGATGTGCATGTGAGTCTTGCATCAGTGATAAGCGTGTGAGGGTGAAGTGAAACTATGATTGTGAGGTATGAATGGTGATTGCTAGAGATTGTTGGTGGGTGAGTGCTGGGGGTGTGGTGCATTGAGCAGTGTGTGAGCCTTGTGGTGCAGATAGTAGGATTGGCATTTGTTGAAGCCTTCACTCACCTTGACTTGCTGTGTGAGGTCATTAAACTTCTTGCGGCACTGGATCTATGTTCTCGGTACCACACTGTTGGCCATCACGTACCCAGCTAGCTCTTACTAGTGCCTTCTCAACGTATGGACGGGAACAAGATAGTCCGCCTCCTCTCCATGGCCAGTACCAATGCCTCCAGAGATCTGATCACCTTCTGGTTCATTCTCTTTGCTGGTGCTCAGCCACGTGTTCCAACTTCAACTGCGATTCCAATTCGAGCTCCAACTAAAATGACAATGAGGTGCTGCTGCATCAAAGCACCTCCCCTTTAAGTAGTGGAGAGAGACTAGGCCAAACATTACTGGCCGTTAGACTGCACCCAATATTGGCCCACCTGTTGATCGGTAAGCCAATCAGCAGTGCATTTAGCGCTGAGATCAGCACTACAATCATGTAAGTGAGCAGGCAACACAAATTTTCCGTGCTGCCTGGACCATGTTGAACCGACGCAGCTAAATAGCATTGGGCCATTACACCATTTTCGGGCCATATCCAATTTTTAGGCCTTTGATTCTTATTTTGAATCTGAATGTGGTCCATCAATGTCAAATAATACCTAAAAAAAACGCATGGCAGTTCAAGAAGTAAGCGCTAGCTTTTACCATAATTATTCCCAGACTATTTACAATGACAGGAAACATTTTAATGTCACAGGATAGATATTTTAGTATGATTTTATTTAATCAGTTCTGACACATTTGTAAACATAATCCAATAGAATTCACCATTTGGCATTTCTAAAGTAATAAATAATTTAAGCACAATCACTTGGCCAGGAAGTACTGTGTGAATTCCTTATAGAAAACAAGGAATAAATAATAAATAGGTAAAATAAAGTTACAAGTCAGCTAACAAAGTTGAGGGGCTTAGATAATGTAACCATCAATAAATCTGAGTTATTTATTAAACCAGCTGAACCTGAAGACTTTATTAACTTTTATTCCTTCCACACTATCTGGCTTTATTTTTTTTGCATTAGAGGGCAGAAGGCCTGTCAGAAGCCCCCTCTTGTGAACAGCATTGATGGTGTAGCTGCAGAGATGGGCACCTCCTGGCTGATGGAAGAAATGCGATGGCAGCAAGTACCAAGATACAAATAAGAAGCCAAGGGAATAATTTCATGATAATTTTTCCTTTGCTACTATTCTTGTTACAGGCGCATAATTAATTTTAGAGCAGCTCTGGGCTTTTGAGTGCTGCATTAACTAAAACATAAACCAGTTTAAGTTTTAACTTACAGAAAGCTGCTCTGTTGGAATTTGATTATTAAATTAATTCCCTCTGTACTCATCAACAGTGGTACCTGACACTTGCTTCTCTGTTTAGATGTCCACTATGCAGAATTTTAGCACATAAATTCTTAGTCGAGGATAAAGGAGAAAGATCGTAACCAAATATGTTAATGATCTGAGCAAGGACACCAAGGAGATAAAATAGACCTTGTATGTAGATGAATTTAAAATACAAAAAATGTATCAGGTGTTTAATTATAACAATCTCCTGGTTTGAGAGGTTCAAATCCTTTCAAATCCAACAATTTCTGCTCATTAGTACAGAGACATAATCAACTGCTTAGGCCTTTACTTCCTTGCTCCAGAGGCCTGCTTGAATGTAAAGCAGGGACTGTCACTCAGCTAATTTGAAAAGTAATGTGTATGATGGCACATTGAGACACAGAATTTAGGATTTCTTAGGCAATCATCTCTTTATGTTAATTGTCTAATCTGTACTTTTGGACCTGGTGCTATGCCAACATTTCTGGCGCAGTGATGCTAAGAGAGCTGTAGTGGGAGGATACAAGATCACTTCCTCGTAGGGTTACCAACCCTCCAGGATTGCCCTGGAGTCTCCAGGAATTACAGATTAATCTCCTGGATACTGTTGTGAGCAATCTGGGAGAAAAATCACAGGAGCATTAAAAGAAAATGCGTGCTTTTCTCAGTTTATTTGAACACTTTAGTTTATTAGTTATTTAAACATTGGAGAGAGGGAGGAGCTGGTTGACTGGGCGTGTAGATTGGAATTGGGTTGTCATGTGATGACCAGGAGTACGTCCAACCAGAGTTGGCAGCCTTATCTCCTAGAGGTAATTTTATTTCACTATCCTTCTTACCAGTGGTGCTATGCATGCTTTCCAAATTTATCTATTTTCAAAAATATTTTTTAAAACCCTGGTGCCACACTGAGCCCATTTTCATATTCTGATAGGCATCAAAGCTGGCATGCAGTATTCCTTACAGGTACTTGGGGCTGCTATGTCTATTCCCTCCCATCTCCAGATGCCAGTCTCTAATTATCTCCCATCCTCAGGAACCTGTCCCAGTCCCTTACTTTGTCCTGAACCCCTCCCATCACCCCCACCACCCTCCCCCCTCCACACTTCCCCCAGCCCCTTCCAGCTCAAGTACCAGTTCTAAGATTCTCTCTGACCCACACATACTGCAGCCTGCTATTGGATGATCTCTGCTTCTCCCCATCCTGCCCCTGTACCCACCAGTGACCCAGTACATGTTAGTGACCATAGTGTCACATGCCTTGGCTTTAAAAGATGTAAAAGGTACAAGTTGAGAAAGTTACTAAAAGGATACGTGTGAGAGACATACAGAAAGAATGGGAGACATACAAGTGAGGAAGGAGACAAACAGATGAGGAGCGTAACAGAAACAGGAAGACAGAGAAATACGGAGACAACAATAAGAGAAAGTGAGAGTCATACAGTGAGAGGGAGAAATAATTCGAGTGGAAAAGAAGTAGAGAGACAGTTGCAGCAAGAGAGAGAGACACACAGCGATAGGTTTTCATCTTTACCATCTGGGCATTAAGCAACACCCGAGTGGGGCACAGTAAGAAAAATCTGGCGTGGAGGATAGCAAGGCTGCTTACAGATTACGTTGGATTTTTCTTCCATTAATTTCAATGGAAGGAAAATCAGGTGGATTCTATTATTGGGATGCAAATCTCCCTGACAGATTTTCCATTCTGCACTCCAGAAGACGATGCTTAACAGCCAGGTGGTAAAGGTAAAAATATACCGCATAGTTGTTTATTTATGTCTATGAGCAATGATGCAGGGGATCAAATATATGTATAATGGCCCAGAATTTGGGGTCAGCAGCGAAGCAAAGGTGTTCGCTGCTGGCCCCGAAGTAAGCTTCGCACAAAGATCTCGCCAAATCTGTGTCGAGAAGTTCAGGTTTTCTAACCTTCAATTCAATTCAACAGAGTTTAGTGGGAATCCCCTATTGTGAGCTGCTGTGACGTCAACAAGCTGTCTAAGCATCCAATCAAAATGCAGAATTCTCACAGACAGCGAGCAAGGAAATGGGTAAGCTCTTAAAATTCTTAGGGCTAAAAATTTGTGGCCGCCATGAGAGTTGCCGGTGTCACTTTCAGGGTTAATGGCCGCTGAAAATGGAAGAAGCGCTACAAGAGAAAAATTCACGCTGGGGGCTAACGATTTTTAGCCGCGTGCTAACTTACCATGTAACGCCCTCCTGGTGGCGTTATTGCAGGCATCGGAGGTGAAGTTGCCGTCCAGAAGCGGCGTTCCAGCTTCCAACAGCCTCTGGAAGCGAGGCAATGAGCTCGCTATGCATTGTGGGAAATTTAAAATGCAATGCATTAAAAGGCCTTCTGAAATAATAAAAATTGGAAAATAAAAATGAAGTAAAAAAATGCAGTTTTCAGCCCTTACTTCCTTTTTTAAAAAAAAATTAACATTGAAAAGAATTCCCAAATGGGAGTCTTCAGCTCTTAAAGCTAAATTCCCTCCTGCACCTAAAAAAATGGGAACAGTGCTTCAGGACTAAAACAAATGGCTCAGCAAGCCAAGGAAGGGGCACCCAGGGTCTTGCACGCAGCACTCCAGCTTTGTGCAGGGGGTCAACACTGCAAGAGAGGTCCTCTACCCACAGGGGCCACGAGGCCCTCCAGAAAGAATGATGGGGGACCAGATCACCGAGGCCGTCATTGGCAGCAGTGTCGCCCCCACCACCTGGCTCCAGTGCCCAAAGAAGCTTCATGACCTCAGACCACTGGTCAAGGTCAGTGAATGCATCTTCAAAAGCCGTCTCCTACCAACTGCACCACTAGCCTCACACACATCTCAATGCACGACTTCTCCCCCCCCACAATCACTCACCTACCAACAATCTGTACCAATGATGAGGCACACCTCCCATTCCTAGCTTCACCTCACCCCCTTGGAGGAGACGGTGCTGGCCACTCTTGGCAGGAGCATGGCTGAGCCCTTGGCCAACGGCAGGGCTGCAAGGATGCAAGATGCTGGTATCCTCGTACATTATCCTCCTTCTCGCATGCACCTCTTGCTTTCTCGCCCTCCCCTCACCACAACTCCACCCTCGTGTCTTCCTCATTTTACACACCCAAGAAATGCAGCCTGCCCAGCCAGTGGTTGACCAAGAAGAGAGAGAGGAGAGTAAACAAGAAGAAGAAGAAGATGAAGCAGAGAAAGAAGAAGAAGAAATAAGACCATTCGCAGAGTTCCCCATAGAAAGACAGCAGCCTTCCACCAGCCATGCTGTAGCCACTGTGGTAGCACTGCGTGACATCAGTGGTATAGGCAAAGACACACACAAGACTCTCACTAAGAGAATGTATAAGGGTGATGAGTTGATTTCTTGATGTCATATTGGATGGATAGATGTATAAAGTTGGATTGGTAAGTTTGCTTTGTGGTGGCTTTCATTTCAGCATTGTGGCCAAGAGGACGCTGTGATGGTAAGGTGTGGGACAAATGTTGAAAGGGGAATTGGGGTTGTGGTCACTGGTACCGCAGGCGGATGATTCCATCCCGGATATCCTGGCCAGAAAGGGGCTGTCTGGGTTGCATCCTTCCTTCTGTTTCCTCCTCTTTGGCTTCTTCCTCTTCTGTGTCTTCCTCTTTCCTCTGCGAGCGGATGCTGTAAATCTGAAATGACAGCATAAAATGCTGGAAATACTCAGCAGGTCAGGCAGCATCTCAACCTGAGACGTGAACTATGTTTCTCTCTCCATGGATGTTGGCTGACCTGTTGAGCATTTGCAGCATTTTCTGCAGCAGCACTCCCTACACACTTTAACATTTTTTAACATGTATTGCAGCAAGCCACTACTTCAATAAAATTCAAAAAAATTCCAGTCCAAAAGCTTAAATGCAAACTTGCCTGAAAGATGTGTGTGTCCCTTTAAGAGGCACTGACAGTGCCTCTGTCAGTCTGCTGCACACTAGGTTTACATGGCGAGCTTAGTATCCAGTGCTGAATTCAGCGCAAAGGTTCAAGTTCACCGAGGTGACATTAAGTCGACGTTGCATGCCAACTGACGTCACCTCTCCCTCATTTAAATCTGCAGGGCGATCGATGTTACCGTTAGCGCTGCCAGGCCTTGGAAAATGGCGGACACCGTGGGACTCACCACCTTTTGACTGGTAAAAATGTTAGAGAGAACAAAACAAAGAATGGGGCTCTCACATGGGGAGAAGGCAAACCTCGAATGAAGATGAACAAACTTTTTTAAAAAATTAAATTTTTAAAAAAGTTTCTTAATAATTTTAACTTATATTAAAATGGATAAATTTCACACTGCACAAAATTAAAATTAGTTTTTCAGGCCCACGACCTTTGTTTAGCAGTCAAGATGCTGTTAAACCCCTAGTTACACCTAATCCCTTTGGGTCTAACTTTTAGTGGGGAATTTAACAGCGCACTTACTGCGGAGGGGCCCGAGGTTTTCTTCAGTTGCCCTGATTTGAGTGATTACACAGATTGCCGGCTGTGTGTGTGTGGGGTGGGGTTGGGGGGAGGCAGTGCACAACGCAGTCAGTGTCGGAGCAGTGAATGACAGACCACAACTTCGGGATTTCCATGCGCCAAAAGCCAAAGTGGCGGACAGTTTCAAAGGCGCAATAACGGCGAACACTGCCAGTTCGCCATCATCCAGACCGCAAATTCTGGGCCTATATATATATATATGTGTGTGTGTGTATTCGTTGGAATTTGCGCATTTGACTTGGGATTTTGATTACGTACCAGTACCTAAGTCATCTCAAAACATTAAATAAATATATTAAATAAAAATAGTTCTGTTAAGAAGGAAAGTACCTCTAACCAGCAATCCCATTAGGATTTGAAAAGTTAAGCAGTAAGTCAAATCCTCTATAAAAAAGGTTAAGTATAAGATGGCAGAAGGTAATTGCTTATCGGTTTAATTAATTAGGAACTTACAACTCAATGGTAAATGTGCAAATGTAGCAAAAAAATAAAATCTTTGAATTATGCTCTAATGTTTTAATCACATCCTTGCTCTGCAACAGTTGAAATTCTGTACGGTATAGTATTCAGGTTATAGACATGCTGAGATTATAGAGATTTTTTTTAAAAAACTTAAATGAAATCCAAGTCTATATTTTTATAAGCGCTACGAAATAATTACAGTTCTAAGTTTAGTTGAATTTTGTATCCAATTTTTCCTTCATAGCAAAAAACAATATCAAAGTCTTGGGGGAAAATGGTAAATTTTGTGCTGATACAGTTGAGAGATATTGCTGGGATACAGAACAAATTTCTGCAATTTTTAACCAGTGTCAGTGTCAAGCACTCTCACGTCTTCTACAATAGCTCCAGGATTGAATCAGATATGGGCAAAGCTCCTTCTACATTTTCTCACAATCTGTCTTAACACATCCACTATGACATTTCTGTCGCTAATGCCAGTCAGCTTATTCTGTGTCATTTAATCACGATGGGCACTTTTGTGCTAACTTCCTGTGACCGCTAGAAACTGAGCTAAGGCTGCCCCATATCAATTTATATCGGTCACATGTAGTTGCACTGAGGGAGCTGGAAATGAGAGACTTACACAAAACAATAGGGACGATATTAACGCAGAGACGGGATTTGAGCGGGTGAGGGTGATAGCGGGCGCAAAACGCTGAAGATTATTGGACGCATGGGAATGTCCGATTTCAACAGGGATGCATCATTATCGTTTTACTCCTGAGTTTCGCGCCTTCAATGCACGTGAGTGGGTATAATGCACACCCACATGGCGCAAAGTCACCTCGACTATTTAATGGGCCAATGTACAGATGGAATTTGGAAGAGTTGGGACCATTGTGGAAGGGAGAGAAAAATTTAGAGATGGAGTCAGGAAGGGCAAAGGCTGTGCCCTGGTTCAATAAGGCATCACTTGATGTACTGCCGGGTGCAGTGAGGGCTGGGAAGGAGGTGCCATTGCCCAGGAATGGCAAGAAGAAACCTGTTGCTGTGACAAAGAAGGTGTGGCTAGCGATGCCTGAGGAGGTTAGCAGCATGAGTATAATGCTCCATAACTGGATTTATTGCAGCAAGCGGTTTAGTGACCTAACCAGGTCAGGAAAGGTGAGCACAGTTGCAGATTCATCTACATCCTGTAGTGCCCACCGCCCCCCTTACTCTGTCTTGTCAAGTGTACTCCATCACATCGCTCCTCACAGCCACTTAATTCACAGCAGTAGCCATTGCTCCGTTCTATGCACTTCCTCACCTCCCGCTTTTTCTATCCGCCACTGCCACTCACTCCAATTCCTATGTAATATGAAACCACCTCAGCCAGCTCACCCGCTTTTCAGCACATATACTGAAATGGTGCCACTCGTGATACATCTGCCTGATAGTCAGCTTCACCGAATACACTGCTTCAATCGGATGCACACATGCCTTACAGACACTCATAGGTCTGTCGTGCCTCCTTGCAGGAGATGACAGCATAAAATACAAGCAAGAGGACTGAAGGTGGACCACCACAGATCGTACAGTTGACATTTGCAGAGCAGGAGGCCATGGAGATAAGTGGGATATTAGCGTCCTTACAATAGTAAGTCATGTTGACTTGATTTCAGCACCGAATGAAATATGATCACATTAATCATGCTAAATTTCAACATTTTTACATCCTCATGATTAAATCATATCCGTTTCTTCTCTCCTCCAGGGCTGTCACGCAAAGAACAGCAGTAGACAATGTTTCCTCAGAGGAGCTGATTCCTTCTGAGGGTGAACCGTCACATGCTTACCAGGCACCAGCGCAGATTCGGGCACTTCAGTGAGTCCTGTTAGAGCGTTAGGTGAGATCTCATTTGGTGAATCACAGTGAGTGACTAACTGAACCTTTGAGCTATTAGGGCATCCCTAGCATCACGAGCAGCAATGTGTTTGGCTGGTCCTGTGTTGGGGGCTCCACCTTCATCTTCCTCCTCATCCTGCTCCTTGTCTCCATTGGAATCCTTATCAGATGAAGAGTTCTGAGCGGCTTGTTCCTCTTGCACCTCTAGTCCTCGTTGCTGCGTTATGTTGTGCAAAACGCACCCCAACACGATTATCCTAGAGATCCTCACTGGCGAGTACTGAAGGGTGCCTCGAGACCTATCCAACTACCTGAAGCGCCAATGGCTTCCTCAGTGACACATCTGGTTGTCATATGGCTTGCGTTGTAACACTCAGTGTTCATTGATGGGGTTCCTCACAGGTGACATCAGCCAGGTTTGAAGTGGGTATCCTTTGTCGCCTGAGAGCCACCCCATAAAGCTGGTTCTAGGTAAAAACAGGTCGGGGATATTGGACTGTCACAGTATGAAAGTATCATGGCAGCTCCCAGGGAATATGACGCAGACCTGCATGAACCTTTTCTTGTTGATTGCACACCAGCTGAACATTGATGGTATGAAATACCTTGCGGTTGATGAATGCTCCTGGTTGATCTGGTGGTGCATGGATTGCCACATGTGTGCAATCGATGGCAACCTGTGCCTGTGAGAAGCCTGCCAGAGTCGTGAGTCTGTGCCCACATGCAGCAAGACCTGGACAAAATTCAGGCTTGGACTAATAAGTGGCAAGTAACATTTGTGCCACACAAGTGATAGGCAATGACCATCTCCAAGAAGAGAAAGTCTAACCACTTCCCCTTGACATTCAACCGCATTACCATCATCAAATCCCCCACCTTCAACATCCTGGGGGTCACCATTGACCAAAAACTCAACTGGACCAGCCACATAAATACTATGGCTACAAGAGCAGGTCAGAGGCTGGGTATTCTGCGGCGAGTGTCTCACCTCCTGACTCCCCAAAGCCTTTTCACCATCTACAAGGCACAAGTCAGGAGTGTGTTGGAATACTCTCCACTTGCTTGGATGAGTGCAGCTCCAACAACAATCAAGAAGCTTGACACCATCCAGAACAAAGCAGCCCGCTTGATTAGCACCCCATCCAACACCTTAAACATTCTCTCCCTCCACCATTGGCGCACCATGTCTGCTGTGTGTACCATTTACAAGATGCACTGCAGCAACTCACCAAGGCTTTTTCGACAGCATCTCCCAAATCCACAAACTCTACCACCTAGAAGGACAAGGGCAGCAGGAGCATGGGAACACCACCACCGGCAAATTCCCCTGCAAGTCACACAACATCCTGACTTGGAAATATATCGCTGTTCCTTCATCATCACTGGGTCAAAATCCTGGAACTCCATACCAAGTACCTTCATCACATGGACTGTAGCTGTTCAAGATGGCAGCTCACCACCACCTTCTCAAGGGCAATTAGTGATATGCAATAAATGCTGGCCTTGCCAGCGATGCCCACATCCCATGAATGAATATTTTTTTTTACCACCTTCTACCCTTTGTTCAGGAGAAGGCTGCTCATAATAATAATAAGAGAAGCTCTTATGAAGAGGCAGTAGTAGATATCTTGACAGGAAGCAAAAGATGGGGAGGCTGGAGGAGTGCTCCCAGAAGAATATGTGTGTACAACTTTGCTGCCTCCTTTTTCATGCCACACTCCTTCACTCACTGCCAGCACATTTGGTTGTTGGAGGCCAATCAGCTCAGCCCCAGAACATCCCTGTCTACATTCCTCAGGGCAGTGTCCAAGGTCCAACCATCTTCAGCTGCTTCATCAATACACTTCCCTCCATCAAGAGGTCAGAAGTGAGATGTTTGCTGATGATTGCTTTGTCCTGGATGGTGTCAAGCTTCTTGAGTGTTGTTGGAGCTGCACTCATCCAGGCAAGTGGAGAATATTCCATTACACTCCTGACTTATGCCTTGTAGGTGCTGGGGAGTCAAGAGTTCAGTCACTCGCTGCAGAATACCCAGCCTCTGACCTGCTCTTGTAGCCACAGTATTTTTGTGGCTGGCCCAGTTAAGTTTCTGGTCAATGGTGACCCCCAGATTTTTTATGGTGGGCGAGATTCAATGATGGTAATGCCATTAGATGTCAAGGGGAGGTGGTTGGACTCTCTCTTGTTGGAGATGGTCATTGCCTGGCTCTTATGTGGCGCATATGTTACTTGCCACTTATCAGCCCAAGCCTGGATGTTGCTCAGGTCTTGCTGCATGTGGGCACGGACTGCTTTATTATCTGAGGAGTTGCAAATGGAACTGAACACTGTGCAATCATCAGCAAACATCCCCACTTCTGCTCTTATGAGGGAGGGAAGGTCATTGATGAAGCAGCTGAAGTTGTTTGGGCCTAGGACCCTGCCCTGAGGAACTCTTGCAGCGATGTCTGATTCAACCTCAGACAGTGGCCGGGGAAAGGGATGGCGTTTTTGGCAGGGCCTGAAGACAATGGCTTCGGTTTTCCCTATATTTAATTGTAGTGTGACAAATCAGAGGCAGTGGAGGGGTCGAGAGAGGTGTTTCTTAACTTAGTCACAGGCAAACTTGGATATACAACTCTCTATTTGTTCATCCACTTGTTACATCCCACCAATTAGAGAATATTCCCTTTACCCCTACTCTGTCTCCTACCTCCCAACCCACGTCACAAGGTTACATCCAATTCCATGTGCTTTCATTTTTGCTAGTAATCTCTCGTGTGAAATCTTATCAAATGCCTTCTGGAAGTCCATATAGAAAATGTCCATAGACACCATGTCCACCATGCTAGTGACCTCTCAAAAGTTGAACTAGGATAGTCAGACATGACCTATTTTCCACAAATCCTCATTGACTCTCTTTGATTAGCTCATATTTTCCCAAGTGCTCAGTCATTGTGTCTCAGCTCTTCTCATGGATACTTAAGTTTTAATTTGTAGTGAGTGAAATGATGTTGATTTTTTGGGGGAGTGTTTTGGTTGGTTTTGTTTCTTTATCTTTTAATTGGCAAATTTCCTTTAATAATCATATTTACCAAGTTCAGATTTTTTCAATCTTTTAAGAGTATGCAATTTGAGCTAACCAGCTGCAGGAAATTTGCATATAATTTGCCTATGCCAAGTGTATTATCAGAAATGTAACATTGAACAGTGACACAGGAAGTATGAAATAGCAACAAAAACAACCAGGATTGCTCTACACAGTAATAGCTTTTCATTCACAGAGAGTCCTTATCTTATTTCTTAAATGCAAAAAATAAAAGCCTTCCCAATTAAAATAATCAAATTCTTCAGCACTGGTATCAAAATCCTTGCCAATGTTTAATTAAATTACAAATATGCTTATGACTTGAGGGTTAATTGCCTGCTTCTTGAGTTATTGAATCTAGACTGGTCTAAATTGGTATTTGTTTTGACCTGCATAATAACCAGATATCATTTGGTACTAAAGGTCAGGTGCTATGTAAAGTGAGTTTGTTACTACAATACAGTCGTGAGCAAATTATTTTCAGTCCAAGTGGCTTTCAACAGAGTCAGTCTTCTTTTATGGTGCAGCAGACAGTTTTCCTAGTGCTCAGGAGCACATATAGGCATTAGTTTTCCCATCATGGATTCAACATTCAAAGCACAGCGCATGATCTATAAAGCAAATTTAATCATTCTTAAGTAAACAGTTTGAGCAATTTGGTGGCAGTTATATACATAACGAGGTATGAATGAAATTGCCAAATAAGAACCTAACCAATCTAAACACTTTCTGCTAGGTCAAACTGTTTTAAAGTCAAATTTTATGCTTCAACACATGAAATTCGGTGCATTTGCGCCTCTCGTTAGCGCCCCTGTGAACGGCTTTTCGCCCAGGCGCGGCACTAAATTCAGCGGGAGTTTAGTGGCAGCGGTAACTGGTAGCGCCCCGCTCCACTGCGCAAGCACCGTGCGCTGTGCCCCGTTTTCGCCCCACCTGCAAAATTGGCCCGCGCCCCCTAAATCTGTGCCGGGTGATGACAGCGACCAATTCAGGGGGCGGGAACAGAGCGGCGGGAGAGTTGTGGGGCGATAAGTAAAGGGGAGGTGGCGGGCGGGGAAAAAAAAGTCGTCCGACTAACCTGCTGCGGCCCTTTGCCTCTTTGAATGTGGGGTCCGTGCCGCGATCTGGCAGCCCGGCACTCCTCTTGTGTGCCAGGCTGCTGGCCCGGCACCCTGCTCCCCGGTGGTCCAGGTAGGGCCCTGCAGAGTTGTGGGCTTGGGCCCTCCCCTTTAATGAGGGGAAGAGCCATTCCATGCGGTGGCGCAACGTGGCCCAGTGCGTAGCGCTGTAGAACGCACCGCCCGATATTCGGGGTTAGTGCTCTAAGAAGTAAGTGGAGCGCTTGAATCAGCGCTCCACCTCCCTCTTGTGGCGCTAAAACTGAAGTTACCGATCGCTGGCACTATTTTTCGCTGGGCGCTAAATTTACCACCCAGGCGAAGTTCGCGACCCAAAATGGTCGCTAATGAATTTTTCCCCATGTATTTAAACTCTTCCAAGATATTATTGTTTCCCTCAGAAGTAGGAATATTTTGACAGATTTTCTCATATAACCTTGAAAAATGATAACAGAAGAACAGAGAGGATATTAAGATTACATTTTTTTTACTACTAAATTAGAGAAGTCTAGAGCAGGAAGTAATAATTAAAAAGCCTGTGGGGGAAGCTATTGCAGGTACCATATGCATGCTGCATTTAACATAGTCTTTCTAAATGGTTAGAAAACCTCTAAAGTAGGGAAGACGTGTCAATGTTTATAAATTAAAGTGAGCAGTGGCGAATTTCTAATAGGTATTAGAATTTAAGGGTACTGTATCTGCTGTTGGTGGCAGGGGGGGTTTTAAGGGTTTTATTGTACTATTTAATTTGATGAGTTTGAGCTAGTTAATCTCCCATCCCTGTTTCTAACATTTAAAGGAAAGCTCACACTTCATTAAGATTAATTTAAACAGACACATGGTTAAAAACATATTAAAAGTACAGCATTCAGACTGGTTTCCTTTCGGGAAATAACTAAGCATAAGTATGACAAATCCTGGTAAGGGGCTTGTGTATGTATTGTTTTGCTGCGTTGAAATTAGAATGAAAGACTGAAGAACATTGAATCCATCAATCATTTAGACAATTCTCAAATCAACAAGATAATTTTGGTTCATGCCCATCATTACTTTATTATGCAACATACAGGAAACACTTTGGTATCCGGCACCTACGGGACCGGAATGGTGCCGGTTGATTAAAAATTCCGGATAACGGAGAGGGTTATCTACCGAGGCTATTTTTAACAAACAAAGGGGGAAAAATTAGGTCGCGCCCCATTTGGGGCGCAAATATCGTCTGGACGCAAATATTAGCGCCTGGCGCTAATTATCGCCACTGACTGGAAACTTCACTTTTACCGCCCTGGGAGGTGAGTGGAGCGCTAAATCAGGCGCTGCACACCTGTCTTAAGGCGCAAAGGCCGAGCAGTGAGGCGCTAACTCAGCACGCGAGCGCAGCGCAGCTGCTGCCAGTTAGTGAGGGAACACAGACACACTGGCGCCGACCACTTCTTAAAGCGGGGGGGGCCAACTTGCTCCCCAGCCACACCCTGCTCATTGCAGCCTTGAATCTCGGCCTGGAGAGACCTGTGAATCCATTTTGCTGCCAAGGATGGAGAGGGTGAGAGAACGAGCTCATCGCTTCACCGAGCGGGCCTTGGATGCTCTGGTTGGCGCGGTGGAGCGCAGAAGATGTATACTCTTCCCTGAGAGTGGCAGGAGGCCTTTGCCACGCGACTACAGAAGAGTGTGGAGGGAGGTGGCTCAGAGCGTCTCCTCCAGGAGCATGGTGCCCAGGACCCATACTCAATGCCGCAAAAAGTTCAACGACCTCACTCGGGTCGTCAGGGTGAGTGGCTTTTTCTCAATACCTCTCCATCCCTCCATCTCAACCTCACTCTATGGCCAGAGGGTCTTAAAACCCCAATGCACAACACTCATCCAACACCTATGGCCCTTTCATGAAACACACACACACATTCCACACTTTGCATACAGTAAGGGCTATTCACCTATGGGAGACACATCAGGCAAGACCATGGCTGTATACAGTAAGGGCTATTCACCTATGGGAGGCACATCAGGCAAGACCATGGCTGTATACAGTAAGGGCTATTCACCTATGGGAGGCACATCAGGCAAGACCATGGCTGTATATTTACTCAGATGCTGTCCTTTTTCTTGCAGGCCAAGCTGGCGCATAATCGGAGACAGCAGCAATGGACAGGTGGAGGGCGGCCTCAGCTGCAACCCCTCAGCGATCTGGAGGAGCGCGTCCACAGGATTGTGGCAAGCCGGGTGATCGGTCCCGTCGCCACTGGAGACGCCGACCCCGTTCTGGACAGCAATGGTAAGGTCATCACCTTTTTGTCCTCTGTCCTTCCACTTGTCCCTCACAACACCAGCCTTTGACACTTTCAATCCAACTTGCTAACTCGCTGCACTTATTCCTCCCTTACTGCCACCCTGTCCTCACGCTAAAGCCACTCTTGTACCTCCCTGCTTTCAGATGGTGATTCACCAGCTGAGGAGACGGGCCCTGAAGCTGCCAGTGGGAGTGATGCTGCAGCCGAGGAGGAAGAGGAAGCCGGAGCATCAGTGCCACCCTCTCCCGAGGAAGCCCATGCCCACACTGGGAACACGCCTTCCCTGGAGGGGAGCAGGGGGGAAGGGTCTGATGAGGGTGAAGCTCCAGGACCCAGCGGGCTGCAGCAACGCCATGGGGGTAGGGAAGAACGGGGGCCTTCTCCCCAGAGGGAGAGTATGCCAGACACTCCTACTGCAATGGACGCAGAGGAGGAGCGGCTGATCGCAGAAATGAACACCCAGGCGGTGGGCATGCACACTCAGCTCATGGGTGCAGTGGGAAGGGTGCCCGAATGCATTGAGTCACTGGCAAGGAGTGTGGAGCACTTCGCTGTAGCACAGGCGGATGCCACACTAACGCTTAGTGCTGCAATTCAGTCACTGGCTGCCGTGATCCCATCTCTGACTGCTCTCATGCAGACTCAGATTGAGGCCACGCGAGCACAGACTGCTGCCAACCTCGATGGTTCGTGCACATGTCCCCGGGGCTGTCACCGCGCCGCAGCAGGCCAGCAATCTGTTCTCCAGCAGATTGCTCCGATTGCTGAAGTGCTGCCCCGTGGGAGTGCCAGTGTGTCGGGCGAGCAGGGAGTTGCTGTCGTCTCTCACGATGACAGCATTCCTGCTGCCAACACTGTCACTTCTCCACTGCACTTGCCACCGCCTGTAGGACAGACTGCTGCCGCCCATGCAGAGTTGGTGCAGTCTGCAGCCGGGCCCTCCAGGCCCAGAACTGGTCGAGGCCGTCCTTCAGGGGCATCTGCAGTGTCAGGGTCTGACGAGCAGCAGCCTTCCACCAGCCTTGCTGCAGCCACTGAGGTCCCATTACGGAGGAGCAGTAGGGTTAGAAGGGGGGAAGTGCGCAAGGGAAGGAGATCACCCTCGAAGGGAAAAAAGTAGGAGGTGTGACAAAATGCTGGTCATTTGTTTATTAAAGGTCGAGGTTCATGGTCCAACTTTTGTTTAGTGTTTTGGACATTATCTCCAGGTTGTGAGAACCAGTTATGTTATTGACTGTTTTTTTGTGTTTATTTCTATGAGTTTGTCATGAGGAATTGACACACACAGAGTTTGTAAAATAAATAAGTTTCTGTATTCAAAATATACATGGTTGGTGGTTGGAATTATTGGTGCCTTGGCCAGCTTAAGGGTTGCGTGCTGGGTTCATTGATGTTGTTAGCAATGGCAGAAGCCATTTCCACAGCAGGGGCCCTAGAAGCGGCTTGCTATCAGCCGTTGACGGACGGCCCTTGCAGTTTGACCATTGTGGGCCGCCCTCCCGGCTTGGTGCTGCTGATGATCATCCTCCTCGTCCTCTTGCTCCTCTTCCTCCTACTCCTCTGGTGGTGCTCCAAGGCCTGGTGGCATTGGCTGGGTCCTGAGGATTGCCATTTTATGCAACATGCAGCACACAACTACGAAGTTGGATACTCACTCAGGCGAGTACTGCAGGGCTCCTCCAGAATGGTGGTCGAGACAGCGGAACCGTTGCTTCAGCACGCCGATTGTGCGCTCAATTATGTTCCTGGTAGCTTGATGGCTCTCATTGTACCGCAGCTCAGCAGGGGTGTTGGGCGTACGGAGCGGTGTCATCAGCCAGGTGCTCAATGCATACCCCTTGTCCCCGAGAAGCCAACCAACTGGCTGATGCGGTGCCTCGAAAAGTTCTGCCACAGTAGTCTGCCGCAGGATAAAAGCATCGTGGCAGCTGCCAGGATAGTGGGCATTGACAGCGAGTATCAGCTGTCTGTGGTCACAGACCAACTGAACATTCAAGGAATGGAACCCCTTTCTGTTCCGGAATTCCTCGGCATTCTCATGTGGAGCACGCAAAGCCACATGCGTGCAGTCAATGGCGCCCTGCACCATGGGGAAGCCCGCTATCCTCGCAAAGCCCAGAGCGCGGTCACGCTGCTTGTCTGGGGTCATGGGGAAAGAGATGAACTCTCGTCTCCTTTTAAAGAGGGCATTTGTGACCTGCCGGATGCAGCAATGCACCGCGAACTGGGAGATATTGGTGAGGTCCCCACAGCAGCTTGAAATGAGCCAGTAGCGTAGAAGTTGAGAGCCACTGTGACCTTCACTGCCACCGACAGAGACGTCCTGGACCTCAGTTGAGGCTGCAGATCTGGCTGCAGCAGGTGGCAGAGCTCAGTGACCACCTCCTTGCTGAATCGCAGCCTTCGCAAACACAGCTCCTCAGACATATGAATGTAGGAGAGCTGTTCACGATATACCCTGGGAGGGTAAGCTCTCCTGTACATACGCCTGTTGGCCCTCCTCCGTCTGGCCATCATTGCCACTCTCTCTCTGCGTCTCTGTCTCCTCCGATTCAGCTGGAGCAGGACGACGCCCCCAATCAGTGCAGCCCCCATATTCTCTTTGCAAGCAAAGTAATGAAGGACAGCAACTAAAGTACTAGTGAAGTTAGGATCAGTAGGCAAAACTACCTCACAAAGCGTTGAGTCAATGCAGAAGTCTCTCTTTCTCTCTCTCCGAATCTCTCTCTCTCTCTCAGAACGAGTGGTGCAAAAATGTCGACCACAGAAAAAGACAGGAAGAGGCCCCCTTTAAATAGCGCCCCCCCCAGCCCCACAGCGATTGATAGCGTTCCAGTCTTCCGGTTGTTGGATGCGCCAGGCGGTAAGGCAGGGGGCGCCACTCAATTTCCGCTCCGGGGCGCCACAAGGGCGTTGCACCATGGAATGACGTCACAATCTGCGCGCGCATGTGGTCGCAGCGGTAAGGTTTAGCGCCGCCGCACAATCTCTAGTTAAGTTCCCGAGCGGCGCAAACATCGCTGCGCCCGGGCGTTAGCGGCTTTGCGCCCCATTAGCGCCCTCTTAAGGCGCTAACGGGAGGCGCAACCAACTGAATTTTTACCCCAAAGAGTCAGACTCCTGTTATTGAGGTGTTCGGACTTCCGACAGCGCCAAGAAGCCGAGTCGTGGCAGTTTGGAGAACTACCCCGAATGACTAACTCGGCCACCGCGGGAGACTCGGACTCGGACTCGGCAACATTTCCGGTTATTGAGGTGTTTTCGGAGTATGAATTTTGCCCGTTAATAGAGAATTCCAGATATTTAGGTGCCGTTTAAACGAGAGTTTCCTGTATATGCTATACAAGCTTTCATTGTATCAATTATAACTTTTATCATTAATCTAAATTCAGTTTAACTAAACAGGTTTGTTACACCAAATTTAATTTAATTTTGGGCTGACTTTAAGTAAATTTTATGAGCAGTCTGAGGTTCACATTTTATGGCAGTTTATTGGCAAATAGAAAATGGCACTCCAGTGTTAAGGGCATATTGAGTGATACAAATTTCAGGTCACATACTCTGACAAAAGTTTAATTTAGCACCAGCGAATTAATCACACCAACTGAACCAATTACCTCAGTTAACACACTGCAAATTTTGGGGGGAAGATTCAGTTGTTTAGCACCTTCAGTTAGCGCCTGGTGGGGGTGCTAACGGGGCGCTGGTGCAGTAGTGCTGGGGCGAGGCGAATCCAGCAACGCAAGCCAAATCCAGCCACCCCGTAATGCCGCCACTACGAGTTACTGCCGGGACCTCAGCGCCAGGCAGATCGTGACGTCAGTGAGCGTGCAACGCTCACTGGGCGCCCGATCTGCAAAATTCATTGTTGCCCCCTGCCTTAGCGCCTCGCCCCGACAGCGACAGGGAAAGGAGGGGTCAAACAGGTGGATGCCGGCTCCAGGGGCACTACTTAAAGGGATCATGAGTAATGAGTCACAGCTCTCAGGTTAGTGCTGTTTCACTGCTTCCTTGTCAGTTTGACATTGTGCAACATTTTAATTCAGTTATTTAAAGGTTGTTTAGTATCAGGAGTGGCTACTAACAATTAGTTACATTTATTGTCATAACATATCAAAGTGTTACACTTGGTTACATTAATGGGGGCTGTACTGGCAGTCGACCTTCGCCCTCCAGGATCTATGGTGGAGGGAGCGGAGGCAGCGAGAAAGATTGGAACATGTAGTGAGAGGGAGGAGAAGGGCCATGAGGGCTCCCAACAGGAGGCCTTACCATCCAAGGGTATTCCAAGAGCACTTCTCCTACCTCCAATTAAGCCAGGAGCAGTGTATTAGAAGGCTCCGCATCAGCAAGATGGTCACAGAACTCTGCCACCTCTTGCAACCAGACCTTGAGCCACAGATCAGGGTGACCATGACTCTCTCAGTGGTAGTCAAGGTCACCATCGCCTCAATTTCTTTGCCAGTGGATCCTTCCATTCTGCAACAGGCGATATAGCTAACATCTCACAGTTCGCTGTCCATCGCTGCATTCGGGAGGTCACAGAGGCTCTCTACAGTAGGAGAAGTGATTATATTTCCTTGCCCATCACCAGAGAGAAGCAGGATGAATGTGCATGTGGCTTTGCCAGGATACTCGGCTTCCCAATTGTGCAGGGCGCCATTGACTGCACCCATGTGGCTTTGCGGGCACTGCATAACAATCTGAGGTCTTCTGTAACCGCAAAGGCTACCACTCACTTAATGTGCAGTTTGTGTGCGAGCACAGACAGCAAATCTTTAATGTGAATTCCCGCTATCCTGGCAGTAGCCACGATGCCTTCATCCTGCGCCAGACCAGTGTGCCAGCACTCTTCCAGCCATCACATCAAGCTCGCGGCTGGCTGGTCAGAGACAAGGGCTATCCGCTCTCCATCAGGCTCATGACTCCCCTCCGCAACCCCAACACTCCTGCCCAGCAGTCATATAATGAGAGCCATGCAGCCACCAGGAACGTCATCGAGCAGACCATCGGGGTGCTCACGCAACGGTTCCGCTGCCTTGACCGCTCGGGAGGAGCCCTCCAGTACTCGGCTGAGCAGGTGTCCCATTTCGTCGTGGTCTGCCGCATGTTCCACAACTTGGCCATCATGAGGGCCCAGCCCTTGCCACCAGGGATTGCGAGACCACCTCAGGAGGAGGGAGCGGGAGAGGGAGATGGAGAGGAGGTGGAGGAGGATGATGAAGAGGAAGAGGAAGACGAGGAGGAGGAGGAGGAGAAGGAGGAGGAGGAGGAGGAAAAGGAGTGAGGGAGGAGGCAGCCACTCAATCGGTCTTCCAGAAGGGCGGTCCGTGACCGCCTCATCAGACTGCGGTTCCAATAAATTAAACCCCAGATCCCCGTTGCTCACCACCTCCCCATCATTCCATCCCTGTCGTAGGCCATATCACAGCACAAAGCTGAAATGAGAGACACCACAAAATAATCCAAACTGAATTAATAAATTAATCAATTAATCAATTTATCAATAATCAGTGAACACATATTTACAACAACAATACTATACAATAGCAAAATACTGCGGATGCTGGAAATCTGAGACACTCAGCAGGCCAGGCAGCATCCGTGGAGAGAGACCTGCTGAGTGTTTCCAGCATTTTCTGCTGTTATTTTACAACAACAATATTTACTATTCACCCTTGTGCAATCCCTTAGTTCTTCTCGTTACAGTGCCTTTGCCTACTCTAGTGCTCCTGCGAAGTGTTGACCCAATGGCTGCAGCACGGCTGGTGGAAGGCTGCTGAGTGTCCGTGCGGGAGACTTCAGATGGCCTTGCAAGATGCCCTCGACCAGCTCTGGGCCTGGAAGGCCTGGCTGTAGACTGCACCACCTCAGCATGGGCGGCAGCAGTCTGGGCTGGCTGGATGACAGGCAGCGACAAGGGCAATGGCGGAGTGCCAGTGGTGGGAGCAGGAATGCTGTCATCCTGAGAGAGGACAACAGCTTTCTGCTCCACTGACCCACTGACACTCCCCCGGGGCAGCACCTCAGCATCCATCTGTTGCAGCACAGATTCTGGCCTACTGCCGACTGCGACACCGTGAAAGCCCCGGTCGACGGTGGGAGACACAGCCACGATGGCAGCAGTCAGGGCTTGCGTGGCATCAAGCTGAGACTGCTTGAGAGGACTGCATTACAGCACTAAGATGTTGCGTCGCTTCCACCTGTGCTGCAATGGAAGCTGCCAGATAGCCCATCATACACGGCATCAGGTCGGGGTCGCCACGGTCTCTCTGGGAGTCCAGCATCCTTTGCAGACTGGAAATGATGGGCTCCATGGCGTGCGCAGAGCTCTGTGCAATGTTGTAGGTGCACTCATCCACGCTCCTTACCATTGCCGGGAGGTTCTCGAGCACCCTTGCCATTGCACCTATTATCTCCGTGTGCATGCCCATCACACTTCTTCTAAAAGCCTCCCCATCGAGGTCCTCATTTGAGTCCTGTGCAGCAGAACCCGCGTGCGAACTCGCCCTCTGGGAGCGGGCCCCCGAGCTACCCATTCCCCCTGGCCTTGCAGCAACCCGCTTGCCCCCGGTGCATCACCCTATGCAGATCCCGCTACTATACTAGCCTCTAAAGAACACGTAGTGCTTATATCTGAGCTGGTGCCTGCAGGTGAGACATGCAGTGATGCGGTGTCTTCTTCCTCCTCCTCTTCTGCCGCCTCACTCTCAACGATACCCTCAGGGACAGGCTGCTCAGCTGCTTGTTCATTATCTGAAAGCATAAAAACACAAGAATCGGGTTAAGGTGAGGGGAGGGTGCAGGAAGGGAGAAATACATGCATACAGCATGATTAGCTGGAAAGTGCAAAAGATTTGTGGGGTGAGGGGGAAGTGGGATGTGAGAAGAAGGAATAGGGGTGAACATACTGTTGTTGTCCCCAAGGGGGTCGACATCACCAGTGGCCACAGTGCCCACCACCTGGCGCCCAATAATGTGCAGCACTCGAGTCTATAGCTCAGACAGTGGTTGTGTGTCGGCTTGTCCCCCGCCTGTGCGCTCTTGCTCCCTCCTGTTGTGAGCCACCTTGGCCTGCAAGAGAATGGAAAGTGTGTGAGTAAGTGTGGAGCAATGTGTTTGGGTGATGTGCCTGCCATAGTTGAATAGCTGTCATCGTGTGCAAGGTGTGAGATGTGGGTGTGAGTGTTGGTAGGTAGAGATTATTGGTGGGTGAGTGCTGGGGGTGTGGTGCTTTGGGCAGTGTGTGCGGACTATGGTTCAGATGGTGGTATGTAGCATTTGTTGAAGCATTGACTCGCCCTGACCACCCGAGTGATGTCGTTAGTTTTCTTCCTGCACTGTGTGTGGGTCCTGAGGACCACAGTGCTGCCCGAGACCTGCTGGACTACCTCCCTCCACATGGTGCAGAAGACTTGTGGTGAGGGCTTCCTGCCACTTGCTGGGTAGAGCACTGCCCTCCATCTTTCCACTGCGAACACCAATGCCTCGAATGCATGGTCACAGAATCTGTGGGCTCTCTCCCTGGGGTGTGGATCTGCCATCGTTATGGCTGCTTGAGTCATCTGGCTCCTTCTCCTTGACCTGCTGCTGCTGGCTGAGACGGCTGCACAGCCAGCAATGATGAGAATGAGGTTCTGCAGCATCAATGAACCTCCCCTTTAAAAACTGGAAAGAGCCTGTGGCAATGATGACTTGTGATTAGACTGCACCTGATATTGGTTAGCGCTTCGAGTTTAACACCACTGAGCTCGGCCATTAGCGCTTGATTTAACGTTTCAATCCTTTCTTTGTGCAATGAGACTGAATTTTGTGTGCAGTCTGAAGCATTAGTGCCCGGCGCTAATTCTCAAACTTTTCAAAAGTTAGCGCTCATTCCTGGGCTATAATCAATTTCTCCCCCTTTGAGTTTAAAAAAACGCATCATACATGCTGACCAGCAACTTCAAAACACTGAAACAAATTCAAAAAAGATGACAGCTCAAAAATAACCCTGACTAGAGGCTTCATAATATGTGAAGACAGAAAGTCAGACTGAAAGTGTAGTAGGATATGGGCTTGCCATAAGTACAGCTGCCCAAAAAACAGCCCTAAATATATTCTAATGACACATGAAGGGGAGAATTTTATAAGGCAAGAATGGGTGCGCTGGGCTGGTGGTTAGTTAAATTTTGTGAAAAGAAATCGCGACTGCCACCCGGCTCCATCACACTGACTTCTGGGTTTTACTAAGGTGCATTTGGCTTCATGCAAGTAACCTGCTTGCCGGAGTCAGCGTGATGATTAGCGCAGGCAAATGGGCAATGAAGACATCATTTAAGTTGATAATTGGATGCAAATGAGGGCCTTTTTATAGGAATTTAACTTTCCTTTAGATTTAATGCCTCCAGCACGGGTTTCCTGCGGCTTGGGAAACTGAGCAGTAAAAAGAAGGTGAGTTGCAGGTGCTCTTCATGGGGGTCTTAATAAATGCTCAGTGTTCACAGCTCCTTCATCAGCTCTCTCTGGCAAACGTTTAGCAGAAACTTCTTCTCACCATACAGGTATGGGAGAATTTGGAGGCTTTCAAACAGACAGCAGCAGGATGCAAGGCACCTTGTATGTTTTGACAGTACATCAGAAGAGCAAAACCATCACCATCCATGGCAGTGACAACGTGCTGTGGTGGGATCAGCAGGTGCACCGGAGAGCAGTGCACAGGAGGGAGGTGCACAGGAGGGAGGGTCCGAGGTCGCAGGAGGCACTAACCATGCAACGAGGTGTACAAACAAAGGCTCAGCTTCCTTGACCTCTCGGAAGAGCAGTGCTGCTGTAGGCTGAGGTTTCACATCAGGTTGTCGCAGACATCAGCAGCCTCCTAGAAGAAGACTTGCTCCCTGCTGGACCTGGCAGCCAGGCATTACCAGTAGCTGTGAAAGTCACCACCGCCCTCAATTTTTTTGCCTCTGGTTCTTTCCAGGGCAATACCGGAGACGTAGTGAGAGTCTCGCAGTATGCTGCACACAAATGCATAAGGCAGGTTATGGATGGATTATTTGCCAGGGCTGGGAGTTACGTAAACTTACCCTGTGATGACAATAGCCAAATGAATGGACACTAGGATTTGCCTCTCTGGCTGTCTTCCCACAGGTACAGGGTGCCATCGATTGCGCACACGTGGCAATCTGAGCACCACCACAGCAACCGAGAGTTTTCATCAAATGCAAGGGATATTATTCCATCAATGTACAGCTGGTGTGCAACCATAAGAAGCGGTTCATGCAGGTGAACGCCAGATTCCCTCGGAGCTGTCATGATGCTTTCACGCTACGACAGTCCAACATTCCAGATCTTTTCATTCCAGGAAATAGACTTAAAGGCTGGTTCATAGGAGACAAGGGATACACCCTTCAAGCGTGACTCATGACACCTGTGAGGAACCCCACTGATGAGGCATAGGAACTCTACAACGAGAGCCACATGATCACCAGGTGTGTCACAGAGCAAGCCTTTGGAATGTTGGAGATGCACTTCAGTTGCCTAGATAGACCTGGAGGCTCTCTTCAGTACTTGCCAGCGAGGGTCTCCAGAATCATAGTGCTGTACTGTGTCCTGCACAACATTGCACAGCAGAGAGGGTTGCAGGTGGAGGAGGATGAAGGCACTCATCTTTGGATGGGGAGAACGTTGCGAGGAGGAGGAGGAGGAGGAGGAGGAATATGAAGTTGGGGTACCCATCACCAGACCAGCCATGTACATTACTGCCCAGGATTCCAGAGATGCCTTCATAACTCAAAGGTTCAGCTAGTGTGACTCACACAGGAACACATCACAAATGAAAACCTCCAGCCCACTCCCACCACCAGCAGCAACTCACCACCCCCCCACCCTTAGCACTAAACAGCTCTTCAATCACGCATCCACCCATTGTACATCTGCCCAATGGGTCCTGTCATGTACTGGTATTCATCATGAAACAAGTGAAAGGGTGAGTTGACACTCGGGGCACAATAATGCGCAAGTTGTGGAAGTGGTGCTAATCAATAAATTTTATGTGTCGTTATCAGAAAAGGAAACTTAACAACATAACGTTTGATCAAACACCCATGTGCATGCCCTTGGCGAATTACAATAGTTTCCTCACACGCTTCATTTTCCTACCACTTCTACATTGTGCATCTTGTGTTGCTTCAGCAGAGGTAAAGGTAGGCTCTCAGATCCCTGACTGCTGAGATGTTTTTGGCCTATGACATCTGGGTTTCAGAGCCCCTGAGGGCCCTTCTAAAGACTGCTCCACCTGCACCTGTGCAGGGGCAGACTTGGCTATTGGGATATGAGGCAGCATGTTAGGTAATAGCTGGGTGGGCTGGGGTGGGGGTGGGGCAATTGGTGTAAGAAATAGTGGTCCTATAGAATCATAAGAAATAGGCTTCTCTAGTTAAGGGAAATTCTTCAGCAGTCTGCCTGACACAGAACAAATGTTGACTTCACCTGATGAAGGAGCAGCGCTCCGAAAGCTTGTGATTTCAAATAAAACTGTTGGACTATAACCTGGTGTTGTGCGACTTCTCACTTTTGTCCACCCCAGTCCAACACCGGCATCTCCGCATCAATGTTAATCATGTTAGACAAGGGTTTTCACAATGGTTCGTTATGAGGCCAAGGACATAACGTAGAAACAGGCCTTTGTGTAGACATGACTGGGCTTGATAAGAGGTTGGAGAAGGAGCCTCATGATCTGCATATCTAAAACAAACTGTCTGGGAGAAGGTAACAAGATGTCCATACAAGAGATAAGCAAAGGAATTATTTCATGGACTGGAGCCTAGTTTAGGGTGTGAAGGAATAAGCCATATAACCTATTCAGAAAAATACACTATCTTTTGAACGAATTCTGGCCTTATTAAAACATGACAAACTGGGTTTGGAAATCTAGAAACCTAACTATGAAAAAGCTGTGAAAGCATTCTGGCTATTGAGATAAGATAGTTGTTGAAACTGAATCAATAACCTTATTGAAACAGAAGGTTAAAGGCTCCGGCAGGCTGAACCTTTCGGAATGAAACAATGGTTCACCCTGGATAAGGTGTTCTAATTTACACTTCGTAAAGAAGCACATAAAAGTAAGAAACATCTGCCTTCATAAAAATGACATCAAGTAAAAAACACACCTGCCGTTACACCATTTTTTATGGTAAACTTAGAACACCTAGAGAGGAGACATGATTCTGTAATGCTACCAGCTGAGGTGACTGTAAGAATTGTAGGGGTCAGCAGAAAAATGACTAGAGATAATTAGCTTACATCAGTAGAAACCTTAAAGGAAATACCACTGGAAAAGGGTATAAATATTGAACTCTCAAATGGGATAGTAGACTCGCTGTAATCGGGCAAAGCGATTCTCAGCTTCAGACGCAGCTGTGTAAGTCTTCAACTCTTTGTACCTCGGGGATCAAAGTTATTTGATTTTGGTGGATATCCTGTAGAACACTAAGAACTGTAAAACTGTAGCAAAGTTAAGATTTGAGAGTAAGGTTCTCTGATAATAAGATTGTAAGCTTTCTCTTTTTGGAACTGTTAATGTTGCGATTGACTCACCAACTGTAAATTAAATTCTTTAATAAATCTATATATTTTTAGAATTGTCTCACATAAGACTTCTGTATCAAAAACTCGCAAACTCAATCTCTGTACACTCTTTGGTAAGGAGTTGCACAATTCTGGGGGAGTTTTCCGGACCCTCATAATATCCGGAATGTTGCAGTCTAGCTAAACTTATTAAAAGTGCTATCTGGAGGACGGTAACATTTTCAGGTTGTTCCTTTCCTTTAGGAAGAGATAGTCCGGACCTTTACACCCAAATAAGCATCTTTAGGATTCGGCTACTTCAAACTTTAGTTGAAAGTGGACAGGGTAGCCGTAAAGGGGCTAGGACTAGTAATTATCCCTTCAAGGGGGGTCCGTCTTGGGCATCTATTTCCCTGTAATTGAACAATAGAATGGGTAAATGTAATTAAATAAATGATTGACGTGAGGTATCCACTGGCGCCTAAAATAAGGTATATAAATGGGCAGTCGAGAAGGGAAAAGGGCAGACAGAGGAGAGCTCCCCGAGGTGGATCCATGCTAGCTTTGGCTTACCACCTCAGCCAGCTTGAGAGACGATCGAAAAAGAAGAGATCGTTACTGCAGGCGGCAAAGATCAAGTCATCCTGCCTCATCGGTCTATCCATCCAGTCTGGGCCTGGTAAACCGTTCTCACCTGTTAGGGGTCGTATGTCTACTGTGTCTGTCCTGATTATGTGTTATATTTGAACCGTCCCTCCTCAATATACTGCTTGTGACTCCTTGACCCTTTTGGGTAAACTGTGACCCTTGATCAAATCTTACACGGGTGAGAAGTGGGAGTGCTTTGAGTAGAGTTACTACTTCCATGTCCCCTTTTTTCATCACCCTCTCCTAGGCCAGCAGCACATCATTCCTACCACTCTGCTGCAGACCAGTTTGGTGGACATCATTGACTCATTGCAAGGCTACAGAAAAGATATGTGTCATCCTATTTAAGACGGAAGACATGTTGGCATCCAAAATCTGCACAATCGTGCTAATGTACTGCATGGACTCAATTGAGAGCCCTGCTTGAAGCTCCATGGAGGCAGCCACTCACTCCGTGGCAGACAATCTCGTAATTCCCTGCACCACCCATCCACTAGTGAATGAGCTGGACTCCTCCATCCTCTCTGCTATTGTGGAGAATGTGCAGGACACTTCTGTCAGTATCTGGCTAAGTTGCTGAAGCACCTCCAGCATTCTCCTTCTTAAAAATAGTCCCCAGGGTTCAGCATCTATGTCCAGCTGAGCAGAGCTTGGAGAGGATTGCACTTCCTGATGCAGACTCTCCATCTCCGACTGAAAGAGACACAGATGTGCCACTTATCTCCAGGGCCTCCTCCTATGCATCAGTGAGCTGGACTATTTGTGGCGGGTCACATCCAGTCCTCTCCCTCTTGCGTTTTGCACTCTCTTCTCCTACAAGGGTAAAAACACAGACCTGTGACTGAGTGAAGGTCAGGTATTCACCTGATGGATGCAGTGCATTCAGTGAGGGTGAGTTTGAGACAGATGCTTCACATAGCATAAGGACTGGGGTGAGTGTCAAACATGAATGGATAATGGGGAAGTGATGAAGTGCATAGAAAGTGAAGGCTTTGTGCTGCTGAAAGTTGAGTGGGTGTGAGGAGAGATGCGATGGAGAGCAATTAGCAAGACAGAGTGAAAGTGGAGTGTGGGGGCGAGGGGTGGAGGGGGGGGGAGGTTAAACCACAGGATGTAGGTGAATCAGCTAATTTACTCACTTTTTCTGACCTGGTTTGGTCATTAAATCGCTTCCTGCACTGCATCCAAGACTGCGATACAATGCTCCTGCTGCTCACCTTCTCAGCTACCTCCAACCACGTAAAGTATGTCCTTCCTGCTCCTGATTACACCAAGCAGTAATTCTAGGAATGCATCATTAAATTTGGGCACTGCCCTTGCTCTCTAAGCATTCACCGTGAACACCTCCTGGTGGCTCCAAATTCCATTTCTACATTGTCCTTTTAAATAGAGTTAAGATCACGTCATATGGGTGTGCATCACGCCCGCTGCACAGCTTAAAGGCGTGAAACCCGGATGTCAAAATTTATTGCCTTAATCATGCAGTAATCGAAGAATCTGACTTGCTGACTTGATGCCCACATGCAATTCCACCCCTCTGCTCGGAAGCTGACTGCACATTAATATTGGGGCCTAAGAGGGATTAATTAAGAAGGGGAAAATAGAATACGAGAGTAAGCTTGCAGGGAACATAAAAACTGACTGTAAAAGCTTTTATAGATATGTGAAGAGAAAAAGATTAGTGAAATCAAGCATAGGTCCCTTGCAGTCAGAATCAGGGGAACTTATAATGGGGAACAAAGAAATGTCAGACCAATTAAATACATATTTTGGTTCTGTCTTCACAAAGGATGACACAAATAACCTCCCAGAGATGTTGGGGAACATAGGGTCTGATGAAAGTGAGGAACTGAAAGAAATCAGTATTTGTAGGGAAATGGTGTTAGGGAAATTGAAGGGATTGAAGGCCAATAAATCCCCAGGGCCTGATAATCTACATCCTAGGGTACTTAAGGAAGTGGCCCTAGAAATAGTAGATGCATTGCTGATCATCTTCCAACATTCGATGGAATCTGGAACAGTACCCATGGATTGGAGGGTGGCTAATGTTACCCCACTATTCAAAAAGGGTGGTAGAGAGAAAACGGGAAATTACAGACCGGTAAGCCTAACATCGGTAGTGGGGAAAATGCTAGAGTCCATTATCAAAGATGTAATAGCTGAGCACATGGAAAACAGTGACAGGATTGGACAAAGTGAACATGGATTTACAAAAGGTAAATCATGCTTGATTAATCTACTGGAATTGTTTGAGGATGTAACTGGTAAAATAGATAAGGGAGAACCAGTGGATGTGGTGTATTTGGACTTCCAAAAGGCTTTTGATAAGGTCCCGCATAAGAGATTAGCATGTAAAGTTAAGGCACATGGGATTGGGGGCAAGGTATTGACTTGGATAGAGAATTGGTTGGCAGACAGAAAGCAAAGAGTTGGAATAAACGGGTCTTTTTCCGAGTGGTAGGCAGTGACTAGTGGGGTACCGCAGGGATCAGTCCTTGGACCCCAGCTATTCACAATATATATTAATGATCTAGACAAGGGAACTAGATGTAATATCTCCAAGTTTGCAGACGACACAAAACTGGGTGGGCGTGTGTGCTACGAGGAGGATGCCGAGAAACTCCAGGATGATTTGGACAGGTTGGGTGATTGGGCAGAAGTGTGGCAGATGCAATATAACGTGGATAAATGCGAGGTTATCCACTTTGGTGTAAAAACAGAAAGGCAGATTATTATCTGAATGGCAATAGATTGGGAGAAGGGGAAGTGCAACGAGACCTGGGTGTCCTTGTGCACCAGTCGCTGAAGGTAAGCATGCAGGTGCAGCAGGCGGTTAAGAAGGCAAATGGTATGTTGGCCTTCATAGCGAGAGGGTTTGAGTACAGGAACAAGGATGTCTTGCTGCAGTTGTACAGGGCCTTGGTGAGACCACACCTTGAGTACTGTGTGTAGTTTTGGTCGCCTTATCTGAGGAAGGATGTTCTTGCCATGGAAGGAGTTCAGCGAAGATTCACAAGGCTGATACCTGGGATGGCAGGAATAATGTATGAAGAGAGATTGGGTCAATTGGGCTTATACTCGCTGGAGTTTAGAAGAATGAGAGGGGATCTCATTGAAACTTATAAAATTCTGAGAGGACAGGACAAACTAGATGCAGGAAGGATGTTCCCGATGGTCGGGGAGTCCAGAACCAGGGGTCACAGTCTAAGGATAAGGGGTAAGCCATTTAGGACTGAAATGAGGAGGAATTTCTTCACCCAGAGAGTGGTGAACCTGTGGAATTCTCTGCCACAGAAGGCAATAGAGGCCAATTCATTAAATAGATTCAAGAAGGAGTTGGATATATTTCTTAAGGCTAAAGGGATCAAGGGATATGGGGAGAAAGCAGGGACAGGGTACTGAATTTGGATGATCAGCCATGATCGCATTGAATGGCGGAGCAGGCTAGAGGGGCCAAATGGCCTACTCCTGCTCCTATCTTCTATGATTCTATGATTCTATGATTGAAAGTGCAGTGGGTTACAGGCTTGTCATAAATTAACTTTAGGTATACTCCAATCACTTAAAACACTTTAATTGCAGTATAAACATCAAAGTTTTGAATAGTAATGGATTTAGAAATTATTGAAGTGAGATGTGAGCTCTGAAGACATGAGATTGATTTTCTCAGAGGAATCTAATACCAGATTTGCTGCATTAGCTGGCAGTTTGGAGCCTACTACAATCCTGAGCATTATTCCAAGTATAAATCTTAGTGTAACTTTTAAAATGAAGTGAAACTCATCACTGCTCCAATCTCATTCCCCATTTTATTTCCAGACCCGTGATAATTCTTCAAGCTCAATGACAGGAATGCTCAAATAAATCCAATTAATGTGTTCAAACCAGCAAAAATCCTGCTTATCGCAAAAAAAGTGGTTGCGACCACTTTTGAAGAAAATAAGCCTTCAAATAAGGCATGAGAGCATGACCCACAAAGTTGCTTTAACTAAAATTAAAAGCTTTAAATGCTGCATTTTAGTAGCTTTCTTGTTAGCTCCTAACATCTTTGGTGACAAATATTAAACAAATCCAACTGTTGCTACAACGGTCAGAAACCAGGCTCCCTGTGCAACCAGCGATGTGAGAAAGTCAGTTCTGATTGATTCTGGAAGCCCTCAATTCTACCCTCTAACCAATATAATTGATCCAATAATTTTCAGCCTTGCCTGTTCCCTGATTTTATTGGTTCTGATAGCCCTTACTCCTGCCCCCCAAATGGTCTCAGGTTGGTGAAGATTGGTTGATGAAGCCAACCTCCAATCCTAGTGAAAAAATCTGATTGTCTTGTGAAACATTTACAAGCTCACACATGCTGTTAGCATAAAACATTGATGGCTGGCATGTATATGGCATATGGCATAATTGCTATAACTCCAACTTAGAGCAATCTTTATTACAAATGACAGCCTTGAGTCAATACATTATTCAAAATCAATATCTGATACAATTTTCAACCAAAAATCAGTGTGCATATTGTATTGATTTATGTGCAGGATCCATGTAGTAACAGAAACTAGTTTCTCCCCTATAGGTGTAATTTCCGCAACAACCCCTCTTTGTACCACATTACATAAGAACATAAGAATTAGGAGCGGGAGTAGGCCTTATGACCCTTCGAGCCTGCTCTGCCATTCAATAAGATCATGGCTGATCTTCAACTTCAACTCCACTTTCCCTCCTGATCCCATATCCCTTGATTCCCCTAGAGTCCAAAAATCTATCTATCTCAGCTATGAATACACTCAATGATTCAGTCGAGTGCGCAACGCCCCGGTATCGCCCCGGAGCGGATATTGAGTGGCGCCCCCTGCCTTACCGCCTGACGCTAGCAACGACAGGTTGAGGGGTGCGTTTTGCAGTCATGAAGGGACTGGGGGAGCGCTATTTAAAGGCGACCGCTTCCTGCCTTTTATTGTTGGTGCCATTTTTGAACCACGCATTCTGAGAGAGAGAGAGAGAGACTTCGGGAGAGATTCAACGCTGTGTGAAGGAGTTTTGGGTACTGAGCAGCACTTTGCAGGTTCATTTTGATTTGCCCTTCCTTGTATCGATTTAGAAGAGACTCTGGGGGCTGCACTCTGAGCTCTTTCCCTGGTACTCTCCATTGTTCTTTCCAGCAGATTTGATGTGCAGGTCTCTCCAGGCCGATATTCAAGGCTGCAATGAGCAGGATGTGGATGGAAAGCAAGATCAACCCTCCCCTTTAAGAACTGGCCCGCGCCATTGTGTGTGTGTTCCATTGCTGACTGACATTACATGAGCTTCGCCAGCGCTCTGAGGTAGCGCCTCGCTCCTCGGCCTTTGCGCCTTAAAACAGGTGTGAAGCGCCTGATTTAGTGCTCCAATCACCTCCAGGGGCGATAAAAGTCAAGTTTGCAGTCGGTGGCGATAATTAGAGCCAAGCGCTAATCTTTGCGCCCGGCCGATAATTGCGCCCCAAATGGGGCGATACTGAATTTCTCCCCCTATTTTGTATTCGGAAGCCAAAGTGACCCAATTGTCTCAGTGAGACCCCTCCATCCCCGCAATTCAGTAAATGGTTCATTGTTCGTCCCTAATAAAAATTGAATTTCATGATCACAGATGAAGTATCCATTTACCTCAAACTCAGTTTTAACTTGTTACTTTATCTTGTGTTGTATCTGTCAGATAGATTTTGATCTTAAGGAGGAGAATGTAAAAGTTTTACAATTATATGGGAAAACATTCCTTTGGCTGAAGGCATTAATAGCACAAAGGAAGATGGCTGTGGCTGTTGTAAACAAGTCATCGCAGCCATCGACATTAATGCAGGAGGTCATCAGGGCAGCATAAGCCCAACTATCTTCAGCTGCTTCACCAATGACCTTCCTTCCTTCATAAGGTCATAAGTGGGGCTGGTCACTAATGATTGCACAGTTTTCAGTTCCATTCACAACTACTCAGATAATGAAGCAGTCCCTGCCCGCATACAGCATGACCTAGACAACATTCAGGCTTGGGCTGATAAGTGGCAATTAACATTCGTGCCACACAAGTGCCAGGCAATGAACATCTCCAACAAGAGATATTCTAACCACCTCCCCATGACATTCAATAGCATTACCATTGCTAAATTTCCCACCATCAACATCCTGCCATTGACCCGAAACTCAACTGGACCAGCCACATAAATGTCATGGCTAGTATAGCAGGTCAGAGCTGGGTATTCTGCGGCGAGTGACTCACCTCCTGACTCTCTAAAGCCTCTCTATCACCTACAAGGCACCAGTCAGAAGTGTAATGGAATACTCTCCACTTGCCTGGATGGGCGCAGCTGCAATAACACTCAAGAAGCTCAACACCATCCAGGACAAAGTAGTCTGCTTTATCAGGAGCGTATCCACCATCCTAAACATCCACTCCTTCCACCACCAGTACACTGTGGCTGCAGTGTGTACTATCTACAGGCTGTACTGCAGCAACTGGCCAAGGTTTCTTCAACAGGACCTCACAAATCTGCGACCTCCACCACCTAGAAGGACAAGGGCAGCTGGTACGTGGGAACACCATCATCTCCAAGTTCCCCCCGCCCACCCCAAATCACACACCATCCCAACCTGGACATACACCACCATTCCTTCATCATCGCTGTGTCAATATCCTGGACATTCCTGCACAACAGCATTATGGGAATACCTTCACCACACGGTCTGAAGAAGAAGGCTCCCCACCTCCTTTTCAAGGGCAACCAGGGGTGGGCAATAAATGCTGGCCTTGCCAGCGACGCCCAGATCCGGTGAATGAATAAAAAAACATAATTAGTTATTCCTAAAGTGTAATTTTATGGAAAACATACAATTTGCAGTAATAGATTTAGTAGAAAAAGTTGTAAAAACAAATCATGAAAATATTTATGCAACAAAACAAACAAAAGGTATGTGCTAATGATTTTCAGCATTTCGAATTATGAAAACATACAGCTTAAGTGGTCTAATATTTTTCAAAGACAAGAATACTTATGAAAGTTAACGTTCCTAAGGTTAGTGACCAGGAAATGGTTACTCTGCAGGCACTAAGTACCGAAAATAAGGGTGGAGACCCGTGATAAGGTCCAACAACCCCTTAATGTTGCCCTGGGATTTACGCATCTTCTGCAGGGAAAGGCAGATTGCCTGTGCCTGCATTAGGTTAGTAACTCCAATGAGACGAGAGGGAGAATTTTTGGCCCATGTTGTGCTTCATGCACCACTGAGTTGCCTATTTTAAG
Source organism: Squalus acanthias (assembly GCA_030390025.1). Lineage (NCBI taxonomy): Eukaryota > Metazoa > Chordata > Chondrichthyes > Squaliformes > Squalidae > Squalus > Squalus acanthias. The sequence goes on along the minus strand of CM059426.1, from coordinate 102,137,294 downwards.
TGGAACTTGGGCCCTACACTCAACCCTTCTCTGAAGGATTGGAGAGGGGCAGGCAGGGACCATGCAGGACCCACAGGTAAGTCCCTTTTCTTTTTCACAGGCTCATTGACCCTGGAAGTGGTACTGGAGGCCTTCTGGCTGCTGCTTTTACACAGCAGCAAGAAAGCTCTGATCATGGCAGCCATTTCTTTCCCCACTTCTAGCCGCTAGTGCCTGCTAGGAAGGTAGATCTGCACTGGGGCATTCAAATGACCCGGCCAATCAAATGTGAGCATATAGAGACCAGGACAGGTGCACTACTCTTCCAGTTTGCTCGGCCTGTCCAGTGCCTGGGAGCGGGGTCAGGAAAATCGGTTCCATGTTCTTTATTTGTTACTCGGATACAAGCTTCCTTCATTTAGTGGGCTGAAGCTACTGTCAGTTTCATTCCACCAAGAATTGGAGTGATTTTCCCATATAGTCATACATTTTACTACATAAATAGGATTAGATATTTGACTGATATTAAATTTTACATTTCTTGATTTTTTTCACTAGCTGTCACGATGTAATGTTATATTTTTAGCAGCTGCTTCACTTCAAATTTTCATACCTTCGTGTCTTCCACCTTGAGCTTATCTTTATAATAATGTGCCACATCACTCCAAAGCAGCAAAATTCATAACTGCTGTTTCCAATAAAATCCTCATTTTTTTTTGATGAAAATTTTTTACACGAGCTCAGGCATTTCTCAATATTATATGCCTAGCATCAAAGTATTTACTTGATGTTCTTGAAAGTTTTTCAATGCCAGCACAGGTATTTCTAGACATTATATAGACAACATCAAAGTAAAATTTTGCAGTATTTTATATTTTTTTGTATTAGTATCAGTGATATGAACATTTTTAAAAAGCAGATGACCTCTGAACCCTAATTTTTAAACAAAAATGTGTAGCTAGCTTTTCCCAACTCACTTTATCCCTTCCAGGTCTCCGATCTTTTTTTTTTTGAGCATCCCTGAACCCTGCTGTTTAGAAGGACAAAGATGGCTTCTTAAAATTCTGCAGATGTTCTCAGGAAATGTCATTCATTTGGCAGCTCTCCCAATTCACAGCACAGCTTGATCCCTTTGCACAGCCCTGTGTAAAGCTAGGCCTGACATCAGGGAGCTCATTTCATGACAGGCATAAATTTAACTGAAGCATAAAGTTGCAGACTTGTGTATTAAGTTTCAAAAGTCTACCATAAGGCAGAATGCATGACAATTTCTGAAGTGTGCGATTCCTTCATAATAAACCTGTTTGAAATTGAATTCCCATTCACAACTGTAACTCACAGCCATTTTGTTGCTAACTTTTGGAGTTTTGCCACCTAAATAAAACATTCCAGCTTTATTTGTAATATAATTTAAACACTTTGGGGGCGAAATTCGGTTACGCCCCGTTTGGGGGCGGTAACTGAATTAGCGCCTCACATTTGGCGCCCTGGGCGGGAGTACCGCCCCGGCCGCTAAATTGGGCTCACTGCACCGGCGAGGAAGCGGAGTGCTATCTTGGGCATTCCCCTTCCTCTTGGGGTGGTGCGTGGGGCACAAAGCGAGGTGGCGCCGGAGCGCTACGCAGCCGCTCCGCGTAGCGTTGACGCTTTTCAGCGCCCTTCCCCTTCTGTTAAAGGGGAGGGCCGCTGCGCACTCTGCAAGCCGTTTGACGGCCTCCACTAGCCCACCAGGGCAGCGTGGTGCTGTGGCCGCATGCCGGACCTTGCCAAGAACCGCCAAGAGGGGCCGACCTGGAGGTTGGCCAAAGTAAAAAGTGTCGGCCCGGGGCCCAGCTGGACAACCTCTTTAATTAACGCCCTTGCCCGCAGCAACCTTGCAGGGTGCAGCCGAATTTCGGCCGCAGGGTGCTAAGGGGCCGAGGTGGAGCGCGAAGGGGTCGCGTCGCTCGGCAATGACGTCATCGCCAGCAGCGCAACGGCCCGGGGCGCTACCGGCGTGGGCGCCTCAGTAGCGCCCCGCTTAATTTCTGGGCAGGCGCTATTAGTGCCCCCGCCCGAGCGCTAAGCCCTTTGCGCCCCATTAGCACCAAGGAGGTGAATTTTGCCCCCTTTTAATTCCTGGTCTTATTGAGGTATTGATATTGGTTCAGGTGAATGAGCAGAACCAGACTTTACCCAGCTGACCCGCACCTCTATTTCATATTTTAATATGATTTAACAGAAATACTCTTCTCTGTTTAATGTTCACAATGCATTTGTATTTCACCAGACTCTAGGACAGTGAGATGGGTCGTGACATTCAAATATATTATTTGAATTCCCCAGACCAATTTATCCATTTTTTGTAGCCCTTCTGGAGCTGATGCAAATCACAAATAGAAATACGTAAACTAAAATTAAATGAAGGATTATTCCTATTTTAAAGTTTCAAAAATAAGTTTAGCTACTTTAGTAAATATTAGAAGGCTGCTGTCTTAAATTGACAAATATCAACTGAGTGTGCACAGGTGGACAAACTATCTTCTTTCTCTCACTTTGAGGCCCAGTTCTTTAAAATTGATTTAAACTGTGCCTAACAGGAAAACATGTTTGTAGTCACTTACAAAGAACACACAGTCATGGCCACATGGTGATAGATTGACTTGACTATACACTCAATTTCTATTTATAACGCTACTGTGGACTTTGTGCTGCTCTCAGGGGGATAACCAAAAGGTTTGGAATTGACCCGTCACTTTAAGGGGTATTAATTATCAATAAGTTTGATTGATGATTCTCTTTGTATCCTGCTGATTTCCACATACACAGATCTGATGCTCTTTTTTTACTAAAATAGCACAGCTTTACAGCATTCCTGAAATTAAACCAAAAATTTTAAAAAACAAGAAATCTTATAAATTCTTGTAATTGTTACATATTTGAAAAGATCCTTTAAAAATGTACTGTATTTATTGTCAGTCCGCCTAAACCTCATTACATCCACACACAATATGGAGACAGATAACTGGTTCACTTATAATATTGAGTTTGGATTGATTTAAATAGCGTTAGGCCTAGAATTTAGCCCCGGACACTTTTTGGGTGCTAATTGGACTACTAAGGCCCCATGTGGCGGGCAGGAAGGGGCACATATATCCGTCCGAAAGTGCGCCACCCGCCATATTGAGTAAGGACAAATTGGAGATGTGCTTTACTCATGAATGAAGCAAGTGTTAGGGCCTTTTTATATGCATATAAGGGGTCTAATGCCACTTTGAGAACCCCTCTCCAAGATTAGCTTGCCCTAAAGCAGTCAGCGGCGGATGCGCTCAGGGAAACCAGCCTAGGGATCGTCTACAACAAAAAAGGTCAGTAACTTAGCAACTTACTTGAATGTGAAGCCAGGAGGAGCACTCCTGCTCCTCCCTCCACCGCATTAAAGGAAACGATCGCTGCCGCTCCCACCCCCGCCTGACATCGCCACCACTCCTGACCCCCGTTCTTCAACATTCCTGACCCGACTCCCAATCCCATCCTCCTGATCTCCCCTCTGCTCCAGACCCGACCCTGGCCCCAGCCTCGCGATCGCCCACCCATGCCCCGACCCAAGCTCGACACCCAAAACCAGTCCCCGACCAGACTCGCGCACCAATCGACGACCAAACCGACCATTCACGAGCCCACATTCCCTGCCCCCGGACCCCTGGGCCCTCACTCCCTGCCCCATGACCCCCGACCCCTCATTCCCTGTCCCCAGACCCCCGGCCCCTCACTCCCTGCCACATGACCCCCGGACCCTCACTCCTTGCCCCATGACCCCTGGCCCCTCACTCCCTGCCACATGACCCCCGGACCCTCACTCCCTGCCCCATGACCCCTGACCCCTCACTCCCTGCCCCATGACCCCTGGCCCCTCACACCCTTGCCCCCGGACCCCCGGCCCCTCACGCCCTGCCCCATGACCTCCGACCCCTCACTCCCTGCCCCATGACCCCTGGCCCCTCACTCCCTGCCCCATGATCCCCAACCCCTCACTCCCTGCCCCATGACCCCCGACCCCTCACTCCCTGCCCCATGACCCCCGGCCCCTCACTCCCTGCCCCATGACCCCCGACCCCTCACTCCCTGCCTCATGACCCCCGGCCCCTCACTCCCTGCCTCATGACCCCTGACCCCTCACTCCCTGTCCCCGGTCCCCCGGCCCCTCACTCCCTGCCCCCGGATCCCCGGCCCCTCACTCCCTGCCCCCTGATTCTCGGCCTGTCTCCCAGACCCATTTACTTGAGGGCTGTTTTTACGCCGCACTGGCTCCATTATAATGAGGCCCGAGGCCAATATCTGGGAGCCTCGAGTCTCATCATTCTGGCACAGGGAATTGGGCCTAATCTTTTAAACCAGGATTAGGAAACACAATTTACAATCACAAAGCTGCAACTTCTACACAAGTGCAACTATAACAATGTCTTTTGAAAGCACTGTCTCATGCAAGCCATTAGATCTTTATCTACCTATTTATATTAAATGGTTAATATTTCTATCATAATAATACACAAAGGAGTTTGCTGTGACTGCTTTAAGCTTTCATACAATAACATTGTCAATATAATTTCTACTGTATGATAATAATACAATAATATTATTGCCAGTTATCACATTATCTGTAAATTCATTAATTTTAATGCTAAGATGGTGCAACAAGTTAAGATAGCTTAACATTAACACCGAAGAACTTAAGGAACTAGGTGATGTAATGCATTAGCACACCTCTAAAACTGTAAAAGGAATGAAGATCTGCTCTCTTTGACGACTATAAGGTCTTACTTTGAAATTAATTTGATTAGTCTCAACACCGTTCCCACTGTGTATGGATCTATGGCACAAACTAGCCACAAGTAGTCACAAACAAGCACTAAATTGGAAATCGTACACAACGTGACCATAAATATGGAAAATGGAAATCTTATACATTGGTGTGCTCAGGATTTCTCTTCTGACATTAAAGTTAAGACAGACTGTTGAAGCTGAGCTTGATGTACCCGGGAATGCTTGTTCCTGGCTACTTAGGACGCGATTTTGCCGGTGCTCAGAGGACGGGTTCGGAGGCGGGTCCACTGTCAATATCGCAATGATTGACGGTGGGCTGGGAACCCGCCTCCATGTAAGTTTCCAAAGTGTCGGGTCTGCGATTTCAGAACAGACCCAACACCAAGCGGCGGGGGGAGGCATTTAGAATAGTTAACTGCTTATTAACTGCTTGTTAAAGACTATTTTACCGGCCTTTTTGTATTTTCCCACATTTTCAACGGAGTTCATGTCGTTCGGTGATCACGTCAGGTATGTATGTCGGGAGTTCAATCAAGCTGAATAGATCCCAGCTTCATATCAGTTCAGTTTGCAATTTCAGAAGTTGCTGATTTCAGGATTGGGAAGACACATTTGATCTGTATTGAGACTGTAAGTGTATGGTGTAAACTCTATATGCACTGTCACCTCCGTGGAATAACCTCTCTACACATTGACTGATTGCTTCTACCATCTCATCCTCAACTGCCATATATAACAGCAGAATGGGAACGATTTATACCCTCTCACCCTTGACCTCAGAATTGGAAGATGATCATCTGCAGCAGCAGCAGAACCAGGCACACCAGCAGCAACAACAACAGGCGCACCAACCTTCTCCTCAACCACCTGATGCTGCACAGGGCAGAGGCCGTCAGCGCAGGGTTGCACCTCGCCGCAGGAGATACCCCCAACAAAGGGTTTACAGGCAGAGGATGAGCTTCCTCAACATGACTGAGCAGCAGTGCCAAAGGAGGCTGAGACTTTCGCGAGAGGTAGTCGCAGACATTTGCACAATGCTGCACCAACACCTGGAGCCCAAAGGAGTGGGTGGACACTCCTTACCAGTGGCTGTCAAAGTCACCACCGCCCTCAACTTCTTTGCGTCAGGGTCCTTCCAGGGATCAGCAGCAGACATTAGCGACATCTCCCAGTCGGTCGTCCACAGAGGCGTCACGCTGGTCACCGATGCCCTCTTTGACAAGTCCACCAATTACATCCACTTTTCCACTGATGAAGCCAGTGTTACCGAGCGGGCGCTCGGTTTTGTCAGTCTGGCTGGCTTCCCACAGGTGCAGGGCGTCATCGACTGCACACATGTGGCCATCAGGGCCCCCCATCAGAACCCAGCAGCATTTGTAAACCACAAGGGCTTCCACTCCCTTAACGTGCAGCTGGTGTGCAACCATAGGAAGAGCATCATGCATGTGTGCGGCAAGTTCCCTGGCAGCTGCCATGACTCTTACATCCTGCGCCAGTCCACTGTCCCTCAGCTCTTCGCACCGCCAAACAAACTTTCTGGCTGGCTCCTTGGATACAATGGCTATCCCCTGAAGACATGGCTAATGACACCATTGAGGAGGCCATCAAACGAGTCTGAGGAGCGTTACAATCAAAGCCACATTTCTACCAGAAGTCTCATAGAACAAACAATAGGGTTGCTCAAAATGCGCTTCAGATGCCTGGACAGATCTGGTGGAGACCTTCAGTACGCAACAGTCAGGGTCTCCAGAATCATCGTTGTGTGCTGTGCCCTGCAAAACATCGCACTGCAGCGAGGATTAGCGCTGCATGAGGAAGAAGGCACAGAGCGCACAGCCTCTTCAGAGGAGAAGGAGTAGGTGGAGGAGGATAAGCAGAATAAGGTTCAGCAAGAGGAAGACCTGGAGGAGGCGGCTGACCCAGTGCGACCAGCACGCGAGCACATTGCTGCCCGGATTTCCAGAAGGCATTCGATAAGGTGCCACATAAAAGCTTACTGTATAATATAAGAGCTCACAGGGTTGGGGGTAATATAATATTACATGGATATTACATATAATATAAAATGGATAGAGGATTGGCTAACTAATAGAATTGAGAGGTCGCACAACACCAGGTTATAGTCCAACAGTTTTATTTGAAATCACAAGCTTTCGGAGCTATCGATTGCTCCTTCCTCAGGTGAAGGAAGGTGAGGAAGGAGCAATCAATAGCTCCGAAAGCTTGTGATTTCAAATAAAACTGTTGGACTATAACCTGGTGTTGTGCGACCTCTCAATTTTGTCCACCCCAGTCCAACACCGGCATCTCCGCATCATAACTAATAGAAAACAGAGAATTGGGATAAATGGGTCATTTTCCGGTTGGCAAACTGAAACTAGTGGGGTGCCACAGGGATCAGTGCTGGGGCCTCAACTATTTACAATCTATATTAATGACTTGGATGAAGGGAACAAGTTTACTGTAGCCAAATTTGCTGATGATACAAAGATAGGTGGGAAAGCAAGTTGTGAGGAGGACTCAAAGGGCTGGATTTTACCAGCCCTGAGGAAGCGGGTTTGGAGGCGGGACTGCTGACAAAGTCAAAAAGAATGGGAGCGGGTCCTGAACCTACTCCCAACCTGCCTCCAACTAATCTTCCGGGAGTCGGGTCCCCGATAAGCGCAGGGACCCGACTCCTAGCGGCGGGAAGAGGATTATAGCCACTTAACTGCCTGTTAACAGGTAGTTAACAGGCAGTTAAGGGGCTTTTACCAATTTTTCGACTGCTGCTGCGGGCTTCCCGATGTCGGGGAACCCCGCCAGGGTAAGTGAGGCGTACTGTGGGTCTGTTGTTATGTTGGTGTTTGGATGACAGCTGCAGAAGGATGCAATAGAACAATGGTTAGTATCAGAGGTAATGAAATGTTGTGAAAGTAAATTTTTATGTGGTTTCTGCAGGTGACAAGCTGTGAAGTGTTTGTGTAGCCTCATCTCATCGGGAGAAGTGACAAATGGTTGCTGCAACTGCCATCTGTTTTATCCTAAGGAGAGAGTAATTGGAGAGTCTGGGTGAAAGGGCTCACCTGTATACAGTGATTGTCAGTGTTTGACAGCTCCTCAATGCTGTCAAACACTGCCAAATCATCTGTCAAATAAGTGTGGTGCATATGCCTTTAAGAAAATCGGCAGATAAAGCATCATCAACTGACGTCATCTGACACCAGCTTTCCCTTAATTGGCCGTCAAGCCCACAGGGCGGGCTTAACAAGGCCAATCAGGGCAAAATACCACCTGTTCATCAGACATCGCTGGGGGCGGGAATAGAACCCGGAAGGCAGCAGTCCCTCCCCCAACTCGTCTCGGTAAGTAAAATCCAGCCCAAAGAGTCTGCAAAGGGATATAGATAGGTTAAGTGAGTGGGCAAAAATTTGGCAGATGGAGTATAATGTGGAAAAATGTGAGGTTATCCACTTTGGTAGGAAGAATAAAAAGCACATTTTTATTTAAATGGAGTGAGACTACAAAATGCTGCGGTACAGAGGGATCTGGGGGTCCTCGTACATGAAACACAAAAAGTTAGCATGCAGGTACAGCAAGTAATTAGGAAGGCAAATGGAATATTGGCCTTTATTGCAAGGGGGATGGAGTATAAAAGTAGGGACGTCTTGCTACAACTGTACAGGGCGCTGGTGAGACCACACCTAGAGTACTGCATGCAGTTTTGGTCTCCTTATTTAAGGAGGGTTGTACTTGCATTGGAGGCAGTTCAGAGAAGGTTCACTAGGTTGATTCCTGAGATGAAGGGGTTGTCTTACGAAGAAAGGTTGAGCAGGTTGGGCCTATACTCAGTGGCGTTTAGAAGAATGAGAGGTGATCTTATTGAAACATATAAGATTCTGAGGGGGAGTGACAGGGTAGATGCAGGGAGGATGTTTCCCCTCGTGGGGGAATCTAGAACGAGGGCGCATAGTTTCAAAATAAGGGGTCACCCATTTAAAATGGAGATGAGGAGGAATTTCTTCTCTCAGAGGGTCGTGAATCTTTGGAATTCTCTACCCCAGAGCTGTGGAGGCGGAGTCATTGAATATATTCAAGGTAGAGATAGACAGATATTTGAGCTACAGGGGAGTGAAGGGGTATGGGGATAGTGCAGGAAAGTGGAGTTGAGGTCAAGTTCAGATCAGCCATGATCATATTGAATGGCGGAGCAGGCTCGAGGGGCCAAATAGCCTGCTCCTGCTCCTATTTCTTATGTTCTTATATGATGCCAGGGATTGCCTAATCAATGCGGGATTCACGTAACTTTACGCAGCACAGACATGTGGCTGCCACATGCACATGAAGGTTGGCATGACCACACTGCAACACCATAGAGCATCTCTATGATAAACTGTTCAATCCTTGCAATGTCACCACCATTGCTGGACAATAAAGGCAACCTTACCCTTATCTGTGCCACTTCAATTTGTGACCACACATATGGCAACGAATTCAAACATTCAGAAAACATTACTTTATTACAACAAAATAAAAGAACAGAAACTTAACATTGATTTATAGCAAATCACCCAAGTGACTACCCTTGTGACTACTTCTGGGGGAACTTTATTTTACACATGCTTCTACGTAGTGCTACCCCTGTGGCTTCACCAGATGTAGAGGCAGCCTGCTCACTTCCCTGCTGCACCTGCTTAGATGTCTTTGGAGGTCGTTCTTTGGGTTTTGGAGCCTTTGAGGGCCCCGCCAAAGTCTGCTCCTCCTGCGGCTGTGCAGGGGCAGACTCGGCCATCACTGTTCGGGGAGACAACTGGGGCTCTGACCGAGGGGTTGGCAAGGGGGGGAAGTTTGCGCACTTGAAGAGGAGCTCCCACTTCCATGTCCCCTCCCACCTTCATCCCTCTCATGGGCCACCCGCACTTCTCAGCTAGCAAGTAGCTGGATAGCACCTTGCTGCACATCAGTGGGGCCATGAGGACCCATGTCTGTGCTGACACTCCTCATAACAAGTTCATCCATGAACCTTTGGTTTCTCTCCTCAATAGATGCCCATCTATCCTCCATAGATGACCATCTATTTAGAAGTGTTACCATGTTCTCCTGAGTCTGGCGATTTATGTCCTCCATGGAGGTTGCCAACCTTTCCATGGCAGCACCTACATTCACCATTGCGTGCACCACGGCATTGCTCATGTTTGAGATGGAGTCCTCCATTCTCTGCACACTCGCAGTCACCGTGGTTGCAAACCCTGTCAGAGCCTCCTAAACTTGTTCCTGAAGCTCCAGGATCACCCCTTTCCTGGCTGGCCCCCAAGGCTCAGCGTCTGCATGCAGCTCAGCAGATATAGAAGACTCCTGTGACTTCCAATGAGGAGTCTCCACTGTTGCCCCTATCTCCACCATCTGATCTTGCTCACTTGTGACTTGTGATACACCAGGTGACAACACTACTCTATCTCGCCTAGGACCCACCGAGGTGTGCGTCTCTGCGCTGGTGCTGGGTGCGCTAATTTCTGCTGATGCTGCTCCCTCAGAGGCTGGAGGATCCTCTGAGGAGTGCTCCTGCTCTTCTTCCTAGACAGTGGGGGGCCGGGCTCTTGATGGTCCTGTGGGAGAGTAAAGACATGAGTTAGACATGTGATATGTAGATTGTAGACACATCCCGTTATGCACATGATGAACATTCAATTTCTATTTACATCAGATCACAATTGAGTCATTCATGATTGTAAAATAAGATGTCTGGAAAATAATTCTGTCACCAGGTTGTGCTAATGAGCCCCTCTCTCCATCCTCCACTTCAGGCTGGTCAACTACTCTTGCAATGTCCAGCGCTGCCTCCTCCCTCTCCCTCTTATTGTGGGCTCTCTTTTCCTGCAATGAGGGAAAGAAGTGCAGTTTTAGTGAGAGTGATGGAATGAGTGTGAAGAATGGATAGGATAGATGTTTAGAGGGAGACTATGATGAAGTGGGGTGCCAATACCAAGTTGCCTCCTTTTGAGTTGTTAGTTGTTGTCATTGCATAACGTTGAGGGTGAGTGTGAGGGGTGCATAGTAAAATGCGGATGTGATTCTGTAGATACGGAGACAGGGATGGGTGATGGTGCAAGGGATGTTGGGGTGTGTTAGGATGTGCAGGAGTAGGAATGGCAATGCAGAGTGATAAGGATGTGATGACAGGCACAGCAGAATGAAGATAAGTGTGCTTTTATACTCACTTTTCCTGAACGCAGGAGATCATTAAATCTCTTCCTACATTGGTTGCTCGCACCTGGGTGCAATGTAGGAAGAGATTTAATGATCTCCTGCGTTCAGGAAAATGAGTATAAAATCCAGCCCTTAAAGTAGGAAACTGTTTGGTCACTCAGCACTGATATCCCTCAGACTCATGAGCACAATATGCATTGAATTTAAACTTGCCGCAGCTGCTAAACGGTGGAATTTTCCAAAGTGTTTCTGGAGCTAATCTGAAAACTCCTCAAGAATTATAACACTGCTCTAAAACAATTTGCTTTCTGACACCATATTTATGTGTTTTTCCTGCTTAAATCAGTTCATTTTCACTGCCTGTGCTACTGTGCTAAAGTTTGTCTAAGCCAGTTTCTAAGGTTCCTTTCATTTGGCCAGGGTATAAAAAAACAAAGCCTCCTCCAGGAGATTGGATAATGCACTGCATTAAGAGACTGTCCATTCAACTTTTTAGGACCTGATCTTGAACCTAGGTCAGATCATTGGGACAAAATTATTCTTTTTATGCCTGATGTAGAATCTTAATTAGATGCAAATCTGCAGCACAAAACTGCCCATAATTCTGCAGTAAGTGTCCCTAATTGGCAAGTTCACATAGAGAAGTCACAGCCTTTGCATTGTGGGAAATAGAACAGCAACTCTGGTGCTGTGGTAAATGAGCTGTTTTTCTACGGTTTGGGCTAAGGGATATCATTGTTTTACCATTCTTCTGATTTTCACCATTTTTGACCTGGAGTGATTAATACTGACATTGGGCACAAAAATGGGGAAACATGACAGTAAACAGGGCCTCTATTCTACACTACCAAAAGTGATTATACAAGTTGAAATAAACAAAACAGCTAACTAGCCCTGCTTGGGTTGAGCTGGCGCATCTTTAAAGGTTTTACCCATTTTAGTTTAAATAAGCCAGAACCAATTGAATTCAAAAATGATCAAAACCTTTTTTAAAACATTGCTGCCATTACTCACTGCTATCTATATTTTGCCCCTTCCACCCCATAAAAATAATGATCTCTCTAAGTAATTCAGGGCTTAACCCCATTCCACAAAAAAGACTAATTATCTGAAACTCAAGTCTTTAATGAAATGAAAGAGCCAATATGTGAGAAGGAAATCCTTCCTTTGACCCCGCCCCTCCCCCAAGGACTTTAGATAAAGTCTATTAACTGCCAGGGAAATCAAATGGATGAATTCATTAGATCGCAGAATAAATTTGATGGATATTCTCATCAGACATCAGCCTTTAAATGCTCTGGGTTCTTTTAATCAGGATTCTTTGTCAAATGTTCCAGGCATTGGATCAATCATGAAACGCTTTCAGATATCCTAGGTATCTTCATCTTCTTGCTACAAGCTTTAAGATGATCCCAAGATTCCTTAAACAAACCCTGAGCCCTGGATGGTAACTGTCTATGATCCCAGATAATAACTCAAACTTTTCATTACACAGTTCAGACTTACAAAGGGAAGTCTGAACCATCATTCATGTTGTTTCGCACTATTTGCACATTCTTTTGTCCTTTTTATTTCTTCCCATCACCTCACTGATGATCTTTTATATCATCAGACAATTTTTTTTATGATTACTAAAATGCCTGCTTATTTCTTAGCCTTCTGTTCTGATTAAGGCTACACAATTCAAAATGTCATACATGGGTTTTCTCTTTATAGATGCTGTCTGATCTGTCGTGTATTCCAGCATTTTCTGTTTTTACTTCAGGCAACATGGATGACTCTACTTAACATTTAATGGTCCTCAGAACAACACCAGTGTCTTAGGATACACATATAGGGGTTGAATTTCCACAGAAGCTCCATAGAAACAGTGGACAATTAGGAGAATTCTGGTGAAAATTCAACCCCAGATTCTTTACATTGATGGTTTCAAGCTGTGGCTCAAGCCTTATGTGTTGTTCTTTGATTATTTTTCTACCCAGAATGAGTCCTCTTTTGAGAAATTGCATCAAATTGTCCTTGCCTTCCCTTTGTTCAGTGCCGCTTCCCTGCACTTTCAGCTATTGACTGGGTAAGCATTTCCAAGTTCCAAGCTTCATCAATATTTATTCTATAACATGATGCGGAGATGCCGGTGTTGGACTGGGGTGGACAAAAATGAGAAGTCGCACAACACCAGGTTATAGTCCAACAGTTTTATTTGAAATCACAAGCTTTCGGAGCTGTTGCTCCTTCGTCGGGTGAAGTAAAGAGATACAGAATCGCCAAAGCACATATAGATAGAGAACAATGCATTTGTACCTTACAATGGTAGACGACTAAATTTAATCATCCTGACTGTTTATCTGCCGAGGTGTGACAAAAGGCAATCAGGTCAGCCAGGAAGGTCCCACATCAAAGACATAGCAAGATACAACTGAGACAATGAGGTGGAGTTACAGGGGGTCTAATGTGTCAAAAGCTGCAGTCAGTATGTAAAACGATAAACTTTAAAATTTTTACTTTTTTACTGGGAATCACATCTGTGAACAAGCCAACGACGACTCGAGTCTGGATCACGTCATGTATCGTGACATAAACCCAAGATCCCGGTTGAGACCGTCCTCATGAGTGCAGAACTTGGCTATCAGTTTCTGCTCGATGATTTTGCGTTGTCGTGTGTTTCTAAGGCCGCCTTGGAGAACGCTTACCCGCAGATCCGAGGCTGAATGTCCTTGACTGCTGAAGTGTTCCCCAACTGGGAGGGAACACTCCTGCCTGGTGATTGTTGCGCGGTGTCCATTCATACGTTGTCTCAGTGTCTGCATGGTCTCGCCGATGTACCATGCCACGGTGCATTCTTTCCTGCAACGTATGAGGTAGACAACGTTGGCCGAGTCACATGAGTATGTACCATGTACCTGGTGGGTAGTGTCCTCACGTGTGATGATGGTATCTGTGTTGATGATCTGGCATGTCTTGCAGAGGTTGCCGTGGCAAGGTTGTGTGGTGTCGTGGTCGCTGTTATCCTGAAAGCTGGGTAATTTGCTGCGAACGATGGTACTTCTGAGGTTAGGCGGCTGTTTGAAGGCAAGTAGTGGAGGCGTGGGGATGGCCTTAGCGAGGTGTTCTTCGTCATCGATGACATGTTGAAGGCTGCAAAGAACATGGCGTAGTTTCTCCGCTCCGGGGAAGTACTGGACGACGTAGGGTACCCTATTGGTTGTGTCCCGTGTTTGCCTTCTGTGGAGGTCTATGCGATTTTTCGCTGTGGCCCGTCGGAACTGTCGATCGATGAGTCGAGCGTCATATCCCGTTCTTACGAGGGCGTTTTTCAGCGTCCGTAGGTGTCCATCGCGTTCCTCCTCGTCTGAGCAGATCCTGTGTATTCGCAGGGCTTGTCCATAGGGGATGGCTTCTTTAACATGGTTAGGGTGGAAGCTGGAGAAGTGGAGCATCGTGAGGTTGTCCGTGGGCTTGCGGTAGAGTGAAGTGCTGAGGTATCCGTCTTTGATGGAGATTCGTGTGTCCAGGAATGAAACCGATTCTGAGGAGTAGTCCATGGTGAGTTTGATGGTGGGATGGAACTTGTTTATGTTATCGTGTAGTCTTTTCAGTGATCCTTCGCCATGGGTCCAAAGGAAGAAAATGTCGTCGATGTATCTGGTGTACAGCGTTGGTTGGAGGTCCTGTGCAGCAAAGAAGTCTTGCTCGAACTTGTGCATGAAGATGTTGGCGTATTGGGGTGCGAATTTGGTCCCCATGGCTGTTCCGTGTGTTTGGGTAAAAAACTGGTTGTCGAAGGTGAAGACATTGTGGTCAAGGATGAAGCGGATGAGTTGTAGGATGGCGTCTGGAGATTGGCTGTTGTTGGTGTTGAGTACTGAGGCTGTCGCAGCGATGCCGTCATCGTGGGGGATACTGGTGTAGAGTGCCGATACGTCCATCGTGGCGAGGAGTGTTCCTGGTTCAACTGGTCCGTGGGTGCTGAGTTTCTGTAAGAAGTCTGTAGTGTCGCGACAGAAGCTGGGGGTTCCCTGTACGATGGGTTTCAGAATGCCCTCGACGTATCCAGAGAGGTTCTCACACAGGGTTCCGTTGCCTGATACGATAGGACGTCCGGGTGTGTTGGCTTTGTGTATCTTTGGGAGGCAGTAGAAGTCTCCCACGCGGGGAGTACGTGGGATGAGAGCGCGTAGGATGTTTTGAAGGTCTGGATCGAAGGTCTTGATCAGTCTATTGAGTTGGCGGGTGTGTTCTTTGGTCGGATCTGCGGGTAGCTGTCTGTAGTGTTCCTGGTTGTCTAGTTGTCGGTATGCTTCTTTGCAATAGTCCATTCTGTTCTGTATGACGATGGCTCCTCCTTTGTCCGCTGGTTTGATGACGATGTTGCGGTTGGTCTTGAGAGCGTGGATGGCATTGCGTTGTGCTCGGGTGACATTCTGGACTGTCTTGTGAGTGCGGCTGATGAATCTGGCGTTGATGCATCTCCTGACAGCTTGGGCATACATGTCAAGCTTGGGGCAGCGACCCTCCGGAGAGGTCCAGTTTGACTCTTTTTTCTTTGGTTGCTGCACTGCGAGTCCCTCTGTCTGCTGTTTTGGATCATTGATTGTCTCATTGGGTTTGTTGCTGACATCTTGGGATTTGTGGAAGTATTCCCGGAGCCTCATTCTCCTGATGAATTCCTCCGTGTCTGCCGCGAGACCGATGGGGTCCATTTTGGTGGTGGGGCAGAACTTGAGCCCTAGGGCGAGAACTTCGATTTCGTCTGACAAGACAGTCCAGAATGTCACCCGAGCACAACGCAACGCCATCCCCGCTCTCAAGACCAACCGCAACATCGTCATCAAACCTGCATTTTTTCCAGAATATTTTGCAGGGCAAGATCTAATGGGTGAGAAATTCAGTATCGCCCCATTTGGGGCGCAATTATCGGCCGGGCGCAAAGATTACGGCCTGGCGCTAATTATCGCCACTGACTGCAAACTTGACTTTTATCGCCCCTGGAGGTGATTGGAGCGCTAAATCAGGCGCTTCACACCTGTCTTAAGGCGCAAAGGCCGAGGAGCGAGGCGCTACTCAGAGCGCTGGCGAAGCTCATGTAATGTCAGTCAGCAATGGAACACACATACAATGGCACGGGCCAGTTCTTAAAGGGGATGGTTAATCTTGCTTTCCATCCACATCCTTGTCATTGCAGCCTTGAATCTCGGCCTGGAGAGACCTGTACATCAAATCTGCTGGAAAGAACAATGGAGAGTACCAGGCAAAGAGCTCAGAGTGCAGCCCCCACAGTCTCTTCTAAATCGATACAAGGAATGGCAAATCAAAATGAACCTGCAAAGTGCTGCTCAGTACCCAAAACTCCTTCACACAACGTTGAATCTCTCCAGAAGTCTCTCTGTCTCTCTCTCTCTCTCAGAATGCGTCGTTCAAAAATGGCACCAACAATAAAAGGCAGGAAGCGGTCACCTTTAAATAGCACTCCTCCTTTCCCTTCATGACTGCAGAACGCTCCCCTCAACTTGTCGTTGCTAGCGTCAGGCGGTAAGGCAGGGGGCGCCACTCAATATCCGCTCCGGGGCGATACCGGGGCATTGCGCACTCGACTGACATCACGATCTGCCGGCGCAGGAGATCTTGGCGGTAGTGTTTAGCGCCGCCGCAAAATGTCTAGTTAATTTCGCGAGCGGCGCAAACATGGCCGCGCCTGGGCGCTCGATGCTTTGCGCCCCATTAGCGCCCTCTTAAGGGACTAATGGGAGGCGCAACCAACTGAATTTTTCCCCCAATGTATTTAACAAATAATATATATTGTAATTACTTTTTTGCATAGCTTTCATTCCGTTAGCAACACAGTCTGTTATAATCTATACAACTGTCCAAATACTGAAAAAATGTACTCATCCAAGAAGCAGTGTAAAACCTGAATGGTATTGACAGCTGCATGCTCACTCATGGACATGGCATCAGTGACATTCAAATGTGGGAATCCACTACAATCATCATCTGAACCACCAGCACAATCTAGCTGGAAGGTGACCCCGTGTATCGTCAATGACAACTATGTTTTAGGTGCAGAAAGTCCATATGCCAGTGGTAATGTGAAAAGCTGCATACTTGTTCAGCATGGAAAACATTTTATTCAGGAGCTGATAGATACTTTAATAACTGAAGATGAGAAGCAGAATCTGAGTGCAATAGCGTAACCGAGCTGAAAATAATTACTCTGAAATTTCATATTAACTACAATAGATTAGAGTTGAAAGTGATGAATTGGAATTTTCTTAAACAATTACATTTTTTTGCAACAGGATATCTGGAAGTGAATTTAGGTTTAGACTTTAAGAAATGTTTGCTGGTCAATTGTGTCTTCTTCAGTAGGGATGCCACTTAGGTAAATTGAACAAGAAAAGCAAAGAAAACATTCATAATTAAAACCTCAGACATGGATACCACAAACTATTTAAATCAAGTTCACTATTCCCCAGGATACTTTACTTGGTTTGAAAATTTGGCAAAAAAACATATTTTTCAGAATGAATAATATGCTGATTTAAACTTTGAGTGATGGAGGTGTTTGGTTTTTTAGGTGCGGCTAGGAATCCAGGTAACAATCGTTGAAACGGTGATAGCAATATATAAAAGTAAGCTTTCTGGTGATTGGAAGAGTCAGCAGCAGGAGTAACATCAAGATGAACAGTACACTCATTTATGAAGGAATAAGCCATATTCAGAAAAATACACCATTCTAAGAAAGAATTCTGGCCTTATTAAAACATGATATACTGGGCTGAAAATCTAAAAACCTAACAATGGAGAAGCTGTATTGTTAACAGCATTCAGGCTATTGGGATAAGATAAGTTGTTGACACTGAATCAATAACCTTATTGAAATAGGAGGTTGGAGGCTCCTGAAGTCTGAAGCTTTGGAAAGAACATAATGGTACACCCTGTTAAGGTGTTCTAAGTTGCACTTCCTAAACAGACACATAAAATTAAGAAACATATGCCTTCGTAAAAATGACATCAAGTAAAAGAAACACCTCCCGTCAAACCATTTTTGTGTTGAACTTGGAACACCTAGAGAGACATAATTCTGTGTTACAACCAGCTGAGGTGAATAAGAATTGCATAGATCACCCTGGTTGAGGTGTTTTAATTTACATTTTGTAAATAGACACAAACAGAAGACCTTGATAAAAATGACATCAAATAGATGCACCTGCTGTTACACCATTTTATATGGTGGGCTTGGGACACCTGGGGTAGAGACATAATTCTGCATTGCTACCAGCTGAGGTGACTGTAAGAATAGCAGGGGTCAGCAGAAAAATGACTAGAGATAATTAGCTTACATCAGCAGAAAACTTCAAAGGAAATACCACTGAAAAAGGATATAAATATTGAACTTTCAAATGGGATGAAAGTCTCGCTGTAAAGGAGCAAAGCAATTCTCAGGCTTCAGAGGCAGCTCTGTAAGTCTACAACTCTTTGTACCTCGGGGATCAAGGTATTGTACTGTATTTGATTTTGGTGGATATTCTGAATAAGACTAAGAACTGTAAAACTGTAGAGAAGTTAAGATTTGAGAATAAGGATCTCTGATAATAAGTTTGTAAAAGCTTTCTCTTTTTGGAACTGTTAATGTTGCGATTGAAACACCTACTGTAATTACATGTCGGTTCTTTAATAAATCTACATATTTTTAGAATTGTCTCATAATACTTCTGTATCAAACTTGCGACCTGAATCTCTGTACACTCTTTTGTGAGGAGTTGCAGAATTCTGAGGGAGTTTTCCAGACCCTCATAATATCCAGAAGGTTATAGTCTAGGTAAACTTATTAAAAGTGCTATCTGGAGGATGGTAACATCTTCAGGTTGTTCCTTTCCTTTAGGGAGAGATGGTCCAGACCTTTAGACCCAATTAAGCGTCTTTAGGATTCAGCTACCTCAAACTTTAGTTCAAAGTGAATGTCTGGGGAATACGCCTGATCTGGGGTAGCCCTAAAGGGGCTAGGACTAGTAATTATCCCTTCACATTCACTGTAACTGTAACCTTGGTGGAAGAGCACAGAAACCCCAGAAGAGTGAAAGAAAATAATGTATATATTATATTTATAGTCATGACCACAGGGCATCCAAAAGTGCTTTACAGCCAATGACGTGCAGACACTTTTGCAATGTAGGAAATGCGGCAGCCAATTTGTGCACAGCATGATCCCACAAACAGCAGTTTGATATAACCACATGATCTGTTTTTAGTGATGTTGGTTGAGGGATAAGTATTAGCCAATACTGGGAAAAACTCAAAATAGTGACATGGGACCTTTTAAGTTGACCTGACAGGGCAGACGGGGCCTCGGTTTAACATCTCATCTAAAAAGCAGCACTTCAGACAGTGCAGCACTCCCTCAGTATTGCATTGGAGTGTCAGCCGAGGTTTTGTACTCAAATCTCTGGAGTGGGACTTGAACCAGCAACCTTCTGAGCTGGGACATGCAGAGACCTTGGAAGTAAAATTAAAGGGAAGGTATGACTACTCAAATTTATGATGCGGAGATGCCGGTGTTGGACTGGGGTGGACAAAATTGAGAGGTCGCACAACACCAGGTTATAGTCCAACAGTTTTATTTGAAATCACAAGCTTTCGGAGCTATCGATTTGCTCCTTCCTCAGGTGAAGCTTCACCTGAGGAAGGAGCAAATCGATAGCTCCGAAAGCTTGTGATTTCAAATAAAACTGTTGGACTATAACCTGGTGTTGTGCGACCTCTCAATTTTTACTCAAATTTAAACAGAGGGATAAATTGAAGAAACAACTTCTTGATAGCTTTAAATGAACATAAGAACACATAAGAACATAAGAAATAGGAGCAGGAGTAGGCCATTCGGCCCTTCGAGCCTGCTCCGCCATTCAATGAGATCATGGCTGATCTTCTGCCTCAAGAAGAATTAAAGACTCAAAAAACTAGACTTTGGAACTTTAGATTTAGTTATTGGCATTCTTCATTGTATCACAGAGGTGCCTAAGTAAATGTAATAAAACTTAGCACTTTTAACAGATTGTCAAAAGGTAATGGACATTAGCATAGAAATTAGCATTGAAGTACGAGCTGAAATGCACTTAATGCATTCACATGAAATTCCTTTTTCTGCTATTTTAGTGGAGATGTTAGCCCATTTATTTTAATGGCATTATATGGCACAATTAAAATAGTGAAGAGAGAAATTTTGGACAAATATATTAAGTGTTCATTTGCTGATATCGGCAACAGTAATTTATTTTTAGAATATATCAAAAATCTTACTTTTACTTGCATTTCCTGTCTATAAAGTAAACAGTTGTGCGCACAGAGGTGGAAGAATCTGTTAAATGGAGTGGCGACGGGCAATTGGTGAGAGTGGGAATAATGTGCAGGGGGGAAGGAGTTGCTAAGTAATTTAAACTAAGGGTCAATGGTAAATATGTAAATATATAAATAAATAATTAGATTTCAGGGGAGTAAATTAAAATGAACTAAATAGAAGATACCAACCTTAAAGGGATCCGAATTGCATTAAATAAAAATCTGCTATACATAAACAATAAATAGGAGGCAAGGAGATACTAAATAAAGACAAAAAACAAAAAACATGACTAATTAGTTATAAATTAACCTGAAATCAAGCTAAATCTATCTACTAAATATAATCTAGATCTCAAGTAATTCTATTATATCTAGAATTCAATTATTACTAACAAATACATAAATAAATAAATAAATGGCAGTGCAGGCTGTGTGTCAGGAATGTAATATGTGGGAGTTTGTGTTCAGTGAGACTGTAGGAAATGTCTGCCTTGAGACACTCCAGGTCAGAGTCCTTGGAGTGCGAGCTAGAGAAACTCCGACACATAAGAGAGGGGGAGGAATTTCTGGATAGTTTTCAGAGTACAGCCACACCTCAGAGGAAAACATAGTTGCAGGAAGGGAAGAGTGTGATTGTCAGTCAGCAGAGTAGGGGGAACTGAGAGGAGATAGAGGAGGAGGTCCCGCAGACACTGATCCTATCCAACAGGTACAATGTACTTGATACCTGTGAGGATAAGGAGAAAGACTGTGAGAAAGACACAATGCTTAGGCACCGTGAAGCAGAAGGCTGTCCAAAGTGAGGAGGAGCAGAATAGAAATGTTGTTATTATAGGGGATTCAATAATTAGGGGGATAGATAGCATCTTCTGCAGCCACAATCGAGAGTCCAGAAGGATGTGATGGATACCTGATGCCAGGGTAAGGGATATCTCAATGTGGCTGGAAAGGAATTTGGAAAGGGAGGGGGAAGATCCAGTTGTCATGGTCCATGTCGGGATTAATGACATAGGGAAGAAAATGGAGGAGGTTCTGCTGAGGGAGTATAAGGAGTTAGGAGCTAAATTAAAAAGCAGGACCTCAAGGGTGGTAATCTCAGGATTATTACCTGAGCCACTGCTAATTGGCATAGGGACAAGTAGGTCAGGAATATGAACACGTGGCTAAAGGAGTGCAGTGAGAAGGAGGGGTTCCATTTCATGGGGCTCTGGCACCAGTACTGGGACAGGAGGGATCTATACCATTGGGATGGGCTGCATCTGAAACGGGTTGGGGTCCCAGTGGAAAGGTTAAATAGGGTGGTAAAAAGGACTTTAAACTGATAAATGGGGAGGAGGGCTCAGTCAGAAACAATCATAAAAATAATAGTATAAAAATTTAAAAAGGATAAGGGCAGAGTTTTTGTCACAAACAGTGATATAGGGCTGGATTTTCTCAATGGAGACGTGCTGGAGGCGGGATTTCTGGTTTAAGAACATAAGAACATAAGAAATAGGAGCAGGAGTAGACCAATCGGCCCCTCGAGCCTGCTCCGCCATTCAATGAGATCATGGCTGATCTGATCCAACCTCAACTCTAAAGAACACAAGAAGCAGGAGCAGGACCAGGCCACTCGGTCCCTCAGCCCGCTCCGCCACCCACAGGGCCTTGACCGATCCGAACTCAAACTCATGTCCAATTTCCAGCCCGCTCCCCGTAACCCCTGATACCCTTTACTTCTAGGAAACGGTCTATTTCTGTTTTAAATTTATTTAATGAAGTAGCTTCCACAGCTTCCTGGGGTAGCAAATTCCACAGACCCACTACCCTCTGAGTGAAAAAGTTTCTCCTCATCTCAGTTTTGAAAGAGGAGCCCCTTATTCTAAGATTATGTCCCCTAGTTCTAGTTTCACCCATCATTGGGAACATCCTCACCGCGTCCACCCGATCAAGCCCCTTCACAATCTTATATGTTTCAATAAGATCGCCTCTCATTCTTCTGAACCCCAATGAGTAGAGTCCCAATCTACTCAACCTCTCCTCGTATGTCCACCCCCTCATCCCCGGAATTAACCGAGTGAACCTTCTTTGTACTGCCTCGAGAGCAAGTATGTCTTTTCTTAAATATGGACACCAAAACTGTATGCAGTACTCCAGGTGTGGTCTCACCAATACCCTATACAACTGCAGCAATACCTCCCTGTTTTTATATTCTATCCCCCTAGCAATAAAAGCCAACATTCCATTGGCTTTCTTGATCACCTGCTGCACCTGCATACTAACTTTTTGATTTTCTTGCACCAAGACCCCCAGATCCCTTTGAACTGCAGTACTTTCCAGTTTCTCGCCATTAAGATAATAACTTGCTCTCTGATTTTTCCTGCCAAAGTGCATAACCTCACATTTTCCAATATTGTATTGCATCTGCCAAATCTCTGCCCACTCACCCAGCCTGTCTATATCCCCTTGTAGGTTTTTTATGTCCTCTTCACTCTCTACTTTCCCTCCCATCTTTGTATCATCTGCAAACTTTGATATGTTACACTCGGTCCCCTCCTCCAAATTGTTAATATAGATTGTAAAGAATTGGGGACCCAGCACTGACCCCTGCGGAACACCATTGGCTACTGGTTGCCAGTCCGAGAATGAACCATTTATCCCAACTCTCTGCTTCCTGTTAGATAACCAATCCTCCACCCATGCCAGAATATTACCCCCAATCTAGTGATTTTTTATCTTGAGTAATAATCTTTTATGTGGCACCTTGTCGAATGCCTTCTGGAAGTCTAAATACACTACATCCACTGGTTCCCCTTTATCCACCCTGTACGTTATGTCCTCAAAGAACTCGAGCAAATTTGTCAGACATGACTTCCCCTTCATAAAGCCATGCTGACTTTGTCCTATTAAATTATGTTTATCTAAATGTTCTGTTACTGTCTCCTTAATAATAGACTCCAAAATTTTACCCACCACAGATGTTAGGCTAACTGGTCTATAATTTCCAGCCTTCTGCCTACAACCCTTTTTAAATAAGGGTGTTACATTAGCAGTTTTCCAATCTGCCGAGACCTTTGCTGAGTTCAGGGAGTTTTGGAAAATTATTACCAAAGCATCCACAATTCCTACTGCCACTTCTCTCAAGACCCTAGGATGTAAGCCATCAGGTCCAGGGGATTTATCCGCCTTGAGTCCCATTATTTTACTGAGTACCAATTCCTTAGTAATTTTAATCGTATTTAGCTCCTCCCCCACTGGGTTTCAGTCCCCAGCGACGTCTGACGTACCCACACTAATTTCCCTTGATTGACCTTGTTAAGCCCACGCTACGGGCTTACCAGCCAATTAAGAGAAAGCCGGTGACAGATGACATCAGCGTATGACGCTTCATCTGTCGAAAAAATTTTGACAGATGAATTGTCAGCGTTTGACAGCTTTGAGAAGCTGTCAAACACTGACAATCTCTGTTCTAAGGTGAGCCCTTGCACACAGACTCACCAAGCCCTCTCTCCTCAGCAGAAAGCAGATGGCTGCTACATCTGAGAATGCAGCAGCCATTCTGTTATCTCTGCCGTTGAGATGAGGCACCTCCGGATCCTCAAAGGTTGAAGCCTGCAGAAAGAAGCAAAGGTAAGGAAACTTTTTCCAACACTTTACACTCACCTCTCATACTTACCTGTCCAAATTTGCACCCATCACTCACCTCTACAGTTGACATTTTGACCCCTCTCACCCCCGCAGACCCACTGCTCGCCTTGCTGACCCTGGCGAGGTTCGCATCCGTTGGGAAGCCCGCAATTGCAGGCGGAAAATGGGGAAAAGCCTCAAAACTGCCTGTTAACTACCTGTTAATAGGCAGTTAATTGGCTCTAATCCCCTTCCCGCCTCGAGGATACGGGTCCCTGCGCAACTCGGGGACCCACCTCTTGGGAAGATGGCACGGAGGCAGGTTGGGAGCGGGGTCGGTACCCGCTCCCAGTTTCTGCCATTTTTCTGGCAGTCCCGCCTCCATACCCGCCTCCCCAGGGCTGGGAAAATTTCCCCCATAGATATTCCAGGTGAAGAGAATACTAAAATAACTAAAATAGATGCAGCAGGAGTAACAAATAAGAAATGTGTTAAGTTAAATGGTGTGAGAAAGACAGCATCAGGGTAGAATTTAAGGTTAGGTATTCTTGCCCAAAAATGAGTTTTAAATACTAATGCATGGAGTATAAGAAATAAATTGAATATATTAGAGGTTCAAATACAGCTTAGAGGGTATGACTGGTGGCCATTACTGAGACATGGCTGCAAGCTGGTCATAATTGGAGTTAAATATTCCATGATATAATGGGGCAGAAATTAGGCTCGCCACGGGTGAGTACGCGTTGTGTACTCACCCGTGGATGGAACGAAAGTGCCGGTTTCTTGCATGCACTGCGCATGTGCGGGAAACTGGCACTTTCGTTCCCCTGAAGGAAGGGGTTCAGAGGTCGAACGCGCACGTCGGAGGGCCAGCGCGTTCGCCTCGCACTTCGGGTATTTTTACAGGTTCCTCCGTGAGGGTAAGCACGGAGAAGATACACGTTGAAAAATGAGGCGCAAGGCCTTCTTTTAACAAGGTAAGTGTTGATTTTATTAAAATTTAAACATTTTTTTCACAGATTTATCTTTTTAAATTACTTTAGAGTAAGGTAGGTTTAGTTTTAAACTCGTTAAAAAGTGTAATTAATTTTTTCAAAAATTTAAATTTTTGTTTAAAATAGTTAATTAATGTAATTTATAGTTATTTTAAAAATGTGATTTAAAAAAAAATTATTTGTAGTTTTAGTGATGTTTTGGGGCCGATCTGTATTCATAGATTTGACAGGTCTTCCAGTCAAATCTATGAATGAAAGATGGTCTGCTGCCATTGGCTCTCCATGGCCCACGTGATCCCAGGGGCCGCATCGCACTAACTACGCCCCTGGAATACGCAAGCACTGCGCGCCGGCAGTTGGAGGAGGCCCAGGACCCGAATCCCCCGTGGGCCCAGGGGTCAATGGCAGGCGCAGTAGGTAGGTGTGCGCGCGATCCTTGCACCCGCGGGAAGCCAGGGAGCCGAATTTCTGGCCCAATGTCTTTATAAAGGATAGGGAAACTGGAAGAGGAGGAGGGGTATCCTTATTGATTAAGGATACTGTTACAACATTAGTAAGGGTAAGAAAAGCAATCAGTGGAGACGCTATGGTTGAAATTGAGGAATAAAAGAGAACTTAAAACTGTAATGAGAGTTGTTTACTGTCCTCCTGATAGCAGCAATGAATTAGAATGTATTAATTCAGAGATTAGAGAAGCTTGTAGCAAAAGCAAAGTTGTTTTAATGGGAGACTTTGGCTGCAATTTTTCCTCTCGATGCGGCTTCGGGGCGGGACAGCTGCCTTCCGGGTTCTAATCCCGTCCCCAACGGCGTCCAACGCACAGACGCGATTTTTTGTCAATTGGCCTTGTTAAGTCCACCCTGTAGGCTTGCCGGCCAATTAAGAGAAAGCCCGTGTCAGATGACGTCAGTTGATGACACGCCATCTGCCACTTTTCTGAAAGCGGCCACACACAATTTTTTTTTGACAGATGCTTTTTCAGTGTTGGATAGCATTGAGGAGCTGCAAACACTGACATTCACTGTACAAAGGTGAGCTCTTGCACCCAGGCTCTCCAGTGACTCCTTCCTTAGGCTAAAACAGATGGCAGCTGCAGGTGAGGTTACAGAAGCAATCTGTCATTGGTGAGAGAGGTTCTCCCAATGAGGTGGGACTACACAAATAATTCAAAACTTGTCACCTACAGAAAAGTTTAAATACATTAAAAATGATTTTCCAAACATTTCCTTACCTCTGAAACTCACCAGTGCACCATTGGATCCTTCACACCACTTCTGCAGCTGTCATCAGAGCACCAACATTACAGTAGACCCACAGCACGCCACACTTACCTGGTGTGGTGTCCGGACATCGGGAAGACTGCAGTAGACCTGTCAAAATTGCAAAAAGTCTATTAACCGCCTGTTAACAACCTGTTAACAAGCAGTTAAGTGCCTCTAATCCTCTTCCCGCCGCTAGGTGTTGGGTCCCTGCGCAAATCGGGGACCCGACACCTGGGAAGATTGACTGGAGGCAGGTTGACAGTAGGTTTCTGACCCGCTGTCAATCTTTGCAATTTTGCCAGATGTCCTGCCTCCAAACCTACCCCCTGAGCGCCGGCAAAATTCCCCCCTTTAATTTTCATATAGATTGGGAACAGCAAAGTAGCTCAAGTCAGAAAGGTAATGAATTTCTTGAGTGCATTCAAGATAGTTTTCTGGAGCAATATGTTCGGGAACAGCAACAATGACAACAACTTGTATTTCTATAGCACCTTTAACGTAGTAAAACGTCACAAGGCACTTCACAAGCAGCGTTATCAAACAAAATTTGACACCGAGCCACATAAGGAGATATTAGGGCAGATGACCAAAAGCTTGGTCAAAAGGTAGATTTTAAGGAGCATCTTAAAGGAGGAAAAAGAGGTAGAAAGGTTTAGGGAGGGAATTCTCGAGCTTAGGGCATTGGCAGCTGAAGGCACGTTCGCCAATGGTACAGCAATTAAACTCAGGGATGTTGAAGAGGCCAGAATTGGAGGAATGCCAATATCTCAGAGGGTTTTGGGGCTGAAGGAGATTCCAGAGATAGGGAGGGGTGAGGTCATGGAGGGATTTGAAAACAAGGATGAGAATTTTAAAATCGAAGTATTGCTTAACTGGGAGCCAACATATGTCAGCGAGCACAGGGGTGATGGGTGAACAGGACTTGATGCAAGTCAGGACAGGGGCAGCAGAGTTTTGGATGACTTCAAGTTTACGGAAGGTAGAACGTGAGAGGCCAGCCAGGAGTGCGTTGGAATAGTCAAGTCTAGAGGTATAAAGGCATGGATGACGGTTTTAGCCTGGACTAATGATCCAGAGACGTGAGTTCAAATCCCACAATGGCAGCTGGGGAATTTAAATTCAGTTAATTAAATAAATCTGGAATTAAAAAAAGCTAGTATCAGTAATGGTAACCATGAAACTATTGGATTGTCATAAAAACCCATCTGGTTCACTAATGTCCTTTAGGGAATGAAATCTACCGTCCTTACTTGGTCTGGTCTATATGTGACTCCAAACCCACAGTAATGAGGTCGACTCTTAACTGCTCTCTGAAATGGCCTAGCAAGCCACTCAGTTGTAACAAACCGCTACGAAACACAATAATAAGAATGAAACTGGACGGACCACCTGGCATCGACCTCGGCACCAGCTATGGACACGGCAATGGCACACCCAGCCCAGTCACCCTGCAAAGTCCTCCTCACCAACATCTGGGGAATTATGCCAAAATTGGGAGAGCTGTCCCACAGTCTAGTCAAACAACAGCCTGACATAGTCATACTCACAGAATCATACCTTTTAGCCAATGTCACAAACACCTCCATCACCATCCCTGGGTATGTCCTGACCCACCGGCAGGACAGACCGAAAAGGGGAGGCAGCACAGTGGTATACAGTCGGGAAGGAGTGGCCCTGGCAGTCCTCAACATTGACTCTGGACCCCATGAAGTCTCATGGATTCAGATCAAGCATGGGCAAGGAAACCTCCTGCTGATTACCACCTACCGCCCTCCCTCAGCTGATGAATAAGTACTCCTCCATGTTGAACACCACTTGGAAGTAGCACTGAGAGTAGCAAGGGCACAGAATGTACTCTGGGTAGGGGACTTCAATGTCCATCATCAAGAGTGGCTCGGTAGCATTACTACTGACTGAGCTGGCCGAGTCCTGAAGGACATAGCTGCCAGTCTGGGCCTGCGACAGATGGTGAGAGAACCAACACGAGGGAAAAACCTACTTGACCTCGTCCTCACCAATCTACCTGTCACAGATGAATCTGTCCATGATAGTATTGGTAGCAGTGACCACCGCACAGTCATTGTGGAGACAAAGTCCCGTCTTCACACTGAGGACACCCTCCATCGTGTTGTGTGGCACTACCACTGTGCTAAATAGGATAGATTCAGAACAAATCTAGCAGCTCAAAACTGGGCATCCATGAGGTGCAGTGGGCCATCAGCAGCAGCAGAATTGAATTCCACCAGAATCTGTAACCTCATGGCCCAGCATATCCCTCACTCTACCATTACCATCAAGCAAGGGGACCAACCCTGGTTCAATAAGACGTGTAGAAGAGCATGGCAGTAGCAGCACCAGACATACCTAAAAATGAGGTGCCAACGTGGGGAAGCTGCAACTCAGGACTACATGCATGCTAAAAAGTAGAAGCAGCATGCTATAGAGAGGGCTAAGCGAACCCACAATCAATGGATCAGATCAAAGCTCTGCAGTTCTGCCACATCCAGTCGTGAATGGTGGTGGACCATTAAACAACTAACGGAAGGAGAAGGCTCCATGAATATCCCCATCGTCAATGATGGTGGAGCCCAGCACATGAGTGCAAAAGACAAGGCTGAAGCATTTGCAAACATCTTCAGCCAGAAGTGCCGAGAGGATGATCCATATCGGCCTACTCCTGAGTTCCCCACCATCACAGAAGCCATTATTCAGCCAATTCGATTCACTCCACGTGATATCAAGAAGCAGCTTGGCGCACCGGATACAGCAAAGGCTATGGACCCCGACAATGTCAAAGCTATCGTGCTGAAGACATGTGCTCCAGAACTAGCTGCGCCTCTAGCCAAGTTGTTCCAGTACAGCTACAACACTGGCATCTATCCGACAATATGTAAAACTGCCCAGGTATGTCCTGTCCACAAAAAGCAGGACAAATCCATTCCGACAAATTACCACCCCATCAGTCTACTCTCAATCATCAGCAAAGTGATGGAAGGTATCATCGACAATGCTATCTAGTGGCACTTACTCACCAATAACCTGCTCACTGATGCCCAGTTTGGGTTCCGCCAAGACCACTCGGTACCCGACCTCATTACAGCGTTGGTCCAAACATGGACAAAGGAGCTGAATTCCAGAGGTGAGGTGAGAGTGACTGCCCTAGACATCAAGGCAGCATTTGACCAAGTGTGGCATCAAGCAGTCCTAGTAAAACTGAAGTCAATGGGTATCGGGGGGAAAACTCTCCACTGGCTGGAGTCATACCTAGCAGAAAGGAAGATGGTTGTGGTGGTTGAAGGTCAATCATCACAGCCCCAGGACATCGCTGCAGGAGTTCCTCTGGGCAGTATCCTAGGCCCAACCATCTTCAGCTGCTTCATCAATGAACTTCCCTCCAACATAAGGTCAGAGGTGGGGATGTTCACTGATGACAGCACAGTGTTCAGTGCCTTTCACAACTCCTCAGATAATGAAGCAGTCCATGCCCGCATGCAACAAGACCTGGACGACGTTCAGGCCTGGGCTGATAAGTGGCAGGTAACTTTCGTGCCACAGAAGTGCCAGGCAATGACTATCTCCAACAAGCGAGAGGCTAACCACCGCCCCATGACATTCAATGACATTACAATCGCCGAATCCCCCACGATCCACATCCTGGGGGTCAACTTAACTGGAGCAGCACATAAATACTGTGGCAACAAGAGCAGGTCAGAGGCTAGGTATTCTGTGGCGAGTGTCTCACCTCCTGATTCCCCAAAGCCTTTCTACCATCTACAAGGCACAAGTAAGGAGTGTGATGGAATACTCTCCACTTGCCTGGACGAGTGCAGCTCCAACAACACTCAAGAAGCTCAACACCATCCAGGACAAAGCAGCCCACTTGATTGGCACACCATCCACCACCTTAAACATTCACTCCCTCCACCACCGGCGTACCATGGCTGCAGTGTGTACCATCTACAAGATGCACTGCAGCAACTCACCAAAGCTTCTTCGGCAGCACCTCCCAAACCTGTGACCTCTTCTACCTAGAAGGACAAGGGCAGCAGGCGCATGGGAACACCACCACCTTCAAGTTCCCCTCTAAATCACACACCATCCTGACTTAGAAATATATCATCGTTCCTTCATCGTTGCTGGGTCAAAATCCTGGAGCTCTCTTCCTAACAGCAATGCAGGAGCACCTTCACCACACAGACTGCAGCGTTTCAAGAAGGCAGCTCACCACCACCTTCTCAAGGGCAATTAGGGATGGGCAATAAATGCTGGCCTTGCCAGCGACGCCCACATCCCATAAACAAATTTTTTAAAAAGCAGCAGATGAGCTGAGGCAGGGGCGGAGTCGGAACCAACAAGAGGGCAGGCCATACTAGATTTAATAATGAGTATTGAGCAAGCCTTAGTTATTTATCTAACAATAAGGGAAAATTTATCTAACAGAGATGACAATATGATTGAATTCAATGTTAGGTTTGAAAAGGAAAAACTTAACACAGTTACTGAGAGCTGGATTTTCCGGTGGGGCAGTGGTGGTGGGTCGGGTGGGAAAGTGTTTTTTTCCCCAGCGGGTCGGGACCCCGCTGTGAACCCGCTGCAATGCAGCTTTCCCCGACATTGGGTCTGTCAGCTCTGAGCAGACCCAACACAGAGCGGCGGGTTCATAGTGGAGGACCCAATTCGGGTAATTAGTGGCTTGTTTAAAGCCACTTAAGAATGATTTTCAGCTCACCTTCTGCATTTAACAGCTCACCCATGGGGTCCACGCTGGTCGTGGAACATGTCTGTCAAGCTGAGGTGGGAGTTCAGTGGACATTGAATCAGCTGTTGAATTGACAGCTTCAAATATAAAGTAAATGCTCCCACTTTACAGAGATATCTTCCCTCAGCCACAAGCTGTTCTTCACTGCACAGGATGCTGCATGTCTTTACACAAGTTTCCATCCAGTCTGACCTCATTACCTCTCTCACCATTGACAGATCGCTTCTGTCATCTCTATTCACCTGCCATCTATTCCATCAGCATGGGTGCCCTTTATACTCTCTCACCTTGGTCCTCAGAATCCCACCTCAATCAGCCCCAACAACAGCAGCACCAGGCACACCAGCAGCACCAACAAGAACACCAACCTTCTTCGCAATCACCTGATGTTGCACAGGACACAGGGCATCAGCACCCGACCACGTTGCTACCTGGTAGGACAGGGATGGCCTCACCATGGCCAGATTTACTTCACTTGATGCTGTACACCCTGGCTGCCACTTGATGCGCCAGGTTGGCACCACCCCACACTAACACCATAAAGCATCCCTACAATGCCCAAACCATTACTTTCACACTCATGACCATTGCAGGGTGTACCGTTATGTCTCACCATTCACTGCAAGTCACTAAGCCACTTCCAAAGGTGCACACAAATCTGTCTAAGAGCACAGTGTTGAAAATAAAGGTTTCAATGTTTGACACCACATTAACAGTCCCTTTTATTCCATGGGTTTCAACTTTGCTGGCAATCCTTTTACGAGGCACTTTGTCAAATGCCTTTTGGAAATCCATGTACACTACGTCAATCACATTATCCTCATCAATCCTCTCTGTTACCTCATCAAAACACTCGATCAAGTTGGTTAAACACGATTTGCCTTTAACAAATCCATGCTGGCTTTCCTTAATTAATCTACACTTGTCCAAGTGACTGTTAATTTTGTCCCTGATTATTGTTGCTAAAAGCTTCCCCACTACCTGACTGGCCTGTAGCTGCTGGGTTTATCTTTACACCCTTTTTTGAACAAGGGTGTAACATTAGCAATTCTCCTGTCATCTGGCACCACCCTGATTTCTAAGGAGGACTGGAATATTATGGCCAGTACCTCCGCAATTTCTTCCTTCACATTCCTTAGTGTCCTTGAATGCATCCCATCTGGTCCTTTTGACTTATCTTCTTTAAGTACAGCCAGCCTTTCTAATACCTCTTCTTTATCAATTTTTATACCATCCAGTATCTCCTCTACCTCCTCCTTCACTATGTCTATGGCAGCATCTTCTTCCTTGGTGAAGACAGATGCAAAATACTCATTTAGTACCTCAGCCATGTCCTCTGCCTCCATGCGTAGATCTCCTTTTTGGTCCCTAATCTGCCCCACCCCTCCTCTTACTACCCGTTTGCTATTTATATGCCTATAGAAGACATTTGGATAACCTTTTATGTTAGCTGTGTAATTCATCCAATCTCTAATGCCCGCATCCTCTCCTACACTAAGTCCCTCTCTCCTTTCACCCTGTCCTTGTTAAATGTCACTGTCGCTCTATCCTCCTATCCCCCACTGTGTTGATTCAAAAATCCTTGTCCTCATCTACAAGTCTCTTCATGGCCTTGCCCTCTCTATTTCTGTAACCTCTTTAGCTCTATGTTTGAGCATGCACCCTCCACTCTTCCAATGGATGCTCTCTAGACCGCTCACTTTTGCTACCTCTCCCCTTCTTTACCATACAAAAGACAACAAAAAGTAACTAAAGGATTGATTAAGAAAGGGAAAATAGACTATGAAAATAATTTAGCAAAAAATATAAAAACAGATAGCAAGAGTTTCTATAGTTATATAAAAAGAAAAAGGGTGGTTAAGGCAAACGTAGGTCCCTTAGAGGATGAGACCGGGAAATTAATGGTGGGAAACATGGAGATGGCAAAAATGCTGAACAAATATTTTGTTTCAGTCTTTACAGTAGAGGACACTAAGGGGTAGAAATTAGGTCGCGCCCCATTTGGGGCGCAAATATCGTCCGCGCGCAAATATTAGCGCCTGGCGCTAATTATCGGCACTGACAGGAAACTTCACTTTTACCGCCCCGGGAGGTGAGTGGAGCGCTAAATTAGGCACTGCACACCTCTCTTAAGGCGCAAAGGCCTAGGAGTGAGGCGCTAACTCAGCGCACGAGCGCAGCGCAGCTGCTGCCAGTTAGCGCGGGAACACAGACACACTGACGCCGGACACTTCTTAAAGCGGGGGGGGCCACTTGCTCCCCAGCCACACCCTGCTCATTGCAGCCTTGAATCTCAGCCTGGAGAGACCTGTAATCCATTTTGCTGCCAAGAATGGAGAGGGTGAGAGAACGCGCTCATCGCTTCACCGAGCGGGCCTTGGATGCTCTGGTTGACGCAGTGGAGCGCAGACGATGCATGCTGTTCCCAGAGAGTGGCAGGAGGCCTTTGCCACGCGAGTTCAGAAGAGTGTGGAGGGAGGTGGCTCAGAGCGTCTCCTCCAGGAGCATGGTGCCCAGGACCCATGTCCAGTGCCGCAAGAAGTTCAACGACCTCACTCGGGTCGTCAGGGTGAGTGGCTTTTTCTCAATACCTCTCCATCCCTCCATCTCAACCTCACTCTATGGCCAGAGGGTCTTAAAACCCCAATGCACAACACTCATCCAACACCTATGGCCTTTTCATCAAACACACACACACATTCCACACTTTGCATACAGTAAGGGCTATTCACCTATGGGAGGCACATCAGGCAAGACCATGGCTGCATATTGTAAGGGCTATTCACCTATGGGAGGCACATCAGGCAAGACCATGGCTGCATATTGTAAGGGCTATTCACCTATGGGAGGCACATCAGGCAAGACCATGGCTGCATATTGTAAGGGCTATTCACCTATGGGAGGCACATCAGGCAAGACCATGGCTGCATATTGTAAGGGCTATTCACCTATGGGAGGCACATCAGGCAAGACCATGGCTGTATATTGACTCAGATGCTGTCCTTTTTCTTGCAGGCTAAGCTGGCTCATAATCGGAGACAGCAGCAACGGACGGGTGGAGGGCGGCTTCAGCTGCAACCCCTCAGCGATCTGGAGGAGCGCGTCCACAGGATTGTGGCAAGCCGGGTGATCGGTCCCGTCGCCACTGGAGACGCCGACCCCGTTGTGGACAGCAATGGTAAGGTCATCACCTTTTTGTCCTCTGTCCTTCCACTTGTCCCTCACAATACCAGCCTTTGACACTTTCAATCCAACTTGCTAACTCGCTGCACTTATTCCTCCCTTACTGCCACCCTGTCCTCACGCTAAAGCCACTCTTGTACCTCCCTGCTTTCAGATGGTGATTCACCAGCTGAGGAGATGGTCCCTGAAGCTGCCACTGGGAGTGATGCTGCAGCTGAGGAGGAAGAGGAAGCCGGAGCATCAGTGCCACCCTCTCCCGAGGAAGCCCATGGCCACACTGGGAACACGCCTTCCCCGGAGGGGAGCAGGGGGGAAGGGGCTGATGATGGTGAAGTTCCAGGACCCAGCGGGCTGCAGCAACGCCATGGTGGGGGGAGGGAAGAACGGGGGAGCAGGGGGGAAGGGGCTGATGATGGTGACGTTCCAGGACCCAGCGGGCTGCAGCAACGCCATGGGGGGGGGAGGGAAGAACGGGAGCCTTCTCCCCAGAGGGAGAGTATGCCAGACACTCCTAATGCAATGGACGCAGAGGAGGAGCGGATGATTGCAGAAATGAACAGCCAGGCGGTGGTCATGCACACTGAGCTCATGGGTGCAGTGGGAAGGGTGCCCGAATGCATTGAGGCACTGGCAAGGAGTGTGGAGCACTTCGCTGTAGCACAGGCGGATGCCACACTAAAGCTTACTGCTGCAATTCAGTCACTGGCTGCCAGGAACCCATCTGAGCCTGCTCTCATGCAGACTCAGATTGAGGCCACGCGAGCACTGACTGCTGCCATCCTCGATGGTTCGTGCACATGTCCCCGGGGCTGTCACCGCGCCGCAGCAGGCCAGCAATCTGTTCTCAGGCAAATTGCTCCGGATGCTGAAGTGCTGCCCCGTGGGAGTGCCAGTGTGTCGGGCGAGCAGGGAGTTGCTGTCCTCTCTCACGATGACAGCATTCCTGCTGCCAACACTGTCACTTCTCCACTGCACTTGCCACCGCCTGTAGGACAGACTGCTGCCGCCCATGCAGAGTTGGTGCAGTCTGCAGCCGGGCCCTCCAGGCCCAGAAGTGGTCGAGGCCGGCCTTCAGGGGCATCTGCAGTGTCAGGGTCTGACAAGCAGCAGCCTTCCACCAGCCTTGCTGCAGCCACTGAGGTCCCATTACGGAGGAGCAGTAGGGTTAGAAGGGGGGAAGTGCGCAAGGGAAGGAGATCACCCTCGAAGGGCAAAAAGTAGGATGTGTGCCAAAATGCTGGTCATTTTTTTATTAAAGGCCGAGGTTCATGGCCCAACTTTTGTTTAGTGTTTTGGACATTATCTCCAGGTTGTGAGAACCAGTTATGTTATTGACTGTTTTTTGGTGTTTATTTCTATGAGTTTGTCATGAGGAATTGACACACACAGAGTTTGTACAATAAATAAGTTTCTGTATTCAAAATATACATGGCTGGTGGTTGGAATTATTGGTGCCTTGGCCGGCTTAGGGGTTGCGTGCTGGGTTGATTCGTGTTTGTAGCACTGGCAGGGGTCCTAGAAGCGGCTTGCTATTAGTCGTTGACGGACGGCCCTTGCAGTTTGACCATTGTGGGCCGCCCTCCTGCCTTGGTGCTGCTGCTGATCATCGTCCTCGGCCTGTTCCTCCTCTTCCTCCTCCTCCTCTTGTGGTGCTGCAAGGCCTGGTGGCATTGGCTGCGTCCTGAGGATTGCCATGTTGTGCAACATGCAGCACACCACTACGAATTTGGAAACTTGCTCAGGCGAGTACTGCAGGGCTCCTCCGGAATGGTCCAGACAGCGGAATCGTTGTTTGAGCACGCCGATTGTGCGCTCAATAATGTTCCTCGTTGCTTGTTGGCTTTCCTGGTACCGCAGCTCAGCAGGGGTGTTTGGCGCACGGAGCGGTGTCATCAGCCAGGTGCTCAATGCGTACCCCTTGTCCCCCAGAAGCCAACCAACTGGCTGATGCGGTGTCTCGAAAATTTCTGCCACAGTACTCTGGCGCAGGATGAAAGCATCGTGGCAGCTGCCCGGATAGTGGGCATTGACAGCGAGAATCACCTGTCTGTGGTCACAGACCAACTGCACATTCAAGGAATGGAACCCCTTTCTGTTCCTGAACTCCTCTGCATTCTCTCGCGGAGCACGCAAAGCCACATGCGTGCAGTCAATGGCGCCCTGCACCATGGGGAAGCCCGCTACCCTCGCAAAGCCCATAGCACGGTCATGCTGCTTGTCTGGGGTCATAGGGAAGGAGATGAAGTCTCGTCTCCTTGTGAAGAGGGCATTGGTGACCTGCCGAATGCAGCGATGCACCGCAAACTGGGAGATATTGGCGAGGTCCCCAACAGCAGCTTGGAATGAGCCAGTGGCGTAGAAGTTCAAGGCCACTGTGACCTTCACTGCCACCGACAGAGACGTCCTGGACCTCAGCTGAGGCTGCAGATCTGGCTGCAGCAGGTGGCAGAGTTCAGTGACCACCTCCTTGCTGAATCGCAGCCTTCGCAAACACAGCTCCTCGGACATGTGGATGTAGGAGAGCTGTTCACGATATACCCTGGGAGGGTAAGCTCTCCTGTACATGCGCCTGATGGGCCTCCTCCGTCTGGCCATCATTGCCACTCTCTGTCTGCGTCTCACTCTGCTCCGATTGAGCTGGAGCAGGACGACGCCCCCAATCATTGCAGCCCCCATCTTCTCTTTGCCAGAAAAGTAATGAGGTACAGCAACGAAAGTAGCAGCAAAGTTAGGATGAACTAGGCAAAACTACCTCACAAAGCGTTGAGTCAATGTAGAAGTCTCTCTCTCTCTCTCTCCGAATCTCTCTCTCTCTCTCAGAACGAGTGGTGCATAAATGTCGACCACAGAAAAAGACAGGAAGAGGCCCCCTTTAAATAGCGCCCCCCCCAGCCCCAGACCGATTGATAACGTTCCAGTCTTCCGGTCGTTGGAAGCGCCAGGCGGTAAGGCAGGGGGCGCCACTCAATTTCCGCTCCGGGGCGCCCCAAGGGCGTTGCACCACAGAATGACGTCACAATCTGCGCGCGCAGGTGGTCGCAGCGGTAAGTTTTAGCGCCGCCGCACAATCTCAAGTTAAGTTCTCGAGCGGCGCAAACAGCGCTGCGCCCGGGCGTTAGCGCCTTAACGCCCCATTAGCGCCCATTTAAGGCGCTAACGGGAGGCGCAACCAACTGAATTTTTACCCCTAAGAATATCCCAACACTGGACAAATAGGGGGCTCTAGTGGGGGAGGAGCTAAATACGATTAAAATCACTAAGGAATTGGTACTCAGTAAAATAATGGGACTCAAGGCGGATAAATCCCCTGGACCTGATGGCTTACATCCTAGGGTCTTGAGGGAAGTGGCAGTAGGAATTGTGGATGCTTTGGTAATAATTTTCCAAAACTCCCTGAACTCAGCAAAGGTCCCGGCAGATTGGAAAACTGCTAATGTAACACCCTTATTTAAAAAGGGTTGTAGGCAGAAGGCTGGAAATTATAGACCAGTTAGCCTAACATCTGTGGTGGGTAAAATTTTGCAGTCTATTATTAAGGAGACAGTAACGGAACATTTAGATAAACATAATTTAATAGGACAAAATCAGCATGGCTTTATGAAGGGGAAGTCATGTCTGACAAATTTGCTCGAGTTCTTTGAGGACATAACGTACAGGGTGGATAAAGGGGAACCAGTGGATGTAGTGTATTTAGACTTCCAGAAGGCATTCGACAAGGTGCCACATAAAAGATTATTACTCAAGATAAAAAATCACTGGATTGGGGGTAATATTCTGGCATGGGTGGAGGATTGGTTATCTAACAGGAAGCAGAGAGTTGGGATAAATGGTTCATTCTCGGACTGGCAACCAGTAGCCAGTGGTGTTCCGCAGGGGTCAGTGCTGGGTCCCCAACTCTTTACAATCTATATTAATGATTTGGAGGAGGGGACCGAGTGTAACATATCAAAGTTTGCAGATGATACAAAGATGGGAGGGAAAGTAGAGAGTGAGGAGGATATAAAAAACCTACAAGGGGATATAGACAGGCTGGGTGAGTGGGCAGAGATTTGGCAGATGCAATACAATATTGGAAAATGTGAGGTTATGCACTTTGGCAGGAAAAATCAGAGAGCAAGTTATTATCTTAATGGCGAGAAACTGGAAAGTACTGCAGTTCAAAGGGATCTGGGGGTCTTGGTGCAAGAAAATCAAAAAGTTAGTATGCAGGTGCAGCAGGTGATCAAGAAAGCCAATGGAATGTTGGCTTTTATTGCTAGGGGGATAGAATATAAAAACAGAGAGGTATTGCTGCAGTTGTATAGGGTATTGGTGAGACCGCACCTGGAGTACTGCATACAGTTTTGGTGTCCATACTTAAGAAAAGACATACTTGCTCTCGAGGCAGTACAAAGAAGGTTCACTCGGTTAATTCCGGGGATGAGGGGGTGGACATACGAGGAGAGGTTGAGTAGATTGGGACTCTACTCATTGGAGTTCAGAAGAATGAGAGGCGATCTTATTGAAACATATAAGATTGTGAAGGGGCTTGATCGGGTGGACGCGGTGAGGATGTTCCCAATGATGGGTGAAACTAGAACTAGGGGACATAATCTTAGAATAAGGGGCTGCTCTTTCAAAACTGAGATGAGGAGAAACTTTTTCACTCAGAGGGTAGTGGGTCTGTGGAATTTGCTACCCCAGGAAGCTGTGGAAGCTACTTCATTAATTAAATTTAAAACAGAAATAGACCGTTTCCTAGAAGTAAAGGGAATCAGGGGATACGGGGAGCGGGCTGGAAATTGGACATGAGTTTGAGTTCGGATCGGTCAAGGCCCTGTGGGTGGCGGAGCGGGCCCAGGGGCCGAGTGGCCTGGTCCTGCTCCTACTTCTTGTGTTCTTTAGAGTTGAGGTTGGATCAGATCAGCCATGATCTCATTGAATGGCGGAGCAGGCTCGAGGGGCCGATTGGTCTACTCCTGCTCCTATTTCTTATGTTCTTATACTATACCATACCATACCATGAGGTTATAATTAAAGACTGGACAAGCTGTGTCTCTTTACTCTAGAAAAGAGAAGGTTGAGAAGTGACTTGAGAGGTCATTAAAATTATGAAGCATTTCAACTCTATGGGTTGGATTTTGTGAATGGAGACGAGTTGGAGGCGGGACTGCTGCTTGTCATGTCAATGTCCCGCCTCCATCCTCGTCTGACCAACCAGAGGGATTTTCCCCTGATTGAGCTTGTTAAGCCCGCCCTGCGGGCTCAGCAGGCCAATTAGGGAGGAAGTCACTGACAGAGCACGTCAACGTCAGACGTGCTATCTGTCAAGACTTCTTGAAAGAAGAAATGTCAGTGTTTGACAGCTCTGTGAAGCTGTCAAACACTGACATTCTCTGTAGTTTGATGAGTCCTTGTGTTCAAGATTCATCAAACCTTTCAACTTTGTAAATTTCACATGGCTGTTGGTTCGGAGGATCCAACAGCCACTCTGTGAAATTGACAAGGAGGGTGTCGGGTCTCCCGATCAAGCACGGCTGAAGGCTGTAGGAAGAAACCAAGGTAAGTGAACATTTTAAAAAACTTATCACTCACCTTACATACTTACCACTCCATACTTGCACCCATCACTCACCTCTACATCTTACTTCCAGGTGCCTCCGACCCCCGCAGACCTCCTACTCGACTCCTCCAACCCGGCGGGGTTCTCCGAGGTCGGGAAGCCTTCACCTGTGAAGGTAAAATGGTACTAATCCTTTTTTCTGCCTGTTAACTATCTGTTAACAGGCAGTTAAAAGGATGAAATGCCTTTCTCGCCTCCAGGAGACGGGACCCGAAGCAGCACATCTTCCCGCCTCCTGGCAAAAGGGCATGGAGGAGGGATGGGGGCGGGTTTGCCATCCGCTCTCACTTTCTGCTACTTTACCGGCAGTCCCGCCTCCATGCCCGCCTCCTCGGGGCTTGGAAAATCCAGCCCTATGACTCGATGATAGGGTAGATGTAGAGAAGATGTGTCCAAAGAGTCCAAAACTAGTAGCCATAAATATAAGATAGTCACTAATAAATCCAACAAGGAATTCAGGAGAAACCTCTTTACTCACAGAATGGTGAACATGTGGAATTTGCTACCACATGGAATAGTTGAGACGAAAAAGCATGGATGTCTTTAAGGGAAAGCTAGATAAGTACATGATGGAGAAAGGCATAGAAGAATATGTTGATAGGTGAGATGGGAGGAGTAATTCTATGTAATACTATGTAATACCATGTAAAATGCCTTATCAAAAGCCAGTTCTTTGATTATGGTTTTGGTTACTAGGTTTCAAAAAGAGGTGGCTGCAGAGATAGTGGATGTGATCTTCCAAAATTCCCTAGATTCTAGAATGGTCCCAGAGGAGTAGAAGATAGCAAATGTAACCCTGCTATTCAAGGAAGGAGGGAGAGAGAAAACAGGGAACTACAGGCCAGTTAGCCTGACATCAGTCATCGGGAAAATGCTGGAATCCATTATTAAGGAAGTTGTAACAGGGCACTTAGAAAATTATAATATAATTAGGCAGAGTCAACATGGTTTTATGAAAGGGAAATCATGTTTAACAAATGTATTAGCAGGGTAGATAAAAAGGAACAAGTGGATGTAGTATATTTTGATTTCCAAAAGGCATTTGATAAGGTGCCACATGAAAGGTTGTTATGCAAGATAAGGGCTCATGGGGTTGGGGGTAATATATTAGCATGGATAGAGGATTGAGTAACAAACATAAAACAGAGAGCAGGGATAAACAGATCATTTTCAGGTTGGCAAGCTGTAACTAGTGGGGTGCCTCAAAGATCATTGCTTGGGCCTCAGCTATTTACAAACTATATTAATGAATTAGATGAATGGACTGAGTGTAATGTATCCAAGTTTGCTGATGATACAAAGCTAGGTGGGAAAGTAAGCTGTGAGGAGGACACAAAGCGCCTGCAAAG
This sequence comes from Squalus acanthias, assembly GCA_030390025.1. Lineage (NCBI taxonomy): Eukaryota > Metazoa > Chordata > Chondrichthyes > Squaliformes > Squalidae > Squalus > Squalus acanthias. The sequence continues at coordinate 102,096,237 of CM059426.1, read as the reverse complement.
GGAGATAGATAGGTTAAGTGAGAGGGCAATAAGGTGGCAGGTGGAGTATAATGTGGGGAAATGTGAGGTTATTCCCTTTGGTAGGAAGAGTAGCAAAACAGAATTTTTTAAATGGTAAGAAACTATTAAATGTTGTTTTTCAGAGAGATATAGGTGTCCTCGTACAGGAAACACAGAGAGTTAGCATGCAGGTACAGCAAGCAATTAGGAAGGCAAATGGCATGATGGCCTTTATTGCAATGGGGTTGGAGTACAAGAGTAAGGAAGTCTTGCTACAATTGTAAAGGGCTTTGGTGAGACCACACCTGGAGTACCATGCACAGTTTTGGTCTCTTTATCTAAGGAAGGATATATTTGCCTTAGAGGCAGTGCAACGAAGATTCACTTGATTAATTCCTGGGATGAGAGGGTTGTCCTATGAGGAGAGATTGAGGTGATTGGGCCTATACTCTCTGGAGTTTAGAAGAATGAGAGGTGATCTCATTGAAACATATAAGATTCTGAAGGGGATTGACAGGGTAGATGCTGAGAAGTTGTTTCCCCTGGCTGGAGAGATAATTAGGGGTCATAGTCTCAGGATAAGGGATCAGCCATTTAAGGCTGAGGTGAGGTGGAATTTCTTCACTCAGAGTGTTGTGAATCTTTGAAATTCTCTGCCCCAAAGGCCTGAGGATGCTGAATCGTTTAGTATATTCAAAGCTGAGATAGATAGATTTTTGGAATAAAAACAGAAAATGCTGGAAAAACTCAGCAGGTCAGGCAGCATCTGTGGAGAGAGAAACAGTGTTAATGTTTCAGGTCGATGACCTTCCGTCAGAACAGGAAAAATTTAGAGATGTAACAGATTTTAAGTAAGTGTGGGAGGAGTGGAGGAAAGAACAAAAGAGAAGGTCTGCAATAGGGTGGAAGGCAGGAGTGATTAAATGACAAAAGGGATGATGGTGCGAGGCAAAATAGAGATGGTAATGTGAAAAGTAAAGAAACAAAAGATGGGTCTAGATGAGGTGTAAATGGGAATGGCAGAATCATCAACAGCTGCCATGTGAAAAAATAGGGGCAGAAGTTATGGTCTGAAATTGTTAAACTCGATGTTGAGTCCAGAAGGCTGTAAAGTGCCTAATCAAAAGATGAGGTGCTGTTCCTCGAGCTTACGTTGAGCTTCACTGGAACAGTGTAAGATACCAAGGACGGAGAGGTCAGAGTGAGAGTAGAGTGGAGAAAAAAAGTGAAAGGCGACCGGAAGCTCAAGGGTCACACTTACGGACTGAACGGAGGTGTTCCGCAAAGCGGTCACCCAAGCTACGTTTGGTCTCCCCAATGTCAAGGAGACCGCATCGTGAGCAACGAATACAGTATACTAAATTGCAAGAAGTACAAGTAAATCGCTGTTTCACCTGGAAGGAGTGTTTGGGGCCCTGGACAGTGGGAAGGGAGGAAGTAAAAGGGCAGGTGTTACATCTCCTACTCTTGCACGGGAAGGTGCCATGGGAAGGGGAGGGGGTGTTGGGGGTGATTGAGGAGTGGACCAGGGTGTCGCGGAGGGAGCAGTCCCTTCGGAATGCTGGAAGGGGAGGGGAAGATGTGTTTGGTGGTGGGATCACGCTGGAGGTGGCGGAAATAGCAGAGGATGATCTGTTGAATGTGGAGGCTGGTGGGGTGAAAGGTGAGGACAAGGGGAACCCTATCGTGGTTCTGGGAGGGAGGGGAAGGAGTGAGAGCAGAAGTGCAGGAAATAGAATGGACAAGGTTGAGGGCCATGTCAACCACGGTGGATTTTTGGACTCTAGGGGAATCAAGGGATATGGGGATCGGGCAGGGAAAGTGGAGTTGAGCTAGAAGATCAGCCATGATCTTATTGAATGGTGAAGCAGGCTCAAGGGGCCATATGACCTACTCCTGCTCCTAATTCTTATATTCTTATGTTTTTTACTACCCCTAATGCTTTTCTCATCACTGCTTGATGTCTGGTTATTTTCACATCTGTGATAGATTTTGGGATGTTTTATGATTTTACAGAAAGAATGCAAGTTGTTGTTATGAAAAAATATTCAGTCTGCAAACTTGTGAGGAAAACTGATTCTTTTCATAAATTGGCTTAGAATAGGGTTATTATTCATTACAGGTAGTTTCCTCCCATTCATAAAATGAAAATATGAAATAACAAAAGAAAAGAGAAAACACAAATATTATAAGACACCTTTATTAAAAAAAATCCATCAGGAATCTTTACATTTTATATCTGTGTCAGTACAGGTCTAAGGTTAGCTTCCACAGACATTATTAACAATTGTTTAAACTGTCACATTGAAATCTGTGTCTACAATGCATAGAAAAGATTGCAGAATTTGCATTACCTTGATGACTACCCTCAAGTTGTGATATTTCTTCCTAAAATTCTTTCCCGGATCTCTAGAGTCTAGGTTTCCGAGCAAGCATTGATGTGCATTGATATGTTCAGGCAACTCGGATGCAAATGTTGTTAGCGGGCTGTTCCCTGGTCCTGAAGAGGTCATGCTTTTTCTCTTCCATCCTGTCAAGAAAGGCAGTGAGATCACAGTCAGAAACCAAGGCCGGAATTTTCCCACTGCCGTGCGTGTGGGATTGGAGGCAGGTCAGGAGTAGAAGTCGCAAAAAATGGGAGCGCGTTGGGAACCCGCCATCATCCTGCCTCCTCGCATCTTTAACTCGGGCGCGTTTGCCAGTACGGCACGGACCTGAACAGCAGAGGCAGCATACCTAATTTAGCTCATTAATACACTGTTGTCAGACCCTTAACAGTGTTTTTGACCAGAGCTTTTGAATTTCCCTGGATGACCACGCAGCACAGGAACTACGTCTGTCAAGCTGAGGCAGAAGCTCAGTGGCCATTGATCGATGTCAATACTGCAGAGCATAGAAATGCCAATAAATACTCCCACATGACATCTGATTACTTGCCTAAGGGAAAGGCTCTTGCTGAATGCATTTTGAGCACAGATTTAGGTGTCTACAGTTTGCAAGTCTTTTCTGCAAATTCGGAAGCCACTCTCACCTCATTGCTACTAACTATCAGACCATTGACAGATTGCTTCTCTGTTACCTCATCAAAAAAATTGATAAAGAAGAGGTATTAGAAAGGCTGGCTGTACGTAAAGTAGATAAGTCACCAGGAGCGGATGGGATGCATCCTAGGATGCTGAGGGAATTGAGGGCAGAAATTGCAGAGGTATTGGCCATAATATTCCAATCCTCCAGAGATACAGGGGATGGTGCCAGAGGCCTGGAGAATTGCAAATGTTACACCCTTGTTCAAAAAAGGGTGTAAAGATAAACCCAGCAACTACAGGCCAGTCAGTTTAACCTCGGTAGTGGGGAAGCTTTTAGGAACAGTAAGCAGGGACAAAATTAACAGTCACTTGGACAAGTGTAGATTGATTAAGGAAAGCTAGCACGGATTTGTTAAAGGCAAATCATGTTTAACCAACTTGATCGAGTTTTTTGATGAGGTAACAGAGAGGGTGGATGAGGGCAATGCGGTTGACATGGTGTACATGGATTTCCAAAAGGCGTTCAACAAAGTGCCACATAATAGGCTTGCCAGCAAAATTGAAGCCCACGGAATAAAAGGGACAGTGGCAGCAAGGATACAAAATTGGCTAAGTGACAGGAAACAGAGAGTAGTGGTGAGCTGATTGTTTTTCAGACTGGAGGAACGTATACAGTGGTGTTCCCCAGGGGTCGGTTCTAGGACCACAGCTTTTCTTGATATATATTAATGACTTTGACGTGGGCTTACAGGGCACAATTTTAAAATTTGCAGATGACACAAAACTTGGAAGTATAGTGAACAGTGAGGAGAATAGCGATAGACTTCAGGAAGACTTAGACAGGCTGGTGAAATGGGCGGACATGTGGCAGATGAAATTCAACGCAGAAAAGTGCGAAGTGATACATTTTGGTAGAAAGAATGGGGAGAGGAAATATAAACTAAATGGTACAATCCAAAAGAGGGTGCACGAACAGAGAGACCTAGGGGGTATGTGTGCACAAGTCGTTGAACGTGACAGGGCAGGTTGAGAAAGCAGTTAAAAAGGCTTAAAGGATCCTGGGCTTCGTAAATAGAGGTATAGAGTACGAAAGTGCGGACATTTTGTATAAAACCTGCATAAAACACAGGTTCGGCCCCAACTGGATTACTGTGTCCAATTCTGGGCACCACACTTTAGGAAGGATGTGAAGGCCTTAGAGAAGGTGCAGAAAAGATTTACGAGAATGATTCCAGGAATGAGGGACTTCAGTTACGTTGATAGACTGGAGAAGCTGGGGTTGTTCTCCTTGGAGCAGAGAAGATTGAGAGGAGATTTGATAGAGGTGTTCAAAATCATGAGAGGTCTGGACAGAGTAGATAGAGAGAAACTGTTCCCATTGGCAAAATGGTCTAGAACCAGAGGACACAGATTTAAGGTGATTGGCAAAAGGACCAAAGGCGACGTAAGAAAAAACTTTTTTACGCATCGAGTGGTTAAGATCTGGAATGCACTTCCTGAAAGGGTGGTGGAGGCAGATTCAATCTTATTTTTCAGAAGGGAGTTGGATAAGTATCTGAAGGAAAAAAATTTGCAGGGCTACGGGAAAGGGCAGGAGAGTGGGACTAGCTGAGAGTCAGTACGGGCTTGATGGGCCGAATGGCCTTCTTCCGTGCTGTAACCATTCTATGATTCTATGATTCTATCTCTATTTGACATACCATCTATTACATCAACATGGGTGCTGCTTATATTGTCTCACCTTGGTCCTCAGAATCGGACCAGGGTGAGCCCAAACACCAGCAGCAGCAGACACACCAGCAGCAGCAATAACACCACCAACCTTCTCCTCACCCACGTGATGCTGCACAGGACAGAAGGCATCAGCGCAGGGCTGCACTGCGCCGGAGGCGATACCCCCAACACAGGTTATACAGGCAGAGGGTGAACTTCCTGGACATGACGGAGCAGCAGTGCCAAAGGAGGCTCAGGCTATCGTACCAGGTCGTTGCAAACATTTGCACATTGCTCGAGCAAGACCTGCAGCCCTGAGGACCTGGTGGACACGCCTTACCAGTGGCTGTCAAAGTCACTAAAGCGCCCTTAACTTCTTCGTGTTAGGCTCCTTCCAGGGATCTGCAGCAGATATTTGCGGCATTTTGCAGTCGGCCACCCACAGATGCATCACACAGTTCACCGATGCCTTGTTTGACAAGTCAGCCACTTATATCAACTTTGCCACTGATGTGGCCAGTGTTAATGAGCGTGCGCTGGCCTTTGCCACTCTGGCTGGCATCCCATGGGTGCAGGGCATCATCGGCTGCACACATGTGGCCATCAGGGCATCCCATCATAACCCAGGAATGTTTGTGAACCTGAAGGGCTGCCACTCCCTCAATGTGCAGCTGGTCTGCAACCATAGGAAGATCATCATGCATGTGTGCACCAAATTCCCTGGCAGCTACCATGATTCTTTCTTCCTGCGCCAGTCCAGCCTCCCTCAGCTCTTTGCACCACCAAACAGACTTTCCGTCTGGCTGCTTGGAGACAAGGGCTATCCACTGAAGACGTGGCTCATGACACCCTTGAGGAGGCCAAGTACTGAGGCCGAGCAGAGATATAATGAAAGCCTCATCTCCACCAGATGTGTCATAGAGCAAACAATAGGCATGCTGAGAATGCATTTCAGATGCCTTGACAGATCTGGAGGAGCCCTTCAGAATGCACCAGCCAGGGTCTCCAGAATCGTCGTCGTCTGCTGCGCCCTGCACAACATAGCACAGTAACGAGGATTAGTGCTGCATGAGGAGCAAGGCATAGAGCACACAGCCTCTTCAGAGGAGGAGGAGGAGCATCAGCTGGAAGACAAGGAGGTGGAGCAAAAGGAACCTGCGGTCCAGATCCCACCAACACATTGCTGCCTGGGAGGCCCGGGATGGCCTCATCATGGCCAGATTTACTTAACTACCTGCATTACACACATATGATTGCCACATGCTGTACCAGGCTCCCCCACCGCCCCCGACAACACCATAAAGCATCCCTACAATGACCAAGCCATTCCTTTCACCTGACACCCATTGCGTTAAGTAATGTTAAGTTTGACCATTCACTCCAACTCACTAAGCCACTTCTAAATTACCATAGAAAAATGGGCATGACTGGAAAGTGGTGATAATAGTTTTATGTGTGACATAACAGTAATGTTACCTTAAGAAAAACACTTCTTTAAACACCCATGTGCTTACCCTTGTGCATCTACTTCTATGGCATTTTTCGTTTACGCGTGCCTCCACGAGGTGCAACCCCTGTGGCTTCAGCAGAGGTAGAGGCAGCCTGCTCACTTCCCTGCTGTGACTGCGTAGACACTTTTGGCGGACACCCTTTGGGTTTTGGAGCCTGTGATGGCCCCGCCAAAGTCTGCTGCTCCTGCGACTGTGTAGGTGCAGACTCGGGCATCGTGATCTGAGGAGGCACCTGGGGCTCTGACAGAGGCTGAAGCAACGGGGGAGAAATGTGAGCACTTTGAGAGGAGCGCACACTTCCATGTCCCCTCTCACCATCATCCCTCTCATGGGCCAGCCGCACTTCCCTGCTAGCAAGGAGCTGGAGAGTACCTTGCTGCACAGCATGAGGACCCAAGTCTACATTGACATCCCTCCTAGAGAGAAGGTCTATGAGCCTCTGCCATCTGTTCTCCATAGAGACCATGTGCTCCTGTGAGTGGTGCATCAGCTGCTCCATGCATGTGGCCATCCTTTCCATGGAAGAGCATACCGTCCCCATCACCTGCGACATGGTGGTGCTATTGTTGGAGATGGACTCCGCCATTCTCTGCACATTTGCAGACATTGCGGCCGCAAAACCTGTCAAAGCCTCCTGCACTTCTTGCTGCACCTCCAGGATCGCCCTCTTTCTCAATGGCCCCCAAGGCTGAGCATCTGCATGCAGCTGAGCAGAGCTGGGAGTGTCCTGTGTCCTGCGAGGAGTCTCCACTGCTGTCCCTGTCTCCACCATCTCCTCTTGCTCTCTTGTGATTTATGAGACACCAGGTGACAAGACTACACTATCTCGTGTGGCACCCACCGAGGTGTGTGTATCTGCGCTGGTGCTGGGTGCGCATAGGTCTGCTGACAGTGCACCCTCTGGAGACTGGAGCTTCCTCTGAGGAGTCATCTTCCTCCTCCGGCTGGACAGTGGGGGGCGCTCTTGATGGACCTGTGGGAGAGTAGAGAGATGATTTAGAAATGTTATGCTAAGAATGGGTAACGATACCATTATGCACATGATGACCATTCACTGGCTGCTGACATCAGTCCCCATATGAGTGACTGCTGTATGCCATGTGGCTTTTTTGAGATGTAATTCTGTCACCAGGTTGCTGAGATGTCCCCCTCTCTCTGTCCCCCACCGCCAGCTGCGCCACAACTCCTGAGACCTCCAGGGTGACCTCCTCTGCTGCTGTCAAAGTGGCGAATGATGGAGGGTCACCTCCGGTTCTCTCCCTCTCCCTGTTATTGTGGGCTCTCTTCTCCTGCAAGGAGGGAAAAAAGAGAAGTTTGAGTGAGAGTGACTGCATGAGTGTAAGGAATGTGTGGGTTACATCCATAGAGGGTGACTATGATGGAGTGTGGTGCCAATGCCAAATGCCCTTCTTGTGTGGTGTAGTTGGTATGATTGCGTTAGGATGAGGGTGAGTGTGAGGGGTGGCTCGTCAGAAGGGGATGTGAGTATGTAGATAGAGAGAGAGGGATGGGTGGACGTGCAAGGTATGTTGGTGTGAGTAAGGATATGCAGGAGTCGGCTTGGGAAGGCAGAGTGACGGGGATGTGATGACAGGCACAGCAGGATGAAGTTGAGTGTGGCTTTGTACTCACCTTTCCCGAAATCATGAGATCATTGAAGTGCTTCAAGCACTGCACCCAGGTCTTCCTACCACATCCCTGCTGTTCACCTCCTCTGCAATTTGGAGCCAGGCTCTTTTGGTCTCCTGGAGGGGTCTCTTGCGCCCATCAGCAGGGAAGAGGACCTCCCTGCGTGCTCTGACTCCCTCCACAAGAATATGTAGGAAGTCATCTGAAAACACTTGGTGCAGCCCTGTGTCTTTGTGAAGCCATCTCTGCAAGGCTGTGCAGTAATCAGATGATGATATATCCTCCCTGTACACTCCTAGATGAACCTTTAAATGCAATGTGGCAAGGCTGCTTTAAATATCCCCGCTGGAAATGAGTCATCAATGACATCATCAGAACCGCACCATTTAATAGGGCTGGGAAATGCACAGGCCTGCCGTCTGAGAGCGGGATGATAAGAAGAACGCGGTTCTGACCCGCCACACCGACCGCCCGTACCCAACCCGCCCAGGTAATGACATTGTGGGCTCGAGGTTTCAAATGTTTAGAGCAAACATTGCCTGTGTATTCTGTTCTCTTTACTGCACAACAATATTTATGGTCTATTCACAAGTACTAGTGATTAAACAACACATTAACTAATTGAGAATTCTGAAAATGAACATCACTGATTGGCTGGATTCCAAATGAATTGGAAGTTTGATTTATAGGTGCTTTTCTTGAAATGGGTGATCTTTAATATTACTTGGAAAGGAGCGAAATGTGGGCCTTTAGATTCAATGCATTCTTAAAATATTATGACTCGCATTGAAGAAACATGCAAAGTTTAATGGTTATAATACCTGTCCTCTGCATCACAAAAAGGCCATTGATCCCAGCAGAAAGCCATTCCCACTTTAGACAATAGCAATAACTAAATTTCAACAGCATATAACCTGAAAATGCCAATTTCTTAAAAATAAATTAAAAGCCAACACTGTTTGAGAATCTAATAACCTAGTAACACTACAAGTGTTTTTACATTTTAAATAAAATGTTGATAATTATATTTTTCCCCCTCCTCTTGTGAGGATGGTTTTCCTTGTTGGGATACACTTCCATGGCAGCTAGCAGTCTTCCAGTATTTTTTCCAAGTGACAATTCTGCGTGTGTAAGCTTATGGGGTCGAGTCAACCTCCTGGGCATGAATTTGGCCTAGTGAGTGGCCGGCTTTGTCCAGGAGCGGCAGCAGCGCGACTTGGCTGATTTTAACATGCTGCTCGAAGGCCACTGCCAGTGACCCACGGGAATGGTTCCTGGCTCAAGGTAAGTGGCTGCAAAGGCTCGGGAGAGGAAGCGAGAGGACGGAAGCCCCGAGCAGGGGAGAGCCAAGGTTTCCCAGTGGGGCCTGGAGGAGCACAAGGAACCTTACTGGGTCTCTTCTGGCCCTGGCTCCTGTTCTCGACTGGTTTGGCCTGGTGGGGAAGCCACCGCGCTCCCCCACTCAGGCCTTAGGTAAAAATAGCTGCCTGGTCCTCATGATATCATCAGAGCCTAATCTGCACATTCATAAAAATGTCTCCACCAGCTTCAAGCCAATGGAAATAAAAATCAGGAGAGATGTAAAACGGGCTATCAATTCACTATCACCCATTTTACATTATCACACAAAATCAAAATCTACCCCTATATGTCTGAAGAATCAAATAATATATGCTATACAATTTTAATTTAGTGGTATGTTCTTGTACTTCATAACTGAAAGCATGAACAATATGGAAAAGAAAATGTACAAACTTTTTTACCAGTGGTCAAATTAAAATCTCTGCTTAGCACACTCATGCAGTCTCCTTACAAGTAAGAGCTGAACTCCCACTGGCATACAATCTGCTGTTGAATTTACTGGAGCTTGAACGACTTCTGTTGTTAAAGCAATGTGTACATAAACATAGATAAATGCTGCTGCACTAGTAGAAGGGTATAAAGTGACAAGGCACAAGTAAGGAGTGTGATGGATTACTCTCCACTTGCCTGGATGAGTGCAGCTCCAACAACACTCAAGAAGCTCGACACCATCCAGGACAAAGCAGCCCGCTTGATTGGCATCCCATCCACCACCTTAAATATTCACTCCCTCCACCACCGGTGAACCGTGGCTGCAGTGTGTACCATCTACAAGATGCACTGCAGCAACTCGCCAAGGCTTCTTCGGCAGCACTTCCCAAACCTGCGACCTCTTCCACCTAGAAAGACAAGGGCAGCAGGCGCATGGGAACACCACCACCTCCAAGTTCCCCTGCAAGTCACACACCATCCTGACTTAGAAATATATCGCCGTTCCTTCATCATCGCTGGGTCAAAATCCTGGAACTCTCTACCTAACAGCACTGTGGGAGTACCTTCACCACACGGACTGCAGCAGTTCAAGAAGGCGGCTCACCACCACCTTCTCAAGGGCAATTAGGAATTGGCAATAAATGCTGGCCTTGCTAGCGGCGCCCACATTCCATAAACGAATAAAAAAAAATGAAAGTGGAGCTTATTAGGTTGAACATATCATAAAGATTTAAGAAAGGAGGGAGACAGAAAGCAGGAAACTATAGACCAGTTAGCCTAACATCTGTTGTTGGGAAAATGCTGGAGTCCTTCATTAAGGATGCAGTAGCAGGGCATTTGGAAAATCATAATGCAATCAAGCAGAGTCAGCATGGTTTTATGAAAGGGAAATCATGTTTAGCAAATTTGCTGAAGTTCTTTGAGGATGTAACGAGAAGGGTGAACAAAGGTGAACCAGTGGATATGGTGTATTTGGATTTCCAGAAGGCATTCGATAAGGTGCCACATAAAAGGTTGCTGCATAAGATAAGAGCTCACGGAGTTGGGGACAATGGGCCGTATTTTCCGATTGGAGGCTTCCCTAGTGCGGAGGCCTCCGATCTGGAAAAAATCTACAGACTTACCTGAAGGCTCCCAAGGTCCGGACAATTCCGGCCTCCTGGGCCTCTCCAACTCGAAAAGTGCAGGGCCCACATATCCCAGAGGTGCATGCGGTTCGCAAGTGTCCCTGGGATCGCGTGGGCCATAGGGAGCCAATCAAAGAAGGGAATCTCCCTTCATACACTTGGCAGATAGACTGTCAAATATATGAATGGAGATCACCCCAAAAACACTTTAAAACATTAAATAATTTTTTTTTTAAATCACATTTTTAAAATTAGTTGAAATTACAATAAATTAAATATTTTGAACAAAAATTTAATTTTTTGAAAAAAATAATTAAAGTTTTTTACGGGGCTAAAAATAAACTTACCTTTTTTAAATTGTTTTTAAATCATAAATGAGTGAAAAAATTTTTTTAAAGTTTTTTCAAATCTTATGCTGGTAAAAGCAGGCCTTATGCTTTCTAAGGGTTTTCTGCAGGCGGAGTTTCTCCAGAAACCGGAACTATCCGCCTGCAGAGGCCCTTCTCTAGGGCAGGCGTCCGATCTGTCAAGAGCACTCTTGACAGATCGGAAATGCCGGTTTTCAGCACATGCGCTTGGTATGCCTGAAACCGACATTTCCGATGTTCCTACGGGTGTGTACACAGCGCATACACACCCGTAGGGATCGGAATATACGGCCCAATATATTAGCATGGATAGAGAATTGGCTAACTCACAGAAAGCAGAGAGTCAGGATAAATGGGTAATTTTCCAGTTGGCAAATGGTAACTAGTGGGGTGCCACAGGGATCGGTGCTGGGGCCTCAACTATTTACAATCTACATTAATGACTTGGATGAAGGGACCAAGTGTAATGTAGCCAAGTTTGCAGATGAAACAAAGATGGGTGGGAAAGCAAGTTGTGCAGAGGACTCAAAGAATCTGCAAAGGGATATAGACAGGCTAAGTGAGTGGGCAAACATTTGGCAGATGGAGTATAATGTGGGAAAGTGCGAGGTTATCCACTTTGGCAGGAAAAATAAAAAAACAAATCATTATTTAAATGGAGAGTGATTACAAAATGCTACAGTTCAGAGGGACCTGGGAGTCCTTGTGCATGAAATACAAAAAGTTAGCATGCAGGTGCAGCAAGTAATCAAAAAGGCAAATGGAATGTTGGCCTTTAGTGCAAGGGGGTTGGAGTATAAAAGCAGGGAAGTCCTGCTACAACTGTACAGGGTATTGGTGAGACCACACCTTGAGTACTGCGTACAGTTTTGGTCTCCTTATTTAAGGAAGGATATACTTGCATTGAAGGCAGTTCAGAGATACTGAAGGGACTCGACAAGGTAGATGCAGAGAGGATGTTTCCCCTCGTGGGGAAATCTAGAACTCGGGCATAGTTTCAGAATAAAGGGTCGCCCTTTTAGAACTGAGATGAGGAGGAATTTCTTCTCTCAGAGGGTCGTAAATCTGTGGAATTCTCTGCCCCAGAGAGCTGTGGAAGTTGGGTGATTAAATACATTTAAGATGGAGATAGACAGATTTTTACAAGATAAGGGAGTGAAGGGTTATGGGGAGCGGGCAGGGAAGTGGCTTTGAGCCCAAGATCAGCCATGATCTTATTGAATGGCGGAGCAGGCTCAAGGGGCCAAATGGCCTATTCCTGCTCCTATTTCTTATGTTCTTAAAGTAATGCAGGAAGCACATACATTTAATGGTGACCCTGTTCCTCTCTGTCTACCCTACTTTAGAATTGTTGGTTGGAGGTAGCCTGGAAGTAGATATTTTGTGGAGAACTGTGTCAGCTGTGGCTCAGTTGGTAGCACACTCATCTCCGAGTCAGAAGGTTGTTGGTTTTGGTCCCACTCCAGGGACTTGAGCACATAAAGCTAGGATAACACTCCAGTGCAGTGCTGAGGGAGTGCTGCACTGTCGGAGGATCCGTCTTTCGGATGAGATGCTAAACCGAGGCCCCGTCTCCTTTCTCAGGTGGACGTAAAAGATCCCATGGCACTATTTCAAAGAAGAGTAGGGGAGTTATCCCTGGTGTCCTGGCCAATATTTCTCCTTCAACCACCATAACAAAAACAGATTATTTGGTCATTATCACATTGCTGTTTGTGGGACCTTGCTGTGTGCAAATTGGCTGCCGCGTTTCCCACATTACAACAGTGACTACACTCCAAAAGTACTTCATTGGCTGTAAAGCGCTTTGAGACGCCCGGTGGTCATGAAAGGTGCTATATAAATGCAAATCTTTCTTTCTTTCCATCATGACATCAATGCATTCCATTTCAATGGAACATGAATTGGAATAATAAAATATTATCTGTTTATATTACGAGGGTGGGTGGGGCTTCCAGGCTGCTCAAATGGAAGTTCTAAAGCAGAGAACAAGGTAGAAAGAGACACAAGTCTCTCAGGTATCTCACTTTATATCAGTTACAGTTTTGGGGCAATTCAGTAGCTCATACTACCCCTTTAAGTTTCATTTAATTACAAACAGGAGGATCAATAGTTGATTCAGATGAGAAAGAACGCAGAACTCATCAGTAACAAGGATATTATAAGTCACAACATTTTTCTTTACAAATAGAAATGTTGTTATTGTTGTAGTCGTGGAATATTCCATTGTTAGTACTTATATCATGTTTATGCAAAGAGTTTCAATTGTTTACTATGAATCTCTGAGCAACTAAACCGTTTTCTTTTACATTCAAAGATGTGTCATTGAATATGAGTTGACAAAGTTCAAACTTAGGTCTTAACTATGCGTGATATATTTTATGTCAGAGCCAGGTATTCTGTTCAAAATAATTACAATTGCTTCATAAGCGAAGCATGTATGGTTACCAAGTATCAGTATGTTGACCCTGAGTTGAGCAAAATAGTATGTGTAAAGTATACAAATGAGATGGAATCAAGGATTAAACCAAAGAAAAAGGTTAAAGAATTTACCTAGACCCAGAATGTTTTGAAACATTGAAGGCCAATGGCTATTTATATTTTTATAATAACACCCTGAGTAACAGTAACAGTCTTGGTAAAGAATGGGGTCAACGACAGAGGTGAGAAAATGAAAAAAGTAATATCATGATCAGCAGAGAAGGCTGCCTAGAATCAGAGAATCTGGACAGATATTGCTGATGGTCTGTTGTGAAAACTCTTCCCATTACCATCCAAGTGTCCTCTGTTAGTATTACTCCTACTTTCCTGTAATATAAAGGGAAGACAACAGAAACCTGTTCATTAAACAAGGTTTTGCTAAACCAGAGACATGGGGCTGAATTTTGCCGGCGCTCAGAGAGCGGGTTTGGAGGCGGGTCTGCTGTCAAAATAGCAGTGATTGACAGCGGGGCGGAAGTCTGCTCTGAACCCGCCTCCTTGTTAATTTCCCAAGAGTCGGCTCTGCCTGCAGTTTGCAGACCCGGCACTAAGCGACGGCTCAGGCAATTGAAATACTTAAGAAGCTGCTTAAAGGTATATAAGGAGCATTTTACCAGGTCCTAATGATTTTTCCATGTATTTTATAACGTTCCCGGTGCTCGGAGATCATGTCAGGTAAGTGTGTCGGGTTCTCAATGACTCGCCATTGCTGTGAATAGTTGACAGCTGCAAAAGTGGTATAAAAGCTACCATTTCACAGCTGTTCAATTTCCAATCTTAGAGGCTGGAGCCTTCAGGATTTTGAACACACTTTTCAGCTTTATGGAGGTTTGAAGTGTTTGGAGCAAACTCTCTATCCAGTGTCACCTCCTTGGAGCAACCTCTCTCACCATTGACAGTCGCTTCTGTCATCTCAACTTCAGCTGCCATCTATTCCGTCAGCATCGGTGCCCTTGAAAGAATCCCACCACGATCAGCCCCAACACCAACATCACCAGACACACCAGCATCACCTTGGCATTCTTGGCAGGGGCATGGCTGAGCCCTTGGTCAGTAGTGGGGCAGAAAGGATACAGGATGCTGGTATCCTCATACGTTATCCTTCTTCTCGTATGCTCCTTTTGTTTTCCCTCCCTCCCCTCACCACAACTCCATCCTTGTGCCTTCCTCATTTCACACACCCAAGAAATGCAGCCTGCCCAGCCAGTGGTTGACCAAGAAGAGGGAGAGGAGAGTAAAGAAGAAGAAGAAGAAGAAGAACCATCACTCGATTTGACACACCCAGCCACCAGCTCCTCAAGGTCGACCAGCAAGGCCATTTGCAGTGTCCCCCAGTAAAAGTCAGCAGCCTTCCACCAGCCATGCTGCAGCCACTGGGGTAACACTTCATGACACCAGTAGGATAGGCAAAGACACACACAAGACAGTCACTAAGAGAATGCATAAGGGTGATGAGTTGATTTCTTGATGTCATATTGGATGGATAGATGTATAAAGTTGGATTGGAAAGTTTGCTTTGTGGTGGCTTTTATTTCAGCATTGTGGCCAAGATGACGCTGTGATGGTCAGTAATGAGACCAGAACTATGGGCTATAAATATAAGATAGTCACTAATAAATCCAATAGGGAATTCAGGAAAAACTTCTTTACCCAGAGAATGGTTAGAATGTGGATCTCACTACCACAAGGAGTAGTTGAGGCGACAGCATAGATACAGTTAAGGAGAAGCTAGATAAAAACATGAGGAAGAAAGGAAAAGAAGGATATGTTGATGGGGTGAGATGAAGAAGGGTGGGAGGAGGCTCGTGTGGAGCAAAAACAGCAGCATGGATCAGTTGGGCCGAATGGCCTGATTCTATACTGTAAATACTGTATAATACTTCGTAATACTATGTTTGAGTCAATACATGGCTAACCCAATGATTTGTATTAAACATTATTATTATACAAGTCTTGAAACAGGAAATAATATCTGCCTTTGTTCTGCATTGTAGAATTCCTGCTCGGAAACTCAGCATTGGTTTCCCACTCATGCCACTTCACTTATAAGTAGGCACAGATCAAATCCCTGGGGAACAACTGCTTTGATGGCAATTTACGCTGCTGCAGTTAATCCACATCCTGTCAGACTCACTTAATGAGTAGTGAAAACCAAGCACACGTTATTACTCTGTGTGCACTCACTAAAGACATAAGATTGCAGTTTACACCAACACCAGAACTGAGATTGGATGCAACTGAAGAGATCTAAATTACAACCAGTGATGCTAAACTCACCCTAAATTATGTTTACACACTGAGAAGGTAGCAGTATAGAGTATTCCAACATAAAGAGTGATCTTGCTCAGATGGACTAGTAATTGAATCCTTCTTACAGTTCTTTGTAAAATATAATTGTGGATCTCCCATGGTGCTGTTTACAGTAAATCAGAGATGTAATAGGTTGCAAGGAAAGAAAGTGTGCTGTGTTATAAGCACAGGAGATGTGCTGTATTATAAGGACAGGCGATGCGCTGCGTTATAAGGACAGGAGATGTGCTGTGTTATAAGCACAGGAGATGTGCTGTGTTATAAGCACAGGAGATGTGCTGTGTTATGTGGACAGGAGATGGCCCTAGCCCTGAACTTGTATCTTTCTGTAATTGCTCTCTTATCTCCCCTCATGCCCTATCCGAGCTCATCTTGTCCATGAGACCCACCTCCTGCTCCCTCGACCCTATTGCCACTAAACTGCTAACCACCCAAATCTCCTTCCTGGCCCCCATGTTAGCTTTGATGCGGAGATGCCGGTGTTGGACTGGGGTGGGCAAAAGTGAGAAGTCGCACAACACCAGGTTATAGTCCAACAGTTTTATTTGAAATCACAAGCTTTCGGAGCGGCTGCTCCTTCGTCAGGTGAAGTAAAGGAATACAAATCGACAAAGCATATATAGATAGAGAACAATGCATGTGTAACGTACAATGGCAGACGACTACATTTAATCCTCCTGAGTGCCTTTTGTCACACCTCGGCAGATAAACAATCAGGTCAGCCAGGAAGGCACCACATCAAAGACATAGCAAGATACAACTGAGACAATGAGGTGGGGTTACAGGGGGTCTAATGTGTCAAAAGCTGCAGTCGGTATGGAAAACGATAAACTTTAAATTTTTTTACTTATTTTTACTGGAAATCACATCTGAACAAGCCAACGACGACTCGAGTCTGGATGACTCTACGTCATGTATCGTGACATGAACCCAAGATCCCGGTTGAGGCCGTCCTCATGAGTGCAGAACTTGGCTATCAGTTTCTGCTCGATGATTTTGCGTTGTCGTGTGTCTCTAAGGCCGCCTTGGAGAACGCTTACCCGCAGATCCGAGGCTGAATGTCCTTGACTGCTGAAGTGTTCCCCGACTGGGAGGTAACAATCCTTCCTGGCGATTGTTGCGTGGTGTCCGTTCATACGTTGTCTCAGTGTCTGCATGGTCTCGCCGATGTACCATGCCGCGGTGCATTCTTTCCTGCAACGTATCAGGTAGACAACGTTGGCCGAGTCACATGAGTATGTACCATGTACCTGGTGGGTAGTGTCCTCACGTGTGATGATGGTATCTGTGTTGATGATCTGGCTTGTCTTGCAGAGGTTGCCGTGGCAGGGTTGTGTGGTGTCGTGGTCGCTGTTATCCTGAAAGCTGGGTAATTTGCTGCGAACGATGGTACTTCTGGGGTTAGGCGGCTGTTTGAAGGCAAGTAGTGGAGGCGTGGGGATGGCCTTAGCGAGGTGTTCGTCGTCATCGATGACATGTTGAAGGCTGCGAAGAACATGGCGTAGTTTCTCCGCTCCGGGGAAGTACTGGACGACGTAGGGTACCCTGTTGGTTGTGTCCCGTGTTTGCCTTCTGTGGAGGTCTATGCGATTTTTCGCTGTGGCCCGTCGGAACTGTCGATCGATGAGTCGAGGGTCATATCCCGTTCTTACGAGGGCGTTTTTTAGCGTCCGTAGGTGTCCATCGCGTTCCTCCTCGTCTGAGCAGATCCTGTGTATTCGCAGGGCTTGTCCATAGGGGATGGCTTCTTTAATGTGGTTAGGGTGGAAGCTGGAGAAGTGAAGCATCGTGAGGTTGTCCGTGGGCTTGCGGTAGAGTGAAGTGCTGAGGTGTCCGTCTTTGATGCAGATTCGTGTGTCCAGGAATGAAACCGATTCTGAGGAGTAGTCCATGGTGAGTTTGATGGTGGGATGGAACTTGTTGATGTTATCGTGTAGTCTTTTCAGTGATCCTTCGCCGTGGGTCCAAAGGAAGAAAATGTCGTCGATGTATCTGGTGTACAGCGTTGGCTGGAGGTCCTGTGCAGTGAAGAAGTCTTGCTCGAACTTGTGCATGAAGATGTTGGCGTACTGGGGTGCGAATTTGGTCCCCATGGCTGTTCCGTGTGTTTGGGTAAAAAAATGGTTGTCGAAGCTGAAGACATTTTGGTCAAGGATGAAGCGGATGAGTTGTAGGATGGCGTCTGGAGATTGGCTGTTGTTGGTGTTGAGTACTGAGGCTGTTGCAGCAATGCCGTCATCGTGGGGGATACTGGTGTAGAGTGCCGATACGTCCATCGTGGCGAGGAGTGTTCCTGGTTCAACTGGTCCGTGGGTGCTGAGTTTCTGTAAGAAGTCTGTGGTGTCGCGGCAGAAGCTGGGGGTTCCCTGTACGATGGGTTTCAGGATGCCCTCGACGTATCCAGAGAGGTTCTCACACAGGGTTCCGTTGCCTGATACGATAGGACGTCCGGGTGTGTTGGCTTTGTGTATCTTAGGGAGGCAGTAGAAGTCTCCCACGCGGGGAGTATGCGGGGAGTAGCATGTTAGCTGATATTGTTAATGGTTCTCTCTCCTCAGGTACTGTCCCCCTTTCGTTTAAATCTACCGTCATCACTCCTCTCCTCAGAAAAACACACTTGACCCCTCTGTCCTTGCAAACTACCGCCCCATCTCCAACCTCCCTTTCCTCTCCAAAGTCCTTGAACATGCTGTCGCCTCCCAAATCCGTGACCATCTTTCCCGAACTCCATGTTTGAATTCCTCCAATCAGGTTTCTGCCCCTGCCACTGTACCGAAATGGTGACTGTGACAGTGGTAAACTATCCCTCCTCATTCTTCTCGACCTGTCTGCAGCCACTGACATGGTTGACCACACCATCCTCCTCCATAGCCTCTCCAGCATTGTCCAGCTGGGTAGACTGCACTATTATCTCTCCAGTCATAGCCAGAAAATCACCTGCAACGGCTTCTCTTCCCACTCCCGCTCTGTTACCTCTGGTGTCTATCCCTGGCCCCCTCCTATTTCTCATCTACATGCTGCCCCTCGACGACATCATCTGAAAACAGTATCAATTTCCACATGTATGCTGACGACACCCAGCTCTACTTTACCACCACTTCTCTCAATCTCTCCACTATCTCTAAATCGTCTAACTGCTTGTCCGACATCCAGTACTGGATGAGCAGAAATTTCCTCCAACTAAATATTGGGAAGACTGAAGCCTTTGTCTTCGGTCCCTGCTACAAGCTCCATTCCCTAACCATCCCTCTCCCTGACAACTGTCTGAGGCTGAATCAGACTATTTGCAACCTTAGTGTCGTATTTGACCTCGAGATGTGCTTCCAACCACATATCCGTGCCATCGCTAAGACCGCCTATTTCCACATCCATAACATTGTCCGACTCCACCTCTGTCTCAGCTCATCTGTCAAAACCCTCATTCATGACTTTGTTACCTCGAGACTTGACTATCCCAACGAACTCCTGGCTGGCCTCCCATCTTCCACTCTCTATAAACTTGAGGTTATCTAAAACTCTGCTGCCCATGTCCTAACTCTCACCAAGTCCTGTTCATTCATCACCCCTCTGCTTGCTGACCTTCATTAGCTCCCGGTTAAGCATAGGCCTCAATTTTAAAATTCTCATCCTTGTTTTCAAATCCCTCCATGACCTCGCCCCTCCCTATCTCTGTAATCTCCTCCAGCCTACAACCCTCTGAGATATCTGCGATCCTCCAATTCTGGCCTCTTGAGCATTTCTGATTTTAATCGCTCTACCATTGGCGTCCGTGCCTACAACAGTGACTACACTCCAAAAGTACTTCATTGGCTGTAAAGCGCTTTGAGATGCCCGGTGGTCGTGAAAGACGCTATATAATTGCAAGTCTTTCTTTCTTTCAGCTGCCAAGGCCCTAAGCTCTGGAATTCGCTCCCTAAACCTCTCTGCTCTCTACCTCTTGTTCCTACTTTAAGGCGCTCCTTAAAACCTACTTCTTTGACCAAGCTTTTGATCATCTGCCCTTATATCTCCTTATGTGGTTCAGTGTCAAATTTTGTTTGATAATGCTCCTGTGAAGCGCCTTGGAAAGTTTTACTACATTATAGTCGCTATATATATACAACTTGTTGTTGTTGTTATGTTATAAGGACAAGAGCTGTGCTGTGTTAAAGGACCGGAGGAGATGTTCTGTGTTATGAGGACAGGAGATGCGCTTTGTTATAAGGACAGTAATACACAATGAGGGTGAATTTATTTGGGGCATCTCCCACTCTGCTGCTGTAACTGTAGTGGAAGTTTGGCAAAACTCTTGTTTATGTGGATAAATGGGATTTTTGCCAAAGTTATGGTGACAGAGCAGGTGATGCCCCGAGGGAATTCACCCACCAATGTATTATTCTGCTGGCATATTGTAGGTGTATGTCTCTTTATGGCTACAATCTGACATTTTTCTGCATTCTTGAAATAAATATTTGGATCAGTTATAGGTCAGCCCTGGATTTTCTTTTAAATGAACATAAGCACAAGCACAAAGTTCACTCAAAGTTTAGTCATTGTTTAGTCGGGAAATAGTAGAGATTGCAAGGTGCATCTCAGTTTTAGTTTGCAGCTGAGACTCACACAGCTTCTTAAGATCATTTTGCATTTGTAACAAAGGGAGCAATTTCAACTGCCAGTGCACTCGCAGTAGAGAAGGGGGGGTGGTTGTACGGGGCGGTGGTTGTGCGGGGCGGGAAGTGGGAGAGTCCAGGGAAGGGGAAGCCTAAACTTCCTTTGTGGGGACCGGGGGAACATGTCTGCTCAATAATAAGAACATCACTGACATCTCAGGTAGCAATGAGAGCAGCTGGTGCTGCAGTGGCGTTGTCACTTTCCCCCTCCTTGGCTTCCTCTTCTTCCTCCTCCACCTCCTCCTCCTCGGATTCATCCGCAGATGATCTGTGCTCTGCGCCTTGTTACTCCTGCAGGTCCAAACCTCGCTGCTGCGCGATGTTTTGCAGAGCGTAGCCCATCACGACCATTCTGGACACCCTGGCTGGTGAGTACTGAAGGGCGCCTGCAGATCTGTCCAGGCAACTGAAGCGCATTTCAGCATGCTGATGACTTTTTTGATGACACATCTGGTTGTCATACGGCTTTCATTGTAGTGCTCTTGGGCTTTATTGGTCGAGTTTCTGGCAAGTGTCATCAGCCAAGTTTGAAGTGGGTATCTCATGTCTTCCAGCAGCCACCCTTAAAGTCCGCTTCCAGGTCCAAAGAGGTCAGGGAGCTTGGACTGACGCAGGACAAAAACATCATGCCAGCTCCCTGGGAATCTTGCGCTCAACTGCATAAATATCTTAATGTGGTTGCACACCAGCTGCATATTGATGGAGTGGAAAGTTTTGCGGCTCACAAATATTCCTGGTTAATCTAGGGGTGCGCGGATTGCAGTCGATGATGCTCTGCACCTGTGGAAAGCCAGCCATACTTGCAAACCTGAGCACCCGCTTATCGTAACTGGAGTCATCACAGGCGAAGTTGACATAATTGCCAGCCCTGGCAAACAATCCATCAGTCACCTGCCTTATGCATTTGTGTGCCGATGACTGGGAGATCCTGGATATGTCTCCAGCAGAGCCCTGGAAGGATCCAGAGGCAAAAAAGTTGAGGGCGGTGGTGACTTTTACAGCCATTGGTAACGTGTGGTCACCAGATCTAGCAGGCAGTGGGTCTTCTTCTAGGAGGCTGCAGATGTCTCAACAACCTGAGTCTCCTGAAGCACTGCTCTTCCAACAGGTCAAGGAAGCTTAGCCTCTGCATGTACACCCTGTGTCGCGGGTAGTGCTGTCTGCGAGCTGCACCCTTTTCTGCTCCCCTCTCTGTTGCTCCCCTCTCTGCTGTGCAGTTGCAGGACTGTCAACAGCAGGCTGTTCTTACTGCTGATGGTCACCTTGCTCCTCATCCGAGGTCAAATCAAAAGCAACCAAGGTGGCATCCATCCTGATCTGATTCAGAAAGCCTCCAACGGGTAGAAAGTAAACTCTCAGCAAAAGTACAGTTTAACAAACCCTTTCTGAGTAGTAGGTAAGAAAGCAGCTGTGTGACTTTTAATCAGCCCCATCAATTGCCTTTTGTTGTTAACTTGCTTTCAATGGTCAATTTCAGGAAGCCCAGGAAACCCGTGGATGCACCGTTAAATTTTAAGCTGTGTTGAAATATTGCTCCAATTGGGTGATTAGCATGTGTTAGTAGTAAACCCACCTCTCCCGAGGGGTTTGTGTGTAACCAGCCTAATGTACCCGAGTTAAACGCGGAATTCAGCGAGTTGGAGCCAGCTTCAGGACATGATTACACTTTTGATGACTTTAACCCCATACTCGCACCTAAACCCACGCGCTGCTCCAGGTTAATATCTCCCCCATGGTGTCAGACCTCCTAGTTTCAGTGCAGTCAGAAGCTATAATAGGACTTAATCCCATGTTACATTACCACTTTTTTTATTGATGCCACCCAAAACTGCTTTGCACGAACACAAGAATGACAGTATAATGGCAGCCTTCCTGGTATCATTGACTTTCACTGTGGTTTGGGAGGGAATATTATAGAATCCAGCGATAGGAAAGGGTTTGCCAGAAGTGGTTGTTTTCTAGTTACCAAAGCTTTTTCAGCATCTTTGAAGTGCTGGGAGCCTGGAAATCACTGTTGCCAATATTAACAGACAAATGCTTAACATGTTGGCATGATATTCCTTTGTCTGCTATTTTAACTTGTTTATTTTGAATGAGTTAATGCACCCACTAAAATAACAGATGAGGGAATGTCATATGAAGTTGTTAAGCATTCATCTCAGGAAACCAACCATGCTATTTGTTAAGACCAAAGAATGATTAAGAAATTGTATTGAGGTACCAATGGGCAATCTGTGCAATATTAATACATGCTCAATCAAAATTGGCTGTGAAACGTTATTGCTGGCATTCGATGTTTACTTTCTGCATTGATACAGAATGCTGAGGTGCAACTGCAGCAACTCTCACTTCCTCGGTATAAACCTGGAGTTCTGCCATGAGGCAAGTAGCTCTTGTCATGCTGTTTTAGTTATTATTTTGTCAAGGAGTAACAACCCAGCCTCATCTCTTCTAACATATAGGTGATGTGCCAGCATATGGAGTGGGCTACCCCATCACGCCACTAAGCTGCATGACTTAGACCTATACTGAGTCCAGAAACGAGAGAGAGGATTTATCTGCAGCTCACCAGCAGGGCTCCAATATTCCATCACTAAGGGGATTTAAGCTTTGTTAAATGCAAAGCTTGCTGAGATTGACAAATTAAGACCAAACTAACTTCTCAAAGACAAATGCTGTGACGCCCCATGCTGCTCGCTTGGCCTTGCATGCAGCCAGCGCACGTCGTATAATCTTAGGCGTGCTGTCTCTGAATCTTCCATCCATTGAGTTTGCAAAATTTACTCTAATGAGTTTATCAAGTGAGTTGCTGAGTCATACAAACCTAAAAAATCCAGGTGTGATTCCTAATCTATGTTAAGTTAACTTTTATCAGCCAAGTGGTGCTGGTATGTTACAATTAACCTCAATGTTCCTGGGCTATGGAGGAAAAAAATCAGACAGTTTTCCTGCTCCTGGTCTATGTCCAGCAACTCCTGCAGGAAAACATGTGTGTGTGCGTATATCTTAGGTAATTTTGCAATCAGGCTTGATTGTGATGCTCCCACAGTGGAATATCATTTTAAGACTTAGGGGGGAAAATTCAGTTGGTTGCGCCTCCTGTTAACACCTTAAGAGGGCGCTAATGGGGCGCAAAGCATCTAGCGCCCAGGCGCGGCGATTTTTGCGCCGCTCGCGAAATTAACTAGACATTTTGCGGCGGCGCTAAACACTACCGCCACGATCTCCTGTGCCGGCAGATCGTGACGTCAGTCGAGTGCGCAACGCCCCGGTATCGCCCCGGAGCGGATATTCAGTGGCTCCCCCTGCCTTACCGCCTGACGCTAGCAACGACAGTTTGAGTGGATCGTTCTGCAGTCATGAAGGGAAAGGGGGAGCGCTATTTAAAGGCTTCCTGCCTTTTATTGTTGGTGCCATTTTTGAACTACGCATTCTGAGAGAGAGAGAGAGAGACTTCTGGAAAGTTTCAACGTTGTGTGAAGGAGTTTTGGGTACTGAGCAGCACTTTGCAGGTTCATTTTGATTTGCGATTCCTTGTATCGATTTAGAAGAGATTGTGGGGACTGCACTCTGAGCTCTTTGCCTGGTACTCTCCATTGTTCTTTCCAGCAGATTTGATGTGCAGGTCTCTCCAGGCCGAGATTCAAGGCTGCAATTAGTAGGATGTGGATGGAAAGTGAGATTAACCATCCCCTTTAAGAACTGGCCCGTGCCATTGTGTGTGTGTTCCATTGCTGACTGACATTACATGAGCTTCGCCAGCGCTCTGAGGTACCGCCTCGCTCCTCGGCCTTTGTGCCTTAAGACAGGAGTGAAGCACCTGATTTAGCGCTCCAATCACCTCCAGGGGCGATAAAAGTCAAGTTTGCAGTCGGTGGCGATAATTAGTGCCAGGCGCTAATCTTTGCGCCCGGCCGATAATTGCGCCCCCAATGGGGCGATACTGAATTTCTCCCCCGTAATGTCTGGGCTGAAACATGAAGCATGGTTATGTGGGTACAGCACCAGTGGGTGACTGGTACTTGTGGAACCATATCCAATCATGAGTCAACAATTAATGAGAGGCGAAATAAGAAGAGATAATCGGCAATAAAACGTAAGGGGGTAGAAATTAGGTCGCGCCCCATTTAGGGCGCAAATATCGTCTGGACGCAAATATTAGCGCCTGGCGCTAATTATCGGCACTGACTGGAAACTTCACTTTTACCGCCCCGGGAGGTGAGTGGAGCGCTAAAGCAGGTGCTGCACACCTGTCTTAAGGCGCAAAGGCCAAGGAGTGAGGCGCTAACTCAGCGCGCGAGCGCAGCGCAGGTGCTGCCAGTTAGCGAGGGAACACAGACACACTGGCGCCGGACACTTCTTAAAGCGGGGGGGGCCACTTGCTCCCCAGCCACACCCTGCCCATTGCAGCCTTGAATCTCGGCCTGGAGAGACCTGTGAATCCATTTTGCTGCCAAGCATGGAGAGGGTGAGAGAACACGCTCATCGCTTCACCGAGCGGGCCTTGGATGCTCTGCTTGGCGCAGTGGAGCGCAGACGATGTATGCTCTTCCCTGAGAGTGGCAGGAGGCCTTTGCCACGCGAGTTCAGAAGAGTGTGGAGGGAGGTGGCTCAGAGCGTCTCCTCCAGGAGCATGGTGCCCAGGACCCATACTCAATGCCGCAAAAAGTTCAACGACCTCACTCGGGTCGTCAGGGTGAGTGGCTTTTTCTCAATACCTCTCCATCCCTCCATCTCAACCTCACTCTATGGCCAGAGGGTCTTAAAACCCCAATGCACAACACTCATCCAACACCTATGGCCCTTTCATGAAACACACACACACATTCCACACTTTGCATACAGTAAGGGCTATTCACCTATGGGAGGCAACATCAGGCAAGACCATGGCTGCATACAGTAAGGGCTATTCACCTATGGGAGGCACATCAGGCAAGACCATGGCTGCATATTGTAAGGGCTATTCACCTATGGGAGGCACATCAGGCAAGACCATGGCTGCATACAGTAAGGGCTATTCACCTATGGGAGGCACATCAGGCAAGACCATGGCTGTATATTTACTCAGATGCTGTCCTTTTTCTTGCAGGCCAAGCTGGCTCATAATAGGAGACAGCAGCAACGGACAGGTGGAGGGCGGCCTCAGCTGCAACCCCTCAGCGATCTGGAGGAGCGCGTCCACAGGATTGTGGCAAGCTGGGTGATCGGTCCCGTCGCCACTGGAGACGCCGACCCCGTTCTGGACAGCAATGGTAAGGTCATCACCTTTTTGTCCTCTGACCTTCCACTTGTCCCTCACAACACCAGCCTTTGACACTTTCAATCCAACTTGCTAACTCGCTGCACTTATTCCTCCCTTACTGCCACCCTGTCCTCACGCTAAAGCCACTCTTGTACCTCCCTGCTTTCAGATGGTGATTCACCAGCTGAGGAGACGGGCCCTGAAGCTGCCACTGGGAGTGATGCTGCAGCTGAGGAGGAAGAGGAAGCCAGAGCATCAGTGCCACCCTCTCCCGAGGAAGCCCATGCCCACACTGGGAACACGCCTTCCCCGGAGGGGAGCAGGGGGGAAGGGGCTGATGAGGGTGAAGCTCCAGGACCCAGCGGGCTGCAGCAACGCCATGGGGTGGGTAGGGAAGAACGGGGGCCTTCTCCCCAGAGGGAGAGTATGCCAGACACTCCTACTGCAATGGACGCAGAGGAGGAGCGGCTGATTGCAGAAATGAACACCCAGGCGGTGGGCATGCACACTGAGCTCATGGGTGCAGTGTGAAGGGTGCCCGAATGCATTGAGTCACTGGCAAGGAGTGTGGAGCACTTCGCTGTAGCACAGGCGGATGCCACACTAATGCTTAGTGCTGCAATTCAGTCACTGGCTGCCGTGATCCCATCTCTGACTGCTCTCATACAGACTCAGATTGAGGCCACGCGAGCACAGACTGCTGCCAACCTCGATGGTTCGTGCACATGTCCCCGGGGCTGTCACCGCGCCGCAGCAGGCCAGCAATCTGTTCTCCGGCAGATTGCTCCGGATGCTGAAGTGCTGCCCCGTGGGAGTGCCAGTGTGTCGGGCGAGCAGGGAGTTGCTGTCCTCTCTCACGATGACAGCATTCCTGCTGCCAACACTGTCACTTCTCCACTGCACTTGCCACCGCCTGTAGGACAGACTGCTGCCGCCCATGCAGAGTTGGTGCAGTCTGCAGCCGGGCCCTCCAGGCCCAGAAGTGGTCGAGGCCGTCCTTCAGGGGCATCTGCAGTGTCAGGGTCTGACGAGCAGCAGCCTTCCACCAGCCTTGCTGCAGCCACTGAGGTCCCATTACGGAGGAGCAGTAGGGTTAGAAGGGGGGAAGTGCGCAAGGGAAGGAGATCACCCTCGAAGGGCAAAAAGTAGGAGGTGTGCCAAAATGCTGGTCATTTTTTTATTAAAGGCCGAGGTTCATGGTCCAACTTTTGTTTAGTGTTTTGGACATTATCTCCAGGTTGTGAGAACCAGTTATGTTATTGACTGTTTTTTTGTGTTTATTTCTATGAGTTTGTCATGAGGAATTGACACACACAGAGTTTGTAAAATAAATAAGTTTCTGTATTCAA
Source organism: Squalus acanthias (assembly GCA_030390025.1). Taxonomy (NCBI): domain Eukaryota; kingdom Metazoa; phylum Chordata; class Chondrichthyes; order Squaliformes; family Squalidae; genus Squalus; species Squalus acanthias. The sequence goes on along the minus strand of CM059426.1, from coordinate 102,069,038 downwards.
AATATACATGGTTGGTGGTTGGAATTATTGGTGCCTTGGCCGGCTTAGGGGTTGCGTGCTGGGTTCATTAATGTTGGTAGCAATGGCAGGGGCCCTAGAAGCGGCTTGTTATTAGCCGTTGACGGACGGCCCTTGCAGTTTGACAATTGTGGGCCGCCCTCCCGCCTTGGTGCTGCTGATGATCATCGTCCTCGTCCTCTTCCTCCTCTTCCTCCTCCTCCTCTGGTGGTGCTCCAAGGCCTGGTGGCATTGGCTGGGTCCTGAGGATTGCCATGTTATGCAACATGCAGCACACGACTACGAAGTTCGATACTCGCTCAGGCGAGTACTGCAGGGCTCCTCCGGAATGGTCCAGACAGCGGAACCGTTGTTTAGAGCACGCCAATTGTGCGCTCAATAATGTTCCTGGTTGCTTGATGGCTTTCATTGTACCGCAGCTCAGCAGGGGTGTTGGGCGTACGGAGCGGTGTCATCAGCCAGGTGCTCAATGCGTACCCCTTGTCCCCGAGAAGCCAACCAACTGGCTGATGCGGTGCCTCGAAAAGTTCTGCCACAGTCGTCTGGCGCAGGATAAAAGCATCGTGGCAGCTGCCAGGATAGTGGGCATTGACAGCGAGTATCAGCTGTCTGTGGTCACAGACCAATTGGACATTCAAGGAATGGAACCCCTTTCTGTTCCTGAATTCCTCGGCATTCTCACGCGGAGCACGCAAAGCCACATGCATGCAGTCAATGGCGCCCTGCACCATGGGGAAGCCCGCTACCCTCGCAAAGCCCAGAGCGCGGTCACGCTGCTTGTCTGGGGTCATGGGGAAAGAGATGAACTCTCGTCTCCTTCTGAAGAGGGCATTTGTGACCTGCCGGATGCAGCAATGCACCGCGAACTGGGAGATATTGGCGAGGTCCCCAGCAGCAGCTTGGAATGAGCCAGTGGTGTAAAAGTTCAAAGCCACTGTGACCTTCACTGCCACCGACAGAGACGTCCTGGACCTCAGTTGAGGCTGCAGATCTGGCTGCAGCAGGTGGCAGAGCTCAGTGACCACCTCCTTGCTGAATCGCAGCCTTCGCAAACACAGCTCCTCGGACATATGGATGTAGGAGAGCTGTTCACGATATACCCTAAGAGGGTAAGCTCTCCTGTACATACGCCTGATGGCCCTCCTCCGTCTGGCCATCATTGCCACTCTCTCTCTGCGTCTCTGTATCCTCCGATTCAGCTGGAGCAGGACGACGCCCCCAATCATTGCAGCCCCCATATTCTCTTTGCAAGCAAAGTAATGAAGGACAGCAACTAAAGTAGCAGCAAAGTTAGGATCAATAGGCAAAACTACCTCACAAAGCGTTGAGTCAATGTAGAAGTCTCTCTCTCTCTCTCTCCGAATCTCTCTCTCTCTCTCAGAACGAGTGGTGCATAAATGTCGACCACAGAAAAAGACAGGAAGAGGCCCCCTTTAAATAGCGCCCCCCCCAGCCCCACAGCGATTGATAGCGTTCCAGTCTTCCGGTCGTTGGAAGCGCCAGGCGGTAAGGCAGGGGGCGCCACTCAATTTCCGCTCCGGGGCGCCACAAGGGCGTTGCACCATGGAATGACGTCACAATCTGCGCACGCAGGTGGTCGCAGCGGTAAGTTTTAGCGCCGCCGCACAATCTCAAGTTAAGTTCTCGAGCGGCGCAAACATCGCTGCGCCCGGGCGTTAGCGGCTTTGCGCCCCATTAGTGCCCTCTTAAGGCGCTAACGGGAGGCGCAACCAACTGAATTTTTACCCCAAGGTTTCTAATAGATCCCTATTATACAATGGCTTCTCCAGTCACACATTTTCCCCACTGCAGATCAGATATATTTACCAAACCAAGGAGCTGATGTTTATAATGAAAGAAAGTTTTCACACTCTACAGACTAATGACATTATTCATCTTTCTCAACAGTATTATTAATTTGGTCACCCATCATCCCTATCTTTACCAGCCTCCACTGGTTCACTGTCCTGCTGTGAAATGATTTAAAGATCCTTGACTCCATCTACAACAATCTCTATTGTACTTCTGTGAACTTCTACAACCATACGTCCAAGTTTGCACACTCCATCCTTCTGGCTCCAATCTAGCGCCCATCCCATCCTCTGTTTTGCCATTAGTGGCGGAGCCTTCACCCACCACACACTGTACTCTGGAATTCTTTTTGTAAGCTCTGTCCCTCTATCTCTCCCTCTTTTAAAAACCTCCTTAAAATACACCTTTTTGACCATGCATTCAATCACCTACTTATTGCCTGTGGTACTACATGTAAAACACCTTGGGATGTTTCATTACGTGAAAGCCACTATAAAAATGTAAGTTAGCACAGAAGATAACATGCTATTGATCGATCAAGATTCCTCTCTGGTCTGCAGTGATTCAGACCTACTTGTCCTTTTAATCATTTTTTTAGAAGTAGTTTCATCACCAAAGAGAACATTAAATTTGCTGAAAACTATTGTAGTTTCCAGTAGTTGACAAGATTTCAGAGAATGGGTGATAATAACTTGCTCAGAGTTTGTATTCATATGAACATTTACCTATTCTCATGATCTTTTTAGTGGTGCAGCATTATGATGCAGGATTTGAAATGTTCAAAATATGTGCGCTCATTGTGCATCTTCAATTAAGAGAGAGAATGGTTTGACAGACGACACAGAGACTAATTGATTGCACTAACGTGTCAATAGACAATGATAATATGTTCCATCATAAGAAACAATTAATTGGTTAGTAATATTTATAAAGTGAATTTAATGAAACTTTGGGCCCGATAATAACCCAGAGGTGGGTTCTCAGCGGGGAGCGGGGGGCGGGGCGGGGGGTGGGGTGGGGTGTTTTGGGGGTTGTGGGGAGGTGGTGGTGGCAATATTGGGCTTGAAACCCAGAAGAAATTTTGTCATGTCAGAATGTCCAATTTCAACATGGCGACCTAAATATAATTTTACTTCCTGGTTTTGCGTCTCCAATTCGCGACAGCGGGCTTGGTGCGCACCTGCATGATGCAATCTCAGCTTGACTATTTAAGGGCCAATTCAAAAATAGCATTTGGAGGAGTTAGGAATTCGTGCAAAGAGACGGTGAAGTTTAAAGTTGGACTCAGGACGGTCAAAAGCTCTGCCTCAGTTTAATGACGCTTCACTTGATACTGCTGGGTGCAGTGAGGAGCTGGAAGGAGATACTCTTCCCCAGCAATGGGAGGAAGAAACCTGCTGCCCCAACAAAAAAGGCATGGTTGGAGGTGGCTGAGGAGGTCAGCAGCAGGAACATTGTGCTACGCTCCTGGATCCAGTGCAGGAAGTGTTTAATGACTTAACCAGTTCAGGCAAGGTGAGTACAGTTGCAGATTCACCTACATCCTGCAGTGCACACACCTCTGTCTGTACACCCTGTTAGGTGGGTAGTGCCTCCTGCGAACTCAGCTCCATCTGTTGCTCCCTGCCTGTTGTCCACCTGTCTGTTGTCCAACTGCATCTCCCACTACAGCACAACCTTTCTGTTGTAGATGGCGATTGCCTTCCTCATCTGAGGTTCAATCTAAAGCATTCATGGCACCACCCACCCTGATGTTCTCTGTGTGAACACCTCCAAATTTTACCAATAAGTCTGTCACCGTAAGAACTCTCAGCAAACCATTTATCAGAAAGGTAAAGTTGGAGGCGGGTTGCGGTCGGGTTTCCCATTTTTTATATTTTAACCTACCCACCCGCCACTAACCCATCCGTTGTTGGGGGTTAAAATTCACCCCTTCATCGTTAAATAACCTTTGTATAAATATGTTTAACATTTGTGGATATCGAAGAATTGAAGAAGGCAGTTCTGTCTATGAAGAACAGTTGGTAGGTCATCGCACCATATTTCCATAATTCCACACATGGAGGATTTCCCATCATATCTGAGGAAGGTAACTTCCACAGAAAATGAAGGGAAAAAATAGAAGACAAGTCAACCTTTGTTGCTCTTGTTTACTTCCCGTTGGCTGCCTAAAGAGTAGAATTGGCAGAAGTCTGGAACAAGTTGTCTGCTTTCAGTGAGAAATAGCTAAAAGACATACATTGAACATGCTCACTCACTTATGGTGCCACGCTCCTTGACTTGTTCTACCAGTTCCTGCACCCACTATCTGTCAGCTGAATAGAAGACCATCCTAACAGTTTATAACAAAGAAAAAAAGCAGCAGCTTTCATTCTGTTATATACAAGCCATCTTCCCAGTTGGAAACTCATGCCAATAACAATATTTTTTAAACTTCTCTTTGCGTTACATTTTGGGAAAAGACGGACAGTTATTTGCACCAGACCTCTCTTCACAAGACTTATCATCAGTAATGGAACTTCTTCATGTATCTGATGTAATCCTTCATTAGGTTCAACAACATCAAGTTCGGGCTTATTATAACAATTAGGAGTAAGAAATACTGGTTGTTAATTATTGTTGTTAATATTGGTATTAGAAGAGGATTTATCTTCTGCTTCACTCATCATTGAGGACTGGACATTAGATTGTGACAGTTAGAAACTGGTCACTTCCTGGCAATTTTCATTTCCTTTGCCTTCATCTACATCATTTTTGGTATTTCGGAAGCATACTTGCAATCCTATTGCTGAATATGCCTCAATCACCAATAACAGAACTCAGACTAATAGTAATTCCTAGAATAACAACAGAAAACGCTGGATAAACTCAGCAGGCGAGGCAGCATCCGTGGAGAGAGAAACAGAGTTAACGTTTCAGGTCGAAGAACTTTCATCAGAACTGGAGACAGCAGGAAATCAAATAGATTTGAAGCAAGGATGAAGCTGGGAAAAGGGGGAGAGGATAAAAGAACAAAAGGAGACATTAAGAGACATTAAGAGATATCAAGGCAAGAGGTGGTGTTAATGTGACAGGTTAAGGCTGAAAGAAGTGTGAAATGTAATGGCAGAATGAAGGACAGCTGCCAGCTTCTAGGAGGAAAAAAAAAGTGGGGAAGGGGGGCAAATAAAAGGGTGGATGAGAAAATAAAATATAAATGTGATGGGGCTAAGGTTATGATCTAAAATTGTTGAACTCGATATTGAGTCCAGAGGGCTGTAGCGTGCCTAAACGAAAGATGAGGTGCTGTTCCTCGAGCTTACGCTGCGCTTCCGTGGAACAGTGTAATAGGCCGAGGACGGTGAGGTCAGAGTGGGAGTGAAGCGGTGAATTAAAGTGACAGGCGACCGGGAGCTCGGGGTCCCCCTTACGGACTGAACAGATGTGTTCCGCAAAGCAGTCACCCAATCTGCGTTTGGTCTCCCCAATGTAGAGGAGACCACATCGTGAGCAGCGAATACAGTATACTAAATTGCAGGAAGTACAAGTAAATCGCTGTTTCACCTGGAAGGGGTGTTTGGGGCCCTGGACAGTGGGAAGAGGGGAGGTATAAGGGCATGTGTTGCATCTCCTGCGCTTGCACGGGAAGGTGCCGGGCGAAGGGGACGGGGTGCTGGGGGTGGTAGAGGAGTGGACTAGGGAGGGAGCGGTCCCTGCGGAATGCTGAAAGGGGAGGTGAGGGGAAGATGCGTTTGGTGGTGGGATCACGCTGGAGGTGGCGGAAATGGCGGAGGATGATCCGTTGAATGTGGAGGCTGGTGAGGTGAAAGGTGAGGACAAGGGAAACTCTATTGTGGTTCCGGGAGGGATGGGCAGGGGTGAGGGCAGAAGTGCGGGAGATAGAACGGACACGGTCGAGGGCCGTGTCGACCACGGTAGAGGGGAATCCTCGGTTGAGGAAAAAGGAAGACATGTCGGAAGCACTGGTATGGAAGGTGGCATCATCAGAGCAGATGCGGCGGAGACGGAGAAACTGGGAGAATGGAATAGAATCCTTACTGGAGGCGGGGTGGGAGGAAGTGTAGTCCTGGTAGCTGTGGGAGTCAGTGGGCTTGTAGTGAATGTTAGTCAATAACCTATCCCCAGAGATGGAGACGGAGAAGTCGAGGAAGGGAAGGGAAGAGTCGGAGATGGACCAGGTGAAGGTGAGGGTAGGGTGGAAATTGGAAGCATAGTGAATGAAATGTTCTAGTTCAGGGCGAGAGCAGGAGACGGCACCGATACAGTCATCAATGTACCGGAAAAAGAGGTGAGGGAGGGGACCCGAGTAGGACTGGAACAAAGAGTGTTCCACATATCCCACGAAAAGGCAGGCATAGCTAGGACCCATGCGGGTACCCATAGCAACACCTTTAATTTGGAGGAAATGGGTGGAGTCAAAGGAGAAGTTGTTCAATGTGAGAACAAGTTCAGCCCGGCGGAGGAAGGTGGTGGTGGATGGGGACTGGTTGGGCCTCTGTTCAGAGAAGAAGCGGAGCACCCTCAGGCCATCCTGGTGGGGAATGGAGGTGTAGAGGGATTGTACGTCCATAGTGAAGAGGAGGCGGTTGGGGCCAGGAAACTGGAAACTGTTAAAATGGCGGAGGGCGTCGGAAGAGTCGCGGATGTAGGTGGGAAGAGACTGGACAAGGGGAGAAAAAATAGAGTTGAGATAGGAAGAGATAAGTTCCGTGGGGCAAGAACAGGCTGAAATGATGGGTCTACCGGGGCAGTCCTGTTTGTGGATCTTGGGAAGGAGGTAGAAGCGGGCTGTGCGGGGTTGGGGAACTATGAGGTTGGCGGCCGTGGGGGGAAGATCTCCAGAGGAGATGAGGTCAGTGACGGTCTTGGAAATGGTGGTTTGATGTTCGGTAGTGGGGTCATGGTCCAGGTGTTTCAGCCTGTTCTTGCCCCACGGAACTTATCTCTTCCTATCTCGACTCTATTTTTTCTCCCCTTGTCCAGTCTCTTCCCACCTACATCCGCGACTCTTCCGACGCCCTCTGCCATTTTAACAGTTTCCAGTTTCCCGGCCCCAACCGCCTCCTCTTCACTATGGACGTACAATCCCTCTTCACCTCCATTCCCCACCAGGATGGCCTGAGGGTGCTCCGCTTCTTCCTTGAACAGAGGCCCAACCAGTCCCCATCCACCACCCTCCTCCGCCTGGCTGAACTTGTTCTCACATTGAACAACTTCTCCTTTGACTCCACCCATTTCCTCCAAATTAAAGGTGTTGCTATGGGTACCCGCATGGGTCCTAGCTATGCCTGCCTTTTCGTGGGATATGTGGAACACTCTTTGTTCCAGTCCTACTCGGGTCCCCTCCCTCACCTCTTTTTCCGGTACATTGATGACTGTATCGGTGCCGTCTCCTGCTCTCGCCTGAACTAGAACATTTCATTCACTATGCTTCCAATTTCCACCCTACCCTCACCTTCACATGGTCCATCTCCGACTCTTCCCTTCCCTTCCTCGACTTCTCCGTCTCCATCTCTGGGGATAGGTTATTGACTAACATTCACTACAAGCCCACTGACTCCCACAGCTACCAGGACTACACTTCCTCCCACCCCGCCTCCTGTAAGGATTCTATTCCATTCTCCCAGTTTCTCCGTCTCCGCCGCATCTGCTCTGACGATGCCACCTTCTATACTAGTACTTCCGACATGTCTTCCTTTTTCCTCAACTGAGGATTCCCCTCTACCGTGGTCGACACGGCCCTCGACCGTGTCCGTTCTATCTCCCGCACTTCTGCCCTCACCCCTGCCCCTCCCTCCCGGAACCACGATAGAGTTCCCCTTGTCCTCACCTTTCACCCCACCAGCCTCCATATTCAACGGATCATCCTCCGCCATTTCCGCCACCTCCAGCGTGATCCCACCACCAAACGCATCTTCCCCTCACCTCCCCTTTCAGCATTCCGCAGGGACTGCTCCCTCCGCGACACCCTAGTCCACTCCTCTACCATCCCCAGCACCCCTTCCCCTTCGCCCGGCACCTTCCCGTGCAATCGCAGGAGATGCAACACATGCCCTTATACCTCCCCTCTTCCCACTGTCCAGGGCCCCAAACACCCCTTCCAGGTGAAACAGCGATTTACTTGTACTTCGTGCAATTTAGTATACTGTATTCGCTGCTCACGATGTGGTCTCCTCTACATTGGGGAGACCAAACGTAGATTGGGTGACCGCTTTGCGGAACACCTCCGTTCAGTCCGTAAGGGGGACCCCGAGCTCCCGGTCGCCTGTCACTTTAATTCACCGCTTCACTCCCACTCTGACCTCACCGTCCTCGGCCTATTACACTGTTCCACGGAAGCGCAGCGTAAGCTCGAGGAACAGCACCTCATCTTTCGTTTAGGCATGCTACAGCCCTCTGGACTCAATATCGAGTTCAACAATTTTAGATCATAACCTTAGCCCCATCACATTTATATTTTATTTTCTCATCCACCCTTTTATTTGCCCCCTCCCCCCCCTTTTTTTCCTCCTAGAAGTTGGTAGCTGTCCTTCATTCTGCCATTACATTTCACACTTCTTTCAGCCTTAACCTGTCACATTAACACCACCTCTTGCCTTGAATATCTCTTAATGTCTCTTAATCTCTCCTTTTGTTCTTTTATCCCTCCCCCTTTTCCCAGCTTCATCCTTGCTTTAAATCTATTTGATTTCCTGCTGTCTCCAGTTCTGATGAAAGTTCTTCGACCTGAAACGTTAACTCTGTTTCTCTCTCCACGGATGCTGCCTCGCCTGCTGAGTTTTTCCAGCGTTTTCTGTTGTTATTTCGGATTTCCAGCATCTGCAGTATTTTGCTATCATCACAGTAATTCCTAGAATATGTTTTATTACCACACAAGATGTCAAATTCATGTTCTCCAAACTGAGTACATTCATTTAATTGGATCTTGTTTCAAAACAGAAGTGCAAGATCCCCACAGGTCATTTAAAGATTGCATGGACCGACATGGCTATTACTAAGTACACAGACCACTGCCTAAGACATTCATGCAATACTGTCCTACTTCCTTTCTTTATGGATATAATCTCCTTATATAATCTAAAATATCTTCTTGGTTATTTGAAGGTTTCATTCTGGTATAAAATTATCACATTTTAAGAAACTAGGTTCATTTTAATTGATACTCGTGTAAGCATATAAACTCCTCTATGAAACAACTAGCATGATGCATGATGATTCCAAAGTGTAGTGCACAGTGCGACTCCATGGTCAGCATTGGCTGAAGGTCATCACTGTGCTGATCCTCAGTCAGGGAATGGGGTGTGCCATCAGAGGATATGAAGAAAAAAATGGGAAGGAAAGTAACAGCAAAATGGGATTTAAAACAAACTTAACCACGTTTTTGTAGCTTGCACTCAGCAGAGATGTCACTTGTCAAATAGAGAACTACACCTAGCTCAGGCAGATGGGTAGAATCACAATCAAGATCAAGCCATACATATAATCATTGCAGTAATACTAACCACTGACTTTAATATTCTCATCCTTGTTTTCAAATCCCTCCACAGCTTCACCCCTCCCTATCTCTGTAACTTCCTCCAGCCCTACAACCCTCTGAGATATCTGCACTCCTCCAATTCTGGCCTCTTGAGCATCCCCGATTTTCATCGCTCCACCATTGGCGGCTGTGCCTTCAGCTGCCTAGGCCCTAAATTCTGGATTTCCTTCCCTAAACCCCTCCACCTCTCTACCTCTCTCTCCTCCTTTAAGACACTCCTTAAAACCTATCTATAGATCTATATATACGAGCTACGGAACAGAAAATTAAATAATAAATAAAGATAACATTTGTTTGAAGAGTACTGCAATAAAGTGAACTAGGACAGCCATATCAGAGTGCATCCACAATAGGTACATTTTATGGACTCTCTATTCTGTGATGAATTCATCACAGCCTGTACAAACTGACCATGAAGCTCATTGAATGGCTTCTGTATGACTTCCTCCATTTTGTATAGGTATTTCTTTTTTTTCTTTTCTCCCCTTCCTGATTTTCCCTGCACTGTAGGGAAAATTAGTGAATACCATTCAAAGCTTTTGATTGAGAGTATATTATTTTATTAGTTTAATGAAAATAATATTATTTAGGAAATGTTCTGATTTTTTTCCAATCTAAAGTGCTTTCATTCAAATGAGTGTATCAAAATGGTATCAATTTTTCATATTTTCAAGGAGTCAATTCATATGAAGATACTTTATTTTCTTACATTTAAATTACCTTAAAAATTCCTTTTGCTCAGAAAATGTGAATTCATGTATGTTAATTGAGTAGGGACATGCTGTCCCCTTCCAAGAACTACAGCAGGGGAGAGATTTTGAATAAAATTAAATGTACAAGACTGTTACTTTTTTTGGTTTAATAATACTATAAGCTGTTATGGAAATAGGCTGTGTGGAAACAACCGGAATTACATTTTAAGAAGATTAGGAATACTCAGAAATATCCTGCTGCTGATATTACCAACGTCAGCACTTTGAGAAAGTTAAAATGTAATTCCTTTTATTGTTTCCACATAGGAGTAATGCTTTGGAATTACTGGAGTTTAACATGTCAGACACAGCTGCCACACTCTCTCAAACTCCAGGCAGGCACCAGAATGGCCCAGAATTTGCTGGATCAGGACATCTCACGGCGTGCCACATTACTTAGACTTTTTCCCTCATCTTTCAGTTCAAAATTTTTGTGCCGCACATTGCTGGAAGAGCGAGCTGATAAAGGCGCAGTGTGGTCAACGAGGCATCTAGGACCTTGGTGATTGACGCTACAAAAAGTGTATCTCCTTAACCAATTAAATTTAAGGATTGAGAAAGAAACAGAAATGATGGAGAAGGAAGATGAATTAGAGTCAAATCAGGTACAGAAAGAAAATAAAGAGATGGAAAGAAAGATTAGATTAAGAGAGAAAAAATAAACAGAAAAGTAAGAAAATGTTTTTAAATGTTCAATTTTCAATTTTAAAAATCTCTAAGAACAATTTATTACCTGCAGTAATGAGACTCCACAGTTTAAATTGTTCCCTTTCTGGGCCAGAGAGGTTGAGTGGCATTGCAGGAACATAAATCTCATTATTAAAGGACCCTTACGCTGTTAAGTACCAGACATAACTTTCTGCGTCAAATTTAATTTATAATTAATGGACAAATGCAGCAATTTCTTGAAACTCATGGGGAGGTTTAAGACGAGCTCTCATTTTCAAGAGGCTAACAGCAGAGTGGCACAAATCATCCAGCTATTTGTGGTGATTCGCAATTCATGGGTTATCTCTTCCTTGCCACAAAATGCTGGACAATTTACACATTAATAATGGTGATCTCCATTAAACTCACCGTTATTTTCTCAGCAAATTCTGGCTCAATGGGGGAAAAATTCAGTTGGTTGCGCCTCCCATTAACGCCTTAAGAGGGCGCAAAGCATCTAGTGACCGGGCGCGGCGAATTTTGCGCCGCTCGCGAAATTAACTAGACATTTTGCGGCAGCGCTAAACACTACTGCCACGATCTCCTGCGCCCGCAGATCATGACGACACTCGAGTGTGCAACGCCCCGGTATCGCCCCGGAGCGGATATTGAGTGGCGCCCCCTGCCTTACCGCCTGACGCTAGCAACGACAGGTTGAGGGGAGCGTTCTGCAGTCATGAAGGGAAAGGGGGAGTGCTATTTAAAGGTGACCGCTTCCTGGGGTAGAAATTAGGTCGCGCCCCATTTGGGGCGCAAATATCGTCTGGACGCAAATATTAGCGCCTGGCGCTAATTATCGTCACTGACTGGAAACTTCACTTTTACCGCCCCGGGAGGTGAGTGGAGCGCTAAAGCAGGCGCTGCACACCTGTCTTAAGGCGCAAAGGCCGAGGAGTGAGGCGCTAACTCAGAGCGCTGGCGAAGCTCATGTGATGTCAGTCAGCAATGGAACACACACACAATGGCACGGGCCAGTTCTTAAAGGGGATGGTTAATCTTGCTTTCCATCCACATCCTGTTCATTGCAGCCTTGAATCTCGGCCTGGAGAGACTTGCACATCAAATGTGCTGGAAAGAACAATGGAGAGTACCAGGCAAAGAGCTCAGAGTGCAGCCCCAACAGTCTCTTCTAAATCGATACAAGGAATGGCAAATCAAAATGAACCTGCAAAGTGCTGCTCAGTACCCAAAACTCCTTCACACAACGTTGAATCTCTCCAGAAGTCTCTCCCTCTCTCTCTCAGAATGCGTAGTTCAAAAATGCCACCAACAATAAAAGACAGGAAGAGGCCCCCTTTAAATAGCGCCCCCCCCCAGCCCCACAGCGATTGATAGCGTTCCAGTCTTCTGGTCGTTGGAAGCGCCAGGCGGTAAGGCAGGGGGCGCCACTCAATTTCCACTCCGGGGCGCCACAAGGGCGTTGCACCATGGAATGACGTCACAATCTGCGCGCGCAGGTGGTCGCAGCGGTAAGTTTTAGCGCCGTCGCACAATGTCAAGTTAAGTTCCCGAGCAGCGCAAACATCGCTGCGCCCGGGCGTTAGCGGCTTTGCGCCCCATTAGCGCCCTCTTAAGGCGCTAACGGGAGGCGCAACCAACTGAATTTTTACCCCCCTGCCTTTTATTGTTGGTGCCATTTTTGAACTACGCATTCTGAGAGAGAGAGGGAGAGACTTCTGGAGAGATTCAACGTTGTGTGAAGGAGATTTGGGTACTGAGCAGCACTTTGCAGGTTCATTTTGATTTTCCATTCCTTGTATTGATTTAGCAGAGACTGTGGTGGCTGCACTCTGAGCTCTTTGCCTGGTACTCTCCATTGTTCTTTCCAGCACATTTGATGTGCAAGTCTCTCCAGGCCGAGATTCAAGGCTGCAATGAGTAGGATGTGGATGGAAAGCAAGATTAACCATCCCCTTTAAGAACTGGCCCGTCCCATTGTGTGTGTGTTCCATTGCTGACTGACATTACATGAGCTTCGCCAGCGCTCTGAGTTAGCGCCTCACTCCTTGGCCTTTGCGCCTTAAGACAGGTGTGCAGCGCCTGATTTAGCGCTCCACTCACCTCCCGGGGCGTTAAAAGTGAAGTTTCCAGTCAGTGGCGATAATTAGCGCCAGGCGCTAATTTTTGCGCCCGGACGATATTTGCGCCCCAAATGGGGCGCGACTGAATTTTTCCCCCAATATGTTTAATTTTTTTCCATATGTCAAATTTTGCCAAATCCAACTACTTCTTTTCGCCCAGATTACCGCCCAGGCAGTGAATATGCAAATCTGTCTGGATTGCTGATCGGCTGGTCTGAGTCACACAGTAGAATTACATGTGTAATGTTTTTCAGTTCAGCAAGCAGGGAAAGAACGGTTGTGTCAAAGTTGGTTGAGCTATTTAAGTGGGTAGAACAATGGCAAATTAAATTCATTGGAGACGAAAGTAAAGTGGGAAAAAATGGACAGTGCACGTATTCCATGAATGGTGTTGAAATATCTAAGGGTGAAGTTGAAAGCGGTCTCGAGTTTTAGTGGACTCAATGCTAAACACGTTCAACCAATGCAGAGCAGCAATCACCAAAGCTAATAGGATGTTGAAATACATAGCCAGTAGAATATAAGTCAGAAGAGGTAATGATCAAACTTCATAGTACTCTAGACTTGTTGGAATGTTAGGATGCACATTAGTTGATTCAGAGATCAAGTCAGGTTTGGCTTCAAAGTAATATTTGTTCTTCAAAGAAACGTGCATACATTGTAAATCAAATGTTCAGAGTTCTTGGCAGTGAGCAGCAATGTTTTGGAGCACTTTCACCTAATCTAAAAATTACAGTCAGACCTGGCTTATCAGTGATTTATTAAAACTAGTCTTTTGGAGTCCAAATGATGTTTTCCCTGATAACCAAACACTTTTCATATAACAACACTAGATAATTCAAAAGCCTTGCACTCCAAATCTGAATTGAATCAGCCTGATATCATTCAGCAAATCCCATTGTTGTCTCCTCATTAAAACAAAATAGCTTCTCATTCGGTCAGTTTTCTGCTACTTAACGAGCATGCTTTTCACCTCACCATCTCACACCTCCATGCATGTATTGTTCCACGGCCGCAAACCTCATCATTCCCCAACCCCCGCACAGCCCGCTTCTACCTCCTTCCTAAGATCCACAAACAGGACTGCCCTGGTAGACTCATCGTTTCAGCCTGTTCTTGCCCCACGGAACTTATCTCTTCCTATCTCGACTCTATTTTTTCTCCCCTTGTCCAGTCTCTTCCCACCTACATCTGCGACTCTTCCAACGCCCTCCGCCACTTTAACAGTTTCCAGTTTCCTCGCCACAACTGTCTTCTTTTTACTATGGATGTCCAATCCCTCTACACCTCCATCCCCCACCAGGATGGCCTGAGGGCACTCTGCTTCTTCCTTGAACAGAGGCCCAACCAGTCCCCATCCACCACCACCCTCCTCCGCCTGGCTGAACTTGTTCTCACATTGAACAACTTCTCCTTTGACTCCACTCACTTCCTCCAAATTAAAGGTGTTGCTATGGGTACCCGCATGGATCCTAGCTATGCCTGCCTTTTCATGGGATATGTGGAACATTCTTTGTTCCAGTCCTACTCAGGTCCCCTCCCTCACCTCTTTTTCTGGTGCATTGATGACTGTATCAGTGCTGTTTCCTGTTCTCGCCCTGAACTAGAAAATTTCATTCACTTTGCTTCCAATTTCCACCCTTCCCTCACCTTCACATGGTCCATCTCCAACTCTTCCCTTCCCTTCCTCGACTTCTCTGTCTCCATCTCTGGGGATAGGCTATTGACAAACATTCACTACAAGCCCACTGACTCCCACAGCTACCAGGGCTACACTTCCTCCCACACCGCTTCCTGTAAAGACTCTATTCCATTCTCCCAGTTTCTCCATCTCCGCCGCATCTGCTCTGACGATGCCACCTTCTATACTAGTACTTCTGACATATCTTCCTTTTTCCTCAACCGAGGATTCCCCTCTGCTGTGGTTGACACGGCCCTTGACCGTGTCCGTTCTGTTTCCCGCACTTCTGCTCTCACCCCTTCCCCTCCCTCCCAGAACCACGATAGGGCTCCCCTTGTCCTCACCTTTCACCCCACCAGCCTCCATATTCAACGGATCATCCTCCGCCAATACCACCACCTCCAGCGTGATCCCACCACCAAACACATCTTCCCCTCACCTCCCCTTTCAGCATTCCGAAGGGACCGCTCCCTCCGCGACAGCCTGGTCAACTCCTCTATCACCCCCAACACCCCTTCCCCTTCGCCCGGCACCTTCCCGTGCAAGCGCAGGAAATGAAACGCATGCCCTTTTACCTCCTCCCTTCCCACTGTCCAGGGCCCCAAACACTTATTCCAGGTGAAACAGTAATTTACTTGTACTTCTTGCAATTGAGTATACTGTATTCACTGCTCACGATGCGGTCTCCTCTACATTGGGGAGACCAAACGCAGATTGGGTGACCCCAAGCTTCCAGTCGCCTGACACTTTAATTCTCCGCTCCACTCCCACTCAGACCTCACCGTCCTCAGCCTCTTTTACTGTTCCAATGAAGCTCAACGTAAGCTCGAGGAACAGCACCTCATCTTTCGATTAGGCACTTTACAACCTTCTGGACTCAACATCGAGTTCAACAATTTCAGACCATAACCTCTGCCATTATCTTTTTTGTCCATTTTTTTTCTCTCTCTCACATGGCAGCTGTCTTTCATTCTGCCATCGCCATTTATATTTCATCTAGAGCCATCTCTTGTTCCTTAACTTGTCCCATTACCACCCCCTTTTGCCTTGCACCATCATCCCTTTTGTCTCTTAATCTTTCCTGCCTATCACAGACCTTCCCTTTTGTTCTTTCCTGCCCTTCCCCCTTTCCCTGCCCCTACACTTACTTAAAAACCTGTTCGATCTCCAGCTTTTTCCAGTTCTGACGAAGAGTCATCGCCCTGAAACGTTAACTCTGTTTCTCTCGCCACAGATGCTGCCTGACCTGCTGAGTATTTCCAGCATTTTCTGTTTTTATTTTATGTATTGTTCCTGTCTGGGTTTAGCATAATGACCTGATGGAGTGTTTGAACACAGCAGTTGCACTGCAAGTTTTGGCCAGATTTTCAGACTTCAGCTCTGTGGGGGAGAGCTGGTTACCTCAATACATGCTAGCTTCACTCAGTCTGAGATCTTCAATTCACAGAAACATCAGCTATGTTGCTGGAAGCTGAACAAATGTACTGCTGTATATAAAGACGTGGCATCACGCGCGGTCTAAATTTGACCTGCAGCCGGGCCCACTGACTTGCAGTGATGTCTGCAGAAAGAAGGAGAAATGATCAGCGTCGAGTGCAAATTGATCCAACTTCACCCGGATCCATCTTAGCCAGCACATTAATGAGGAGACAGTGCCAAACACACAAGTAAGTGAGTGAGTGAAACCAGTTCCAGGGGGACTTAAGTTTCACGGTTTGGCAACCACAGGCAAATGTTCAAGACTTTGCATACATAAGAACATAAGAACATAAGAAATAGGAGCAGGAATAGGCCACTTGGCCCCTCGAGTCTGCTCCGCCATTCAATAAGATCATGGCTGATCTTGGGCTCAAAGCCACTTCCCCGCCCACTCCCCATAACCCTTCACTCCCTTATCTTGCAAAAATCTGTCTATCACCACCTTAAATGTATTTAATGACCCAGCCTCCACAGCTCTCTGGGGCAGAGAATTCCAAAGATTTACGACCCTTTGAGAGAAGAAATTCCTCCTCATCTCAGTTCTAAAAGGGCGACCCTTTATTCTGAAACTATGCCTCCGAATTCTAGATTTCCCCACGAGGGGAAACATCCGCTCTGCATCTACCTTGTCGAGCCCCCTCAGTATCTTATATGTTTCAATAAGATCACCTCTCATTCTTCTAAATTCCAATGAGTATAGGCCCAACCTGCTCAACCTTTACTCATAAGTCAACCCGCTCATCTCTGGAATTACCCTAGTGAATCGTCTCTGAACTGCCTCCAATGCAAGTATATCCTTCCTTAAATAAGGAGACCAAAACTGTACGCAGTACTCAAAGTGTGGTCTCACAAATACCCTGTACAGTTGTAGCAGGACTTCCCTGCTTTTATACTCCAACCCCTTGAAATAAAGGCCAACATTCCATTTGCCTTTTTGATTACTTGCTGTACCTGCATGCTAACTTTTTGTGTTTCATGCACAAGGACCCCCAGGTCCCTCGGAACTGTAGCATTTTGTAATCTCTCTCCATTTAAATAATAATTTGCTTTTTTATTTTTCCTACCAAAGTGGATAACCTCGCACTTACCCACATTATACTGCATCTGCCAAATGTTTGCCCACTCACTTAGCCTGTCTATATTCCTTTGCAGATTCTTTGGGTCCTCTGCACAACTTGCTTTCCCACCCATCTTTGTATCATCCACAAGCTTGGCTACATTACACTCGGTCCCTTCATCCAAGTCATTAATGTAGATTGTAAATAGTTGAGGCTCCAGCACTGATCCCTGTGGCACCCCACTAGTTACCGTTTGCCAACCAGAAAATGACCCATTTATCCCGACTCTCTGCCTTCTGTTAGTTAGCCAATTCTCTATCCATGCTAATATATTACCCCCAACTCCGTGAGCTCTTATCTTATGCAGTAACCTTTTATGTGGCACCTTATCAAATGCCTTCTGGAAATCCAAATACACCACATCAACTGGCTTACCTTTGTCCACCCTACTTGTTACTACCTCAAAGAACTCCAGCAAATTTGTTAAACATGATTTCCCTTTCATAAAACCATGCTGACTCTGCTTGACTGCATTATGATTTTCCAAATGCTCTGTTACTGCTTCCTTAATGAAGGACTCCATCATTTTCCCAATGACAGTTGTTAGGGTAACTGATCTATAGTTTCCTGCTTTCTGTCTCCCTCCTTTCTTAAAAAGGGATGTTACATTTGCGGTTTTCCAATCTGCTGGGACCTCTCCAGAGTCCAGGGAATTTTGGTATATTGCAACCAATGCATCCACTATCTCTGCAGTCACTCTTTTAAGACCCTGGGATGCAGGCCATCTGGTCCAGGGGACTTGTCGACTTTTAGTCCCATTATTTTACCAAGTAATATTTCCTTAGTGATAGTGATTGTATTTAGTTCCCCACTCCCTGTGGCCCCTTGATTATCCATTATTGGGATGTTGTTCGTGTCTTCTACCATGAAGACAGATACAATATATTTGTTCAGAGTCTCTGCCATTTCCCCGTTCCCCATTATTAATTCCCCAGTCTCATCCTCTAAGGGACCAACGTTTACTTTAGCTACTCTCTTCCTTTTTATATACCTGTGGAAGCTCTTACTATTTGTTTTAATATTTCTTGCCAGTTTATTCTCATAATTCATCTTCTCTCTCTTTATTATTTTTTTAGTCATCCTTTGCTGGTTTTTTAAAATTTCCCAATCCTCTGGTCTCCCACCAATCTTGGCAACATTGTATGTCTTTGTTTTTAATTTGATACCATCCTTTACTTCCTTAGTTAGCCACAGATGGTGCTCCCTTCTCTTATAATCGTTCTTTCTCACTGGAATATATTTTTGTTGAGAGTTATGAAATATCTCCTTAAATGTCCGCCACTGCATTTCAACTGTCTTACCCTTTAATTTATTTTTCCAGTCCACTTTCTGCCCGCATGCCATTGTAATTGCCTTTGTTCAAGATCAGGACAATGGTTTGAGATACAACTTTCTCACCCTCCAACTGAATTTGAAATTCAACCATGCTATGATCGCTCTTTCCTAGAGGATCCTTTACTATGAGATCATTTATTAATTCTGTCTGATTACACAGTACCAGATCCAAGATAGCCTGCTCCCTGGTTGGTTCCATTACATACTGTTCTAGGAAACCATCCCGGATGCATTCTATGAACTCCTCCTCAAGGCTACCATGGCCAATTTGATTTGTCCAATCAATATGGAGATTAAAATCACCCATGATTATTACCATACCTTTGTTACAGGCCTCCATTATTTTTTGATTTATACTCTGTCCAACAGTATTGCTACTGTTCGGGGGCCTGTAGACTACGCCCACCAGAGACTTTTTCCCCATATTATTTTTTATCTCCACCCAAACTGATTCTACATCTTGATCTTCTGAGCCAATATCACTTCTCACCACTGCACTGATCCCATTCTTTACCAACAAAGCCACCCCACCTCCCTTTCCTTTCTGTCTATCCTTCCGAATTGTCAAATACCCTGGAATATTCTGTTCCCAGCCCAGGTCACCTTGCAACCACGTCCCTGTAATGGCGATCAGATCATACCCATTTGTATCTATTTCTGCCGTCAACTCATCTATCTTGTTACAAATGCTGCGTGCATTCAGATATAGGCTTTTAACTTTGTCTTTTTACCATTTCTCCTTGTTTTGGCCCAATTTTCTGTTGCACTCTTATTTTTAAACATTCTGTCCCTTCCTGTCACACTCTGGTTATTATTTCTCCCATCTCCATCCTGCTGTTTTGCTTTCTCATTTCTCATTGACTATTTACATTCCCACTCGCCTGGACCCTCCCCTCCCCTCCACTATTTAGTTTAATGCCCTCTATACAGCCCTAGTTATTCGATTTGCCAGGACTCTAGCCCCAGCAAGTTTCAAGTGAAGCCCATCCAAACGGAACAGCTCCCTCTTACCCCATTACTGGTGCCAGTGCCCCACAAATTGAAACCCATTTCTCCCACACCAGTCTTTGAGCCACACGTTAATTTCTCTGATCTTATTTACCCTATGCAAATTCACTCATGGCTCAGGTAGTAATCCAGAGATTATTTCCTTTGTGGTTCTACTTTTTAATTTAGCCCCTAGCTGCTCATACTCTCTCAGCAGAACCTCTTTCTTTGTCCTACCTATGTCATTGGTACCTACGTGGACCATGGCAACTGGATCTTCCCCCTCCCACTCCAAGTTTCTCTTCAGCCCAGAGGAGATGTCCTTAACCCTGGCACCGGGCAGGCAACACAGCCTTTGGGACTCACGCTCTCAGCTGCAGAGAACAGTATCTATCTCCCTAACTATACTGTCCCCTATCACTACAACATTTCTTTTTACTCCCCCCACTTGAATGGCTCCCTGTACCACGGCGCTGTGGTCAGATTGCTCATCCTCCCTGCAGTCCCTGCCCTCGCCCACTCAGGGAGCAAGAATCTCGTACCTGTTGGACAAGGCCAAGGGTTGAGGCGCCTCCATCACTACCTTCTGGATCCCAATACCTGCCTCACTTGTAGTCACAGCCTCCTGTCCCTGACCATGGGCCAAATTGGAAGTAATTAGTCTATTGGGTGTGACTGCCTCCTGGGATTTCGTGTCCAGGTGACGCTCCCCCTCCCTAATGTGTCACAGTGTCTGAAGCTCGGACTCCAGCTCATCAACTCTGAGCCGAAGTTCCTCGAGCAGCCAACATTTGCTGTAGATGTGGCCGTTGTGGACCTCAATGCTGTCCACCAGCTCCCACATGCAACAATAACAACACATTGCCTGGTCTCCCATCTCAATTAATTAATTAATTAATTAGTTTTAAAATTTGGAACACATATATCTTTTAATGTACACCAAGGCACTTAAATTTAGACGCCCAAGTTTGGAAAAAAGCGAGAACTAGAGAAATACTCACCAACCAATCACTTACCTGCTTTCTAGTGACATCACACTTCGATTACATTTTACTTCTTTACACTCACCAGTCCGTTGTAGCTGCTCTCGCTCACCTTTTTAAATCTCCCGAGGTTTCGCGCTCTCCAGCTGCTCTCGCTCACCTTTTTAAATCTCCCGAGGTTTCGCGCTCTCCAGCCGCTCTCGCTCACCTTTTTAAATCTCCTGAGGTTTCGCGCTCTCCAGCTGCTCTCGCTCACCTTTTGAATCTCCCAAGGTACTCATGCATTTTCTTCATAAATCATGTGAAGGAATGAGTATTCATCAGACTGTTGTTGTCTCCAGTCATATGCAGCTATATATATATATATATATATAGACTAACTGACCCAAAATGTTATTTTAGCATTGGCACTGATAGGGATAAGGAGATCCAAAGATATCTTCTTCTTGTTCTTTCTGTAATGCTGATGTTTCTGACAAAAAAAACATAATTTATTGACAAGGTATGAAAGTCATGGTGCTTCAGCAGGAATTTTGATCCCAAAGTCTTTGATGGGTGAGGGTAAATGGAAAAACATGCTGCACTGCAGTAGAAATCAAAGGGGGTAATTTTGATTCAGGTGCCAATTATACATTTCTCCTGATTTTCATTTTCATTGACTTCTATGGAAATAAAAATCAGGAGAGATGTAAAACCATAGCTGAATCGATATCACTCATTTTACAGTATCACCTAATGTCAAAATGACCCCCAAAAACTGGATAAAGGACACTGATTATTCTGTAAATCTGCAGTAGCGACATACAATCCTGCTAGTGGATAACTCAAACTGTCATTCTGAATCAGACAGCCTGATGAGTAGATGCCTTTGCCACTTGCCACCAAATACCTCGGCATTCATACATAGATGCTGTCATTGCTAAAAACTTTAAATGCTTCTGCAAAGAAGAACTTTGTTTGGCATTTTATTGCTGCGCAGAAGCAGAGCAGGCACCTAAAGTGACTGTTTGCCAGGTTTTTCTCAGTTCCCACAGCTCTTGATGATCTGTGACTGCCTCAGTATCAGCAACTGTTGGAATCATGTGCACATTGTATTGGCTCCTGATGCTGACACAATGCCAACAGTACAGGGGGTATCACCAACACTGCCTGCCACTGACAATCTGTCAGCTACAGGGCTTGATCCAGCAGATCAAATATACAGGACAGTGCAGGGATGAAAGCACTTGATTTTCTCAATGCAGATGAGGGTATGGAGACTGCCACTCTAACAGACGCTTGTGTGTCATTCCGCAGAACCTTCAACTGTACAGGATTCAGAGGAGGATGATTTGGGCTATTACCTCCTCACCATCAGCAGCCCTTTGTAATACTCGCAAAGACCTTCAAGTAATGTATTGTTATATTGTTCTGACACAAACTATTTCATTGATGCTGTAATGGATAGTTTTATGTTTATAGACAGAGTCCAACAATTAAGGCAGAGCAATGTTTCTGTCAAGTTGTTATGAAAGATGCAAGAGAGATTAGAGATATTTGACACCTGATTGCAATGCAATTTTTTTTAATATCGAATGGGCCGGATTTTGCAGTAGAAATAAAAGTGAGGCTAATAGTGCTCACCGTTATTTACATGCAAATTGGACAGCAACTTCCAGCGACCGCACATGTGCAGTTAAATGCAGAAATCGGGAAGTTGCTGTCTGAGATGCTCTGCTCCTCCAGAAGCTGCGTGATACTGGTATCTCACCGAGAGACTCGCCATTAAAATACATGGAACGGCATGAAGTTGCTGTACTTAACTGATATATACGCACTAAACTCGCCAGGAAAAGTTACCCTTTAAACAGTGTGATAAGTCTTAATTATTGCCAAACCACATTTTTAGCACTGAAAATTAACTTTGCAAGTGTTGAGTCTCATTCCTTCAGAATTTAATTATTGTTGGAGATTTAATAAATTTAAAATTTGAAATAACTTTTTAAAAAACTTTTCCTTCTGTCTCTTTTATCTCTCTCGCTTGATCCACTCTTTCTTTCCCTCTCTTTATTTTGCTTTCTGTACCTGATTTAACATTGAATTCATTATTCTAACTGACACATCCTGGTTCAAACTCAGCACGGCTCATTAATGATTCTTCAATCTGATTAGTTAAGGAGATACACGGTTGCTTGCCTTGTTCACACAGGTCCCAGATGCTCTGCAGAGGGCGTCGTGCTTCTTGAATGGTCAGCTGACAGGATCTTCCAGTGCAAAAGCCCATAGAAAGTCTATGGGCAAGTGCAAGCCTGGTGCTGTTCGTTTGCCACTGACCACAAAATCCAGCCCATTGTTTTTATACAATTGCAGGTGTAAGGGGGGAGGGCAATGTATTATGGGATAATGTGAATCGGTTTTATTAGCTTTAAATATAACAAATTGATACACTGATCAATTCAGTGATTTATAATCTATAACAAAATCAGGTATTCCTACTATATTCAGATAAGCTAGGTCAGACTATACTGCCACTTGGGGGCTGATTTTGGGTGATATAATGGCAGAAATGAAGAAAAATGGAGCCAGAAAAACTACTGCTGCATTCCTGCCACTTTTTGTGTAGTGAGGAATTTTCCTCGACCCACCCCAGCAGGATGTTGGCCTGCCACCCTTTGACCACCCTGCCACATGTAAATGACAGCGAGAAGTCAAGACCCAGCAACCCAGTCGATTTCATTATCTCCCACCTCTACTATTGCCAACCCTAGCGACTGCCAGGATAGAAAGCTGGCAGTAGATGACCCTTTTTGGAGGGAGAGGGCAACTCGTTCTCTCTTCAGGACCCTTTTTTCTTCTTGTAGCTCCCATGCTCATGAAGAGCCTCTCTGTAATATTTGAAAATTTAAAAAAATCTTTCAGGTGTTTCTGTCCCCTTTAATAGATCTTACATAGCATTATATAGAATTTACAGCACAGAAACAGGCCATTCGGCTGTAAGGGGTTTTTGTCTCAGGGGCTTATTTGTAGGTCAGCCAGTTATGTTTTCCTGGGCTCTCTTGCCCGCTGTGCGGTTGCGAATCGCTATCCCCTTCCTAGTTCTGAGCCCAGGACTTATCGAGCAGCGATAAGGACAAACGAACAGACCCGTGGATTGGTGCAAGGAAAACCAATGTTTATTTACAGAAGTAAAACTACAGAGAAACAGTTTTATATGAAGAAAACAAAATCACTATGCAGTACGGTTTTACACTTTAACAGGGGAGGAGAATGAACACATCGAGGGAAAATCCTAAAATTACAATTTTAGCAATATCCCATTAATTCCCACCCTTACGCCTAACTAAAATTGTCTTGCGACAGCCAGAAGAAGATAATGCTCACTGGTGAAATGGATGGAAAACCTGGCCCTGTACCCTGTCTCTGCCGTCGAAACGTGGCTACGAAGTTTCTGGACGGTCTTCTTTCTTGGCTGCTAGCAGACAGACAGGGTAAAACCGGGACTGAGGCAGAGAGAGAGAGAGCAAGTGGCTGGGTCTTCCCAGTTATACCCTCCCGGTCGTCCTAATCTCCCGCCAGATCAGCTCATTTCTATTGTCTGATCTGCGCATAATGAATTTTAACAAAAGGTTCCGATCTTGGCTCATCATGTTAGATGGCCGGTAATTGTATCATGCCAGTTCTTCAACTGCTCCCTTTGTCCGACAAGTTCGATGATGGGCCAGCCCAGTCTCAATGTCCCTGCTGATTATTTGAGCAAACACCTTGAAAGCCTTATGCGTAGACCTGATTGTAATTGGGTTTGTCTCCAGTGCATAAGGGAATCAGAATACACAAGCTGATAGTTTTCCAGCGTCTGAAATGAAATTGCCAGGCTCTTGGTCGCAGCCATTTTGATATGTCCTGGATTTTAAAACTCAGTCTGACCAGGGTTCCTTTTAAGAAGTCCAATAAAATCTTCGGGGGGGGGGAACACATGAAATTTTGCGAATCCTTTCACGGCCCAACTGGTCTATACAGGGTTTATGCCCCACACTAGCCTCCTCCATACAAACCTATCTACTTTATCTAACCCTATCAACATATCCTTCTATTCATTTCTCCTTCATGTATTATTTAGCCTCCCCTTAAATGCATCTATGCTATTCGCCTCAACTACTCCTTGTAGTAGCACATTCTCACCACTCTCTGGTAAAGATGTTTCCCCTTCTTCTGATGCTGCAGCAGGTATCCTGCTGTCACATTGTTGAGTTTTGCTCCCTGTGTACCAGCAGGTTCCCTTTACAAAGCTGCAAACCTGCTCTGCATAACTTATGTCCCACAACCCAGGAAAATGAATTGGGGTCACAGCAGGATTGGCGCAGCGGGCAGAAATGCCTCCCCAATTCTCGCCCAGCGACGAGCCCACCCCAAAGTGGAACCATTCTACTCGGGAATTTACAGCTACCACACGGAGTGACATTATGGATCACGTTCAAAGAGCAAAGCTGTACACCAACATCCTGCCCTCCCCCATTAGATTACCAGAGATGTAAATATAAAAGTGCACATTTCAAAGAAAAACATACCTTTGTTACTTTAGCTCCAGTCAGAGATGGCGGGCGCTTACTGTTATAATAGGTATGTTTATATCATGATATCGAGGAGACAGTTCACATGGACAAAGAAAATCTGTTTACTCAAACTGGTCAACTTTGGAGTCGGCAGGCTGAATGCTTGGTTTGTATGTGATCAGAAAAAATGACAGCTCATGACAACTAGTGCCACTGTTTTAGCTGTTTCTGTTTGATGCTGATGGTGCAGTGCACCCTATATCATTACGGAAACCACACTCAAGTTGTGAATTGCACTTCATTTCCATTTCTATGCCACGCCTAAATGGCAACACTGCTTTAATGTAGCAATAGTATTTTGGCAAGACGATTGTTGTTTGGCACAAATGAGAGAGAAGAGCAGATGTGACTGATGTTTTTTTTAATGTGCTATACTGTACATAGCAGGAGAGCAATTCCTTTGCACAACAAAGTAAGCCAAATAAATCAGTCCCACTGTGTTGTATACCCTTTAGAAATTAAAGATAGTCTGGGGTTTAGATACAGGGCTGTCCTGAATCATTTCAGATACCAGGAGGGACTATTATCCGGCCCAACATATGTGCTGCATTTTCCTTCTCCACGGAAATCATCAGAAGATTTGCATCATATCTTCATACCAGCTGGATGCAAATCTTTTGCTTCACAGCCCAAGACATTTCTGATGTTAAATAGTGAGAGTTTTTATTGCAAAAAGCCATCACAACAAATAATTATACCAATTACACTTGACTATGCAATGTGACTATTGAAAAATTGAAAAAAATTAAACCAGCAGTTCAAGTCTAAATTCATGATGCTGCACAATAGTCAAATGATATTTGAGGCACACATTTATATTTATTTCCTGAATAATTTTGTCTTGATCACCGGAATAAATAAAGGAGATATTTTTTCATGTTGAATATATCATATATGATATGATGGTAGTGGGACAATAATTTTAGGCCAAAATTTGAAACAAAGTGAAGTTTATCCAGATGCAAGAACAAAGTAAAAACCAAAAAATCCAGAAATCCATATTGGATCAATAAATATGCGAAAGAGAAAAATGTTAATATTTCAGATGTAACTATTCATCAGACCTGAACAGAAAGAGAATTTCACTTTACTGTCATATTTTTCAGGAGATTGGATCTAAGTTTAGGAATAAGTGGCAAACCAAACACAACACTAAGCTGGAAATGGTCAATTTTTTTGAAGTGCTTCCTGCGCTATGTTCTACTGTAGCGGGACAATCACTTTCAAAAACAAATGGGTGGCTTGCCAGTTTACTGCTCAGAAACTGGTTAGGCTGGTAGGGCGAGGGAGATAGGTAGTGGGGGGAGGGGATGGTGACACAGAAGGGGGAGATAGGAGTGGGGGTTTGGGATAAGGCCAATGAAGTGGAGGGGGTTAGAGGAGTTTGGGTTTGGGATGAGGTGCGGGGGAAGGAAAGAAGGTGGGGTCTTTGGAATCAATTTGGTGAAGGGAAGGAATGGGAGATGGTTGATGTCTTAGGAGATTCAGATTAAGAGGGAAGGGCAGGGAGAGGGAAAATGGGCTGAAGGAGTGGAAGGGATGGGGGCTCATCAGTTAAGGGAATGGGGCTAAATAAGGAAGAAGGGGAATGACAGCTGTGGAAAGAGTTGATGGGGAGGGGATTGTGGGTAGGGTGGGGGAGAGGATAGGGTGACGGGGAGAAAACAGGGGGAGGGTGAGGGCAGGGGTTTGGAGCAACCGGAAAAGGCAACCACAAATCATGGAGATGAGAAGAATAGATGGTGAGGGATGAGGTGGCATGGAATGGAGACATTTGTATTAAGAGAGGCAACAGGACAAGGAGAGGTTAGGGGGGATACTGGGCATAATAAGGTAGTGTAAAAGGGGAAGGGATCAAGGATGCAATAAAAGTAGTGGCAACAAGAGGGTGCTGCAGGGAGGAGGTCGTGAGGTAGGTGCGGAGTATATGAGGCAATGGGAGTGAGAGGGTGAGGGAAGAAATAGGGATGGGATGAAGTGGGATGGGATGTGAAAGACATTTTTGTTAGGAAAGGGTATCAAGGGATATAGAACAAAGGCAAGTAAATGGAGTTGAGTACAGATCAGCCAGGATCTAATTGAATGGCAAAACAGGCTTGAGGGGCTGAATGGCCTACTCTGCTCCTATGTTCCTAAGGGAATCTCTGAGGAATACAAGCCACCCGCCACCAAAAATGTGACCTACAGACCGTGGCAGAGTTCTTTCATAAGAACATAAGAAATAAGAGCAGGAGTAGGCCATTTGGCCCTTCAAGCCTGCTCCACCATTCAACAAGATCATGGTTGATCTTCTACCTCAACTCCACCTTTCCACACTATCCCCATATCCCTTAATTCCCTTTGTTCCCAAAAATTTATCGACCTCTGTCTTGAATATACTCAACAAATGAGCATCCACAGCTTTCTGGGGTAGAGAATTTCAAAGATTCACAACCCTTTGAATGATGAAATTTCTCCTCATCTCAGTCCTAAATGACCTACCCCTTATTCTGTGACTGTGACCCCGTGTTCTAGATTCCCCAGCCAAGGGAAACATTTTCCCAGCATTAACCCTGCCAAGCCCCTTAAGAATGTTATATGTTTCAATGAGATCACCTCGCATTCTTCTAAACTCTAAGGAATATAGGCCTAGTCTACTCAATCTCTCCCCACAGGGCAATCCCTTCATCCCAGGAACCAGTCTAGAGAGCCTTCACTGCACTCCCTCTAAGGAAAGTATGTCTTTCATTGGATAAGGAGACCAGAACTGTACACAGTACTCCAGGTGTGGCCTCACCAATGCCCTTTATAAGTGCAGTAAGACTTTTTTACTCTTAGGGCGTGAAATTCGGTAGTGCCCCACTTGGGGTGCTAACTTTTAACTTTTTGAAAAGTTAGTGCCCGGCGAAATCCATTGAAAAATGTTGCAAAATTGGGCGTTTCGCCCCAGGAGTGAAGCGAGGTGGTAAATAGGGCGCTAATGGTCTCAGTGGAGCGCTGCACAGGCACTATTGCCAGAGCGCTACCCAATTTCAGTTGAATTACATTCAGCAATCAGCCTTCAAGCCTTGACTCGAGCTTATTCCAGCTCTTAAAGAGGAGGTAATTTCAAGCTGCAGCTACTCATTATCAGCATTGCTGCTTTTGAGTGCGACCTCTCAGCTACTGAGACAGCTTTGTGCAGTGGCTGCTACAAGGGAGAGGGAGAGGGCTACTCGATTCAGCGATGTGGAATTGGAGACATTGGTGGGGTAAGTGGAGAGAAGGAGGGAATCACTGTTCCCTTCATCTGGCAGGAGTCCACCGCCACAGATATGCAGGGCCATCCTGCGAGAAGTGGCCGAGGAGGTGTCGGCCAGCACTGTCATACACCGAACCCTTACACAGTGCCGGAAGAAATTCAACGCTCTCAGTCGGGTGGTGAAGACACCTGCTTGCAGACCTCCTACATACCAGCTTCTGAACCTCTGTCTGTGCAAACCACCACTTCCCCACTACTCAACCACTCAACCACCAAGCATCTGCATCTACTCAAACCCACATCCTCATTTCACGCCTTGCCTACATTCAAAGCTATTCAACCACGGCAGGCATATCTTCCACAGACATAGCTGGCCTGTCACTCACACAAGTGCCTTTCTTTTGCTGGCCAAGATGGCACATAATATGAAGGAGCAACAGCAGACTGGAGGGGGGGAACCTCAACTGCGAGACCTCTCTGACCTTGAGGAGTGAGTACTGAGGCTCATTGGCCCACAGGTGGTGGGCGTCATTACCGGTAGAGACGTTGACCCAGCTGGGGACAACAACGGTATCTTTATCCCCTCTCCTTTTCTCATCCCACTTCCCCGTCAAAGCAGAAGCATTTATCACTTTCCAGCTCCTGATACTGTCTGCCTTCCTTGCTCCATACCTGCCCCCCTGCCCTCACCTTAACGTGAGTCTTGTGCCATTTATGCTTTCTGATAATTTCCCAGCAGATGTGGAGCCTGTACCTGAGTCCCCCCCAACACACTCAGGAGGGAGAGGAAGAGGAGGAGGAGGAGGAGGAGGAGGAGGAGGAGGAGGAGCCAAGCACTGCGTCACTGCATTTCGTACCGGCAGGCACCAGCTCAGAGACTGGCACTACACGTTCCTTAGAGATTAGCTTAGCACAGGGGTCGGCACTGGATGATGCACCGGGGCTGAGCGGCTGCAGCAAGTCAAGGGGAAAGGGAACCTCAGGGGCCATCTCCCCGGACATGTTTGCGCAAGTTCTGCTGCACAGGACTCAGATGAGGACCTCGATGGGGAGGCCTTTAGAAGAACAGTGATGGCCATGCACTCCGAGATGATAGGTGCAATGGCAAAGGTGCCCGAGATCCTATCGGCAATGGTAGAGAACATGGAGGAGTCCGCCTCCGGCATTGCACAGAGCTCTGCGCACACCATGGGTCCCATCATTCCCGGTCTGCAGACGATGGTGGACTCCCAGAGAGACCGTGCGGATCCAGACCTCATGACACGTGTCATGGGCGATGTGGCAGCTTCCATTGCAGCACAGGCAGAAGCAACGCAATGTCGTAGTGCTGTAATGCAGACAATGGTTGGTGGCATCGAAGCTCAGACTGCTCTCATCCAGTCTCAGCTGCATGCCACACAACGTCTTGGTGCTGTCATACAGTCTCAGCTGGATGCCACGTGTGCTCTGACTGCTGCCATCGCCGCTGGGTCCACCACAGTCCACCGGGGATCTCACGGTGCCCCAGCAGCCCACCAATCTGTGCTGCAGCAGATTGGTGGGGTTGCTGAGGTGCTGCCCCGGGGCAGTGTCAGTGGGTCAGTGGAGCAGGAACCTGCTGTCCTCTCTCAGGATGACAGCATTCTTGATCCCACCACTGCCACTCCGCCATTGCACTTGTCGCTGCCTGTCACCCAGACTGCTGCCGCCTGAGGTGGTGCAGTCTACAACCATGCGTTCCAGGCCCAGAGCTAGTCGAGGGCGTCCTGCAAGGCCATCTGAAGTCTCTAGCCCTCACACACAGCAGCCTTTCACCAGCCGCGCTGCAGCCACAGGGGACACATGGCGGAGGAGCACTAGAATAGTTAAGCCAAAGAGGGGATATAAGGAAATGCACAAGGGTAATTCTTAAATCATTTTTTTGTTTATTATACAATCAAACCTTATAACATAACATTAAATTGGAAAGCTAAGTGTTTACTGTTGTGTTTCATGTAACTTATGGGGCTTGGTTATGGAAGGCCATATTGATGTGGTCCTGGGGAAGTCCAGAGGAACATGGTAGTGGGATAGGCATTCAGTTGAACTGAGCTGCTATGAGACGGTCGTGGACTGCCCTTGCAGATTCCCTATTGACTGGATGCCTCCTCCGTTGCTGCTGTTGCTACTGCTCCTCCTCGACCTCCTCCACATTCTCCTCCTCCTCTTCCTTCTCGTCCTCCTCCTCCTCCTGAAGTAGTGCATCTATGCCCGGTGGCAATGGCTGTTCCCTCATAATGGCGAGGTTATGCAGCATGCAGCTGACGACAACAAATAGGGAGACCCGATGAGGAGAGTACTGGAGGACTCCTCCCGAGCAGACAAGGCAGCGGAACCGTTGTTTCAGCACTCCTATCACCTGCTCAATCACACTCCTGGTGGCAGCATGACTGACATTGTAGGAGTGCTGGGCAGAAGTGTTTGGGTTGCATAGGGGAGTCATCAGCCAGGTGGAGAGTGGACAGCCCTTGTCACTGAGCAGCCACCTGCGAGCTTGATGTGGTGGCTGGAAAAGATCTGGCGTAGGATAAAAGCATCGTGGCTACTTCCAGGATATCGGGCATTGACAGTTAGGAATCTGCGTGTGTGGTCGCACACCAACTGAACATTCAGCGAGTGGTAGCCTTTTCGGTTGTGGAATATCTCTGGATTGTTCTGAGTTGCCCGCAAGGTGCCATGGGTGCAGTCAATGGCGCCCTGCACCATTGGGAAGCCCGCTATCCTGACAAATCTGCATGCACGCTCGTGCTGCTTCTCTCTGGTCATAGGGAAGGAAATGTACTCCCTTCTCCTTTGACACAATGCATCCGTGACATCTCGGATGGAGCGATGCACGGCATGCTGGGAGACATTGGAGATGTCTCCTCTTGCACATTGGAATGAACCGTTGGCTTAGAAGTTGAGCGCGATGGTCACCTTCGCTGCCACTGAGAGAGCCATCCTCACCCTGGTCTGAGGCTCGAGGTCTGGCTGGAGGAGGTGGCAGAGCTCTGTTACCACCTCCTTGCTGAAGTGCAGCCTTCGCAGACACTGCTCCTCAGTGAAATGGAGGTACGAGAAATGCTGCTGCAATGCCCTGGGAGGGTAAGGTCTCCTGTGCCAGTCCTGTTGTGCCTTCACCCTCTGGCCATATGTTGCTCTCTTTCTCCATGCCTCTCTCACTGCATATCTCCAGGCCTTTGTCCCTGCATATCTCCAGGCCTCTCTCCCTGCATATCTCCAGGCCTCTCTCCCTGCATATCTCCAGGCCTTTGTCCCTGCATATCTCCAGGCCTCTCTCCCTGCATATCTCCAGGCCTTTGTCCCTGTATATCTCCAGGCCTTTGTCCCTGCATATCTCCAGGCCTCTCTCCCTGCATATCTCCAGGCCTTTGTCCCTGCATATCTCCAGGCCTCTCTCCCTGCATATCTCCAGGCCTTTGTCCCTGTATATCTCCAGGCCTTTGTCCCTGCATATCTCCAGGCCTTTGTCCCTGTATATCTCCAGGCCTTTGTCCATGCATATCTCCAGGCTTCTCTTCCTGCATATCTCCAGGCCTTTGTCCCTGCAGTGCTCTCCTCCTAAGAAGCCTCCGACATTCATGACAGCGCAGGTATTCGACTGCCAACAGAGCCCCCATTAAAGTGTATAAATTGTTTTCACAAATATTCACTGAGTTAAATACAGCAATTGTTAACACTCGTGACAGATCTTGGAGCTAAAATCGCAGCAAGAAGCTCAGCAGCTTGTCTGACAATGTCTCAGCAGATTTATGGCTGACAAAAAAGTTTCCCCAAGATGGCGCCTTTAAATAGCACGCGTGGAGCCAATTCCCGACTGCAATTCGACAGCTGATGCTGTCGTTGTTAGCTCCAGGCGGTAAGTGAGGGGGCGCAGCCGAATTTTGCATCCGGGGCGCTAACGGGGCGCTGCGCACAGCGATGACATCATCATCACCGGGTGTGGCCGAGCAGGACAGTAACTACAGGGGCAGGGTGCTAACTCTTAGTGCCTCCCGCAAAAACCTGGCCCAATTAGCACCCCAAGGGCGCGCTAACAGCAGGCGCAAAGCAGTCGAATTTCGCGCCCTTATACTCAAATCCCTTTGTAACAAAAGCTAACATTCCATTTGCTTTCCTAATGGCTTGCTGTACCTGCATGTTAACCTTCCGTGATTCATGTGATTTAGGGATGGGCAATAAAGCTGGCCTTGCCGGCGACGCCCAAATCCCATAAGCGAATAAAAAAAAAATGTACAAGGAAACCAGGTCCCTCTGAATGCAAACATTTCCCAGTCACCCACCATTCAAAAAATATTCTGCTTTTTTGTTTTTCCTACCAAAGTGGATAACTTCACACTTCCCCACATTGTATTCCATTTGCCATGTTCTTGCCCACTCAGTCAACCTGTCTATATCTCTCTGCAGCCACTTTGCGTCCTCCTCACAGCTTACTTTCCCACCTAACTTTGTATCATCAGCAAACTTGGATACATTACACTCAGTCCCTTCATCTAAGTCATTAGTATAGATTCTAAATAGCTGAGGCCCAAGCACTGGTTCTTGCAGTACCCCGCCAGTTACAGCCTGTCAACCCGAAAAAGTCCCGTTTATTCTTACTCTCTGTTTTCTGTCCATTAACCAATCCTCAATCCATGCTAATATATTACCCCAATACCATGAGTCCTAATTTTGTGTAATAACCTCTTGTGTGGCACCTTATCAAATGTCTTTTGAAAGTCCAAATACACTACATCCACTGGTTCAAAAAATTCGAACAGATTTGTCAAACACGATTTCCCTTTCATAAAACCATGTTGACTCTGCCTAATCATATTATGATTTTCTAAGTGCCCTGTTACCATGTCCCTAATAATAGATTCTAGCATTTTGCCACTACTGATGTCAGGCTAACTGGCCTATAGTTCCCCGTTTTTTCTCTTCCTCCTTTCTTAAATAGCGGGGTTAGGTTTGTTACATTCCAATCCTTGGGGACTGTTCCAGAATCTAGGGAATTTTGGAAGATTAATACTAGTGCATCCATTATCTCTGCAGCTACCTCTTTTAAAACCCTAGGATGTAGGTCATAGGGATTTGTCGCCACTTAGTCCCATTAATTTCTCCAGTACTATGTCTTTACTTATACTGATTTCTTTAAGTTCCTCATTCTCTGCAGACCCTTGGTTCCCCATTATTTCTGGAATGTTTTTTGTGTCTTCTACCGTGAAGATGGATACAAAGTATTTGTTTAATTTCTCTGCCATTTCCTTATTGCCCATTATAATTTCACCTGTCTCTGCCTCTAATGGGCCCACATTTACTTTCACTAATCTCTTCCTATTTACATACCTATAGAAATGTTTACAATCTGTTTTTATGACTCTTGCTAATTTACTTTCATATTCTTTTTTCTCTTTCCTTATCAAATTCTTGGTCCTCCTTTGCTGAATTCTAAAATCCTCCCAATCCTCAGGCTTACTACTCTTTTTGGCAACATTATAAACCTCTTCCTTTGATCTAATACTATCTTTAACTTCTCTTGTTAGCCACGGTTGGACCACTATTCCTGTGGGGTTTTTGTGCCTGAAAGGAATGTTTATTTGTTGTAAATTATGTATTATTTCTTTAAATGCTAGCCATTGCTTGTCTACCATCATACCTTTTAATGTAGTTTCCCATCTACCTTAACCAACTCGTCCCTTATACCTACATAGTTTGCTTTGTTTAGATTGAAGACCCTAGTTTCGGATTTAACTAAATCACTTTCAAACTCAATATAAAATTCTATCATATTATGGTCACTCTTCACTAAAGGTCCCTTTACTACAAGGTTATTAATTAACCCTTTCTCATTGCACAATACTAGATCTAAAATAGCCTGTTCCCTAGTTGGTTCCTCAACATACTTTCCCCACCACGCCACCTCTCACCTGAAAAGGAAAGAAGAAAAGAAAAAGGGAGGAAAAGAAGAGGATAGTCAAGCAAGCAGAAAAGTAGAAAAATGCAGAGAGGAGAAGAAGAGACAGAGAGAAAACAGCAACATAGAAAGAAACTGAATCTTTTGACTTCCCATGAGAAATGTCATGGACTATCCATTAGTAATATTTTAAAAGTCTTGCATAGAGTGCACATTTCTTGTACGTGTTACTTATTTCCTGTAACACTTTCCTCATCACACTTTGTTGATTAGCTCAAAATAAAATAGCAGCAAATCAGAACTGAAGAAGTAGGGGATGAACAATTCAAAAATAGGCTCGAACTTCATCTGCAAGATTGTTTGTCAAAAGTTATTTAAAGAAAAGTTAGAGGACAAATGTCAAAAGAAGAAGGAAGATACATTGTGGTTGCATTTATAGGACACCCGAGAGCCTTGAAGATCTGCAGGCAAATTTTCTTTTAGTCTTCAGACTAACAGTAGTTTCAGTTTTGTGGCCTGGAGAGAGGGAGATCATCAAGTCCTCCACTGCATTTTTTAAAATTTGTTCACGGGATGTGGGCGTCACTGGCAAGGCCAGCATTTATTGCCCATTCCTAGTTGCCATTGAGAAGGTGGTGGTGAGCCACCTTCTTGAACCGCTGCAGTCCATGTGGTGAAGGTACTCCCACAGTGCTGTTAAGTAGGGAGTTCCAGGATTTTGACCCTGCGACGATGAAGGAACGACGATATATTTCCAAGTCAGGATGGTGTGTGACTTGGAGGGGAACTTAGAGGTGTTGGTGTTCCCATGCGTCTGCTGCCCTGGTCCTTCTCGGTGGAAGAGGTCGCGGGTTTTGGAGGTGCTGCCGAAGAAGCCTTGGCGAGTTGTTGCAGTGCATCTTGTAGATGGTACACACTGCAGCCACGGTACGCCGGTGGTGGAGGGAGTGAATGTTTAAGGTGGTGGATGAGGTTCCAATCAAGCGGGCTGCTTTGTCCTGGATGGTGTCGAGCTTCTTGAGTGTTGTTGGAGCTGCACTCATCCAAGCAAGTGGAGAGTATTCCATCACACTCCTTACTTGTGCCTTGTTGATGGTGGAAAGGCTTTGGGGAGTCAGGAGATGAGACACTCGCCGCAGAATACCTAGCCTCTGCACCGCTCTTGTTGCCACAGTATTTATGTGGCTGGTCCAGTTAAATTTCTGGTCAATGGTGACCCCCAGGATATTGATGGTGGCGGTTCAGCGATGGTAATGCCGTTGAATGTCAAGGGGAGTTGGTTAGACTCTCGCTTGTTGGAGATAATCATTGCCTGGCACTTGTGTGGCGCAAATGTTACCTGCCACTTATCAGCCCAAGCCTGAATGTCGTCCAGGTCTTGCTGCATGCGGGCATGGACTGCTTCATTATCTGAGGAGTTGCGAATGGCACTGAACACTGTGCTGTCATCAGCGAACATCCCCACCTCTGACCCTGTGATGGAGGGAAGGTCATTGATGAAGCAGCTAAAAATGGTTAGGCCTAGGTCCTGGGGCTGTGATGATTGACCTCCAACCATTACATCCAGCTTCCTTTGTGCTAGATATGACTCCAGCCAGTGAAGAGTTTTCCCCTCCCGATTTCCATTGACTTCAGTTTTACTAGGGCTCCTTGATGCCACACTTGGTCAAATGCTGCCTTGATGTCAAGGGCAGTCACTCTCACCTCACCTCGGGAATTCAGTTCTTTTGTCCATGTTTGGACCAAGGCTGTAATGAAGTCTGGAGCCGAGTGGTCCTGGCAGAACCCAAACTTGGCATCAGTGAGCAGGTTATTGGTGAGTAAGTGCTGCTTGATAGCACTGTCAATGACACCTTCCATCACCTTGCTGATGATTGAGAGTAGACTGATGGGGCGGTAATTGGCCGGATTGGATTTGTCCTGCTTTTTGTGGACAGGACATACCTAGGCAGTTTTCCACATTGTCGGATAGATGCCAGTGTTGTAGGTGTACTGGAACAGCTGCTCCAAGGTCTACTGCCTTCCCTCTCCTGGTGGTCCCTGGGGTTGACACCAGTAGCAGTGGAAGGCCAGAAAATTAGAAAGGTTTTTAGGCCCTACTGTCATTTACATGCAGCGGGGTGGTGAAGGGACAGCCAGTGGCTTTCCCTGCTAGAACGAGGTGTGGGAATAAAGGATGGTGCTTGTAGGGGTGACGATGCAGTGGTAGGCTGCCCCACACAATTTTCCTTTATTTTCCTCCCAATTTCAAGCTTGCAGCAGAGGAAAATCCATTGACCTAGATTTTGTGGTAGGAATAACAGTGAGGTTAACAGCCCTCATGGTTATTATGGTGTAAATCGGACAGCAACTTCCGGTGTCCACACATGCATAGTAAAACGCAGAAATCCCGAAGTTGTTGTCCTAAGTTGCCCTGCTCCTCCACAAGCTTCACTACTCCAGTACCTTGCACTGAAAATTCACTTTTAAAAGTATTGTGTCTCATTCCTTCAAATTTTAATTATTGTTGGAGATTTAAATAAAATTAAAAATTAAAATAAAACTTTTTTTACTTTTTCTTTCTGTCTCTTATCTCTCTTTCTCTTAATTCCATCATTCTTTCCTTCTCTTTATTTTGCTTTCTGTACATGATTTTACATTGAATTAAATATTCTAACTTACACTTCCTGGTATAGACTTTGCAGCCTGAATTTTAGGCTGAAGGCGAGTTCTGTGCAGGAGGACTGTTGTGAGGTCGCAAAACCCGGAAGTATGGGTTTCCCGAATGTCCTGCAGAATTTAATTGCAAGGCCCCTTTAAATGGGGTCCCCGCCCACAGGCAGCCTGATTGACAGGCTGGAGGGCTTTTGGGCGGGAAGACTGCTTCACAAGGCTGAAGCCTACGAGAGAAGGTAAGTGTATTGGGGGAACTCTCCAGCTAATTTGTTGTATCAGAGACTGGAGTTGTTTTGAAAAGTAACATTTGAACTTCCATTGCTAAAATACTAACTGCCAGCAATTTTTTTTAAAAACTTGATTTTATCCACCTCCTCCCAAATAAAGGAGTAAGGGGGAGATCGAGGCGGTGGGGGGGCGGTTCCAGATCGCGGGGGTTCTGAATCGCGGGGGTCACGATCAGGGGGGTCAGGATTGCGGGGGATGGTGTGGATCACGGTGGGGGGGGGGTCTGGATTGTGGGGAGGTGGGTCCGGATCACGGGGTATGTGGGGGTGGGGGGTCCTGATCGCGGGGCGGCAGGTCCGATGGTGGTCGGGTGGAGCAGACAGATCGAGGGGGTGGGGGGGTGGGTGTTTACTGG
The DNA here is from genome assembly GCA_030390025.1 of Squalus acanthias. Taxonomy (NCBI): domain Eukaryota; kingdom Metazoa; phylum Chordata; class Chondrichthyes; order Squaliformes; family Squalidae; genus Squalus; species Squalus acanthias. The sequence goes on along the minus strand of CM059426.1, from coordinate 102,031,526 downwards.
GTAGCAAGCACTCCTGCTCCTCTTGGCCCACAAGCAGTGCTGGAAAGGCACTTACCTCATGGATTCAGCCCTCCTCGCCTGCTATCAGCTGCAGAGTTTCCCGAGGCCCGGGAAACCCGGCCGACTGTGGTTGAAAATAGAATCACTGTTAAAATGAAGGCAGGTAGCCTCATTATAATATTTAAATAACCAACCTGCTTCCAGTGAGTGGATTGGACCCGCACCCCTCGTCCTGCCTTTGTTAAAACCAGAAGTGGTCGGGTTCGAGGCGGGTTCAGGTTCCTGTTCCAGATCTTTTGCATTTTAACCTCTGACACGACCCCAACCCACCCGCTTTTGTGAGTTAACATTCAGCCCTGCATGTCTAAGTGAGTATTCTTCAATCTAATTGGTTGAAAAGGCACGCTGTTGCTTGCCCTGTTCATACAGGTCCCAGATCTCGTGTAGAGGGCGCCGCACTGTTTCAGACTCCCGATGACAGTAAGTTGCCATTGTGGCGTTGTGTATAATAGTGGGGTCAATTTTAAGCCGCGGTGGACATCAGGCAAGCAGCGGGCGATGTGAATACACCATCTGTCCAAAGTTCCTCGAGTAAGGCCTGTGTCTTTCGAGGGCCGTGCCTCATTTGAAACAGCACTCACAAGCAACTCATCGATTGGGGTGGATGGTAAATCCACTGGCTCCTCCATGGAGCAGAGATGGAAGTTCTATCTGCTGGGAGGTGGTGGCGGAGACAATTGCAGTGGGGCACAGACAGGCCAGCAGTGGGTGTCAAGATTTTTGTGGGGCACTCACACTCCTTCGGTACACTGCAGTTTTTGGTACCTCAATGTTGCATTGGGGTTCAATGTACATCATAGAACCCCGATTAGCATATTAGAATTAGGCCCCTGTTTGAAACAAGTGGGAGCCTGCATCGTCCATGCAGAGGCCCCTGGGAAAATGACAGCGAGCATGAACTGAGTGGGAATGGGGCAGAGAGTGTTTCCCTGTGATTTTCAGGGTGCTACTGCTCTGCTCTCGCTGGGTGGTGGGATTTACAAACCGGCCCTGTATTACTGTTTGAATACAAACTTGATCATGAATTTGACTGGGTTTTCAACTAAACTTTTAAATAAAAGCTACTAACTTCATTTTTTTCTTCAGATAGCACTGTCAAACTGAGAGAGAAAAAGAGAGAAAAATAATCCCATTGTATCACTGTTTAAATAAGATTTGTTCGAACAGGTGCTGTGAATGAATGAAATGCTCATTATTTGCTGGAAGCTGTGTACTGTATATTAATTTGACAGCAACATAAACTATTTGTCCTTTTCAAAAATGCTGTAGGCCTCCTAGGCAGATAATGTAATCTGAGCTAATTCTGAAAGTGTTTAAGGTTGACAAGAAGTCTGACCATTTCGTAAGACCTTTAGTTGCAGGCTCCACCCTTCCTATCCACTTTTTAAGAAGTGCAGAAAATGGCTAAAATATTGCTGACTGTAAATAAAAATAACATTTTATTAATTGAGCTCAGGGGCTCACCACTCTGGGCAAAATATAAATACATTTAAACATGTTATTTTGAAATGTATATATTTTAAAATTTTGATTACAACCTATTTTGGATATTAGAAATTTCAGTTACTAAAAAAAAATCAGTCAGCATTTTGAGCAGGTTATGGGGCTGAGATTATACAGCATCACCCAGTGGCCAGATTGTGTAATTACAAGATGCTGAATTTACAGGGATAGCTTCCGTTATAAAGGTAAATGTGAGAATTTTTAATGGAAAAGATGCCGCAAGAGTATGCCAAAGAGTGAACAGAAAGCAAGGCCGCGATTTTGATGGCGCTCAGTGGGTGGGTTTGGAGATGGGTCAGGATTAAAAATCTAAATGATTGACGGTGGGTTGCGAACCTGCCACCACCCCGTCTCCACGCAACTTTACAAACTGTCAGGTCTGCGAGTCCCGATCAGACCCAACACCAAGCAGCGTGAGAGCCACTTAAGGCAGTTAAGAGCTTGTTAACTGCCTAGATAATCCGATTTTAAGAGGCTCTTCCCATTTTAGGACATTTTAGCGTATTGCCCGGCGTGTGACAAACACGCCAGCTGATTGTGTCGGGTTCAGCAACTCGCTGAATTCTTGACAGCTGCTCCTGCACCATAAAAGCGGAGCTGTAACATGGCTGACTTTCAGATGCCAGAACTTTGTGTTTTGAGGTTTTGGAACACATTTTGCAGGTCTATTGAGCTTGTAAGTGTTTAAGCTGAGATCCATATGCACTGTGAGCTCCTTGAGAAAACCCTCTCCTCACATTGACTGAACGCTTATAACATCGCTTCCTCAACTGAGATATTTACCAGCAGAATGGGAACCATTTATAGCCTCTCATCCTGGTCCTTAGATTCGGGGGAAGAGCAGCCGCGGCAGCAGCAGAACCGGTACAACAGCAGCAGCAACAACAGGAGCACCAACTCCTCCTCACCCACCTGATGCTGCACAGGGCAGAGGGCGTCAGCGCAGGGCTGCTCCACACCGCAGGAGATACCCCCAACACAGGGTTTACAGGCAGAGGATGAGCTTCCTCAACATGACTGAGCAGCAGTACTAAAGGAGGCTGAGACTTTCGAGAGAGGTAGCCGCTGACATCTGCACAATGCTGCACCAACACCTGGAGCCCAGAGGAGTGGGTGGACACCCCATACCAGTGGCTCTCAAAGTCACCACCGCACTCAACTTCTTTGCTTCAGGGTTCTTCCAAGGATCAGCGATAGACATCAGCGGCATCTCCCAGTCGGCCGCACACACTTGCATCACGCAGGTTACCGATGCCCTCTTTGCAAAGTCGCAAAATTACTTCCACTTCTCCACGGATGAAGCAAGTGTAACCGCGCGTGCGGTTGGCTTTGGAAATATGGCAGGCTTCCCAAGGGTGCAGGGCGTCGTAGACAGCACACATGTGGCTATTAGGGCACCCCATCACAACCCATCTGTATTTGTCAACCGCAAGGGCTTCCACTCCCTTAACATCCAGCTGGTGTGTAACCACAGGAAGAACATTATGCATGTTTGCACCAGGTTCCCTGGCAGTTGCCATGACTCCTTCATCCTGCGGCAGTCTACTGTGCCTAAGCTTTCAAATCCACCAACCCAACTTTCCAGATGGCTACTTGGAGACATGGGCTATCCCCTGAAGTCATGGCTAATGACACCGATGAGGTGGCCATCAAAGCAAACCATCGGCTTGCTCAAAATGCGATTCAGATGCCTCGACAGATCTGGTGGAGCCCTATAATACTCACCAGCCATGGTCTCCAGAATCATTGTGGTTTGCTGTGCCCTGCACTACATCGCACAGCAGCATGGCTTACCGCTGCCTAAGGAACAAGTGGCTCAGCGCACAGCCTCAGAGGAGGAGGAGGAGGTGGAGGAGGAGGCGGAGGAGGAAGCGGCAGATGAGGAAGAACTTGTGCAGGCGGATGTGCCAATTCCACCAGCACGCGAGCACATTGCTGGCCGTGAGGCAAGGGATACACTAATCGATGCCAGATTCGCGTAAGTTTACGCAGCAAACACATGTGGCTGGCACATGGAAATGAGTGTCTGCCCGAACTTCTTAACACACCACACACAATCTGTACAATAAATTGTGCTTTCCTATCACTCTCCCCACCATCATTACAGCTGAAAGGCACCCTGACCCCTCACTGTGCAACTTCCATTTCTGAGCACACATAGGTCAACTCTTTGAATCTTTGCCATCGCATTTCTTTATTACAATTGAAATAACGATGAGAAACTTCCATGGTGGCACCTACACCACGGCATTGCTTATGTTAGAGATGGACTCTCCATCCTCTGCCACACTCGCAGTAACCCTGGATGTAAACCCTGTCAGAGACTCCTGCACTTGTTCCTGGAGATCCAGCACCGCTCTCTTTCTGGATGGCCCCAGAGGCACAGCATCCACATGCAGCTAAGCAGAGCCAGGAGCATCCTGCGGCCTCCAACGAGGACTTTCCTCTGCTGTCCCTGTCTCCATCATCTGCTCATGCTCACTTGTGAGCTGTGATACAACAGGTGACAACACTACTCTATCTCGCGAATGACCCACCGAGGTGTGCGTCTCTGCGCTGGTGCTAGGTGCGCTCAATTCTGCTGACGCTGCTCCCTCAGCGGCTGCAGCTTCCTCTGAGGAGTTCTCTAGCTCTTCCTCCTGGACAGTGGGGAGGGGGGCTCTCGATGGTCCCGTGGGGGAGTAAAGGCATGAGTTAGACATGTGATATTAACGTAGAAGACACATCGAATTGTGCAGAAGATCAGAACTCAATCTCTATGAACATCAGATGCCATACCAGTCACTCATGCAATCTAAATGAGAGGGTTGCAAATCTATTCTGTCACCAGCTTGCTCTACTGCGCCCGTCTCTCCGTCCTCCACTTCCAGCTCCTCTGCACCTCCGACGATCTTGATAGCAGCCTCCTCAGCGATGGTTAAGTGTGCCTTGGAAGGTGACCCTCCTCCTGTCCTCCCCCTCTCCCTCTTATTGTGGGCTCTCTTTTCCTGCAATGAGGGACACAAGTGGAGTTTGAGCAAGAATGTTGGAGTGAGTGTAGAGAATCCATAGCATAGATGCTTAGAGGGAGACAAAGATGGAGTGAGGTGCCAATACCAAGGGCCCTCCCTGTGCGCTGTTAGTTGTTGCCATTGAATAACAGTGAGAGCGAGTGTGAGGGGTGCATAGTAGAATAGTGAAGTGATTCTGTACATAGAGAGAGAGGGATGGTTAAGGGTGCAAGGGATGTAAGGGTAAGTTGGGATGTGCAGGAGTAGGTTGACAATGCAGAGTGCTGGTGATGAGAAGAGATGGGGAGCAGATTGAAGGTAAGTGTGATGTTATACTCACTTTTGCTGAGTGTAGCAGGTCATTGAACCTTTTCCTACACTGAACCCAGGTGCGTGCACACAACGACCTAGCGCTAACCTCCTCAGCAATTTACAGCCAGGCTGCCTTGGTTTGCTGAGGAGGCTTCCTACGTCCATTTAAGGGGAACAGAACCACCTGGCGCCCTCTCACTCCCTCCACAAGAGCATGGAGGGAATCATCATCGATTCTTGGAGAAGCCTTGGTGCTTGAAGCAGTCATCTCGCTATCAGTAACACTAAAGCAGCAGAATGTGAATGAAACACCACAAGGCTGCATGGACCCCTTAAATGCAGCTGAATGGAAGACATCAGCAGAGGTGAGCAGCAGACCCGAACCCACTGATTGGGCTGAGTATCGCGCACGGCGGGCTTAATAAGCCCAGTTAAGGCAAAATAGTTATTTCAGAGCAGCTGAAACTGGCAGCGGGACCGGAACCCGTCGACCAACCAACCCGACTCCAATCCGCCGCTCATGATAAAATCGCGGCCCAAGTGTTGGTAGACAGGGGGGGTGTGTAAATGTAAGATTTTATTTTAATAAGGTATGTATACAAATCTAGTCACAAACATGCACAGAATGGGGAATCAATTATCATGAGTATCACGTGGCGTTAACGCGGTGGTAACAACTTCAAAATGTGGGCAATAGCTTTACCACCCCATTAACACCGATGAAGAGGCCTACTGTTGGGCACCATAGCACCCACCTGTCTCAGGTAGTGGACTCCTTTTAATATGCAAATCAGATTACCAGGAACCCGATTCCCATTTTAGGTCAGAACTGGTTGGACCGTGCACCATGAAAGACTCTGACCAGTTTCACGGGAGATGGAACCAAAGAGGCCCTGCCAAGGTAATTTTGGAATTATTTTTGTGGGGCTCAGAGGAACAGGAACTCTCCCTGGCCACCACAACAATAATGTGGGCCACTGCCACCTTCACCCCCCTACCCAGGGTGGCCCAATATTGGGAGGTCTCAATCCAGCAAGCTGCATCAGGATGTCCGTTTGGCACCCAGCAACTCACCAGCCCAATGTTAATGAGGCCGGTGCTTCAAAATCAAGGCCGTCTGTTCGCTGTGGGTACGGGTGATCAGCCACTGCACTCTGCCGGTCGGTCGTCCAAAAAACAAAATCAACCCCAAGCATTGTGCTTGAAGCCTTCGGAACTGCCTGGCTCCATTATAGTTTTGACTTTAACTCCTCTGAATTATAACTGACTAAATCATGCTCCTTGAGGCCTTTTTATTTTACACAAATCCTGACATTATGGTAATGAGTTATGTAACAGAAAAAGACATTAAAATTTTGTTTTATTAAAAGTTGCGTCCAATTAATTATTTTTAGTAACATTTTGTTAAAATCATTGGGCATAAAAGCTTTAACTTAATGTACTTTTCAAAATGAAAGATTTTATGACCAAGCACTGAATAAAATGTGATAATTGCCTTTTTACATATGGAACAGATACAAATGAATCTGTGTCCATTGAATAATTATTGGTCTTGGTGATGGTGAATATTGATTAACACTTTAAATTTCTCAAAAATCAATGAATTGCTCCCAGTGCTATTTTCCATTGCAGCTCACAACAGAGGACTAAACAGTTTAACAGCACTTCTCATAAACCCAAACTGGGATTTAACAGCACTCCTCATAAACCCAAACTGGGATTTAACAGCACTCCTCATAAACCCAAGCTGGGATTTAACAGCACTCCTCATAAACCCAAACTGGGATTTAACAGCACTCCTCATAAACCCAAGCTGGAATTTAACAGCAGTCCTCATAAACCCAAACTGGGATTTAACAGCAGTCCTCATAAACCCAAACTGGGATTTAACAGCACTCTTCATAAACCCAAACTGGGATTTAACAGCACTCCTCATAAACCCAAACTGGGATTTAACAGCACTCCTCATAAACCCAAACTGGGATTTAACAGCAGTCCTCATAAACCCAAACTGGGATTTAACAGCAGTCCTCATAAACCCAAACTGGGATTTAACAGCGCTCTTCATAAACCCAAACTGGGATTTAACAGCACTCCTCATATACCCAAACTGGGATTTTTTTCCAACCCACGTCAAATGCTTATACGTTGTATTTGTTTTTGTTAATCCTGTAAGCCAATGTACAATACTTTATTAAAAAAAATTAAATTTGACAGCAACAAAAACAACTTGTATTTCTGTAGCGCCTTGAACATAGTAAAATGTCCCAAGGTGCTTCACAGGAGTGTTATCAGACAAAATTTGATACTGAGCCACCTAAGGACAGATTAGGACATGTGACAAAGTAGGTTTTAAGGAGCGTCTTAATGGAGGAGAGAGACTTAGAGATACGGAGAAGTTTAGGGAGGGAATTCTAGAGCTTATTGCGTAGGCAGCTGAAGGCATGGCCACCAATGATGCAGCGATTAAAATCGAGGATGTGCAAGAAGCCAGAATTGGACGGGCGCAGAGATCTCAGAGGGCTGTATGGCTGGAAGAGGTTACAGAGATAGGGAGAGGCGAGGCCATGGGGGGATTTGAAAACAAGGATGAGAATTTTAAAATCGAGGCATTGCCAATGTAGCTCAGCGAGCACTGGGGTGATCGGTAAACGGGATTTGGTGTAGATTAGATTACGGGTAGCAGAGCTTTGGATGAGTTCAAGTTAACGGAGGGAGTAAGGTAGGAGGCTGGCCAGGAGAGCATTGGCATAGTCAAGTCTATAGGTAACAGGAATGGATGAAAGTATCAGCAGCAGATAAACTGCAACAGGGGTGGAGACAGGCGATGTTACGGAGATGGAAGTAGGTGGTCTTGGTGATGCAGCGGTTATATGATCGGAAGCACATCTCGGGGTCAAATAGGATGCCAAGGTTGCGAACGGTCTGGTTCAGCCTCAGACAGAGGCCAGGGAGAGGGATGGCATTGGTGGCTAAGGAACAAAGTATGTGGCGGAAACTAAAGACAATGGCTTCAGTCTTCCCAATATTTAGTTGGATGAAATAGCTGCTCATCCAGTACTGGATGTTGGACAAGCAGTGTGAAAATCAGAGGCAGTGAAGGGGTCGAGGGAGGAAGTAGTGAGGTAGAGCTGGGGGTCATCAGTGTACATGCGGAAATTGATGTTGTGTTTTCAGATGATGTCATCGAGGGGCAGCATATAGATGAGAACTAGAAGGAGGCCAAGGATAGATCCTTGGAGGACTCCAGTGGCAACAGTGTGGGAATGGGAAGAGAAGCCATTGCAGGTGATTCTCTGACTATGACTGGATAGATAGGAATGGAACCAGGCGAGGGCAGTCCCATCAAGTTTGACAACGGTGGAGAGATGTTGGAGGAAAATGATGTGGTCAGCTGTGTCAAAGGCTACAGATAGGTCAGGAAGGATGAGAAGGGATAGCTTACCATGGTTAAAGTCACATAGGGTATCATTTATGACATTGATAAGGGCCGTTTTAGTGCTGTTGCGTGTGTGGAAACCTGATTGGAATAGTTCAAACATGGGTTGGAATTTTCCCATAAAAAAAGGTTGGTTTGGAGCGTGGGGGCAGTTAAATTGTTAAAAATGTGACACCCAACCTGACCCCACCTCCAACACACCCACTTCTGGTTTTGCTGGAGGCGGTATGGGGGAGTAGGTGACCAACCCGCTCCCAGGGGGCGTTACCTCAATTTAAATATTGTAATGAGGCTGGAAGCCTCTATTTTCCCCTCCATTTTGAATTTAACTGCCTGGGGATGGGTTTCACACAATTCGTGAAACCCAGCAGTTAAATAGAGGCCGGGACTGCTGCATCCAGGAGGTAGGTGGATTTATAAATACCTCCTGGATTCAGGGTCCCTACCTAGCCTACCTACCGTGATCGGTGACCCCCCTCTCCCCCACACCCCCCACAAGGCCTCTGATCACCTTCCCAGGCCTCTTCCCCCTATGATGATGATGAGGCCGGCCACGATCCTCCGGCCCCCCCTGCCAATCCTCTGCCTCCCGCGATACCCGATCACCCCTCCTGCAATCCCCGCTTGCCTGCTGATTCCCGACCTCCCCGATTCCCGACCACGCCCATCGCCTGTCGATCCATGGCGATCCTGCAACCACCCCCCCCGATCCTCTCTCACCCCTCCCCATTGCCGACCCGCACTCCCGCTGATTGACCCTACTCCCGCCGATCCCGACCTCCTTCCCTCAATCCATCCACTGGACCAATCCCTTGCAACTGAGCCCTACCCACTGACAGCCAGCCAGTCTCTCAAGCTGGCTGGCTGCGGATGGGAAACTGATGCCTCACATTTAAATTAGGCCCTGCTGGTAAAGTTGGCAGGGCCTGTGGGAAACCCAAACTCCCGAGGTTGAGGTTGAAGATGGTGCAGTAATTTGCAAGGACAGAGGAGTCATGGGTGAGTTTTTTCAGGAGGGAGCGATGGCAGCAGATTTGAAGGAGAGGAGGACCGTATCTGAGGAGACGGAACCATTAACAATTTCAGCTAACATGGGGGCTAAGAAGGGAAGTTGGATGGTCAGCAGTTTGAAGGGAATAGGGTCAAGGGAGCAGGAGGTGGGTCTCACGGACAAGATGATCTCAGAGAGGGCATGAGGGGAGATCGGAGACAAACTAGAGAAAGATGCAAGTTCAGGGCTAGGGCAGGGGGAACCTTAGGGATGCTTGGTTTGGTGGACATGGGGAAGGAAAGGAAATGGTAGAGGCAGTTGAATGGATGCTCTCAATCTAAATGACAAAGATGATTTGGATTATTCAGAATTAGCTGTTTCACTACTCTATGTCATCATGATGGCACTGCCTATAATCTATGAAGCAAAACTGCAGTAACATTAGACATTTTCCTTGGGTAAGGGACTGCAATGCAAAATATACAAAATGGCATTTTAAGGAAATAAAGATAAGTATAAAATAGTCTTTTCACCCAGCTGCCTTCCTTTCATCCCCCATTATCAATTTTTAAATTATTCATAAAACACAGAATCTGACGACTGGTCCATTTAGATTTTACATTTCTTGTTAGCATGGACCTGTAATTTCACAGCCTAAATGTAGTGCACTTTAAGTAAATGGCTTTTACAGATGACCTGGTAGGACAGTCAACTAATTATCTTTCATAAGGACTATTAATCAATTTAGTGACAATTTCCCAGGCTGCAACACCAGAGTAATTGAATATTACCACACATTCTGAAAGTCTTATTTAAACCACACAGCATGGTTTAATGCTGTCGATGGAAGAGGGTGTAAATACATTCAACTCATCCAGAACCTAATTGCACATTGACAGTCTTGCTGGCATTTACTGTCAAATTACAGCATTCGTTCATGATTTACATACAGTGATGACTGAACTATCTCATGTATCGCTCTGGAAAGGGTTAAAAGCAACTGAGGTGATTATGAAATTCTCTTTAAATATTAGGCAAAGTGAGGAATTCTGTGGAAAGTGCTATGAATCTTTATATAAAGGAAGGGATTTTATCTTTTGGGGATTATATATTAGGTTGCTATAAATCAAGCAAAATAATTGGGATGAAATCAATATATCTCTGGTCAAAATTTTTTTAGCAGTGAGTAAATAATACAAGAGGTCTAAAGAGCGCTTAGATATATACAGGGTCAAAGTTTTCACCTGTTCCAATGCACTCAGTTCTGGAGCGATTAACTGTCCTTTCTGTCTATAATGAGGCAATATTTCTCATCTACTGTTTTATACTCAATACATATTTCTAGTTTCTATCCTATTCTGCTGAAGCTGGTTATTCATGCTTTGGGAATGATTCCACAAATTCTGGGAGGCCTCCAGTATCTCACTAAAGTAGCCAGTCTTCAAGTGTGAGTCTGGACAGTGATAGTTGGCATTCAACCATAATGAGTATCACAGTTGAGTCTCACCCAGTCCGCCTCTCAGTGACATCTCACACTCAATTTCCAGTAGTGGATCACCTGATAACGATCATGAGTGAGGACCCTGGTTAATTCTTCCTTCACGCTAAGGTCCATAGGAGCATTTCCACCACTGCCTTAACTGAGATCAACTAACTCTGCATGTTTTAGCACACTATCATTTCTGTGCAACTTTATTCAGTGCACTACCTTTGAGGTCTGATGGTATTTGCGCCCAGAGACACGCGCATTCTGGGCGCAAATCAAATGCACAGCCTAAAAGATTGCAGAATTTTGCATGAGTTATGCGCCTAAGTATAATACGCCCAAATCTCCTCGATCTATTACAATTGTCTATTGATCCGCCCATAATAATGGCCACACGCCTAAAGATACAGAGCCTCATATATGAGTTTCCTGCAATTGAGCTTGCTCAGAGGCTCTCTTTAAATTACAACAGATTTTCAGGCATAGCAGCAAACAAGTCATTTTTTCTGGTGTTCTATTGCAATTTTTGAGCGTTTAAAAAAATTATCTTCACTGAGACTTGCACTGTATTTTTTGTTTTGTAAACCAGGGAATTACAGGCCAGTGAGCCTAACATCAGTGGTAGGGAAATTATTGGAAAAAATTCTGAGGGACAGAATTAGTCTCCACTTGGAGAAAGCAAGGATTAATCAAGGATAGTCAGCATGGCTTTGTCAGGGGGAGATCATGTCTAACTAATTTGATTGAATTTTTTGAGGGGGTGACTAGGTGCGTGGATGAGGGTAGTACAGTTGATGTAGTCTACATGGACTTCAGTAAGGCTTTTGACAAAGTCCCGCATGGGAGACTGGTCAAGAAGATAAAAGCCCATGGGATCCAGGGCAATTTGGCACATTGGATCCAAAATTGGCTTAGTGGCAGGAGGCAGAGGGTGATGGTCGAAGGTTGTTTTTGTGACTGGAAGCCTGTGTCCAGTGGTGTACCACAGGGATCGGTGCTGGGTCCTTTGCTGTTTGTAGTGTACATTAATGATTTAGATATGAATGTAGGAGGTATGATCAGTAAGTTCGCAGATGACACAAAAATTGGTGGAGTGGTAAATAGCGAGGAGGGAAGCCTCAGGCTACAGGACAATATAGGCGGGTTGGTCAGATAGGCAGAACAGTGGCAAATGGAATTTAACCCTGAAAAGTGTGAGGTGATGCATTTTGGGAGGACTAACAAGGCAAGGGAATACACAATGAATGGTAGGACCCTAGGAAGGACAGAGGATCAGAGGGACCTTGGTGTGCATATACATAGATCCCTGAAGGCAGCAGGACAGGTAGATAAGGTGGTTAAAAAGGCATATGGGATACTTGCCTTCATTAGCCGAGGCATAGAATATAAAAGCAGGGAGGTTATGATGGAGCTGTACAAAACGCTAGTTAGGCCACAGCTGGAATACTGTGTGCAGTTCTGGTCACCACACTATAGGAAGGATGTGATTGCATTGGAGAGGGTGCAGAGGAGATTCACCAAGATGTTACCTGGGCTGGAGCGCTTCAGCTATGAAGAGAGACTGGACAGGCTGGGGTTGTTCTCCTTAGAGCAGAGAAGGCTGAGGGGCGACCTGATTGAGGTGTACAAAATTATGAGGGGCATGGATAGGGTAGATAGAAAGGAACTTTTCCCCTTAGTAGAGGGGTCAATAACCAGGGGGCAACGTTTCAAGGTAAGGGGCAGGAGGTTTAGAGGGGATTTGAGGAAAAACTTTTTCACACAGAGGGTGGCTGGAATCTGGAACTCACTGCCTGAAAGGGTGGTAGAGGCAGGAACCCTCACAACATTCAAGAAGCATTTAGATGAGCACTTGAAACGTCATAGCATACAAGGCTACGAACCAAGTGCTGGAAAATGGGATTAGAATAGATAGGGCTTGATGGCTGGCGCGGACACGATGGGCCGAAGCGCCTCTTTCTGTGCTGTATAACTCTATGCAGCCTTGAATCTCAGCCTGGAGAGACCTGTAATCCATTTTGCTGCCAAGCATGGAGAGGGTGAGAGAACGCGCTCATCGCTTCACCGAGCGGGCCTTGGATGCTCTGGTTGACGCAGTGGAGCGCAGACGATGCATGCTGTTCCCGGAGAGTGGCAGGAGACCTTTGCCACGCGAGTTCAGAAGAGTGTGGAGGGAGGTGGCTCAGAGCGTCTCCTCCAGGAGCATGGTGCCCAGGACCCATGTTCAGTGCCGCAAAAAGTTCAACGACCTCACTCGGGTCGTCAGGGTGAGTGGCTTTTTCTCAATACCTCTCCATCCCTCCATCTCAACCTCACTCTATGGCCAGAGGGTCTTAAAACCCCAATGCACAACACTCATGCAACACCTATGGCCCTTTCATCAAACACACACACACATTCCACACTTTGCATACAGTAAGGGCTATTCAGCTATGGGAGGCACATCAGGCAAGACCATGGCTGCATATTGTAAGGGCTATTCACCTATGGGAGGCACATCAGGCAAGACCATGGCTGCATACAGTAAGGGCTATTCACCTATGGGAGGCACATCAGGCAAGACCATGGCTGTATATTTACTCAGATGCTGTCCTTTTTCTTGCAGGCTAAGCTGGCTCATAATCGGAGACAGCAGCAACGGACGGGTGGAGGGCGGCTTCAGCTGCAACCCCTCAGCGATCTGGAGGAGCGCGTCCACAGGATTGTGGCAAGCCGGGTGATCGGTCCCGTCGCCACTGGGGACGCCGACCCCGTTGTGGTCATCACCTTTTTGTCCTCTGTCCTTCCACTTGTCCCTCACAATACCAGCCTTTGACACTTTCAATCCAACTTGCTAACTCACTGCACTTATTCCTCCCTTACTGCCACCCTGTCCTCACGCTAAAGCCACTCTTGTACCTCCCTGCTTTCAGATGATGATTCACCAGCTGAGGAGATGGTCCCTGAAGCTGCCACTGGGAGTGATGCTGCAGCTGAGGAGGAAGAGGAAGCCGGAGCATCAGTGCCACCCTCTCCCGAGGAAGCCCATGGCCACACTGGGAACACGCCTTCCCCGGAGGGGAGCAGGGGGGAAGGGGCTGATGATGGTGAAGTTCCAGGACCCAGCGGGCTGCAGCAACGCCATGGGGGGGGGAGGGAAGAACGGGGGAGCAGGGGGGAAGGGGCTGATGATGGTGAAGCTCCAGGACCCAGCGGGCTGCAGCCACGCCATGGGGGGGGGAGGGAAGAACGGGAGCCTTCTCCCAGAGGGAGAGTATGCCAGACACTCCTAATGCAATGGACGCAGAGGAGGAGCGGCTGATTGCAGAAATGAACAGCCAGGCGGTGGGCATGCACACTGAGCTCATGGGTGCAGTGGGAAGGGTGCCCGAATGCATTGAGGCACTGGCAAGGAGTGTGGAGCACTTCGCTGTAGCACAGGCGGATGCCACACTAAAGCTTAGTGCTGCAATTCAGTCACTGGCTGCCAGGAACCCATCTGAGACTGCTCTCATGCAGACTCAGATTGAGGCCACGCGAGCACTGACTGCTGCCATCCTCGATGGTTCGTGCACATGTCCCCGGGGCTGTCACCGCGCCGCAGCAGGCCAGCAATCTGTTCTCCGGCAAATTGCTCCGGATGCTGAAATGCTGCCCCGTGGGAGTGCCAGTGTGTCGGGCGAGCAGGGAGTTGCTGTCCTCTCTCACGATGACAGCATTCCTGCTGCCAACACTGTCACTTCTCCACTGCACTTGCCACCGCCTGTAGGACAGACTGCTGCCGCCCATGCAGAGTTGGTGCAGTCTGCAGCCGGGCCCTCCAGGCCCAGAAGTGGTCGAGGCCGTCCTTCAGGGGCATCTGCAGTGTCAGGGTCTGACAAGCAGCAGCCTTCCACCAGCCTTGCTGCAGCCACTGAGGTCCCATTACGGAGGAGCAGTAGGGTTAGAAGGGGGAAGTGCGCAAGGGAAGGAGATCACCCTCGAAGGGCAAAAAGTAGGAGGTGTGCCAAAATGCTGGTCATTTTTTTATTAAAGGCCGAGGTTCATGGCCCAACTTTTGTTTAGTGTTTTGGACATTATCTCCAGGTTGTGAGAACCAGTTATGTTATTGACTGTTTTTTTGTGTTTATTTCTATGAGTTTGTCATGAGGAATTGACACACACAGAGTTTGTAAAATAAATAAGTTTCTGTATTCAAAATATACATGGCTGGTGGTTGGAATTATTGGTGCCTTGGCCGGCTTGGGGGTTGCGTGCTGGGTTGATTCGTGTTTGTAGCACTGGCAGGGGCCCTAGAAGCGGCTTGCTATTAGTCGTTGACGGACGGCCCTTGCAGTTTGACCATTGTGGGCCGCCCTCCTGCCTTGGTGCTGCTGCTGATCATCGTCCTCGGCCTGTTCCTCCTCTTCCTCCTCCTCCTCTTGTGGTGCTGCAAGGCCTGGTGGCATTGGCTGCGTCCTGAGGATTGCCATGTTGTGCAACATGCAGCACACCACTACGAATTTGGAAACTTGCTCAGGCGAGTACTGCAGGGCTCCTCCGGAATGGTCCAGACAGCGGAATCGTTGTTTGAGCACGCCGATTGTGCGCTCAATAATGTTCCTGGTTGCTTGTTGGCTTTCCTGGTACCGCAGCTCAGCAGGGGTGTTTGGCGCACGGAGCGGTGTCATCAGCCAGGTGCTCAATGCGTACCCCTTGTCCCCCAGAAGCCAACCAACTGGCTGATGCAGTGCCTTGAAAATTTCTGCCACAGTACTCTGGCGCAGGATGAAAGCATCGTGGCAGCTGCCCGGATAGTGGGCATTGACAGCGAGAATCACCTGTCTGTGGTCACAGACCAACTGCACATTCAAGGAATGGAACCCCTTTCTGTTCCGGAACTCCTCTGCATTCTCTCGCGGAGCACGCAAAGCCACATGCGTGCAGTCAATGGCGCCCTGCACCATGGGGAAGCCCGCTACCCTCGCAAAGCCCATAGCACGGTCATGCTGCTTGTCTGGGGCCATAGGGAAGGAGATGAAGTCTCGTCTCCTTGTGAAGAGGGCATTGGTGACCTGCCGGATGCAGCGATGCACCGCAAACTGGGAGATATTGGCGAGGTCCCCAACAGCAGCTTGGAATGAGCCAGTGGCGTAGAAGTTCAAAGCCACTGTGACCTTCACTGCCACCGACAGAGACGTCCTGGACCTCAGCTGAGGCTGCAGATCTGGCTGCAGCAGGTGGCAGAGCTCAGTGACCACCTCCTTGCTGAATCGCAGCCTTCGCAAACACAGCTCCTCGGACATGTGGATGTAGGAGAGCTGTTCACGATATACCCTGGGAGGGTAAGCTCTCCTGTACATGCGCCTGATGGCCCTCCTCCGTCTGGCCATCATTGCCACTCTCTGTCTGCGTCTCACTATCCTCCGATTGAGCTGGAGCAGGACGACGCCCCCAATCATTGCAGCCCCCATATTCTCTTTGCCAGAAAAGTAATGAGGTACAGCAACGAAAGTAGCAGCAAAGTTAGGATGAACTAGGCAAAACTACCTCACAAAGCGTTGAGTCAATGTAGAAGTCTCTCTCTCTCTCTCTCCGAATCTCTCTCTCTCTCTCAGAACGAGTGGTGCATAAATGTCGACCACAGAAAAAGACAGGAAGAGGCCCCCTTTAAATAGCGCCCCCCCCCAGCCCCACACCGATTGATAACGTTCCAGTCTTCCGGTCGTTGGAAGCGCCAGGCGGTAAGGCAGGGGGCGCCACTCAATTTCCGCTCCGGGGCACCCCAAGGGCGTTGCACCACGGAATGACGTCACAATCTGCGCGCGCAGGTGGTCGCAGCGGTAAGTTTTAGCGCCGCCGCACAATCTCAAGTTAAGTTCTCGAGCGGCGCAAACAGCGCTGCGCCCGGGCGTTAGCGCCTTAACGCCCCATTAGCGCCCTTTTAAGGCGCTAACGGGAGGCGCAACCAACTGAATTTTTACCCCTATGACTCTAATGCATTTTTATGCCGTAAGTGTAATTCACATTAAAAATTGAAAAGTATCCCCGATAGAAATTCGATTCCTGTGCCAGTATGTGTAGGACCAAAGTCCACTCAATATTGGGTCTTGTGCCTCATTAATATCAGGACGATGAGCTGCAGACACCTGCTGGGCATCATCAGGCAGCTTGCCAGTGAAGACCTCTGGAATTTTGGGTCGCAACAGGGGACCACAGGTAGATATTATAGAGGAATGGGAGTGATCGGAAAGAGGCAGGCCACACGGAGAAGGGGAGGCAAATCAGGAGAAAGTCGATCGGGCAACTGGGTAGGGGAGGGGAGAGGGTCGATTGGAACAGGGCGGGGCCATCAGGACAGGAGGCAATTGGAAGAGAGCAGGTGGTTGCCAACAGTGGCCTGTGGTTATTATGTGGAGTCAGGAGGAGAATTCCTGCACAACCTTCCAGCACAACAATCAGGTAAGTATTTTCAACAAATGTTTTGGTGGCGACCTGCAGCAGTCCACTGTTTAGGCCACAAGTAGATCTGGTTTTCCTGATGGGTGAAACACAATCTTGCAACGGGAACTTCAAACAGGTGTTAGGTCCCTCATTTGCATATGCAAAAGTGTTAATGCTTGTTTAGGCATGGGCCCTGGACGCTTATTTTATTGCCTATACCAAAATGGCGGACAGCACACTTCTGGCTCCTAATAAGCACATGCTTCCTGTTCACCATAATGGACATGATGTGGAGATGCCGGTGTTGGACTGGGGTGGACAAATGTGAGAAGTCGCACAACACCAGGTTATAGTCCAACAGTTTTATTTGAATTCACAAGCTTTCGGAGCGCTGCTCCTTCGTCAGGTGACGAAGGACCTGCGCTCCGAAAGCTTGTGATTGCAAATAAAACTGTTGGACCATAATGGAAACATAGGTGCCAGTTTAGTGCCTGAAAAAAAGGAGTGGCACCATCATATTTCTAGGTCGCTGTGCCTAATGTGCATGAATAATGATTAAATGAGTTGAAACTTTAATTTTCATACTTAAAGAACAAATATATGGGCCAGAATTTTCTGGGGTCCATTTGGGTGCGATTGGAGGTGGGTCGGGAGGGAAATTTGAAAAACGTTGCAGCGGGTCGGGAACCCGCCATCATCCCAACCCCACGCACCTTTCCTTTGGGCCGTTTGCCGGTGCGACAACGACCCGACCGGCAGAGGCGGGCGACCTAATTCAAATCATTAACAGATAGTTGTCAGACCCTTAAGAGCCTTTTTCAGCCTACTTTTCCGTAATGTATTATCACATGGTTTGTCAAATGGTTTAGTATGAGCATGCTTAGTTCGTTCTGGCCTAATAAAGCAAGCACATGGACTGGCAGCTCATCCTGTCTCTGTCCTTCATTTGTTCTACCCACATATATTACATTTTGGCGACGAGAATGGGATCCCAAAGCCATTTCTGGGGATCATGGAAGGACACAGTGTTCAACCTTCGAGTGGACAAGTTTAAGGTGAATTTGTGACACCTAAACTGAATTTTTGCAATGTTTTACCGTTAATACTCATGCAGAATCGTCTGTGCTTCGCCTTCGTGTGTATGTAAACACAGCAACAGCAGCGTTGATTCTCACAGGTACACAGGTAGTGTGCTGAGTCACTGTTCGACAGGATCGGGACAGTCATGGCCACACTGGGATTCATCGGAAGCCTCGGCATGTATGACCAAGCTCGCGAACCATTCAGTTCTTACATTGAGTGGATGGAGATTTTTTTTAGGGCAAATAACATTATTGAGACCGAAGGTGCAGATGAGAATGTTCAAACTCAAAATAAAGTAATTTGTGAACAGAAGAAAGCAATTTTTCTAACGGAGATCGGGCCAGATGTCTATGGAACGTTGACAAACCTACTCGCCCCAGGGAAAATGAAGGATGCGTCGTTTGAAGACATTGTCAAGAAAATCAAGGACCATTTCGACCTAAAGCCATTAGAAATAGCAGAGAGCTATAAGTTTGGTACCAGAAACCAAAAAGAATGTGAAACCATCAGTGAGTAAATTGTAGCTCTTAAGAACCTGTCTTTGTATTGTAACTTTGGCACATTTTTGGATCGTGCGTTGCGAGATAAGTTTGTGTGTGGACTGGTGTAAGAGCGCACACAGTCCAAGTTACTGAACACTCCGAACCTAACCTTTGACATAGCATGCAAAATTGTCCTATCTATGGAGATGGCATCTAAGAACACTAGGGAGCTCCATCCAACTCAAGTGACTAGTGCAGCTGAGGTCTACAATCACAAAATCACCGCCAAACCTAAAGCTGTGAGACCGGGTCAAAAGCATGTCGGTGAGAGCAGTTCAGTGAATTGTTATCGCTGCAATGGAAATCACTCACCACAGTCCTGCCAATATAGAAATGTGAAGTGTTTTCTCTACCAGAAGCAAGGCCATATTTCAACAGCTTGCAGAGCTAGATCTAAAGCAGAAAGTAAGAACCATTCTAGTGGCAATGCAAAGCAGTGTAAAGTTTCGCAATTATCGCGATTCGAAATAACGAGATAGAAGCAGATTTGTTTGATCAGTTTATTTAAACGAAATGCTGTCATGATTAAACAGGACACAGAAGCCTGTAAAATGGCCGCCACGCATCGTGGCAGAAGCTTCCAGAATTTCAGTGGGCAGACAAGATGGCGTTAGAATATACATTTCAGTATAAGATTGGATAATACTCAGCAAACACTGATAAAGACAGGATGCAACCTGTTTGCATTTGTGACAATAGCAAAAGATATGAGTGCTGGAATCGTTTTCCATGCACAAGTAAGGACCATTGTACTGGGCAATCGAAGGCCCATCCAGACACATCAATACACAAATTCCCCACGGCTCTACAATGAGAGAGCCATTCACGGGTGATTAAGTCAGTATTCGAGGAGGCCCCAAAACCAGTCAGGGAGACTCCTAGCCCGTTCAACAATGGGGAAAACATTAACGGATAGTTGGCCAGTTCCAGGTGCTACCGAAACCCGTTAAAGGAAAGTATCGCCCCATGCTGGGAGTTTTGTGCCCCAGTATTACACAAAGGACAAACATTAAGATTTGGGCGGGAGATAAGGGAACACAGCACTATAACTATAGTGAACAAATGTCCATCACTCTGTCTCTTATCTGGCTGATGACTGCTGAACTTTTATTGTCTTATTTCTCTTATCTCTGCTGGATGAGCAGCCTTCGGTGTTTTCTCTGGACTCTGTTGACTATGTTGGGTGGGGCTCAAACGGAACGAGTCGCCTCGACGAAGGCCGGTAACCGGGTGCACCATCCCGAGGGTCGGTAAACGGTGTTCTGGACCCGAAGGCCCAAAGAGACGAGACAAGACGAGATGAGAAGAGAAGAAGAAGAATCCACGTGCCGCCGCGGTAAGTAAACCCCGACCGCACCCGAAAATATATAGACCATTTTTGAACTCTACAGGTTAATGCACGAACTGGTCAAAGACTCTTCTTTGAATTCTACCAGCAACCGGTGTCGGACACAGGAAGACTCTTCTTCGAACCGGGCCCGAGCACTGTTGAGTTCTTCATGACAACGGGGAGCCCAGCCTGCTTGCAGCAGCAGCGAAAGTAAACAAGTGGGGTACAGAGACCCCTCAAAACACGTGACAGTCAGGCGCTGCAGCGAAACGAGCTGAGCGCCTCACTTTAAAATTCTCCGAAGTATCACGAGTGGTGAGCATGTTTCCCGATCCTACAAATCTAGACGTAGTGTAGGTATTGATAGGGGAGGGTGGTTTTATTAAGGATAAAGTATAATGTGTTCCCCTTTTTACGATGTGCCGTGCGTTCTTCATTACCATAGACCAAGCTTTATGAATGTATGTATACTTATACTATCGTTAATTTGTGCCTATGACATGTACTTCATGATTTTAGACGCTATGCAATAAAGATTTCCATTTCGTACTATTCAACCGGGTCTATTTGTGTTTTTCTCTGCATTACTGCTCTCGCACCTAAGTCCAGTGTTAGAACCGTAAGGGCGAGTGGGTCGAACCACTCACAGGTGCTTATTGCAACAAGGCTGGCCGGAGACCAGAGCAAGCAATAGTATTAGGCAACAAAGGCCTAACCCCGCACCAGCACCGTCTGCGATACAAGCACGACACAGAACCCCTTACAGCAGTGACAACAAAAGGGAGGAGTTCACAATATTGAAGTGAACACAACAGAAAATGCTGGAAACACTCAGCAGGTCAGGCAGCATCTGTGGAGAGAGAAACAGAGTTAACGTTTCAGGTCTGCGACCCTTCCTCAGAACTGGAAAAAGTTAGAGATGTAACAGATTTTAAGCAGGTGCAAAGGCAGGGAAAGGGGGGAGGGGAGGAAAGAATAAAAGGGACGGTCTGTGATAGGGTGGAAGGCAGGAGTGGTTAAATGTTGCAAATGGGGATGGCAGAATCATCAACAGCTGCCGCCTTAAAAAATAGGGGCAGAGGTTATCGGCTGAAATTGTTGAACTCAATGTTGAGTCCAGAAGGCTGTAAAGTGCCTAATTGAAAGATGAGGTGCTGTTTCTCGAGCTTACATTGAGCTTTGTTGGAACAGTGTAAGAGGCCGAGGACAGAGAGGTCAGAGTGGGAATTGAGCTGAGAATTAAAGTGACAAACGACCGGAAGCTCGGGGTCACCCTTACAGACTGAACGGAGGTATTCCGCAATGCGGTCACCCAGTCTGCGTTTGGTCTCCCCAATGTAGGGGAAATCGCATCGTGAGCAGCAAATACAGTATACTAAATTGCAAGAAGTACAAGTAAATCACTGTTTCACTAGGCGTCGACAGTATCTATGCCACTAGCGGCAATGCTAGCAGTCACTCTGCCTTCCATACCCTACTCCTGCACATCCTTACTCACACCAACTGACCTTGCACCTCCACCCATCCCTCTCTATCTACATTATCACTTCCCCATCTCAAGAGCCACCCCTCACACTCACCCTCATCCTACTGCAAGCATACCAACTAACAACACACAAGGGTAGGCATTGAGAGTTTTAGCCAATATTCATGTGAAGTTTCTGGTAATGTGTTGTCATACAGTAAAATCTATATTTTCAACACTTCACCTTATTGGACAGATCTGTGTGCACCTTGAGAAGTGTCTTACTGAGATCCAGTGAATGTTGAGACATAATGGTACCCCCGCTATAGTGATGAGTGTGTATGGAATGGTTTGGATATTAAAGGGATGCTTTACGGTGCTGGTGTGGGATGGTGTCAATCTGGCGCATCATGTGGCAGCCAGGTTTACAACATCAAGTGAAGTAAATCTGGCCATGGTGATGCCATCGCTGGCCTCCCGGGCAGCAATGTTGTCAGGTGCTAATGCCCTGTGTCCAGTGCAGCATTAGGTCATGGCGGAGAAGGCTGCTGATGTTGTTGGTGATGTTGGGGCTGATCGTGCAAGGATTCGGAGGACCAAGGTGTGTTTTTGCCAAGGGCACCGATGTTGTTGCAATAGATGATAGAAGCGATCTGTCAATGGTGAGAGAGGTTGTTCCAATGAGGTGGCACTGATTATACAGTTGGCTCTAAATACTTGCAAGCTAAAGGAATCTCTATATGTCTTACAAATGCAGTTACTGCAACCAACAGTTTCTGAGCTTTGAAACTGACCATCAGCAACATGGCATCCTTTGCACCACTTCTGCAGCAGTCAGCTTATCAGATACATCAAAGCAGACTCAACTCATGACAGGGTGAGCTGGCATATTCCCCAAGCAGTCCGTAACCCGTGGGGGAGCACGTAAAGTTGCAGGGTAGCCTCGAAATAGCATTAAATTGTCTCCCCCGCCGCTTGGTGTCGAGTCAGTTCTGCGCAGACAGACCCGACACCTGGGAGACTCACGTGGAGGCGGATTGACAGCGGGTTTCCTACCCGCTGTCAATCTTTGCTATTTTGACAGCGGACCCACCTCCAAACCCGCACTCTGAGTGCTGGCAAAATCCAGTCCAACGTGTCTGAGTTAAGATCTTTCCTTGGAATGGTCCAGTACTACGCACTTTCTTAACTGAGTTAGCGACCATGTTAGCTCCATTGCACAAGCTCCTCAAGAATGATGTCCAGTGGAAGTGGATGAAAGCACAACAGGAAGCTTATGACGCTTATAAGAGAAGTCTCTCTATGCGATGCTCTACTTGTTCACTACACACAGAGTGTGAGATTAAGTTAGCGTGTGATGCTTCCAGTTATGGTGTGGGAGCTGTCATAAGCCACGTAATGGATGACGGCCAAGAGAAACTAATCACGTTCGCATCGCAAACCCTCACAAAGAGCGAAAGAAACTATGTGCAAATTGAAATGGAAGCACTCGCCATAGTGTTTGGAATCAAGAAATTCCAACAGTTCCTGATCGGCAGAAAGTTTACCCTGATAACCGATCACAAACCGCTCCTAGCAATATTGGGGCCCAAATCTGCCATCCCTGCAATGGCCGCATCAAGAATGCAAAATTGTTGTCACAATATGACTACATGATTGAATATCTCACTTCAAAGCAAAATGCAATCGCAGATGCCTTGTTCAGGTTGCCATGTTAGGACTCATGTGTTGGGAGTGAAGATGAGATTTTCATGCTAGGTGCAGTTGACAAAGGCTTTCCTGTGAATGCAACTGAGATTGCAGATGAGACTCAAAAGGACTCAGTACTGAAAAGAGTGTATGAAAACACCTTGATGGATGGACTGATCAGTGTATGGGCACAGAATTGAAACCATTCCATAACCATCGTACTGAATTGTCTTGTGAGCAAGGTTGTATCAAGTAGGGAAACATAATGGTGGTACCTACTTCTTTGAGAGAGAATTCTAGCTGAACTTCATACTGAACATCCAGGGATATTCAGTATGAATTCAATTGCAAGAAGCTTTGTTTACTGGCCTGGATTGGACAGTGATCTTGAATCACTTGTCAGCAAATGCAGTATTTGCCAAAATTGCAGAAACAAACCACCCAAAACTCCACTACCGCCCTGGTCATGGCCAAGTAGACCTTTTCAGAGAGTACATGTAGACTTCTGTGAGAAAGCAAATGATTATTTCCTGGTACTTGTAGATAGTCACTCAAAGTGGATTGAAGTGAAACACATGGGTTCAAATGCTACAGCTGAACGTACCATAGATGATTTGAGGTCTATCTTTGCATGCTTACCTGAAGAGCTTGTTTCTGACAATGTCCCTCAGTTCCATTCTGTTCTATTCCAAGAATTCATGAAATGGAATGGTATCAAACACACTCTCGTTCCACCATATCATCCAGCTTCAAACGGAGCAGCCAAAAGGTCAGTCTGAACAGTAAAAGAAGCTCTCAAAAAGCAAATGTTGCAGGGTTGTTCAGGACTCAGCATGAAGCAACATTTGGCAAATTTCTTGCTGAAGTACAGAACTACTCCGCACACGACAACTGGATATACACCAGCAGAACTCTTGATGAAGAGGAGATTGAGAACACGATTGAGTCTGTTCAACCAAATTTGGCCTCAAGAGTTGAACAGAAACAGTTGAGTCAGAAACGTTATTATGACAGCAATCAGAAAGAACACAGTTTCAGACAAAATGAGTGTGTTCTTGTTCTTAGTCCCCCTGGCAAGTCAAGTTCACACAAGTGGGATGTTGGAACCATAGTAGAGGTTGGTGGAACCAAGAGATATTTGGTTGAAATTGGTGACAAAATCCGAAGTGTTCGTGTAGATCAAATGATCTCTGCTAGAGATGAACCAAGATGTGATCTTGAACCACTTGATCATGAACACATACATGAGTTTGACTCCGTTCAGACTTCAGTAACTGAAGTACCAGGTTCAAGCAAATCTGAGATAGAAACAGGATCATCTTTGAGTTCGGAACCAAAACAAAACAACCCGAAAATTGGTTCAACACAAAAACATTCTTTAAGGAGATCAGGAAGGCTCCGCAAACCTATTAAACTGGATTTGTAGTTCATTTAAAAGAAAAAAGCCAGGAGTTTTTGTTAGGTGGTACATGTAATGCTGGGAAAGGTGGGACCATAGTTGTGTTGTATTTGAGAGGGGAATACATACATTTTTTAAGGGGAAAGTAGTGTAATGTATTCTCACATGATTTGTCACATGGTTTAGTATGAGCATGCTCAGTTCGCTCTGGCCTAATAAAGCTAGCACATGGACTAGCAACTCATGGTGTCTCTGTCCCACATATATTATACTTTTGAATTTCCCTGGCCGACCATGGGATTCACGCAGCTCGGGAACCATGCCTGTCAGGCTGAGGCAGGAGTTGAGTGGCCATTGCTCCAGCTGATTAGATGATAGCATGAAATGTACTGTAAAACCTCCCACCTCACAGCCGATCACTTTCCTCAGGCAGAAGCTGTTGCTGGCTGTATTCCCAGCACTCATTTAGCTTTCGACAGACTGCAGCAGTGTTTGCAGCAAAGTCGCCATCCAATTTCACCTCATTGTTACAACCTATCACTCCATTGACAGATTGCTCCTCTGATCTCTACTTCACCTGCCTTCCATTCCATTAGCATGGGTGCCATTTATACTGTCTCAATTTGGTCCTCAGAATTGGACCACAATGAGCCCCAACACCAGCAGCAGCAGACACACCAGCAGCACCAACAACAGCACCACAAACCTTCTCCTCACCCACCCGATTCTACACAGGACAGAGGGCATCAGCGCAGGGCTGCACCACGCCGGAGGAAATACCCCCAACACAGGGTATACAAGCAGAGGATGAGCTTCCTCAACATGATTGAGCAGCAGTGCTAAAGGAGGCTCAGGCTATCGTGCCAGGTCGTCACAGACATTTGCAAATTGTTCAAGCAAGACCTGCAGCCCAGAGGAATGGGTGGACACACCTTACCAGTGGCTGTCAAAGTCATCAGCGCCCTCAACTTCTTCGGCTCAGGCTCCTTCCAGGGATCTGCAGCAGACATTTGCGACATCTAGCAGTCGGTCATCTACAGATGCATCAGACAGGTCACCGATGCCTTGTTTGACAAGTCAGCCAATTATATCAACTTTGTCACTGATGAAGCCAGTGTTACTGAGCAGGCGCTCAGCTTTGCCAGTCTGGCTGGCTTCCCACGGGTGCAGGGTGTCACCAACTGCACACATGTGGCCATCAGGGCACCCCAGCATAACCCAGGAGTCTTTGTCAACTGTAAGGGCTTCCATTCCTTCTTTGTGCAGCTGGTTTGCATGCATAGGAAGATCATCATGCATGTGTGTGCCAAATTCCATGGCAGCAGCCATGACTCTTTCATCCTTCACTAGTCCACCCTCCCTCAGCTCTTCGCTCTTCCAAACAGACATTCCAGCTGGTTGCTTGGAGACAAGGGCTATCCACTGAAGACGTGGTTCATGACACCCTTGAGGAGGCAAACTACTGAGGCCCAGGAGAGATACAACGAAAGCCACATTTCCACCAGATGTGTCATAGAGCAGACAATAGGCATGCTGAAAATGTGCTTCAGATGCTTTGAGAGATCTGGAGGAGCCCTTCAGTATGCACCGGCCAGGGTCTCCAAAATCATCGTGGTCTGCTGTGCCCTGCACAACATAGCGCAGCAGCGAGAATTAGCGCTGCATGAGGAGCAAGACTCTGAGCGCACAGCCTCTTCAGAGGAGGAGGAGCATCAGCTGGAAGATGAGGAGGAGCAGGTGCTGGAGGAACCTGCGGGCTAGATCCCACCAGCACCCGAGCACATTGCTGCCCAGGAGGCCAGGAATGGCCTCACCACGTCCAGATTTATTTAACTTTACGCAGTACACCCATATGACTGCCACATGCTGCGCCAGGTTGGCACCACCCCACAACAACACCATAAAGGATCCCTATAATAACCAAGCAATTCCTTTCACACTGACCACCATTGCTGAAGGTAAAGTTATGTCTCACCGTTCACTGCAACTCACTAAGCCACTTCCAAAGATGCACACAAATGTGTCCAAGACTGGAAAGTTGTGAAAATAAAGATTTTAATGGTTGACAATACATTAACGGAAACTTGCCATTAACATTAACTAAAACACCCAAGTGGCTACCCTTGTGAATCTGCTTGTGTGTCATCTTTCTCGTGCTTCTACGAGATGCTACCCCAGTGGCTTCAGCAGAGGTAGAGACAGCCTGCTCACTTCCCTGCTCTGACTGCTTAGTCACTCTTGGCGAATATCCTTTGGGTTTTAGAGAATGTGGTGGCCCTGCCAAAGTCTGCTTCTCCTGCGGCTGTGCAGGGGCAGACTTGACCATCGCGATCTGAGGAGCCATTTGGGACTCTGACTGAGGGGGTGGCAATGGGGGAGAAACGTAATGGCTTTGAGAAGAGCCCGCACTTCCATGTCTCCTCTCACCTTCATTCCTCTCATGGGCCACCTGCACTTCCCTGCTAGCAAGGAGCTGGAGAGCACCTTGCTGCACATCAGTGGGGCCATGAGGATCCACATCTATGCTGACATCCCTCCTAGACAGGAGGTCTATGAGCCTCTGCCATCTATGCTCCATAGATTGCATTCTATTCTCCATAGATAGCCATCTATTCTCCATAAATACCATGTGCTCCTGTAAGTGGTGCATTAGCTGCTCCATGCAGGTGACCATCCTATCCATGGAAGAGCCTACAGTCACCATCGCCTGCGACATGGTGGTGCTCATGTTGAAGATAGACTCCTCCATTCTCTGAACATTTGCAGACATCGCGGTCGCAAAACCTGTCAGAACCTCCTGCACTTCTTCCTGCACCTCCGGGATCGTCCTCTTTCTGGATGGCCCCCAAGCCTCAGCGTCTGCATGCAGCTGAGCAGAGCTGGGAGTATCCTGCACCCTCCGGCGAGGAGTCTCCACTACTGTCCCTGTCGCCACCATCTGATCTTGCTCACTTGTGAGTTGTGAGGCACCAGGTGACAACACTACTCTATCTCACATGGCACCCACCAAGGTGTGTGTATCTGCACTGGTGCTGGGTGTGCTTATGTCTGGTGACGCTGCGCCCTCAGAGGCTGGAGGCTCCTCTGAGGAGTCATCTTCCTCTTCCTCCTAGACAGTTTTGGGGGGGGGGGGGTGCTCTTGATGGACCTGTGAGAGAGTAAAGAGATGAATTAGATATGCCATATGAAGAATGGGTACAGAAACCATTATGCACATGATGACCATTCAGTGGCTGATGACATCAGCCCCCATATGAGTGACTGATGTATACCATATAGCTGTATGAGATGTAATTCTGTCACCAGGTTGCTGAGATGTCCCTCTCTCTGTCCCCACCTCCAGATGCTCAGCCACTCCTGAAACTTCCAATGCAGCCTCCTCTGATGTTGTGAGGGTGCCAAATGATGGAGGCCCACCTCTAATTCTCTCGCTCTCCCTCTTATTGTGGGCTTTATTCTCCTGTAAGGAGGGAAAGAAGAGAAGGTTGAGTGAGAGTGATGGAATGAGTGTAAGGAATGGATGGGTTACATCTATGATGGAGTGGGGTGGCAATGCCAAGTGGCCTCCTTGTGTGTTGTTAGTTGGTGTGAATGCATTAGGACGAGGCTGAGTGTGAGGGGTGGCTAGTCAGATGGGGATGTGATAATGTAGATAGAGAGAGAGGGATGGGTGGACATGTAAGGTATGTTGGTGTGAGTAAGGATGTGCAGGAGTAGGGTAGGGAAGGCAGAGTGATGGGGATGTGATGAGAGGCACAGCAGGATGAGGTTGAGTGTGGCTTTAAACTCAGCTTTCCAGATCTAATGAGATAATTGAAGCGTTTGCGGCACTGCACCCAGGTCCTCCTCACCATATCCCTGCTGTTCACCTCCTCTGCTTTTTGGAGCCAGGCTCTTTTTGTTTCCTGGGGAGGTCTCTTCCACCCATTGGAAGGGAAGAAGACCTCCCTGCATGCTTTCACTCCCTCCACAAGCATATGGAGGGAGTCATCGGAGAACCTGCGTGCAGCCCTCTGCCTCTGTGCAGCCATCTCTCCAACTGTTTGGAGCAATGAAATCCTCCAGTGCAGTGACTACACATTCCTAGATGAACCTTCAAATGCAATGTGGCCATGGCTCCTTTAAATATCCTGGCTGGAAATGTGTCATGGATGATGTCATCAGACCCGCACCATTTAATTGGGCCGGGTAACGCGCAGGGCGGACTTAATAGGCCCCATTATCGCAAAGTCGATTTCTGCAGTGGGATGGAAGCAACAACGGGGTCGCGACCCGCCACGCCGACCGCTCGCACCCGACCCGCCCAGGTACAGAAAATTCCGGCCATGGTGTGAGTTTGCCACTTTCCTTGGGTCCCAATTGTTTACATTGATTTCTGGTCATATTACATTTGGACGTATTTGAATGAGATTCAGGAAACATGAACATAACTTAACATGGGAATGGGCTCATTTTTGGGTCTAATTTCCGGATTTCACCCTTGGAGGAAATTATCAGCGGATATATTTGCACTAATGCAAAACAGAGCAGCCAATGTAATCACACCTGTTGTAATATTGAATTACGCACGTGTTCACTGGTCCAACTGCTGCAACACACTGCTCATAGGGTTAGATGAAGTATGGTGGGAGGAGGATCATGTGGAGCATAAACTCCTGCATAGACCAGTTGGGCTGAATGGCCTGTATCTGTGCTGTAACTTCTATGTGAAATAATGTAGAAGCAGAGCCATGCTGCAAGAGGGCGTCTGTTACCTTTGTGATCTACTGATGGGATTCCCTGGATGCTGCTCCTTGCTGCGGAAGCTGACATAGGTCAACGACTGTGCCTTTCTTGACCCACTAGTATCACTGAGGTCATGGCAGCTGATATATACACAGTACTCTTGGGTAGTGCCTTTGAACCTCCAAGTCCATGGTTTTATGCTGTTCCTGCTCATCCTACTCCACATGTTCAGTAATAGATTTGATGTTGCACTCATGCTTTAAGTTTCCTGTTGCCATAATGTATGTGGCAATCTCACTGACATCACAGATTCTGCTTTCTCAGCTGCTTTAAACCCTGTTAAAATGGAAGTAATTAACACAATGGCCCGGATTTTGTGGTCAGCAGTGAAAGAACAGCGCTCGCCGTTCATTACGCTTACAGCTGCCCACAGACTTTTTGTGGGCTTTTGAGTGGCAACTTACGGTAGTTAGAGATCCAGTTCAGCGCGGCGCCCTCTACAGGGGATCTGTGTGGACAGAGCAAGCAACAGCTTGTCTCCTCAACCACTCAGATTGAAGAATCCTCACTAAGACACGCGGGGGGCGATTTTCCCTGGATACCTTAGGCGCTAAAGAGCCTCTGAGGTGGCCAAGATGGAGTCTTATTCTGAAACGCCAGTTTAGCCTGCGTTTAGCGCAAGACACCATTTTGGTAAAGGAGTTGAAGCTTGTGTTGGAACGGCTGCCGGGAGGCTCGTTAAGCAGCTGATTGCCACTTAAATTGCCTGCTAGCGCTCATTAACGAGGCTACATGGCATTTTCATGGCAAGTGATTGACCTAATGACATTTCCTAACAGGGACCAAATGATTGGGAGTAAAATAGTTGTTGCAGAGGATTTTGAGTGCTACTTAAGGGTATCTTCTTTTACTGTTCAATTGCTGTTGGAGGCTTGAAGAGGACTTTTGAACCACAATGGGAGACTTTCTGAGACACTTTGTCAAGATTTCACCAACACTCTATCAACACCTATTCTGTAAATTCTCTGAGGACTTCACCTTATTAGACACCTTATAGGAGTCACCAGGAGAAAGGGAGTGCTTGGTCATCGGCATCTGTTGTTTTAAACTATCTACCATTGTTCACTTGAGTAGTAACGAATTGAGTCTTATGGTTATAATCACTTTATTTTTTCTACAAGAAGTTTAATGACCTCACACGGCTGGTCAAGGTGAGTGAAGGCTTCAGCAAATGCCATATCCCACCATCTGCACCACAAGCCTCACACACTGCTCAATGCACCACACCCCAATCACTCACCTACCAACAATCTCTACCTGTCACCTCTCAAACCTCACAATCATAGCTTCACTTCACTCTCACAACCTTACCAATGCTGCAACACTCACATGCACATCTCACACATTGCACACACTGACAGCTATTCAACTATGGCAGGCACATCACCCAAACAAATTGCACCACACTCACTCACACAGTTCCCTTTCTCTTGCAGGCCAAGGTCACGCATAATCGCCGAGAGCAGTGGCAGACAGGCAGGGGGCAGGCTGACATACAGGCCCTCAGCTGGAGGAGAGAGTGCTGGGTATAATTGGGCAGTGGATCGTAGAGGCCGTGGCAACCGGTGAGGTTGAACCCCTTGGGGACAACAACAGTCTGGTCATTCCTAATCCTTCTTCTCACATCCCACTTCCCCTCATCCCACAATCTCTTCTCACTTACAAGCTGCTGATGCTGTAGGCATGCATATCTTGCTTTCACCTGCACCCCCGCACCCCCCGCTCCCCTCACCATAACCCGACTCTTGTGCCTTTCTGCTTTCAGATAATGAAGAACAAGCAGCAGCCCAGCCTGTCCCCAAGGCAATGGTGGGGAGCGATGGAGGAGAAGAGCAAGACACAGTGTCACTGCATCTGTCACTCGCAGACACCAGCACAGAAACTGGCACTGTGCCTAATTTAGAGGGTAGTGTAGAGGCGGGATTTGCACAGGATGAGGCACCGGGCATGAGTGGCTGCAGCAAGGCCAAGGATATAGGGTAGGTCAGGCGTCAGCTCCCCAGAGCGCGAGTTCTTGTGCAAGTTCTAATGCATACGACTCAGATGATGACCTCGATGGGACGACCTTCAGAAGAAGGGTGATGGGCATGCACACGGAATTGTTAGGTGCAATGGCAAGCCTGCCAGAGAGCCTCTTGGCAATATCAAGGAGCATGGAGGAGTCTGCCTCCAGCATTGGCCAGGGCTTTGCACAGAGCTTGGAGCCCATGATTTCCAGGCTGGAAATGATGGAAAACTCCCGGAGAGACCGTGTCAACCCAGACATGATGGTGTGTGTGATGGGCGATGTTGGGGCTGCCATTGCAGCACAGGCAGAAGTGACCCAACGTCTTTGTGCTGCAACAGAAGCACAGACTGCTGTCCTGCAGTCTCAGATTGCTGCCAAGCAACATCAGACTGCTCTCATGTGTAAGGGATTTCCCTGACCCTGCGTGTCTCGTAGCCTGTGAGATTCACGCGGCTCTGTGCAGCCTGTATGTCAGTGCGGGTCTAGGCCTGGTTGCCTGTTCTGGTCTCCAGCCGGTCTGGGAACACTAGACACACCTGTGAGTGGTTCGAATCACTCTCCCTTACGGTTCTAGACACTGGACTTAGATGCGAGAGCAGTAATGGAGATAAAACTCATGTAGACTTGGTTTGAATGGTACGAAATGGAAAATCTTTATTGCATGATACTTAAAATTATGAAATACATGTCATAAGCACAGATTAATGACAGTACAATCTTACAAACAGTTATATAGTCGATCTTAGGGAAACGAGGAACGAACGGCACAACGTAAATAGGGGCACACATTACAAATATCCTTAATCTTTGAACCCTCCCCTATCAATATCTATCCTAAACTAGCTTCGTAGGATCTCGAGACTCATGCTCACCACTCGTGATAACTCGGAGAAATTCCGAATAGCTGATCGGATGTTTTTCACCGCAGCACCCACGTGTCGGTCAGGAGATCTCCTGGTCCCACTTGTTTACTCGCTTCTGCTGCTCCGGCTAGTAGGCTGGACCGTCTGCTGTGATGAAGACCTCTGTTGGTGGGTTTCACAGTTTAGTCTTGGAGCACCGTTGTCAATATCATTGATACGATGTGTTTTCCACGTTCCAACCTCCTTAGAAGTTTAAAGAGGAAAACTTCCTGGCGAGGAAACTTGGCTGATCGACCTACAGGCGCGGTCGGGATTTACTGACCGTGGCGATGGATATGGTCTTCTTCTCTTCTCCTCTCATCTCATCTCATCTCATCTCATCTCGGGCCTTTGGTTCCGCTGCCAGTTACCAACATAGGTCTTCGTTACGCGACACGAGGTAGATCCGAACGGATCAGAAAGTTCAACAGTCTTTTCAGAAGAGGCAACAGGCACGCAGAAGCCCAACTACGAGTACACAGGAGCAGCCACGAGGTTACGAATCGACCGGATAAAACACAGGAGCAAGCGAGCGAATGCAGGAGCAAGAGAGAGAATGGACGGTTTGGAGCCTGTAATTATAGTGCAAAAATCTTCCGTTTCCCGCCCAACTATAATGTCCATTCTTTTGTTTAGGGTTTGGCGCCCAAATGTCTTGTATGGGTGATCTCCGTCCTTAATGGGTTTCGGGGCTACTCATGAATGTTTGAGTACCTGTTAATATTTCTCCCATTGTTAAATCGGTCGGTGTTCTCCCTGGAGGGGTTTGGGGCTTCCAAGTGTCCTGTATAACTACCTGCTAACGGCTCTCTCATCGTAGAGTCGTTGGGAGTTTACATATTAATGTCCTTTGGATGGGCCCTTGATTACTCGGTACAATGGCTTTCCTTTGTACCTGGGAGACCGATTCCAGTATCTATGTTTATACTGCAAACCCATAATGTCTCGTGTATTATCTTCACTGTGCTGAATTGTTATCGATCTTGCAAAAATGTTTAATGGAACGCCATCTTGTCTGCCTGTTGAAAAGTCTAGAATGTTCTGTCACGAGGTGCGGCGGCCATTTTACAGGCTGCTTGTGTCCAATTTAAACCTGCCAGCATTCTGCTGAAATAAAAGCTGTTTGAACGAAACTTTGTGTTTTCTCCTTATTAATCAAATCGCGATATATTGCGAATTCTACAGTCCCTCCTGTTGATGCGAATAACTCCGCTTATCGTATCAAAAATCACAGTGGTGAGCAATCTTATCTCGATTTCACTCCGAATCCAGTAAATTAATCCCATAAATTTTAACTTAACTAGGGTCTCTGTGTCGTCCTTATTTCCCAAGAAAATCACATTTTATATCACCGTAGGCATCATTTGCCCTTAAACTTACACCACTTGTTTTCCTTCCCGGCGTAACCAGGCCGATACCTCACGCATCACCTGTATATTTGTCTTTTATTCAGGGAAAGGAAAAAACAAAACCCAAAACCAAACAATCAACACCATCACCAAAATAATCAAACCCCAACTCTTAAAACATGTCGAGTTTCCAACGTATTTACAATCTCTGAAAATCTTACATGAGTACAAACTTCCGCGGCGCACGTGGCGAGCGGGAGTGACGCCATTTTCCTATTACACGGTGCTCTCATCGTGCACGCGCACGTAACGTTCTCGCCACTCTCCCGTGTTTTCATGCTTGGTGAGGCGCTTGTCTCTTTTACAATGTATGACCAATAGGTACACTACAATAAACACTTGACAGACGACTAAAATGTGGGAGGCTATTCTGATCCATGAAGGCACTTCAATATTGGTGAACAGATTCCACCACGGTGGAACCACTATGTCCAAAATGTCTGTTCCTATCTCGACAGTTTTCTGCTCTAATGTATAAAAATGCTTCTGTGATACCGCGACGGCTTTCAGAAGTTTGGTTAAATGCTCAGGGAGAGGGGGAATGAGGTATCCAAAATGCGCGACAAATCGCTGCAAGTCGGTGAAATTCTCTTTTACTGTGAGATGAACAGTGGATGGTTCAGGGATTGGGATAATTCGTTGTTGTGCTACTTGAACTTCAGCCCTGGGTTTAAAACAGAAACTGCTGTCACTCACCGGACACCGGCTACGGTTTCCATGCTGGTAGTGTTGCGCTGCAGTGGTAACACAATATGTTCCACCCCCGATGTATGCTACCTGCGGAGGCACATGATCTTGTGCCATTGCCTCCATGGTGCAATTCATGGACTTGGCGCCAGCCGTTCTGAACCCGCACTGTGGTGTTAAAAAGGCATTCAAGTGCTGGGGGCACAGTATTATGTGTGCTCCCCTGCCACGACAACCAGAGAGATCTGTACCTGTCATCGTTTGCTCCCAGCGGATGACGTAAGGTGGAACCGCTGCATAACGAATGTGGGCTCCCCCCTGAATGACACCAATGTTCTCTACCCGATACACCGGGGCGGGCTTTGCTGTGTTGCCCAAAACCGGCATGCGTAATACTATTCCCATAATAGTATGGTTTGAACGTCCGCAGTCCACGGGGACTGGGTAAGCTTCTGAAGCTAGCCTGAGCTGGCACGGACTTAATGCGTTCTGAAAAGGGTGGAGCGCCCGTAGGTGTTTGTTACTTATCCAGGACGGAACCAAACCTTGTTTCAAATCCTCCAAATTACTGCGGCCCTCGCCCAGTAACCACGCCCCGTAAAGCACGCACACCTCGTTCTGCGCAGCTTGATCGGATGCATTCCGATCTTCCCTGATCAGGGCATTTACCGTACGCGCATGTTTCTCCAGCTCTGCTATAATTTCCTTTAAATGGAGAGTCATGGCTTGGTCCTCGTGTAGACCTGACCCTACCACTTTATTCTCATCTGTTAGAATGTCTTTTAACTGTGTTTTTAAACCATTAATCTGGGTCTGCAGCTCCACACTGTCTAGAGCGTTGACCACAGATGTACCTGTGTTAAAAGCAGTGAACGCATCGTTCACCAAACCCCTTCTTTGCCTCCCTACTTGATCCAAAACTTCCTGCGGTGCGGTGTACAAACTTGTCTTATCAATTTCTGCAAAATCAAACTCGTAAAATTGTCTGAACATCTTGGTCAAATGGACCTGGTACAACTGTTCCGTCTTTTTGGGGCACCACTCTGGTAACCGCACCTCAGTGAGATTTAAAATCACCGAGGCCACCGCGTAATGTACCCCCTGAAATAGTATCTGGTCTGTGGGGACCAGTACCAAACCGTTTCCGGGTCCCTTACTAGCTTTAGGGCACCCTTCTTCCTCAGCTAGAACCACCGGAATTGTGGGCGGGGCTTTGCGTGGGCGCGTAATGAGTTCAGTGGCATTTACTGGGATCGGGGAGAATGGGGCTCCGCACCCCCTGGTGCTCGCATCCCACCTCATCCCCTGTCCGTTATCCTGCCACTGATTAATAAAAAATATGGAGATGCCTTTGGGGCAAACGTACTTTGACCCCCACATACATACATAAATCCCCTCATCCGGTTCCCACCATTTGTCCCAACAGACTTTCACTTGTCCGTCTGTCCCCGTAATTGTCCGATGGGTATTATTACCCAGTCGTTCCCACTCGACCGAAGAGTTTCTCATAGTTTTGCTCAGCTTTCGCAGCCACCACCATCGGCTCAATGGGACATCCCCACTACAGGTCAAACAAATCCGTTTGCCGACGGTGACGCTGATCCTGGGTGCGATGATCCTTACTTTGGGGC
Organism: Squalus acanthias; assembly: GCA_030390025.1. Taxonomy (NCBI): domain Eukaryota; kingdom Metazoa; phylum Chordata; class Chondrichthyes; order Squaliformes; family Squalidae; genus Squalus; species Squalus acanthias. The sequence continues at coordinate 101,995,413 of CM059426.1, read as the reverse complement.
ACATTAAAGAAGTCTCTTTGTAGGCGAACCCCGATGTGCTGGAATACTCCGTTGAGTTCGTTCCCAGCCATCCTGGCCACCTTCCCTTGTGGAAATAGGTGCTGGTCCCCTCTGCCTTCCGTCTTCCGGTCCCATCCACCGCGATGGGGGCCGTGTCCCCGGAACATCCAAACACCACGACATCCTTGGTGTGGCCTCGATAGGCCAATCCACATCCGATTGCCACGAGCAATACTAGAATTCGTTCCATCCTTCCTTGGTTCCTGTGATCAGATAGAATGAGGTAGCCAGCCTCGCAAAAGTCTCTGGCTTTTGTGAAGGGTGAGCGGGTCCCCTGACCTCGCCTCACGTAAACTTCAACGTTTGCTGAATAGACTTCCTCTAAACCTAGCCTTAAAAACTCCCATCATTTTATCGTTTTCTGTTAAAAACACTACAAACTTAACCTTGTTAAAACTACAAACTTAACCTTGAACTATAAACTTAAAACTTAACCTTGAACTATAAACTTAAAACCTTAAACTAATAACTTTACAGTGCCGCCCGTTCTCAGGGCGGCCCCTTTAAATTCTGAGAAGGCTGCTGCGAGCTCTTCCCGACGGTGGGAGGGCACTGACCCTTCCCTCTGATCTGCCGCAGCCTGTTGCTGCGCTGACCCTTTCCTCTGATCTGCCGCAGCCTGTTACTGCTGCGATGTGGCCTGTCTCTACCCGGGTTATCTTAACCTGAAGTCTACGCCTTGGGGCAGTCTGGGGACATGACCACATCCTCCTGGGCTGGGGTTCTCTACTTGACCTACGGGGAGTTGCTATGGGCGGGGGTTCCGTGACGGACGGACCGGGTTCCGAGACCTCCAACGGGATGACCTGGGGTTCCATCACAGTCGCCGGCTCCGCCTCCGCTGACTCCGCCTCCCTAACCTCGGGGCTGGCAGTTCGTGGCTCCGCCCTGCTCGGCCCAGCAGGCGGCCCTTCACTCGTGATCTCTGCCTCCCCTGAGGACTGGACGTTCAAAGCGGGCGGCCACATCTCTGGGAGCCACATTGGTACTCTCTGTGCTCCTATAGCGGCTGGCCCTGCCTCCTCTAGCTCCTCCCTCCTGTCCTCGGGACCTGCAGCTTGTGTGTCCACCCCGTGTGGATCTCTACCTATCGGCCCCATTCCCCCCAGACCGTTCCTCAGGAACCACCCGTCATCATCACTATGCTCATCTGCACTATCCTCATCTGACCAGGGAACCCTGGGTTCTTCGTCATCTAACCCCCAACTCCAGAAAAACGCTGCATGATCGTCCGGGATGTCCCTTCCCCTGATGCAAGCTGCTATGCCTGCCTGTGTGCCTTGTGGTCCTACCTGGGGCTGTGCTTTCCCATTGGCGGGATTTACCCCTGTAGTTTTCCCCTGCGCACCCGGCTGGTACAGTTTGCATTGGTTTATGTGGAACCACTTAGTGCGCCGAGGTACTTTTACGGCGTAAACCATGGGACTCGCCTTGTCTACAATGTTGTAGGGTCCCATATACAGTGGTTCCAGACTCCCTACTCTGGCGTAGTTTCTGACCATGACCTGGTCTCCTACTTCCCACTCCCGCGTTTTGCGGGGTTCCAGCAACAAGCGATTGCCCTGATGCTGCCTTCCCATGTTCCCAGCCGCCTGCTCATAAACTTGCTTCAGGCGCTCCAAGAGAGTCTGGGCGAACTTGTCCCTGCTTATCTCTTGAAGCTGACCCTCAGTGAGCACCGGGGCTAGCACATGGGTGGGGGTTCGCATGAGCCTGCCGGTCATTACCTCGTGCGGGGAGTACCCCGTACTTTTTGACTGACTGGCCCGGACCCCCATGAGGACTAAAGGCAGAACTTCCGCCCATTTTTGGGGCGAGTTCCTAGTCTCTTTCCTCAATTTCTCCTTCAGGGTCCGGTTCATACGTTCGACAATCCCGGATGACTGGGGATTGTGTGCTACGTGCCACTTCCCTTCAATGCCCAAAAGCATGAGGGTGTTCTGCATCACCTGGCCGGTGAAATGACTCCCTTGGTCTGACTCCACGAAACGGGGGAGTCCCCACCGCGAGAACACTTCCCGGACCAAGATTTTTGCTGCACCCAGTGCCGTAGCTGTTCGACAAGGGAAGGCTTCCACCCACTTGGAAAACACATCCACCAGGACGAGGCAGTACTTATAACCTCCCTGGGTGGTGGGCAGGGGTCCTATATAGTCGATCTGTATCGACTGCCATGGTCCCTCTACCCTTCTTACGTGTCCCATGGGCACCTTCCTTTTCTGGGGGTCTGGGTTGTTTGCAGCGCACACAAGACAGTTTGCACAGAACTCGCGGACTTGTTCCCTGAGCCCCGGCCACCATCCCGCTTGCTCTACCCGTTGCCAGGTAACCTCGGGCCCGGGGTGCCCTGCCCCTGGTCCCTCGTGAGCCAACTGGAGGAATTCCCTCCTGTGCTGCTGCGGCACAACCCACTGCTCCCCGCGGAACAGCATGCCTTCCTTAACTGAGAGGGTTGCCGTACTGTACGGACCTTCTACCTGCCTCCCCTCAGCAATCGTTTTTAGGACTGCTTTTAGGGCGGGATCCTGGGCTTGGACGGTCTTAAGGTCTAGGGGCAATGCTACCCTGGTGTTCCCGGTATTCCCGTCCCCGCCTCGGACCGCTGCTATGGGTCCGGTCCTATAGGGGTTCCAGAAAGTGCCGTCGCGGGCACCCTCCCTGGCTAGCGCATCCACCTGCCGGTTGCCCTCCCCACGGGGCTCTGTGGAGGAGTGAGCTTTCACCTTATGGATGAAAATCTCCCCTTCCTCCCCTACTGCTGCTGCTAAGATCTTTTCCAGCAAGGGCTTCACCGTTAAAGGTCGCCCGTCCGCGGAGGTGTATCCGCGGCGGGACCAAATGGCCAGGTATTCCGTACACGAATTGCAGGTGAACATACTGTCCGAGCAAATCGTGTATGGGGTTGGGAAAATGTCTGGGTGGGTCACCACGTACACCACGGCAGACAGCTCAGCCTGCTGCGCGCTCATGGTGCTAGGGAGCTTGATCGCCAGGGCAAGGTCTGCCGCAGGGTCATAAACTCCACACCCTGTGAGTCGCTCGCCAGCAGACACTGTGCTAGACCCATCAACATAAATCTCGCGCCCAGTGGGATGTATCCCGGCCCGTAAACCTATGTTGACGTCCCACACCCCTTCCACCGAACACCGGTGGGCTGTACCGGGGTATACCAAATTGGCCGCAAGCCTGGGCTCGCAAAGACCTTTTACTCTAAGATCCAACTGGGAGAGAAGAAGGGTCCAACGCGCAATGCGTGCGCTGCTTACGGTCCCGTCTTTAATCCTCCCATCCAGAAGCATCTTAGTTGGTGTGTGATGTGTGAGGAGAGTGATGGGAGAGAGCCCTGTGAAGATCGCTGATCTTTTCACAGCCCAATGCGTGGCTAAAAGGTGCCTCTCGCAATTGGAGAAACTTCTCTCCACATCCGTTAATACCCTGGATGAATAGACAACCGGCCTCAGCTTGCCGTGACGCTCTTGGAGCAGCACGGCGCTTAAGCTGTCTCCGCTGGCAGCTACCTCCAGGAAAAACTCCTTCCCCCCATCTATGGCCCCTAAGGCTGGCGCGGTCTGCAGATCCCTTTTTAACTTCTCGAAGGCTGCTTGGCAGCCCTCGTCCCAAAGCCACTCCACCCCCTTATGGAGGAGTCGGAGGAGCGGCGCCGCTGTGGCCGCATAATCTTCGATAAAATCCCTGCAGTAACCGGTCAGTCCCAAGAAGGACCTCACACCCCTTACGTTGTTGGGAATCGGTAATTCTTGCACCGACTCCCTCCTTGCTTTGTCTATGGCTCTTTCCCCAGCGCGTAGGGTCAGTCCCAGGAATTTTACTTCCTGCTGACCGATACGTGCTTTCTTTGGGTTTACTTTAAAACCCTTTCTCGCTAACAGCTCCAATAACTCGTCCAGTAGTGGTCCGTGCTCCTCCCTTGAGTCCGTAAATAGGAGCAAATCATCCACATACTGTACTATCTGATTGGGCTGACTAAACTCCTTTAAACTTCCTGCCATACACTGATGAAAAATACTGGGGCTATTGTGGAAACCCTGTGGCAAACAGTTCCACGTGTACTGTTGCCCTTTGAACGTAAAGGCAAACTTGTACTGGTCCTCTCGCCGCAGCGGGATGGACCAAAAACCGTTCGAGATATCCAGCACCGTGAACGTGGTCGCGGACGCTGGGATGCTCCCTATTAGGTCAGCAACTGCTGCTACTGTGGGCGCGCAGGCGGGAATGTTACTGTTAAGGACTCTGTAGTCCACCGTGGCTCTCCACGAATTATCCGGCTTCCTGACCGGCCATAATGGGGAGTTCACGTGTGTGGCTATCGGCCTCAACACGCCCTGCTGCACCAAGGAAGACATTGCTGTCTCCATATCGGGTTCTGCTTCTTTGGGGAAGTTATACTGCTTTTGGGGTCGGGTCATGGGGTCCCCATCTACGCTGACCTCAAACCCGACCACCCTCCCACAATCGTGCTTGTGGGTTGCAAACGCGTGCATATTATCTGACACGTACGTTTGCATGTCCGTTGGGACATCTGCGACCATAAGCCTGAGGTCGTAGCCTCCGGATGGCTGTACGGTACACAGGACCCCTGTTTCCTCCTCCCCCGGAATCACCATTACCTCGCCTTTTTCACCTTTAGCCCCCCAGAGACAGTGATTTCTGAGGTCCACGAGGATCCCGTGTCCCGCTAGGAGATCGGACCCGAGAATACCTCTTCCACCCCCCTTTTGCCATGCCATCAGTATACACTTCCACTTAAGGCGAAGTGTTCCTAAACGAATGGATAGCGGGAGGGAAAACGTGCCAGCCTGTTCTTTCCCTGTGAACCCTGCCAGCGTGAATGGGACCTTGGTAGATAGCGGCGAGTCAAAAGGGTTATCCGTATGGATTATGGTGCAAGAAGCTCCCGTGTCCAACAAATAACTGCCCTTCTGTTTCTCTACCTCCATCTCCACCACAGGTCGCCTCCACGCATCATAGCTGAGCGGACACAGGTAGACGGGCTGTGCTGGTTCTAGTCATGGGGCACTATTAGACGGTCCTGCGGCACCTACGGGGCCGGTTGCGACCGCCACCTGTCCACGCGCATTCAAAACCAGCTTGCGCATGGCTCCTAACACTGCTTCGAGGTCGTCGGGAGGGGTGGGTGCCTTGGCTTCCTTAGGCGGGACAGGCGCCTGGGCTCGGACCGCGGGATTTTTATCCTTGGAATCCTTCCAAGGGTTCCTGCAGTGCTTGCGCCAGTGCCCTGTCTTCCCACACCCGTAACAGGCATTACTTGCCTGTGGGGCGCGATTACCCTCCTGATGCCACTCTCTTTGAGCCGGGGCTGCGGGTCGTACCTCATGTACTCTTCCCTTAAAGGGACGTGTCGTCATACCCCTTATGTTACGATAACCTAACGTGAGTCGATTCAAGACCGACTCTTCCGTAAGGTTGAGGTCATTGGGATCGAACCAGGCTTTTGCCTGCTCTCTAACGGCTGGTAAACTGTTGGCTATTATGCACCTAAGCCAATGAATTAGAGCGGCGCCTTCCACATCTTCGCGCTCGGGCGCACCTAGACAGCTGCGCTCATATACTGGCCACAGCCTGTCGGCAAAAACCTTCGGGGGTTCTCCCTCCATCTGCACTGTCTGTCCCACTCTAGCAAACGGACCTCCGTCGTTCGCCCCCACTACTTCTAGGACCTCATTTTTTAATTCCTCATAACTTTTGTTTCCCCTCTTGCTCTCGCCTCAGAGACACTGAAGGACCGAGCTGTCTAATGAGAACAGCAGCATTTTTGCTGTCTCCCCATCATCGCAGCCGTTAATGGCTGCGGCTTGCTCAACTTCCCTGAAATGTACGGAAGGGTCGTCTATCTCGGTCAGCTTCCGTACGTGGTTTATCATAGCTCTCAGCTGATGTGAACTGTGAGGCAACACCAGCTGTCCGAGGAGATCCCCCGGTTCTTCCCCACCGTTTCTGCTTGGGCCCCTTTTAATACCCGTTACTGGATACAACGATCCCTTTTCTACTTCCTTTTCAATGGGCTCTTTTGTTTCTTCCATTGCTTCCTCCCTAACCCAGGTTTCTGAATAGCTGAGTGGCGCGGAGGGCGCAGTGGCTACTACTTCTTCTGCTTTACTTGGCGGGGATTTTCTAAATCTCTCATTTACTAGCGGCTGGTGCGCCGACGGATTGATAAGGCACACCATGCCGTTCGCATTGTTCACGGCCTTTTTGAGGCTCTCTATCTCCCTTTGGCAGGCGCTATGGTCGGCTCCCTGAAACTTATCCTCAAGGGCCAACTTATACGCCGACCTAACCCCCATTAAGCTCTCTTCTTGAGTTCTTATCTGGGCAGCTTGGCGGTTACATCTTTCCTTTAACCTACTCTCGTTCAATTTTGCTTCAGTGACCTGGCACTCGAGATACTCTATCCTTGTTTTAAGGTGACTGGAGACTTCCTGGCTTTCCTGGTGTAACTCATTTAAATTCTTAATGAGCACCTCCCCTCCAGAAACCTTCTCCTCCATTTCTCCCTCTAAATGGCTGATTCGAGCTGTTAGCGCTGTAATGGTCTGGTTTGAAATCTGAACCTGCCTTTTGTAGCACATAAGCCAGACTGCTTTCTCAACTGTCTTTTTATGTTCCTTACTATCTGTCCACCTTTCAGCTGCCTCTAGTGGGCTCTTATCCGCTAACAATTCACTTATCCACTTCTTAGTTAGATTAACCTTTCCAAACACATAATCCGCTATCTTTTCCTGCATAACATTTCGTACAGTCATTCCAAAATCTAACACACTACCCTCTCGCTGCCAGTGTCCTGCCGCGGTCGCCATTTTCTGTAAGGGATTTCCCTGACCCTGCGTGTCTCGTAGCCTGTGAGATTCACGCGGCTCTGTGCAGCCTGTATGTCAGTGCGGGTCTAGGCCTGGTTGCCTGTTCTGGTCTCCAGCCGGTCTGGGAACACTAGACACACCTGTGAGTGGTTCGAATCACTCTCCCTTACGGTTCTAGACACTGGACTTAGATGCGAGAGCAGTAATGGAGATAAAACTCATGTAGACTTGGTTTGAATGGTACGAAATGGAAAATCTTTATTGCATGATACTTAAAATTATGAAATACATGTCATAAGCACAGATTAATGACAGTACAATCTTACAAACAGTTATATAGTCGATCTTAGGGAAACGAGGAACGAACGGCACAACGTAAATAGGGGCACACATTACAAATATCCTTAATCTTTGAACCCTCCCCTATCAATATCTATCCTAAACTAGCTTCGTAGGATCTCGAGACTCATGCTCACCACTCGTGATAACTCGGAGAAATTCCGAATAGCTGATCGGATGTTTTTCACCGCAGCACCCACGTGTCGGTCAGGAGATCTCCTGGTCCCACTTGTTTACTTGCTTCTGCTGCTCCGGCTAGTAGGCTGGACCGTCTGCTGTGATGAAGACCTCTGTTGGTGGGTTTCACAGTTTAGTCTTGGAGCACCGTTGTCAATATCATTGATACGATGTGTTTTCCACGTTCCAACCTCCTTAGAAGTTTAAAGAGGAAAACTTCCTGGCGAGGAAACTTGGCTGATCGACCTACAGGCGCGGTCGGGATTTACTGACCGTGGCGATGGATATGGTCTTCTTCTCTTCTCCTCTCATCTCATCTCATCTCATCTCATCTCGGGCCTTTGGTTCCGCTGCCAGTTACCAACATAGGTCTTCGTTACGCGACACGAGGTAGATCCGAACGGATCAGAAAGTTCAACAGTCTTTTCAGAAGAGGCAACAGGCACGCAGAAGCCCAACTACGAGTACACAGGAGCAGCCACGAGGTTACGAATCGACCGGATAAAACACAGGAGCAAGCGAGCGAATGCAGGAGCAAGAGAGAGAATGGACGGTTTGGAGCCTGTAATTATAGTGCAAAAATCTTCCGTTTCCCGCCCAACTATAATGTCCATTCTTTTGTTTAGGGTTTGGCGCCCAAATGTCTTGTATGGGTGATCTCCGTCCTTAATGGGTTTCGGGGCTACTCATGAATGTTTGAGTACCTGTTAATATTTCTCCCATTGTTAAATCGGTCGGTGTTCTCCCTGGAGGGGTTTGGGGCTTCCAAGTGTCCTGTATAACTACCTGCTAACGGCTCTCTCATCGTAGAGTCGTTGGGAGTTTACATATTAATGTCCTTTGGATGGGCCCTTGATTACTCGGTACAATGGCTTTCCTTTGTACCTGGGAGACCGATTCCAGTATCTATGTTTATACTGCAAACCCATAATGTCTCGTGTATTATCTTCACTGTGCTGAATCGTTATCGATCTTGCAAAAATGTTTAATGGAACGCCATCTTGTCTGCCTGTTGAAAAGTCTAGAATGTTCTGTCACGAGGTGCGGCGGCCATTTTACAGGCTGCTTGTGTCCAATTTAAACCTGCCAGCATTCTGCTGAAATAAAAGCTGTTTGAACGAAACTTTGTGTTTTCTCCTTATTAATCAAATCGCGATATATTGCGAATTCTACACATGGAGTCTCAGCTAACTGCCACCCAAGCTCAGACCGCTGTCATCGTGGCTGGGTTTATGAGTGTCGAACGGGTCTTGCATGGTATTGCAGCAGGCCAGCAATCTTTCCTCCACCAGATTGCTAGGAATGCTGAAGTGCTGTCCCGGAGGAGTGGCAGTGGATCTGTGGAGAAGGATCCTGCTCTCCTCTCTCAGGATGACAGCATTCCTAATCCCACTACTGCCACTCCACCATTGTCCTTGCCGCTGCCTGTCAACCAGCCAGCCCAGATTGCTGCCACCCATGCCGAGATGGTGCAGCCTACAGCTGGGCCTTCTAGTTCCAGAGCCTCTTGAGGTCATCCTGCAAGGCCATCTGAAGTGGTTAAGGAAGATCTCAAGATTGTTATACGTTGCCGGCAAAGCCACATGGGTGCAGGCGATGGCACCCTGCACCATGGGGAAGCCCGCTATCCTGGCAAAGCCACATGCACGCTTGTCCTGCTTCTCTATGCTCAGAGAGAAGACAACATAGTCCCTTTTCTTGTTGTAGAGTGCCTCAGTGACCTCCCGGATGTAGCGATGGATGGCTAATTGTGAGATGTTAGCTATGTCTCCTACTGCAGACTGGAAGGATCCACTGGCAAACAAATTGAGGGCGATGGTGACCTTGACTGCCACTGGGAGAGGTATTTGGTAACTATGGGGGCCATATTAATAGTTCTGTGTACTAGCACCTGTTTTAGACCGGGTATAATCAGCGACACTCCCTGGATTACTACTTATACTAGAAGTATCACTCTCCCCCCAACTTCGCATCAGAAACCTCCACCATCAGTGGCTTACATAGGATATAAGGCACAGAAACAGGACATTCGGCCCAACCAGTCCATGGGGGCATTTATGCTCCACACAAGCCTCCTCCCATCTTTCCTCATCTAAATCTATCAGCATAACCCTCTATTCCCTTCTCCCTCATGTGCTTGTCTAGCCTCCCTTTAAATGCATAACTCTCAACAAAAATATATTCCAGTGAGAAGGAAAGACTTTAAGAGGATTGAGAAGGAAAGACTTTAAGAGGATGGAGAATCATCCGTGGCTAACTAAGGAAGTAAAGGATGGTATCAAATTGAAAAAAAAGGTAAACAATGTTGCCAAGATTAGTGGAAGGCCAGAGGATTGGGAAATTTTTAAAAACCAGCAAAGGACGACTAAAAAATAATAAAGAGGGAAAAGATGGATTATGAGAGGAAACTAGCAAGAAATATAAAAACAGATAGTAAGAGCTTCTACAGGTATATAAAAAGGAAGAGAGTAGCTAAAGTAAATGTTGGTCCCTTAGAGGATGAGACTGGGGAATTAATAATGGGGAACAAGGAAATGGCAGAGACTTTGAGCAAATATTTTGTATCAGTCTTCACGGTAGAAGACACTAAAACCATTCCAGTAATACATAATCAAGGGGCTTTTGGGAGGGGGGAACTTTAAACAATCACTATCACTAAAGAAAAAGTACTCGGTAAAACAATGGGACTAAAGGTGGACAAGTCCCCTGGACCTGATGGGTTGCATCCTATGGTCTTAAAAGAAGTGGCTGCAGAGATAATGGATGCATTGGTTGCAATCTACCAAAATTCCCTGTATTCTGGAAAGGTCCCAGCGGAATGGAAAACCGCAAATGTAACGCCCCTATTTAAAAAGGGAGGGAGACAGAAATCAGGAAACTATAGACCAGTTAGCCTAACATCAGTCATTGGGAAAATGCTGGAGTCCATTATTAAGGAAGCAGTAGCAGGACATTTAGAAAATCATAATACAGTCAAGCAGAATCAGCATGGTTTTATGAAAGGGAAATCATGTTTGACAAGTTTGCTGGAGTTCTTTGAGGATGTAACGAGCAGGGTGGATAAAGGAGAACCAGTGGATGTGGTGTATTTGGATTTCCAGAAGGCATTCGATAAGGTGCCACATAAAAGGTTACTGCACAAGATAAGAGCTCACAGGGTTGGGGGTAATATATTAGCATGGATGGAGGATTGGCTAACTGACAGAAAACAGAGAGTCGAGATAAATGGGTAATTTTCCGTTTGGCAAACGGTAACTAGTGGAGTGCCACAGGGATCAGTGCTGGGGCCTCAACTATTTACAATCTATATTAATGACTTGGATGAAGGGATCAAGTGTAATGTAGCCAAATTTGCTGATGATACAAAGATAGGTGGGAAAGCAAGTTGTGAAGAGGACACAAAAAAGCTGCAAAGGGATATAGGCAGGCTAAGTGAGTGGGCAAACATTTGGCAGATGGAGTATAATGTGGAAAAGTGTGAGGTTATCCACTTTGGTAAGAAAAATAAAAAAACAAATTATTGGCCTAGAAATTCAATTTGGAGGCTTGCCGCGGGGGTAAGGATCGCGCGCGATATCACCTACCGCGTCTGCCGTCCTTGTTTGCCCCCACAGGAACTTCGGGTCCTGGGCCTCTCCCTAGTGCCGGTGCGCAGTGCTTGCGTGTTCCAGGGGTGCAGTTAGTGCGATGCGACCCTTGGGATCACGTGGGCCATGGAGAGCCAATGGCAGCAGACCATCTTTCATTCATAGATTTGACAGACCTGTCAAATCTGTGAATTGAAATCGGCCCCAAAAGAACAGCTAAACCTCAAATAAATTTTAAAAAACCCATCACATTAACAAAATAACTATAGTTAATAAATTAACCACTTTAAACAAAAATTTAAATTTTTGAAAAAATTAAAATACTTTTTAAAAGTTATAAAAATAAACTTACCTTTCTTTAAAGTCTCTAAAAAAGATAAACCTGTTGAAAATTTTTTAAAATTATACTTAATTAACTACTTACCTTGTTCAAAAGGGGTCTTATGCCTCCTTTTTACTTGCGTAGAATCTTCCATACTTACCCTCGCGTTGAAACTTAAAAACCGCCCCCTTCGCCATACCGGAAGTGCCGGTTTCCCACGCATGCGCAGTGCATGCAGGAAACCGGCACTTCGGGAACGAATACGGGTGAGTACGCACTGAGTACTCACCCGAGAACAGCCGAATTTTTGGGCCAAAATTTAAATGGAGAGAGATTAGAAAATGTGCAGAACAGAGGGACCTGGGGGTCCTTGTGCATGAAACACAAAATGTTAGCATGCAGGTACAGCAAGTAATCAGGAAGGCAAATGGAATGTTGGCCTTTATTGCAAGGGGTTTGGAGTATAAAAGCAGGGAAGTCCTGCTACAACTGTACAGGGTATTGGTGAGACCACACCTGGAATACTGCGTACAGTTTTGGTCTCCTTATTTAAGGAAGGATATACTTGCATTGGAGGCAGTTCATAGAAGGTTCACGAGGTTGATTCCTGAGATGAAGGGGTTGACTTATGAAGAAAGATTGAGCAGGCTGGGCCTATACTCATTGGAGTTTAGAAGAATGATAAGTGATCTTATTGAAACATATAAGATACTGAGGGGAATCGACAAGGTAGATGCAGAGAAGATGTTTCCCCTCTTGGGGGAATCTAGAACTAGGGGCCATAATTTCAGAACCTGAGATTAGGAGGAATTTCTTCTCTCAGAGGGTCATAAATCTGTGGAATTCTCTGCCCCAGAAAGCTGTGGAGGCTGGGTCATTGAATATATTTAAGGTGAAGATAGACAGATTTTTGAACAATAAGGGAGTGATGGGTTATGGGGAGTGGGCAGGGAAATGGAGCTGAGCCCAAGATCAGATCAGCCATGATCTCATTAAATGGCGGAGCAGGCTCGAGGGGCCAAATGGCCTACTCCTGCTCCTATGTCTTATGTTCTTCTGTGTTGCAACTTTTAGTGATTTGTGTATTTGTACTCCTAGATTCCTTTGTTCCTGTACCCCACCTAGACTCGCACCCTCTAAGTGACCTCCCTATTCTTCCTACCAAAATGTAAGACCTCACATTTAACTGTGTTGAACTTCATTTGCCAATTATATGCCCATTCTGCAAGTTTATTAATGTCCTCCTGTAACTTGTTGCAGTCCTCCTCAGTATTGACTGTCCCCCCCAATTTGGTGTCATCCGCTAATTTAGAAATTGTGTTTTTGATTCCTAATTCTAAATCGCTAATGTAAATTGTGAACAGCAGTGGTCCCAGCACTGATCCTTGTGGAACACCACTACCCACCTTCTGCCACTGTGAATAGCCACCCTTTACTCCTACTCTCTGCTTTCTGTCCTGAAGCCAGCCAGCAATCCATTCTGCCACTTGTCCCCTGACTCCGCATTCTATAACCTTGTTCATCAGTCTATTATGGGGTACGTTATCGAAGGCCTTTTGAAAATCCAGATAAATTACAATTACTGCATTAACATTGTCTACTCTCTCTGTTACCTCTTCAAAAAATTCAATAAGGTTGGTCAAGCAAGACTTTCCCTTTTGAAATCCATGTTGACTATTCATTATTATATTTTTGGTTTCTAGATGTTTTTCTATTTTCTCCTTTAGTAGGGATTCCATTATTTTTCCTACCACCGATGTTAATCTGACTGGTCTATAATTCCCTGGACATGTTCTAAATATCGATATTATGTTAGCTATCCGCCAGTCCTCTGGCACTATACCTTTTTCTAACAAATTATTAAATATGCATAGTTATGCCTCTGCTATCTCTTCCCTAGATTTTAATAAAATGCGTGGATGTAATCCATCCAGACCAGGGGTTTTATCCTCTTTGAGTTTGATTAGTTTATTTAATATATCCCCTCTTTTTATTTTAAATGCACTTATCTCATTACTAATCTCATCATCCAATGGCATGTCCACCTGTTCCATCTCCCTGGTAAATACTGAAGCAAAATAATTATTTAATATTTCTGCCATCTCTCTATCATTACCTGTGGTATTATCCTGACTATCCCTTAATGGCCCTATTCCCATCCCAACCTTCCTTTTTTTTATTGATGTGCCGATAAAATATTTTACTATTTTGTTTTATGTTCCTTGATAATTCAATTTCATATTTCCTCTTTGATCCTTAATTGTTTTTTTGACTTTTCTCCTAATCTTTTCGTATTCTCTCGGTGGCATAGTGGTTAGCACTGGTGCCTCACAGCGCCAGGGACCTGGGTTCGAATCTGACAGGAGGGTGAGGTGGACTGCTTCTCCTTTGTGGGTACAGGACATCCCTCCTCCTCTGGACCTCCTCCAATAGGACCACCAGTGCCACATCCGAGAACTTGTGCCCCATCTCACTCGGTCCCTGAGCCATTCTGAAACTTGTCGCTCTGTGTCAGCCAGCCCACTCCACACCTTCAGTGGAAGTGGGTGCATGGAGCCCACATATACTGCTCCACGAAAATCGCATTTAATCAGCACTTGAGCGGTAAACCTGCAGGTGTCTGTTTCAGCACCTCCAGGCAAATTCAAATTATGGTAATCAGCAATTAGACCCAAAATTGCGTGCTAAAACTGAACTTTCAAACAGACAGTTTAGCAGAGCACCCATTTAGCACCTGTTTTCACCCTTTCACCAAAATAACCCCCATAAAGTCTAAACCAGGAAGTATAAATGAGAATATTTAATTCAATGAAAATCATGTACAGAAAGTGAAATAAAGAGAGGGAAAGAATGATGGAATTAAGAGAGAGAGATAAAAGAGACAGAAAGAAAAAGCAAAAAAAAAGATTAATTTGTAATTTTTTTAAAATCTCCAACAATAAGTAAAATCTGAAGGAATGATGCTCCACACTTGTAAAAGTAAATTTTCAGTGCCAGAGAGGTTGTTTGGCCGTATTTAAGACATATCACACCATTAAAAATTCACTTACACCTGAATGCACCAGCCCTAACTATCTCTGGTGTATTTAGTGGGTAACTAGTGGGTAAGTACAACATCCTGTCCTTCATGTATTTCAATGCCGAGTCTCTTGGAAAGGTACTGGTGTAGCAAAGCTTGGGGAGGAGCAGGGCAACTCGGACAGCAACTTCCGGATTTCCGTGTTTAACTGAGTATGTGCGACCATCGGAAGTTGCTGTCTGATTTACTCCATAAAAGCGGTGAGCACAGATAGCCTCACTATTATTCTTAATGCAAAATCTAGGCCAATGTGAAATCAATGACTCTTGAGAATTTGCATTTTTCCTTTTAATTGCCTCTTAACAAGGAGTTAATATACAGATTGGGCCTGTGGTATTATTTTACATAGCGCTATGTTACTTACAGGAGTAGTTTTGAAGCAGGAACCTGAAGCTAAATCTTGATGCTTTAATGCAAGCTTTTAAAATTACTCCTGTGAACTCAAAGCCAATACTATAGCTATTAAAGACATTTAAGACATGGTTCTCTCCATCAATTAAATAATAATTATGCAACAGAAAATATTGCAAAATCAGCATTATGAAATGCAGGGCAATGTATACATCTAGACAAATGTAATGGTAGACAGAATGCTAACTGGCCACAGATACTTATGGGGTTTAGTCTCTCAAGACCGTAATGTGTTGAAGGAACAGAGAAATGGTTCAAATTATCATGCCATCTGTCAACCCAGTCACAATGACTAATAAAGCTGGCGGGAAACAATATAGTCAAAACATGATAAGATCAAAAATTGTTTTATTTTACAGATTTAAAAAGTTTCATTTAATTTACACCTATTCGGTGCAATGGAAGGATAAAACTAATAAGATTACACACTTCAATGTTATCCTGCTGTGACAGATTTTCACCATAAGCTTTGTAAATACAATAAATCCTCCTATATGCAACAGAGATCCTGCCTGGTGAGTATTTGGGTAATATCTCACAAATGAGACCTTTGCATAAATGCTGATGAATTACTGAATCTGGTTTAATTTCATTTAAGTCTCTGAAAAGTAAAATACATCAAAACATTGAAAACTTTAGGAATAGGGAAAAGCTGTTCAGCCCATCAAACCAGCGAGGTTTTGACTGATTTCAATCATAAATCATATATTATTTTCTTCTCACCACATTTCTCAATTCTCTCATTGTTCAGAAGCCTATTGAAGAATACTTTTTCCATTCGTGAAATTCCCTATATTATCCATTGAGAGAAATTTTCCATTACTATGGGGTTATATGTTAACCTCAAAGGATTCTTCAGAGAGGATTGGAGGTGTTGATTAACGACCCAGTAACTCCAATTCCAATTTACATCAGATAATGCTGGTTTTACACCACAGAAGTGATTTAACTGTCATTGAACTAGTATATGGAGCACTGAATAAGCCAGCATCAGAGGTGCAATTCCAGAAGGTCTCAGCCATGTACTTGGAAACCTCATCTCATGGATGTGATTCTGCTTGAATTTGAGGTTGTGGTGCTCGAATGGAGAGAGGCTCTGATTTGGTCAGTAAGTGTAAACACTACCAAGGGCAAACATCAACATACCTGGCAGAAAGTTGCTACTAGAGTAAATGATGCATCTCAATTTCCCATCCCTCCCCCATCGATCAATCAGATATAGATTCTGAAGCCATCTATGGCATGTTGCTTGTACTGTAAAAGTCCTGTTGCCATTGAAATAGCAGGTAAAAATTCTGGAATTGTTCAAGAGGTAGTTAGATACTGTGATGGAGGGACTGCAGAAGGGGATTCCCAGCGCAAACTCGATGGGCCGAATGGCCTCCTTCTGTGCTGTACTATTCAATGATTCTAACCCTACAGGCAAGTGGAAACCAGTTGGGTGGGCCATTATTATGCATCAAGTTACTTACCCACCGGAAAGCTCCCATCATTTCCAATTTTAATGGATGCTTCTGGACAGGCAGCTAAGCCCAAAGCTGGTGGAGCCTTAAATCACAAATGCTAATCGGGATCCAATGATGTCATTGGGCCCTGACAATGATTTAACTTCAGCTTGAGCAGGGAAGCCATTGTAGCTTTCCTGCCAGGTGAAGACTAGCGTGAATTGCCTACTCCTGTTCCTATATACCTATGTTCACCCATCCCCTAGCAATGCTGTCTCCTGGGAGAGATAGAAAAAGGAGGAAAATATAGCGAGTTCAGGAAGAATTCTGGGAAATTCCTCTCTGATGTCCGAAGGCAACCAAAACAAACTCATTCCAACACAACTAACTCGCAACTTACCATCTATAAATGGAAATATCCTCTTCTCTCAGGGATTTGAAAAGTTTTCTTTTAAAGGACTGCAGTGAATCCATCCTCATAAGGCTTGGCATTTTATTGTAGAGGACTAGCACTCTCAGTGAAAAGAAATACTAAGCTCTTTGCCTATGGATTTTATAGACATGTCTAGTCTCCCATCCCTATCCATTTCAAATAACTAACCCCTCCTCATTTTGAAAGCCTCAGTCATATTGCCTCTAAGCTTTCATTTTTCCAAAGTAAATAGCTCCACATAAATACGAGCTTTAAGACTTGCTATCATCCTCGCTGCCCTCCTCAGTACCTTCTCCAGAGCCTCAGTATCCTTCACCATGTGCGGGGAGCTAAACTGGACACAATACCCCATGGGGAAAAAATTGAGTGGTGCCCATTATGGACCGCTAACGTCGCCAAGGCTCTAAAATTACTCGGCAAAAAAGTTACCGCCCTTCCGCCGGAAATTCAGTAGTAGCGTCCCAAGCAGGAGGTGGGGCGCTACTGGAAGCACTCTACCTCCTGCTTGGGGTGCTACTACTGAAGTTCACGGCGCTACGTCCAACAGGGTCATGCGCGGCGGCACGTAGCGCCGCGTCATTACTGGCCTCCTCCCCTGATTGAAGGGGAGGGGCCTGGCGCTGTGCGCACCGGGGCCCTGCTGGACCACCAAGGAGCAGAGTGCTGGACTGAGCGATCGCAGCCAGCAACCCGCATAAAAAAGGGGAAGGGGGCAGGTGCTGGCAGTCGGCCAAAATAAAAGTTGCCGCCTGACACCTGCCCTTTAAGTAACGCCGCTGCTGCTGCAAAAACACCCCCTGATCCTGTCGGACACATATTGTCCAGCAATAGGTTAGGGGACGCAAGGGAAGTTTGTGGCCGGGGCGCAAGTGGGGCGCTGCACATGGCGATGACATCATCGCCGGCAGCGCTGTGGGGCGCTACCGACTACTGCTGCCGCTAACCTCCCGCTGAATTTCACGGGAGGCATTAGCGGTGCCGCGCCCAGGCACATGGGGATTTGCGCCCCGTTAGCGCCAACGAGACGGGCAAACCAACCCAATTTTCCCCCCAATGTGGCCTAAGTATAGTGCTCTTCATTTTGTATCTATTGTCTTGTCATTACAGCCTAAAATCCTATTACCTTCCCTATAGTTACCTCATAGTGCTTGTGCACCTTTAATGAGTCCATTACCTTTAACCAAGTATATTGTAGATATGCCTGAAATTTTCTAACCCCAAGTGCATGACACTGCACTTGTCCACATTAGATATATGCCACACATGGGCTGATTCAGCAACCTATTGATTTGTTCTAAATTATTAACCCCCTTGCACATTTTTGTATCATCAGCAAATTTAAGAACAGTTCCATTAAAGCTTTCATCTAGATCATTAATAAAATGATGAATAGCAACAGGCCCTGAGGAACTGTGTTCATAACCAGGCCGCAATATCAGATCCACTACCATTAATTACAACCCTCTGTTCATGTGAATTTAACCACTATTTATCCAATATAATAACTGTCCTATAATCATATGAGATCTAAATTTTCTTAATAGTCATCCATGCAGTGCATTATCAAATGCATATCAAAATCCAAAGCATGAAAAGGCAATACAATCCATCAAGCCCACTCCATCCAGAGTCCACATATGATTATTTGATCAGGGACTTTGCTCCCACATCACTTATTGTCTTGACTATTAGGAACACTAATTTGCTTTTCTGCCCTTCCATGAAAACAAAATCAAGCAGTGTTGTTAAGTATCTTATAACCCTTAATCCTTCTAACAGCTATCAAACCGTACTACCAGCTGCTGTTCTTCTTCAGCGAGCAGATGTTCTTGTACCTCCATGTCCTTTCCTAGTGTCTGGTGTCTGCTGATCATTAGTGAACTGCATGCTGAGGCCTCTATTCACAGCAGTGTGGTGCATACGCAACACACTATCATTATTTTGGAAATCTTTTCTGCACCATATATGAGACAATCACCATAGATGTCCAGGCACCCCAAGGACTCTTTGAACTTACCTAGCACCTACTCAATCAGCACCTTGGCCCAGGCATGGGTCTCAATGTACAACACCTCAGTATCAGTACACAGGCTGTGCAGACACATCATGAGCCTTTATGACCTGGAGCAGCACACAATTTTCAATTTAAAACCAGGCCCACTAAATCCAACTCACTCAATGGAAAAAGGAACAACTGACATTAAAATCCATTAACAAGCACTAATTGATTTTATTAAGCAGTGGGCAATAAAATAACAACAACAACAGCAAGAACTTGTATTTATATAGCGCCTTTAACATAGTAAAGCGTCCCAAGGCGCTTCACAGGAGTATTAAAAGACAAAAAATTTGACACCAAGCCACATAAGGAGAAATTAGGGCAGGTGACCAAAAGCTTGGTCAAAGAGGTAGGTTTTAAGGAAAGAGTGGTAGTGAGGCAGAGAGGTTTAGACAGGGAATTCCAGAGCTACAAGATGCACTACAGCAACTCACCAAGGCTTCTTCGGCAGCACCTCCCAAACCCGCGACCTCTTCCACCTAGAAGGACAAGGGCAGCAGGTGCATGGGAACACCACCACCTCCAAGTTCCCCTCCAAGTTACACATCACCCTGACTTGGAAATATATCACCGTAACTTCATCGTCGCTGGGTCAAAATCCTGGAACTCCCTCCCTAAGAGCACTATGGGAATACCTTCACCATATGGACTGCAGCGGTTCAAGAAGGCGGCTCACTACCACCTTCTCAAGGGCAATTAGGGATGGGCAATAAATGCTGGCCTTGCCAGCAATGCCCACATCCCATAAACAAATAAAAATAAGCTTAGGGCCTAGACACAGAAGGCACGGCCACCAATGGTTGAGCGATTATAAGCAGGGATGCTCAAGAGGGCAGAATTAGAGGAGCACAGATATCCCGTGGGGTTGTGGGGCTGAAGGAGATTACAGAGATAAGGAGGGGTGATGCCATGGAGGGATTTGAAAACAAGGATGAGGTGTTGCTTAATCGGGAGCCAATGTAGGTCAGCGAGCACAGGGGTGATGGGTGAATGGGATTTGGTGCGAGTTAGAACACCAGACTTTTTGTGTTAATAAATATATTAGCACAGAATAGTACTAAAACCTTCAACTAATGCTGCCTTTTCCAGGCAGAAATTGTGGAGAGCACCCACAAAATTTCCCAACATGCGCTCTCAACAGGTGTGGGTATGTGCTTGGAAATTGGTCTTTTGGGTTCTTGAGACCACAGGGTAGATTTTATGGGGGAGAAATTTGGTATCGCCCCGTTTGTGGAGCGATTATCGGCCGGGCGCAAAGTTTAGCGCCTGGTGCTAATTATCGCCTCCGACTGCAAACTTGACTTTTATGGCCCCGGAGGTGATTGGAGTACTAAATCAGCGCTGCACACCTGTCTTAAGGTGCAAAGGCCGAGGAGTGAGGCGCTAACTCAGAGCGCGGGCACAGCACAGGTGATGTCAGTTAGCGATGGAACACAGACACACTGGCGCCGGACAGTTCTTAAAGGGAAGGGTTGATCTTGCTCTCCAGCCACACACTGCTCATTGGAGCCTGGAATCTCAGCCTGGAGAGACCTGTGACTACATTTTCCAGCCAAGGACTATGGAGAGGGTGAGAGAACGAGCTCAGCACTGCAGTGAGCGGGCCTAGAAGGCTCTGGTTGGTGCGGTGGAGCGCAGAAAATCTATACTCTAACCTGAGAGTGGCAGGAGGCCTTTGCCGCGTGACTACATAAGTGTGTGGAGGGAGGTGGCTCAGCACATCTCCTCCAGGAGCATGGTGACCAGGACCCATACTCAATGTCGCAAAAAGTTCAACGACCTCACTCGGGTCGTCAGGGTGAGCGGCTTTTTTTCAATACCTCTCCATCCCTCCATCTCAACCTCACTCTATGGCCAGAGCGTCTTAAAACCCCAATGCCCAACACTCATCCAACACCTATGGCCCTCTCATGAAACACACACGCACATTCCACACTTTGCATACAGTAAGGGCTATTCAATTATGGGAGGCACATCAGGCAAGACCATGGCTGTATATTTACTCAGATGCCGTCCTTTTTCTTGCAGGCCATGCTATCTCATAATAGGAGACAGCAGCAACGGACGGGTGGAGGGCGGCCTCAGCTGCAACCCCTCAGTGATCTTGAGGCGTGCGTCCACAGGATTGTGGCAAGCCAGGTGATCGGTCCCGTCGCCCCTGGAGAGGCTGACCCCGTTCGGGACAGCAATGGTAAGGTCATCACCTTTTTCTCCTCTCTCATTCCACTTGTCCCTCACAACACCAGCCTTTGACACTTTCAATCCAACTTACTAAATCGCTGCACTCATTCCTCCCTTACTGCCCCCCTGTCCTCACGCTAAAGCCACTCTTGTACCTCCCTGCTTTCAGATGGTGATTCACCAGCTGAGGAGACAGGCCCTCAAGCTGCCAGTGGGAGCGAAGCTGCAGGCGAGGAGGAAGAGGAAGCCGGAGCATCAGCGCCACCCTCTCCCGAGGAAGCCCATGCCCACACTGGGAACACGTCTTCCCTGGAGGGGAGCAGGGGGGAAGGGTCTGATGAGGGTGAAGCTCCAGGACCCAGCGGGCTGCAGCGACGTGATGTGGCTAGGGAAACTCGGAGGCCTTCTCCCCGGAGGGAGAGTAGGCCAGCGAGTCCTACTGCACTGGACGCAGAGGAGCAGCGGCTCATCACTGAAATGGACACCCAGGCGGTGGACATGCACACTCAGCTCATGGGTGCAGTGGGAAGGGTGCCCGAATGCATTGATGCACTGGCAAGGAGTGTGAGCACTTCGCTGTAGCACAGGCGGATGCCACGCTAAAGCTTAGTGCTGCAATTCAGCCACTGGCTGCCATGACCCCATCTCAGACTGCTCTCATGCAGACTCAGATTGAGGCCACGCAAGCACTGACTGCTGCCATTGTCTCTTTTTCGGACACATTTCCCTGGGGCTCTCACCGTGCTGCAGCAGGCCAGCAATCTGTGCTCCAGCAGATTGCTCCAGATGCTGATGTGCTGCCCCGTGGGAGTGCCAGTCTGTCGGTCGAGCAGGGAGTTGCTGTCCTCTCTCAAGAGGACAGCATTCCTGCTGCCACCACTGTCACTTCCCCATTGCCTGTAGCCCAGACTGCTGCCGCCCATGCAGAGTTGGTGCAGTCTGCAACCTGGCCCTCCAGGCACAGAGCTGGTCAAGGCCGTCCTTCAAGGGCATCTGCAGTCTCAGGTTCTGACAATCATAAGCCTTCCACCAGCCTTGCTGCAGCCACTGGGGCCCCATTATGGAGGAGCAGTAGGGTGGGAAAGGGGGGAAGTGCGCAAGGGAAGGAGATCACCCTCGAAGGGCAAAAAGTAGGAGGTGTGACGAAATGTTTGTCAATTTTTTTATTAAAGGCCAAGGTTCATGTTCAAACTTTTGTTTAGTGTTTTGGACATTATCTCCAGGTTGTGAGAACCAGTTATGTTAATGAATGATTTTTTGTGTTTGTTTCTATTAGTTTGTCATGAAGAAATGACACACACAGAGTTTGTAAAATAAAAACGTTTTTGTATTCAAAATGTACAGGTTTGGCCTTTGGAATCATTGCTGCCTTGGCCGGCTTAGGAGTTGCGGGTTGGTTTCATTCATGTTGTTCTCCATGCCAGAAGCCATTTCCTCATTAGGGGCCTAGAAGCGGCTTGTTATCAGCCGTTGACGGACGGCCCTTGCAGTTTCAACATTGTGGGCCTCCCTCCCGCCTTGGTGCTGCTGCTGATCATCCTCCTCCTCGTCCTCCTCCTCCTCCGGTGGTGCTCCAAGGCCAGGTGGCATTGGCTGGGTCCTGAAGATTGCCAGGTTATGCAGCATGCAGCTCACAACTATGAAGAGGGAGACTCGCGCAGGTGAGTACTGCAGGGCTCCTCCTGAGTGGTCCAGACAGCTGAACCGTTGCTTGCGCACACCGATCGTCTGCTCAATGATGTTCCTGGTGGCGAGATGGCTCTCATTCTACCGCAGCTCAGCAGGGGTGTTGGGGTTACGGAGCGGCGTCATCAGCCAGGTGCTCAGTGGATAACCCTTGTCTCCGAGGAGCCAACCATTTGGCTGATGCGGTGCCTGGAAAAGTTCTGGCACAGCAGTCTGGCACAGGATGAAAGCATCGTGGCTGCTGCCAGGATAGCGGGCATTGACTGCGAGTATCAGCTGTTTGTGGTCACAGACCAACTGAATGTTTAAGGAGTGGAATCCCTTGCGGTTTCGGAAAACCT
Source organism: Squalus acanthias (assembly GCA_030390025.1). Classification (NCBI taxonomy): domain Eukaryota; kingdom Metazoa; phylum Chordata; class Chondrichthyes; order Squaliformes; family Squalidae; genus Squalus; species Squalus acanthias. The sequence continues at coordinate 101,972,454 of CM059426.1, read as the reverse complement.
CTGCATTCTCATGCGGTGCCCGCAGTGCCACATGCGTGCAATCAATGACGCCCTACACCATGGGGAAGCCCGCTATCCTCGCAAAGCCCAATGCGTGTTCATGCTGTTTGGCCTGGGTCGTCGGGAAAGAGATGTACTGGCGTCTCCTTTTATAGAGAGCATTTGTGACCTGACGGATACAGCAATGGACCGCGAACTGGGAGATATTGGCGATGTCCCCAGTAGCTGCTTGAAAGGAGCCGGTGGCATAAAAATTCAAAGCCACTGTGACCTTCACTGCCACCGACAGAGACGTCCTGGTCCTCAGTAGAGGCTGCAGATCTGGCTGCAGCAGGTAGCAGAGCCACTGACCACCTCCTTGCTGAAGCGCAGCCTGCGCAAACACTGCTCCTCAGACAAATTAATGTAGGAGAATTGTTGCCAAAATACCCTGGGAGGGTAAGGTCTCCTGTACAGAGGCCTGTTGGCCCTCCTCCATCTGGCCATGATTGCCACTCTCTCTCTGTGTCTCTGTTGCCTCCGATTCTGCAGGCGCAGGATGGCGCCCCGAATCAGTGCAGCCCCCAATGTCTCTTGGTAATCGAAGTAATGAAGGTCAAATCCAAAAGTACCTGCAAAGTGATGCTCAGTAGCCAAAACTACTTCACACAGCGTTGACTATGCAGAAGTCTTTCCTTCTCTCTCTCAGAATCTCTCTCTCTCTGTCAGAATGAGTGGTGCAATAATGTCTACCACAGAAAAGCCAGGAAGAGGCCGCCTTTAAATAGCGCCCCCCCCCAGCCCCTCACCGACTGGGAAACATTCCAGTCTCCCTGTCGTTGCTTGCGCCAGGTGGAAAGGAGGGGGGCACCACTCAATATCCGGTCTGGGGCGCCACAAGGGCATTGCACGCTCAACTGACGTCACGATCTGCGGGTGCAGGAGATCGGGACGGTAGTGTTTAGTGCCGCCGCAAAATGTCTGGTCAATTTCCCAAGCGGCGCAGACATCGCCGCGCCCGGCCGCTAGTTGCTTTGCACCCCATTAGCGCCCTCTTAAGCTGCTAACGGTGGGCGCAAGCCAAACAAATTTTTCCCCCTATGAGTCCTCACCGAGGTTCCTGTGACTGTGGATCAGAAAATGCCTGCACTTGTCAGATACTACTCCACAAAAGAGGCCTTGGAAAATCTATCTTTTTGTTTTGTGTTGAATCCTTTCAAGAATAATAATATGCTATGGTATTCTGATTAATACTGTACACAGTGCTCCAGGCAGGGAATAACCCCAGTGCCTTATGTAATAACATCACTTTCTTTGATTTCTAGCCTATCCTTTTGCGAGCCAATACCTTGTAAGTCTTTTACACTGCACTTGGCTGATGATTTTAATGAGTTAAATATGTTTCAAGATTGGGTGCAATTTTCACCTGCCAACCACCACATTCATGCTGAAAAATGTAGTAAATTTAGGCACACAAATTGTTTTTAAAAATCCTAATGTCCACCTGCCTCCCACCATCACCCGCCATGAAATGGGATTTCAGCACTCCAGCCCAAAACAGGACAGAGTCTCATTTAAATATTTAAATCAGGGTCTTGTGCCAGAAAGTAGGACCATTTTTAGGTGCCAGTGTTTTTTTTTGCGTCGTAGTACTGGATGTAGACTGGCCTTACCAACAGTCTTTAAAAGAATTGCTGCAGGTTGCTACAAAAGTGGGGTAAATACCTTTGGGCCACTCCTCCTGACTGCGCAAAACATTTCCCACTTGCTGCTGGGTGCTCAGTAGTATACCCCCGGGATTGCCTCCCCCCTTTAAGATTTAACTCCTGGCTCAGTTCCGTGGAGGAGCTGCCAACTTTCTCACCCTCTTTAACAGTCTCCTACCCCCACATCTCATACTTCAGCTCTCCCAGGCCACTTGGCACATACTGCTCAATTGTTAGCCTGACACTCATTTACTCTATCTTCTCACAGCTCACATTTGTACATAATGCCTTTAATACATCACCCTCTTCAAGAAGGCATCCATGGCACTCCTGGGGATGCCCTCATCTTTAACCAAGGAAGATGATGAGGTTGGCAGCTTGTTACCAGTGCCCGGTTACTGACTGAGCACCTACACTGTCATCCTGGCAGCCCTGTGAAACACCACATAGATGCAACCTTCCACCCCCTTCCCTGTCCTTAATCCCAAGAAGGTGATGCTCGCCCATTCTTAGCTTCTACTCTCCCTTGCTGCAGATCAACCACAGCAACGGGTGGCAGAGGAGGTGGAAGGTGATGGTGACCAGGATGAAGAAAACTAAGCCCACCAGGAGACGCAGCTGTGTGATACTGCCATCCCTCAGGACAGTGGCACATGCCAGGCAGCTATGAGACAAAGACTACCTCAGTCCCTTCACCCATCTGTACAGCATGATGATCCATCACCTCCTGCGATTCAGGCCCTCAGGTGTCACATAGGAGGAGCACTAGAATAGGTGATAGAAAAGCACGTGTAGGCACCCAGGGGAAGCATGGTGTTAGGAAATATTAGGCTTTGCATTTTGCAATAAAATTACAAAGCAAACAAACAATTACCTTATTCTTTCCTAACACCTTGTCTGTGCACTGACATGGTGTATTGTTATTCATGGAGATTAGAATCATAAAGGAAAGGGTGCACTCATTTGGTGCTGATTTATTCACTCAGGTGATGATTAGTAGCAGGGCCAAAGAGGGCTGGTGTGTTGTTATGTGGTAGGATGGGTGGCAGATGGAGGGAATTGGGCAAGATGAAGGTCATGCTCTGTGTCAAATTTAGTACGACTTAGACAGAGGAGTAAACACCTGAGAGGATTTGCTTGCACCAGTCTTTGAGGAGTTCTCCGAATGCACATTAGCTGATGATCTAAATCCACCAGACCAAGGGCCTCCTCTGCAGCTATGTTAAAGCGCAGCCTTCTTGAATGGCAAAGATCTGAAGGGCACAGCAAGCTATGACTATTCTGGACACCCAATCTGGAGTATACTGCAGATACCCTCCTGACCTGTTCAGGCAGTAAAAGTGGAACCCAATGGTCCTCTCGATCATCAGTCTGGTAATTACACGTGCCTCATGGTAGTGCTTATTTACTCCTGTTTGGGGCACTCTGCTTGGGGCCATTATGGGAACAAGGGGTATGCTTTGTTTCTCAAAAGCCAACCGTGGATCTGATTCTCTTTCTTGAAGTCTCAGAGAGGGTCGAATGATGAAAGATAAAGGCATAATGGCAACTTTTTGCATATTGGGCATGGACATGGAGGACCTCTGATTGTTGTCACACTTTATCTGGACATTGAGAGAGTGTGATCCCTTCCCGTTGAAGTAGCTGAGCGGGTGATCTGTGGGTGCCCTCAATGCACTGATTTCACCCTCAACCTCACATAACCCAGAAATCCCCATAAATTGTATTGCCCTATCTCTCTGCTGCCCTACTGTGATGCCAAAGCTTATGAAATGAACTGCTCTGCTGTAAAGGATGTCAGTGACCTGACAAATGCATCCCCGTACTGAAAGGACCCTGTGCTGCAGAATCTGAGGATGGTGGTCACCTTGATTGCCACAGAGAGAGCAGTGCAGGCAGTTGAGTGTGGCTTGAGATCTTCCTGCAGCGAGTCACAGAGATGCCCTATTGTCTCTTTGGTTAAGCACACTCTTCTTATGAAGAGCTCATTTTAGAAGCTATAATATGTCCGATGCGGTCTGTGGGTGGAGCGGGCAGCTTGTAGTGAGGGGGGTGTAGTGAAGGGGGTGCACCTGGTGGGCTGCATCCTCCTTGAATGGTGCCTGATTCTCTTTAGCTCCACCCTGTGCTGATCCTCCCTTTCCTCCATGACCCTGTTAGAGGCAGTCAAACACAAGTGCAGATCTTTATGGAAAAGAAAATGTAAAAAATAGCATTTCCAAGCTGCATAAATCACTAAATAAAGTTTTCAGACTCATGAAGCTTACAAATGCCTCACTTTTGTCTTGATCAGGTGATCCTGGCAGCTGTTGCATCTCGTATATCTATCTCAGTACAATAGCAGTGAGAAACCAGGAAAGTCGCAGGTGCTGTGTTATTGGCTCTCACTCTGATATATGCAAATGAGGCCAATAGGGATTCAGCAGATGGATAGTGGACAGCCTCAAAATGTGTAAGGAAACTCAGCGGAAGCATTTAAAGGCACATGAGTGGTGCAAATGACTTCCACCCAAATTTCCTTGCTGAAAAGATTTCCTACGCTGCTTATTTACCACTAAAGTGCTAAAAATGGCAAGGAAATTTGCCTCCTGTATGTGAAGCACTTTAGAGCAGTTTTAAGAGATGTGATAAGGCATTGGGCCAGATTTTGCTGTAGCAGGGCATCTAACGGCATCTGCCATTAGTTAGCCTTGCCCCTGCACCTCCAACTCAAAACCTTTACGACCACAATTTTGCTGAAGTACGAACAGATAAGGTTGCAGTGAGAGAAACCGGGCAACTGGGACCTGAGCGAACAGGGCAACTAATGAGATTTAAAGATTGGAAAATAAACAGCGGAAGGACTGAGAAGGAGGGTGAATTAAAGTGCATGAATTCAATGTTAAATGAGGCACAGAAAGATAAAGGAGAGGAAAAGGAAGATTGGATTACGAGAGAGATTAAAAAAAAGTAAAAGTAAGGAAAAAAATTAAGCATTTTTAAAATATCTTCAAAAAATTCAGAACCTGAAGGAATGAGACTCCACACTTGTAATAGTTAATTTTCAGTGCCAGAGATATTGATTGGCAGTCATTAACACTTATTACGTTGTTAAAAGGGTACACTTGTAATGACAACGTTTAATGGGCAATTAATGGGAAAATATAGCAAGTTCCCCCAAAAAACAGGGAAGCTGCAGGCAAGATGCCATTTTCGTGAAGCTAACAGCGGAGCGGCGCAACTCGGACAGCCACTTTTCGATAATCATATTTAACTGCACATCCGCCCCTTGTCTGAATTTCCTGTACCATTTACCCATAATTAATGGTGAGCACCATTAGCCTAGCTGTTAAAGTAACAGCAAATTCTGGCCCCTTATTTCAGTACAAGTCTTCCTTATTTACTGTTTAAGCCAACCTGCAAACTTTTAAGCTACACACTACTCAGCAGTACAAATCAATGTAAACACTTAACTAGAATTAATGCATTGGAATGGAACATATAAATATGTTTTATCACTTAATTTTTTTAATCTCCATAACATTGAGAAAAAAAATCTGCTGAAATAAATGAGACTACATATTATCATCTTCTAATGCTTGTGCATTTGAGCTGTGTGCATGAACAGACTAGGAAGATTGGAGTTTAATGAAGCATAGTTTGAAAGTCAATGATGATGAGTGTTAAGTAATGTTTGTCATGCATCATTATTGTTTTTAACATTTTGGATTGATGTCTACGGGGATCAAAAGTCAATGTTTTGTCTCAAGAAGTTTGTGATCATATTTTAAAAACTTTATTGTAGATTTTCAATAGAGTAGTTGCCCACCATATCGTTTTTGGTGGTTTGATTATGGTGTGTATTGATGGATAATTGTCTTGTATTGAAATTGTTTTGTGCCTCTGAATGTATTTACCATTTTCTAGGTTTGAAGTTTGTGCCTTTTTTGCTTTTGATACCACTCTAACCCACCCACCCTATTCCCCATCCATGCATTGCTGCCGTAGTTTATCTTATATGAATCTACCGTCTTGCTATTTCTCCAAGTGCCCTCTTATGACCTTTCTGCATATTTTTCTGCCTGTGCAAACCTCCCTGCCTACCCAATTACCCTTTTGTGTGATCCTCATGCTCTGCTGTCAATAGTCATGTTCATCTGTTAGCCCTTTTCTTGTAGCTGCACAGGCAAGTCACCATTTCCGTGTGTTTTGAATGACACTAGTGAATTTTCCATGTACCATTTTAGTTAACCTTACACTTCATATCTATTATACTGTGCTGTGCAACTCATTTTCATTACACACAGGATAAGTAAGTGGTGAATTATGCATAATGTGGATAATGCTGCCATTTTATGAGAAATATTTGAAATTAGTATGTTCTGTGAGGAGATTGGAAGCCGTTAATGTGGATGACAAGACTGAAGCTAGTTCTTTCTAGTTTCTTTTTAGAGCTAGTGAATTATTTTCTTCGAGGTATGTATCTTTTTGTTAAGTGGAATAAGTTAATGTAGTTACATACTTGAAGGTCTATAATGAATTTAATATTTTTCTGTTAAAGCGATCATACTATTCTCTCTCTTTAGTACCATCCGCAACTTGAGTTACTTCCTATTCATCTAAAAAGGCCGCAAAGAAGAAATTGCTTCCATCAAAGAGATAATGCATTTTATAATTTCCTCCTCCTACAAGGAACAGCAGTGTATCTTCTACTCAAGAGCAGGCATTTGCACAAGTGACCTAGCATGAATTATCAACTAAAATAATTGGATGATTATTATTCTTTTTCTGTTAGTATTGGTTAGCTGTTTCTTAATAGAAATGAAGAATAGTAACAGGTCAGACCACAAGACAGTACATCACTGTTAACCTTTCTCTTACTACGGTTCAGACTTCAAGAATTATGAATTGCCGTAACAATTACAGACAAGGTTGTGATCAATAAAATTGGTCTTTATTCACACTATAGTTCAAAATTCAAGTGTACGTCGCAATCAATATGCATGCAATTTACCCGTACATAATTTCCCAGCAATTTACACGCTACCTCTGGGTGTTTTATATTCCAAGTCAACCATACATAAAAGTACCCCTTTTTAACAATATCTAAGCTTTATGTCCAACTTTCATACATACTCCTTTATCTCTGGGTGATTGGTCCAGGGAGAGTCGTAAGTCGAAACATAGACTGGCCAGCTTCCTCTGTTCGACTGTTCTTCAATTTGTTTTTCTTCTGTGTTCTGAATTTACCGCCTATGGGTCACTTTTTATAATGCATTTCTGCCGGCCCCACTTGTATATCACTGTCTGCCTCCCTCTGATAGGTCAGTTTCACTCCAAACCTTCCCTGATTGGAGTTCCTTCCGCATGACACGTTCATGTTCCTGTGAGGTGTGTGGGGGTGGGACTTCCTTGTCAATCATGTTCCTCCTTCCTGTCTATGTGGCCTTTCAAACAAAGGCTGACCACCAGGCAAAGGACCCCCTGCTGACTTCCGCCATTTTGTATCTTCACAAACAAAGAACACATGCTGATTTCCTACATTTTGAATCCGTCTGGAACCATTTCACAATTCATTCTGAACTTCGACCTCCACAAGGTAGAAGCAGTGTTATTACAATTTTCAGAATCTTACAACACTTAAGTATAATTTTCTTTTGAAAGAAACTTGATCCCATGGACCAGATTGTTGATCACGTAGCAACTAGAATTCCTGTTTGCATTATAGAAGATATTTTGGATAAGGCTGAGTTTTTTTGTGATAAAATTTTACTACCTCCTAATGATGTATTTCTATACTATAAGCTTGAGGTAAAAGCTTCTGTGGCTTTACCTTAACCAATGAGTGCATAAAAAAGTTCTGAGTTTGTTGATTTATTCAAGTGCCTTCAGCCAGGTGGTCAGTTCTACTTGGTCTCCTCCCAAGGTTCCCACCATTATAGATGCCAATTTGGTGCCATTATAGATGCCAAAGTTGAGAATTTGGAGAGAGTGGAAGTCTCTGGTAAATACCAGGTGAGTATTAGGTGTAAAAACTGAAATTTAGCTTAACATTTTGAATTTAAGTTAGAACTTTAAAAACTGTAAAATAAACTGTAGTTAAGAGTAACTATGGCCACAATTTTCTCCTCGGTGTCGGGATGGGTGCGGGTCAGCTGGTTTCCGGGTTCCGGTCCCGCCCTCAGCTGCCTCCGCTCCACAGACGTGATTTTCCCTTGATTGTCCTTGGTAAGCTGCAGGCTTACCGGCCAATTAACAGGAAGCGGGTCTGATGACATCATTTGATGATGTGTCATCTGCTGGTTTCCTTAAAGGGACCATGCACAAATTTATTTTGACAGTTGATTTTTCAGTGTTTGACAGCATTGAGGTGCTGAAAACACTGACAATCACTGCACAAAGGTGAACTCTTGCACCCAGGCTCTCCAATGACTCGCTTCATATGCTGGAAGAGATGACAGCTGCAGGTGAGATGACAGAAGCGATCTGTCACTGGTGAGAGAGGTTGTCCCAATGAAGTGGTACTGGACATACAGTTGGATTTAAAAATTTGTAAGCTAAAGAAATCTGTATATGTATTAAAAATGCAGTAACCAACATTTTCTTTGCTCTGAAACTCACCATGTGCAACATTGCATCCTTGACACTACTTCTGCAGTTGTCATCTTTTCACAAACATTAGACCAGACTCACAACACGCCACACTTACCTGCCATGTTGTCGTGAAACCCGACGCAAAAGCTGGAAAATTGAAAAATAGCCTGAAAACTACTGACAAGTACCTGTTAATAGGCAGTTAATTGCCTTTAATGGGGGATATAGGAAATGGCTGAGACTTTCAACTAATATTTTTTAGCTGTCTTCATAATAAAAGACATAAAAAGCATGCCAAAATAATGGGGAAATAAGGGGCTTATGTGTGTGAGGAACTTAAAGTAATTAATATCAGCAGAGAAAAGTACTTGAGAAACTAATGGGACTAAAAGCTGACAAATCCCCTGGACCTGATGGCCTACATCCTCGGGTTCTAAAAGAGGTGGCTGCAGAGATAGTGGATGCATTGGTTGTGATTTCCAAAATTCCCTAGATTTTAGAATGGTCCCAGAGGATTGGAGGGTAGCAAATGTAACCCTGCTATTCAAGAAAGGAGGGAGAGTGAAAACAGGGAACTACAGGCCAGTTAGCCCGACATCAGTCATCGGGAAAATGCTGGAATCCATTATTAAGGAAGTGGTAACGGGCACTTAGAAAATCATAATGGGCAGGATTTTCCAATTGAAGGCTTCCTATGGGTGGATGCCACCGATCGGAAAAAATCCACGCACTTACCTGCTGGCTCCGTATGTCCCAAGACTTCCGATTCTGGACCTCTGCTCTACGAAATGCGCTGAGGCCCAGGTATCCCAGGGGTGCATGCGGTTTGCAAGCATTTACCAGGCGTAAGATTTTTAAAGGTGGGCGGAGGTTGTGCAGAAAGCAGAACTCTCTGCTCGTGGAGGCCCTACTCCCGGGCAGGCAGAGGTTCTGTCAAGAGAATTCTTGACAGATCAGAAATGCCGGGTTTTAGCGCATGCAGTTTGCATGCCTGTAACTGGCACTTGCAAGGCCCCTACGGGTGCGTACACACCTTGTACACACCCGTGGGGGTCGGAATATCTGGCCCAATAAGATTGGGCAGAACCAACATGGCTTTATGAAAGGAAAATCATGTTTGACAAATTTATTAGAGTTTTTTGAGGATGTAACTCACAGTGTAGATAAAGAGGAACCAGTAGATGTAATATATTTGGGTTTACAAAATGCATTCAATAAGGTGCTACACAAAAAGTTGTTATGCAAGATAAGGGCTCATGGGGTTGGGGGTGATATATTAACATTAAAAGAGGATTGGTTAATAGACAGAAAACAGAGAGTAGGAATAAACGGGTAATTTTCAGGTTGGCAGGCTGTAACTAGTGGGGTATCACAAGGCTAATTGCTTGGGCTCAGCTATTTACAATCTATATTAATGACGTAAATGAAGGGACCGAGTGTAATATATCCAAGTTTGCTGACGATACAAAGCTAGGTGGGAATATAAACAGTGAGGATGACACAAAGAGCCTGCAAAGGGATATAGACAGGTTAAGTGAGTGGGATATAAGGTGGCAGATGGAGTATAATTTGGGGAAATGTGAGGTTATTCACTTTGGTTGGAAGACTAGAAAAACAGAACAGATTTAGGTACCCGCGTGCAGGAAACACAGAGAGTTAGCATGCAGGCAAAGCAAGCAATTAGGAAGGCAAATGGCATGTTGGCCTTTATTGCAAAGGGGTTGGAGTACAAAAGTAAGAAAGTCTTGCTACAATTGTACAGGGCTTTGGGGAGACCACACCTGGAGTACTCTGCACAGTTGCACAGGCGGTGCAACAAAGGTTCACTAGATTGATTCCTGGGATGGGAGTGTTGTCCTATGAGGTGAGGTTGAGTAGATTGGGCCTATACTCTCTGGAGGTTAGAAGAATGAGAGGTGATCTCATTGAAACATATAGGATTCTGAGGGGGATTGACAGGGTAGATGCTGAGAGGTTATTTTCCCTGGCTGGAGTGTCTAGAACTAAAGGGAATAGTCTCAGGATAAGGGGTCGGCCATTTAAGACTGAGATGAGGAGGATTTTCTTCACTCAGAGAGTTGTGGGTCTTTGGAATTCTCTACCCCAAAGGGTTGTAGATGCTGAATCTTTGAGTATATACAAGGCTGAGATAGATAGATCTTTGGACTCTAGGGGAATCAAGGGATATGGGGATTGGGTGGGAAAGTGGAGTTGAGATCGAAGATCAGCCATGATCTTATTGAATGGTGGAGCAGGCTCGAGGGGTCATATGGCCTACTCCCGCTCCTAATTTTTATGTTCTTATGGTTCATACGAGGTGACTTTAAAAAGTGGCTGCATGCACTGGAAACCGCAAAAGTCCTGACAACATCCAAGTTGTGGTGCTGAAGACCTGTGCAATAGAATTACCTGCTCCCCAATCCAAGTTGTTCCAGTGCAGTTATGATACTGGAATCTACCCGACAATGTGGTAGATTTCCCAGTTATGTCCTATCCACAAAACACAGGATAAATCGAACCTGATCAATTAGCTCTCTATATCAGCCTTCTTCCAAGCATCAGTAAAGTGATGAAAGAAGTCATTAATAGTGCCATCAAGCACACCTACTCACCGATAACCTGCTCACTGATGCTCAATTTAGGTTCTACCAGAACCACGTGACTCCAGACCTCATCACAGCTTTAATCCAGATATGGATAAAAGAGCTGAATGCCAGAACAGCGGTAGAGTAGCTGCAATCGATATTGAGGCGGCATTCGACTAAGTAGAGCGACAATGCACCCTAAAAACTGAAGTCAATGAGGGTTAAAGTGATAACCCTCCAGTGGCTTGAGTCATATCCGCTGTAAAGGAAGATAGTTGTTGTTTCTGTCATCACATCCCCAGGATATCACTGTAGGTGTTCTTCGGAGAACTGTCTTCAACCCAATCATCTTCAGCTGCTTCATCAATGACTTTCCCTCCAACATAAGGTCGGGAGTGGGGATGTTTGCTGACAATTTGACAGTATTCAGCTCCATTCACAACTTCTCTGATAATGAAGCAGCCCTTGCCAGGCCATTGCTGGACCTGAATAACATCCAGACTTGGGCTAACAAATAATAGGTAACATTTTGCCACATAAGTGCCAGGTAATGACCATCTCAACAAGAGAAAGCCCTGTCATCTTCCCTTGATTGATAATGACACCACCATCGCCAAGTCCCCCACCATTAACATCTTAGGGATTACCTATGACTAGAAGCTGAATCAAACAAGCTATATCAACATCATGGCTACAAAGACTGAACAGATGCTGGGTACTCTGTGATGAGTGGCTTAGCTCCTGATCCCTGAAAGAATCTCCATCCTCTATAAGGCTCAAGTCAGGAGTATGAGGAATACTCATCACTTACCTAGATGGGTGCAGCCACAAAAGCACTTAAGAAGCATGAGACCATCCAAGATGTATCAGTTTGCTTAAGTGGTGCTCCTGCCACTATGCTCAATAACTACCCCCTTCACCATTGTTGCACTATTCCTGTAGTATGCATGATCTACAGGATGCACTGCAGGCACTCACGGACATTACTTTGTCAACACCTCACTTCCCTGTAAACCGTATCAGTGAGAAGCAGCAATGTCGTGGGAAGACCATCACCTCCAAATTCCTCTCCAAGTCATACCCATCCTCACTTGGATATTTATCACCATTCCCACATCATCGCTGGACCAGAATCTTGGAATTCCCTACCTAACACCATTATGGGAGCGCCATTACTACAAGGACAAGTTCAAGGAGAAGCCCCATCACCACCTACTCAAGATATCTAGTAATGGAAAACAAATCTGGCCTTGCCAGTGTCATCCACATGCCAGGAACAAATATTTACTGTGTTTTACTTATCCAATGTAAAAGTTTCAGACATCTGATGAGTTAAACTTGAGGGTAGAATTTCTGCTTTGGGTGCAATCAGTGAAATGGGCACAAATTGCACCCAAAATTGCACCTGTTTAGAAACGTGTTTTTTTTCCCGAGTTTCCACTCAAACACATTTGCATTTTGCTGAACGCAACATCTGCCATGATCCAGCGGGATCAGGCAGCGTTTGTTTTTTTTTAATTGCTTTAGAAAATATTCCTTGATATATTTAATAGTGGTAACTTGGTAAAGTTTGATTAATATAGCTGAAAATGGGTTTATCACAAAAAATAAGCATTTTAAATCACAGTGTTAATCTTGTGAGTTGCCCAATTTTAAATTACTGAAAATGACTTAAAAAAAATATACAGAACCAAATGGATACGGTAGCATTGTGGTTATGTCACTGGCTAGTAATCCATGAAAGCTGGACTAATGATCCAGTGACATGAATTCAAATCCCACCATGGCAGCTGGGGAATTTAAATTCAGTAAGTAAATAGTATCAGTAATGGTGACCATGAAATTACCAGATTGTTGTAAAAACCTATCTGGTTCACTAATGTCCTTTAGGAAATCTGCCGTCCTTACCTGGTCGGGTCTATAGGTGACCTGGCCTATAGGTGACTCCAGACCCAGAGCAATGTGGTTGACGATTAACTGCCCTGTGAAATGGCCTAGCAAGCCACTCAGTTGTATAAAACGGTTTACCACCACCTTCTCTAGGGCAATTAGGAATGGGCAATAAATGCTGGCCTTGCCCACATCCAATGAATAAATAAAAAATATCTTCCTAGTTATATAGGGGTACAGTAGTCAGTTCCTTAGCAAATTAAAAAAAAAAATCCAAAAACATTCCTAATAATGTGCCCAAAAGAATCAGCTTAACTTTTGGAGCCTCCTTGAAGGCCTGCAAACAATTAGCAGAAACTCCCAATGGTGATTAATTGACCGGGGGGGGGGGCCTATTTTGTGGGCGGGGCCTGCTTCTAGCACGAGTTTTAAAAACTAGCGCAAAAGTTCTCGGAAACTCGAGCTGCGCTGAATGCAATTTGCACTTAAAATTCCACCATTTTCTGCGTCGCTTACACCGATATCGGGGAATTGTACCAAAAAAAACAGTGCAATCGAGCGGAAACTCCAGGCCAAATGTTTATTCTTGTTATGTTTTTTGGTTTTTTTATTCAGAAAATTTTCTTTTCATTCAATACCAAAGAGCATTCCCATAAGTGAACTTTCATTCCCTGTGAACTGAAGTGTACGTTTATAAACCTGGTAATGTTGTGAGTCCAGGGGAAAAACAAAAAGCCTTGATGCTGGATTTAGCTTACGATACTTCACAAACCCTCTCATGATCTTCTAGACTTCAGGCAGTTGTAGAATAAACACTCTATTAGTTTGTGGTTTAGTTTATAAATTAAGAAACAAGTTTATTAAAAATAAGATAAGCAGTAGCATAGATAATACAGCTATTTGCACTATTTTACAGCACTTTTAACTCACATCACCGGATAAATTCGGCTAGAAATTCGTTATACCCAAGAAATGGGCAGTGTTTAGACTGAAAATGGTTAAGCAGCGCCATCTGAAAATCATCAAGGACGCACGCAAGATTTGTGCTCGCTCCTCATTAAAATGATTGCAGTCATGATTATAGTCTAAAAATCCAAGCTCATTGGCATTACACTGAAAAGCTTGCCGGCACGCTTGAGTTTTTCCACAACCGGTGGGCGCCGCGGACACTGGAGTGCATCGTCACCCCGGGCTACCAAATTTTAATTTAATTTGTTAAGTTTCATTTGAAGTTTTATTGATTTACATTTATTTGTTTTGAGTGCCCATACAAAAGAGTACACTGAAAAGCTGGACCAATATCGGGTACAATCTAATTGCAAATAATGATTGCCACAGGCTTTTTTCACTACTTACAGGGGAGGTTCATTGATGCTGCAGCACCTCATTTTCAGCACTGTTGGGTGTGTAGCTGCCCAAACAAGCATAAGAAGAAGGAAAAGGAGGAGGAACACTTATTTACAAATCCTGATGGTAGATCGTCGCCCCAGGGAGAGAGCCCGGAGGTTCTCGGATGAAGCTTTGGAGGCATGGCCCAGAATTTTCATGCTGCCGTGCATGCAGGATTGGAGGCAGGTCGCGAGTAAAAGTCGGAATGTGTCGGGAACCCGCCGTCATCCCGCCTCCTCGCGCCTTTAACTCAGGCGTGTTTGCCAGTGTGAGACAGACCCGAATGGCAGAGGTGGGAGACCTAATTTAAATCATTACTACCTTGTTGTCAGACCCGTAACCGTGTTTTTAAATTTGAATTTCACTGCATGACCACGGGAATCACGCAGCTCGGGAGCCACGCCTGTCAATTGAGGTCATTATGCAGAGCATGGAAAGCACAATAAATACACTCACATGACACCTGATTACATTCCTAAGAGAAAGGCTCTTGCTGAGTGCATTTTAAGCACAGATTTAGGTGTCTACAGAAGCAAGTCTTTTCTGCAAATTCGGAAGCCACTCTCACCTCATTGCTACTACCTATCACACCATTGTGAGATTGCTTCTCTGATCTCTACTTGACCTGCCATCTATTACATCAGCATGGGTGCCACTTATACTGTCTCACCTTGGTCTTCAGAATCGGACCACAATGAGCTCCAACAACAGCAGCAGCAGCAGGCTCACCAGCAGCAGCAACACCAACACCACCAACTTTCTCCTCAATGACCTGATGGTCCACAGGACAGAAGGCATCAGCATAGGGCTGCACCACATCAGGACTAAAGGCTAACAAGTCCCCTGGACCTGATGGCCTACATCCTAGGGTCTTAAAAGAAGTGGCTGCAGAGATAGTGGATACGTTGGTAGTAATTACCAAAATTCCCTGGATTCTGGAGAGGTCCCAGCAGATTAGAAAACTACAAATGTAACACCCCTATTCAAGAAAGGAGGGAGGCAGAAAGCAGGAAACTATAGGCCAGTTAGCCTAACATCTGTCATTGGGAAAATGCTGGAATCCATTATTAAGAATTTAATAGCAGGACATTTAGAAAATCATAATACAATCAAGCAGAGTCAGCATGGTTTTATGAAAGCGAAATCGTGTTTGACAAATTTACTAGAGTTCTTTGAGGATGTAATGAGCAGGGTGGATAAAGGGGAACCAGTAGATGTGGTGTATTTGGATTTCCAGAAGGCATTTGATAAGGTGCCACATTAAAGGTTACTGCACAAGATAAGAGCTCATGGGGCTGGGGGATAATATATTAGCATGGATAGGGGATTGGCTAACTAACAGAAAACAGAGAGTCGGGATAAATGGGTCATTTTCAGGTTGGCAAACGGTAACTAGTGGGGTGCCAAAAGGATCAGTGCTGGGGCCTCAACTATTTATAATCTATATTAGTGACTTAGATGAAGGGTCCGTGTGTACTGTAGCCAAATTTGCTGATGATACAAAGATAGGTGGGAAAGCAAGTTGTGAGGAAGGCACAAACAGTCTGCAAAGGGATATGGATAGGTTAAGTGAGTGGCAAAAAATCTGGCAGATGGAATAATGTGGGAAAATGTGAGATTATCCACTTTGGTAGGAAGAATATAAAAGCAAATTATTATTTAAATGGAGATGACAAAATGCTGCAGTACAGAGGGATCTGGGGATCCTCAAACATGAAACATAAAAAGTTAGCATGCAGGTACAGCAAGTAATTAGGAAGGCAAATGGAATGTTGGCCTTTATTGCAAGGGGGATGGAATATAAAAGTAGGGAAGTCTTGCTACAACAGTACAGGGCGCTGGTGAGACCACACCTGGAGTACCGCGTACAGTTTTGGTCTCCTTATTTAAGGAAGGATATACTTGCATTGGAGGCAGTTCAGAGAAGGTTCATTAGGTTGATTCCTGAGATGAAGGGGTTGTCTTATGAGGAAAGGTTGAGCAGGTTGGGCCTATACTCATTGGCGTTTAGAAGAATGTTTGGTGATCTTATTGAAACATATAAGATTCTGAAGGGGCTTGACAAGGTAGATGCAGGGAGGATGTTTCCCCTCATGGGGGAATCTAGAACTAGGGGGCATAGTTTCAGGATAAGGGGTCGCCCATTTAAAATGGAGATGAGGAGGAATTTCTTCTCTCAGAGGGTCGTGAATCTTTGGAATTCTCTACCCCAGAGTGCTGTGGCGGCGGAGTCATTGAATATATTCAAGGCGGAGATAGACATATATTTGAGCTACAGGGGAGTCAAGGGTTATGGGGAATGGGCAGGAAAGTGGCGTTGAGGCCAAGATTAGGTCAGCCATGATCTTATTGAATGGCGTAGCAGGCTCGAGGGAATGAATGGCCTATTCCAGCTCCTATTTCTTATGCTCTTATGTTCTTATGGTCTTAGGTGATACCACCATCAGGTTATACAGGCAGAGGATGAGCTTCCTCAACATGACTGAGCAGCAGTGCCAAAGGAGGCTCAGGCTATCCTGGCAGGTCGTCGCAGACATTTGCAGCTTACTGAAACCAGACCTGCAGCCCAGAGGACCTGGTGGACACGCCTTACCAGTGGCTATAAAGTCACCAGTGCCCCTAACTTCTTTGCCTCTGGCTCCTTCCAGGGATCTGCAGGAGACATTTGCAGAATCTCTCAGTCGGCAGCCCACAGATGCATCACACAGGTCACTGATACCCTGTTTGACAAGTCAGCCAATTACATCAACTTTGCCACTGATGAAGCCATTGTGACTGAGCGGGCGCTCGGCTATGTGGCTATGGCTAGCTTCCCAAGGGTGCAGGGCATCACCGACTGCATACATGTGGCCATCAGGGCACCCCATCATCACCCAGGAGTGTTTGCCAACCACAAGGGCTTCCACTCCCTCAATGTGCAGCTCGACCATAGGATGATCATCATGCATGTGTGCGCCAAATTCCCTGGCAGCTATTATGACTCTTTTGTCCTGTGCCAGTCCACCCTCTCTCAGCTCTTCGCACTGCCAAGTAGACTTTCCGGCTGGCTGCTTGGAGGCAAGGGCTATCCACTGAAGATGTGGCTCATGACACCCTTAAGGATGCCAAGTACCGAGGCAGAGGAGAGATATAATGAAAGCCACATGTCCACTAGATGTGTCATAGAGCAGACAATAGGCATGCTGAAAATGTGCTTCAGATGCCTTGATAGATCTGGAGGAGCCCTTCAGTGCACCAGCCAGGGTCTCCAGAATCGTCATCACCTGCTGCGCACTGCACAACATGACGCAGCAGCGAGGATTAGCGCTGCATGAGGAGAAAGGCTCTGAGCGCACAGCCTCTTCAGAGGAGGAGGAGGAGGAGCATCAGCTAGAAGACAAGGAGGAGGAGCAGGAGGAACCTGAGGTCCAGATGCCAGCAACACCCGAGCACATTGCTGCCCAGGAGGCCAGGGATGGCCTCATCATGGCCAGATTTATTAACTTCCTGCAATACACCCATATGGCTGCCACATGCTGTGTCAGGTTCCCCCCGCCAACAACACCATAAAGCATTCCTACAATGACCAAGCCATTCCTTTCATACTGACCCCATTGCTGGAGGTAACGGTATGTCTCACCATTTACTCCAACTCACCAAGCCACTTCTAAAGTAGCAGACAAAAATGAGCATGACCGGAAAGTGGTGAAAATAAATAGTTTTATCTGTGACATAACAGTAATGGAACCTTAATAAAAACATTTCTTTAAAAACCCATGTGCTTACCCTTGTGCATCTACTTCTATGTCAGTTTTCTTTTATGCGTGCTTCTACGAGGTGCTACCCCTGTGGCTTCAGCAGAGGTAGAGGCAGCCTGCTCACTTCCCTGCTGCGACTGCGTAGACACTTTTGGTGAACGTCCTCTGGGCTTTGGAGCCTGTGATGGCCCTGCCAAAATCTGCAGCTCCTGCGACTGTGCAGGGGCAGACGCGGCCATCATGATCCCAAGAGGCACCTGGGGCTCTGGCTGAGGGGGAGGCAACAGGGCAGAAGTGTGAGTGCTTTGAGAGAAGCCTCCACTTCCATGTCCCCTCTCACCATCATCCCTCTCGTGGGCCATCCGTTCTTCCCTGCTAGCAAGGAGCTGGAGGGCACCTTGCTGCACATCAGTGGGGCCATGAGAACCCAAGTCTACGTTTACATCCCTCCTAGAAAAGAGGTCTATGTGCCTCTGGCACCTGTTCTCCATAGATAGCATGTGCTCATGTGAGTGGCGCATTAGCTGCTCCATGCAGGTTGCCATCCTTTCCATGGAAGTGCATGCCATCCCCATCGCCTGCAACATGGTGGTGCTCATGTTGGAGATGGACTCCTCCATTCTGTGAACATTTTCAGACATTGCGGCTGCAAAACCTGTCAAAGCCTCCTGCACTTCTTGCTGCACCTCCAGGATCACTCTCTTTTTTGAAGGCCCCCGAGGCTGAGCGTCTGCATGCAGCTGAGCAGAGCTGGGAGTATCCTGCGCCCTCCAGCAAGGACGCTCCACTGCTGTCCCTGTCTCCACCATCTCCTCTTGCTCACTTGTGACTTGTGAGACACCAGGTGACAACACTACTCTATCTCGCGTAGGACCCACTGAAGTGTGCATATCTGCGCTGTTGCTGGGTGTGCTTATATCTGATGACGGTGCACCCTCAGAGGCTGGAGGCTCCTCTAAGGAGTCGTCTTCCACCTCCGGCTGGACAGTGGGTGGGGCCGGGCTCTTGATGGACCTGTGGGACAGTTACGAGATAATTTAGAAATGTGATATTTAAGAATGGGTAACGATACTATTATGCACATGATGACCATTCACTGGCTGCTGACATCAGTCCCCTTATGAGTGACTGCTGCATGCCATGTGGCTGTATGAGATGTAATTCTGTCACCAGGTTGCTGAGATGTTCCCCTCTCTCCGTCTCCCACCGCCAGCTGTGCCGCAGCTCCAAGGCGGCCTCCTCTGCTGATGTCAACGTGGTGAACGATGTAGTGCCACCTCCAGTTCTCTCCCTGTCCCTGCTATTGTGGGTTCCCTTCTCCTGCAAGGAGGGAAAAAAGAGATTTTGAGTGAGAATGATGGAATGAGTGTAAGGAATGTGTGGGTTACATCTTTAGAGGGTGACTATGAGGGAGTGTGGTGTCAATGCCAAAATGCCAATGCCAAATGGTCTCCTTGTGTGGTGTTAGTTGGTGCATTAGGATGAGGGTGAGTGTGAGGGGTGGTTAGTCAGATGGGGATGTGATAATGTTGATAGAGAGGGATGGGTGGACGTGCAAGGTATGTTGGTGTGAGTAATGTGTAAGAGTAGGCTTGTGAAGGCAGAGTGATGGGGAGGTGATGAGAGGCACAGCAGGATGAAGTTGAGTGTGGCTTTGCACTCACCTTTCCTGATTTCATGAGATCATTGAAGCGCTTTCGGCACTGCATCCAGGTCCGCCTCACCACATCACTGCTGTTCACTTCCTCTGCTATATCTAACCAGACTCTTTTTGTCTCCTGGAGAGGTCTCTTCTGCCCATCCGAAGGGAAGAGGACCTCCCTGCATGCTCTGACTCCCTCCACAAGAATATGTAGAGAGTCATTGGAAAACCTGGGTGCAGCCCTTTGCTTCTGTGAAGCCAGGTGTGCAAGGCGGAGCAGTAAGCAGATGTTGAAAATTACTGCCTGCACACTCCTAGTTGAACCATCAAATGCATTGTGGCCAAGACTCCTTTAAGTATCCCAGCTGGAAGTGAGTATCGATGATGTCATCAGACCTGCAGCATTTAATAGGGCCGGGAAACGCACAGGCCTGTCTTAATAGGCGCCATTAAGGAAAGTCAATCTGAGGAGCGGGATGAAAAGAAGAATGGGGTCCTGACCCACCATGCCGACCACCCGCACCCAACCAGCCCAGATAATGAAAATTCCGGCCATTGGTTTCTGCGGTGGAGAGAAGGCGGGCGGTCCTGTACCCGGCAACTGCCCTGCGCCACAAGTCTGCCGGACTATGTGGAGCGAGGTGGTACACTATATCACAGGCAGCACTGTGGTCCCCAAGTCCCACACACAGTGCAGGAAGAAGTTTAACAACCTCACATGGGTGGTCAGGGTGAGTGAATGCTTCAACATATGCTACATACCACCATCTGAACCACAATCTTCACACACTACCCAAAGCACCACACACCCAGCACTGACCCACCAACAATCTCTCCCTATCAACACTCACATCCACATCTTGAAGGGATAATTACTAGTCCTAGCCCTTTTAGGGCTACCCCAGATCAGGCGTATTCCTCAGACGTTCACGTTCAACTAAAGTTTGAGGTAGCCGAATCCTAAAGACGCTTAATTGGGTCTAAAGGTCTGGACTATCTCTCCCTAAAGGAAAGGAACAACCTGAAAATGTTACCGTCCTCCAGATAGCACTTTTAATAAGTTTAGCTAGACTGTAACGTTCCGGATATTATGAGGGTCCGAAAAACTCCCACAGAATTCTGCAACTCCTTACCAAAGAGTGTACAGAAATTGAGTTCGCGAGTTTGATACAGAAGTCTTATGTGAGACAATTCTAAAAATATATAGATTTATTGAAGAACCGACATATAATTTACAGTTGGTGAGTCAATTGCAACATTAACAGTTCCAAAAAGAAAAAGCTTACAATTCTATTATCAGAGAACCTTACTTTCAAACCTTAACTTCACTACAGTTTTACAGTTCTTAAAGTTTTATTCAGGATATCCACCAAAATCAAATACCTTTGACCCCCGAGGTACAAAGAGTTGGAGACTTACAGAGCTGCCTCTGAAGCCGAGAATCGCTTTGCCCCTTTAAAGCGAGTCTACTATCCCATTTGAGAGTTCAATATTTATACCCTTTTCCAGTGGTATTTCCTTTCAGGTTTTCTGCTGATGTAAGCTAATTATCTCTAGTCATTTTTCTGCTGTTCCCTGAAATTCTTACAGTCACCTCAGCTGGTAGCATTACAGAATTATGTCTCTTCTCTAGGTGTTCTAAGTTTACCATAAAAAACGGTGTAATGGCAGGTGTGTTTTACTTGATGTCATTTTTACGAAGGCAGATGTTTGTGCTTCTTTACGAAGTGTAAATTAGAACACCTTGTCCAGGTGAACCATTGTTTGATTCCGAAAGGTTCAGATGACCGGAGCCTTTAACCTTCTGTTTCAATAAGGTTATTGATTCAGTGTCAACAACTATCTTATCTCTATAGCCAGAATGCTTTCACAGCTTTTTCTTAGTTAGGTTTCTAGATTTCCAAACCCAGGTTGTCATGTTTTAATAAGGCCAGAATTCTTTCATAGAATGGTGTATTTTTCTGAATAGGTTACATGGCTTATTCCTTCACAATCTCACACCTTGCACACAATGACAGCAACTCAACTATGGCAGGCACATCACCCAAACACATTGCACCACACTCACTCACACACTTTCTTTCTCTTGCAGGCCAAGGTGGCTCACCACTGGTGTGAGCAGAAGCAGACAGGCAGGGGCCAAGCCCAGATTGAAGAGCTGAGCCAGCTGGAGACGAGTGTGCTGGAGATCATTGGGCACCAGGGTGTCGGCACCCAATGATCTCCAGGAGGAAGAAGAAGACACCGCATCACTGCATCTGCCACTGCAGACACCAGCTCAGATACCTGCACTATTCGTTGTTTAGAGGCTAGTGTGGTAGCAGGATCTGCACAGGGAGAAGCACCGGGGACGAGTGGGCTGCAGCAAGGCCAGGGGAAAATGATAGCTCGGGTGCCAGCTCCCGGAGGGCGAGTTCATGTGCGATTTCTGCTGCACAGGACTCAGAGATGAGGACCCCGATGGGGAGGCCTTCAGAAGAAGGGTGATGGGCATGCACACGGAGATAATAGGTGCAATGGCAATGCTGCCATAGAACCTCTCAGCAATGTCAAGTAGCAAGGAGGAGTCCACCTCCAACATTGCACGGGGCTCTGCACAGAGCTTGCAGCCCATAATTTCCAGTCTGTAAATTATCGCACACTCCCAGAGAGACGGTGGTGACCCAGCCGTGATGGCGCGCATGTTGAGCGATGTCGCAGCTTCCATTGCAGCCCAAGTGGAAGCGACTCAACATCTTAGTGCTGCAACCAAAGCTCTGACTGCTCTCGTGCAGTCTCAGCATGATGCCACGCAAGCTCTGACTGCTGCCATCGTTGCTGTGTCTACCACCGTCGACCGGGGCTTTCATGGTGTCGAAGCAGGCCAACAATCTGTGCTCCAACAGATTGCTGGGGATGCTGAGGCACTGCCCCGGGGAGTGGCAGTATGTCTGTGCAGCAGGAACCTTTCTCAGGATGACAGCATTCCTGTTCCCACCACTGCCACTCCGCCATTGCCCTTGCAGCTGCCTGTCAGACAGTCAGCCCAGACTGCTGCCGCCCAGGCCGAGGTGGTGCAAGCTACAACCGGGCCTTCTAGGTCCACAGCTGATGGAGGTCGAGCTGCAAGGCCATCTGAAGTGTCCCGCATGGAAACTCAGCAGCCTTCCACCAGCCGTGCTGTAGCCACTGGGGGCGCACTGCATAGGAGCACTAGAGTGGGAAAAGGCACACAAATGACAGGCACTAAGGGATTGCACAAGGGTAATTAGTTATTAGTATTCATGTAATATGTGTGATATGTTAATAGATAAATTTATTAATTGTGTTTGGAATCTTTTGTGGTGTCTCTCATTTCAGCTTTGCACCCAGGAGGACGCTGTGATATGGTGTGAGACAGGGATGGTATGATGGGGATGTGGTGAGCTACAGGGATCTTGCGTTACATTCATGCGAATCAGAGTCTGATGAGCCAGTCACGGACAGCCCATCTGGAAGGCCGACTGTCTCGCAGCCGCCACCCTCCCTCCTGTTCCTCCTCCTCGTTCTCTTTCTCCTCATCCTCCTCATCCTTTTCCTCCTCATCCTCCTCTCCCACAAAATGGGACACCCACTCAGCCGAGTACTGGAGGGCTCTTCCCGAGTGGTCAAGGCAGCGGAACCATTGCTACAGTAGCTCGATGGTCTGCTCGATGATGTTCCTGGTGGCAGAATGGCTGTCATTAAATGAGTGTTGGGCACGAGTGTTGGGGTTGTGGTGGGGAGTCATGAGCCAGGTGGACAGCAGATAGCCCTTACTCTGAGCAGCCAGCCGTGAGCTTGACGTGGTGGCTGAAAGAGTGCTGACACACCGGTCTGGTGCAGGATGAAGGCATCGTGGCTGCTGCCAGGATAGCGGGCATTGACATTGAAGATTCGCTGTGTGTGGTCACACACAAACTGCACATTAAGTGAGTGATAGCCTTTGCGGTTATGGAAGATCTCAGAATTATTATGTGATGCCCGCAAAGCCACGTGGCTGCAGTTGATGGCGCCCTGCACGATGGGGAAGCCCGCTATCCTGCCACTGATGGCAGATGGCAGATGTTAGCTATGTCTCCTGCTACAGACTGGAAGGATCCGCTGGCGAAGAAATTGAGGGCCACGGTGACCTTGACTGCCACTGGGAGAGCTGTGGTTGCCCTGGTCTGAGGCTGGAGGTCTGGTTGCAGAAAGTGGCAGAGCTCTGTGACCACCTCCTTGGTGAAGCGAAGCCTCCTAATACAAAGTTCCTCGCTTAATTAAAGGTAGGAGAAGTGATGTCGGAAGACCCTAGGAGGGTAAGGCCTCCTGTTGAGAGCCCTGATGGCCCTCCTCCTACCTTTGCGCACATGTTCCCGTCTTTCTCGCTGCCTCCGCTCCCTCCGGCGTAGATCCTGGAGGGCGAGGTCAACTGCCAGTACAGCCCCCATTATTTTTAGCAAGTGTTGTAGGTTGAAGTATCTCAAAAATAATTAGGGAGTTTTGTACTTGACAGAACACTCCCTGATACCTTGAAATGACTAAAGAAAACTCTTGCAGTTGCAGGAAGTAGCACACAGCCACTCAAACTTCAAAACCCTGTCAGGTGCGAGTGATTGGTGATGATCCCTTTAAATAGAGTCGCTGGAACCGGCTTTCTGCTGCTGCACTCCATCTTAACCTGTTGTGCTTTCTCCAGCCGGTTAATTTAATAGCCAAAATGAATTTGGGAGTTTGGGTGTCAAGTGAGTGCAGCACACTGACGTCATGGTCTCCGTGATTGCAAAGACCCCGGCGATCGAGTTTAGCGGCAGCGCTACCGGCAAGACGGAAATTGCATGCATCACTGGAACTAGCATCAGCTGGCGGTAGAGCATCGACCAGCATTTTAGCACCATCTTGTGGTGCTAACATGTGGCGCTAAACACACAAATTTCTCACCCCAGTTACTTTGCTAATAATGCTGGTACTAAATCTGGATCTTCACTTGTGTCATGATTTATTGATAAGGTTTCATTGGATCCATGGAGAACTAGCTCCTATCCCAGAGATATCCTCTGGTACCCTTTTGTAGCTTGGCCAGAAACAAAGGAAATTCAGAATATGTTTTCCAAAATCAAATGAAGTTACCGATCATGCAGAAACTTAAAGACACAGAAAATGTCTGCAGCTCCAACACCTAACCCGTGGCATGTCAGCAGTGTCTATTTAATAGGTGGTGGAGAAACATCTATTTGTGATCTAATTGAAAAACCTATTTGATTTAAATGAACGTTTGCTGGAACAAAATAGGTGGTTTTCCCAAATAGTTCACAATTGTCCAATGAAATGTGTTTGGATGAGAAGAATGTCCTGTCTATTCAACTGAACATGAAAGGCATGGATCACCTTTTGTGTGTCTGCAATTTTAAGCTGAATACTCACGGTGGTAGTAAACAAAATCTAAAGTGACTGCCAGTTTCATACATGTAGATATTAAAATATATAGAGTTACTTATGATTCGAATGAAAACTAAAACTCTCTAGTCATCAATTCTATTCATGTCCTCACTGACATTCACATATGGATGGCTGGATAATGATCATGAGGGAGAATCCTGGCTGATTTCACCCCTCCCCGCCCCCCCAACTAGCTCGAGCTAAATATAGCACCTTGTTGCTGACCCACCTGAGGTCAACTAACACAGTACAGAGTGGGGTTCAAACCTTGCACCTTCCCGGCCTTTATGGCTGAATTATTTATTGTCTAAGCAGCTGAGCCATTGGGGTAACTAAGAGTATGTTCTTATAACAGTGCCTCTTTTTCTTAAATTGTTATTATGTGGTGCAAAATGTGTAAAAAAAAAACATTGAAATGTCAATGTGGGATGGAAAAGAAAGTTTCTCGACTTTTCTTCTCCTCCAGACTAACATTTAACTAATAAATATTCAAACATCCTCCAATATCCTTGTTAAAAGTTCAAGTTAACCTACGTTTACTGAATATATTAAAAGGCTACCTGTGTCAATACGACTATGTTAGTTACACTGTTTATGCAGTGGTGACCTGTGCTATCTAACATAATCCCAGCGCATACATCTGAGCCACCAATATTACAATGAATTACCAAAAAGGTCAAGACTGTTTTACTTGAGTGAGATGAATCTTTAACGGTACATTTTTACCATCTGAGGAGGTCAGTTGCATGGTAACTTCCATTGGACTAATTTGGAATCATAGAATCTTACAGCACAGAAGGAGGCCGTTTGGCCCATCCTGCTTGTGCCGGCTCTTTGAAAGAGCTGTCCAATTTAGTCCCACAACCCAGCTTTTTCCTGATAACTCTGCAAATTAATCCTCTTCGAGAACATGTCCAACTGCCTTTTAAACGTTCCTATGGATCCTGATTCCACCAGCCTTTCTAGTAGTGTTTTCCAAATTTTAACAACCCACTGTGTGAAGAAATTTCTCCTGATTTCCCCTCTAGTTCTTTTGCCAATTATTTTAAATCTATGACCTCTGGATACCGACCCACTTGCCAGAGGGAATAGTTGTCTCCACTTGCTCTATCAAAACCCCTCACAATTTTGAATACTTCCATTAGGTCTCCCCTTAACCTTCTTTGCTCTAAGGAGATCAATCCCAGATTCTCCAATTTTTCCACATAACTGGACTTCCTCATCCTTGGTATCATCCTGGGAAACCTTCTCTGTACCCTCTCCAGGGCCTTGACATCCTACCTAATGTGTGGTGCCCAGAATTATAAACAATGGCCCAGAATTTGCGGTCTGGATGATGGCGAACTGATAGCGTGCGCCATCATTCCACCTTTGAAACTGACCGCAACTTCAGCATTTAGTGCATGTGCAGCCTAATGCGGAAGTTGCGGCCTGTCATTCACTGCTCCTCCACAGGCTGTGCTGTGCACCCCACCCACACCCCCCACACCCTCACCACCCCGCCCCCCCCTACCCACCCCCCCAACCCCGCACCCCCAACAGAGCATGCAATCAGTAAAATCTCTCAAATTAGGGAAAATGACGAAAAATTCGGCTCTTCCGGCGACCGCGAAATTCGTCTCCAGCGACCCTGGAGGTGATTGGAGCGCTAAATCAAGCGCTACACACTTCTCTTAGGGTGCTAACATCGGGGAATGGGGCGCTACCTCAGAACGCTACTCAAGCTCAGGCGCTGTCAATTACCTTGTACTCAGACAGACTGGCGCCTTCCAGTTCTTAAAGGGGAGGGTCAATCATGCTGCACAGCCTCACCCTGATCATTGCTGCGTTTGACCTGGGCCTGCAAGGTGGTGCAAATCTTCAACAACGATTATCATGGCTGCTCAGAGGCCCAGGGAGAGAGCTCGCCGGTTCAGCGACCAGGCATTGGAGGCTCTGTTTGTGGCTGTGAAATGCTGACGGGCAGTGCTGTGCCCAGACACTGGCAGGAGGCCATTGCCCCGGGAGTTCACAAGAATGTGGAGGGAGGTGGCCCATTACATCTCATCCAGGAGCCTGGTCCAAAGGACTCACACCCAGAGCCGCAAGAAGTTCAATAACATCACTCGGGTGGTCAGGGTGAGTAGATGCTTGAAATACCTCTACATCCCACCATCTAAACCTCACTCTGTGCATAGATGGTATAAACTGACAAATCACCAACACTCACTCAATAACTATGCCCATCTACTAAAAGTCACATCCAAATCTCACACCTTGCGGACATTAATGGCTATTCAACTATGGTAGGCACATCTGCCAAACACACAGCTGCGCACTCACTCACACGCTGTCCTTTTTCTTGCAGGCCAAGTTTTCTCATAACAGGAGGGAGCAACAACGCACGGGAGGAGATCAGGCGGAGCTGCACCCCCTCACACAGCTGGAGGAGCGAGTGCGCAGCATCATCGCGGCCCAGGTCGTGGGCGCTGTGGCAGTCGGAGAGGTCGACCCCCTTGGGGACAGCAACGGTAGGTTCATCATCTCTCTCTCCTTTTTCATACCACTTCCCCCTCACAACACGAGCCCTTCCCACTTTCTATCTAAGTATACTGTCTCCATTCCTTGCTCCATTCCTGCCCCACTCCCCTCACGTTAAAGCCACTCTTGTGCCTTCCTGCTTTCAGATAGTGAGCCACCAGTTGAACAGCCTGTCCCTCAGCCTCCCAGTGGAAGCGACACGGGAGAAGATCAGCAACACCAAGCCGAAGCCTCACTACCTGCGTCTGCCGAGGGCAACACATCGGATACTGGGGCCACGCGGTCACTGGAGGGGAACAGGGGATTTGGCTCTGATGTGGGTGAAGCTCCGGGACCCAGCGGGCTGCAGCAATGCCATGGGGAAAGGGAAGCTCGGGGGCCATCTCACCGGAGGGTGAGTTCTGCTGCACAGGACTCGGATGAGGAACTTGATATCGCGGCGATGAATACTCAGGCGATGAGCATGCATAATGAGCTCATGGTGCAATGGCAAGGGTGCCCGAGAGCATGGATGCACTGGCTAGGAGCGTGGAGGAGTCCACCGCCAGCACAGCTGTCATCTGTGCGCAAACCCTCAATCCCATCCTTGCCTCGTTGCAGAGGATGGTTGACTTGCAGGGAGACCGTGGGATCCCAGACCCCATGCCACGAGTAATGGGTGAGGTGACAGCATCTATTGCAGCACAGGCCGAGGCAACGCAATGGCTTAGTGCTGGAATCGAGTCATTGGTTGGTGCCATCCAATCTCAAACTGCTCTGATGCAGTCTCAGATTGATGCCACGCAAGTGCTGTCTGCTGCCATCGTAGCTGGGGTGACCACTGTCCACCGGGGATCTGACGGTGCCGCAGCAGACCAGCAATCTGTACTCGAGCAGATTGCTCCGGATGCTGAGGTACTGCCCCGGGGGAGTGGCAGTGTGTCGGTTGAGCAGGAAGGTGCTGTCCTCTCTCAGGATGACAGCATTCCTGCTCCCACCACTGCCACTCCGCCATTGCACTTGCCACAGCCTGCAACCCAGCCATCCCAGACTGCTGCCGCCCATGCAGAGTTGGTGCAATCTGCAGCCGGGCCCTCCAGACCCAGAGCTGGTCGAGGGCGTCCTGCAAGGCCATCTGCAGTCTCTGGCTCCGAGATTCAGCAGCCTTCCGCCGGCCTTGCTGCAGCCACTGGGACCATACTACGGAGGAGCAGTAGGGTTGGGAGGGGGAAGTGTGAAGGGGAGGGAGACCATTGAAGAAGGCCAACCAACTAAAATGTTTTGACCAAATGGGGGTAGTTTTTGTACCAAAGATGGATGTGTTTGTAAATATATTGTTCACTTTGTTAAGAGTTATTTTGTTGTGCTAAGAACCAGTTGTCTTTTTTAATAAATTGTTGTGTTTGTTTGTTATTGGTTATGCTTAATAAGACACAGTTGTTCAGAAGAATAAAAATATTTATTTAAACGTTGCAATTTTCCTCATGTTTCTCATTGGAACTTTGGCCGGTCACAGGGGCTGCGAGCTGGCTGTAATGATGTGGTTGTTGAGCCCAAATGCCATCTTCTCTCTCATTCATTGGAAGCGCTGTGTTGTGAGTCATTCACAAACGGTCCTTGCCTCCTTCCCATGTTGTTGTTGCTCCTCCTCCTCTTCATCCTCCTCCACCGCCTGCTCCTCCTCCTGTCCCTCTTCCTCCTCCTGAGGTGGTCCACCAATCCCTGGTGGCAATGGCTGGGTCCTCGAATTACGAGGTTGTGAAGCATGCAGCACACAACAATGAAAACCGATACTCAATCAGGGGAGACTGCAGGGCTCCTCCAGAGCGGTCAAGACACCAGAACCGTTGCTTCAGCACGTTGATCGTCTGTTCGATGAGGTTCCTAGTGGGGCTATGGCTCTCATTGTATGTGAGCTCAGCAGGAGTGTTGGGGTTACGGAGCAGTGTCATCAGTCAGGTGCAGAGTGGATAACCCTTGTCCCTGAGGAACCAGCCATGAGGTTGACACAGTGGTTGGAAGAGGTCTGGGACACCAGTCTGGCGCAGGATGAATGTATCATGGCTACTGCCAGGATAGCGGGCATTGACGGCGAGGATGCGCTGTCTGTGGTCGCACACCAACTGCACATTCAGAGAGTGGAAGCCTTTGCGGTTGCGGAAAACCTCTGCATTTTCATGAGGTGCCCTCAATGCCATGTGCGAGCAGTCAATGGCGCCCTGAACCATGGGGAAGCCCGCTATCCTAGCGAAGCCACATGCGTGTTCACGCTGTTTGTCCCAGGGTCATGGGGAATGACATGTACTTCCTTCTCCTTTTGTACAGTGCATTTGTGACCTCCTTGATGCAGCAATGAACATCGAACTGGGAAATGTTCGCAATATCCCCCGTTGAAGCCTAGAAGGAGCCACTGTCACCTTCACTGCCACTGACAGAGACTGTCCTGGTCCTGAGCTAAGGCTGGAGCTCTGGCTGCAGGAGGTGGCAGAGCTCTGTGACCACCTCCTTGCTGAAGCGGAGCCTTCTAAAACACTGCTCCTCGGACAGATTGATATATGAGAATTGCTCCCAGAATACCCTGGCAGGGTAAGGTCTCCTGTGCAGAGACCTGTTGGCCCTCCTCCCTCTGGCCACGTTTCCATTTTCTCTCTCCGCCTCCGCTGCCTCTGACGGTGAAGCTGGAGGACGAGGCCGCGTGCTCGTACAGCCCCCATTAAATCTTCTAAATGTGTTAGTGCTAAAGCAATGGGAACCTGATAAGTCTTGCTGACAACCAAAACTCCTTCAAGTAGGAAACCATTAAATGTCTCCAGACGCCTCTCTCCCTCTCTCAACCTGCGTATGCAGAATTGATTGCTGACAGGAACAAACAGGAAGTGCATGCTTTAAATAGTGCTCCCCCAGCTCCCAGCCGACTGCAAACCATCCCCCTCACCTGTCGTTCCTAGCGCCAGGCACTGAGGCAGGGGTGAGAATCAATTTCCGGTCCGGGGCGCTACCGGGGCGATGCGTGCTCGGATGACGTCACGATCTCAGGGATCGTGGCAGTAGTGTTTAGCACCACTGCAAACTGTCAGTTCAATTTCGCGGGCAGCGCTAAAATCGTCACGCACAGGCAGTAAGTTGTTAGCGTCCCCTGGAGGCGCTAACGAATGGTGCTAATCAACCAAATTATTCCCCCTTAGAATTTTAAGAGTTTACTCACTTCCTTGTTCGCTGTCTGTGAGAATTCTGTGTAGTGATTGGCTACTTAGACAGCTTATTGACGTCACAGCAGCTTGCTCTAGGGGATTCCTACTATACTCCTTTGATTTGAATTACACGTCACAAAACCCAAACTTCTCAACACAGAGATGGCGAGGTCTTTGTACGAAACTTACTTCGGGGCCAGCGGCGAATGCCTTTGCTTCACTGCTGACCGCAAATTCCAGGCCAATACTCCAGCTGAGGCCTAACCAGTGATTTGTAAAGGTTTAGCATGACTTCCTTGTTTTTGTATTTAATGCCCCTAATTACAAAGCCAAGTATCCCATATGCTTTCTTAACCACCTTATCACCTTGCCATGCCACCTTCAAAGATTTGTGAATATGCACCCCCAGATCCCTCTGTTCTTACACCCCCCTCAAAATAGTACCATTTAGATCATACTGTCTCTCCATTTTGTTTCTCCCAAAGTGCATCACTTCACACTTACCCGCATTAGATTGCATCGGTCTTATATAGACCCATTTTACTAGTCTATCTGCCACTATCCTGTTCACTATTCACCATGTTGCCAAGTTTTGCATCGTCCGCAAACTTCAACATTGTACTCCCTATACCCAAGTCCGACCAAGTGGATGCTCAGTCGTTGAGTATATTCAAGGCAAAGATCAATAGATTTTTGATATTAAGGGAATCAAGGGATATGGGGATAGTGGGGGAAGGTGGAGTTGATGTAGAAGATCAGCTATGATCTTATTGAATGGCGGAGCAGGCTCACGGAGTCGTATGGCCTACTCCTGCTCCTAATTCTTATGCTCTTATGTTCTTATTAATGTATAACCAAAAAATGCAATGTGTTAGAAATTAGGGGTGTCCAAAATGTATATGGTTTTACAGATAAAAATTGTGACGTGAATAATGCTGTGTTTACATGATGGTTTTAGAACTAGAGACAAAAAGTCTCTTCAGACTAGTATTAGAATAATTGGATAGATGCTTAGAATCTGCTTGTGTGTTGGTTCCCTACGGATGTTATAACATTTTGCAGTGTGACAGTCACACGTGACCTTGTTTCCAGGCTAGCTATCTGCTGTTTGTGTGCTAGGAAGGTTGTTTTATGTATCTTTAATTTGACCAACCAAGACCCAACGTTATGTTTCTTCCATTATTACTAATAACCATGATAGAATGCTGAGGTAGGAATTGGTGTTAGCTTAATAAAACTGCTTGTAAGGATAATTAAAAGTAAATTAGGATAAAAGACATAGAATGAAAGGAATTTGAGGAGGTTAAGTTATCCATCTTAGATTGGGGCCGTTTGCTAGATGAAAGTGAGTTAATGACTGGCTGAAGTGCGACAGCTCTGGCTTGGGCCTCCTGATTAAAAGGGGACGAGGTCAGGCCTTGTACTTGCTGTGCCAGGGAGGATAGAGACAAAGAGAGATAGGACAAATACCAAAGGAAGAACCTTCAGAAAGATTAAACAATAAGACAAATTGGATGAGATCAGGGGATCCCTTTTGGGGAGGGTTTTCATCCAAGAATCGAGACAAAGAACTTGACGCCCCATTGGGTAATGAGGTTTGAGGGGAATCTCTATAGGTTAAATGGTCTTGTCAATAATTTGGCCTCAGGACCACCCCTAAAAAGAGAATAAAAGTAACACCCTGAGTGCTTGCCCACACAGACGGTGGAGGGGAGAGTCAAGCTGGGCTGGTCGGACGCTCTTTTGAGAGTGATCCCATGCTCACCAACTCGAAGGTTCCAGAGAGAGAGAGAGAGAGAGAGAGGCCGGAAGCCAGAGAACAGTTCACGCATGCCAGCCGTCTGTCCGATCGGGACCGGTACCAGCCGCTTGTCATGGTCATATGCTTTTGCTGTATAACTAGCATGTTATATTCCGTCTTAAACTCTGATTAAACACAAAATACCCACCATATTGGTTTACAGTTGATCCTGATTATTTGAAAGACTAGAGATAAGCTACTGATTGGCTTAATCTCTACAAATGGTCCTAATACTGATCCATGAGAGACCCCACTGGATACTTCCCTCCAGTCAGAAAAACATCCGTTCACCACTACTCTCTGCCTCCCATCCCTTAGCCAATTACGTACCCAAGTTATAAACGTCCCTTTAAAATCGTGTGCTCCTTCTTTAAATTATGCAGATGCCATGATTTAATAGGTCTGCAATGGCATATTCATAAGTATGTGTTGCTGTAATATGGAGTAACCACGTGCATTAAAATATCTCTATCTTATTTAAAGACAAAACCACAGCTACCCCTCTGCCGTGGTAGCATAGTGGTTACATTACTGGCACTAGTTAATCTTAGTAGGCCCGGACAAATGATCCATGTAGACGTGTGTTCAAATCCCACCACAGCAGCTGTGGGATTTAAATTCAGTTAATTAAATAAATCTGGAATAAGCTACCAGATTGTTGTAAAAACCCATCTGGTGCATTAATGTTCTTTAGGGAAGAAATCTGCTGTCCTCACCCGGTCTGGCCTATATGTGACTCCAGACCCATGGCAATGTGGTTGACTCTTAACTGCCCTCTGTGGTTCAAGAAGACAGCTCACCACCACCTTCTCAAGGGCAATTAGGGATTGGCAATTAATGCTGGCCTTGCCAGCAACGCCCACATCCCTTGAACAAATTAAAAAAAATACAGCTTGCTCTTTTACAGCATCATTTTTGGACTCAGTGCTATTTTCACTTAGTTGCCAAATGTAATATATCTCCTACTGTTTCCAACTTCAAAATGGTTCAACAATTACAGTGTACCCGGTATATTGCACTATTTTCCAGCTTTAAAATGATCACTAAAAGTTATTTTGCAAATGTAAGAAGAAAATGTTTTACGTTAAAATACACAGCATTTTCTTTCTGTTAAGAATTGAATAGTCAGTAAGAGATCATAAATAGTTCTCATCTTTATCAATGAAGTGACATGTTTAGTTTGCTAATAACTCTTTGTTTCCCTTAAAACAAAAGACAAATAATGATAACATTGTTGCAAATAGAGTGAGCAAGACAATTGTAGAGAATGAGGTGACCTCTTCATCAGACTGAGTAGGAGGGTCGAATTTCCCATCAGCAACATTCACACACAAATCCTTAATGTGCACTTTTGTTCCACAGACATTAAACCATTTAAAATAAATGGGTTAATGTGTAAAAATAACACACACACAGGAATGTCGTATGAGGGTATTAAATGTTCATATGTGAAATTTGTTGATCAGATGTTCTACCCTAATAACTCTATTGAGAAAGATGGATTGTGGCATTGCATATCCATTGTTATGCTGGAAGATTGCAAATTGATTCCAATTGCATACATTCAGTTCCATTATTCAATAACAGCATCTAATCTTTAGTTCATGACTAACAAAATACCACAAGAGTTCTGATTGCTTAATATAAACTACCTTGGTTATATGTCTGACACAAGCTGTTGTAGGTGTATTTCAATATTCCATATCAGTCCAAAAGTTGACACAGAATTCCAGTGATGAACCATCAGACACTCCTTCCTCTGCATATCTTAACCTGTGCCTTGCAATTGTGACCTGCAAGGAGTGGCAAGGAGGTGTTTCTATCTCTCATGATAGTAACAGTTCATTGAAGTCCACTCAAATACTAGCACCTAAGGGACCTTCAGATTTGGGATTGTATCCCCCTTGACAAAGCAAGAGAATAGCAGCTGGAAGCAGATTCTGCTTACACAGCAGCTTCACTGAGACAAGACTGATCTCAGTTTTCAAAGGCTTCAGAGAAATCTCCCCAGCCACCCACCTCTAAATCACTCAGGGAGCATCTTGTAGAGATAGTAGCTTAGGAGCTCTAAGAAATAAGATAGCTGGCACAAGATCTATCACAGTGTAATAAATAGTTTCATTTAGAGCGTGGGAGATTATTGAAACTTTTTGTTGAATTTTATTCTGTAAAGTAAAAATTATTGGGCCACGTAGACTTCAGAGTTCATTTCTATGGAGTTTTTCAATTTAGTGGACTAGGATGGTGATATGCAAGAGTGAGACCTGTGTATTATGGAGCCACGGTATAGAGCCTTTGGTAATGTAGGTTGTTGCGAGATAGTTGGGGATGGGGGAGGGACAGTCAGGGGAGAATTTTATTCAGTTTCTCAACCTCCATTTGCTGAAAACACACAGCTATAGGTTTCTGCCTTCTTTCTCTGGTTGTGGATGATTCTCTTGCTCCTCTCCTTCCTGTACATCAGCTTCCTAATATGGGTCTTGGAGGGCCCTCTCCATCTTCTTCATTATCAGCCCATCAGCTGTAGGAAGTAGCAACCCTTTCGGCATTGCAATTTTATGTAAGATGCAACATGATACATTGGCCCTGAATTTCCGATTGGAGTCTTCCTGCGTGCAGATGCCTCTGATCAGAAAAAAATCTACAAACTTACCTGCTGGTCCCATAGAACCTGAGGCTTCCGATCCTGGGCCTCTCCTCTTCGAAATGCGTAGAGGCCCAGGTATCCCAGGGGCGCCTGCGGTTTCGCCCCTGGGATCACGTGGGCCAGACGAACCAATGAAAGAAGGGAATCTCCCTTCATATTTTTGACAGTTCCGTACAGACAGAACTGTCAGAAGTATGAATGGGGATCACATTTATAAACACACTAAAACATTAAAAAAAAAATTTAATTACATAATTAAAATTAATTGAAATGCCAAAAAATAAATAAATGTTTTTACAGGGCTAAAAATAAACATACATTTTTGAAGAGTATTTTAAATTTATAAATGAGTTATCAAATTTCATTTTTCTATTTTTTTAAACTCTTAGGGGGAGAAATTCAGTATCGCCCCATCTGGGGCGCAATTATCGGCCGGGCGCAAAGATTAGCGCCTGGCGCTAATTATCCCCACCGACTGCAAACTTGACTTTTATCGCCCCTGGAGGTGATTGGAGCGCTAAATCAGGCGCTTCACACCTGTCTTAAGGCGCAAAGGCCGAGGAGCGAGGCGCTACCTCAGAGCGCTGGCGAAGCTCATGTAATGTCAGTCAGCAATGGAACACACACACAATGGCGCGGGCCAGTTCTTAAAGGGGATGGTTAATCTTGCTTTCCATCCACATCCTGCTCATTGCAGCCTTGAATCTCGGCCTGGAGAGACCTGCACATCAAATCTGCTGGAACGAACAATGGAGTGTACCAGGCAAAGAGCTCAGAGTGCAGCCCCCACAGCCTCTTCTAAATCGATACAAGGAAGGGCAAATCAAAATGAACCTGCAAAGTGCTGCTCAGTACCCTAAACTCCTTCACACAACGTTGAATCTCTCCAGAAGTCTCTCTCTCTCTCTCTCAGAATGCGTAGTTCAAAAATGGCACCAACAATAAAAGGCAGGAAGCGGTCACCTTTAAATAGCGCTCCCCCTTTCCCTTCATGACTGCAGAACGCTCCCCTCAACCTGTCGTTGCTAGCGTCAGGCAGTAAGGCAGGGGGCGCCACTCAATATCCGCTCCGGGGCGATACCGGGGCGTTGCGCACTCGACTGACGTCGCGATCTGCCGGCGCAGGAGATCGTGGCGGTAGTGTTTAGCCCCGCCGCAAAATGTCTAGTTAATTTCACGAGCGGCGCAAACTTCGCCACGCCTGGGCACTAGATGCTTTGCGCCCCATTAGCGCCCTCTTAAGGCGCTAACGGGAGGCGCAACCAACTGAATTTTTCCCCCTTAAACTGATAAAAGCAGCCAATACACCTGCTTTTACCAGTCATAATAATTTGACAGTAATTCAGTGGGCAGAAGTTATGCAAAACCGCAGAGGCATTGGTGTCTGCAGATTGCCGGTTTTATGTAGATGAGGCCAGAGGTCCAATTTGGAATTAGCTTCTGGCTGATGTTTTCTGGCGTGCATTCCAGGCACGTTGACCATTCCCACCGGAAACCAGTGCAAAACCAATATCTCGCCAGAGTTTTAAAGGAGCACTTACACAGTGTCAGACTTGACCTTTAACTACTGCCAATCTTGTCTGTCAGCAAGTGACCATGCATTATATGGTTAGGTTAAGTCACAATTATTTTATGTGTGAAAACCTTCAAAGATTTGAGTCTGCCAAGACCTTAAATTGCAGGTACAGCAAGCAATTAGGAAAGCAACCAGTATGTTGGCATTTATTACAAGAAGATTTGAGTATAAGAGTAAAAACATCTTACTGCAATTATATAGGGCCCTGGTGAGACCACACCTGGAGTATTGTGTACAGTTTTGGTCTCCTTACCTAAGGAAGGATATACTTGCCATAGAGGGAGTG
Source organism: Squalus acanthias (assembly GCA_030390025.1). NCBI lineage: Eukaryota > Metazoa > Chordata > Chondrichthyes > Squaliformes > Squalidae > Squalus > Squalus acanthias. The sequence continues at coordinate 101,935,535 of CM059426.1, read as the reverse complement.
CAACGAAGGCTCACCAGCCTGGTTTCTGGGATGCGGGGATTCATAGAATCATAGAAAGTTACAGCACGGAAGGAGGCCATTTCGGCCCATCATGTCCGTGCTGGCCAACAAAGAGCTATCCAGCCTAATCCCACTTCCCAGCTCTTGGTCCGTAGCCCTGCAGGTTACAGCATCCCAAGTGCATATCCAAGTACTTTTTAAATGTGGTTAGAGTTTCTGCCTCTACCACCCTTTCAGGCAGTGAGTTCCAGACCCCCATAACCCTCTGGGTGAAGACATTTCCCCTCAAATCCCCTCTAAACCTTCCCCCAATTACTTTAAATCTGTGCAACCTGGTTTTTGACCCCTCTGCTGAGGGAAATACGTCCTTTCTATCTACTTTATCTCTGCCTCTCATAATTTTATACACCTCAATAAGGTCTCCCCTCAGCCTCCTCTGTTCCAAGGAAAGCAGACCCAGCCTATCCAGTCTTTCCTCATAGCTAAGATTCTCTACTCCCGGCAACATCCTTGTAAATTTCCTCTGTACCCTCTCCAATGCAATCACATCTTTCCTGTAATGTGGTGACCAGAACTGCACACAGTACTCCAGCTGAGGCCTAACTAGTGTTTTATACAGTTGAAGCATAACCCCCCTGCTCTTGTATTCTATACCATGGCTAATAAAGGCAAGCATTCCGTATGCCTTCTTAACCACCTTATCTACATGGCCTGCTACCTTCAAGGATCTGTGGACATGCACTCCAAGGATTGTCCTATGAGGACAGATTGAGTAGACTAGGCCTATATTCTCTAGAGTTTAGAAGAATGAGAGGTGATCTCATTGAAACATACCAAATTCTTACAGGGCTTGACAGGGTAGATGCAGGGAAGATGTTTCCCCTGGCTGGGGAGTCTAGAACCAGGGGTCACAGCCTCAGAATAAGGGGTCGGCCATTTAAGACTGAGATGAGGAGAAATTTCTTCACTCAGAGGGTGGTGAATCTTTGGAATTCTCTACCCCAGGGGGCTGTGGAGGCTCAGTCGTTGAGTACATTCAAGACAGAGATTGATAGATTTTTGAATATTAAGGGAATCAAGGGATATGGGGATAGTGCAGGGAAGTGGAGATGAGGTAGAAGATCAGCCATGATCTTATTGAATGGTGGAGCAGGCTCGAGGGGCCGAATGGCCTACTCCTGCTCCTATTTCTTATGTTCTTATGTTCTTATGTTGTCAGTTTCAGCTTGAATGTGTGCCCTGCTGGAGTATGGATATTGATGATATGCCATGAAAGACCTATATGCTTGTATGAGGGCTTGAAATGGGTCATCAGTAAATGTGAAAAAGGTTGACAGACTATAATTTATGATATGCTTACATGAGCCATCTGCCTGTATGCTGGCTTTCAAAGTTGCAGTGGGAGAGGGGAATCTTCAGCCTGTTCTATCTATGTAAAGGGAGTGAGCTTCGACCCAGGCCTGGAATCCCACTGCTTTCATGGGTGTATTGGGTGCCAAGGATGCACTTGGCCCATGAGAAACTGCAGATGCAGAAACTCTCAACATTGGAGTCTCTGCCTTTGGACCTACCTCATCCAGCTGTTCACATCATAAGGAGAAGAAGGAGGCTCCACATCTCACTAGGCCCTGTGGAATCCGTCACATAGGGCTGGGACCAATGTTCCCGTTAAGCTGTGCAGCCACTGTCTGGCGCTTCCGTGCAGGCTGCTCAATGGAAAAAACACGCGCGGGGAAATTTGAATGGGGCGCGCAGCCCCTTAAAGGGACCAGACACCCAAAAAATAATTAAAGGAAATATTGGCTGGGACCCAGCATAAACTGGTCCTGGCCTAATTTGCAGCCCTTCTGCTGCTTGGCAGGAGTGTGCTAGAAGCGCCATGGATTTTTGACTTCAGTAAATCCAAATTTAAAAAATGGTTTCAGGGGTGTCATGGTGATGAATCAATTTTCTATGATGACCAATATATGCTGCTGGCTGAATTACAAGTACATCTGCCCTGAACGGCTTTTCTGTGTTGTTTCAACCCATGTTGAGCTCCCCAAAATATAGTTCATTGTTAGTGCTCATGAGGTTTCTATTATTAGATGTCACGAAACAATTTACATCAGAATCTATAGCCCCAATTTTAACCCCCTGGTTCCAAATAAAAAAAGGGCATGCGGGTGGTTAAAATAGGACGGAGTAGTTACTTCCTCGCTCACCGTCCTTCTGGGTCCCACAAGGAAACCTTGGATCTCTTCTGCTCCTGGATTTAGCTTCCCCTCCACCCCTTAACCACTTAGCTTAGTGTTGGCGACTGTTCCCTCAGGTCCTCTGCAGAGGTCTCCTGCTGCCCGCCAATCACCTATTGTTTTCCATCGGATTCCGACCTTGATCTTGGAAATGAGACCCAGGACTTAAAATCTCTCTGGACCTCACCTAGTGCCGTGAGCGAACTTGCCGCTTGCCCCTGCTCCTACGTACCCCCAATTAAAATGGGGCTTATGTTGCGAAGAACTTGCTGAGACCATGTAAGAAGTGGCTTCCTGAAAAAGGGTACATTAACTCTTAACGACTGATTCCAGTTTGACTGTATAGCTACCATGCTGTTGGATATCTTGCTATTGATTTTACTTCGCTATATTTTATCTGTAAATAAATCTGACCAAATAGTTTAATCTGTATGCAGTGGTCTAGTTATGTATTATTTTCCCACCTTATGAGGTGACAGGAGAAAATGATGACCTCTCATGTACTCTCCAGTAAATGATTTATTATAATTCAGCATAAATTGTTAGACCTGAGCTGTGCTAATCCAGAGACTGCAGAGAATAAAGGCACAGATCTCCATTCATAAGGAGCTCAGTCTGTTTATAGAAACTGCAGTAGAACCATGTACACAAGAATGATTTTGGACAAAAGCCTAAACAGTAACAGGCACATCTCTTTTCCTTGTTAGGCTAGAAATTCATTTTGAGGCTTTATAATTTGACTATTGGGTAATATGCAGGACAAAAGAGTGTAATCCCACCTTTAAACACTGGGGATGCACTACTGCAGTTGAGCAATCTTGTTTATAAGTAAATGAGCATCTTTTAAGCTGGAATTTAGGAAATATTTCCACGGTCCAAAATCGACACAGGCCTGCATTAAAGTGTGAAATGCAATGTTGTGCTTGGAGTCTTTTCTATTAGAGTAGAGTAGCATCCCATTATTCCATTAAGTTTGATTATGCTGGAAGTTTTAAAAAGTATTTTGCAAGCATGCAATTACTTTATTTTCGTTTTTTGAAAACAATGATTTTGTATATCAGAATATGTGTGTTTACTAAAAACATCAGGCATTTAATATTTGAGCAGACATTTACAGTAATTCTCTTTGATATATATACTAACTGACATTTTCCCAGTAGGTTTCAAATATGTTATTGATCTCCTGGTGGGTAGTCTATGAAATGAAGTTTCCAAGTGAGTTCAGAGTTCTTATGTTAAATTCTGGTCAGCTAATGTGAGTGACATTAGACGCTTTTAAAATAAATTGTTCCATGAAAAAACGTACAGCTGTAATTTGACTAATAATCCATTATCATATGGTTATAACTCATTAAAGTTTACATCCTATCAAGAGATTTTACAGAAAATAATGCAGATTGCTGTATTTGAATTGGAAAGCATACGGTGGCTGTGCTAGTCAATACCATTATTAGCAAGACTTTTCAGAATTCACAGCTCTATAAATTCAAGAGTGTGATGTAAAAGGCTGTCTGTTTAGTAATTTACAGTTTTAATAACAAATAATATTAAAACATATATAACCAACTTCAACAAGACAGTCGATTGCTTCTGTGGGCCTGGTCACAGGATTAACTACAAAATAAATACAAATCAAATAATAGCAATTGTTTGGCTTTGAGAAAGAAAAGATCTTGGAGACCTGCCACCAAAAGCCTCTACTAATCTGAAATGTCATGTGAAAAGATACCCTATTCATTTCAAATCATTCTTTGTGTAAACATGAATTAGATATGAATGTAGTTTTTGAAGGATGAAATGTACTGCCAGTAAATACCTTGGATAACATGCCTTTATTCAGAAATGCATTGTTTAGGCAAGAGGTAGATGTTAATGTTTACATTTTGCTTTTTTAAGGATAAAATCTGCAAACATCAATAGTGCAAATATCAATAGAAAATGTGAGGTATCTTTGCACATCTTCTACAAATACACAAGCCTTTAAATATTACTTGCATTTAAAGAAAAATCTGTTTGCATGGTACATATTAGATTAACACACAGGTTGAAATGCATTCGGAACTGTAATACAGTGAGGGATTCAGATAACTTTATAAACCATGGACGGAGATCACAAAATTAGCAAAATGATATACATGTTCCTAAAGGATATATTTATGTTCATATTTTAGCTACACAAAGAGCAAATCTTTCCCCTATGAGAGCAAAATGTCAGTTATTTAACAACATAACCCGAACCCCAGTCATTTCCTGATTTTTAATGAGTGGAGATAAGCCTGTTAATACAATACCCAGATTAAATAAAAATATTTCAAACATATGCAAGGCTCCCATGACTGAATCATGTTCTTCAAGCTGTCATGCTATTACACCACATGATTCACACTGTAGTGCTATTGTAACGTGATTTATACTGCAATCTGTTTGGTTATATTTCACAGCATGTTATATAGATATAAAATATTCTCTATATATTGTAACATTTTGAGGACTCATTCATATCCATAAGAGAAGCTTATGGTTCCTGCTTTACATGGAATTTCTTATTAAAAAAAAATAACATCAATAGTCCGGGTGAAATGTTCTGAAAGGTTCAGTTTTAATGCTGCTATCATTTTCTACCAGAAAGACAACAATCTGAGAAGAAATTTTCAGTGAATTCAATTTAAATATAGGAGAGAGATACTGACTCATTAACAAAGTGTAAGAGTCATATTTGGTTCTATTTGATAAGCTCCTGACATACCTCATGATGCATTGGGCTAGAAATTTGGCCGTGCAGCACCTGTTTTTTGTGCGCTAAACAGCCTACTATGCTCCCAAAATGGGGGAGGGGGGGGCGGAGGGGCAGGAAGAAGTGCACATTTCCAGCCGAAAGTGCACCGCACGCCATGCTGGTGAAGGTAAACATGCTGGCGGCTGGAATGCACACATTGATTCAGTGTCAACAACTTATCTTATCTCAATAGCCTGAATGCTGCTAACAATACAGCTTTTCATAGCCAGGTTTCTAGATTTCCAGACCTAGTTTGTCATGTTTCAATATGGCCAGAATTCTTTCATAGAATGGTATATTTTTCTGAATAGGTTTTATGACTTATTCCTTCACAGCATGTCTTGCAGGATCATTTTTCAATTTTGGAACACTGTAATGTGTATGTCACCCTGTGCACACATTTCTAAGCCATTGCCTTTTTATCAAGAACTTTCTTTATCTTAATCAGGTAGACAAATATACAGGTGAGAAAATGTTTACTTCCACAGAATATAAAATGTTGCACTACTTACTCATGCCTGAGAAATGTTGTATTTTTTTCTAATTACGCAAATCACAATAAATAACATACTGTAAATCATGCCAGACAACAGTAATTTCTCTGGTGATTTATAGAGCTGCATGGGCAGTAAGCCTACATTTTCTGTATATTCACCTCAATAGTTGTTTCTCATAAATCATATTCTGTTCCTTAAGAACTGGGACAACCGTCCAAGCCATTGACCAGTTTGGATAAATTATGCCACGTCCAGTATTTGTGAAAAGTGTTTAACCCAGGAAAATCCAATTAAGGTTCTGCAAAATAGTACTACATTACATTGAACATTATAGATTTATGAAGTGTCTGGTGTAATATCATGTCGGAAGTCCAACACACATCACATGCACAGGCAACAATAGATTCTAGATACTTTGTACTGTGAATAGGATAATACCGAACCATGGTCCTGGCTGAAGTTGTTCCAATTTATTTGAATTCAGTATTGAATACGTTTTCCCCAACCTGATGCTAAATGATCACAGTCACCTTGTGACTTATTTTTATATTGTTTTTGAGAGTATTTTCAACGTGAAAGTGAGCCCAAGATCGTTAAATAACTTTTATTGTATATAACTACATGAACCCAACAACATTGAGGACATAAAAAACCTGCAAGGGGACATAGACAGGCTAAGTAAGTGGGCAGAGATTTGGCAGATGGAATACAACACTGGAAAGTGTGAGGTGATGCACTTTGGCAGGAAAAATCCTAGAGCAATTTATTATCTTAATGGCAAGAAACTGGAGAGTACTGAAGTGCAAAGGGATCTGGGGGTCCTGGTGCACGAAACTCAAAAGGTTAGTATGCAGGTGCAGCAAGTGATTAAGAAGGCAAATGGAATGTTGGCTTTCATTGCTAGGGGGATAGAATATAAAAATAGGGAGGTATTGCTTCAGTTGTACAAGGTATTGGTGAGACCGCACCTGGAATACTGCATACAGTTTTGGTGTCCTTACTTAAGGAAAGACATCCTTGCTCTCGAGGCAGTGCAAAAAAGGTTCACTCGGTTAATCCCGGGGATGAGGGGGTGGTCATATGAGGAGAGGTTGGGTAGATTGGGACTCTACTCATTGGAGTTCAGAAGAATGAGAGGCGATCTTATTGAAACATATAAGATTGTGAAGGGGTTGGATCGGGTGGATGCGGGGAGGATGTTCCCGATGACGGGTGAGACGAGAACTAGGGGACATAGTCTTAGAATAAGGGGCTGCTCTTTCAAAACTGAGATGAGGAGGAACTACTTCACTCAGAGGGTGGTAGGTCCATGGAATATGCTGCCACAAAAAGCTGTAGAAGCTACAACATTAATTAAATTTAAAACAGAAATAGACAGTTTCCTAGAAGTAAAGGGCATTAAGGGTTACGGGGAGCGGGCAGGAATTTGGACATGAGTCTAGGTTCGGATCGGTCATGGCCCTGTGGGTAGTGGAGCGGGCCCAGGGACTGTGTAGCCTGATTCTGCTCCTATTTTGTGTGTGCAATTCTGTTAGATGTAGGAGATGGTTCTGTGATAGATAGTAGATTGGCGGTTAGGATCAGATCAGCCATGATCTTATTGAATGGCGGAGCAGGCTCGAGGGGCCGATTGGCCTACTCCTGCTCCTATTTCTTATGTTCTTATGTTCTTATTACATGGCACATATGACCTGATAAGCAATCACTGTTGGGCATCTTTCTATTTTAGTAGACAAAAATTATTTTAAAATTCCAAAACATTTTGTAGCAGTTTCAGACTCTAATGTGTATGTCAGTTTTGACGAATTTCTCATTCTAGACATTACCTTGGTCAAAATAACAAATCAAAAGCAACTACCTAGTAGATTTAGCATGTGTGTTTGTTGACCTCCTAAATGCCTCAGCTGGTCAGTTGATCCATACAGACCAGAAGGTTCCAGGTTTGATTTTTGTTTGGTGCAAAGTTAGCTCCCCTCAGCTAAGGTGGCTGGAGGCTCACTATAAACATCCTCAGTGCCCAGGGACCAAGGAAGTGAAAGTCTGCCAGGGTTTCCACTCCTAGTTGTCAGCAAATGACTCACTTGTATGGACATTGGGTAAAGACAGAGTCCGGTTCAGCTACAACAGCTCAAAGGTTGAATATTTGTCAATGCTCGCAGTCTGGACTCACAGACACATTGGTCACTTGGGTGAAGCATGATAAATTGTCTGTATTACAAGAGGAGAGCATTGGAGAAAATTGGAGGGCAAAAAATGTGAAAATATATATATTGCATAATTTTCCTGTTCTTTTCCCCTCCCATTCTGAAGATATTGATTCACTCTAAGGCACAATCCCATGGGTGTTGGCAGCCCTCTGGTAGCCTTGCCCAAGTGGACAATCTTCATTTGCAAGCCTAGGCAATGAATATCATGCGGGACATTACAGTTGAGATCAGCTGTTTTCACTTGATACAAAAATAAAATACTGCGGATGCTACAAATCTGAAATAAAAACAGAAAATGCTGGAAATATTCAGCAGGTCAGGCAGCATCTGATGAAAGGTCATCAACCTGAAACGTTAACTCTGTTTCTCTCTCCACAGATGCTGCCTGACCTGCTGAGTATTTCCAGCATTTTCTGTTCTCATTTGATGTCCACACAAGTGCTTTCTAGTAACAGTTGCTGGATAGTGATCAGGAATTGGAACCAAGCTTGTTTGTTCTTCTTCCTAGTGCTAGGTCACTAAGGGCAATTCAGTGTTCAAGAGCTGCCTGAGCACAGATCAGGGATCAAGCTGGACATTGTTCTGATCTGTGCAGATCAATACCGCATCATTGGGAAAAACCATGAAAATTAGGCCATAGTTCAAAATTGCTCTGACAGCATCAGAGGCCTATAGATATCATAAGGTAGTAAAGCATTGCATGTAACAACATTTTATGCAAGACTACAGCAGTTTCTTTTGTTTATAGGCAATTATTAGAGAGTTACAACAAAAATCCATTGACTGAATTCTTCACAATGAAGACTGCATACAATGTTTAAATCATATGCATGCCTGCGCTGTGGTGTTTAAACATGTTTGATTAATAAAAAAGCAACATTTTATGATATAATAAAAGTGTTATTGTGCTTTATTTTGTAAATAATTCATATTGTATATCATATTTTTGCACTTTTCATTTAATTTGCATGTACAAACTGTACTTCAACTCTGTGTGTTGTAGTAGACATCGGGCTAAATATTTGGGGGCTTAATGTCACCCATTAACGCCAAAAATGGTGAAATGAGGGCAGCTGCCGTTCTTTCACCAGCTGGTGGCGGGTCCTGCAGCGTCCTCTATTTTCCAAGGCCCAGTAGCACTGCCATTAAGAGGTATCGCCCTGCAAAGTAAAATGAGGGAGTGGTGATGTCAGTCAGCGTGTAACGCCGACTTAACGTCACCATGGCGAACTTGGACCTAAGCACGCTAGGTAAACCCAGCATGCAAGCAGACTCACAGTGGTGCTGTCAGCACCTTTTAAAGGGACACACACATCTTTCAGGTAAGTTTGCATTTGAGCTTTTGGACTGGGATTTTTTGATTTTCCTGAAGTAGTGGTTTGCGGCAATAGGTGTTAAAAGTTATTTAAGTGTGTAGGGAGTGCTGCTCGATGCTTGCAAGGCCTTGGATGGTAAAGGAAGGCCTCTGAGAAGACAGAAAATGCTGGAAATACTCAGATGGTCAGGTAGCATCTGTGGAGAGAGAAACACAGTTCACTTCTCAGATCAAGATGCTACCTGACCTGCTGAGTATTTCCAACATTTTATGCTGTCATTTCAGATTTACAGCTTCCGCTCACAGTGGGAAGAGGAAGACACAGAAGAGGAAGAAACAGAAGAGGAAGAAGCCAAAGAGTAGGAAGCAGAAGAGTAGGAAGCAGAAGAGGAGGAAGCAGAAGGAAGGATGCAACCAGACAGCCCCTTTCTGGCCGGGATATCCAGGGTGGAATCATCAGCCTGCGGTCCCAGTGACCACAACCCCAATTCCCCTTTCAACTTTAGTCCCACACCTTACCTTCCCTCTGTTACTGACCATCACAGCATCCTCTTGGCCACAATGCTGAAATAAAAGCCACCACAAAGCAAACTTTCCAATCCAATTTTATACATCTATCATCCAATATTGCATCAAGAAATCAACTTATGCATTCTCTTAGTGACTGTCTTGTGTGTGCCTTTGCCTATCCTACTGATGTCACACAGTGCTACCCCAGTGGCTGCAGCATGGCTGATGAAAAGCTGCTGACTTTCAGTGGGGGACACTGCAAACGTCCTTGCTGGTCAACCTTGAGTAGCTGGTGGCTGGGAGTGTCAAATCAAGTGATGGTGTTTCTTCTTCTTCTTCTTCTTCACTCTCCTCTCCCTCTTCTTGGCCAACCACTGGCTGGGTAGGCTGCATTTCTTGGGTGTGCGAAATGAGGAAGGCACAAGGGTGGAGTTGTGGTGAGGGGAGGGAGGGAAAGTAAGAGGTGCATACCAGAGGGAGGATAACGTATGAGGATACCAGCATCTTGTATCCTTTCTGTCCTGCTGCTGGCCAAGGGCTCAGCCATACCCCTGCCAAGAATGGCCAACCCCGTCTCCTCCAAGGGGGTGAGGTGAGGCTATGAATGGGAGAGATACCTCGTGATTGGTACAGATTGTTGGTAGGTGAGTGATTGGGGGGGGGGTGGAGGGGAGTCGTGCATTGAGCAGTGTGTGAGTCTACTGGTGCAGTTGGTAGGAGACGGCTTTTGAAGATGCATTCACTGACCTTGACCAGTGGTCTGAGTTCATAAGGTTTCTTTGGGCACTGGAGCCACGTGGTGGGGGGGCGACACTGCTGGCAGTGACAGTCTCGGTGATCTGGTCCCACATTGTTCTTTCTGGAGGGCCTCCTGGCCCCTGTGGGTAGGGGACCTCTCTTTCAGTGTTGACCCCCTGCACAAAGCTGGAGTGCTACGGGCGAGACCCTGGGTTCCCCTTCCCTGGCTTGCTGAGCCATTTGTGATAGTGCTGAAGAACCTTTCCCATTTTTTGAGGTTCGCAAGGGAATTCAGCTTTAAGTGCTGAAGACTCCCATTTGGAAAGTCTTTTTAATGTTAATTTTTTTTAAGGCAGTAAGGGCTGAAAACTGCATTTTCTCCAGTTCATTTTAATTTTTATTAGTTCTGAAGGCATTGCCCCTTTAATTCATTTCCCTTTTAATTACCCACAATACCTTGCAAACTCCATAGCCTCGCTCCCCAGAGGCTGTTAGAAGCTGGAATGCCACTTCATGACTGGAACTTCGACTTCATGCCTGTAATAATGCCACCAGGAGGGCATTATACAGTAAGTTAGCGCTGGGCTAAAAAACTTTAGACGCCAGCATGAACTTTTCTCTGATAGTGTTCATTCATTTTCGTCGGCTGTTAACCCGAGTTGCTGTTGATACTGGCAACTCTCGTAGCGGCCACGAATGTTTCCCCCTAAAACTATTGGCCCAAAAATTCGTGAGGAAGCCTTCGTGTGAGGGTAAGGCCTCCCCGCGATCTCTCACTGCGCGTTGGCTTTTTCAGTTCCAGCTCGCACGAACTTGATGTTCTGGACAGCTGCTGTGCTGGGCTTGCGTATCCCACCGGCGTAGTTAATTCGTGCGAGCTGTGGGATCACGTGACTCAGTTAGAGCCAATGGCAGCACACCATCTTCCATTCATAACTTTCACATAAGTGCTGTGAAAGCTATGAATACTATAGCCCCCCAAAAGAACCGCTAAACCTCAATTAAATTTTTTTTTAAAAACCATCACATTAATAAAATAAGTATAGTTAAATAAATTAACCATTTTAAATAAAAAATTAAATTTTTGAAAAAATTTAAAATCTTTTAAAAAGTTATAAAAATAAACTTACCTGTCTTTAAAGTCTCTAAAAAAGATATACCTGTTTAAAAAAATTCAAAATAATACTTAATTCACTACTTACCTTGTTAAAAGTGGGTCTTACTCCTCCTTTTTTTATGTGTAGAATCTTCCGTACTTACCTGCGCGTTGAAACCACTAAGTGCACTGCATGCGCGCAGCCTGTAGCACGCACGCGGTTCACTTAGGAACCGCCCCCTTTTCCATTCACCAAGTGCCGGTTTTCAGCGCATGCGCAGTGCATGCAGAAAACCGGCAATTGGAGACAGAATACGCGAGAGTACGCAGTGCGTACTCTCGCGTAGCGGCACTAATTTTTGGGCCATTGTGTCAAGAGAATAAACGGTTAAGAGAATCAAAAAGCCCTGAACCAAGGCAATTCCCTTAAGCGGAGTTCACTGTACCATATGCTGAAACACAGCAGGTTTACCCTGAAGCAATGATAAGACAAACTCCTCACCTTATGGTATAAGCTGACTTGAATCTGCAGGGAGATGTCCTGAATTTTTAGTATCACTGCTGCTAAGTATAGCTTCTGCTTTGCTCTTCAAATTTTGAGTTAATTCTGCAGTACTCTGACTTTTGAGCAGAGCCACTGATTTAATGAGAATTTTAACATTTGACACTTCCATGAGATTTATAGGGACTCAATCTTATCATCTCTACGTGATTTCCAAGTGGCGATCATTGTCTTAGTATCTCTTGACTATCCACATCTCCTCTACTACAGCTTCTTTAAGTAAGTATTCCATTCCTATGCAGCCTACCCAAGAACTGACAAATGCACAACCTGAACCATTTCAGAATTTTTCTCAGGTCCAAAAGCTACCTTTGATAAAACAAAATATTTCTTCTCTATGATGTCTCATGTGTTTGTCTTTTACTTTCTGCCACTGTACATGCGTGTCGGGAATTCCCTTAAGGGCTCTTCAAAGTTATGGTGGTCAATCAGGAAAACCAAGGCACTGTTCCCAGCGATCGAGCTAAAAGTTAAATTTACTCATAGAAAATGGCCCAGCTTGATTTGATCACAAGAGCACCAAAATAGTCTGTTCCAAGTACCCCAGGGTGCAGGTAAGGCATTCAGATTAGAAATAAGCATCCTGACAATTCTGTTTGAATATATGTTGACTGGTAGATTTTTGCAATTAATAGATACATATTTAAACTTCCTTTGGCCCAATCACTTTTGGATTTTTTCATTGTTCAGGTTGGGTAGTCTGCCTGAAACCATCAAAAAGAGCTAGCTGAAGCAAACAGAGTCTGTGTACACTCAGCAGCAAATCAGCACGTAAGGTTAATATTCAGGGACCATAAGCCAGGTTCAAATCACATTAAAATTTAAGGTAATGGATGTGATTGTTTTTTATTTTTCTATCTTCAGCGAAAGGATAGTTAAGTGTGTACCTACTGTAAATGTACAGTGCATCATTACTTCTGTTCACTTATTTGTTTACCCATTAAGAAATCTGTTTGGCAGTCTGTAACCTAAGCAACAGCCTGGTGAAGCTTTTATTCTATTGCCTTCCAAAATTGAGGAAAAGCAATGATAAAACAGGTAAGCCTAAGTACAAGGGAGAGGGATTTCTGTTGGATCCCTAGACTTTCTCCAAATTATTTCGATATTGGGCCGGAGTCACAACAACAACAACAGAAACTTGCATTTATATAGCTCTCTTAACATAGTAAAACATCCCAAGACGCTATATAAATGCAAATTTTTGTTGTCACAGGTGAGAGCTCTTGTTTCTGGGGATGATCTGAGACACTGAACCTTTGAAATGTAGCCCCAAAAATCTGTGGGCTGTAATTCCGGTGATTATACCAGGATTGCACCCGTTGTGCCTGCTAGTACAGACCTCACTGGAGTTTATAGGATCAGCAGGAGGGCATATCATTTACATGGGGTCAACAGGTGCATGCATCACTATGAATGCAACACCGGCGCCCATCTTCTGCAAGCAGCCAGAAAATCCTCTGCCTGCAGGCCTTGGTGGTGGTGGTGGTGGTGGTGGGGGATGGGGGGGGGGTGATGGCTCCCTCACCCTGAGACCCCGGCCTCTCCCCTTTGTTCCCTGTGCCAATCTAATTACAGGAAACTTTCGTTTATCCGGCACCCAAATATCCGGAATTCTCGCTTAACCGGCAAAAATCAGGTAAGTTTTATTGTACAGACAAGACCCCGATTCTGACCTTTCGCCCCCACGAAAGGGGGGTCAAAGTTCTTCCGACTCGGACCTGTCACAGCCACGGAGGAAAAAGCCGGAGTCTCGTTTACTTTCCCTCTCCGGGTCCCAATTGTTAAGCCTGTGGCCGTGTACGGGGCTCTCGTACCTTGGTAAGTATAGCTCTCTGTAATCCGGCACTTTCGATCAACCGGCACCACGCCGGTCCCGTCGGTGCCGGATAAACGAAAGTTTCCTGTATTATTAAATGAATCCCTTTCCTTCAGGGTCGAATCCACTCCCTTCCCTCCTCAAGTAGGCCCACATTCACTCAGCTGGAGACTGGCATGCCTCATCTTACTCAATAAAGCATCCTTCAGTCCAATGTCAGGTCCCAACTGAGCCAGGGAAGTGGAATGACTCGACATCGGGAGATTCCACCCCAAGCTCTGCCCCTGAGGTCACCCCCTGACAATCTTGGGCTTGTAAGGGACAGATGGGAGGTTCCACTAGGCTGACTGAAAAATCCTGGACTCAGAGGGAACTGGCGCACCATTGAATTCCTGCTAGAATTACAAGAGTTCAGTGCAACCTGAGAGAAAATTCAGGTCTTATATCAAATATAAAAATACAAAGACATTACACATTCTTTCAAATTTGCTAGGGCTCCCAAATTGGCATCAGTTTCAGCTCGTGAAGTTGAAAAGAAAATGTTTCATTAGTGGAGTTGGCTTCCAACAGATGAAGAGTGTTTGGTAGTAATGTGTCCTTAGGTCTCCAAAATGTTGAGGCTGGTGTTGTTAACCTACAGAATATAAAATGATTGAGATGACATCCAGCTAAGTAGAGATATTTAGAATTTTTACAGCTAATCTTAACTCTAGGCAGTGCAGTTGGAGGTGTTGATTGCAATGATGGTGTTGATGACAGGTCTTTTCACTCCTGGTGTCTCTATAGTTCTTGCTGATTGTTTGATTATGAAGTAGAGGGGTGAGTTGTCAATGATAATCATCCCAGTGTAATCTCTGTTCCTTTGGAGTAAATCAAATGAAATATTCTGGTCTATTCTATCAATTTGTGAATATCTTTTGTTTATTTTTTGCTAACTACTAATTTAGGCTGTTTCAGATGCTATCTCCCCTTGACATGTAAGTGGTGAATTATACTGTAAACCTATCCAAAAATATTTGACTATCAAGATACGAGTCCTAAAGGCTGCTTTCCTCTCACTGCACAGTTCAGTTCTTTTGGAGCTACTAATACCTTCATCATCCCTTTTCATTTTCATTTCAAATGCCCCAGCCTGAAGGATGCATGATAACAGCTCCACCAGACAAATGTGAATATATTACCATGTCATTTGTAGTTGCTTAAATTGTGCACCTGATTAGCAAATACTAAATTATCATTCAAATGTAAATTACACATAAATGTGTACTGCTAATCACATACACAACAATTTACATTTATATATGGTATTTTCACATAAGAGCATTGGACAATGAGCATGAAGCAAGAGAGAAGTTAGGGGTCATGAGTGCAGGTGTGGTCAAAGAGGATTGTTTTAAGAAGGTTTCTGAAAGTGGAAAAATATCTAGCAATGTGAAGAGGTTTGGGTTTATGCTGTGACAAAGGAAGAAATACAACTTAATCTATCAGTTTTACTGAAAATGACCAATTGTGTGTACTGAGAAAGAGCCCCTCACCAGCTGTTCATGTGGTCTGGATAACTGAACATTAGGCCTCAGTGCATTTGGCAATCAACTACCGATTCTGCAATAGAAGAACATTTTAAACTCTGTGTTCAAATTATGTGTACACTGGCCTCATTGCACACTACAAAATTATAATAATTAATGGAAATTGATCCCATGACAAAATCTCTGTATAATTTTGCAGTACAGCCTCAATTCGCTGAATGCCTGTGTAAGAAAGATACTAGAAGATCTGCAAGGTTTCACTGAAAAATTCCACCACTTCAAACTAGGCTGCCATATTAAGGAACTTCCAATTTGACTTTTTTGATTTGGCTACCTGAAATTTGTGCATTTAAACTATTGCATTGTTCTTCTGCTGCTTGGTGTCAGTTTCCATCAGTTCAATGCATACCTCCCACAGTAGCTTTGTCAACACCACCAGTTACCTTTAACAAATTAATGCTGGCTTTCCTTGATTAACCCATGTCTTTCCAAATCTAAGTTTATTTTGTCCCTGATAATGGTTTCCAATAGTTTCCCCACCATCAGTGCTAGACCGACTGGCCTCTAGTTTCATGGTTTATCCCTCTCCTCTTTCTTGAATAGTGGTATAACATTAGCAACCCTCCAGTCCTCCGGCACTACTCCTGTATCCAATGAGGATTGAAAGATTGTGACCAGTGCCTCTGCTATTTCTATCTTTGCTTCTTTCATCAACCTAGGAAAGAATTACATGTTTGCCACTTTTCCAGGAGGGAACACTGGAGACGGCCAGCACTTCTACCAAGTAATTGGGCTCCTAAGAGTGTAGGGCATCATTGATGGAGCTATGCCATCAGGGTGTCAAACAATAATCCAGTAGCATAATAGCAAAATACTGCGGATGCTGGAAATCTGAAATCACAACAGAAAATGCTGGAAACACTCAGCAGGCCAGGCAACATCCATGGAGAGAGAAATAGAGTTTACATTTCAGGTCGGAGACCCTTCGTCAGAACTGGTAAAAGTTGGAGATGTAACGGGTTTTAAGTAGGTGCAGAGGCAGGGAAAGGGGTGGGGGGAGGGGAGGAAGGAACTTAAGGCACAGTCTGTGCTAGGATTAAACTGAGGAGAGATAAAATGTTGCAAATGGGGATGGCAGAATCATCAACAGCTGCCGCCTGAAAAAATGGTGGGGTTATAGTCTGAAATTGTTGAACTCAATGTTGAGTCCAGAAGGCTGTACAGTGCCTAATCGAAAGATGAGGTGCTGTTCCTCGAGCTTACATTGAGCTTCATTGGAACAGTGTAAGAGGCCGAGGACAGAGAGGTCAGAGTGGGAGTGGAGGGGAGAATTAAAGTGACAGGCGACCGGAAGCTCGGGGTCACCCTTACAGACTGAACGGAGGTGTTCCACAAAGCGGTCACCCAATCTGTGTTTGGTCTCCCCAATGTAGAGGAGAACGCATCGTGAGCAGCGAATACAGTATACTAAATTGCAAGAAGTACAAGTAAATCGCTGTTTCACCTGGAAGGAGTGTTTGGGGCCCTGGACAGTGGGCAGAGAGGAGGTAAAAGGGCAGGTAGTATATATGAATCAAAAATAATTTAATTCAATCGATGGGAAGATGGTGTCATCTACCATAACTAAACAATATAGGTAACTGCAAGGGACCCTGGCAGCAGCCATGATCCTTTCAGCTTGCAACAGTTAATAGCTTCATAACTCTGAAAGAGCAGAATAAATTAAATAATGACCCTCTGAGCTTTGAGTGGGCAACTATTAGTGTTCTGTATCTTGGCATTCTTTTCTCCATCTAGAGGACTCTTTTTCTAATTTGCTCCCATGAGCAATGCACTGAGGAGACATCATCAACAATATTGGCCACTTTCTGCCATGTTTACTGAATACTAGCTCTATTGGATGATTTCCTGCTGCCTCAAAAATTGCCACTTTCATCAGAGCCACCTCCTTTAATAAAATGCCCAGGCTCTCTGTGGTGAAAAGAACAATTCTGAAAGCTCCGCCAGCCATTCAGTTCCATTAGGGTCATCTTCAAAATAGATGCAGCATCCCGTTAAGAGCTGTCACACTCCCAATTTCATGTCCATCCTCCCTTCCCCCGTGGTGACTGAAGTTTCCCTGTACACAGATAAATTACACGGTGTAGGGGGTGGTGGTGGTAGGGGTCAGCTCAGTGAGTGGTTCGAATCGCTCCCACGCCCCAGGTTCAAAACCTGGACTTATTTAGGGGTTGTGAATAAAGATGTAGTAGACAACAGGTTCCGATGAAAGAATTTTAACTTTTATTAAAAATAAAAGGTAACAAACTTAAAACACACTTCACACTTACAGGTTTGGGGGACACACGGTTACAGGCGAGGGCGAATGACAATATACAAGCAAAACCTTTATCCCTCCCAAAAATCCCACTATCTAGCTAGGTTTCGGTTTCAGGAGATCAGGGATAATGCTCACCAAACAGGGGTTTTAACAGTACGAAATCCAGCCAGGTAAGTTGATGGTGGTTCTGGTCATCGAGTGTCTTCCTTTAACATGCGGCTTCTGGGCAGAGCTGAGAGGGAGAGTTGTTCCAGCGTTGTCAGCAAGTCCAAAAGGGAAGAAGTCTTGGGTCATGCTGCAATTATAGTCCTTTTCGCCCCCCCCAAAAACTCCTCACGAAAACTGGTTTTGTGATGAAGCGAATTGGTTTCAGGTGAGGCCTGTTCATTGTCTTGTTAAATTTTGATGGGCCTTATCTATGCTAAAACAAATCAAATCCTGGTCAATTGAAAAACCTCGTTACCAGTAACAGCTTTTACTGAGTCAAATGGCTTGCGTCCTGTTGATCTGTTGTTTTATGGAAGTTTGCATTGTTCTCATGTTTTGGGTTTCTTGCTGGGCCTAGCATTCCTATCTTTATGCGTCTCCTTGAATGGGTTCTGTGTTTTGGGTGGGACGGCCTTCTCCCAGGGCCTATTGTCCAAATGTTAATGTTTGCTGGGGCTTGAATTCCCAGACAATGCAATCCTTAAGACTGCTATTTACAGAGGTAGATCCACATGCTGTACATGTCCAGACATGTTCCTTTAAAGTTCCAAAGTCCTTATTTTTTTTCCCTTAGATTTTTGGGGATCTGCAAATTTTGGAAACTTTACAACGGGGAGATCAAATGGTGGTAATTGGCTGACTCATAGAATCATAGAATCTAGGAGCAGGAGTAGGCCATTCGGCCCGTCGAGCCTGCTCCACCATTCAATACGATCATGGCTGATCATTCAAATCCAGTACCCTGTCCCTGTTTTTAATCCCCACAGTACACATATCCCACACTACCCCCGTAACCCCACGTATTTAATTCCCCCTAACATATCCCATCCTATCCCCATAACCCCACATATTTAATACCCCCCTAACACTAAGTGTCAATTTATCATAGCCAAATCAACCTAACCCGCACATTTTTGGACTGTGGGAGGAAACCGGAGCACCCGGAGGAAACCCACGCAGACACGGGGAGAATGTGCAAACTCCACACAGACAGTCACCCGAGGTCAGATTCGAACCCGGGTCCCTGGCGCTGTGAGGCACCAGTGCTAACCACTATGCCACCGTGTTGCCCTTGTGGAATCTGGTAGGATTGTCTTACCATTCACCTTGCATTGGTGTGTCCAGGCACTATAGCAGTGGGGCCATTTTTTTTGGTCAATCAGAAATAAACCCTATAATTTAAATCAAGCTACAGGTAGTTCTTTCTGGTTCCAACAAATCAATTTTAATGATTTTCTCTATCACATTAAATCCTAATTTTGGAACAAATTTGTAGTTAATGATGGTGGACAATCAAAATTCCCAAAGTCGCAGGTCTATGGATCAAGGTTGAATAAAGATTTATTAGTTTAGGTTTTAAATATTGATTTTAATGATACTTGGTTGCACACACACTAAGACAAGCTAATAAACTACATTACATACACATAAGCCAAGCGCGGCTCATTAAAACAGTAACTGAAGCACCTATTCTTTACTATTAACTGTTTACATACTTTGCCAAGACGATTGAAAAATGTTTGTGGAAGGATGTCCCTATTAGGTTATCTGTAAGTTGAATACAGTTGTGGTGACCCAGTGTAAGAAATCGTGAATTGGAAGAAATTGTGAATTGTAAAAGAAAAAATGGTTTTATAAAAGAAATGAGTTTGCCTAGCTCAGCAGCCAGGATAAGCTGATGACGCAGAAGAAACCAATCATGCCTTATGATAAAAAACTGTCTAGGAGAAAGTGCAAGATGTCCAAACAGGAGATAAGCAGAGGGATGATCTCATGGGGACAGGTGTGGTTTGCCATAGGTACCTATTCCCCTGTAATTGGACAATTGAATGGGTAAAAGTGATTAAACAAATGGTTGACGGAAGGTATCCACTGGCCCCCCGAAATAAGGAATATAAACAGGCAGCCGAAAGGGAAAAACAGGTAGAGAGGGGAAGGGCTTCCCCGGGGTGGATTCATGCTAGCTTCGGCTTAATATCCACCAGCCTCGGGAGATGACCAAAGAGGAAGAGACCACTGCCACAGGCTGCAGGGATCTGAGACCACCGTTCTGCCTCAACCTCCATCCGTCCCCCCATCTGTCCGTTCCGGGCTCGTAAACCATTCTCATCTGTTTTGGGTTGTATGTCTACTATGTCTATCCTGATTGCGTGTTGTACTTAATTATATTTGAATTTCCGCTCCTTAATAAAATGACCTATGCCTCCTAAGACTCTTTGGGTAATCTGTGTGTGACCTGTGATCCAAATCTTACTGTGGTGTTAGAAGTGGGATCACAGAGCAGGAGTCATACGGACCTCGGTTTGTGAGAACTGGGAAGACTTAGTCGAACGCATGTGATCATCGCTAAGACTGGGTAGGGAACTCTGAGAGAGAGGGAGCATATGAAATAAGTAAAACCAGAAATTCAATGGCGTTGGCATATCATAGGGAACAGTTGAGAGATAGCCTGATAGAGAAAACAGGCGCGCCTGGACGAGGGACATCCTAAAAATAAGTTGGCCTATGGAGCACACTTGTGCGCCTCACAGTTTAAAAAGCGAAGAAAAAATAAAGAAACTTAAAGTTGAAACCGACATGGAAGCTTTCTATGCCGAGAAAAATAAAACACAAGATTTGCTGAGTGAAAGATACCTTAAAAAATATTGGAATTTCAGTTTATGTGAAAGTATGTGTTAAAGAGTCGAAGTTTCCCTGACTATCAATATTTAAGAAGTTGCAATATTGTTTTTGTCTGAAAGTCGGTCTTTAAAAGAAGTGTCTGTTATGTTTGTTTTAGCTCCACCCACTTCACTGTGCATAGAGCTAAAAGCCATTTAACCCTTTGTAGTCTTGTCTTGTATTTTGGAAGTTTTAAGAATGTGTGAATATGTTGAGTATGTTCAATTTAATTTAAGATTGTGCACCCAGCATTGGGAAAAAATACTTTGAACTACAATTTAAGTTAAGCTGGTGTGGAAAAGCTGAGAAAAACAAAGGCCGGGAATTTAATTCAGCTGAGAGGGCGGATCTGGAGGCAGCACGGCAGCGAAAATCAGAAAAACTGCCGGCGGGATGCGAACCCGCCTCCGTCCCGCCTCCACGCTACTTTCGCAAGTGTTGGGTCAGCCGCTCCTGAACTGACCTGACACCAAACGGCGGGGAAGGTACATAAGGAAGTTAACAGCTTGTTAACTACTTTTCTATTCCTATTTTAACAGGGGTTTCCGATTTTGGTGCATTTTTTCCGTGTTTCCCGTCTTCCGAGAAACACGCCAACTGCAATGAGTCGGGTTTCTCGAGGTCATGAATTGTTGTCAGTTGCTGCAGCCACTTAAAAATGCTCCTGCAACATGGCTGACATTCAAATGCCACAACTGTGTTGTTTGATGTTTTGGCAAAGATTTTGCAATTCTCCTGAACTTGTGAGTGTTCAAGCTGAGTGTCACCTGTTTGCAATATCCTCAGGCCACTTTGACTGTGCGGTTACAAGCTTCTTTCCTCAACTGAAATCTATAGCAACGGTATGGGAACCATTTATATCCTCTCATCCTGGTCGTCAGATTCTGAGGAAGAGCAGCCGTGGCAGCACCACAACCAGCCACAACAGCAGCACCAGTTCCAGGAGCGCCAACCTCCTCCTCAACCACCTGATGCTGCACAGGGCGGAGGGCGTCAGCGCAGGGCAGCACCTCACTGCAGGAGATACCCCCAACACAGGGTTTACAGGCCGAGGAACAGCTTCCTCAGCATGACTGAGCAGCAGTGCCAAAGGAGGCTGAGACTTTCGAGAGAGGTAGTCGCTGACATCTGCAAAATGCTGCACCAACACCTGGAGCCCAGAGGAACGGGTGGACACTCCTTACCAGTGGCTGTCAAAGTCACCACCGCAATAAACTTCTTTGCTTTGGGCTCCTTCCAGGGATCAGTTGCAGACATCAGCGGCATCTCCCAGTCGACCGCACACACCTGCATCACGCAGGTCACCGATGCCCTCTTTGCAAAGTTGCACAATTACATCCTCTTCCCCACGGATGGCCCAAGTGTGATCGCGCATGCGGTTGGCTTTGCAAATATGGCAGGCTTTCCAATGGTGCAGGGCTGCACACATGTAGCCATTAGGGCCCCCTATCACAACCCAGCTGTATTTGTTAACCGCAAGGGATTCCACTCCCTGAACATCCAGCTGGTGTATAACCACAGGAAGATCATCATGCATGTTTGCGCAAAGTACCCTGGCAGTTGCCATGACTCCTTCATCCTGCAGCAGTCTACTGTGCCTCAGCTCTTCCATTCGCCAACCCAACTTTCTGGCTACTTGGCGACAAGGGCTACCCCTGAAAAAGTGACTCATGACACCGATGAGGAGGCCATCAAATGAGGCTAAGGAGCGGTACAATGTGAGCCACATTTCAAACCAGAAGCATCATAGAGCAAACCATCATCTTGCTCAAAATGCGATTTTGATGCCTGGACAGATCTGGTGAAGCCCTGCAGTATGCACCAGCCAGGGTCTCCAGAATCATTGTGGTCTGCTGTGCCCTGCACAACATCACACAGCATCGTGGCTTAGTGCTGCCTGAGGAACAAGTGGCTCAGTGCACACCCTCCTTGGAAGAAGAGGAGGAGGACGAGGGGGAGGACGAGGCGGAGGATGAGGAGGATGAGGAGCCACACCTTACGGGTCCGGATTGGCCAATGCAGCTGCACACGAACACATTGCTGGCCGTCAGGCAAGGGATGCACTCGTCCAGGCCAGATTCACGCAAGCTTCAAGCACAGGTGGCTGGCAGATGGAGATGAATATAAGGTCGAAATTCTTAACATGCCATACATCATCTGTTCAATAAATGGTGCTTTCCGATTACTGTCACCACCATCATTATAAATGGAATTAGCCCTGAGTCCTCAATGTGCAACTTCCATTTTCCAGAACACATAGACCATAACCTCAACTCTTTGCCATCACTTTTGTTTAATGACATCACAAAAGGAGGACACTCGATAATTTACAACAGAATAAAACACCCAAGTGACTACCCTTGTGACTATTTGTGTATTAACTTCCTCTTACGCATGCTTCTACGTGGTGCTTCCCCTGTGGCTTCAGCAGATGTAGAGGCACCTTGCTCAGTTTGATGCTGCGCCTGCTTAGACGCCTTTGATGGCATCTTCTGGGTTTGAGAGCCTGGGAGGGACCCTCCACAGTCTGCTGTTCCTGCGGCTGTGCAGGGGCTGAGAGGGCCATCTCAGTTTGGTGTGGAATGTGGGTCTCTGACCAAGGGCTCCGCAGTGACATGGTCGTGTGAGTGCTTGAAGAGGAGCCCAGACTTCCTTGTTGGCTGCCACCAACATCCCTCTCATGGGTCAGCCGCACTTCAGTGCTAGCAAGTGGCTGGAGAGCATATCGGGGGGCCATGAGGACCCGTATCTGTACTGACAGTCCTCATAACAAGGACATCCATGAAGCTCTGGTGTCTCTCCTCAATAGATGCCCATCTATCCTCCACAGCAGACCATCTATTTAGAAGAGTCACCATGCTCTGTTGAGTGTGGTGACTTATGTCCTCCATGGCGGTTGCCACCCTCTCCATGGCGGCACGTTCATGCGCCATTGCCTCCACAAAGGCAGTGCTCATGAGAGAGATGGATTCCTCCATTCTCTGCACACTCACAGTTACCCTGGATGCAAACCCTGTCAGAGACTCCTGCACTTGTTCCTGGAGTTCCAGCACCGCTCTCTTTCTGGATGGCCCCAGAGGCACAGCGTCTGCATGCAGCTGAGCAGAGCTAGGAGAGTCCTGCAACCTCTGACGAGGACTCTCCACTGCTGTTGCTGTCTCCACCATCTGCTGATGCTCACTTGTGAGCTGTGATACAACAGGCGACAACAGTGTGATACACTGTGTCGCGAAAGACCCACCGAGGTGTCCGTTTCTGCGCTGGTGCTGGGTGTGTTGAGTCCTGGTGATGCTGCTCCCTCAAAAGCTCCAGAGGAGTCGTCGGCTCTTCCTCCTGGACAGTGGGGAGGGGGACGCTCGATGGTCCTGTGGGAGAGTAAAGGCATGAGTTAGACATCAGATTTTGAGGTAGCAGACACATCCTTTTGTGCAGATGATCAGAAGTCAATCTCTATGAGCATCATATGCCATTGCAGTCAATCATGAATTGTAAATGTGAGGGATGAAAATGCATTCTGTCACCAGCTTCCTCAACTGTGCCTGTCTCTCCGTCCCCCACTTCCAGCTCCTCGCCACCTCTCACGATTTCGTGAGCAGCCTCCTCGATGTTTGTTAATGTGGCCAGGGATGGTGTGCCTCCCTTTGCTCTCTCCCTGTTACTGTGGTCTAGCTTTTCCTGCAAGGAGGGACACAAGTGGAGTTTCAGTGAGAGTGATGGAGTGAGTGTGAAGAATCCAAAACCTAGAAGCTTAGAGGGAGACCAAGATGGAGTGAGGTGGCAAGAGGAAGCTGCTTCCCTGTGCGTTGTTAGATGTTGTCATTGCATAACAGTGAGAGCGAGTGTGAGGGCTGCATAGAAACATAGAAACATAGAAGATAGGAGCAGGAGTAGGCCATTCGGCCCCTCGAGCCTGCTCCACCATTCGATGAGATCATGGCTGATCATCGAAACTCAGTACCCTGTACCTGCCTTCTCCCCATATCCCTTGATACCTTTAGCTTTAAGAAATATATCTAACTCATTCATGAATATATTTAATGACTTGGCCTCAACTACCTTCTGTGGTAGAAAATTCCACAGGTTCACCACTCTCTGGGTGAAGAAATTCTTCCTAATTTCTGTCCTAAATGGCTTACCCCTTATCCTTAGATTATGACCCCTGGTTCTGGACTCTCCGACCATCGGGAACATTCTTCCTGCATCTAATTTGTCCAGACCTGTCAGAATTTTATATGTTTCGATGAGATCCCCTCTCATTCTTCTATACTCCAGCGAGTAGAAGCCCAATCGACCCAATCTCTCCTCATATGTCATTCCTGCCATCCCAGGTATCAGCCTTGTGAATCTTCGCTGAACTCCTTCCATGGCAAGAAAATCCTTCCTCAGATAAGGCGACCAAAACTGCACACAGTACTCAAGGTGTGGTCTCACCAAGGCCCTGTACAACTGCAGCAGGACATCCCTGTTCCTATACACAAACCCTTTCGCTATGAAGGCCAACATACCATTTGCCTTCTTCACCGCCTGCTGCACCTGCATGCTTACCTTCAGCGACTGGTGCACAAGGACACCCAGGTCTCGTTGCACTTCCCCTTCTCCTAATCTATTGCCATTCAGATAATAGTCTGCCATTCTGTTTTTGACACCAAAGTGGATAACCTCTTAGTAGGATGGTGAAGTGATTCAGTACAGAGAGAGAGATAGAGAGGTAAGGGTGCAAGGGAAATAAGGGTAAGGTGGCATGTGGAGGAGCAGGCTGACAGATTGAAGGTAAGTGTGATGTGATACTCACTTTTGATGTTCGCAGATCATTGAAGCGTTTTCGGCACTGCAGCCAGGTGCGTGCTCATAGCGACTTTGCGCTCACCTCCTCAGCAATCTCCAACCAGGCTGC
Source organism: Squalus acanthias (assembly GCA_030390025.1). NCBI lineage: Eukaryota > Metazoa > Chordata > Chondrichthyes > Squaliformes > Squalidae > Squalus > Squalus acanthias. The sequence goes on along the minus strand of CM059426.1, from coordinate 101,910,173 downwards.
CAGTAGCCGATAGCGCCCTGAGGTGCTGCGACTCCGCCAATTACGTCATCGCCATGCGCAGCGCCCCGGCGGCAAACTTCGGTCGCGCCCCCTGACCTATTGCTGGATGATATGTCTGACAGGGTCAGGGTGGCATTTCTGCCGCCGTGGCGGCGCAAATTAAAAGGCAGGTGCTGGGCGGCCATTGTTTTTGGGCCGCCTGCCAGTACCTGCTCCCTTCTGCTTTTTTATGCAGGGTGTCGGCCGCGACCGATCAGCCCAGCACTCCTCTTGAGTGCCGGGCTGTTTTCCTGGCACCTCACTCCCCGGTGGTCCAGCAGGGCCCCAGTGCACGCAGCGCACCCCAAAGGGGGCGCCACCAAATTTTTCCCCCTAAGTTTCAGTCTAAGATTTAGTTTGATTTGATTTGTTTATATGTGAAATTTTTCTTCAGTTATATTCAGTATTTTTACAGTCTTTTGAAAAGGCATCTGAAGAAAGAACAAAGAGAAATATGATGTAATTTAATAACTGAGACAAAGTGGGAACGTTTGATCTATGTTTTCTATCTTTAATATTGCACTGGACAGTAAAGTTCCTCCAGGGCTCATGAATGACAAAGAATGGTAATTAATGGGATGTGTTTAATGGAGAGAGGAAGTGATTGAGGGTGTAAGATTGAAACAGGAAGATTACACTACCAAATGAGAATTTTGCTAACTTTCTAGTGAAAGTCAGGAAAGTGTAGTTAAGAATAGTAAATTGATAGCTTTCTCTTGGAGACATTTGTGTCCCTGTCTATAATGAACTTTTTAAGAAAACTGAATTTGATAGTCTGGCCACTACCCGAGACATCGGGAAGATGAGCAAAGATCTCCAGATAATCTTTTGATAAGATCACCGGAAAGCCCAAGAATGGCTTGTGTCAGATGTCACGTGTGGCATGATATTGGGATACTTGTGAGTGTGCAAATGTGATTTGTTACATATGAAGCAATTACCATTCAGAAATGTGTGTTGATTCTGCACTGAAGAACGGGTCTCAGACATGCTCAGTTAAGAACATAAGAACATAAGAAATAAGAGCAGGAGTAGGCCATATGGCCCCTCGAGCCTGCTCCGCCATTCAATAAGATCATGGCTGATTATCGACCTCAACTCCACTTTCCCATATGACCTCCATATTCCTTGAGTCCAAAAATCTATCTATCTCAGCCTTGAATATACTCAAAGACTCAGCATTAACAGCACTCTGGGGCAGAGAAGTATTGGGTTAATAAACAGATTGACTCCCAACTGGCATTAAAAAAAATTGAAAAGTTCTTGACAGAGAACGAGGTGACGGAAATCTGAATCTCATCCCTAAAACAAGCTTTTAATTCGTCAGCAGGCACTGTAAATGAATGGGACTAAGAGCAAAGGGAAACAGTGACCAGGGCCCGTGTTTGTAGTTCCCATCAGCCGAGCACAGAGGAAACGGCTCCCGCTGGCAGAGCTGGGGGAGGGGAGCTTGCATGGGCCCTTCCCATCGGTTTAAATAAGTTACTTGACAAAAACAAGACCTGAAATGGTTAATGTGTCTCAGGAGAGTGAGACAACTTTTAAAGCATTGACACATACTCCATCGAGAAACTATCTTATTAATGAATCAATCAGAATAGAGTTGAACACACTGGTACCTGTTGCAGGGATTGAAATTGAAGCTGAAGGGGAGAGTTGCATGGAATTTGGATTGGGACAATTGAGGCTAGGGAGAAATAAGTTTAGTAAGAATTATTCACAAGATGGATACGAGTAAAAGAGAGATCTGGAGAATCTTTTAAGTCCATGATTTGTTGATTAGATGTTAAACTGTAGCTTTCTTTACAATGCCTGTTTTCTTTGTCTGCATCATTGTCGCTTGAAATGTATGTACTTGGTCGACGTGCTAATGATTGTAAGACTGAATTATAACTTGTAACTGTAATAATTGTGTTTTGTAGGTAACAGAGCATGGGAAAAACCAGTACGAATCCAGTATGAGGTGGTTTTGGTGGTGCCTCCTGTGTCATTACTACCGCAACTACCATGCTTTACGGGTCTAACAGGACCTGTCCAATTAATAGCCCTAGTTTCTGCTTCACACCACATCTACCCACAACCATCAATCAACACGTTTTACTCAATATCAAAATCTATGCTCATGTGAAACTGACAGTAAATGAGATACATAAGTATGAGCTGCACAATTATGTGGCACAATTGGGTACGACATTCCCCTGTTGTCTAAGGGCTTCAGTGAGCTTGTGATGCAACTGAACTCCTCCCTAAAGCATTTTTATGTTTTGGAGCAAGACAACTAGAGAATAGATATTGAAATTGACAGCATAGGGGATGATTTACACTGGTGGGATATTAGGCTTAATATATCAGCGCACTCTTAGGTTCGTATTATTTCACACGCTCTGGTAGTTCTCCAACTTGTAATCATAGTGTATTTGATATTTGTAACCCGTGTAGTAAGACTTTGATGCATAAGCCAATTGTGTACTTATGCCTATGACTAACCAGCACTAACAAATTAATTGAGCACACCGAAAGAGAAGATCCGAAGCAACGTAGAGGAGACCCCAGGCGGGGTAAGATCAGGGAAGATAGAAGAAACAGAGGATACCCTAGGCGGGGCAGAATTAGAACACCGGAACAGTGAATTGTACCTGTGTGAGGGGTTGGAGGTTGCTCCTCCCCCTCAAAGGAGTGGACTGTAAGAAAGGGGAAAATCTTAATTTCTGAGTCTCCCTACTAACTAACGCCCAAATTGAGAGAGCAGTAAGTAAATTAGGGGACCACAAGTGGTGTCAGCGGGCTGATAACTTAGAACTAGCTAGATTAGTCAGGAGCCGATTGTGAGAAGTCAATAAGGATATTTCTTTCTCAAGGTGGGGACTTGTAAGAAATCCTGAATTGGAAGAAATTGTGAATTGTAAAAGAAATAATGGTTTTATAAAAGAAAAGGGTTTGCCTAGCTCAGCAGCCAGGATAAGCTGATGACACAAAAGAAACCAATCATGTCAGATAAGGAGTTACAAAAAGAGCTGAGGTCGTTTACAAGGGCATAACGCAGAAACAGGCCTTCATGTAGGCATAGCTAGGCCTGATAAGAGGTCGAGTAAGGAGCCTTATGATAAACAAACTATCTAGGAGAAAGTGCAAGATGATCAAACAGGAGATAAGCAGAGGGATGATCTCTTGGGGACAGGTGGGGTTTGCCATAGATACCTATTCCCCTGTAATTGGACAATTGAATGGGTAAAAGTGATTAAATAAATGATCGATGCAAGGTATCCACTGGCCCCCCCCAAAATAAGCTATATAAACGGGCAGCCGAAAGGGGAACAACAGGCAGAGAGGGGAAAGGCTTCCCTGGGGTGGATTCATGCTAGCTTCGGCTTAACACTTCCGCCAGCCTCAGGAGATGACCAGAGAGGAAGAGACCACTGCCGCAGGCTGCAGGGATCCGAGACCACCGTTCTGTCTCAACCTCCATCCGTCTGTTCCAGGGCCGGTAAACCATTCTCATCTGTTACGGGTTGTATGTCTACTATGTCTATCCTGATTGCGTGTTGTACTTAACTACATTTGAACTGCCGCTCCTTAATAAAACAACCTATGACTCCTAAGACCCTTTGCGTTATCTGTGTGTGACCTGTGATCCAAATCTTACACCAGGCAATCTCCTTCTCATATGCCTTCAGCGGTCCTTCAATTCAAGATGCATCACTTCAGGCCCAGCAACTGTGTAAGCCTTTGTATTTAAATAACTTTTAACCACTCAATAGTCCAACCAACAGCCTTTCAGAAGCTGCCTGTCTGTAGCTCTCACTTTACATTGCTTTCATCATTTTTGTTAAAAATCCAGATGTAGGTGAGCTCGCCATCACATACTGTAGATACCCACACTGAGACCACTATTGAGTTTAGGGATGAAGAACAGGTACACTGTCCATATGACGAGCACACAACAACCCACAATATGAAACTGCTGATAAAGTAGTGGTTCTAGCTGCACAGGGAGGGGCTGGTCATTTTGACTTTGGGCAATAGTGTAAAACAGGTGATATTGGATCGGCCACCTGTTATATATCACTTCTGATTTTCATTTCCATTGACTTCCCCACCACTCTCAAGTACTACTTCCTGGAATTTAACGGGGGGGTGGGAGGGTCTGGGAGGGGGGGGGGGGGTGTGCGGAAGAGGAGAGAGGAGTGTTGGCAAGTACTGTTGAGAGAAGTGGAGAGATGAACCCTTGTTGCTCTTGTTGCTCTTGTGAGGTCATTAAACATGTTTCTGCATTGCACCCAGGTTCTGGGCTCATGCTGTTGGCACTGACCCTGTCAGCCACCTCTGTCCAGGCCTGCTTGACAGTGGCCTTGGAGGTGGTCCTGCTGGGTGCTGGGGATGAGTACCTCCCTCCTCGCCCTGACTTCCTCTACTAGAACCTCCAAGGAGGCATCAGAAAAGCGGGGAGGCAGCCCTTCAACTCATCTCTGCTGCCACAATCTTCTCCAGCATTCTTTCATCAAAGGTGAAAGTGGGGTATGTAACATTGTGCTAAGAGGTGCATCTCTGCTTTAAGTACAGTTGGGAAACGTGCCATAAATTGTGCAAGTCATGTGAGTGGGCTTCCCAATTCTGCAGGCGATCAGGAGAGAAGCCCAGTCTTCAAAAGTTAATGAGGCCCAGGAGTTATAATGGTCGGGTCTCACGCCAATGTCATGGGGCTTTACCACCCACCCTGCTGCCCATCTACTCACTTTCCATCTCGTGTTAAGATCAACCTTTATAGGTCTTAGGTGTGTTTCTACTGCAGCTTTGATGGTATTGGTCTTTGACAGTGCCTTGCTTATACTGCCAGGCTGGCACCGTGATTCTCCTGGCCAGGACAGAATTCTGCATGTGCATGTTTACACACTTGCGCAGACATCCCCTCACAGTCACTAAAATGTAAATGATTGAAAATCTATGGCTGTTCTGGAGGACTCCCACCATAACTTCAATGAGCGTCTTCCCAAAATGCCAGAAACTAGGCTCTGAATCTAATTATGACGGTTCCAGTCTTTTCCTGGACTTTCCTCTTGGGTCTGTTGAGGATGGAGTGTATGCCTGCCGTAAACATTCCCATCATCGCAAGGGGAGATGGGGACCATGACCATCGGACTTGTGGTGCTTTGGACTTTCAGTAGATTCCCATGTAAGCTCGAGGAAAGTGCGCTGGGTCAACTCAAAATACTGCACCAGCCGGGGTGGAAGTGGGGCTCAGCTGAAGAGCTTAATATTTAAAAAAATATTTTCAAAGCAGCTGCCTGCCGAAGGGGCCACTGGGGGCATCATAAAGTTATCTTTGGGGGGAGAAACCTGGCCAGGTAGCCCCAACCAAACTCTCTGGCCTTCTCAGAATGGCAGGCAACCAAGATGAGCCTACATGCTGCGGGCACGCACTAATTGCAAGCTAATTAAGGAATCTCTCCCTGACTGTGGAAAGTCTGCTGGGGTCAGTGGTGGAGGTTCCTGGGGGAGGCGATCCCAGGATAATTACTGGGAATGCTGGCCCGCCGATTTTCAGAGCCCAATGGATTGATTTTCTGGAACATTCTCCCATTCATCACCCCTAATTTTGGTGGAAGATCCATGGAAATGCCAGAGAAATGGCGTAACCGGCATTTCCGTCATTTCTCCAGGGTTTCCATGGATCTTCTGCCGGAGTTACGAGGGACAAGTGGGACAAACCATTTAGAAATTCAAGCCCTAGGTGTTTACAGAACATGAGAAGAAGCTCTGCATTCTCTCAACAATTAAATCCACTCTAGACTGATAGCTATAGCATCGATTTACAGCCAGCGGCACCTTGTTTATATCATCTGGTTGCGAGAGAGCTCTAGACTTGTGCTCACTTACACATGTACAGAACTACAGACATAAACAGTAATTTATAAATGTACTGAGAGCACAGGCAGGACTGGCCATTATCGCAAAACATTTAAATAAGCTCTGGAAGGTCCTATAGACCTCTGAGCACTTTAAACTTAACACCATACCGACCAGCTTGAGCTGGCTTCCTCCAATGGATATCACACTACTGTGCTTCAGAGCATATTCAAGTTACAGTGTTAAAAGTGACATAATTGGATTAAAAAGACTGTCACTTACCAAAAGGGAACCTATTCCTGTATCAGTGCAACCTTTAGGAACATAGGAATATAGGAACAAGAGAAGGCTATTTAGCCCCTGAATCCTGTTCCGACATTCAATGAAATCATGGCTGATATGTGACCTAACTTCATATACCTGCCTTTGCCCCATATCCCTTAATACCTTTGGTTAATAAAAATAATATTTCAGCTGGGGCCTAACTAGTGTTTTATAAAGGTTTAGCATAACTTCCTTGCTTTTGTACTCTATGGGGGAGAAATTCAGTATCGCCCCATTTGGGGTGCAATTATCGGCTGGGCGCAAAGATTAGCGCCTGGCGCTAATTATCGCCTCCGACTGCATACTTGGCTTTTATCGCCCCTGGAGGTGATTGGAGCGCTAAATCAGGTGCTTCACAACTGTCTTAAGGCGCAAAGGCCGAGGAGCGAGGCGCTACCTCAGAGCGCTGGCGAAGCTCATGTGATGTCATTCAGCAATGGAACACAGTCACAATGGCGCAGGCCAGTTCTTAAAGGGAAGGGTTGATCTTGCTCTCCATCCACATCCTGCTCATTGCAGCCTTGAATCTCGGCCTGGAGAGACCTGTACATCAAATCTGCTGGAAAGAACAATGGAGAGTACCAGGGAAAGAGCTCAGAGTGCAGCCCCCACAGTCTCTTCTAAATAGATGCAAGGAAGGGCAAATCAAAATGAACCTGCAAAGTGCTGCTCAGTACCCAAAACTCCTTCACACAGCATTGACTCTCTCCAGAAGTCTCTCTCTCTCTCTCTCTCAGAATGCGTGGTGCAAAAATGTCACCAACAAAAAAAGGCAGGAAGCGTTCACCTTTAAATAGTGCTCCCCCAGTCCCTTCCTGACTGCAAAACGCTCCTCTCAACCTGTCGTTGCTAGCGGCAGGTGGTAAGGCAGGGGGCGCCACTCAATATCCGCTCCGGGGTGCTACCAGGGTGTTGCGGACTCGACTGACGTCACGATCTGCCGGCGCAGGAGATCGTGGCGGTAGTGTTTAGCGCCGCCGCAAAATGTCTAGTTAATTTCGCGAGCGGTGCAAACATCGCCGCGCCCAGGCGCTCGTTGTTTTGCGCCCCATTAGCGCCCTCTTAAGGCGCTAATGGGAGGTGCAACCAACTGAATTTTTCCCCCTATCACCCCACCAGTCCTGCCTCCTTTAGTGATGTCTACACAGAAGGGTTGGGTGAACAGAAGAAGCACCTTCCCCTACTTCTGGCAGAAATTTAAATGTAGAAGAAAGTGGCAGAAATCCAGCATAACTGGGCCCCACCTTAAATTCTGCGCCCTCCTGCCCAGATTATGCAATTTCAAAGCCCCTAAAAGATAGGAATTTCAGCACTTTATGATGTAACTTTATGATTTCATACTCTTGTGGGAGCCTCACCCACCAGCAACACATATCGGGAATTTGGGCATGCACTGGTTTGAAAATCATGCTAAGTTTGCTGAATTTCCAATAGGTGCTAGCAGCGGGCAAGGCTCCCTGCCAGGAGCATGAAATCAGAGAATTATTCATTTAGAATACTATCATGATTAAAAATATTAACCTCTGAGGCCTAGGAATTTGGGTGGTTTGCGCCACCCATTAGCACCATGTAATGGGGAAAAAATGGTGGCCATTGCTCTTCCGTCAGCTGGTGGCAGGTACCGCGGCGGCTGCCATTTTCGGCAGGTCGTTAGCACTGCCATTAACTGCTATTGGCGTGAGTACTTTAATGAGGTGGAGCGAGTTGATGCCAGCTCATCCATTTTGGAGTTCTCCGCTCGCATTTCCGCCCACGCTAAATCACGCCAGTATTTGCTGCCGCAAACAGGTCTTTCAGCAGCGTTAACAGCCATGAGGAGTCTGGCAGGACTTATGAGGATGGACACCGGAACTTCAAACACTCCTTTGCCAAGCTTCTTCTTTTAAACTTTCAATTTTTGCCCATCAGTGGCGGGGGACTGGGGGTTGCATTTTCTGGCAGCTTTGCGGGAGGCCTATAGTGTTTGTGGGTCAGTAAATCAATGGGTGAACTCCATTGCAACAATTGAAGATGCTCTGTGATAAGATCTCTTTTATCTGCATTCATGTCATAAACAAACAATAAATCAATAAACACCGGGTGGCAGCTAATATTTTTGGAACACGTACGGCAACATTTCGAGTCGCTCCTTTCTCCCCCACTCCTCTACACTGCGAGCGGGAGACTGAGACGACCTTTGGCCTCCTTCTGAGATTAGCCCTGAAAAGAGCACGTTGCACTAGCAAATCACTGTTGATGATAATCAGCAGGCGGTACCAAAATGCCAGTACTGCCTGTGCGCTCTCGACTGGCGTCTGTTACCCTTGGCTGCCAATGTTACCGACAGGTTTCCAGCATTCCCCAATTTCTAGGCGTAAGTATTTGAGTTCTTCTCAACCTGTCTTCCTGTCCCTCATTATGCTTAGACAGGACCTGAACTATTACCCAACTACTGCTTGTTGTCCCATAGTGACTGACATCAGTTTCCTAAATTATATGGTGTAAGGCATCCGGCACTAATAGAATCTAAAGCACCAGTGAAAGAACAGTCTGAGCATGAATTCGTTCTTTGTACATAATGCTGAATTACTTTCATTTTATATCTTCTCTGCTTCTGGAGTAGAGCTATTAGGTGTGGCATAGCGAGTGCCCCTTTGTTCTTTATCCAGTTTTACAATTTGCTGCACATCCTTGCTTATGTCTGAGGCATCTACACACTCTTTGAATTGGTACTCCATTTGCTTTTATCTTATTTCAAAGGATATTGTGCTGAGGCTATTTCTCACCTTGCTCACCTGCACTTTGTTGTGTACCATTTACGGTCGCAGGTCTGGCTGACAAATTGTTTCCTAGGCTTGCAAGCTCATTATCTGTGGCTTTACTGACCTATTCCAAAACAGCTCCACCCGTAACAGAAAAATCAGAGATAGGATTTCATAAGTCTCTTAATGCTACTTTACTGAGTTCCTGTGGACACATAAATATTCTCTTGTTTTAGACTTGTCACTCTGTACATAAACTGTTTTAGTGTTCCTCTGTTATTATTTTTGTATAAATAATTTTATTTATTTATCCTGATTTTCTTCACTTACTGTGTTTCCTGTGTTTGGTGAGTCATGATAGGTTATAGTTCTAAAAGTGTCAGGATCCCTCTTCTTTCTCACCAAAGTGGCTATTCTTCATGTGTGATCATACATAGAAACATAGGAACAGGAGTAGGCCATTCAACCTTTCTTGCCTGTTCTAACATTCAATTAGATCATGGCTGATCTGATGTGAAACATCTTCACCCAGGGTCTGCATTTATAGACCCTGAAACTACTATCTGGGAACATTAGGGGAGATCTATCTTTCCCACCTCAATTTCATTAGAGAGGTTATCACTTCATTAGAGAGATATGTCATCTGCTGAATGCTGCCCTAAAGACTACAACAGGAACAGCAATTCCCCCAAAATTTAAGGTTACCACAGCATTAACCTTATATGGTACCAGATCTTTCCAAGTCAATGCAGGGGCAAGTTTCCTTGTCTTCCCTGGTCAGGTCAATAAACTTTTTTATGGCACTGGTCTACAGTCCTGGGGGTAAGAACTTTGGCACTCAGTGGCAGTGCTATCTTCCTCCACATGTCATGAGTTACATTTTTGGCATATTTCCTGCCATGGACACCCAGCAGTCTGTGTCTCCTGCGCTCAATTTTATTCAGGAGGGTTTGTAGGTCAGATTCAGTGAAATTATGGCATCTTCTTCTCTGCTCTGTGCTAAGTCCTCGTCCTTGTTTGACTGCTTGTGGCAGCTGCGCTTGTGTTAGACATTCTTGAAATTCTTGAAATGCGGCACAAAAGCCATTCATGAAGTCAAGGTAGCTTCAAGTGAGTCAAGCACTGTTCCTTATTTACCGGTTGCTCCCCAGCCTACCGCTGCAATCTTCAGCCAGAACTGGCTTCTTAAAGGCTGCACTCTAATTTCCATGCACTGCAGAAGATGACAGCCATCTTACATGAGTTTTACATTAATCATTACTCCAATGGATATGCAAATAAGCTGACCAAACAAATGCCGGTGTAAGTAACCTTCTGGACTTCTGGAGGCCTATAACTGTAACTCTGTACATCCACTTACTGACTGCAATAATGCAGCTCGATGACTCGCATCTGGTCTCATGTCACTAAAGTGTCAATGAGTCCGTCTTTTAGAAAATCATAGTCAGGCATCTGAGAATACAGTGTCCATTATTACAGCCCTGAATGAGAGAGTGGGTAAGAATAACAACTAGACTAAATAAATGAGAGCACACATTCAAACTCTTGCCCCCCCCACCCCCGCCAAACTTATTCCACAGACTCCAGGTCAAAAATGCCAAAGGACATCCACTCAAACCTGAACAGGTCTTTTAAATTGCCAGAACTCCCATGCACTCATTGTGGTTGTAAGATTTCTTGTGTGCTTCCAGGAGATGGCCGCTCACAATCTGCTCACAATCACTATGCCAGGTAGATCAGCTAGCACCTGAGTGAGATTTCCAACACTTGCTATTTTTCAACCAATCATATCTATAGGGCTTGGCAGACTATCTGGCAATGACTGAATGAATGAATGAATGAGTCAGAAGGTTGTGGGTTCAAGTCCCACTCCAGAGGCTTGAGCACAAAATCTATGCTGACAATCCAGTGCAGTACTGAAGAAGCACTGCACTGTCGGAAGTGCTAACTTTCAGATGAGACGTTAAACCAAGGCCCCATCTGCCCTCTCAAGTGGACGCAAAAGATCCCATGGCACTATTTCGAAGAAGAGCAGGGGAGTTATCCCTGGTGTCCTGCCCAATATATATCCCTCAATCAACAACAACAACAACAACTTGTATTTATATAGTGCCTTTAACATAGTAAAATGTCCCAAGGCGCTTCACAGGAGTATTATAAGACAAAAAATAAATACAAATTTGTCACAAAGCCACATAAGGAGAAATTAGGCCAGGTGACTAAAAGTTTGGTCAAAGAGGTAGGTTTTAAGGAGCATCTTAAAGGAGGAAAGAGATGTAGCGAGGCGGAGAGGTTTAGGCAGAGAATTCCAGAGCTTAGGGCCTAGGCAACAGAAGGCACAGCCACCAAAGGCTGAGCGATTATAATCAGGGATGCCCAAGAGGGCAGAATTAGAGGAGCGCAGATATCTCGGGGGGTTGTGGGACTGGAGGAGATTACAGAGATAGGGAGGGACGAAGCCATGGAGGGATTTGAAAACAAGGATGAGAATTTTGAAATCAAGGCGTTGCTTAACCGGGAGCCAATGTAGGTCAGCGAGGACAGGAGTGATGGGTGAATGGGACTTGGTGCGAGTTAGGACATGGGCAGCTGAGTTTTGGATGACCTCAAGTTTATGTAGGGTAGAACGTGGGAGGCCAGCCAGGAGTGCGTTGGAATAGTCAAGTTTAGAGGTAACAAAGGCATGGATGAAGGTTTCAGCAGCAGATGGACATCACTAAAACAGATTATCTGGTCATTATCACATTGCTGTTTGTGGGATCTTGCTGTGCACAAATTGGCAGCTGCATTTCCCACATTACAACAGTGACTACATTTCAAAAAGTACTTCATTTGCTGTAAAGCACTTTGAGATGTCCTGAGGTCATGAATGGCGCTATATAAATGCAAGACTTTTTTTATTTCTTTTTGACTGAGGGCAACAGTCTCTGCAGGCTCCATATCAGCAGGGAGACAATTGAACTCCCTGAATTTACATTAAGTGGGAAGGCAGCAGGATGAGAGGGGGTAAGTCGCTGCCCACCCGCCTGGTTCCCACCAGGCAGGCACGGTTAAAATGGAGCCTTATAGATTTTGGTCCTGTATTTTGTAAAACACATCTGTTGAAAGCACGCTCATATTACTTAGATAGACATCAGGAATATCACAGTTGTGCATGCAAGTTCTCTGGCCATACCCATGATTCGTTTATTCATTCATGTTATGGACTTTCAATTTTGCAAGGGTCAAATAAAAATACAGCCCGGGGAAGGGCTGTGAATACTTTATTGCCTATGGTGTTTTTGCTCAACATAGGACATGCATTATTGCTTTTGATCTGCCAGAGGTGAAGGTGGCCAGTTAACATTTTCTGTCAGTATCCTTCAAAAGTTTAGTAAGCAAATACACTGTTGGGCATAATTTAGAAGTACAGAGCCCAGGTATGATCTTGGATGATGTTACAAAGGAGGGCAAGGTGCATAGTCTAAAAACTTTTCTGTATATATTTAATGTTGAATAAAAGTGTAAAGTTGTTTGACAGTTAAAGCGTGAAACAAGATCCAGTGCAATATATTCTGGCACTTATTAATAACGTGGAGAGGATTCTGTGGAAACAGGATAGAACAACTAGCTAAAAAAAAGTTTCATCGAGGAAAACCAGCTACATATCAAAACAAATGTAGATACTTTGAAAGGGAGCAAGGGCTCAACCTATGAGAATAGTCTTAAATACAGAAGCCAAACATATATCTGGAGTAAAAAGGGTAGAAAAACCCCAAAGTGTAACAGATTCTTAAGAAAAACACATGTTTGGTGCCAAATTTCTGCTACTCTAGCTTTAAGGATCGAATTTCAGCAGGCCAAGCCAATGAATTAGTCACCATTTTACGTGGATGAGGCGAGTACTGGAGGTATAAGACTAAAATTTGATGTGGGACCTGATTACCATAATTATAAGATTAAAATGAGGTTTGCCCTGGTTACCAGTGCACAACACCTTGGCTTTCAGATTTTCTTTGCTGCAATATAAGGCACACTGTAAATCAGGAGGGCAGACTAATGCATCCACATTTCCAACTCACACTTGTACTCAGTAAGGTTCAGTACCGCCAGTGGATCCTTGCAAAATCAAAGCTTTAATCAGAGGTGTCCTTGCAATTAAACTTGTCTGGAAAGTGAGCTTGGAGAGATGCTATTACACTTAGTGATTGCCTCCCTCATGAAGTAAAAACAATGAAGGGAGATCTCTTCTGACATATCCAGGGAGGTATGCCTAGATCTGAACATCTGAGACGAGAGAATGTGGCTGCTAGATGCCTCAGGTACAATGAAACCTGCCTTTGTTCTCTGCACAGAAACGTCTCTTCCTCCTTCAAATCTCGGCGTGCCAGAAAATGCCACTTTGAACAGTTTCCTTGCCAAAAGAGCAATAACGGCCCTGAAATTCAGCTCTCCGGCTTGCCGCAGGGGTAAGGATCGCGCGCGCACTTACCTACCGTGCCTGCCATTGACCTCTGGGCCCACGGGAACTTCAGCTCCTGGGCCTGCTCCAAGAGCCGGCGCGCAGTGCTTGCGTGTCCCAGGGGCGCAGTTAGTGCGATGCGTCCCCTGGGATCACGTGGGCCATGGAGAGCCAATGGCAGCAGACCATCTTTCATTCATAGATTTGACAGGAAGACCTGTCAAATCTATGAATTGAAATTGGCCCCAAAAGAACAGCTAAGCTTCAAATACATTTTTTAAAAACCCATCACATTTATAAAATAACTATAAGTTAAATAAATGAACTACTTTAAACAAAAATTTAATTTTTGAAAATTTTAAAATACTTTTTAACAGTGCTAAAAATAAACTTACCTTTCTTTAAAAGTATCTAAAAAAGATAAACCTGTTGAAATTTTTTTAAAATTATAATTAATTAAGCACTTACCTTGTTGAAAACGGGTCCTGCGCCTCCTTTTTAAAAGCATAGGTTCTTCAATACTTACCCTCCCGGAGAAACCTGAAAAAAACCCTAAGTTTGCTGCGTGCGCGCAGCCTCTACCGCGCACGCGGTTCACCTATGTACCGCCACTTCACCAGACCGGAAGTTCCGGTTTCCTGCGCATGCGCAGTGCATGCAGGAAACCGGCACTTCAGGACGCCTTACGGGTGAGCACACAGTGCGTACTCACCCGGGAAGGACCGAATTTTTGGCCCATTAGCTGTTGTGGGAAAGGGATTAAGGGAAAACAGTTTTGTAATGCAAAAAAGAACACCACATGCAGGACGCAGGAACAGAGAGACCTGGGGTGTATGTACAGAAATGTTAAGGTGGCAGGACAAGTTGATAAGGCCGTTAAAAATAATAAAAATAATTGTTAACCTAAAATTTACAGGGATCCAGGCCACAATCCTCAGCCTAGACCCCAGGTGGGTCCCACTTCCATCATGTGGTGGCCTGGTATGTCTGGTTACATTAGGTGTAATGGCTGTCGGTGCTCTGCTAGTCCTCTGAGTGGCTGGTTATACAGGAAGTCACAGTGTTGGAAGACCCCAGAATTCTGCGTAATTTCCTGTCCTTAGCTCTACCCATAGTGATTCTATCTGTTGATTTCACTCATTTATATCCCATCTTTCTACCATTTGATGGGGTATAGAATTTCCATCAGGTTTCGGCAGGAATTTCTTGTAACTTTGGCGGAAATTCTGGAAAAACGACATAAACAGCCATTTTTGCTGTTTCTCTGGAGTTTCAGCCGATCTTCCACCAAAGTTATCGTCGGGGATCAGGAAACCCATCATGCAAATTCCAGGCAAGTGTATTTTCTTAATACTATCCACTCATTTGTTTCCTGCTTTCCCTATTTTTTCTAATAAGCATGCATTTTGGGACCTTGGCATACAGTGCCAGCTTGGCCCAATGGTAGTTCTTGCCTTTAAGTCAGAAAGTCATGAGTTCAAGCCTCGCTCCAGGAATCAAGCATATAATCTAAGATGCTACTTCACTGCATTACTTGATGGAGTGCTGTATTGTTGGGGGTGCTGTGTTTTGGACGAGATTGTAAATGGAAGCTCCACCTGCCTGCTCTGGTGGATGTAAAGGACAAAATTGAGAGGTCGCACAACACCAGGTTATAGTCCAACAGTTTTATTTGAAATCACAAGCTTTCGGAGCTATCGATTTGCTCCTTCCTCAGGTGAAGTGATGTAAAGCATCCATGGCATTATTTGAAGATGATGCGGAGATGCCGGTGTTGGACTGGGGTGGACAAAAATGAGAAGTCGCACAACACCAGGTTATAGTCCAACAGCTTTATTTGAAATTACTGCAGTGTCTTTGATGTAATGCCTTCCTGACTGATTGTATCTCTGCCGAGGTTGTGTGATGGAGGGCAGTCAGAAACACATTGTTCTCTGTCTATATATGCTTTGTATCTGATTTGTATTCCCTCACTTTACCTGACGAAGGAGCAGCGCTCTGAAAGCTCGTAATTTCAAATAAAACTGTTGGACTATAACCTGGTGTTGTGCGACTTCTCATTATTTGAAGAAAGGCAGGAGAGTTATTTTATTATCTGGGCTAACATTTATCCCTCAAGCAAATCAAATTAACTGGTGATTTATCTCAGAAACTGGCCTCCAGAGAAAGTAGCACCATTTTTGAAATTCTTCGCCTTATTGGCCTGGTAGTGCCAATCCACTTACAGGGCTCCACTACTATGCCCTTCCCACTCAGCTGAAGCAGGCATCCCAGTTGCATCGATCCTAGTGTGAGCGTCGACTCACAATATACAAATTGTCCTGACCCCAGGATTTGGGACAGGGCACAAAACGGTTCCAACTTGTCCTAGATCTGCTCACAAAAGCCCTCCAGAGGAAGTTCAGGGAAAACTTGTTTGTTTGACTACATTCTCCTCTCAGCACTCACACCTAGTGGTCCTCTTGTCTCTGTTAATGTATCATCTTTCAAATCCTTCCGTCTCCACTGCCCCAAGCATTTCCCTTCCCCCCATGCTTATCTAATATATTATTTTGATTTACCCCTCCCACAGCTGCTCCATTTACCCTCTCTGTGAGAGAATTGGTACCATTTTGAGTTGAAATAATATTTTGTTTCACCACTCAAGATAGAAAGTGCACAAGCATCACTCCATTAAATTAGAAACTTCGACCCCATTTGTTTTACCAGTTTTCATTGCACGTTCATAACTGGTTCATGCAGAGCAGTGGTCTGCAATGTTTTTTTCAATATTTTTCATGTGGGAGAATATAACTGGACATGTAAGTTTTGGTTTTACTACATTACTCCATCCTCTAATTTAATCAGTAAGAGATTCTAAGTATTTTCCAGATTTTAAACATTTCTACTATCTTCAGAAAGAGAAGGGCATACAGATAGGATCATAGGAACATAAGAACAGGAGTAGGTCATTTAGGCCCTCGTGTCTGTTCCGCCATTCAATAAGATCTTTTATGATCTGCGACCCATTGTGTCTTTGCCCCATATTCCTTAACACCTTTGATTAACAAAAATCTATCAATCTCAGATTTAAAATTAACAATTGATCGAGCATTAACTCCCATTTGTGGAAGAGAGTTCCAAACTTCTACCACCCTTTGTGTGTAGAAATGTTTCCTAATTTCACTCCTGTAAGGCCTGGTTCTAAATTTTAGACTATGCTCCCTCGTCCTAGAATCCCCAAACAGCGGAAATAGTTTCTCTCTAGCTACCCTATCTGTTCCCATTAATATCTTGAAAACTTCGATCAAGTCACCCCTTAACCTTCTAAATTCTAGGGAATACAACCCTAGTTTGTGTAATCTCGCCTTGTAACTTGACCCTTGGAGTCCAGGTATCATTCTGGTAAATCTACGCTGCACTCCCTCCAAGGCCAATATAGACTTCCGAAGGTGTGGTGCCCAGAACTGCTCACAGTACTCCAGGTGTGGTCCAATCAGTGCTTTGTATAGCTGCAGCATAACTTCTACCCCCTTGTATTCTAGTCCTCTAGATATAAAGGCCAGCATTCCATTAGCCATTTTGATTATTTTCTGTACCTGTTCATGACATTTTAATGATCTAAGTACCTGGACCCCCAAATCTCTTTGACCTCCACTGTTTCTAGCTTTTCACCATTTAGAAAGTACCCTGTTCTATCCTTTTTAGGTCCAAAGTGGATGACCTTACATTTTCCTACATTGAAATCCATTTGCCACAGTTTTGCTCATTCACTTAATCTATCAATATCTCTTTGTAAATTTATGCTTTCATCTACACTGCCTACAATGATGCCTATCTTTGTGTCATCGGCAAATTTGGATATTTGGCTTTCTATCCCATCATCTAAGTCATTAATAAATACAGTGAATATTTGAGGCCCCAACACAGATCCCTGTGGGACACCACAAGTCACATCCTGTCAATTAGAGTACCTACCCATTATCCCTACTCTCTGTTCCCTGCTGCTCAGCCAATTTCCTAACCAGGTCCATAATTTGCCTTCAATTCCCTGGGCTTCAACCTTAGTTAACAATCTCTTATGAGGGATTTTATCAAATGCCTTCTGAAAGTCCATATAAATAACATCCATAGACATTCCCCTGTCCACTACTTTAGTCACCTCTTCAAAAAATTCAATCAGGTTCGTCAGTCATAAACTAGCTTTTACAAATCCATGCTGGCTCTCTCTGATCAGCTGAAAATTTTCAAGGTGTTCAGTCACTCTATCCTAATTATAGACTTTAGTAATTTCCCGACAACAGATGTTAGGCTAACTGGTCTATAATTCACTGGTTACCCTCTCTCACCTTTCTTAAATAGTGGATTGACATGCACAACTTTCCAATCTAAAGGAACGGTTCCCGAATCAAGAGAATTTTGGAAGATTATAGTTAGGGCATCTACAATGTGCTCACCTACTTCTTTTAAAACCCTGGGATGGTAACCATCTAGTCCTGGGGATTTGTCACTCTTTAGTGCCATTATTACAAAACTTTGGCTCAAGGGCTGACTTTCAATAGATCGCAATGAGATAGCTACTCTGCAACGTACAAAACCCTGAGCCAGAATCCGGTCATCCACAAATAATTTAGCACCAGGTTCCCCATGAACATGTTATGCGTAAACAGGAGAGAGGCGGCGCTCATCTGTCCACACTCCAAAAGGGTGATACGGCCATGAAGAGTGCAAATAAAGTACTAGGGTTAATTTCTAAAGGAATTGAATACAAACTCAGGGAAGTAACGTTAAATTAAATAAAAACTTGGTTAGACCACACTTGGATAATCATGTGCAGTTCTGGTCATACTACAAAAAGGCTATTGAAGCACTAGAGAAAGTGCAGAAAAGTACATTATCAGAATTCGGAGTGTGCAACTATCAGAAAAGATTCAGCAGGCTGGGACTCTTTTCTCCGGAAAAGAGAAGACTAAGAGGAGACCTCTTTAAAATTATGAAGGTGGATGTGGAGAAACTGTTCCCACTTGTGGGTGAGAGCAAAGCAAGGGGGCATGAAAGTAAGATAGTCACTAACAGAGCAAATAAAAAATGTAGGAAGAATTTCTTTACAAAGAGAGAGTGATGAGATTGTGGAACTCGCTGCCACATGGAGTGGTTGAAGCAGTGGGCAATCATGTACCTAAGGGGGGGGGGGTACATACATACATGAGGGAGAAGGGAATAAGAGGAACTTGGGGGTAGGGTAGGAAGAGATAATTAGAGTAGAAGGAGGCTCATGTGGAGTATAAACACCAGCATAGACCACTTGGGCTGAATGGCCTGTTTGGGTGCTGTAGATTCTACGTAATTCTATTCAATTCACCAGTGAGGAGGAGGAAGGCAGGGTTGGTGGGTGGGTGGGGTGGTGGGGGGTGGGGGGGGGTGGTAGGAGGGCAGCGGATTTGATCAGCTGACAAGCAGGCTATGAATAGAAAGTTATTACTGTATTAATTTTACAAAGAACGGTAAATTATCAGAAGGAAGAATGAATCAGACCAAGATTATTTGTGCAGTATTTCAGTAATAATGGAATTTTAAAATGGGATGAAAATTGCTACCACATTATGTTTATCAGTTGTGTGCAGCCATGCTAGGTCTAGCTCAGACAGTTAATATCAGTTTCATTAGAGGCTACAAGCTGTGGACCCCAAGGCCCTGCACATAGATACAATTAGTTGGAACTTAATTATTCCTTACCCTGTGTTTTCGATTACACTATGATCAAAGAGAAAGTACTGAAGAAAATCAGGGTGGTAAAAGATTGATTATAGTCCGATTCAGCAGTGTAATCATTTCCTTCTGCTTTCCCAGCATGAATTGTTTCCGAAGAGGATAAATTGACATTGGATCACAGTATAGTGGGGCTAAAATCAAACAGTCTTCAGGTATAGAATGTAAATTGTCTCACATTTCTTTCATTAGGAAGGTATTGTATCTTACCACGTTATCCATCTTGCTCTAACTATCTCAATATGGTGAAAACAATCGCAGTGTGGTAATTCAATCCTACTAGTAAACACAGCCCCTACAACAGAGACTTATTCATCTGCTTAATGCAGCATTCAGCTTCTGATTTTTTTCCTTTAATTCAATTTGTTGCAAAACAGTTTACAAATTATAGAAGAAACTGGAAGTGGCACCATTCTCATTCTCTTTATCTCTTATGCCTCACACTTCTCTCCAGTGTTGCCATGTGTTTTATAATGGCACTATATTCTTTATTGGAAATGAAAATCTTATATTTTTATTGTTAATAAACTAATAGTTGACCATTATCATCCCAGTTAATGTTTGTCAGACTAAATGAACCAGTCACTTGTTCATAAGAAAAATCTCATCCGTCTCAGTGTGATGAATGATTATTGAAGAGTTCCTGCAATTATCTGCCCCAGGTTAGCCTCTTTTATACTTTCACTTTCACTTACACATCAATGTAACATTCTGTTTGCATTGTACTGTTTCAAAAATTCACATACATTATTTGTAAATCCATAAATATTCTCAGGCATGATGTGCAAAAAGCAATGTGCCACATAATGCAATGATATACCAGTACAGTACTTACATCATTTCATTGTAAAATTCTTGTATTCAGCAATTTGTACAAGAGTTATTTGTGTACCATTGTAACTACAATGTAATGTATTATAAATGAAATGATGTTTTGGAGAAAATAAATGTTGCTGTCTTTCAAATCTGCAATTTTTAAACTAATTCTGAGTAGGTCTAAATTCTCTTAAAGACAAAACACCAAAGTCATGCCAGAGACAGTCGAGCTGACTCCAAATTATATTGGATCTACCTGCAAATAATCAGCTAATTTGGTGAAGTTTGATACAATTGACGTAATAAAGACTCACTACGCACTTGAACATAAAGCAAGGCTTTAATCAACTTGTAACAAAACATGGAGGTCTAGTTAGCAGTCACTAGCTTCCTGTTTCCAGATTGTCTCTGCCCAAGGTGGGCCCATGCCTCAGTATTTATACTCCCTGGACGGCGCCCCAGCTGGCCGCCCAGTAGTACTTCCTGAGTTGTTACTTGCGATTTATGACAACAATGTCAGTCATTTTCACTTTTGGCAGTTACGAATAACTGCCGGTAATGGATTGGCCATGCTTTATACACCTCGCCCACTGCTAAAAGTGAAAATTCCTCCCACTTTTGGAGCCAAATATGCCTGGATGAATTTTACTGGGAAAATGTCTGGCCAAGATCCAAATTTCCATCCAAATTTCAATTTTCAAGCTGGCAACAAATGGATGGCGGTTTCATCAATAACATAAAAGCTTCCACTCATAACAATTAAGCTACATTTTAATTTCTTCATTTAGAATCTGTGAGCATTTAAGTTAAAGATAGGACTGGCTGGGGGTGAACTTGGTCTTCAATGGAATAGAAAACCGGGCGGGTTGTAAAACAGGCTGCCAATTCACTGCTGCCCAAGACCAATTTCACCCCCACAGAATGTATTGATAAAGGCTGCTCTGTAAACTAAAGTGGATGTTGTGTATATGAATTTCCAAGTGTTGCATTGGATTCACATAGTAAAGCAGTTTAACAGAGTGAGGGGGAGGTCGCTGTAAGCAGCAGACATACTTTGTACAATTCATTTTTGGAAGGTATGTCTGGCATCTCCTAACTTGGCTAACATGTTCAAGTCAGTAAACATTTTGTTTTTATCAACCAGGTATCTGGCATGTGCAGAAACCCATCACCATATTTACGAGTCTCCAAATCAAACTAATGATAAATCTGGACCCACCTGTAAAGATTCTGTCTGCCCAACACACGGTGCATAGTCTCAAGTTCCGCACTCATGAGGATGGCCTCAATCGCGATATCGGGTTCATGTCACGATACAGAACGTGACTTGACATCATGGCCGGTCTTCCCAGGTGTTTTTTTTTTAAAAAGACTAACACAAGGACACAAATTGACAGGATATGCAGCCAGCAGGTGGTTTGACACGTTGGACCCCCTGGGACACATCTCATTGTCTTGGCTGTGCTCTTTGTTGTAGGGAATAATGTGAATAGATTTTGTCTGGGTTTAAATTGTGAATTCTGGGAGATTCTCTCATTGCTAACTTACCTGACGAAGGAGCGAACTGCTTCGAAAGCTTGTAAAATTAAATAAATCTGTTGGACTATAACCTGGTGTTGTGCGACTTCTCATTTTTGTCCACCCCAGTCCAACGCCGGCATCTCCACATCATCACTCTGTAGGGACACATCTCACTTATCCAAGTCCAGAGCATATAGATGCAGGTTGGCAAAAATAAGTCTTAGGAACTCCTAAGTGTGCACAGGGAGACTGCTGGAGTTTAATCAACCATAACTATGCGGCTTACAGCAGCTGCTTCCTGCTGTTTGTATAACTACCTGTTGGGGTGTTGGCTTACAGGGTTAACTGGAGCTGAGTTGCAAGAATTTCGGCACCCAATGTCAGATCTACCTATCGAGGTTCTATTAGTGAGACAGGTTGGATGGTCAGTCATTAACAGTGTCCGGGAGTGCTGCAACCTGCTTGGTTCAGGTACCAGATTACCAAATTTGCCACAGAGATTTGGCATGGTTCTGAGGTTTCATAGCCAGATGTGGCATCTTGGACCCCAAAGAGACCCCAATTACCTTCACTAGTTGGTCTAATTAAATATTTTCCTGCACTGCCTTGCCAAGCATGTGGGAGTTGAGTTGGTATTCACTGCCCTGGCCACATCCTCCCATTCCCACTGGTGGTTATCCGATCATAGAATCATAGAATGGTTACAGCACAGAAGAAGGCCATTCGGCCCGTTGAGCCCGTGCCGACTCTCAGCTAGTCCCACTCCCCTGCCCTTTCCCTGTAGCCCTGCAATTTTTTTTCCTTCAGATACTTATCCAATTCACTTTTGAAAGATAAGATTGTGTCTGCCTCCACCACTCTTTCAAGCAGTGCATTCCAGATCTTAACTACTCGCTGCGTAAAAAAGTTTTTTCTTACGTCGCCTTTGGGTCTTTTGCCAATCACCTTAAATCTGTGTCCTCTGGTTCTCAACCCTTCTGCCAATGGGAACAGTTTCCCTCTATCTACTCTGTCCAGACCCCTCATGATTTTGAACACCTCTATCAAATCTCCTCTCAATCTTCTCCGCGCCAAGGAGAGCAACCCCAGCTTCTCCAGTCTATCAACGTAACTGAAGTCCCTCATTCCTGGAATAATTCTTGTAAATCTTTTCTGCACCTTCGCTAAGGCCTTCACATCCTTCCTAAAGAGTGGTGCCCAGAATTGGACACAATACTCCAGTTGGGGCCGAACCAGTGTTTTATACAGGTTCATCATAATTTCCACACTTTTGTACTTTGTTCCTCTATTTATGAAGCCCAGGACCCTGTAAGCCTTTTTAGCTGCTTTCTCAACCTGCCCTGCCACCTTCAACGATTTGTGCACATATACCCCTAGGTCTCGCTGTTCATGCATCCTCTTTAGGATTGTATCATTTAGTTTATATGTCCTCTCCTCATTCTTTTTACCAAAATGTATCACTTTGCACTTTTCTGCATTAAATTTCGTCTGCCACGTGTCCACCCATTTCACCAGCCTGTCTATGTCTTCCTGAAGTCAATCACTCTCCTCCTCACTGTTCACTATACTTCCAAGTTTTGTGTCATCTGCAGGTTTTAAAATTGTGCCCTGTACACCCACGTTCAAGTCATTAATATATATCAAGAAAAGCAGTGGTCCTAGAACCGACCCCTGGGGAACACCACTGTGCATCTTCCTCCAGTCCTGAAAATAACCGTTCACCACTACTCTCTGTTTCCTGTCACTTAGCCAATTTCGTATCCATGCTGCCACTGTCCCTTTTATTCCATGGGCTTCAACGTTGCTGGCAAGCGTATTATGTGGCACTTTGTCGAACGCCTTTTGGAAATCCATGTACACTACGTCAATCGCATTACCCTCATCAACCCTCTCTGTTACCTCATCAAAAAACTCAATCAAGTTGGTTAAACACAATTTGCCTTTAACAAATCTGTGCTGGCTTTCCTTAATTAATCCGTACCTATCCAAGTGACTGTTAATTTTGTCCCTGATTACTGTTTCTAAAAGCTTCCCCACTACCGAGGTTAAACTGACTGGCCTGTAGTTGCTGGGCTTATCTTTACATCCTTTTTTGAACAAGGGTGTAACATTTGTAATTCTCCAGTCCTCTGGTACCACCCCAGTATCTATGGAGGATTGGAATATTATGGCCAGTAACTCTGTGATTTCCTCCCTCAATCCGCTCAGCATCTTAGGTTGCATCCCATCTGCTCCTGTTGATTTATCTACTTTAAGTACAGCCAGCCTTTCTAATCCCTCTTCTTTATCAATTTTTATCCTATCAAGTGTCTCCACTACCTCCTCCTTCATTATGTCTATGGCAGCATCCTCTTCCTTGGTGAAGACAGATGCAAAGTATTCATTTAGTACCTCAGCCATACCCTCTGCCTCCATGCATAGGTCTCCTTTTTGGTCCCTAATCGGCCCCACCCCTCCTCTTACTACCCTTTTACTATTTATATGCCTATAGAAGACTTTTGTGTTACCTTTTATGTTGGTTGCCATTCTATTCTCATACCCTCTCTTTGCCCTTCTTATTTTCTTTTTCACTTCTCCTCTGACCTTTCTATATATATATCCTAAGGGCCCTGCAGTGCTTTGTGCCAAAGAGTATATACCTCCTTTGCTTGACTTCCTGCAACATAATTTTAATTGCTGCATCTGTGAACCTGGGAACTCTCTGCCCTGCTGCAGATCTGACATTCTTTCTTCACTGCAGTTTGCTTGCTTTGGCAAAAACAATTATGATAATGCGTGTCCCTTTAAATCCTGTAGCCGCATACTATTTTCCCTCCCCTCAATGGCCAAGTCCCAGTCAGAAATGTTTCAGATGCCTGGAACGCATCCAAAATATTATAATGAGGCTGACCCTGGGAACTATGATATGGTTGGGGTTCATAATATCAGGCAGAAACAAATTATGTCGCACTTCAATTCCAATCGGGCTGAGCCCGACTGGAAAATTCAGGGTGAACAGTCATCAGTCAGACACCCTGGGTCCTATCCAGGTTACAACCTAATTTCCAGCACTTCTGACGCTACTCCCAGCAAAGTTGCAGCAGGAGTGTGCCAAAAGCGCTGGGGACTTTCAACCCCCCCTTCATTAACTGTTGTGTGGTCAGTGCTCGCGATTACTGTGGTTCTGAAATGCTGTATATACCCTTGATTACTCAAAATGTTCTTCACTTTGTTGAAATTATTGAGGCCTCTAGTTCCTATTGCAGCACAAAAAACTGACCACAATAGTTATTCTGCACTGCAAGATTCCATTAGCTGGTGTGTTGTAGATATACCATACAGGGCTGACATCCTCTAATTGTAGAATGATCAACTTTGTTTGTAATACAATAGGAATGACCCCTTTCTTTGCCCAAAGCATCTGAATTTTTAACCCCTCTGGGATTAATATTGGGTTCACACTGTTAAGACATTTCACTTTCTTCGTTTAATGTGCTCTGACAGTTGAGTTATTTGGTTTTGATTCAGGAGTGGTATATTCCAGGCATTCCTGGTTCCCTGATGTATGTCTAGTATATTATTCTGTGGCGTTAACATTTTAGACAGCACATGTTACACTTCTCCAGACAACCCCCATGAATTTCAATTCCAACCACTGCAAATGCATTTTTACTATCATTTGGCTTTGACACTTCAATCAAATCCACCTTCTTTTGAGCCATCCATTAAAAAAGATCTGTATGAAATGTTCTGGAATGGCCCAAATTGATTGCTTTGTACATATGGCTGCCTCCAACATTTTTTAATTGTAGAGCTTGTTCTATTTAAATTAGAATTGAAACCAGAAAAAATCATCTGCACTCCTGAAAAAAATGAACCATAATATGTTTTTAAATGAACAGAGATGCCATGGATTGCAGATATTCATGAGGGAGATGTGGAATGGGATTTTTTTCCTTCTAAGATGTCAGCATTGGTTCAGTGGTAGCACTTTTGTATCAGAGTCAAAAGGTTGTGGATTTGTTAAAACGAGATGGGACCTTTGGAGAGGAGATGATTATTAATTTGTGGATGATGATAAAAAAAACAGAGGTATTTAATAATTACTTTGCATCAGTCTTTACTAAAGGCAAGGATATCAGAGTGGAGATGAATCCTGAAATGGTTATGAGTTATAAGATTTTTTTTTCCAGATAAGTTAGTTAGGCTAAAGGAAGACAAAGCACCAGGAACATCCGAGGATCTTGAGGGAGGAAATTGCTGACAAATTATATTTTGGGTCTTTATTGAGTGTGGATCTGTGCTGGGGGATTGGAGAATGGCCTATGTAGAACCCATTTTTAATGAGCTGAACCGGGTAATTGCAGATGTTAGTTTAACATCTGTCATAGGGAAAAAATTAGACTCTCTAATTAAGAACATTATCATGTATCTATACAAAGTGGTTAGAAGTAGCCAGCACTGATTTCAAAAGGGATGATCATGCTTGACAAATCTCATGGTAGATGGAGGAAATGCAATGTATTTAGTGTACGTGGACATTTAGGAAAGGCTTTGACAAAGTACCACATGGTAGATTACTAGAGAAGATTCAGAAATATGAAATTAGGGGGAGGATAGCAAACTGGATTAAAAGATGGTTAGAAGGGAGAAAACAGAGAGTAGGATTTAAGGGCAGTTTTTCGGAGTGGTAGTCACATCCCACAGGATTCTGTCCTGGAATTGCTTCTGTTTACTGTGTATATCAGTTATGTGGATATAGATTTAGAGGGAGTTGTGTCTAAATTTGCAAATCATACCCAAATAGGAGGTATAGTTAATTCTGTAGAAGACCAAAGAAAGCTGCAAAGGGATAGTGATAAAATGAGGGGAACAGATGGACTTGTGGTCAGGGGTGGGCGGTTACATGTTCATAGGACATTAAAGGCCCCACCTCAGGTTGCTAGGGCTAGGGTAGAAAGAACTAATGGAATTCTAGGTTTTATCATGAGGTATAGAATATAAAAGCCAAGAGGAATGATGAACCTATATAAAACCTTAATAAGAGCTCAGTTGAATGTAAAAGGTCCCATGGCACTCTTTGAAGAAGAGTAGGAGAATTCTCAGAGTGTCCTAGCCAATATTTATCCTTCAATCAATATCACTAAAACAGATAATCTGCTCATTTAACTCATTTACTTGGCAAAAGAACCAAAGGCGACGTAAGAAAAAACTTTTTTATGCAGCGAGTGGTTAAGATCTGGAATGCACTGCCTGAAAAGGTGGTGGAGGCAGACTCAATCTTATTTTTCAAAAGGGAGTTGGATAAGTATCTGAAGGGGAAAAAAATGCAGGGCTACAGGGAAAGGGCAGGGGAATGGGACTAGCTGAGAGTCGGCACGGGCTCGATGGGCTGAATGGCCTTCTTCTGTGCTGTAACCATTCTATGATTCTATGATTTTATTGCTCTTTTGGGGATTGTGCCATGTGCAAATTGGCTATTGTGTTTTCCTACATTACCACAGTGACTACACTTCAAAAATATTTCATTGGCTGCGAAGCAGGTTGGGATGTCTGGCGGTCATGATAAGGGCTATATAAATGAAAATTCTTATCTAATCATGAGGTGCATCACAGCCAAACCAAATCCTATCCTCAACCAACATCTATGTGTGCATATTTTGCAGCAGGTGTCATTAAATACTGATCAGGCATGGGAAGTTTTTTCCACGCTCTAGCCCTGTTCTGACAGAGATTGACTAACTCAGTGCGGGCACACACATGCCACCCTATAAGTTAGTAAAAGCTGATCAATAGCTTCCAAAAGACTCGTTTAGCCCCAAAAAGCTGACAATTCATTACCAACCCATAATAGACGGGGGAGGGGGGGAACAAAATTGGGCTTGGTGGCGCTACAAGGCCCCATAAGGTTCCAAAATGGTGTCCGTGGCACGCGCGCGCTCGCACACTTCTGACACAAAATGCGTGGACGGCATATTGTTAAAGGGGTTAGGGCACGCACTTAACGTCCGCTGGAAGGAAACAGAGCAGGCAGATCATGATGTCAATCAATATGCAATGCTAATTTGATGCCAGCACTGCCATTTTGGAGCTCCAGCCTACACCCTCACTTAACCTCGCACAGCTGAACACGACATTAAGCAGCATGAAGAACGCCCCATCAGCGCTATTTAAAGGGATCAACTACGTACAGCTTAGTTGCCAGTTTATTTCTTCTGGCTGTTGCTCCAATTCTACACATTTTTGGTGCTTGCCATAGTTGTTTCAAGTTTCAGAAGTCTACAGGCAGTGGTGTGGCAGGTGCTGAAGGACTTTTTGATGACTTCAAGGCTTCTGCACAAATCAGTTGCTCCCATACATGGGTGGCCTAGTATGGCTGCCTCTTGGAATCAAGCATGACTGGGAGAATGAGCAGCGGCCATGCAGAGCAGGACAAGCTGCTAGTAAAGGGAGAAGGGGTAGGGGGAGAAGGGCTCTCAGCAGGAGAAGATATCTGCTCAGGGTGTTCAGGGAGCAATTCTCCTACCTGAACTTCAATGTTTGAGATGTCTGAGGTTCACTAAGGACTTCATCACTGAAATCTGCCAACTGCTGCAGCCACTACTCTAGCCTCAGAGCAGGACAAGGACTGCATTACCAGTGGCTGTGAAGGTGACCGTGGCTATGAACCTTTATGCTTAAGGCTCCTTCCAGGCTGCTGCTGCAGATATTAGCAACATCTCGCAGTTTGCAGTGCACTGTTGCATAAGGGTTGTCACTGAGGCTCTCTATTCAAAGAGATGTCAATTCATTTCATTCCCTCTTGCCAGAGAGAAGCAGGCGGAGCGAACACGAGGGTTTGTAAGGATTGCAGGCTTCTCTGTGGTGCAGGGTGATTTGACGGCACCACATTGCTTTGCATGCGCCTCATGTCAACTCTGCTATGTACCTGAACCGAAAGGGATTCCACTCCCTCACCGTGCAGCTGGTGTGTGACCATAGGCAGCGCATCATGTAGGTCAATGCTCGATATCCTGGCAGCAGTCATGATGCATTCATTCTGCGGCAGTACTCTCTGCCAGCTGTATTTCAATCACCACGGCAAACCAAAGTATGGTTACTGGGCGACAAGGGCTATCCGGAGGAAGGGAGGCTGCAACCTAGATAGCCCTGTTCTGCCCAGGCTGTATGTGAAGAACCAATTCAAGTGCAATACCAGTAACCTCAACCCCAATTCCCCATTCACCAACAGTCCTATACTCCTTACCTTCCTTCTGTCACTGACCATCACATCGTCCTCTTGGCCACAATGCAAAAATAAAAGCCAACACAAAATACACATTCCAAACCAAATTTATAAATTAAATCATGCCATATCACAGACAAAGTTAAACTATTCACCCTTGTGCATTCCCTTAGTGCCTGTCGTCCATGTGCCTTTGCCTGTCCTAGTGCTCCTACAAGGTGCTACCTCAGTGGTTGCAGCATGGCTGGTGGAAAGCTGCTGACTTTCAGTAGAGGCGACTGCAGATGGCCTTGGAGGATGACCTCAAGCAGGTCTGGGTCTAGAAACATAGACATAGAAACATAGAACAGTACAGCACAGTACAGGCCCTTCGGCCCTCGATGTTGTGCTGAGCATTGTCCGAGACCAAGATCAAGCTATCACACTCCCTATCACTCTGGTGTGCTCCGTGTGCTTATCCAATAACCGCTTGAAAGTTCCTAAAGTGTCCGACTCCACTATCACAGCAGGCAGTCCATTCCACACCCCAACCACTCTCTGAGTAAAGAATCTACCTCGGACATCCCTTCTATATCTCCCCCCATGCACCTTATAGTTATGCCCCCTTGTAACAGCTGCCTCTACCCGAGGAAATAGTCTCTGAACATCCACTCTATCTATCCCCCTCATCATCTTATAAACCTCTATTAAGTCGCCTCTCATCCTCCTCCGCTCTAAAGAGAAAAGCCCCAACTCCCTCAATCTTTCCTCATAAGACCTCCCCCCCAAACCAGGCAGCATCCTGGTAAATCTCCTTTGCACTCTTTCCAATGCTTCTACGTCCTTCCTATAGTGAGGTGACCAGAACTGCACACAATATTCCAAATGTGGTCTCACCAAGGTCCTGTACAGTTGCAGCATAACCTCACGGTTCTTAAACTCAAACCCTCTGTTAATAAACGCCAACACACCATAGGCCTTCTTTACTGCTCTATCCACTTGAGTGGCAACCTTCAGAGATCTGTGGATATGAACCCCCAGATCCCTCTGCTCCTCCACGTTCCTCAGAACCCTGCCGTTGACCCTGTAATCCTTATTCAAATTTGCCCTACCAAAATGAATCACCTCGCACTTATCAGGGTTAAATTCCATCTGCCATTTTTCGGCCCAGCTCTGCATCCTATCAATGTCTCTTTGCAGCCTACAACAGCCCTCCACCTCATCCACTGCTCCACCAATCTTGGTGTCATTAGCAAATTTACTGATCCACCCTTCAGTCCCCTCCTCCAAGTCATTGATAAAAATCACAAACAGCAGAGGACCCAGCACCGACCCCTGTGGCACACCGCTGGTAACTGGCCTCCAGTCCGAAAATGTTCCATCCACCACCACCCTCTGCCTTCTATGAGATAGCCAGTTACTTATCCAATCGGCCAAATTTCCCTCTATCCCACAACTCCTTACTTTCTTCATGAGACGACCATGGGGAACCTTATCAAACGCCTTACTAAAATCCATGTATACAACATCAACTGCTCTACCTTCATCTACACACTTAGTTACCTCCTCAAAGAATTCAATCAAATTTGTTAGGCAAGACTTACCCTTCACAAATTCGTGTTGACTTTCCCTGATTAAGTTGCCCCTTTCCAAATGGTCATAAATCCTATCCCTCAGGACCTTTTCCATTATCTTACCAACCACCGAAGTAAGACTAACCGGCCTATAATTACCAGGGTCATTCCTATTTCCTTTCTTGAAGAGAGGAACAACATTCACCACTCTCCAGTCCTCTGGCACCATTCCCGTGGACAGTGAGGACCCAAAGATCAAAGCCAGAGGCTCTGCAATCTCCTCCCTTGCCTCCCAAAGAATCCTAGGATATATCCCATCTGGCCCAGGGGACTTATCGACCCTCAGGTTCTTCAAAATTGCTAAAACATCTTCCCTCAGAACATCTACCACCTCCAGCCTATCCACCTTTATCACACTCTCATCCTCAAGAACATGGCCCCTCTCCTCGGTGAACACTGACGAAAAGTATTCATTCATCACCTCTCCTATCTCTTCTGACTCCATGCACAAGTTCCCACTACTGTCCTTGACCGGCCCTACCCTCACCCTGGTCATTCTTTTATTTCTCACATAAGAGTAAAAGGCCTTGGGGTTTTTCTTGATCCGACCCGCCAAGGACTTCTCATGCCCCCTCCTAGCTCTCCTAAGCTCTTTTTTTAGCTCATTCCTTGCTACCTTGTACCCCTCAATCGACCCAACTGAACCTTGTTTTCTCATCCTTACATACGCTTCCTTTTTCCTCTTGACTAGACATTCAACCTCTTTTGTGAACCATGGTTCTCTCACTCGGCCATTTCCTCCCTGCCTGACAGGGACATACCTATCAAGGACACGCAGTAATTGCTCCATGAAAAAGCTCCACTTTTCGTTTGTGCCTTTCCCTGATAGTTTCTGTTCCCATCTTATACTCCCTAATTCTTGCCTAATCGCATCATAATTACCCCTCCCCCAATTATAAACCGTGCCCTGCCGTATGGCCCTATCCCTCTCCATTGCAATAGTGAAAGTTACCGAATTGTGGTCACTATCTCCAAAGTGCTCTCCCACATACAAATCAAACACTTGGCCCGGTTCATTACCCAGTACCAAATCCAACGTGGCCCCAGCTCTTGTCGGCCTATCCACATATTGTGTCAGGAAACCCTCCTGCACACACTGTGCAAAAACTATCCCATCCGAACTGTTTGACCTATAAAGGTTCCAATCAATATTTGGAAAGTTGAAGTCACCCATGACAACTACTCTGTGACCTCCACACCTACTCATAATCTGCTTTGCAATTTCTTCCTCCACATCTCTATTACTATTTGGGGGCCTGTAGAAAACTCCTAACAATGTGACCGCTCCTTTCCTATTTCTAACTTCAGCCCATATTACCTCAGACGGCAGATCCCCCTCGAACTGCCTTTCTGCCGCTGTTAAACTATCCTTGATTAACAATGCTACTCCTCCACCTTTCTTACCAACTTCCCTACTCTTACTGAAACATCTATACCCCGGAACTTCCAACAACCATTCCTGTCCCTGTTCTAACCATGTCTCCGTAATGGCCACCACATCGTAGTCCCAAGTACCAATCCACGCTCCAAGTTCTCCTACCTTATTCCGGATGCTCCTTGCATTGAAGTAGACACACTTCAAGCCATCTTCCTGTCTGCCGGTACATTCCTGCGACCTTGATACCCTCCTCAGTACCTCCCTACACTCACCACTGGCTCCTGGACTGCAGCCCTTTTTCCCATCCCCCTGACAAATTAGTTTAAACCCCCCCGAAGAGCCGTAGCAAATTTCCCTCCCAGGATAGAAGGCCCGGCTTCAGACAGCACCATCTCGGCCTGGGCGGCAGCAGTCTGGGCTGACTGGCTGACAGGCAACAGCAAGGGCACTGACGGAATGGCAGGGGTGGGAGCATGAATGCTGTCGTCCTGAGAGTGGACAACAGGTTCGTGCTCCATGGACCCACTGCCACTCTCCCAGTCTGAGCTTCCACTGCAGCACTCAAACGTTTGTTGGCTGCTGCTTGTGCTGCAATAGAAGCTGAGACATCAGCCATCAGACGCTGCACCATGATTGGCTCCACAAGTGTGTTGATCGAGTTGGCTACCACTTCCATGCTGGCAAGGATGGGCTCCAAGCTCTGTGCAAAGCCCTGTGCCAGGTTGGTGGCAGGCTTCCCAATGCACAAAGCATTTTGGTGCGTACACCCATCAGCCTTCTTCTATAGCCTGGCCCATCAAATTCCTCATCTGAGACCACTGCAGCAGAACTCGTGTGCGACCTCGCTCTCCGGTGAACTGGCACCTGCGCTATCCTTGTCCCCTACCCTGGCTACAGCGCACTTGTACCTGGTGTCTCACCATGTGCAGATCCCACCTCTATGCTACCCTCTAAGATACGCGCAGTATCAGTATCTGAACTGATGGCTGCGAGTGTGAAATCGAGTGACGGTGTGTTTTCATCATCACTGTCTTTCTGCTCTTCCACCACTGCCTGGGCAGGTTGCAGTTCCTGGGTATCTGAAATGAAAAAGGGACAAGGGTTGGGTTGTGGTGAGGGGTGAGGAGAAAGCAAGAAGTACATGCTTACACCATCTGCAGCTTATAAGTTAAAAGAGAGTTCGGGATGAGGGGAAATTGGGATGTGAGAAGAAGGATTAGGTATGAGGACACTGTCATCTTCCATGGATTCAGCCCCGCTGGTGGCCACGGCCTCAGTAATGGCCTTTCCCATAATTGCCAGTACCCTCTTGTCCATGAGGGTTAGAACATGCAGGCGCGCCTCTCACCCTCCGGTTAGTTCCTGCTGCCTCCGGTTGTGCACCACCTGCTCCTACGAGAGAGAGGGAAGTATGTCAGTGAGTGTCATGCAATATGTTTGGGTGATGTGGCTGGAAGTTTGTGCAAGCTGTGAGATGTGAGTGTGAGGCTTGCAACAGTGTTACGTGCATGAAGGTGAGATGAAGCATATCAATGTTAGGTATGTGTCTTGATTGCTGGAAGTTGTTGATAGATGAGTCATGGGTGTGTGGTGAATTGAGCAGTGGCTGAGGCTAGTGGTGAAGTTGGTAGGATATGGCATTTGAAGATGCCTTCACTGACCTTGATGCGGAGATGCCGGTGTTGGACTGGGGTGGACAAAAGTGAGAAGTCGCACAACACCAGGTTATAGTCCAACAGTTTTATTTGAAATCACAAGCTTTCGGAGCTGCTGCTCCTTCGTCAGGTGAAGTGAAGGAATACGAAACGGCAAAGCATATATAGACAGAGAACAATGCCTGTGTAGCGTACAATGTCAGACGACTACATTTAATCTTTCTGACTGCCTTTCATCACACCTCGGCAGAGAAAGAATCAGGTCAGCCAGGAAGGCACCACATCAAAGACATAGCAAGATACAACTGAGACAATGAGGTGGGGTCACAGGGGGTCTAATGTGTCAAATGCAGTCTGTATGGAAAACCAAAAACTTTAAAATTTTTACATTTTTTTACTGGAAATCACATCTGTGAACAAGCCAATGACGACTCGAGTCTGGATGACTCTACGTCATGTAGCGTGACATGAACCCAAGATCCCAGTTGAGGCCGTCCTCATGGGTGCGTAACTTGGCTATCAGTTTCTGCTCGATGATTTTGTGTTGTCGTGTGTCTCTAAGGCCGCCTTGGAGAACGCTTACCCGCAGATCCGAGGCTGAATGTCCTTGACTGCTGAAGTGTTCCCCGACTGGGAGGTAACAATCCTGCCTGGCGATTGTTGCGTGGTGTCCGTTCATACGTTGTCTCAGTGTTTGCATGGTCTCGCCAATGTACCATGCTCTGGTGCATCCTTTCCTGCAATGTATGAGGTAGACAACGTTGGCCGAGTCACATGAGTATGTACCATGTACCTGGTGGGTAGTGTCCTCACGTGTGATGATGGTATCTGTGTTGATGATCTGGCATGTCTTGCAGAGGTTGCCGTGGCAGGGTTGTGTGGTGTCGTGGTCACTGTTATCCTGAAAGCTGGGTAATTTGCTGCGAACTATGGTACTTTTGAGGTTAGGCGGCTGTTTGAAGGCGAGTAGTGGAGGCGTGGGGATGGCCTTAGCGAGGTGTTCGTCGTCATCGATGACATGTTGAAGGCTGCGAAGAACATGGCGTAGTTTCTCCGCTCCGGGGAAGTACTGGACGACGTAGGGTACCCTGTTGGTTGTATCCCGTGTTCGCCTTCTGAGGAGGTCTATGCGATTTTTCACTGTGGCCCATCGGAACTGTCGATCGATGAGTCAAGCGTCATATCCCGTTCTTACAAGGGTGTCTTTCAGCGTCCGTAGGTGTCCATCGCGTTCCTCCTCGTCTGAGCAGATCCTGTGTATTCACAGGGCTTGTCCATAGGGGATGGCTTCTTTAACGTGGTTAGGGTGGAAACTGGAGAAGTGGAGCATCGTGAGGTTGTCCGTGGGCTTGCGGTAGAGTGAAGTGCAGAGGTGTCTGTCTTTGATGGAGATTCGTGTGTCCAGGAATGAAACCGATTCTGAGGAGTAGTCCATGGTGAGTTTGATGGTGGGATGGAACTTGTTGATATTATCGTGTGGTCTTTTCAGTGATGCTTCGCCGTGGGTCCAAAGGAAGAAAATGTCGTCGATCTATCTGGTGTACACCGTTGGCTGGAGGTCCTGTGCAGCGAAGAAGTCTTGCTCCTTGACCTTGACTACTATGTGAGGTCATTAAACTTCTTGCGACATAGCATCCTTGGGCTAAACTCCTGGCATTGACCTCCGCGGCTATCTGTTCCCACTGCCTTGTGATCATTTGTCTGGAAGACCTCCTGCCCCCCTGAGGATACAGGACATCACTCCCCCTTTCCACCTCCTCCACCAAGATCTCCAGTGCAGCGTCCAAAAACCTGAGTACCCGCTCTCTTCCATAGTCAGCCTTTCTTCACTTTTTCCAAGGTCAGATTCAGTTGCGGAACGGCTCCCAACACCTGCTCCACCCACAAAGCACCTCCCCTTTAAGAGGTGCAGGCTAGCTTTAAGAAGTGCAAGTTATTAACGATATTGGGCTCCCTGCTGATGTGTGCAGCCAATGAACAGTGGTTAGTGCTGGCTGTATGCAGAAATCATTATAATAAGCAAGCAGCACCAACTTGGCATGCTGCCTGCATTACACTGAATGGGCATGGGCTAATTGCGCATTGTGATCCCCACGCTGGTTTTCAGGGGCTAACCAATTTAACACCCAGGAAATCCTGCAGGGACCTCTGCAGTACATCTGCGTGCAAAGCTCTGAGCCACTAAGGCAAATTCATAAAATCTACCTTCATAAGTATATGAAAGCCTGAAATGGGATACAAGTGTTGAAGGCACAAGATAACTTTTTTGGCAGGGAGGGGGTCTGTGGCATTGCTCTGGAAAATATGGATTTTTTTTACCATTTATCCAGTATTTCAGAGTTTGCAATGAATATAAGTGATACATTTTTCTTTCATCTAAATGGGAGGGTTGTTTGCTTAATTTAATTGAAAACTACTCTCTGCCATTTGGGATTTAATTACTTTTTTCTTTATATATCAAAATTTCTTTCTCTCGGTAGCAGCTGATACTCTATTATTGGGGGAAAAAAGTTTGAAATAATTTACTTCTTAAGAAAAATTGCCTAGCATAAACAAGGTGTTCAAACTTAGTACTATTGCACAAAGGATTATTCCAATCAGTGTTATAGGCAGAAAATTTAGAATTATATGCAATCCTTCCAATTCGGATCCCACCTCTTGTTACCGCTGCTCTAAATGATTGAACGTTGCTGCATGGTGTGGCCAGCAATTCCTGATCTTATGAGAATTTCCACCCACGGAGGTGTTCAATCACTTAGGGTAACAGCAACAGGATGAGAATTAGGAAGGCACCATGAGGATTGGTGTCTGCGGTTACAGACATGCAAATACTGGCCTGGAAGCAGTTGACTGTCTACATGAAACATGGGCCACTAGAATGTGTGAAGATGGGCAATCAAATCTGATACCCTCATGATATGTTTGATTCTTTCTGTACCATACCAGGTAGTGCATTAGCCATCTAAGAGTAATGAAATGGGGGATTTATTTTCCTTCTCTGTTACAAGTTTCTTTAAATCATGAATCTGTTTAGGACCACTGTTTTTGCTGCTTTGTAAGAATATTAGCAGCTGTGTGAGAGATCTGAAGTAGCTTCCCTCTGCTTGTCCCTTCCTCCAACACATTTGATTAATATCCTCTCCTAACCAAAATCAAAGAGTCACCGTGAAGTTATGCCTTTTGACTCAATGTTGTAGAGTATTAATATGTCCACAAGATGAGTCATAATTCTGCCAATTTAAGCTTTTAGACAATTCTAAGACTTAAGACACAAAAGCCTGAAGGAGAAATCCAAATTCTGAAAGAATTCTGTGTATTTCCAGCACTGATGGCCCAGATCGCCTCCAGTATATATGTGTGAGGAGGAGCAGAGAGATCTTTCCAGTGCATTAGCCACCAGACTGGAGAGGAGCAGGATGAGTGGCAGAGGGGGTCCTGGCTGCACTGATTTGTGCAAACACTGACATATTGACTGGGCTCCCAAAGCATTGACTGTTCGCATGAATCACTGACAGTTGGTATGTATACAGCTATCATTGCAGACTTTCTGAGTGACTTTTTCAATCCAGTACCATTTTTTACAGACTTGTACTTAATAAGGACTGGATTAGATCATCCAATTTCTTAGCATTCAGGTCAATACAGCAATATATGGGTGGAATCACATTCCATAAGTTTAAGGTCAGTGCAAAATTAAAACCGCTTCACACAAATAATAAATCGATAATGTAAATGCAATGCCAAGGCCCAAACTGATGCCCAAATGAATCAGAAAGAGGCTATCTACTTATAAAGTCATAGGGGATGATTTTGCCAATGGGGAGCTTTTGGAGGCGGGACTCCCACTTGTTGGGTTTCAGTCCCGCCTCCATCAACTTCTGGCCAACCACACTATTTTCCCTTGATTGACCTTGTTAAGTGGGTTTAGCAGGCCAATTAAGGGAAAGCCGGTTGCAGAGAACGTCAACATATGATGTTTCATCTGTCAAAAATTTTTGACAGATGTATTGTCATCGTTTGACAGCTCTGTGAAGCTGTCAAACAATGACATTCTCTGTAGTTTGATGAGGTCTTGAATTCAAGACCTCATCAAACCTCTTTCTTTTGCAGAAATGAGATGGTTGTTGCATTGGAGATAGAGGGCTCGATTTTGTCAATGGGGACGTGATGGAGGCGGGACTCCCACTTTTTGGGTTGTAGTCCCACCTCCATCGATTTGTGGCCACCCCACGCTACTTTCCCTTGATTGACCTTGTTAAGCCCGCCCAGTGGGCTCAGCAGGCCAATTAAGGGACACCTGGATACTGGTGACGTCAGTGATTGACATTTCATCTGTCAAGAGCTTTTGACAGATGAAATATCAGCGTTTGACAGCTCTGTGAAGCTGTCAAATCTGTCAATCTGTCTTCTAACTTGAGTCCTTCTACTCAGACTCAGTTAGAGAGCTCTCCAGACCAGAAAGCAGAGGCTGCAGCTTTTGACAGTTCAGCGGCCATTCTACTTTCTGTGCCGGTGAGCTGAGGGACTCCCGAGAACTGAAGGGAGGAAGCCTGGAGGAGAAAGTAAAGGTAAGTAAAACTTATTAAAACACTTTACACACACCAAACACACTTACCTCTGCACTCATGCACCCATCACTCACCTGTACACCGGACATCTCAACCCCTCCAAGCCCTGCAGACCGACGGTCCGCCTCGCTAATTTGGCGTGGTTTGGAGCCGTCGGGCAGCCCACACTTCAGGGCTAAAAATAGGGATTAGCCAAAAAACTGCCTGTTAACTACCTGTTAACAGGCAGTTAATTGGCACTAATCCCTTTCCCGCCTCGGGGAGGCGGCTCCCAGCACAGGTCGGGTACCCGCCTCCTGGGACATTGGCATGGAGGTGGGTTGAGGGCGGGATGGGTACGTGCCCCCCGAATCTGCAATTTTCCCACCACTCCCGCCTCCAAACCCACCTCCACAGGGCTTGGAAATTCGAGCCCAGAGTCTCAGGGGGCGATTTTGCCAGCCCTGGGGAGGTGGGCTTGGAGGCGGGACTGCCGGGAAAATGGCAAAATCTGGGGCCGGGTACCCATCCCGCCCCCAACTCGCCTCCGTGCCATCTTTCCAGGAGGCGAGTAGCCGACCCACGTCGGGTCCCGTCTCCTGGAGGCAGGAAGGGGATTACAGACAGTTAAGAGGATTATCCCCATTTTTCCATCATAGGTGCGGGCTTCCCGACGTCTGGAAACTCCGCCAGGGTCAGCGAGGCGAGCAGTGGGTCTGCGGGGGTTGGAGGAGTCCAAAAGTCCGCTGTGGAGGTGAGCGATGGGTGCAAGTGTGGAGAGGTAAATATGTGAGGTGAGTGAAAAGTGATAGAAAAAGTTTCCTTACCTTTGTTTCTTCCTGCAGGCTTCAATCGTTGGGGATGCGGAGGCTCCGGCATCTCAATGGCAGAGATGGCAGATGGCTGCTGCATTCTCCGATGCAGCAGCCATCTGCTTTCTGCTCACAAAACAGGTTTGGTGAGCCTTGAGTACAAGGACTCACCAAACAACAGAGAATGTCAGTGTTTGACAGCTTCTCAAAGCTGTCAAACGATGGCAATTCATCTGTCTAAAATTTTTGACAGATGAAATGTCATACGCTGACGTTCTCTGTAACTGGCTTCCCCTTAATTGGCCTGCTAAGCCTGCTGGGCGGGCTTAACAAGGTCAATCAAGGGAAAACAGCGTGGGTTGGCCACAAGTCGATGGAGGCGCGACTAAAACCCGACAAGCAGCAGTCCCGCCTCCAAGGCGCCCGCATTGGCAAAATCACCCCCATAGAGTCATAACGGCATAGAAGGAGGTCATTCGGCCCATCGAGTACATGCTGGCTCTCTGTAGAGCAATCCTGTCAGTCCCATTCCCCTGCTCTATCCCCGTAGCCCTGCAAGTTTATTTCCCTCAAGTGCCTATCCAGTCTCCCCTTGAAAACATTGAGTGTCTCCGCTTCCACCACTTCCGTCGGCAGCGAATTCCAGGTCATCACCACTCGCTGCGTAAAAAAGTTTTCCCTCACATTCCCCCTTGCCCAAAACCTTAAATCTGTGTCCCCTAGTCCTTGTGCCATCAACTAGTGGGAACAGCCATTCCCCGTCTAGCCTATCATAATCTTGTACACCTCTATCAAATCACCCCTCAACCTCCTTTGCTCTAATGAAAACAAATCCAGCTTCTCCAACCTGTCCTTGTAGCTAAGATCCCCCATCTCCGGAACCATTTTGGTAAATCTCCTCTGCACCCTCTCAAGTGCCTTCACATCCTTCCTAAAGTGTGGTGACCAGAACTGAACGCAATGCTCCAGTTGTGGCCTAACCAGCGCTTTATAAAGGTTCAGCATAACTTCTCTACTTTTGTACTCAATACCTCTATTTATGAAGCCCACTCTCTCAATATGTTCTGCCACCTTCAGGGACCTGTGCACATTAACTCCCAGGTCCCTCTGTCCCTGCACACTCTTTAAAACTGTGCCATTAAGTGTATATTGCCTTCCCCTGTTCCTTCTGCCAAAATGCATCACTTCACACTTCTCTGTATTAAATTCCATCTGCCACTTGTCTGCCCATTCTGCTAGCCTTTCTATGTCCTGTTGCAGTACTCATAGAAACATAGGAACAGAAGTAGGCCATTTAGCCCCTTGAGCCTGTTCCACCATTCAATTAGATCAAGGCTGATCTGTATCTTAACTCCATCTACCCACTTTTGTTCCGTAACCCTTAATACCCTTGGCTAACAAAAATCTATCAATCTCAGTTTTTAAATTTTCAATTGAACTAGCCTCAACAGCATGTTGAGGGAGAGAGTTCCAGATTTAATTTAACCCTTTTAGCCCCGGTATCACGCCAGGAAGTCTTACTCAGCTTTGTCAGGTCGGGCACTTACGCTAGATTCACGTTACACTATAACTGCAGTGTCAGTGCAAAAACAAACAGCTTTGCAGTGGTGCTGTAGTTTTAGTTGAATGCCTCTCCAAGGAGAGAAGAATTTTATGCTTGTTGGAATGCAACTTCAGGCCTTAGAAGCAAAAATGCAGGGTTGTAATAATACACTACGTCATTCAGACCTCTTAATTAAAGCTATATTAACAAGCTGCGAATGTGGCACCGGCAACATCCAGAGCAGCCCATTTTTTGGGAAGGGGTCCTCAACCAGGTCCCCAATTTGCATATTCAAAGGGCCGAATGCCTGTTTCAGGTGCGGGCCATGGACGGCCATACTTCAGCCTTTACCAATATGGCGGGTGGTGCACTTCCGGCACAAAATATGCGCGCGCACGCCATCCGCCATATTGGATGCTTAGGCACCCATTTTATGGCCTACCCATGCAGGTATCATTCCTTGAGGAGGCTGCTATTGTATCAGTACATGCATAATGAATTTCTAGGCCAGTATTTCTAATATCTCTTATGAAATAGCCTCCATTAGATAGTTTCACAATAGTCTTTATTTTACTGTAGTGACGGTTTAAGGAATTTCCTAATCTCTGAGATAAATAGAGAAAGTTTAAAGATTGGTGAGTTGAGATTAAAAAAAACTGCTATAAATGTACACTAAATCAATCAACATCTGAATGAAAAGATAGGTTACATATGATGGATCCTTTATCAAAGTTCTGCTGTATTTATTATTTGTTAATGTTTAACTTGTATTTTATGCATGAAATGATACAATAGCAGCCTTCTCCACACCATGTATTTTGAAAAATTACAGTCAGACACGGTTTGCCTTTTATCTCTTCCTTTCAAGTGATCCAAATATGAAACAGAAATGTCTGCTGAAGTCCAGTCAACATCAACAGCACTTATAAGTGCTATGAATATCTCTGGCAATAGTAGCACAGCTATTAAGCACATCATCAGCCGCAGATAAAGAGTGAGTAAATGGCTCCCTTATTAGCTTTTGAGAAAAGTAAAAGCTAAGAGGTTCAGAAGCACTCCGTAATAGCTGTAAGGATTTGTAAAATAGCATTTAGTTTAAAATCACTGGATTGTCGATAGACCAGGAAAACAATAAAGCCTCACAGACTATGTTACTTTCTATCAGGTAGATACATTTTCCCCTACAGAAGAAGTGCCCAAGTAAATTCCAAACAGTTTTAACCTTCTTCCTGCAAAGAAAATAAGCCTAGAAACTGGATATGGCTCAAAAACGGGTGGTGTCAAGGGCCAGTGCTATTTAGCTGCGTCCGTTCAAAGTGGCACAGGCAGCACACAAAATTCGTGCTGCCTGTTCATTTACAT
Source organism: Squalus acanthias (assembly GCA_030390025.1). Lineage (NCBI taxonomy): Eukaryota > Metazoa > Chordata > Chondrichthyes > Squaliformes > Squalidae > Squalus > Squalus acanthias. The sequence continues at coordinate 101,868,585 of CM059426.1, read as the reverse complement.
GATTGTAGTGCTGATCTCAGCGCTAAACGCACTGCTGTTTGGCTTACCGCTCAGCAGGTGGGCCAATATCAGGTGCAGTCTAACGGACAATAATGTTTGGCCGAGTCTCTCTCCACTACTTAAAGGGGAGGTGCTTTGATGCAGCAGTAACTCATTGTCAGTCGAGTTGGAGTTGGAGTTGGAAGACATGACTCAGCAGCAGCACAGAGAGCGAGCCAGAAGGTTGTGCAATGCGGCTCTCAAGTCATTGGTGCTGGCAGTGGAGAGAAGGCGGGGTGTCCTGTTCCCACAGGGTGGCAGAAAGGCATTGAAGCTCACTTCGAGAAGTCTCTGGCAAGAGATAGCTGGTCATGGTCAACAATGTCGTACCGCAGAAATGGCAGTGCCGCTAGAAGTTTAATAACTGCACACAGCAGGTCAAGGTGAGGGAAGGCTTCAGCAAACACCATATCCAACCATCTGCACCACAAGCCTCACACACTGCTCAATGCACCACACCCCTATCACTCACCTACCAACAATCTCTAATTATCACCACCCAGCCCTCACAATCATAGCTTTACTTCACCCTCACAACCTTACCATTGCTGCAACACTCACACTCACATCTCACAGCTTGCACACACTGACAGCTATTCAACTATGGCAGGCATATCACCCAACCACATTGCACCACACTTCCCTTTCTCTTGCAGGCAGCAGATGAGAGGCGGCCAAGCCGCTTTACAGGCCTTGAGCCAACTGGTGGAGACCTTGCTCGACATCTTTGGAGGGGAATTCAGTGAAGCCATGGCAATGGGTGATGTTGAAGCCCTTGGGGGCAATAACGGTATGGTCATTCCTAATCCTTCTCACCTCCCACTTCCCCCTCATCCCACAATCTCTTCTCACTTAGAAGCTGCTGATGATGTATGCAAGGATATCTTGCTTCCCCCCTCCTCCCCTCACCATAACTCGACTCCTGTGCCTTTCTGCTTTCAGATGACCAAGAACTGCCACCAGCATAGCCTGCCCCCGAAGTTATGGGGAGAGTGGAGATGAAGGAGAAGACACATAGTCACTGCATCTGACACTCACAGACACCAGCTCAGAATTTAGAGGGCAGTATAGATGTGGGATCTGCACATGGTGAGGCACCGGGCATGAATGGGTTGCGGCAAGGACAGGGGGAAAGGGTAGCTTGGCGGCCAGCTCCCTGGAGGGCGAGTTCACGCACAAGTTCTGCTCCACAGGACTCAGATGATGACCTCGATGGGGTGGCCTTCAACAGATGGGGGAATGGGCATATATACGGAAATGTTAGGTGCATTGGCAAGCCTGCCTGAGAGCCTCTTGTCAGTGTCAAGGGGCATGGAGGAGTCTGCTCTAACATTGGACGGGGCTTTGCACAGAGCTTGGAGCCCATAATTTCCAGGCTGGAAATGATGGACAACTGCAGAAGAGACCTTGTCAACCCAGCCATGATGCCACGGCTTCCATTGCAGCACAGGCGTAAGCGATCCAACAGATTGCTAGGAATACTGAGGCGCCGCCCCGGGGGAGTGGCAGTGGGTCTGTGGAGCAGGAACCTACTGTCCTCTCTCAGGATGACAGCATTCCTGCTCCCACCACTGCCATTCTGTCATTGTCCTTGCCACTGCCTATCAGCCAGCCAGCCCAGACTGCTGCTGCCCATGCCGAGGTGGTGCAGTCTAAAGCCGGGCCTTCTAGGTCCACAGCTGGTCGAGGTCGTCCTGCAAGGCCACTTGCAGTGTCCCCCATGGAAACTCAGCAGCCTTCCACCAGCCATGCTGCGGCCACTGGGGCAGCACTGCGTACGTGGTGCCCGCAAAGCCACATGGGTGCAATCGATGGTGCCGTGCACCATGGGTAAAGTTCAGAGAGAAGACAATGTAGTCCCTTCTCCTGGTATAGAGAGCCTCAGTGACCTCCCGGATGCAGCGATGGACAGCGAACTGTGAGATATTAGCTGTATCTCCTGCTGCAGACTGGAAGGATCCACTGGTGAAGAAATTGAAGGCCACGGTGACCTTGAGGGCTACTGGGAGAGCCGTGGTCACCCTGCTCTCAGGCTGCAGGTCTGGTTGCAGGAAGTGGCAGAGTTCTGTGACCACCACCTTGGTGAAGCGAAGCCTCCTCATACACTGCTCCTCACTTAAGTGGAGATAAGAGAAGTGCTCTCTGAAGACCTGAGGTGGGTAAGGCCTCTTGTTGAGAGCCCTCCTGGCCCTCCTCCTCCTCCCACTGTGTGCATATTCTCCTCTCTTCACTGCCTCCGCTCCCTCTCCCGAAGATACCCAAGAGCGAGGGGGACTGCAAGTAAAGCCCCCATGACTGTGAGCAAGTGTTGTGAGCAGAAGTCTTTAAATAAGAATGAATGCCTTCTCCACTTACTCCAACACTCCCTGTCACCTTAGGACCTAGAAACAAGTTTAGAAAGTTGCTAGAGTTTCAGAAAGGTACACAGATCGAGTCAAACTGAACAAGCATGTCAGCTGCATATATTTGTAATATATAGGACCACCACCATGCCTTTGAGACAGATTTATTTGTTGCTGATGATCCCTTAAAATAACACTGCTTGTGAACGCCTGGTCAGCTGGTTGTAATTAACAAAGGTCGGTAAGTGGAGCAACAAAATTGAAAATGGCAGATTGGGCATCTAGTGAGCATTGCACGCTCACTGATGTCACGATCTGCACAGCCTACATATCCACAGCGAGTACGGACATCGGCAGCACTAACGGCCAGTGCAAACACCTCCAATCTCTAGGCCATAGAACCTAAAGTATTAAGGGACCATTATAGTAGTTATTAAAATGGATAATGTCACTGGGATGTTGACTTCAAGAAGGATGCTGCTCTGAAGTGGTACCCCTTTGTGGGAGAGTTAGAGAAAGGGAGGGAAAGAAAGGTTCAGTAACAATGATCAATGGATCGCAACTAAAGGTTATATGAAGGGGTAGAATTTCCTGTTCCTCTGCCTGGGCTTATTGGATCACTTGGACACAGTGAACAGAGGAAAATCAGGTAACAAAGATCACTCACCTGAGAGGGAACCCACCCAATTTTTTTTTTGTCCATTTCAATTTAAATAATGTGTCGGCTTCCTCTCAGGTTTGTGATCCTCATGACCTGATTTTCCTCTATTCACTGTGTCCAAGTTATCCAATGCACCCATCTTTGACTGATCTTCCTGCAGTTACTGCACCCAGGTGATCCAATGCGCCCATGCGCAGGGACAGAACATCTACTCTGTAATATATAGAACCACCACCATGTCTTTGAGACAGATTTAGAAAACATTGTGCACACAGTGAGGTGCTCTATTAAGGCATTTATTTATTTGCCTAATTCTTATTTGTGTTTATATTTTCAATTTGAAACTACTGGGTACCTGGCAGCATACCTGTAGTGACAGTGTGTTTCTGGCTACATTTCTGAGTTTGCTTGGCACTGCGCCACCTCCACAGAACTGAGAAACCACAAGAAGAAATCTTAAAATTCAACATTATACTGAATGATCCAAGTTGCTGATATTTACTAGAATTTCTAGGACTTAATTAGAATATTATAGGGTAGAAACTCTGATTTGTGAAGTTCACGTGTGAATGCTTAACACGCTCATGTTACATTCTTATATGTGCCATTTTTACAGAGGCATTAACCTAGATTTAAAATAAATGTGTTAAATTCTGCTCAGCAACAGCACACACAAGAGTGTAGCACAGACACATTAAGCATTTGCATGTGAATTTTGCCTAATGGAAATTATACTCTTATATATTTGTCTGTGAGGTAGAAAATCTACTTGACTTTTAATCTTATGGGAACGGTAGCATAGTGGTTATGTTACTGGACTAGTAATCCAGAGGCCTGGACTAATAATCTGGACACATGAGTTTAAATCCCACCACGGCAGCTGTGGAATTTAAATTCAGTTAATTAAATAAATCTGTAATGAAAAAAAACTAGTAGCAGTAATGATGACCATCTACCAGATTGTTGTGAAAGTCATAATGTCTAATGGTTCACTAATGTCCTTTAGGGAAGGAAATCTGCCATTCTCACCAAGTCTGGCCTATATGTGACTCCAGACCCCCAATGTGGTTGACTCTTAACTGCCCTCTGAAATGGCCTAGCAAGCCACTCAGTTGTACCAAACCACCGTGACAAAGTCACTGAGGGAGTACCATTACAACACAGACTGCAACAGTTCAAGAAGGCGGGTCACCACTATCCTACTCAAGGGCAATTAGGAGTGGGCAATAAATGCCCACATCCCGTGAATGAATAAAAACAAATCAGACGGACAGGACTGTTATTCATGTGGTGAGATATCAGTCTCAGAAGAGCTAGATTTTTTGCCCAGTGAAAGGTAAAAAATCTAGTCAACTTTACTCGTGGAATATTAAATGCCCTTTAGGGAATGGACAGAGAATTGGAGGTAGCATGTGATGATTTCCTTTCAGTTTTAGCTCCCTTACTGGAATGTGCATTTGTAAAATTGGCCCTTGTGTTTCTCATCAACACAATAGTAATATCTATTCACTATATTCAGGTTTTCTTTAATTACAGTCGTCCCCCAACCACCGCCACCCCCCCCCCCCCCCACCGCCCTTCCCCATACACTCTTGGAAATTCATTTATTCTCTATCAAGAAGAAAGGATGGTTCTACCTACTGACATTTTTTTGCATAGTTAAGTCATCCAGATGTGGAACCCTAGCTAAATTCCCCCTCCTCCTATGATCTAATTGATCCTGGTAAAATCACCCTCCAAGGTACAAGTCAAGTGTTGGATTTACCGTTAAAACCTAATTGCACTGCACTGATCCCACGTGAATTATAATTATAACAGGTGAGCTCCAGACGTGGGAAACACCTTTGAGTACTAGCTCACCTGGTGGTAGTCTTATTTAAGGTGTGTAGCAGCTTCAAGGGCAGGCATCAAGGAGGGTGCTGGAGATGGGGTACCGTGGAAGGCAGCTGCTAGGTTAATGTTTTGTACACTTTTTCTGCTATTCCTGCTTTCCTGTTGTCTGATTCATAAGTGCTAGCAATGCATAAATTGAAGCCTGTATGTATCGTCTATTCACCATGACACCATTGTAACCTCTTCAGGCTGCCAATTTGCCCATTTTACACTACTGCATAAGACACTGACTGTCTTCCTGTCAAGCAGTGGTTTAAAGCCTGGAGGATTTAGAAAATGAGATGGGGAGTACATTAGGTGAAATATGAAGAAAGAAAGACTTGCAATTTATATAGCGCCTTTCACGACCTCAGGATGTCCCAAAGCGCTTTACAGCCAATGAAGTAGTTTTGAAGTGTAGTAACTGTTGTAATGTAGGAAACGCGGCAGCCTATTTGCCAAGTTCCCACAAACAGCAATGTGAAAATGACAGATAATCTGTTCTTGTTATGTTGATTGAGTGATACGTATGGGCCAAAACATCAGGGATAACTCCCATGCTTTTCTTTGAAATAGTGCCATGGGGTCTTTTATGTCCACCTGAGAGAGCAGACAGAGCCTTAGTTTAATGTCTCATCCAAAAGATGGCACCTCCGACAGTGCAGCACTCCCTCAGTACTGCACTGGAATGTCAGCCTAGATTTTTATGCTCTAGTTCCTGGAGTGGGATGTGAACCCGCAACTTTCTAACTCAGAGGCAAGAGTGCTACCAACTGAGTAACGGCTGATACAATATCCAGCATGAGTGAGGAGAAGCAGCTGATGGTGGCACGGGAGGAGGAGGTTCAGACTGCATCATGCCTTGGCTGATGAGCATAATTTTAGAGGAAGAATGCTTTCTGAGAATGAAACCTTGGTGCAGGCATTGGGGGCCATGCCAGAAAGTTTGCTGGAAACAGCAGCTTGAGTGGAGGATTCCACAACCCACATGTGCAGTCCCTTGCAAATGAAACTTTGCAACACTGTAGATCACCAGCGAGCAGATATCTTTGAGAAAGGCTCAAAAAGGTAGTGCAACCCATTGACAGAACTGTGGCAAAAGGTGAAAGGAAGACAGGACAGAAAGAAATGCCAGATAAAAAATGAAGTGAAAGGAAACCTGATGTGAATGGATGGTAAGGAGTCTGGGAGCATATGATGGAGCAGTCCAGCACATAACACCCTGTTCCATAGCTGGTGAAGTGGATCTATGTATCATGAGATGGATTACTCTCTATAGAAATCCAGGGTACCCTACTCATAGGGCAGCGATGAAGCATGCTTGCAATAAGCCTGAGGCAAAAAAGTTAAGTGCTGAAGTGACCTTCAGAGTCATTGGCAGTGCCTGTGATGGAGTTAGGCTGCAGCTGAGATTGTAGCATGTAGCGCAACTTTGCCACTGCCAATGCAGAGAGAGTTCCTCAAACATGTCCAGGTAAGTGCACCTGTGCCCTTGTTTACTGTGGAGTAGGTAATGCCAGGTGGAAACTGTTGTCCTCTGTTGCAACCACAGCTGCCTGCTGCCTGGTATCCATCCATTGAACCTCTTCTTCTTCCTCCTGGAAACATAGAAATAACTAGATTCCCATAGAAAAGTCCGTTGTCCATATTTCTAAGACCTAAGCAAAATAGTACAGAACCTTTGGCACAAAGCTTTTTGAGCAGCTAAATAAATTTCTGTTTATCCAAAACTAAGTGGGCAAAAAAGAAGCACAAAACCACTTCCAAAGCATTAATTTGAATTTCTCTGTCTGTCTGAACCTTCACTTTCACGTTGAACAACTTCCTAGAAATCCTACACATGCAACGTACATGGGTCTATCGATGACTGACTCCAGATCTGGCATAAATATCAGAAAATATGCTGGGACATCCATATGGAAATTGCCTGCAACTGATGTCTGCCACCATTTCCACTCTGTTACACTCCAAGTATGTCCATTAAAGGGTGTGGGGCGCGTATTTTTAGTGTAAAATAGATATTGATTTAATTATTTAGCTCATAAATTACTTCAGTGTTTGTAAGCAGAAAGCATGTTTTCCTTCAGCTATCCACCAGAATCATACAGCATTTAGATTAAAGCTTTATCTAGTATAAAGAAAATGAATGCTGAAAACCACAAATAATGGCTTGAAATTTGCTGAAACTTGCGCCATAGTAATGACGCATCAACGGTGAACGCCATTATTCTAGTGCAGAGGTTCCAGGAAATTATGCCATGAGTGACTTATACCATGACTTATGCCACTCCATAATTTCCTGGGACTTCTGTGCCGCTCTGCTGTTAACCCTCGCTGAAAACTGCTCCGCGCCCATTTAAAGCAATGACGATTGCGAATTTGCTGCATTTAAACCAGTGTTCACACTGCTGCCAGTTAGATTGGAAAAATAATAGCGTTGGTGATCTGGCAGTAGCGGGATTTATGTGCTTATTCAACATGGTTGCTTCTGATGCCTCATTATCCACACTTAGTGCACACAAGATCAATTTGAATAGAATCCCCAGAACTATTATCATAAATGGAAGTTACCAATTCAGTCTGCAGGACCATAAGCCTAGAGTTTCCATTCGGTTGCGCTGTTCTTTCCAGCAAGAAAGATCGCGGAATTTCAAGCACAAATCGGGTATCCTTGATTTAAAAAACATTGCGTTAGAAGCTGGCCCCGCCCACAAAACTGGCTGCTCCCCCAAACTGAATTAATCACCATTGCAAGTTTCCGCTAATTACACCTGTTTACAGGCCTTTGAGAAGGCTCTTAAAAGTAAGGTTTTTTTTAGGCACAAGGACACTAAAAGAAGGTTTTAAAAGCTTTTGAATATAACTTTTTTTAATTTACTAAAAAACTGACAACGGTACCCCAATATAACTAGCAAATTGTTCTATCGTTTTTCAGTCATTTAAAATTGGATTACTCACAAGTGGTGGACTAGACACTCTGGCTGGAATTTTCACCATTGTGTCGGGTTCGGTGCATGCGGGCAGCATAGCAGGTCGGGAACGCGATGTTCTGAGCAACGCGCTGCTTAGAGCTATTTTCATAAATGGCCACAATTGAAAGAGTCATGCATACTTCCCAGCCCTATTAAATGGTGCGGGTCTGATGACATCATCAATGACTCGTTTCCAGCACCCATATTTAAAGCAGCCTTGCACTGAACTCACTTGAAGGTTGTCAGAGGAGGGTAGAAGGTATCAAAGAAAGGCCACAGTACTGCTATAACTTTGGAAGGATGGATAGCCAAAGGCAGAGGGCTGCACCACGCTTCTCTGATTCATCGCAGCATACTCTTGTGGAGGCTTTCAGAGCACGCAGGGAGGTCCTCTTCCCTGCTGATAGGTAAAGGAGACCTCCACAAGAAACAAAAGGAGCCTGGCTGGATATAGCTGAGGAGGTCAGCAGCAGGGATGCGGTGAGGAGGACCCGGATACAGTGCAGGAAGTGCTTCAATGATCTCATGAGGTCAGGAAAGGTGTGTGCAATGCCACACTCACCCTCATCTTGAAGTGCCTGTCACCACATCCCCATCACTCTGCCTTCCCAAGCCTACTCCTGCACATCATTCCTCACACCAACATACCTTGCACATCCACGGGTCCCTCTCTCTCTATGTATATACTTACATCCCCATCTGACTAACCACTCCTCGCACTCACCCTCATCCTAATGCAATCATAGCAAGTAACACCACAGATGGAGGCCATTTGACATTGGCACCCCACTCCCTCATAGTCACCCTCTACAGATGTAGCCCATCCATTCCTTATACTCATTCCATCACTCCCACTCAAACTTCTCTTCTTTCCTTCCTTGTAGAAGAGAGCCCACAACAACAGGGAGAGGGAGAGAACCGCAGGTGGCCCTCCAGTCATTGCACATCTGACAGCAGCAGAGGAGGCGGATCTGGAAATTTCAGGAGCTCGAGAGATGCTGGCGGTGGGAGATGGAGAAAGGGGCGCATCCCAGCAACCTGGTGACAGAATCACATCTCATAAAGCCACATGGCATACAACAGTCACCCATATGGTGACTCATGTCAGCAGCCAGTGAAATGTCATCATGTGCATAATGGTAAAGTTAACCATTCTTATTATAACACTTCTGATTCATCTCTTTACTCTCCCATAGGTCCATCAAGTGACCCCCAGCCCCCGTCCCCCCCCAACCACTGTCCAGCCAGAGGAGGAAGACGACTCCACAGAGGAGCCTCCAGCCTCTGAGGGTGCACTGTCACCAGACCCAAGCGCACCCAGCACCAGTGCAGATTCACATACCTTGTAGGGGGTGGTGTTTTTGTGTCAGCATTACCTCTGACTTCTGAGCGGTTCGAATTGCCCCCACTCCCTTGGTTCTAGACCTTGGACTTATTTGGGGGTTGTGATAAAAGGTGCAGCAGACAACTGAGTTTGATGAAAGAACTTCAATCTTTATTCAAGAAAGTAAAACACAACACAAACACTCTTAACTCGCTAAAGGTGGGGAACACTTCAGTACAAGCGAGGGAAATAACATTAGGAGAATACCTCACCCCTCCCAATCCCACCTCTCTAGCTAGGTTGGACTCCAGAGAACCAGGGATAATGCTCACCAAACAAATCCTTGACAGTTGAGAGTTAGGGTTTAGAGTCTTTTTAGTATAAAGTTTCGTAAGGCCCTTGTTGCCGCGAGGTGTCCGATGGTCACTGAGGCGGTCGCTCTGGTCTCTTCTTGCACGTCGGCCTGCTTCTGGAGCTGTTGGCCTTCTTTGTTGAACTGTTTCTATTGAACTCTGCCTCTGTTTAAACTGTCTTCTTCTGAGCTGTGGAACTGCCTTCTTGCAGAACTGTAACTGTGTTCTTGCAGAACAGGCTTTCAATTGAACTCCAAACTGCGGAACTGTCTTCTGTTGAACTTGAACTGTTGTACTGGAGAACTCGAACTTGTAACTGTTGTAACTCCTGAACTGCTTGATGGGCCTTCAATTATATTAAATTGAAGTGGCCTTATCTACCCCAAATCAAATCCCGGTCATTGTAAGACCTCGTTAACAGTAACGACTTTACTAGCGTGTTAACTGGTTTTGTAAATGTGTGAAGTGGTTTCAGGATAGCTCCATCCTGTCGATCTGTTGTTTAATCTGAGTTTGAATTGTCCTCATGTTTTGGGTTTCTTGACTGGGCCTAGCACTTCTATAGAATATTAGCTTTATGCATGTCTTTAATGGGTTCTGTAAACAGTTTTGATGGGGCCTGTTGTTTTGGGTGGGACTGTCTTCTCCAAGGGTCTATTGTCAAAATGTTAATGCGTGCTGGGGCTTTGAGTGAGGTCATCCTGGTTCCCCAGACAATGCAATTAACTGCAATATCCAAAACTGCTTTTACAGAGGTCATACCCAACTTCCTTCACAGCCTTTTCTCCCTTTACAGGCCCAGACATGTTTTTAAAATGCCAAAACTTGGTTTTTGGTCTTACAGTCTCTTACATTAGGCCCAAATGCAATATTATCACTCTGAGGTAGTTCCAAAGTCCTTTTTCCTTAGGTTTTGGGGATCTGTAAATTTTGGAAACCTTACACCTCGGTGGGTCCTGTGCACCATAGAGTAGTGTTGTCACCTGGTGTCTCTCACATCACAAGTGAGCAAGAGCAGGTGGTGTTGACAGGGACAGCAGAGGGGACTCCTCGCCGGAGGGCGCAGGATGATCCAGGCTCTGCTGAGCTGTATGCAGACGCTGAGCCTTGGGGGGGGTCATCGAGAAAGAGGGTGATCTTGGAGGGGCAGCAAAAATTGCATGAGGCTCTGGCAGCTTTTGCGGCCGCGACGTCTGCAAATGTTCAGAGAATGGAGGAGTCCACCTTCAACATGAGCACCACCATGTTGCAGGCGATGGCGACGATGTGCTCTTCCATGGAAAGGATGGCCACCTGCATGGAGCAGAAAATGCGACAGTCACATGAACACATGCTAGCTGTGGACAACAGATGGCAGGCGCTCACAGACCTCCTCTCAAGGAGGCATGTAAATGTTGACGTGGGTCCTCATGGCCCCACTGCTGTGCAGCAAGGTGCTCGCCAGCTCCTTGCTAGCAGGGAAGTGCGGGTGGCCCATGAGAGGGATGATGATGATGGTGGGCTGGGGTCGGGAGTTTTAAAAACCTGAATCCCGACCACACCACACCTCCAACCCGCCCACTTCCGGTTTTAACAGAGACGGGATGGGGGGCGGACAGCCAACCCGCTCCCAGGAAGCGGGTTAGCACTTTAAATATTATAATGAGGCTGGAAGCCTTGGAGTTAACCTGCTGTGCAAGTTTAACTGTGGCTGGCTAGGGAACTCGGGGCTCGGGATTCCCGGTAGCTGCAGTGAGGCGAGGACAGCCTTGGGGAGCACTACTTGTGGGTCGAGAGGAGCAGAAGTGCTTCCTCCTGGCCCCCCAAGCTATCCCACCATCAGTCCCCCCCCATACAAACTCCCTCCCACCGGGTCGGGGATCGGACACCACCCCTACCCCCCACCACCCGCCGTCGGGAATTGGTGTGTCCTCCCCCGGGGTTGGGGCTCGCACCTACCTGTGTTTGCGGCCTCTTCTCCAGTGTTGCATACCTGACTGGAAACTAGCTTGTAAATCAGGCTGATTTCCAGGTGGGGAACCTGACTGTGACGCCACATGCACACTGTCATGTTAAACTTCCACAGCGTGCTTCCTGCGCTCGACCGCACCCCTACACCCGCCCGCTCCCAATGGGTCCAAACATAAAAATTCTGGCCTGCATGTCTCAGTGAGGATTCTTCAATTTGATGGTTGAAGAGCCAGGTTGCTATTTGTCCTGCTCACACACACACCACAGAACCTCTGTAGAGGGTACCATGCTAGAAAAGATTGCTAGGAACTGTAAGTTGTCACTCAAAAGCCCACGAAGAGTTTGCGGACAGCTGTCAATGTGATGAACTGCGAGTGGTATTCCTTTGCCACTGACTGCAAAATCCAAGCCATTGAAAGGCAAATAGATTTATTAAGAATCACGTTAGGGCATCTCTTACAGATGGTCTTCATAGTGGGTTTTACCTTAAAGAATTAAACAAACCTCAAAATTATTTGAGGTAATTTAGTACACTAAACTTGAGAGGAGATTAATATTACATTCTACTACTAGTAAGCTTCCTTACAAATATATCTATTGGCATATTAATAGATCAGGGCTTATGGAGACTCAATGGCAATCAGAATTATTTACAAACTACATCATCGGCAAGATCAATACAACGGATATTAGCTGTGCCACTTCTGATTCACAGTGATGCTCGCTGTGATGTATTCTAAACAGTTCTCCAGCAAATTCTGGTGTAAATTTGCCACTGGAAGATTGGGGAGCACAACAGTCTAACTTATGGGGCTGGATTTTCATTAACCCGTGGAGGCGGGTTTGGAGGCGTGTGGGGGGTTAAAATTGCGAAAACTGGCGGGCGGGCACAAGTCCGCCTCCATCTCGCCTCCACGCAATTTTCATTAAATCGTGTCTGCTGGTCCCGACTCCGTCCCGCCTTTAAGAGGCGGGATAGGCTGTTAAGGCCCTTAACAAGCACTAAATTGGCTCTATAATGCCATTTTGAAAGGCCTTTGTGATTTTAACCCTTGTTCTACGTGAAGCACGCCTGTTCTGAAACACGATTGTGAAACCTGGCGGGAGCACATTTCGAAAGCTGACTATCAGCTGCAGATCCACTATTACAACGGAGTAGTAGTAGGAGGAAAAATATCTGGGAGCAGACGTAGGGCTGCTACTGCTCATTTTGCCTTCAGGTCCTCTCACAGCAAAGGCAGAGTCTGTCTGTCTGTCTGTCTGTCTCTCTCTCTCTCTCTCTCTCTCTCTCGGCTGCTCATTTTGCATCGAGGTCCTCACACAGCAAAGGCCAGGCAGTCTCTGAAGACATTCAATGCAGCAGTAATGATGACATCATCAGAGGCGACTTTCAGACTGAAAACATTAATTGGTTCATGGGTTCCCACATGCTGGCACTCAATTGCCCAATTAGGTGAAAATCGCATCAATCTCCCACATCCAATTGCAGTCGGGTGGATAACACGAAAAGTGGATGACACGACCCCAACCCGCTCCAGTATCAAAATCCAGCCCATGGTGTTCGCTGCCAAAATCGCCATTGCAGTGAATTCCAGATCATCTTTAATTGTAGAGAAAAGAAGCAAAAGTCTTAACAACGTAGAATTTACTTACTACTTCAAGAATGATATAAAGTAATGTATAAATTATTTTATATTTCATTAAAATGTAGAACCAAATATTAACTCAGTGATTTGTGTAACTTCCAGGAAGGTTTCTCTCACCTTGCTTTGAAGACACCTATCACTGATTATATTTGTGATAGAAGTTCCTTCTTCTAGACACACAATAAATTAAAACAAGAGAGGATATTGCATTTCACCTCATTTTAATGCAATAGCTTTTATGAGCTACTTGAGATTATGATGCTGTGTGTGCGATCAGGTATTGAGTTATTAATTTTGTGCATGGTCCATGGAGCAAGGCCTGGACTAATAGATTGTACATTGCATTCAAATGTTGTGAAACATCCTTATTCTCATGGCAAGATTTACAACCATCCCTTAATTTATGTAAATTTTCCAAACTGATGCACTTTTATGAACTGAACTTGTCTATGCTTACAGTTACATTTTAGTGATATAAGCAATACTAGGCCCATTAAAATATGACCAACACTAATTTGCATCTTATTTAGGATTTAAAGTGGGATGATAATATGAGTATATTTCAGGTCACAATACTCTATGTCAGCTGTTTATAGTGGGGTGCAGAGTTATCTTGCTGACAAGCGTATCACCTGGAGCTGAGCTTGGATTGTGAACCTGAATGTCAAAAAATGTACTACTCTAGACTTGTACTAAATGTTGTACACACTGAACTGCCTTTGCTGCAACTCTGCATTTACTTAAGCAAAGTGCTTGCCGTTGTTATGTCACTTTATCTCATCCGCTTCTAAAGATGCATATAGATTGTTAATGATGTTACTGGATATCAATGTCTACATCAATGTATTTGAAATTAGAATTATCCCCCTTTTGTATGCTTAAATATGTCAAAGTATCTGTTGAAATCTTCCACTATTTGTTCATTTTCATTATGTTCTGGCCAAACGATGTTTAAATGAGGTTTTCTAATATGCTGATACTAAAACATTGATAAGATACAATTATGCCACGTAATATTTGTGGAAGAATTTTCTATTTCAACAGCAGCCCATATGGGAGATGATGTTGAAACATTATTTAAAAGATGGAGAGAACAACATCATTATATTAACTAAATTGACTTTTTTAGAATGAGATTAAATGAGGGTATATTCATTCCATTCATATCACCGATTGGGGAAGGGGATGTTTAGCATGACGTATCCTAGGCCAAGTGTACCATGCCCTATGCACATGCTGCCTCTAGTCAGACCCTACAATGTGCTTTAAACTCAGCATCAGATGAGTACCATTACTTAATCATTTTCATTTCTCCCACTCACCATTCTTATTGTGTCTCTGAGTGAGATTCCATTTTTGTGCATGATTTGTAAGTCACTGCCCATTTGGGACTGGTTCAATACTACGTTATTATAATTTTGTATAGGATCTTTTCAACTAATGGAAAGATGTGACTTTGATGCTGTCAGTTAGATTTGAATGCATGAATCAGAGGTGAAAGAACAATGTGCTGACCTACTTAGTCCCCTCAGTCAAAATCTAACTGAACAAATTATCCTCACAGATTTTTTTGTAAAGCATTTTTCCCCACTGTAGGTTTTTACAGACAATGTGCTGCTTTGTGGCTTAGAGGGTAGGCCAAAAGCATATTAACAGGGTGATTTTTTTTATTGAGAAAGCAAGGTGAAGAGTCAAATCCACAGTACAGGACACCAACAAGGTTGGAGCAGTGAAAGAGAAGACCAGATAAATCAAAAAATAGTGGTTAAGTGATGCCTAATTTGGGTTTTAAAAGCCTCACAATTATAGGAGGAAGCCAAGAGGAAGATGAAAAGTTCCATGGTTTTGAGGTGCTGGTAAAGTAGAATAGGAAACTATGTGATGAGTTTTCATTTCAACACAGTGAGGGTGTAAGGGGGATGAAAAACATGCCGGATGGCTTAGCTGAAGAGGAACAAAAAATAAAAGTTCCAAAGAATACAGGCTAAGGTAATATCTATAAAAATCAAGAAAAGTTGTAGTGGGAGAGACAACGAGAGAGGAAAAGGTTGGAGTCTAGAGGTGGGAGAAAGACTGTCCATCATATGACAATTTTTTTCTTGTATTCTAGAACCTACACCCTTTCTGTACAGTTGCAATGATGTACTATTGACCACCCTTCAAGCACCAGGAACTGCAGATAACATAGTTAGAAAGAAAATTCAGATTGCCATGAAATTTGCAGAAACCATGGGTGTAGTAATTGAACCTTGCTGCATCCATTTTATGAGCATAAAACAGATGCAACAAGGCCCAATTTCGGGAAACAAAATCTTGGGCCACAAGGATGTCTGAAAGACATCTGATCCGAAATTGGGTCAGACGCTATTTCAAGCCCTTATGAAACCCCTTATATATGTAAGTGAGGGGACTAACATTTGCTTCAGGACCTCTTTGGAGAATCGGTGTCAGGAGGAACGGAGCAGGCGCCGGGGACTGCTCCACTCAGCTTCACATGGCATGGATTTACCTAGGAACCGGCCACTGCTGAAAAGGTGAGTTTCAGTAATTTAAAAAAGAAATTAATGTGGAGCCAGAGGAGCAGCAGTGTTCCTCCTAGACCAACAGTGCTCCTGACGGCCACTGACATCTGTGATCGACCCTCTCATGCTGTCTTGCACCCTGTTCCCGGTAAGGCAGGCGGCCGGAAATTTGTTCATGCAGAATGGCGAGCCGTCTGTGGAGGCATGAGAGGCGCCGGTAGCTCATTCAGAATATTTAGATTAGGCCCAAGGCCCAATTTCCAGCCAGCCTCGAGCCTCCCAGTTCAGGTGTGGATTTGCGTCAAAGGCAAGCTGTTGATACATAACTGTTGATTAGATTTGTGAGAGAAGAAACTATTGTGTCTTCAAAGAAAAGAAAGTAAAAAAAAATGTTTTTTTCCCCCATTGTTACCCCATCTGCCAATGCTATTCAGGAACCAGCTACTAGAAAGTGCAGTGCGCCATTTTAGGTGACTGTCCAGTTCAAGTTATGTGGGTGTCACTGATAAGGCCAGCATTTATTGCCCATCCCCAATTGGCCTTGAGAAGGTGGTGGTGAGCCGCCTTCTTGAACCGCTGCAGTCCGTGTGGTGAAGGTACTCCCACAGTGCTGTTAGTTACGGAGTTCCAGGATTTTGACCCAGCGATGATGAAAGATCAGCGATATACTTCTAAGTCAGGATGGTGTGTAACTTGGAGGGGAACTTGGAGGTGGAGGTGTTCCCATGCATCTGCTGCCCTTTTCCTTCTAGGTGGTAGAGGTCGCGGGTTTGGGAGCTGCTGTCAAAGAAGCCTTCGCGAGTTGCTGCAGCGCATCTTGCAGATGGTACACACTGCGGACACAGTGTGTTGGTGGTGGAGGGAGTGAATGCTGTGAGGGTAAGAATTAGAAAGATTCAAAGTGTGACGTCACAGGAAAGCAGGGAAGTGATTGGTTGGTCAGTATTTCTCTCTTTCTCTTGGGTATTGGTTTAAATTAAAAACTGGGATTAAAAACTAAACGTTCAAGACTTAAACACATAATTAATTAAATACATTAGAGATGGCAGGGCAGGCGATGTGTTACTGCTGCAATATGTGAGAGCTGGTGGACACCATTGAGGTCCACGGCGACCATATTTGCAGTAAGTGTTGGTTGCTTGAGGAGCTTCAGCTCCATGTTGATGAGCTGGAGTCCGAGCTTCAAACACTGCGACACATCAGGGAGGGGGAGAGTTACCTGGACGCTGTGTTACAGGAGGCAGTCACACCCCTTAGATTAATTAATTCAAATTTGGTCTGTGGTCAGGGACAGGTGGGTGTGACTACAAGTGAGGCAGGTATGGGGACCCAAGAGGTAGTGGTGGAGGAGCCTCAGCCCTTGCTCTTGTCCAACAGTTACGAAGTTCTTACTCTCTGTGTGGGCGAGAGCAGGGACTGCAGTGAGGATGAGCAAACTGACCACAGCACCGTTGTACAGGGAACCATTCAAGTGTGGGGAACAAAAAGAAATGTGGTAGTGGTAGGGGACAGTATAGTTAGGGGGATAGACACTGTTCTCTGCAGCCAAGAGCATCAGTCCCAAAATCTGTGTTGCCTGCCTGGTGCCAGGGTAAAGGACATCTCCTCTGGGCTGGAGAGGAACTTAGAGTGGGAGGGGAAAGAGCCAATTGTCGTGGTCCATGTAGGTACCAACGACATAGATAGGACAAAGAAAGAGGTTCTTCTGAGGGAGCATGAGCATCTAGGGGCTAAATTATAAAGCAGAACCACAAAGGTAATAATCTCTGGATTACTACCTGAGCCATGTGCAAATTGGCATAGGGTAAATAAGATCAGAGAGATGAACGAGTGGCTCAAAGATTGCTGTAGGAGAAATGGGTTTCGATTCTTGGGGCACTGGCACCAGTACTGGGATAAGAGGGAGCTGTTCCGTCGGGACGGGCTTCATTTGAACCAGGCTGGGACCAGTGTCCTGGCGAATCGAATAACTAGGGCTGTAGATAGGGCTTTAAACTAAATAGTGGGGGGGAGGGATACGCTGAGCGGAAATTAAAATTCAAAGAAAAATGAGAAGGCAAAAGTGCAGGGTAGCGATAGGGGTAATGATAACCAGAGTGTGACAGGAAGGGATGGAGCGTATACACATAAGAGTGCATCAGAAAGAGGGGTCAGAGTAGGGAAAAATGGTAAAAATACAAAATTAAAAGCTCTATATCTGAATGCACGCAGCATTCGTAACAAGATAGATGAGTTGACAGCACAAATAGAAATAAATGGGTATGATCTGATAGCCATTACAGAGATGTGGGGGGCGATTTTGCCAGCCCTGGGGAGGTGGGTATGGAGGCGGGACTGCCGGGAAAATGGCAGAATTTGGGGGCGGGTGCCCAACCCGCCCCAACCCACCTCCATGCCATCTTTCTAGGAGGCGGGTAGCCATCCTGCGCCGGGTCCCTCTCCTTGGAGGCTGGAAGGGATTAAAGCCTATTAACTGCCTGTTAACAGGCAGTTAACAGGCAGAAAATAGGATTATTCCCTTTTTGCCCTCACAAGTGCGGGCTTCCCGAAGGCTCCAAAACCCGCCAGCTCATCGAGGTGAGTACTGGGTCTGCAGGGGTTGGGGGGATGCAAAAGTGTGGTGTGAAGGTAAGTGATGGGTGCAAAAGTCTAGAGGTGAGTATCTGAGGTAAGTGCAAAGTCTTTTTAAAAGTGTACTTACCTTTGTTTCTTCCTGCAGGCTTCAGTCGGTTAATGCAATAGCTAGGAAGGACATTAGCTTGGAGGATGTGGAATCAATATGGGTTGAGCTGCAGAACACCAAAGGGCAGAAAACGTTAGTGGGGGTTGTGTACAGACCTCCAAACAGTAGTAGTGAGGTGGGGGAGGGTATGAAACAGGAAATCAGAGGTGCATGCAAAAAAGGCGCAGCAGTTATCATGGGTGATTTTAATATGCATATAGATTGGGCTACTCAAACTGGAAGCAATACGGTGGAGGAGGATTTCCTGGAGTGTTTAAGGGATGGTTTCCTAAACCAATATGTTGAGGAACCAACTAGAGGGGAGGCCATCCTGGACTGGGTGTTGTGTAATGAGGAAGGACTAATCAGCAATCTTGTGGTGCGAGGCCCCTTGGGGAAGAGTGACCATAGTATGGTGGAGTTCTACATTAGGATGGAGAAGGAAACAGTTAATTCAGAGACCATGGTCCAGAACTTAAATAAGGGCAACTTTGAGGGTATGAGGCGTGAATTGGCGAGGTTAGATTGGCAAGCGATATTTAAGGGGTTATCAGTGGAAGGGGAATGGCAGACATTTAGAGAGCGCATGGATGAACTACAGCAATTGTACATCCCTGTCTGGCGTAAAAATAAAAAAGGGAAGGTGGCTCAACCATGGCTAACAAGGGAAATCAGGGATAGTATTAAAAGCAAGGAAGTGGCATACAAATTGGCCAGAAGTAGCAGCAAACCCGGGGACTGGAAGAACTTCAAAACTCAGCAGAGGAGGACGAAGGGTTTGATTAGGGCAGGGAAAATAAAATATGAAAGGAAGCTTGTGGAGAACATTAAAACGGACTGCAAAAGCTTCTATAAATATGTAAAAAGAAAGAGGTTAGTAAAAACAAACGTAGGTCCCCTGCTGTCAGAAACAGGGGAAGTCATAATGGGGAACAAAGAAATGGCCGATCAATTGAACAAGTACTTTGGTTCGGTGTTTACTGTGGAGGACACAAACAACCTTCCGGAAATAAAAGAGATCAAAGGATCTGGTAAGAGGGAGGAGCTGAGGGAAATCCTTATCAGTCGGGAAAAGGTGTTGGGGAAATTGATGGGACTGAAGGCTGATAAATCCCCAGGGCCTGATGGTCTGCATCCCAGAGTACTTAAGGAGGTGGCCTTGGAAATAGTGGATGCATTGATGATCATTTTCCAACATTCCTTAGACTCTGGATCAGTTCCGAAGGAGTGGAGGGTGGCTAATGTAACCCCTCTTTTTAAAAAAGGAGGGAGGGAGAAAGCAGGGAATTATAGACCGGTCAGCCTGACATCGGTGGTGGGTAAAATGATGGAATCAATTATTAAAGATGTCATAACAGACCATTTGGAAAGTGGCAACATGATAGGTCCAAGTCAGCATGGATTTGTGAAAGGGAAATCATGCTTGACAAATCTTCTGGAATTTTTTGAGGATGTTTCCAATAGAGTGGACGGGGGGGAACCAGTAGATGTGGTGTATTTGGACTTTCAGAAGGCCTTCGACAAGGTCCCACACAAGAGATTGGTGTGCAAAGTTAAAGCACATGGGATTGGGGGTAATGTGTTGACGTGGATTGAGAACTGGTTGGCACACAGGAAACAAAGAGTAGGAGTAAATGGGTACTTTTCAGAATGGCAGGCAGTGACCAGCGGGGTACCGCAGGGTTCGGTGCTGGAGCCCCAGCTGATTACATTATATATTAATGATTTGGACGAAGGGATTAATTGTAATATCTCCAAATTTGCGGATGACACTAAATTGGGAGGCAGTGTGAACAATGAGGAGGATGCTAGGAGGCTACAGAGTGACTTGGACAGGTTGGGTGAATGGGCAAATGTATGGCAGATGAAGTACAATGTGGATAAATGTGAGGTTATCCACTTTGGTGGTAAAAATAGGGAGGCAGACTATTACCTGAATGGTGGCAGATTAGGGAAAGGGGAGGTGCAACGAGACCTGGGCGTCATGGTACATCAGTCACTGAAGGTGGGAAGGTAAGTGCAGCAGGCAGTCAAGAAAGCAAATGGCATGATGGCCTTCATAGCAAGGGGATTTGAGTACAGGAGTAGGGAGGTGATGCTACAGTTGTACAGGGCCTTGGTGAGGCCACACCTGGAGTATTGTGTGCAGTTTTGGTCTCCTAACTTGAGGAAGGACATTCTTGCTATTGAGGGAGTGCAATGAAGGTTCACTAGATTGATTCCTGGGATGTCCAGACTGACATATCAAGAAAGACTGGATCAACTGAACTTGTATCCTCTGGAGTTCAGAAGAATGAGGGGGGATCTTATAGAGACGTTTAAAATCCTGACTGGTTTAGACAAATTAGATGCGGGCAGAATGTTTCCAATGTTAGGGAAAACTAAAACCAGGGGTCACAGTCTAAGGATAAAGGGGAAGCCATTTAAGACTGAGAGGAGGAGGAATTTCTTCACCCAGAGAGTGGTGAATCTGTGGAATTCTCTACCACAGAAGGTTGTTGAGGCCAGTTCGCTAAAAGGGGGATCAAGGGGTATGGCGAGAAAGCAGGAATGGGGTACTGAGGTAGCATGTTCAGCCATGAACGCATTAAATGGCGGTGCAGGCTCGAAGGACCGAATGGTCTACTCCTGCACCTATTTTCTATGTTTCTATGTTTCTATGTATGCGGAGAGTCTTATATGCAAGACCTCATCAAACTGCAGAGATTGTCACTGTTTGACAGCTTCACAGAGCTGTCAAATGATGACAATTCATACGTTGACGGTGCTCTGCAACCGGCTTTCCCTTGATTGGCCTGCTAAGCCCACTGAGCGGGCTTAACAAAGTCAATCAAGGGAAAATAGTGTGGGTTGG
Organism: Squalus acanthias; assembly: GCA_030390025.1. Classification (NCBI taxonomy): domain Eukaryota; kingdom Metazoa; phylum Chordata; class Chondrichthyes; order Squaliformes; family Squalidae; genus Squalus; species Squalus acanthias. The sequence continues at coordinate 101,847,328 of CM059426.1, read as the reverse complement.
CCACAAATCGATGCAGACGTGACTAAAACCCGACAAGCAGCTGTCCCGCCTCCAGCGCGCCCACATTCACAAAATCGCCCCCGTGGTTGCAAGGTGACCAAAGCTGAGAATTGAATATTCAGGGTTATTTGCCATTTCGTAAGGATAGGCAGAAAGGGAAAGCAGGTGGTGCAGCTCTGTTAATAAGGGACAAAATCATTGCAGTAGTGGGAAATGATATTGGCTTAAAAGATCAAGATGTAGAATCAGTTTGGGTGGAGATAAGGAATAATAAGGGTAAGAAGTCATTGGTGGGAGTGGTCTACAGGCCCCAAACAGTAGCCACGCTGTAGGACAGAGTATAAATCAAGAAATAATAGACTTGTAAGAAAGGTACGGTTATAATCATGGGAGATTTCAATCTTCATATTGATTGGACAAAGCAAATTGGCAAAGTCATAGATTCATAGTCATAGAGTTATACAGCACAGAAAGAGGCCCTTCGGCCCATCGTGTCTGCGCCGGCCATCAAGCCCTATCTATTCTAATCCCATTTTCCAGCACTTGGTCCGTAGCCTTGTATGCTATGGCATTTCAAGTGCTCATCAAAATGCTTCTTGAATGTTGTGAGGGTTCCTGCCTCTACCATCCTTTCAGGCAGTGAGTTCCAGATTCCAACCACCCTCTGGGTGAAAAAGCTTTTCCTCAAATTCCCTCTTAACCTCCTGCCCCTTACCTTGAAAAAGGTAGACTTGAGGAAGAGTTCTTAGAGTGTATACGAGATGGTTTCATAGAGTCATATAGTCATAGAGTTATACAGCACAGAAAGAGGCCCTTTGGCCCATCGTGCCCACGCCGGCCATCAAGCCCTATCTATTCTAATCCCATTTTCCAGCACTTGGTCCGTAGCCTTGTATGCTATGGCGTTTGAAGTGCTCATCAAAATGCTTCTTGAATGTTGTGAGGGTTTCTGCGTCTACCACCCTTTCAGGCAGTGAGTTCCAGATTCCAACCACCCTCTGGGTGAAAAAGTTTTTCCTCAAATCCCCTCTAAACCTCCTGCCCCTTACCTTGAAACTATGCCCCCTGGTTATTGACCCCTCCACTAAGGGGAAAAGTTCCTTTCTATCTACTCTATCTATGCCCCATATAATTTTGTACAACTCAATCAGGTCCCCCCTCAGCCTTCTCTGCTCTAAGGAAAACAACCCCAGCCTGTCCAGTCTCTCTTCATAGCTGAAGCGCTCCAGCCCAGGTAACATCCTGGTGAATCTCCTCTGCACCCTCTCCAATGCAATCACATCCTTCCTATAGTGTGGCGACCAGAACTGCACACAGTATTCCAGCTGTGGCCTAACTAGCGTTTTGTACAGCTCTATCATAACCTCCCTGCTCTTATATTCTATGCCTCGGCTAATGAAGGCAAGTATCCCATATGCCTTTTTAACCAACTTATCTACCTGTCCTGCTGCCTTCAGGGACCTATGTACATGCACACCAAGGTCCCTCTGATCCTCTGTCCTTCCTAGGATCCTACCTTTCATTGTGTATTCCCTTGCCTTGTTAGTCCTCCCAAATGCATCACCTCACACTTTTCAGGGTTAAATTCCATTTGCCACTGTTCTGCCCATCTGACCAACCCGTCTATATCGTACTGTAGCCTGAGGCTTCCCTCTCGCTATTTACCACTCCACCAATTTTCGTGTCATCTGCGAACTTACTGATCTTACCTCCTACATTCATATCTAAATCATTAATGTACACTACAAACAGCAAAGGACCCAGCACCGATCCCTGCGGTACACCACTGGACACAGGCTTCCAGTCATAAAAACAACCTTCGACCATCACCCTCTGCCTCCTGCCACTAAGCCAATTTTGGATCCAATGTGCCAAATTGCCCTGGATCCCATGGGCTCTTACCTTCTTGATCAGTCTCCCATGTGGGACTTTGTCAAAAGCCTTACTGAAGTCCATGTAGACTACATCAACTGTACTACCCTCATCCACACACCTAGTCACCCCCTTAAAAAATTCAATCAAATTGGTTAGACATTGGCCCAGAAATTTGACTCGGAGGTTTGCCGCGGGGGTCAGGATCGCGCGCGATATCACATACCGCGTCTGCCGTCCTTGTTTGCCCCCGCAGGAACTTCGGGTCCTGGGCCTCTCCCTAGTGCCGGCACGCAGTGTGTGCGTGTCCCAGGGGCACAGTTAGTGCGATGCGACCCCTGGGATCACGTGGGCCATGGAGAGCCAATGGCAGCAGACCATCTTTCATTCATAGATTTGACAGGAGACCTGTCAAATCTGTGAATTGAAAGAGGCCCCAAAAGAACAGCTAAACCTCAAATAAATTTTAAAAAAACCATCACATTAATAAATTAACTATAGTTAAATAAATTAACCACTTTAAACAAAAATTTTAATTTTTGAAAAAATTTAAATTTTTTTAAAAGTTATAAAAATAAACTTACCTTTCTTTAAAGTCTCTAAAAAAGATAAACCTGTTGAAAAAAATTAAAAATTATACTTAATTAACTACTTACCTTGTTCAAAAGGGGTCTTACGCCTCCTTTTTACTTGTGTAGAATCTTTCTACTTACCCTCGCGTTGAAACCTGAAAAAAAACCTAAGTGTGCTGCGTGCGCGCAGCCTCTAGTGCGCACGCAGTTCACCTAGGAACCGCCCCCTTCACCATACCGGAAGTGCCGGTTTCCCGCGCATGCGCAGTGCATGCAGGAAACCAGCACTTCGGGAACGAATACGGGTGAGTACGCACTGAGTACTCACCCGTTCTCGGCCGAATTTTTGGGCCATTATCTCCCCCTGACAAAGCCATGCTGACTATCCTTGATTAATCCTTGCCTCGCCAAGTGGAGATTATTTCTGTCCCTCAGAACCAGTAGATATAATATATTTGGATTTCCAGAAGGCATTCGATGAGGTGCCACATAAAAGGTTTCTGCACAAGATAAGAGCTCGCGGGGTTGGGGGTGATACATTAGCATGGATAGAGAATTGGCTAACTAACAGAAAACAGAGAGTCTGAAAAAATGTGTCATTTTCAGGTTGGCAAACTGTAACTTGTGGGGTGCCGCAGGGATCAGTGCTGGGGCCTCAACTATTTACAATCTATATTAATGACTTGGATGAAGGGACCAAGTGTAATGTAGCCAAATTTGCTGATGATACAAAGATACTTGGGAAAGCAAATTGTGTGGAGGACGCAAAGAATCTCCAAAGGGATATAGATAGGCTAAGTGAGTGGGTCAAAATCTGGCAGATGGAGTATAATGTGGGAAAATGCGAGGTTATCCATTTTGGTAGGAAAAATAAAAAAGCAAATTATTATTTAAATGGGGAGAGATTACAAAATGCTGAGGTACAGAGGGATCTGGGGGTCCTTGTACATGAATCACAAAAAGTTAGCGTACAGGTACAGCAAGTAATTAGGAAGGCAAATGGAATGTTGGCCTTTATTGCAAAGGGAATGGAGTATAAAAGTAGGGAAGTCCTGTTACAACTGTACAGGGTGTTAGTGAGACCACACCTGGAGTGCTGCGCACAGTTTTGGTCTCCTTATTTAAGGAGGGATATACTTGCATTGGAGGCAGTTCAGAGAAGGTTCACGAGGTTGATTCCGGAGATGAAGGGGTTGTCTTTTGAAGAAAGGTTCAGCAGGTTGAGCCTATACTCATTGGAGTTTAGAAGAATGAGAGGGGATCTTATTGAAACATATAAGATTCTGAAGGGGCTTGACAGAGTAGATGCAGAGAGGATGTTTCCCCTCGTGGGGGAATCTAGAACTAGGGGGCATAATTTCAGAATCAGGGGGCACCCATTTAAAATGGTAATGAGCAGGAATTTCTTCTCTCAGAGGGTCGTGAATCTTTGGAATTCTCTTCCCCAGAGAGCTGTGGAGGCTGGGTCATTGAATATATTTAAGGTGGAGATAGGCAGATTTTTGAATGGTAAGGGAGTCAGGGGTTATGTGGAGCGGGCAGGGAAGTGGAGTTGAAGCCAAGATCAGATCAGCCATGATCTTATTGAATGACGGAGCAGCCTCGAGGGGCCAAATGACCTACTCCTGCTCTTACGTCTTATGTTCTTATGTTCTTAAGGTGGTCAATGGGGTGCCAATCAAGCGGGCTGCTTTCTCCTGGTTGCTGTTGAGCTTCTTGAGTGTTGTTGGAGCTGCACTAATCCAGGCAGGTGGAGCGTATTCCATCACACTCGTGACTTGTGCCTTGTAGATGGTAGAAAGGCTTTGGGGAGTGAGGAGGTAAGTCACTCGGCACAGAATACCCAGTCTCTGACCTGCTCTTGTAGCCACAGTATTTATGTGGCTGGTCCAATTAAGTTTCTGGTTAATGGTGACCCCCAGGATGTTGGTGGTGGGGGACTCAGCGATGGTAATGCCATTGAATGTCAAGGGGCGGTGGTTAGATTCTCTCTTGTTGGAGAATGTCAATGTGGGGAATATCTGGACTGTACTTCACAGAATTGCAATGCTGAGATCAGGAACTCACTGCATAGGGAACCCATATCTTACAACTCTGACACCTGTTTCACATTTCTTTTAATTAACAGTTACAATGATGTATTTCACATAAACACATTCACAATGGATACATGGGTGTCTGCAGATGTCATGGCAATTTGAATTTTATGTTTAGCCCTGGCATTTGCAATTTCTGGTGCTTGGAGGATGGCACCTGGTGCTATTTTTGCAGCTGTACATACTGCTGGCCAAATTACAATGGCTTAAGGAATTATACTGACTTTGGAAGCCAATCATAGCAGGCTTCTTTTTTTCTCAAATGGATGGTGACTGAGTTATTAATATTATAGTATATTCTTGCTAAATACAGAACTGTTTTTATGTTATTTCTATAGGCTTACTAATTGGGTTTATTCAAAAAGAACAGATGGCAATTGTGCTGCACTGTAAAACTTTTTGGAGAAGTGCTATTTTATTTGCAATGGTAGGTCAATTTAGAGCTTTAAGCAGTCACTAAGGCTTTTTTATTTCTCCTCTGCAACATCAGGTGCTTCCGTCCTGACCTCTCACCCTCTCGATCCCAAAATTCACAACTTGATCTTCTCCAAATGGACTTCTTCAGCATTCATAAAATATAAGTCATCCGAGAATCTTTGGCCCATGTTATCACACACACTAAGGCGAGCATTCCTTTCACCCACGACAAGTTCCACTTGCATCCTTTGTGCCAGAGAATTGACTTTAGATCCTTGTCCTCACCACAGCCTTGGCCCTCCCTTCTCCAAAGCTTCTTTATTGTGATCCACTCCAGTCCTATATTACTGCACACCCATCACTCCTTCAACACTACCTCTCTTATTGATTCACACTACCTCACTTATTGATTCCCACTCCTTCCACTATATTATCTACAAAAACGCCTTGCATTTTTATAACACTTTCAATGTAGCAGAACATCCTAAGGCACTTCGCAGAGGCAATAAGAGAATCAGGTGCAAACCCAAAGGAGAGAGTAGGCTCTAAGGAAGGCCTTAATGAGTATTGAGGTGGAGAGATTGAAGGGTTTAGGAGGGAATTCCAGAGAGTGGGACCTAGGTGGCTGAAGGCATAGCTGCCAATGTGGGGTGAAGTGAGGGGCAATCCATAAGAAGATGGAATCTGAGGAACATAAGAGTTCATCGGGGCATTTGTAGGACTGGAGGAGGTTACAGATAGGTGAGGAGAGGTGAGGCCATTGAGCAATTTAAACACAATTATTTGAATTTTAAATTTGAGTTGTTGGGAAAACTAAGAGCCAATGCAGGTCTGCGAGGATGGGGGTGTTGGGTGAGCATTACCTGGTGGACATAGGATACAGGCAACAACATTTTATATAAGCTGAAATTTACAAAGGGTGGAGGATGGGAGGCCAATCAGGGGCTTCAGAGTAATCTAGTACAGAGGCAATAAATGCATGGCTGAGGGTTTCAGATGGGTGTAGTTGGTGCAGAGGCAGACAATGTTATGGAGGTGGAAGTATGCAGTCTGTTTGATGGAAAGACATATGGGCAGAAGCTTAGCTTGGGGGTCAAATAGGATGCCAAGATTGTAAACAGTCTGGTCCAGCTTGAGACAGTGGCCAGCGATGGTGATGGATTCAGTGGCAAGAGTACAAAGTTTGTGGTTGGGACTGAAGGCAATGACTTTGGTCTTCCCAATGTTTAGTTGGAAGAAGTTACGGTTTATCCAATGTTATTACAAGCACGTAACAGCCAATTAATTAGTTTTGACATTTATGTAGGCAAACATGGCAGCCAATTTTCAGAGTACAATCTCACAAACAGTAAAGAGATAAATGACCAGTTAATCTGATTATGTTGGTGGTGTTGGTTGAGGGATAAGTGTTGGCCAGGATTGCAGGAGAAATCCCCTGCTCTTCTTCAAATAATGCCAAGGTATCTTTTAAATCCACTTGAACAGGTGGACATAGCCTCTGGTTAATGTATCACCTGGAAGATGGCACCCTTAGCAATGCAGCACTCCTTCAGTGCTGCACTGAAATATCAGCCTAGATTATGTGTTCAAGTCCTGATATACGCCGAGAGCCCACAATTTTCAGAGGCAAGAGTGCTATCATTGAGCCAAATTGACATTATTACAGGGATACAAATGGCGTCTAATACCTCACCAAAGTGGCCATTCGTTATGTATGACTGGACATTGAGGCCCTGAATTTCTGCAGGGGTTGCCCCAGTCTCCTGCCAGGCAAATCACATAAACAGACATGTCCTGCCATCTACGCCATTTCTCCAGGTGTTCTGTTGATGTACCATTGAAATATCAGTGGAAATTCAGCACCGGAGTATCACAACTTTTCAACTGTGGAAAATGTTATGGTTGAGCCCAATGCTATCCTCAACTGACATAGGCTTGCATGGAAATAAACATAAATTTATCTGTACCGGATGTCACTGATGTATGTGTGACAGTGATATTCTGCAAAATCCAATTTTGCAGGACCCAATTTTAATAATATTTGAGTTTTTTTCTACTATGAGAAGTATTTCTGCTGATAATTAATTCATAAATTTTAGTGACTTTGGTCCTGCAACACCAATTCCTGTTCTCTACGATTGGGAAAAAGTAACATTGCAAGGCCAAGGTCACCCTAATGGAAACAGAGTCAGTTTCAAGGAGTATTGATCTTATGGGAAAAATTGTTAACACGATTAAAATTGGACCTGTTAGCATTGGCCTTTCACCTCTGTGGCTTTGATCTTACTGTGAACCAAACTGATAGAATGAAAGCCTGCTCTCTCTTAGCTACGTGAACTGAATTTGAGCAGTCTGATACTGGTTCTTAATTGGGGCTAGGTCTGCCAAAAGTAACTTTACAACTTTGTATTCTTGGTGGGAAGCCTTGCCTGTTGCATATCAGAAATTTGGGAGAAGACTATGTGTGATTTTCAGACCAATATGGTTGGAAAATCATGTGAAATGTGCACTGGAATTTCTGCTAAGTGCAAAGCCTCAAAATTAACCCTTATATTCATACCAAAGTTCATTTCATAATTAAAGCTATTTGAATTTGTCAGTAAATGAAATGCCAGCCCTAACTTTCTGCGGTGAGTTTAATTCATATTTATGTCGCAAATCCAGCAATTACCATGGGAGACCATGGGCCAGAATTTGCTGGAAGAATAACGGCGAGTTAAAGGCATACAGCGTTATTAGTGCGGACAAAATCCAGCACTTTGTGGCGAGGAAGAAATACACTGTGAGTTGCGAATCGCCACAAATTGCTGGATGATTTACACTCCAGCCTTGCAAAAACAGAATCTCGCCGTCAATCTCATGACTTTCAAGTAATTGTTGGATTTGTGACATAAATGTGAATTAAACTCACCGCAGAAAGTTAGGGCTGGCATTTCACGATGTAAGGACACTTTTATGTTAATTTATATTCCTGCAATGCCAATCATCCTCGGAGGCCCAGAAAGGGAACAATTGAAACCATGGAATTTCACTCCTGCAGGTTGTAAATTGTTCCTAGATGTTTTTTAAGTTTTTAATTTTAATTTTTTTCTTACTTTTCCTTTCTGTCTCTTTTTTCTCTTTCTCTTAATCAATCTTTCTTTTCCTCTCTTTATTTCACTTTCTGTATCTGATTTGTCTCTAATTCACCCTATTTCCTTTCCTGCCGTTTGCTCTGTTTCTTTCTCTATCCTTAAATCCCATCTCTCACCAAGGTCCCAGATACCCCAAATTCTGGGCCCGTAACTTTGATGCTTTCATATCTGTTACCTGTACTTATCATCTGTTTAATATTTTCTACTTTGCATTTCATTTTTGTAAAATATTGTAAGTTATTGTAGATTAACTGTTTTATCTATTTTTTAAGTTAATTTAAAAAATAGTGGGTGTTAGAGGCCAGTGGTTTCTGGCCCTTGCACACCTGTTGTGCTCCATTGGGAACAAACCTACTGACTGGAAACATTTCCCTAATGAGTACTTTATAGCAGTGATTAAATCGGGTTTATATATCTGGTTCACACCTCGTGTGCCAGGAATGCATATTGGAAATTCAGGTTTACGCCCCTACAATTTTCCATTAATTAATGGATGGAAAATCTTGGACACCCAAGTGCCCGAATATGTGATGCACATTACCAGCAGGTGAAGCTCCACCCCTGGAGTGCAAACTAGTGAAATGACCCCTATGTGTTTTCGGTTCATACCATGGATAAAAACACAAATATCATTGTAAATGTTCCAAAAAGAAAATAAAACTAAGAAATAGAAAGGTGCTTTAAAGAACATGACATGTAATCCAGCCATTGTTCATCCAAAGCCTAGCCCGTAAATTACTGTTGGCACTATTAGAAGAAAACAGTTAACGTGTCCATACATCGGCCTGCCTGCTAATTTAATGCTGACATTGAGGTGCAAATTTCTGACGTCACGCTTCTACCAGCGGACCTTTAATACTGGAAGCACATATGGGAACTTAGAACGCACGCTGTTCATGTTTTTCTAACCATTTCAACTCATGGTTGAAGAATGTCCCATGTGTACCCCAGGTGGGTGAGGCTCCCTGCCAGGAGTCCAAAGTTTAATAGACATCATATTAAGTCCAATCTAAAGCAGCAAAAATATTTGTATAATGCAGATCAAGGTATAATAAGTTCTTTTGTAGTTTCACCTTAAAATATAATTAAAGTATTAATTCTTCCTTATATAAGCTACTAACTGGTGATAATTTAACAGCTTCCGAATGGCCTACTCCTGCTCCTATCTTCTATGTTTCTATGTTTATGTTTCCTTTATTTATCTTACTAAAATTGTATTTATTGCTGTAGCAATGAGTGTTGCAATTTTATTACATGGTGTGTCACTAAGGTGCTCTGTTGCTAAGCAAACACAGAAAATGTTTATTTTCTCAGTAAATGCTTTAGTACCAGATATCTAATAAAAGCTGATTTGATGTGTGTTGCAAGGTAATAGTACAACCTAATGACATAAACTGTGAGAGTAAAACTCAAACCAGTTACCATACACAGTTATCATATCCCTAAAATGTGATAATAGCCTGTAGTGCACAGTTCCAGACCGATATGTCTTTATTAAATGAGTTTATGTTATTTTTCTGGGGTTTCTGCTCCTCTTCTGTCAAAGTTACAGCAGAACCCCCAGTGGAAATTTAGCTTCCTGAAGTGCAATATCTGGAGGTAGAGTTTCCACTTTGGGCACATTCGGGAAATTGCGCTTGAATTGCGCTGGTTTGGTTATAGTTCAAGTTTCCAATAAAATGCATTTGCATAATCAAAAACGTAAAATCTTGTTTCAACCTGCGCAATCAGTCGACGTAATAGAACATAATTTTTTTTCTTTGCAATAAAAAATATTCCTTGATCTATTTCAGAGTGGTAACCTGGTACAGTTTTATTAATACAGCTGAAAATAGGTTTATCACAAAAATAATAAGAGTATCTGTCCTCCTTCTGTGAGTAAACTGATTTTAAATCACTGAAAATGATTTAAAACACTATACTGAACCATTTATTAGTTTCATTAGTTTAAACCAGTCAATTTCTTAGTAAAATATTTTTTAATGTAAATGTTTTGTCAAATGTGCCTTACAGTGCCAGTGTACCAAGAAAATTAGCTCAATTTGAAAAGCCTGCTCAAACAGCCGCAAAGGGGCGTAATCGGCGGAAATTCACCATCCTCATTATTTCGAACTGGGGAGCGTGGCCAGTTCTGTGGGCGGGGCCAGCTAGGGCAAAATGATTTTTAAACCAGAGTTTAAATGATTTAAACCAGAGGCAAAATTATATTTAAACTGGAAACGGAATTTACGCTTGACATAACTTAAGTTTCAAATTCCTCGATCTTTTGCTCTGGTTTGGCTAACTTCACCTGATTGCGCTGATAAAACTAGCGGAAACTCTACCTCATGTTTACTGCAGTCCTACAGCAGACTAAATGTGATAATGATTTGCCCATTGCTGTAATACTGCAAATATATTGATACAATGGACCAGATTTTGCAGTCAGTGCCAAACAAACGGTGCCAGTCGTTCATTACACTTACACTTACCCACAGCCTTTCGATGAGATTTTGCACTGAAACTTGTGGTGATTAGAAAGCCATTTTGGTGCAGCGCCATCTAGAAAGGATCTGGGACCTGTGTGAACAGGACAAGCATCTGTGTATCTCCTTAACCAATCAGATTGAAGAATTGTTAATGAGCAGCGCAGAGTCCGAACCAGGAAGTGTCAGTTAGAATTCAATGCCAAATCATGTAGAGAAAGCAAAGTAATAAGAGGGAAGGAAAGGTGGGATTAAGAGAGAGAGATAAAAGAGAGAAAGAAAAAGTTAAAAAATATTTAATTCTTTTTTAAATCACGAAGAATAATTAAAATCTGATGGAATGAGTCTCCATGCTTCTAAAGGTTAATTTTCAGGGCCAGAGTGGTTGTTTGGTAATAATTATAACTTACTGGAATTTATTTACTGGAATGGACAAGCCCTAACTTTTTCTGGCGTGTTTAGTGAGTATCTATCCCGTGAGTACCGCAACTTCATGCAATTCCATGTGTTTCAATGCCGAGTCTCTCAGCGAGATACTGTTATAGCGAAGCTTCTGGAGGAGCGGGGCCAACTCGGACAGCAACTTCCAGATTTCTGCTTTTAACTGCGCATGTGCAGTCACTGGAAGTTGCTGTCCGATTTACACTTTAATAATCATGAGCACTGTTAGCCTCACTGTTATTTCTACCACAAAATCCAGATCAATATATCATATGACCTACCCAACAGAAAACAACTGCAGATCGGGCCGATTTGAACTCCCACTGAGTTTCGGGTAGGTGGGGAGGGCAGTGTGAATGAAAAACACATTCCCAGATTTCATGCCCAATTTATTTTAACTCCCATGCCTCTTCTGCATGCCAAAACAAGCACAAAGCGGCAGCTGGACGGCAGGCAAAGTGAAAGTTTGCAAAGCTGAAGATCGCCAGAAAAGCATGATTCGCCAGAAAGCTGGCAAGTCATGGGGAGGATATTTCAGGAAGGTCTTGAGTGAGGAAAGGGGAATTCTGGACAATGGAGAATGCAAATTTCCTTGTGGGGCCTGGACAGCAGTAAGGCCAAACATTCCATTTTACAGGTTCCACCTCGTTCTGTTCCTGCTGGGCGGGTTGGGTTAAAAATCCCCCCTCCCACCACCCGCCCCCCCCCGCCCCCCGCCCGGCCCCCCACACAGGGTCTTGTATTGGTAGAACTATTTACTTGCCATTTTACAAAACAATACAAGTAACTTTGGTCTTTGCACCTCAAAACCTCTTATTCTCAGACAATATGACCGGAATTTTTTGGCGTCCATGCAGGAGGGATTGGAGGCGGATTGGGAGGGAAATTTGAAATAACTTGGAGCGGGTCAGGAACCTGCCATCATTCCGTCCCCTCGCGCCTTTCCCTTGGGCACATTTGCCAGCGCGGCAGCGACCCGAACGGCAGAGGCAGGCGAGCTAATTCAAATGATAATTAGGTACTTGTCAGACACTTAAGCATCTTTTTAACCCTACCTTTCAAATTTCCCTTGGATGACCACAGGAAACACGCAGCTCGGGAATCACATCTGTGAATCTGAGGCGGAAGTTCAGTGGCCACTGATCCAGCTCATTAGTGCATAGGTTGGAAAGCACAATAAATACTCCCACCTGACATCTTGGGCTGGATTTTCTCAGCCCCGAGGAGGCGGGTATGGAGGCGGGACTGCCGGGAAAGTGGCAGAATTTGGGGGCGGGTGGCAAACCTGCCCCCAACCCTCCTCCGTGCCCTCTTGCCTGGAGGCAGGAAGCCGTCCCGCCCCAGGTTCTGTCTCCTTGGAGGCGGGAAGGGATTAAAGCCTATTAACTGCCTGTTAGCAGGTAGTTAACAGGCAGAAAATAGATTTATCCCTATTTTTCATCTCAAAGTGCGGGCTTCCCGACCTGGGGGAACCCCGCTAGGGTGTAGGAGGCGAGCAGTGGGTCTGTGGGGGTCGGAGGGATCTGAAAGTGCGATGTAGAGGTGAGTGATGGGTGCAAGTGTGGAGTGGTAAGTATGTGAGGTGAGTGTAAAGTGTTAGAAAATGTTAACTTACCTTTGTTTATACCTACAGCCTTCAGCCGCTGTGGAGCCGGAGTCCCCGACATCTCCATTGTAGAGATCACAGACTGGCTGTTGCATCCTCCGATCCAACAGCCAGCTGATTTCTGCAAAGTAGGAAGGTTTGATGAGTCTTGACCACAAGAACTCATCAAACTACACAGAATGTCAGTGTTTGACAGTTTCACGGAGCTGTAAAACAATGACATTTCTTCTTTCAAAAATTCTTGACAGATGACATGTCATATGTTGATGTGCTCTGCAACTGGCTTCGCCCTAATTGGCCTGCTAATCCCACCGGGTGGGCTTAACAAGGTCAATCAGGGGAAAATCCCGCTAGTTGGCCAGAAGCTGATGGCGGCGGGACTGAAACCCGACAAGTGGGAGTCCTGCCTCCAAACGCTTCCCATTCAGAAAATCACCCCCCTTGTTACTTTTCTCAGGCAGATGCTGTTGCTGAGTGCATTGTCAGCACAAATTTAGCTTTCGAGAGGTTGCAAGTCTTTTCAGCAAAGTCGGGATCCACTGTCACCTCGAGGTACAACCTATCACACCATTGATAGATTGCTTCTGTCGTCTCTACTTGACCTGCCATCTATTCCATCAGCATGGGTGCCGTTTATACTGTCTAACCTTTGCCCTTAGAATCGGACCTCAATGAGCTACAACACTAGCAGCACCAGGTACACCAGCAGCACCAATAACAACGCCACCATCTCCTCACCAAACTGACGCTGCACAGGACAGAGAGAATCAGCGCCGTGCTGCAGCGTGCCGGAGGCGATACCCGCAACAGAGGGTATACAGGCAGAGGATAAGTTTCCTCAACATGACTGAGCAGCAGTGCCAAAGGAGGCTCAGGCTATTGTGCCAGGTCGTCGCAGACATTTGCAGTTTGCTGGAGCAAGATCTGCTGCCCAGAGGTTTGGGTGGCCACACTTTTCCAGTGGCTGTCAAAGTCACCAGCGCCCTCAACTTCTTCGGCTCAGGCTCCTTCCAGGGATCTGCAGCAGACATTTGCGGTATCTCACAGTTGGCCGCCCACAGATGCATCACACAGGTCACCGATGCCCTGTTTGACAAGTCAGCCAATTATATCAACTTTGTCACTGATGAAGCCAGTGTTACTGAGCGGGCTCTCGGCTTTACTGCCATGGCTGGCTTCCCATGGGTGCAGAGCATCATCGACTGCACACATGTGGCCATCAGGGCACCCCATCATAACCAAAGAGCCTTTGTCAACCGCAAGGGCTTCCACTCCCTCAATGTGCTCATCCCCAAACATAGAAAGATCATCAGTGTGCAGCAAATTCCCTGGTCGCTGCCATGACTCATCTTGCGCCAGTCCACCCTCCCTCAGCTCTTCGCTCCACCAAACAGACTTTCCGTCTGGCTGCTTGGAGACAAGGGCTATCCACTGAAGACGTGGTATGCGAGCGGAATTGAGTAGAGTGGATTGGGAAAATAGATTAAAGGGTAAGACGACACATGATCAGTGGTGTACATTCAAGGAGTTATTTTACAACTTCCAAAAAATATATATTCCACTGAAAAGAAAAGGGTGTAAAAGAAAGGACAGTCATCCGTGGCTAAGTAAAGAAATTAAGGATAGTATTCGACTAAAAACAAGGGCATATAAGGTAGCAAAATCTAGTGGGAGGACAGAGGATTGGGAAAACTTTAAAAGGCAGCAAAAAATAACAAAAAGATTGATTAAGAAAGGGAAGATAGATTATGAAAGTAAATTAGCAAAAAATATAAAAACAGATAGTAAGAGTTTTTATAGTTATATAAAAAGAAAAAGGGTGGCTAAAGTAAATGTTGGTCCCTTAGAGGATGAGACCGGGAAATTAATGGTGGGAAATATGGAGATGGCAAAAACACTGAATGAATATTTTGTATCAGTCTTTACAGTAGAGGACACTAAGAATATCCCAACACTGGACAAACAGGGGGCTATAGGGGGAGAGGAGCTAAACATGATCAAAATCACTAAGGAAGTGGTACTCGGTAAAATAATGGGACTCAAGGCGGATAAATCACCTGGACCTGATGGCTTACATCCTAGAGTCTTGAAGGAAGTGGCGGTAGGGATTGTAGATGCATTGGTAATAATTTTTCAAAACTCCCTGGATTCCGCTAAGGTCCCGGCAGACTGGAAAACTGCTAATGTAACACCCTTATTTAAAAAGGGCAGTAGACAGAAGGCTGGTAACTATAGATCGGTTAGCCTAACATCTGTGGTAGGTAAAATTTTGGAGTCCATTATTAAGGAAACAGTAACAGGACATTTGGATAATCATAATTTAATAGGACAAAGTCAGCATGGTTTTACGAAGGGGAAGTCATGTTTGACAAATTTGCTGGAGTTCTTTGAGGAAGTAACATATAGAGTGGATAAAGGGGAACCAGTGGACGTAGTGTATTTAGACTTCCAAAAGGCATTTGACAAGGTGCCACACAAAAGATTATTGCTTAAGGTAAAAAATCACGGGATTGGGGGTAATATTCTGGCATGGATAGAGGATTGGCTATCTAACAGAATGCAAAGAGTTGGGATAAATGGTTCATTCTCAGACTGGCAATCAGTAACTAGTGGTGTTCCACAGGGGTCAGTGCTGGGTCCCCAACTCTTTACAATCTATATTAACGATTTGGAGGAAGGGACCAAGTGTAACATATCAAAATTTGCAGATGATACAAAGATGGGAGGGAAAGTAGTGAGTGAGGAGGACATAAAAGACCTGCAAGGGGACATAGACAGGCTAAGTAAGTGGGCAGAGATTTGGCAGATGGAATACAACACTGGAAAGTGTGAGGTGATGCACTTTGGCAGGAAAAATCCTAGAGCAATTTATTATCTTAATGGCAAGAAACTGGAGAGTACTGAAGTGCAAAGGGATCTGGGGGTCCTGGTGCACAAAACTCAAAAGGTTAGTATGCAGGTGCAGCAAGTGATTAAGAAGGCAAATGGAATGTTGGCTTTCATTGCTAGGGGGATAGAATATAAAAATAGGGAGGTATTGCTTCAGTTGTACAAGGTATTGGTGAGACCGCACCTGGAATACTGCATACAGTTTGGTGTCCTTACTTAAGGAAAGACATCCTTGCTCTCAAGGCAATGCAAAAAAGGTTCACTCGGTTAATCCCGGGGATGAGGGGGTGGTCATATGAGGAGAGGTTGGGTAGATTGGGACTCTACTCATTGGAGTTCAGAAGAATGAGAGGTGATCTTATTGAAACATATAAGATTGTGAAGGGGTTGGATCGGGTGGATGCGGGGAGGATGTTCCCGATGACGGGTGAGACTAGAACTAGGGGACATAGTCTTAGAATAAGGGGCTGCTCTTTCAAAACTGAGATGAGGAGGAACTACTTCACTCAGAGGGTGGTAGGTCCATGGAATATGCTGCCACAAAAAGCTGTAGAAGCTACATCATTAAATAAATTTAAAACAGAAATAGACAGTTTCCTAGAAGTAAAGGGCATTAAGGGTTACGGGGAGCGGGCAGGAATTTGGACATGAGTCTAGGTTCGGATCGGTCATGGCCCTGTGGGTAGTGGAGCGGGCCCAGGGACCGTGTAGCCTGATTCTGCTCCTATTTCGTGTGTGCAATTCTGTTAGATGCAGGAGATGGTTCTGTGATAGTAGATTGGCGGTTAGGATCAGATCAGCCATGATCTTATTGAATGGCGGAGCAGGCTCGAGGGGCCGATTGGCCTACTCCTGCTCCTATTTCTTATGTTCTTATGTTCTTATGTTCTCATGACACCCTTGAGGAGGCCAAGTACTATCCAAGGAGAGATATAATGAAAGCCACATTTCTACCAGATGTGTCATAGAGCAGACAAAAAGCATGCTCAAAATGCACTTCAGATGCCTTGACAGAAATGGAGTAGCCCTTCAGTATGTACAAGCCAGGGTCTCCAGAATCGTCATGGTCTGCTGCGCCCTGCACAACATAGCGCAGCAGCGAGGATTAGCGCTGCATGCAGAGCAAAACTCTGAGTGCACAGCCTCTTCAGAGGAGGAGGAGCATCAGCTAGAAGATGAGAGGAGAGGAGCAGGAGGAACCTGAGGTCCAGATCCCACCAGCACCCGAGCACATTGCTTCCGGGAGGCCAGGGATGGCCTCATCATGGCCATATTTACTTAACTTCAGGCATGACACACATATGGCTGCCATATGCTGCACCAGGCTCCCAACACCCCACAGCAACACCATAAAGCATCCCTACAATGACCAAGCCATTCCCTTCACACTGGCCACCATTGCTGGAGGTAACGTTGGGCCAGAAATTCAGCTCTCCGGCTTCCTGCGGGTGCAAGCATCGCGCGCGTACTTGCCTACCGCGCCTGCCGTTGTGCATCGGGCCCACGAGGAATTCGGGTCCTGGGCCTCCTGCAGCTGCCGGCACGCAGTGCTTGCGTATCCCAGGGGCGCAGTTAGTTCGAAGCCTCCCCTGGGATCATGTGGGCCATGGAGAGCCAATCCTAGCAGGGAATTTTCATTCATAGATTTGACAGGTAGACCTGTCAAATCTATGAATAGAGATCGGCCCCAAAACCACACTAAAACTTCAAATACATTTTTAAAAAACCATCACATTTTTAAAATAACTATAAATTACATAAATTAACTACTTTAAACAAAAATTTAATTAAAAAAAAAATTAAACTTTAAAGTATGTAAAAAAGATAAACCTGTTGAAAAAATGTTTAAATTGTAATTAATTAACCACTTACCTTGTTAAAAACAGGCCTTGCGCCTCCTTTTTAAATGTGCAGCTTCTCCATACATACCCTCACGGAGAAACCTGAAAAAAAAATGAAGTTCGCTGCATGCGCGCTGCTTCTCCCGCACATGCGTTCAACTTCTGAACCCCTTCCTTCAGGGGAACGGAAGTTCCGGTTTCCCGCGCATGCACAGTGCATGCATGAAACCAGCACTTCAGGTGGCCTTACGGGTGAGTACACAGCGCGTACTCACCCGTGGAGAGCCGAATTTCTGGCCCGTTATGTCTCACCATTCACTCCAACTCGCTAAGCCACTTCCAAAGTTGCAGACACAAATGGAAAATAATTTTTTTTATCTGTGACATCACATTAACGGAAACTTCACACAAACAGTTATTAACAAAACACTCAAGTGGCTACCCTTGTGCATCTACTTGTGTGTCATCTTTCTCTTACATGTGCTTCTACGAGGTGCTACCCCTGTGGCTTCAGCAGAGGTAGAGGCAGCCTGCTCACTTCCCTGCTGCTACTGCATAGACCCTTTTGGCAGATGTCCTCTGTGCCTTGGAACCTGTGATGGCCAAAGTCTGCTCCTCCTGCGACTGTGCAGGGGTAGACTCGGCCATCGCGATCCTAGGAGGCATGTGGGGCTCTGACTGAGGGGGAGGCAACAGAGAAGTGTAAGCGCTTTGAGAGGAGTCTCCACTTCCATGTCCCCTCTCACTGTCATCACTCTCATGGGCCACCTGCACTTCCCTGCTAACAAGGAACTGGAGAGCACCTTGCTGCATAGCAGTGGGACCATGATGACCTAAGTGTACATTTACATTCCTCCTAGAGAGGAGGTCTATGAACGTCTGCCATCTATTCTCCATAGATTGCCATCTACTCTCCATAGATAGCCATCTATTCTTCATAGATTCCATGTGCTCCTGTGAGTGGCGCATTAGCTGCTCCATGCAGGTGGCCATCCTATCCATGGAAGAGCCCACAGTCACCATCGCCTGCGACATGGTGGTGCTCATGTTGGAGATGGACTCCTCCATTCTCTGCACATTTGCAGACATCACGATCGCAAAACCTGTCAAAGCCTCCTGCACTTTTTGCTGCACCTCCAGGATCGCCCTCTTTCTGGATGGCCCCCGAGGCTCAGCATCTGCATGCAGCTGAGCAGAGCTGGGTGCATCCTGCAGCCTGTCTCCACCATCTCCTCTTGCTCACTTGTGACTTGTGAGACACCAGGTGACAACACTACTCTATCTCATGTGGGACCCACTGAGGTGCGCATATCTGCGCTGGTGCTGGGTGCGCTTATGTGTGGTGACGGTGCACCCTCAGAGGCTGGAGGCTCCTCTGAGGAGTTGTCTTCTTCTTCCTGCTGGACAGTGGCAGGGGTTGGGGTGGGGGGGGCTCTTGATGGACCTGTGGGAGAGTAAAGAGATGATTTAGAAATGTCATATCAAGAATAGGTAATGATACCATTATGCACATGATGAACATTCAGTGGCTGTTGACAGCTGTCCCCATATGAGTGACTGATCCCCATATGAGTGACTGATGTATGCCATAGAAACATAGAAGATAGGAGCAGGAGTAGGCCATTCGGCCCCTCGAGCCTATTCCGCCATTTAATGAGATCATGGCTGATCATCCAAATTCGGTACCCTGCTCCTGCTTTCTCCCCATATCCCTTGATCCTTTAGCCTTAAGAAATATATCTAACTCATTCTTGAATATATTTAATGAATTGGCCTCAACTGCCTTGTGTGGTAGATAATTCCACAGGTTCACCACTCTCTGGGTGAAGAAATTCCTCCTCATCTCAGTCCTAAATGGCTTACCCCTTATCCTTAGACTGTGACCCCTGGTTCTGGACTCCCCTGCCATCGGGAACATCCTTCCTGCATCTAGTCTGTCTAGTCCTGTTAGAATTTTATAAGTTTCAATGAGATCCCCTCTCATTCTTCTAAACTCTAGCGAATATAAGCCTAATCAACCCAATCTCTCCTCATACGTCATTCCTGCCATCCCAGGTATCAGTGTGGTGAATCTTCGCTGCACTCCCTCCATGGCAAGAACATCCTTCCTCAGATAAGGCGACCAAAACTGCACACAATACTCAAGGTGTGATCTCACCAAGGCCCTGTAGAACTGCAGCAAGACATCCTTGCTCCTGTACTCATGTGGCTGTATGGGATGTAATTCTGTCACCAGGTTGCTGAGATGTTCCCCTCTCTCCGTCTCCCACCTCCAGCTGCTCTGCGACTTCTGAGACTTTCAGGGCGACCGCCTCTGCTGCAGGTAAGGTGGCCAATGATGGAGTGCCATCTCCAATTCTCTCCCTCTCCCTCTTATTGTGGGCTCTCTTCTCCTGCAAGGAGGCAAAGAAAAGTTTGAATGCGAGTGATGGAATGAGTGTAAGGAATGGATGGGTAACATCTTTAGAGGATGACTATGAGCGAGTGTGGTGCCAATGCCAAATGGCCTCGTTGTGTGTTGTTAGTTGGTATGATTGCATTAGGATGAGGGTGAGTGTGAGGGGTTGTTAGTAAGATGGGGATGCGATAATGCAGATAGAGAGGGATGGGTGGATGTGCATGGTATGTTGATGTGAGTCATGATGTGCAGGAGCAGGCTTGGGAAGGCAGAGTGATGGGGATGTGATGAGAGACACAGCAGGATGAAGTTGCGTGTGGCTTTATATTCACCTTTCCTGATCTAATGAGATCACCATAGGCCCGCACCATTTAATGGGGCCGGGTTAAGCACAGGGTTGCCTTAATAGGCGCCATTAACGGAAAGTCGATCTCAGGAGCAGAATGGAATGAGCAGCGGGGTCACGACCCACCACGGCGACTGCCCGCATCCGACCCGTCCCGGTACAGAAAACTCCGGCCCATATTTTTCTTTAGCTCGCACAGCCGATTGATCTTCAGTATTTTCTTAAGTTGAAAGTACTTTATTTACTTATTTGTGCTTCCTTTCTTCCTCCATTCTTTGTCTGTGTTTTACATGATTGTAAAAGATTTCTTTTTCGCTTCCTTACTTCTGAGGATTGATTTGTTATTCTTTTAAAGTTGTCACTGACAGAACGTTGCACTGGGGAGGTTTTTTTTCCCCACTGTTTTTTTCCCACTATTGATCTCTGATGACTAAGAAATTGAACAGGTCATCATTTGCTATGCTACACAGTGTGGCTAACTGATCGGTTCCTGCAGCAATGTCCAAAGCTCAGTATCGAAGTGTCTCAAATTCTTCCTCTTCTGACTTAACACAGGCATCAACACAATTAATCTCATCCAAAACAGCATTGTTAGGTCAGAATTTTTACTTGTTAGTTTAAAATGCATAAAATGCTGAAAAATTAAAGTTTTTTTATTTTCAACAATTTTTTCTTGGTGCATGCACCTCAAAGTTGTTACTTGTAAATGTTCCACACAATCATCATGTGACATAGGTTATTGTTGCACGCTCTGGATATTCCAGAGCAGTACACAAGAGTAGGGTGAAAACAATTGGGCCAGAAATTCAGCAGGAAGACCTGTCAAATCTATGAATAGAGATCGGCCCCAAAACCACACTTAAACTTCAAATACATTTTTTAAAAAACATCACATTTTTAAAATAACTATAAGTTAAATAAATTAACTACTTTAAACAAAAATTAAAATTTTTGAAAAATTAATTATACTTTTTAACGGTGCTAAAAATAAACTTACCTTTCTTTAAAGTATCTAAAAAAGATAAACCTGTTGAAAAAAATTTAAATTGTAATTAATTAACCACTTACCTTGTTAAAAACAGGCCTTGCGCCTCCTTTTTAAAAGTGCAGCTTCTTCATACTTACCTTCCCGGAGAAACCCCAAAAAAAACCTGAAGTTCGCTGCGTGCGTGCTGCCTCTCCCGCGCACGCATTCGACTTCTGAACCCCTCCCTTCAGGGGAACGAAAGTTCCGGTTTCCCGCGCATGCGCAGTGCATGCAGGAAACCGGCACTTCAGGTGGCCTTACGGGTGAGTACACAGCGCGTACTCACCCGACAGCCGAATTTCTGGCCCAAGCTTCCTTGATTCATCTCTCCCTCACATACATACAGAATGTGTCGACAGGAGCTGGAAATCTCAGGTGAAATTGCAACTCTGGAACTGAAGTCCCAGGCCAAAGAGAGAGGGTCAGACCTGTGCAGGGAAAATCTCTTGCATCTCTAACACAAAGGCTGCAATTTTATTGGCACTGAGAGGGCAGGTTTGGAGGCGGGTCAAGGGTTAAAATAGTTCTGATTGATGGCGGGTTACGAACCCACCGTCAACCCGCCTCCACGCAACTTTGCCAAATGCCGGCTCTGGGAGTCCCGATCGGTCCCGCCACCAAGTGGCGGGAGAGGCCCTTAAGGCAGATAACAGCTTGTTAACTGCCTGGATAAGCCTATTTTAACAGCAGTTTTCGATTTTATAACATTTTCTGCATGTTCCACGCCATTCCCAAACCATGCCAGCTGATTGTGCCGGGTTCACCAAGTGCCTGACTTCTTGACAGCTGCATCTCCAGCATAAAAACGGAGCTCAAACAAGGCTGACTTACAGATGACAGAACTTAGTTTTTTCAGGTCTTGGAAATCTTTTTGCAGGTCTATTGATCTTGTAAATGGTGAAGCTGAGATCCATCTCCACTGTGACCTCCGGGGAAAACCCTCTCCCCACATTGACTGAGCGCTTATAACTTCTAGTCCTCAACTGACATATCTGCCAGCAGCATGGGAACCATTTATACCCTGTCATCCTGGTCCTCAGATTCGGAGGAAGAGCAGCCGCGAAACAGCAGAATGAGGCACAACAGCAGCAGCAACAACAGGAGCGCCAACCTCCTCCTCACACACCTGAGGCTGCACAGGGCAGAGGGCGTCAGCGCAGGGCTGCACCTCGCCACAGGAGATACCCCCAACACAGGGTTTACAGGCCGAGGATGCACTTCCTCAACATGACTGAGCAGCAGTGCCAAAGGAGGCTGAAATTTTCACGAGAGGTAGTCGCTGACAGCTGCGCAATGCTGCACCAACACCTGGAGCCCAGAGGAGCGGGTGAACAATCCTTACCAGTGGCTGTCAAAGTCACCACCGCCCTCAATTTTTTTGCTTCAGGGTCCTTCCAGGGCTCATCAGCAGACGTCAGCGGCATCTCCCAGTCGGCCACACACACTTGTGTCATGCAGGTTACTGATGCCCTGTTTGCAAAGGCGCACAATTACATCCACTTCTCCACGGATGAGGCAAGTGTAACTGCGCGTGCGGTTGGCTTTGCAAATATGGCAGGGTTGCCAAGGGTGCAGGGCGTTGTAGATTGCACACATGTGGCCATTAGGGCATCTCATCACAACCCAGCTGTATTTGTCAACCGCCAGCGCTTCCACTCCCTTAACGTCCAGCTGGTAACCACAGGAAGAACATTATGCATGTTTGCGCTAAGTTCCCTGGCAATTGTCATGACTCGTTCATCCTGCGGCAGTCTAGTGTGCCTCCGCTCTTCAAACCGCCAAAGCAATTTTCCGGATAGCTACTTGGAGACAAGAACTATCCCCTGAAGAGGTGGCTAATGACGCCGTTGAGGAGGCCATCAAACGAAGCTGAGGAGCGCTACAATGCCAGCCACATTTCCACCAGAGCCATCATCGAGCAAACCATTGGCTTGCTCTAAATGCGATTCAGATGCCTTGACAGATCAGATGGAGCCCTACAGTACTCAGCAGCCAGGGTCTCCAGAATCATCGTTGTCTGCTGTGCACTGCACAACATCGCACAGCATCATGGCTTGCAGCTGCCTGAGGAATAAATGGCTCAGCGCATAGCCTCCTCGGATGAGGAGGAGGAGGAGGAAGACCTTGCGGAGGCGGATGAGCCAGCTCCAGCAGCACGCGAGCACACTGCTGCCCGTGATGCACGGGATGCACTGATCTTTGCCAGATTCGCTTAGGTAGACGAATCAAACACATGTGGCTGACACCTTCTTATCACACCATACACAATGTACAAGAACCTGTGGGTTCCTATCACTCTCACCACCATCATTACAAATGCAAGTCACCCTGAGCCCTCAATGTGCAACTTCCATTTCCCAGAACACATCGATCAGAACTTCAACTGTTTGCCATCACTTTTGTTTAATACATGCACAAAAGGATGACAATGCCAAATATTAAACACAACAAAAGACAACAGAACAGAACACCCAAGTGACTACCCTTGTGACTTATTGTGCTTTATCTTCTTCTTACGCATGCTTCTACGTGGTGCTTCCCCTGTGGCTTAAGCAGATGTGGAGGCACCTTGCTCACTTTCATGCTGCTCTGGCTTCGACACCTTTGATGGGCGTCCTCTGGGTTTGTGAGCCTGTGAGGGCTCGGCAACAATCTGCTCCTCCTGCAGCTGTGCAGGGGCTGAGACGCCCATCTCAGTTGGGTGGGGACTCTGGTGGGGCTCTGACCGAGGGCTATGCAGTAGCATGGGATTGTGAGCGCTTGGAGAGGAGTCCTCACTTCCTTGTCGCCTGCTACCAACATCCCTCTCATGGGTCAGCCCCACTTCAGTGCCAGCAAGTGGCTGGACAGCACCTTGCTGCACATCAGGGGGGCCATGAGGACCCATACCTGCACTGGCAGTCCTCCTCAAAAGGACTTCCATGAAGCTCTGGTTTCTCTGCTCAATAGCTGCCCATCGCTCTTCCAGAGATGTCAATCTGTTCTGCACATTCACCATGTTTTCCTGACTCTGGCGACTTATTTCCTCCATGAACATAGCCATCCTTTCCTCTACCTTAGCCATCCTTTCCACGGAGGTTGCCATCCTATCTGTGTTGGTGCGTTCATGAGCCATTGCCTCCACAAAGGCACTGCTCATGTTAGACATGGACTCCTCCATCCTCTCCACACTCACGGTAACCCTGGACGCAAAACCTGCCAGAGACTCCTGCACTTGTTCCTGAAGTTCCAGCACCGATGTTCTGGATGGCCCCAGAGTTACAGGGTCCACATGCTGCTGAGCAGAGCTGGGAGCACCCTGCGGCCTCAGACGAGGACTCTCCACTGCTGTCCCTGTCTCCACCATCTGCTGATGCTCACTTGTGAGCTGTGATACACCAGATGACAACACTACTCTATCTCGCGAAGGTCCCACCGAGGTGTGCGTATCTGCGCTGGTACTGGGTGCACTTAATTCTGCTGACGCTGTGCCCTCAGATGTTGCAGCTTCCTCTGAGGAGTCTTCAGGCTCTTTGTCCTGGACAGTGGGGAGGGGGGCTCTTGATGATCCTGTGGGAGAGTAAAGGCATGAGTTAGACATGTGATATTAACATAGCAGACACATCCCATTGTGCAGATGATCATAAGTCAATCTGTATGAGCATCAGATGCCATATCTGTCACTCATGCAATGTAAGTGAGAGAGATGCAAATATATTCTGTCAGTCACTCATGCAATGTAAATGAGAGAGATGCAAATCTATTCTGTCACTAGCTTGCTCTGCTGCGCCCGTCTGACCGTGCCCCACTTCCAGATCCTCATCACCTCCGATTATTTTGAGTGCAGCCTCCTCAGCATTAGTCATATGGGCAATGGAAGGTGGCCCTCCTCCTGTCCTAGCCCTCTCCCTCTGATTGTGGGCTTTCTTTTCCTGCAATGAGGGACACAAGTGGAGTTTGAGTGAGAATGATGGAGTGAGTGTAGAGAAGCCATAGCATAGATGCTTATAGGGAGACAAAGATGGAGTGAGGTGCCAATACTAAGGGCTCTCCCTGTGCATTGTTAGTTGTTGGCATTGCTTAAGAGTGATAGCGAGTGTGAGTGCAGCATAGTCGAATAGTGAAGTGATTGTGTACATAGAGAGAGAGGGATGGTTAAGGGTGCAAGGGATGTAAGGGTAAAGTGGGATGTGCAGGAGTAGGTTGACAATGCAGAGTGCTGGTGATGAGAGGAAATGGGGAGCAGATTGAGGGTAAGTGTGATGTTATACTCACTTTTCCTGAGCGTACCAGGTCATTCAACCTTTCCTGCACTGGACCCAGGAGCGAGCACACAATGATCTGGAGCTCACCTCCTCAGCAATTTGCAGCCAGGCTACTTTGCTTTGCTGAGGAGGCTTCCTCCGTCCAGAGGATGGGAATAGTACCTCCTTGCGCCCTCTTACTCCATCCACAAGAGCATGGAGGGAGTCATCATCAAAGCGGGGAGAGGCCTTGGCTCTTGCAGCAGTCATGGGAGCAGTTGCCAGCACGAAAACCAACATAAAAGGATAAGAATGAAACAAGGCTGCATGGGCCCCTTAAATGCAACTGACTGACAGACGTCAGCAGAGGCGAGCTACAGACCTGAACCCACTAATTGGGCCGGGTAGTGCGCATGCAGGGATTCAATGGGGCAATTAAAGTAAAATTGCAATTTCTGACCAGCTGAAAGCGGCGGCGGGATCGGAACCCGCCGACCCCCTGACCCGCACCCAAACCGCCGCCAATGATAAAATCGCGGCCAAAATGTCTGATTTTATGGCTAAGTTTAGTGATTTTTCTTTTTGGAGTTGTGTATTTTTTATGTGTTGATTGTGTTATAAAGTTTATTTTAGCAGTATACATTTACTTGAGTTGAGAAAGAAAATACCAGTAGAAAGCAGTGTGAAGAAATGATTTGAGTAAAACTTGTTTGGCTTTGTGTGGGGTACTAGTTCCTGAATGATAATTGTCCGATATTTCTACTGCTCCGTGATTAATATTTTTTTCTTAATGAGCATAATTAACTTAACAAATGCTGGTTATTTGAGCCAATCAGGTTAGTGTGATAGACACTTTTGTATGTATGGTACTTTGAAGTGTGCCACACTCTTTCTCAGACACAAGAGCTGTGTGCTAGATGCGAGACTTTTAATTGCATAGATGTGCAACAACAACAACTTGCCCTTATATAGTTCCTTCAATGTAATACACTGTCCCAACACAGTGTGCAGGTGGGATCAGACAGTGAGCAGCAATTGGGAGAAGAGCTGGGGGGAGGCGACCAAAGTTGATGTTGAAGAGATAGGTTTTGAGGAGACTTTTTAAAGTGAAGAGAGATGTTGCAAGATGCAGAGAATTCCAGAGTGTGTTGGCATGATGATTTATGGCTCTGCCACAATGGTGGAACAGGAGGAGGAGGGGATACACAGATTACCCGAGATGGATGGACTAAGGGTGCAGGGTGACACAGAAGGTTGAACGAAGTTGCAGAGGTACGGTGGAGAGCTGTCATAGAGCAGTGTTGCTCAATATGTTAGTCAGCAGCCACATGTGGTGAACTGGGAATCCGAATGTGGTGAATTGCATTTTTGAGTCATACATAAAAATGAGTATCATGTTGGGCATATGATTTCAACACTCATATTCACACAGCGAATGCATGTGCATTCTAATCTTTTTATGTGTTTGTTGGTAAAATGGTAAGAAAAAAGCAGAGTGTGAAAGTGATTGCTGTAAATGCTTTAGAAACATAGAAAAAAAATAGGAGCAGGAGTAGGCCATTCGGCCCTTTGAGCCTGCTCCGCCATTCAATATGATCATGGCTGATCCTTTATCTCAGTACCATATTCCCGCTCTCTCCCCATACCCCTTGATGCCTTTTGTGTCTAGAAATCTATCTATCTTCTTAAATATATTCAGTGACTTGGCCTCCACAGCCTTCTGTGGTAGAGAATTTCACAGGTTCACCACCCTCTGAGTGAAGAAATTTCTCCTCATTTCAGTCCTAAATGTCCTACCCCATATCCTGAGACTGTGACCCCTCGTTCTAGACCCCCCAGCCAGGGGAAACATCCTCCCTGCATCCAGTCTGCCTAGCCCTGTCAGAATTTTATACATTTCAATGAGATCCCCTCTCATTCTTCTAAACTCTAGTGAATAAAGGCCTAGTCGACCCAATCTCTCCTCATACAACAGTCCTGCCATCCCAGGAATCAGTCTGGTGAACCTTCGCTGCATTCCCTCTATGGCAAGTATATCCTTTCTTAGGTAAGGAGACCAAAACTGCACACAGTACTCCAGGTGTGGTCTCACCAAGGCCCTGTACAACTGTAGTAAGACATCCTTGCTCCTGTACTCAAATCCTCTTGCAATGAAGGCCAACATACCATTTGCTTTCCTAAATGCTTGCTGCACCTGCATGTTTGCTTTCAGTGACTGGTGTACAAGGACACCCAGGTCCCTTTGTACATCAGCATTTTCCAATCTATCACCATTTAAATAATACTCTACCTTTCTGTTTTTCCTACCGAAGTGGATAACTTCACATTTATCCACATTATACTGCATAGAAACATAGAAACATAGAATCTAGGAGCAGGAGTAGGCCATTCGGCCCGTCGAGCCTGCTCCACCATTCAATATGATCATGGCTGATCATCCAAATCCAGTACCCTGTCCCTGCTTTAATCCCCACAGTACACATATCCCACCCTACCCCCGTAACCCCACATATTTAATTCCCCCTAACATATCCCATCCTATCCCCATAACCCCACATATTTAATCCCCCCCTAACACTAAGGGTCAATTTATCATAGCCAAATCAACCTAACCCGCACATTTTTTGGACTGTGGGAGGAAACCGGAGCACCCGGAGGAAACCCACGCAGACACGGGGAGAATGTGCAAACTCCA
This sequence comes from Squalus acanthias, assembly GCA_030390025.1. Classification (NCBI taxonomy): domain Eukaryota; kingdom Metazoa; phylum Chordata; class Chondrichthyes; order Squaliformes; family Squalidae; genus Squalus; species Squalus acanthias. Next base: position 101,819,306 of record CM059426.1, on the reverse strand, counting down.
CACAGACAGTCACCCGAGGTCAGATTCAAACCCGGGTCCCTGGCGCTGTGAGGTACCAGTGCTAACCACTATGCCACCGTGTTGCCCGTGTTGCATCTGCCATGTATTTGCCCACTCACTCAACTTGTCTAAATCGCCTTGAAGCCTCTTTGCATCCTCCTCACAACTCACAATCCCACCTAGTTTTGTGTCATCAGCAAACTTGGAAATATTACATTTGGTTCCCTCGTCCAAATCATTGATATATATTGTGAATAGCTGGGGCCCAAGCACTGATCCCTGCGATACCCCACTAGTCACCGCCTGCCACCCCGAAAAAGACCCATTTATTCCTACTCTCTGTTTCCTGTCTGTTAACCAATTTTCAATCCATGCCAGTATATTACCTCCAATCCCATGTGCTTTAATTTTGCACACTAACCTCTTATGTGGGACTTTATCAAAGGCGTTCTGAAAATCCAAATACATCACATCCACTGGTTCTCCCTTATCTATTCTATCAGTTACATCCTCAAAAAACTCCAGTAGGTTTGTCAAACACGATTTCCCTTTCATATATCCATGTTGACTTTGTCAAATCCCGTTGATATTTTCTAAGTGTCCTGCTATCACATCCTTTATAATAGACTCCAGCATTTTCCCTGCTACTGATGTTAGGCTAACCGGTCTGTAGTTCCTGGTTTTCTCTCTCCCTCCTTTTTTAAATAGTGGGGTTACATTTGCCACCCTCCAATCTGCCGTAATCTATAGAATTTTGGAAGATGACAACCAATGCATCCACTATTTCCAGGGCTACCTGTTTTAGTACTCTGGGATGCAGATTATCAGGCCCTGGGGATTTATCAGCTTTCAGTCCCATTAATTTCTCCAACGCTATTTTTTTACTAATACTAATTTCCTTTAATTCCTCCTTCTCAGTAGACCCTTGGTTCCCTAGTATTTCTGGGAAGTTATTTGTGTCCTCTTCCGTGAAGACAGAACCAAAGTATTTGTTTAATTGATCTGCCATTTCCTTGTTCCCCATTATAAATTCTTCCATTTCTGACTGTAAGGGACCTACATTTCTCTTCACTAATCTTTTTATTTTTACATACTTGTAGAAGCTTTTACACTTTTATGTTCCTTTCAAGTTTACTCTCATACTCTATTTTTCCCCTCTTAATCAATCTCTTGGTCCTTTTTTGCTGAACTCTAAACTGCTCCCAATCCTTAGGCTTGCTACTTTTTCTGGCAACTTTATCTGACTCCTCTTTGGATCTAATACTATCCTTAAATTCTTTTGTTAGCCATGGTTGGGCCGCTTTTCCTTTTGTGTTTTTGCGCCAGAAAGAAATGTATAACTGTTGCAATTCATGCATTCGTTCCTTAAATGTTAGCCATTGCCTATCCACCGTCATGCCTTTTAATGAAGCTCCCCAATCTATCATAGCCAACTCACTCCTCATACCATTGTAGCTTCCTTGGTTTAGATTTTGGACCCTAGTTTCGGATTGGACTTCTTCACTTTCCATCTTAATGAAGAATCCTACATGTATGGTCACTCTTCCCTAAAGGACCCCGCACAACAAGATTATTAATTAACCCCTTCTCATTGCACAATACCCAATCTAGGATAGCCTGCTCCCTAGTTGGCTCCTCAACGTACTGGTCTAAAAAAACATCTCGTACACACTCCAGCAATTCATCCTCCACAGTATTATTGCTAATTTGGCTTGGCCAGTCTATATGTAGATTAAATGCTCCCATGATTACTGTAGTACCCTCGTTACGTGCATCTCCAATTTCCTGTTTGATGCCGTCCCCTACATTATCACTACTGTTTGGAGGCCTATAGACAACTCCCACCAATGTTTTCTGCCCCTTGGTGCTTCTTAGCTCCACCCAGACTGATTCTACATCTTTATTTTCTGAGCCAATATCCTTTCTCACTATTGCTCTGATTTCATCTTTTACTACAACGCCACCCCACCTCCTTTTCCTTTTTGCCTGTCCTTCCTAAATATCGAATATCCTTGGATATTCAGCTCCCAGCCTTGGTCACCCTGCAGCCATCTCTCCGTAATTGCAATTATATCGTATCCGTTTACATCTATTTGCGCTGTTAATTCGTCTACCTTATTACGAATGCTTCGTGCATTCAGATACAGTGGCTTTAGATTTGTCTTTTTTTAATTTTTAGACATCTTAACATTTTTTTGTACTATGGCCCTATTTGTCTTATTACCATTTTATATTACCCGGACCTTATTTGTTAGTGCACTCTTTTGTTTGTATGCTCTGTCCCTTCCTGACACAATCTGGTTATCCTTACCCCAATGACTTTCCTGCAATGCTTCCTTGTCTTTTTTCTTTAGCATTCTAAATTTCTCTCCACCGGGACCCTGCCCCCACTTATTTAGTTTAAAGCCCTATCTACCTCCCTAGTTATTCGATTCGCTAGAACTCTGGTCCCAGCATGGTTCAGGTGTAGTCCGTCCCAACGGAACAGCTCTCTCTTTCCCCAGTACTGGTGCCAGTACCCCACAAATCGAAACCCACTTCTCCTACAGCAATCTTTGAGCGACACATTCATCTCCCTGATCCTATTGACCTTATGCCAATTTGCTCGTGGCTCAGGTAATAATCCAGAGATTATTACCTTTGTGGTTCTGCTTTTTAATTTAGTCCCTAGCTGCTCAAATTCTCTCAGCAGATCCTCTTTCTTAATCCTACCTATGTCGTTGGTATCTACATGGACCATGACAACTGGATCCTCCCCCTCCCACTCGAAGTTCTTCTCCAACCCGCAGGAGATGTCCTTTACCCTGGCACTGGGTAGGCAACACAGCCTTTGGGGCTCACGCTCTTGGCTGCAGAGAACAGTGTCCATCCCCCTAACTATGCTGTCCCCTACCACGACGACCACATTTCTTTATGCTCCTCCCTCTTGAATGGCTCCCTGTACCACGGTGCTGTGGTCAGTTTGCTCATCCTCCCTGCAGTCCCTGCTCTTGTCCACACAGAGAGTAAGAACCTCGTACCTATTGGACAAGAGCAAGGGCTGAGGCTCCTCCACCACTACCCTCTGGTTCCCCATACCTGCCTCACTTGTAATCAAACCCACCTGTCCCTGACCATGGACCAAATTTGAATTAATTAATCTAAGGGGTGTGACTGCCTCCTGGAACACAGTGTCCAGGTAAATCTCCCCCTCCCTGATGTGTTGCAGTGCTTGAAGCTCGGACTCCAGCTCATCAACACGGAACTGAAGTTCCTCGAACAACCAACACTTAAAGCAAATGTGGTTGCCTTGGATCTCAATGCTGTCCACCAGCTCCCACATGTTGCAGCAGTAACACATCACCTGCCCTGCCATCGCTAATGCATTTAATTAATAAAGTGGTTAAGTTTTGAACGTTTAGTTTTTAATCCCGGCTCTTAATTTAAACCAATGCCCAAGAAAACAAAAAAATACTGACTAACCAATCACTTCCCTGCTTTCCTGTGATGTGACTCCTTGTTTTTTATTGTTCTTTAAATCGCCTGCTCCCTCACAGGTCAGTCTGCTCCCGCTGCTGCTCCCAATAGCTCGGTCTGGGCCTCGAGCCTCGGGCTTTATTTCCTCGCTCCTCCTTTGCCTGCTCCCTCACAGGTCGGTCCGCTCCCGCTGCTGCTCCCAATCTTTACTTCCTTAGTTACTGCTTATTGGTTATTTACTAAGATGGTGTGTGACACGAGGAAAAGGACTGGACTTCAGCACAATGGAAACACCAGCAACATTATATGGAGAGGAGAGCTGTCATCATAGTTAGCTTGATCAATCAGAAAAACCACTCCAGGCCAGCAGAAGAAAATAAGTCCAGCCAATAAGAAGCAGCTCCAACAGGACAGGCCATGGCAAAAGGCAACCGGCATCCAACCACATTCTGGATAGAGAGTAGGGACGAGTCTGGCGTGTGTTGTGAAAGAAAAATAAATAAAGGATTGAATACATTTGCAAATGGACAGGATTGCCAGAAGAAAGCGAGAACCAAAGACATTTCTGTGAGCAGATTTTTTAGAGAATTGACTTACGCGCCAATGGAACCTTCAGTCAAAGAGGGTAAACATTGAGAGAAAGTTGGATGAACATTTCACGATGAATGGGAAATTCAGTTTGCCGTTGTGGATAGTGATGTGAAACCACTGCCTTTTGTGAACAAAGTTAGGTGAGAATCAGGTGGATAATTTGAAGAAACATTTTGATTATGTGGATTCTGAATTTGACAGAAATTTTCCAATCGGTTTGCAGAAGAGAGCATGTAAAATTTTTCAACTGAAATCACCTCCCAAGCAGCAGAAAAAGGCCCTGTAACAATTTGTCTTATAGAATCATAGAATCATAGAATGGTTACAGCACAGAAGGAGGCCATTCGGCCTGTTGAGCCCATGCCGGCTCTCTGCAAGAGCACTTCAGCTGGTCCCACTCCCCCGCCCTTTCTTCGTAGCCCTGCAATTTTTTTTCCTTCAGGTACTTATCCAATTCCCTTTTGAAAGCCACAATTGGGTCCGCCTCCACCACCCTCTCAGGCAGGGCATTCCAGATCCTAATCACTCGTGCATAAAAAAGTTTTTCCTCATGTCGCCTTTGGATCTTTTGCCAATCACCTTGAATCTGTGTCCTCTGGTTCTCGACCCTTCCGCCAATGGGAACAGTTTCTCTCTATCTACTCTGTCCAGACCCCTCATGATTTTGAATACCTTTATCAAATCTCCTCTCAACCTTCTCTGCTCTAAAGAGAACAATCCCAGCTTCTCTAGTCTATCCACGTAACTGAAGTCCCTCATCCCTGGAACCATTCTTGTAAATCTTTTCTGCACCCTCTCTAAGGCCTTCACATCCTTCCTAAAGTGCGGTGCCCAGAATTGGAAACAATACTCCAGTTGAGGCCGAACCAATGTTTTATAAAGGTTCATCATAAATTCCTTGCTTTTGTACTCTATGCCTCTATTTATGAAGCTCAGTGTCCCTTAAACTTTTTTAGCACTTTCTCAACCTGCCCTACCACCTTCAACAATTTGTGCACATACACCCCCAGGTCTCTCTGTTGATGCGCCCCCTTTAGGATTGTACCCTTTAGTTTAAATTGCCTCTCCTCGCTCTTCTTACCAAAATGTATCACTTTGCACTTTTCTGCGTTAAATTTCATCTGCCACATGTCCACCCATTCCACCAGCCTGTCTATGTCTTCTTGAAGTCTATCACTAGCCTCCTCACTGTTCACTATACTTCCACGTTTTGTGTCATCTGCAAATTTTGAAATTGTGGCCTGTACACCCAAGTCCAAGTCATTAATATATATCAGGAAAAGCAGTTGTCTTTGCCAGTTATGTAACTGCTTTGATTCTGTTGCAGGAAAAGAACCATTTTCTGATAGAGAGGTGGCGAAGGAGATTATGGTGACAGTCATGGACACTTTACTGGAGAACTATGAACCAAAATTCAGAAAAGATATTCTGCAGAAAATTCGAGAGCTGCAGTCGAGTCATCAGACAGGTTGTCACTGTTTGTTAGATCTGTCTGGCAGCCTCCAATCTCAGCTGAAAAATTCTCTTGCATTTTCACTTGCACTGGATAAATCTTGCAACATTCACGGCACTGCCCACTTAGTTTTCTGGGTAGGCTTTGTTAAGCAAGACTCTAAACTGAAAGATGAGCTCTTGGTACTCAAAGACTGGACACATGGTCCTGACATTTTTGGCTGCTGTGAAATTTGTCATCGAAATGCTTGAGCTGAACAATTTGGTCTCGGTCACCACTGATGGTGCATCTGCCATGATTGGTCGAAACTCTGGCTTCCTTACACTGCTGAAAAAATATTTGACTGAGATGGGAGGTACACAGCAATCGCTGGTCTCCTTTCATTGTATAATTCACCAAGAGAGCCGTACGCTCAGGTGGCAGCAGATGATGGACACTGATGTAAACATTGTCAATTTTCTCCAATGCAATGTGCTAGATCACCAACAGTTGGTCCAGCTGCTGAAAGAGATTTCTGCCCCGTCTTCAGAAATCGTGTACTTCACAAATGTGTGCTGGCTGAGTTGGGGCAAAGTTTGCCAAACTGCTGCAATCAGAGACTTTCATGACGAGAAAGGCAAACTGGGCAACTTCTCGTAAATGAAAAACGAAGCTTGGAAGTATGATTTCTTCTTTCTCATCAATGTCATTAGTCAGCTGAATGAACTGAATGTGAAACTGCAGGGAAAAGCAAAGATGGTTTGATACCTTGCATGCTAAATGACAAAACTTCAGGCAAAGTTGAAGCTGTTCACTTGCCAAATGGAAGAGCAACACTTTAGCACTTCCCGAATTTGCAGCGATATGTAGCTGACCATGAATTCAAGAGATATCAGCACACCGTTTGCTGTCGAAATTTGAGAAGAGATTTGCTGATTTCAGTGTTTTCAGTCTGGCCTTTCAGTTCACAAAAGATCCATTCTAGTTTGACATCGGGAACTGCTGAAAACTAGTGGAACCGCGTTCTGTGGACAGACATGGATGGTGATGGATCTGCTGATGCTGCAAAGTAATTACGTCACTGAGACTAACTCTGTGTTGAACATGTGGCAAAATGCTCCAACTGGAGATGAATATCCACTTTTTAGAATTGTCATTGCCAAGGTGTGTCCCATGTTTGGCTCAACTTTGTTGTCAGAATCAACATTCTCAGCAATCATTCTGATGCAGGCAAAGTACTGCTTGCAACTGCTGGACAAAAAGCTAGAAGCTGCACTAAGATGTGCTGTGTCTGATAACAACAACTTGCAATTATATAGCACCTTTAAAGTAGGTAAATGTCACAGGAGCCTTATCAAACACAATTTGACACCGAGCCACATAAGGAGAGATGCTGGAATATGGGATTAGATTAGACAGGGCTTGATGGCCGGCGCGGACACGATGGGCCGAAGGGCGTCTAATCCAAATCTTGTCACCTGGATATATTGATAAGTGATATTGTTCTCACAGTGGCACCATTTATGGAATGTTCCTGTTTTTTGCAGAAATTCATTAGAGGGTTGCAAAAGTGCAAAAGACCTTATGAAAAGCTATAGGGTCGATCGGAACTCAGGATGGGATCAGTGTGTGTGGGGGGCTTGTAGTGGGTGGTATAATTGGAAGTCTACATTCACTAGACAAAATAAAATTGTGAGGACTCAAATGCTGAAAGGCATAGCTATTACAGACATGAGTGTAACTGTAAAATGAGAAGATGTGAGTACAAAGTTAACACAAGTCTCAAATGAAATTAGCGAATATTCTAATAACCCTGCGTCACCGGTGGAAGTGTGGCAAAGTGGGTCCTAAGTCTGCCAACTCCAAGGAATGCCGACCCCACCTCAAAACATAGGGATGGGTCATTAATATGTTCTGGATGGGCACATTGTAAGGGATTCTGACCCTGCGTGTCTCGCAGCCTGTGAGATTCACGCGGCTCTGTGCAGCCTGTATGTCAGTGCGGGTCTAGGCCTTGTTGCCTGTTCTGGTCTCCAGCCAGTCTGGGAACACTAGACACACCTGTGAGTGGTTCGAATCACTCGCCCTTACGGTTCTAGACACTGGACTTAGATGCGAGAGCAGTAATGGAGATGAAACTCATGTAGACTCGGTTGAATGGTACGAAATGGAAAATCTTTATTGCATGATACTTAAGATTATGAAATACATGTCATAAGCACAGATTAATGACAGTACAATCTTACAAGCAGTTATATAGTCGATCTTAGGGAAACGAGGAACGAACGGCACACCGTAAATAGGGGCACACATTACAAATATCCTTAATCCTTAAACCCTCCCCTATCAATATCTATCCTAACTAGATTCGTAGGATCTCGAGACTCATGCTCACCACTCGTGATAACTCGGAGAAATTCCGAATAGCTGATCGGATGTTTTTCACCGCAGCACCCACGTGTCGGTCAGGAGATCTCCTGGTCCCACTTGTTTACTTGCTTCTGCTGCTCCGGCTAGCAGGCTGGACCGTCTGCTGTGATGAAGACCTGTGTTGGTTGGTTTAACAGGTACTTTTCCGAGCACAGTTGTCAATATCATCGATGTGATATGTTCTTTGCAAGTTCGAAGAAGTCTTCCTGGCAAGGAAAACTTGGCTGTTCGACCTACAGGCGCGGTCGGGATTTACTGACCGTGGCGATGGATATGGTCTTCCTCTCTTCTCATCTCATCTCATCTCATCTCATCTCGGGCCTTTGGTTCCGCTGCCAGTTACCAACATAGGTCTTCGTTACGCGACACGAGGTAGATCCGAATGGATCAGAAAGTTCAACAGTCTTTTTCAAAAAGGCAACAGGCAAGCAGGAGCCCGACTACGAGTACACAGGAGCAGCCACGATGATAAGAGTCGATCGGATAAGAGAAAGATGGACGGTTTGGAGCCTGCAATTATAGTGCAAAATCTTCCGTTTCCCGCCCAACCTTAATGTCCATTCTTTTGTTTAGGGTCTGGCGCTCAAATGTCTTGTATGGGTGATCTCTGTTCTTAATGGGTTTCGGGGCTACTCGTAAATGTCTGAGTACCTGTTAATATTTCTCCCATTGTTAAATCGGTCGGTGTTCTCCCTGGAGGGGTCTTGGGGCTTCCAAGTGTTTTGTATAACTACCTGCTAACGGCTCTCTCATCGTAGAGTCGTTGGGATTTTACATATTAATGTCTTTTGGATGGGCCCTTGATTACTCGGTACAATAGCTTTCATTTGTACCTGGGAGACCGATTTCAGTATTTATGTGTATACTGCAAACCCATAATGTCTCGTGTATTATCTTCACTGTGCTGAATCTTAATCGATCTTGCACAAATGTTTATTGGAACGCCATCTTGTCTGCCTGTTGAAAAGTCTAGAATGTTCTGTCACGAGGTGCGGCGGCCATTTTACAGGCTGCTTGTGTCCACTTTAAACCTGGCAGCATTCTGCTGAAATAAAAGCTGTTTGAACGAAACTCTGTGTTTTCTCCTTATTAATAAAATCGCGATATATTGCGAATTCTACAGTCCCTCCTGTTGATGCGAATAACTCCGCTTATCGTATCAAAAATCATAGTGGTGAGCAATATTATCTCGATTTCTCTCCGAATCCAGTAAATTAATCCCATAACTTTAACCTAGCTAGGGTCTCTGTGTCGTCCTCATTTCCCAAGAAAATTACATTTTATATCACCGTAGGCATTATTTGCCCTTAAACTTACACCACTTGTTTTCCTTCCCGGCGTAACCAGGCCGATGCCTCTCGTATCACCTGTATATTCATCTTTTATTCAGGGAAAGGAAAAACAAAACCCAAAACCAAACAATCATTTTTAACTGTAACACCATCACCAAAATAATCAACACCGACTCTTAAAACATGTCGAGTTCCAAACGTATGTACAATCTCTGAAAATCATGATCGAGTACAAACTTCCGCGGCGCACGTGGCGAGCGGGAGTGACGCCATTTTCCGATTACACGGTGCTTTCATCGTGCACGCGCACGTAACGTTCTCGCCACTCTCCCGTGTTTTCATGCTTGGTGAGGCGTTTGTCTCTTTTACAATGTACGACCAATAGGTACACTACAATAAACACTTGGCATACGACTAAGATGTGGGAGGCTATTCTGATCCATGAAGGCACTTCAATATTAGTGAACAGATTCCACCACGGTGGAACTACTATATCCAAAATGTCTGTTCCTATTTCGACAGTTTTCTGCTCTAATGTGTAAAAATGTTTCTGTGACACCGCGACGGCTTTTAGAAGTTTGGTGAGGTGTTCAGGGAGAGGGGGAATGAGGTATCCAAAATGCGCGACGAATCGCTGCAAGTCGGTGAAATTCTCTTTTACTGTGAGATGAACAGTGGATGGTTCAGGGATTGGGATAATTCGCTGTTGTGCTACTTGAACTTCCGCCCTGGGTTTAAAACAGAAACTGCTGTCACTCACCGGACACCGGCTACGGTTTCCATGCTGGTAGTGTTGCGCTGCAGTGGTAACACAATATGTTCCACCCCCGATGTATGCTACCTGCGGAGGCACATGATCTTGTGCCATTGCCTCCATGGTGCAATTCATGGACTTGGCGCCAGTCGTTCTGAACCCGCACTGTGGTGTTAAAAAGGCATTCAAGTGCTGGGGGCACAGTATTATGTGTGCTCCCCTGCCACGACAACCAGAGAGATCTGTACCTGTCATCGTTTGCTCCCAGCGGATGACGTAAGGTGGAACCGCTGCGTAACGAATGTGGGCTCCCCCCTGAATGACACCAATGTTCTCTACCCGATATACCGGGGCGGGCTTTGCTGTGTCGCCCAAAACCGGCATGCGTAATACTATTCCCATAATAGTATGGTTTGATCGTCCGCAGTCCACGGGGACTGGGTAAGCTTCTGAAGCTAGCCTGAGCTGGCACGGACTTAATGCGTTCTGAAAAGGGTGGAGCGCCCGCAGGTGTTTGTTACTTATCCAGGACGGAACCAAACCTTGTTTTAAATCCTCCAAATTACTGCGGCCCTCGCCCAGTAACCACGCCCCGTAAAGCACGCACACCTCGTTCTGCGCAGCTTGATCGGATGCATTCCGATCTTCCCTAATCAGGGCATTTACCGTCTTTGCATGTTTCTCCAACTCTGCTATAATTTCCTTTAAATGGAGAGTCATGGCTTGGTCCTCGTGTAAACCTGACCCTACCACTTTATTCTCATCTGTTAGAATGTCTTTTAATTGCGTCTTTAAACCATTAATCTGGGTCTGCAGCTCCACACTGTCTAGAGCGTTGACCACAGATGTACCCGTGTTAAAAGCAGTGAACGCATCGTTCACCAAACCCCTTCTTTGCCTCCCTGCTTGATTCAGAACTTCCTGTGGTGCGGTGTACAAACTTGCTTTATCAATTTCCGCGAAATCGAATTCGTAAAATTGTCTGAACATCTTGGTCAACAAGACCTGATACAACTGTTCCGTCTTTTTGGGGCACCACTCTGGTAACCGTACCTCGGTGAGATTTAAAATCACCGAGGCCACCGCGTAATGTACTCCCTGAAATAGTATCTGGTCTGTGGGGACCAGTCCCAAACCATTCCCGGGTCCCTTACTAGTTTTAGGGCACCCTTCTTCCTCAGCTAGACCCACCGGAATCGTGGGCGGGGCTTTGCGTGGGCGCGTAATGAGCTCAGTGGCATTTACTGGGATCGGGGAGAATGGGGCTCCGCACCCCCTGCTGCTCGCATCCCACCTCATCCCCTGTCCGTTATCCTGCCATTGATTAATGAAAAATATGGAGATGCCTTTGGGGCAAACGTACTTTGACCCCCACATACATACATAAATTCCCTCGTCCGGTTCCCACCATTTGTCCCAACAGACTTTCACTTGTCCGTTTGTCCCCGTAATTGTCCGATGGGTATTATTACCCAGTCGTTCCCACTCGACCGAAGAGTTCCTCATAGTTTTGCTCAGCTTTCGCAGCCACCACCATCGGCTCAATGGGACATTCCCACTACAAGTCAGACAAATCCGTTTGCCGACGGTGACGCTGATCCTGGGTGCGATGATCCTTACTTTGGGGCACAGTAAAGAAGTCTCTTTGTAGGCAAACCCCGATGTGCTAGAATACTCCGTTGAGTTCGTTCCCAGCCATCCTGGCCACCTTCCCTTGTGGAAATAGGTGCTGGTCTCCTCTGCCTCCCGTCTTCCGGTCCCATCCACCGCGATGGGGGCCGTGTCCCCGGAACATCCAAACACCACGACATCCTTGGTGCGGCCTCGATAGGCCAATCCACATCCGATTGCCACGAGCAATACTAGAATTCGTTCCATCCTTCCTTGGTTCCTGTGATCAGATAGAATGAGGTAGCCAGCCTCGCAAGAGTCTCTGGCTTCTGTGAAGGGTGAGCGGGTCCCCTAACCTCGCCTCACGTAAACTTCCACGTTCGCTGTATAAACTTTTAACTAAACCTAATTTTAAAGCTCCCATCATTTTATCGTTTTCTGTTAAAAACACTACAATCTTAACCTTATCAAAAAAACTATAAACTTAACCTTGAACTATTAACTTAAAACTTAAAACTTATAACTTTACAGTGCCGCCCGTTCTCAGGGCGGCCCCTTTAAATTCTGAGAAGGCTGCTGCGAGCTCTTCCCGACGGTGGGAGGGCACTGACCCTTCCCTCTGATCTGCCGCAGCCTGTTGCTGCTGCGATGTGGCCAGCCTGTATCTGGGTTATCTTAACCTTAACTCTACGCCTTGGGGCAGTCTGGGGACATGACCACATCCTCCTGGGCTGGGGTTCTCTACTTGACCTACGGGGAGTTGCTATGGGCGGGGGTTCCGTGACGGATGGACCGGGTTCCGAGACTTCCATCGGGATGACCTGGGGTTCCACCACAGTTGCTGGCTCCGCCTCCGCTGACTCCGCCTCCCTAACCTCGGGGCTCGCAGTTTGTGGCTCCGCCCTGCTCGGCCCAGCAGGCGGCCCTTCACTCGCGATCTCTGCCTCCCCCGAGGGCGGGACGTTCAAAGCGGGCGGCTCGGGCTCGGGGGTCCTCACCGTCACTCCATGTGTTCCCACTGCGGCTGGCTCCGCCTCCCCTAGCTCCTCCCTCCTGTCTTCGGGACCTGCAGCTTGTGTGTCCACCCTGTGTGGATCTCTATCTGCAGCCCGTATCCTCCCTATACCTAAAATGGGAACGTTCCTTACGTTCCCCAAAACCCACTCGCCTTCATCACTATCCTCATCTGACTCCCATCCCCACAAAAATGCTTCATGATCTTCCAGGATGTCTCCTCCCCTGATGCAAGCTGCTTTGCCTGCCTGTGTGCCTTGTGGTCCTACCTTGGGCTGCGAGTCCCCACTCGCAGGTCTGGCCCCTCCCCTAAGACAGGCCACCGCCCCTGCTTGTTTCTGTGAAATCTCACCTGCTGGAGGCTGCAGATTTCTATCCTGTTTTAAATCCTCATACTCCCTGCTCCTGGCTACCCTGTAGGCTGCTTTTATCTCTCTAAGCTGCCCTTCTAGCCTGAGCACGTCTAACTTTCCCATTAAGCGGGCGTTCTCCTCCCGCAGGGCCTGCTCTCTAAGCTGCCCTTCCAGCCCATCTATTTTCCCTATTAAGCGGGCGTTCTCCTCCCGCAAGGCCTGCTCTTTTAACCTGACCTCCTCACAGGAGACCCCCTCCTGTGCGTGTCTTTTAAAAGGACACAGGTAGGCAGGCTGCGTGGGCTCTAGTCATTGGGTACTATTGGACGGGCCTGTGGCACCTACGGGGCCGGTGGCAACCGCCACCTTTCCATGTGCACTCAATAAACTGCGCATGGCTCCCAACACTACTTCGAGGTCGTCGGGAGGGGTGGGTGCACCAGCTTCCCTAGCAGGGACGGGCGTCTGGGCTCGGACCGCGGGATTTTTATCCTTGGAATCCTTCCAAGGGTTCCTGCAATGCTTGCGCCAGTGCCCTGTCTTCCCACACCCGTAACAAGCATTACCTGCCTGTGGGGCGCGATTACCCTCCTGATGCCACTCTCTTTGATACGGAGCTGCGGGTCGTACCTCATGTACTCTTCCCTTAAGGGGACGTGTTGCCATACCCCTTATATTGCGATATCCTAACGTGAGTCGATTCAAGACCGACTCTTCCGTAATGTTGGGGTCATTGGGATCAAACCATGCTTTTGCCTGCTCTCTGACGGCTGGTAAACTGTTGGCTATTATGCACCTAAGCCAATGAGTTAAAGCGGTGCCTTCCACATCTTCGCGCTCGGGCGCACCTAGACAGCTGCACTCATATACTGGCCACAGCCTGTCGGCAAAAACCTTCGGGGGTTCTCCCTCCATCTGCACTGTCTGTCCCACCCTAGCAAATGGACCTTCATCGTTCGCCCCCAACACTTCCAGGACCTCGTCCCTCAATTCCTCATAAGTCTTGGTTCCCCTCTTGCTCTCGCCTGAGAGACACTGAAGGACCGAGCTGTCTAGTGAGAACAGCAGCATTTTTGCTGTTTCCCCATCATCGCAGCCGTTAATGGCTGCGGCTTGCTCAACTTCTCTGAAATGTACGGAAGGGTCGTCTGACTCGGTCAGCTTCCGTACGTGATTTATCATAGCTCTCAGCTGGTGTGAGCTGTGAGGCAACACAAGCTGTCCGAGGAGATCCCCTGGTTCTTCCCCACCGTTTCTGTTTGGGCCCCTTTTAATACCCGTTACTGGATACAACGGTCCCTTTCCCACTTCTTTCTCAATGGGCTCTTTCGTTTCTTCCATTGCTTCCTCCCTTACCCAGGTTTCCGAATAGCTGGGTGGCGCGGAGGGCGCAGTGGCTACTACTTCCTCTGCTTTGCTTGGTGGGGATTTCTTAAACTTCTCACTTACTAGCGGCTGGTGTGCTGACGGACTTATCAGGCACACCATGCCGTTCGCTTTGTTTACGGCCTGCTTGAGGTGCTCTATCTCCCTTTGGCAGGCGCTATGGTCGGCTCCCTCAAACTTATCCTCAAGGGCCAACTTATATGCCGCCCTAACCCCCGTCAAGCTCTCTTCTTGAGTTCTTATCTGGGCAGCTTGGCGGTTACATCTTTCCTTTAACCTGCTCTCATTCAACTTTGCCTCAGTGACCTGGCACTCGAGATAATCTATTCTTGTTTTAAGGTGACTGGAGATTTCCTGGCTTTCTTGGTGTAACTCATTTAAATTCTTAATGAGCACTTCCCCTCCAGAAACCTTCTCATCCATTTCTCCCTCTAAATGACTGATTCGAGCTACTAGCGCTGTAATGGTCTGGTTTGAAATCTGAACCTGCCTTTTGTAACACATAAGCCAGACTGCTTTCTCAAGTGTCTTTCTATGTTCTTTACTATCTGTCCACCTTTCGGCTGCCTCTAGCGGGCTTTTATCCGCTAACAATTCACTTATCCATTTCTTAGTTAGATTAACCTTTCCAAACACATAATCTGCTATCTTTTCCTGCATAACATTTCGTACAGTCATTCCAAAGTCTAACACACTACCCTCTCGCTGCCAGTGTCCTGCCGCGGTCGCCATTTTCTGTAAGGGATTCTGACCCTGCGTGTCTCGCAGCCTGTGAGATTCACGCGGCTCTGTGCAGCCTGTATGTCAGTGCAGGTCTAGGCCTTGTTGCCTGTTCTGGTCTCCAGCCAGTCTGGGAACACTAGACACACCTGTGAGTGGTTCGAATCACTCGCCCTTACGGTTCTAGACACTGGACTTAGATGCGAGAGCAGTAATGGAGATGAAACTCATGTAGACTCGGTTGAATGGTACGAAATGGAAAATCTTTATTGCATGATACTTAAGATTATGAAATACATGTCATAAGCACAGATTAATGACAGTACAATCTTACAAGCAGTTATATAGTCGATCTTAGGGAAACGAGGAACGAACGGCACACCGTAAATAGGGGCACACATTACAAATATCCTTAATCCTTAAACCCTCCTCTATCAATATCTATCCTAACTAGATTCGTAGGATCTCGAGACTCATGCTCACCACTCGTGATAACTCGGAGAAATTCCGAATCGCTGATCGGATGTTTTTCACCGCAGCACCCACGTGTCGGTCAGGAGATCTCCTGGTCCCACTTGTTTACTTGCTTCTGCTGCTCCGGCTAGCAGGCTGGACCGTCTGCTGTGATGAAGACCTGTGTTGGTTGGTTTAACAGGTACTTTTCCGAGCACAGTTGTCAATATCATCGATGTGATATGTTCTTTGCAAGTTCGAAGAAGTCTTCCTGGCAAGGAAAACTTGGCTGTTCGACCTACAGGCGCGGTCGGGATTTACTGACCGTGGCGATGGATATGGTCTTCCTCTCTTCTCATCTCATCTCATCTCATCTCATCTCGGGCCTTTGGTTCCGCTGCCAGTTACCAACATAGGTCTTCGTTACGCGACACGAGGTAGATCCGAATGGATCAGAAAGTTCAACAGTCTTTTTCAAAAAGGCAACAGGCAAGCAGGAGCCCGACTACGAGTACACAGGAGCAGCCACGATGATAAGAGTCGATCGGATAAGAGAAAGATGGACGGTTTGGAGCCTGCAATTATAGTGCAAAATCTTCCGTTTCCCGCCCAACCTTAATGTCCATTCTTTTGTTTAGGGTCTGGCGCTCAAATGTCTTGTATGGGTGATCTCCGTTCTTAATGGGTTTCGGGGCTACTCGTAAATGTCTGAGTACCTGTTAATATTTCTCCCATTGTTAAATCGGTCGGTGTTCTCCCTGGAGGGGTCTTGGGGCTTCCAAGTGTTTTGTATAACTACCTGCTAACGGCTCTCTCATCGTAGAGTCGTTGGGATTTTACATATTAATGTCTTTTGGATGGGCCCTTGATTACTCGGTACAATAGCTTTCATTTGTACCTGGGAGACCGATTTCAGTATTTATGTGTATACTGCAAACCCATAATGTCTCGTGTATTATCTTCACTGTGCTGAATCTTAATCGATCTTGCACAAATGTTTATTGGAACGCCATCTTGTCTGCCTGTTGAAAAGTCTAGAATGTTCTGTCACGAGGTGCGGCGGCCATTTTACAGGCTGCTTGTGTCCACTTTAAACCTGGCAGCATTCTGCTGAAATAAAAGCTGTTTGAACGAAACTCTGTGTTTTCTCCTTATTAATAAAATCGCGATATATTGCGAATTCTACAACATTCCACCTGTAAGAACATCAGCAGTCTCTTTGCACACAGAGGATCAGAATGTTAGAGTGGCACCATGCCACTCTCATGGAACAGAGTCTACCAAGAGCCTAACAGGAAAAGAGCTGCACAACTCTTCAGCTACCAAAGGGCTATGTTTGCTTTGGGATTGATTGTTACCTTTTCCCCTGGGCATTTTGAAGCCTTTAGAATGCCCAAAACGTAACCTAGGCCAGCATGGTTTCAATTGTGTCTACATCAAATCTTGGGACAAACTGGGTGGAATTTCTCAAGTATGCTCAGGAACCCCCTCCCCCCACCAACCCCAACCCCCACCCCCACTAGACACAGCCACTTGACATGAGGGAGAGAAGTGTAACATCCTTCCATCTCTCCCATCCCTCGCCAGAATTTTCCAACCTCCTTTCTATGGGGTGCAAACCTGGCAGAACAGGCTTCTACTTATTTTCTGGCCTCTCTCCAGCAGCTACATTGGAGATAAACACTAGAAGTTTGTTTTTTTTCTCCCTCAGAGAGTAGTATATATGTGGAATAAAGCAATTAAGGCTCCCCTAATGGTACGAAGCCATGCAGACTCAGGGGTACCCAAGTTTGATCACTAGTCTAGGCTGAGATAACTCATCTCATAAAGTAAGGGCAGTAAATTGACCTCAGCATTCTTTGCTTTGGGGTGAAATGTCATCTTGGGATTCCACTTCTTATCCGGCTGCGAAGGGTTTGGGGATGTCGTGTGGGGAGACAGTCAGGCTCAGCTCTGGTTAATAGACTGCCAATGCTCACTGTTTCAGCTCACACAAAAAGAATGACCATTTGGGTGAGCTACTGGAAAGCTGTTAGTGTCTGTACAACTGTACTGTATCATGTGTCACGGCCTTCAGGAGAGCAGTGGGAACAATTGTGTGTGGGGGGCGGGGAGGAAACAAGGGCATTTTGGTTCATTCATTTAAAAAGGCACTGAATGAATACTTGGCAAAGAATGGGATCAGAGGTTGTTACCATCAGCGTAGAGAAAGATGATCAAATAAGTACATCGTGTTTCCATTCCTGCAGAAATATCATCCATGGAATGGACCTGCTCATGGTTAAATAATGTTTATTGCAATGTTGGATTGAGAACCTAGGATTTTCACTTGATTTCCTTTTGGGGTCAGTAAAAAGTTGCTCGTTCCTCTGGAGATTAACTAAATTAGAGAGAGTTTATGACAGTGCAAATTCCGTGCGACTTTGTTAGGAACTACAGGCTTAAAAACTGAGTAGCTTATTCTGTTTCATACCTTTTAAAAGAACTGAGATAGTCATGTGAGTATTCTTTTGTACCTTCACAGACTAACAGATCAAAATGAGTCAACAAAGAGACACACTGTGAAGACTAGCTAAAGAATCTCTAGTTTATAACGACAACTTGTTTGGTTGAAAGTAACTGCCCAGCAATAATTTTAAAACAATTTCAGAATCTCATCCTACATTGCGTGAAAGTTAGTACGTAGAACACACAGACGCACAAAAATTAAAGTTAACCTAATGCAGATGGTTGTAGTGGATTGGTATTGATTTTATTTCTTTGGAGAGTATCAACCGATATAATCTCTGGGATGGCTCATAAGAAAACAACAAAATAGCCTGATCAGGCTTGGTTATGCATGTCGTACTGCAGACCTATGTGACTTAAAATAAAACTCCAACATGATTTTGCTACTTGTGTTGTAGCTTTAAAAAACTAATGGCCTAGAAATTTTAGCACTGGCCGTTAAGGCCCGATTAGATGAAAAATGGCGGCCGACTCGTTTCTGCTTGCTTCCAGCGGTTCCTGCAGCAGCCGCCATTTATGGCAGGTCATCAGCGCTGCTGTTGCCAATGCTCACTAGAGAAATGGAAATGAGGCAGATCGTGACATCAATGAGTGAGCAACGCTCACTTGACGCGCGATCTGCCATTTTCGCCATCACCGCTCCACTTACCGCCCTCTCCTAATCGCGACCAGCTGACCAAGTGTTCAGTCGCAGGAAGGAGCCCCCAGCAGAGCTATTTAAAGGGATCATCAGCAACAACTTGCAGCTGATATGGCTTCTCAGTTTGACTGGCTCTATTTAAGTTTCTGCAACTCTTGCAGCTTTCTAAACTTGTTTAAAGTTGCTGAGGTCACAGGGAGTGTTGCTGCAAGTGGAGAACACCGTGATTTTCATTTAAAGGCTTCTGCTCACACCACTTGCTCACAGTCTCTACTGGCAGTCACCCTCTCGCTCGAGTATCTTCGGGAGAGGGAGTGGAGGCAGCGAAGAAGAGATGAAGATGCTCACAGAGGGAGGAGGAGGAGGGCCAGGAGGGCTCTCAGCCTTACCCACCTAGCGTCTTCATAGAATCATAGAAATTTATGGCACAGAAGGAGGCCATTTGGCCCATCGTGTCCCTGCCAGCCGAAAAAGAGCTATCCAGCCTAATCCCACTTTCCAGCTCTTGGTTCGTAGCCCTGCAAGTTGCAGCACTTCAAGTGCATATCCAAGTACTTTTTAAATGCGATGAGGGTTTCTACCTCTACCACCCTTTCAGGCAGTGAGTGCCAGACCTCCACCACCCTCTGGGTGAAAATAGTTCTCCTCAACTCCCCTCTAATCCTTCTACCAAGTACTTTAAATCTATGCCCGCTCGTTATTGACCTCTCTACTAAGGGAAATATGTCCTTCCTATCCACTCTATCTAGGCTCCTTATAATTTTATACATTTTATACATTAAGTATCCCTCAGCCTCCTCTATTCCAAAGAAATCAACCCCAGCCTATCCAATCTTTCCTCATAGCTAAAATTCTCTCGTCCTGGCAACATCCTCGTAAATCTCCTCTGTAACCTCTCTAGTGCAATCACATTTACCTGTAATGTGGTGACCAGAACTGTACGCAGTACTCTAGCTGTGGCCTAACTAGTGTTTTATACAGTTCAAGTATAACCTCCCTGCTGTTATATTCTATGCCTCGGCTAATAAAGGAAAGTATCCCGTATGCGTTCTTAACCATCTTATCTACCTGTCCTGCTACCTTCAGGAATCTGTGGACATGCACTCCAAAGTCCCTCTGTTCCTCTACACTTCTCACTATCCTACCATTTATTGTGTATTCCCTTGCCCTGTTAGCCCTCGCCAAAAGCATTACCTCACACTTCTCCGGATCGAATTCCATTTGCCACTTTTCTGCCCACCTGACCAGTCCATTGATATCTTCCTACAGTCTACAGCTTTCTTCCTCACTATCAACCACACGGCCAATTTTTGTATCATCTGCAAACATCTTAATCTTGGCCCCTACATTGAAGTCTAAATCATTGATATATACCACAAAAAGCAAGAGACCTAGTACTGAGCACTGCGGAACCACACAGGAAACAGCCTTCCAGTCACAAAAACACCCTCTTTCAGTGGCCCTCAAGGTCACCGTTGTGCTCAATTTCTTCACCAGTGGATCCTTCCAATCTGCAGCAGGAGACATAGCTAACATTTCCCAGTTCGCTGTCCACTGTTGCATCCGGGAGGTCATAGAGGCTCTCTACTCCAGGAGAAGGGACTTCATTGTCTTCTCTCTAAACAGAGAGAAGCAGAACAAGCATGCATGTGGCTTTGCTAGAATGGTGGGCTTCCCCATGGTGCAGGGCACGATCGACAGCACACACATGGCTTTGCGGGCACCATATACCAATCCTGAGATGTTCTGTAACCACAAAGGGTACCATTCACTTAATGTGCAGTTGCTGTGCAACCACGCCCAGCACATCATAATGGTGAGTGCCCGCTATCCTGTTAGCAGTCATGATGCCTTCATCCTGCACCAGTCCGGTGTACCTGCAATCTTCCAACCACCACGTCAAACCTGAGGGTGGCTACTCGGAGACAAGGGCTATCTGCTCCGCACCTAGCTAATGATTCCCCTCCGCAACCCCAACACTTGTGGCCAGCACTCATATAATGACAGCCATGCTGCCACCAGGAACATCATCGAGCAGACCATCGGGGTGTTCAAGCAATGGTTCCGTTGCCTTGACCGCTCAGGAGGAGCCCTCCAGTACTCGACGGAGTGGGTGCCCCATTTTGTGTTGGTCTGCTGCATGTTCCACAACTTGGTCATCATGAAGGCGCAGCCCTTGCCACCAGGGATTGCAGGACCACCTCAAGAAGAGGAGGAGGGAGAGGAGGAGGTGGAGGAGGAAGAGGAAGAAGAGAGGATGAGGACGAGGTAGGCAGCAAATCCCCGTTCTGGACGGCTGTCCGTGAATGCCTCATCAGACTCTGAATCCAGTGAATGAAACCCCAGATCCCCGTTGCTCACGACTCCCCCGTCATACCATCCCTCTGTCATGGAACTACACAGCGTCCTCCTGGGCACAAAGCTGAAATGAGAGCCACCACAAAACAAACATTCCAAACAAAAATCATAAATTTATCCAGATGCAATAAAAATGACAATGGCCCAGAAATTAGGCTCCCTGGCTTCCCGCGGGTGCAAGGATCCCGCGCACACCTACCTACCGTGCCTGCCGTTGACCTCTGGGCCCACGGGGAGTTCAGCTCCTGGGCCTCCTGCAGCTGCCGGCACGCAGTGCTTGTGTATCCCAGGGGCGTAGTTAGTGCGATGCGTCCCCTGGGATCACGTGGGCCATGGAGAGCCAATGGCAGCAGACCATCTTTCATTCATAGATTTGACAGGAAGACCTGTCAAATCTATGAATTTAAATCGGCCCCAAACAACACCTAAGCTTCAAATAATTTTTTTTAAAAACATCACATTTTTAAAATAACTATAAGTTAAATAAATTAACTACTTTAAACAAAAATTTTAATTTTTGAAAAAATTAAAATACTTTTTAACAGTGCTAAAAATAAACTTACCTTTCTTTAAAGTATCTAAAAAAGATAAACCTGTTGAAAAATTTTTTAAATTGTAATTAATTAACCACTTACCTTCTTAAGAACAGGTCTTGCGCCTCCTTTTTAAAAGTGCAGCTTCTTCCATACTTACCTTCCCGGAGAAACCTGAAAAAAAACCTAAGTTCGCTGCATGCGCACAGCCTCTCCCGCGCACGCGGTTCACCTCTCAACCCCTCCCTTCACGAGACCGGAAGTTCCGGTTTCCCGTGCATGCGCAGTGCATGCAGAAACCGGCACTTCAGGAGGCTTACGGGTGAGTACACAGCGCGTACTCACCCAGCAAGTGCCGAATTTTTGGCCCAATATCAACTATTCACCCATGTGCAATCCCTTAGAGTCTTTCACTTGTGTGCCTTTACGTACTCTAGTGCTCCTACACAGTTCTCCCCCAGTGGCTGCAGCATTTCTGGTGGAAGGTTGCTGAGTTTCTGTGGGGGAGACTGCAGATGGTGTTGCACAACCACCTCGACTAGCTGTGGACCTAGAAGGTCCGGCTGTAAACTGCACCTCATTGGCATGGGTGGCAGCAGTCTGGGCTGGCTGGCTGATAGGCAATGGCAAGGGCAATGGCGGCGTGACAGTGGTGGGAGTAGGAATGCTGTCATTCTGAGAGAGGACAGCAGAATCTTGCTCCACAGACCCACTGTCACTCCCTGGGGCGGCACTTCAACATTCCTAGCAATTTGTTGGAGGAAAGATTGCTGGCCTGCTGCGACACCCTGCAAGCCCCTTTCGAGACTCATAAACCCAGCGATACTGTTATGTGTCGCCTTGGCCTGCAAGAGAAAAGGAAGTGTGTCAGTGAGTGTGGTGCAATGTGATTGGGTGCTGTGCCAGCCAGAGTTGATACCTGTCAGTGTGTGCAAGGTGTGAGATGTGGGTGTGAGTGTTGCAGCAGTGGTAAGGTTCTGAAGGTGAAGTGAAGCCATGATTGTGAGGTATGAGTGGTGATAGCTAGAGATTGTTGGTAGGTGATTGATGGGGGTGTGGTGCATTGAGCAGTGTGTGAGGCTTGTGGTGCAGATGATAGGATAGCATTTGCTGAAACCTTCACTCACCTTGACCACTTTTGTGAGGTCATTGAACTTTTTCGGCACTAGATCCAGGTCCTTGGGATGACACTGGTGGCCGTGACGGGGTCAGCAATCTCCTCCCACCACCTTCTGCAAATGGCCTTGGATAGCCTCTTGCCTCCCTATGGGTAGGGGCAGCCTGCCTTTGTTGCACCGCCAGGACCAAGGCCTCCAGTGCAACATCTGAAAACCTTCTTGCACGCTCCCTAGGTTGCTGTGCCATGGCTTGCTCCAAAGTGAGAATGAAGTGCTTCTCCAACAAAGCACCTCCCCTTTAAGTAGTGCAGAGAGCCTAGGCCAAACTTTATTGGCCATTAGACTGCACTGTAGGGTAGAGTGTACCTGTAGGATTTAGTAAACATTGTTAAGATTTTGTAGCCATTATTAAATAACTAATGTGAAATTGTATGTTAAAAACCTAAAAAGCCTTTATAAAATGGCAAATGGCTGAGAAGCAAAGCATGATGGTAAAATTAAGCCAACATTATGTTAACTGCAAGAATAGTGCTGAGGTAGTGTAGATTTTCTGTTATATTAAAAACAAGAAGCCAGTGAAGGACAAAACATTAATTAAGTCTCAAAGTAAGATGGAGGGTTTTCAATACCTAACATCCCTTATCGCTGAAGTTTCAGAGCAATCTAGATAATGGGCTATGGGAAAGGCAAAAGACCTCTGTCGTAATTCACGGGAAGTCTGGCTATGTAAAAGTTTTCATACTCAAAGCTCACAGCACAAAAGGGGAGGGAATCATAGACCGTACATGTGAAGGTCAGAATGGTGAGATAGCCCAAGCAGCTGCAAGTTGCTAAGTATTTTGAAGGAAAAAAATGTTATAAATGAACAGCTATTGAACACTACAGGCAGCGCGAAACCAGAGGATGAGAAGCTTCAGTCAACAGAACACAGCAAGAGAATAAAGAGACCGTGCCACAGTCACTCGGAAGGAACGCCGGGGTTCAATGAACAGACTGCGACTATCTTCTTGTTAAGTATTTCTTCTTTGTACTGGATGTTCAATGCTTAATAAACCTGTTTTAATTATACACAATATACCTATGGTTTGTGTAGTCACAGACAAATTATTATAAAGAGCTTTTAAAAGCTACAGCACCAGACATTGCCCCCACCCCCCCTCCCCAATTGAGCGCTAAGCCAATCAGCAGCGCATTTAGCACTGAGGTCATTGCTCCAATCATTATAATGAGCAGGCAGTACGAATTTTGCACCACTTAGAACGGCCACAGGTAAATAGCGCTGACCTGTGACATCGCCCGTTTTCTGGCCTTATCCAATTTCTAAGCCAATGAGTTTACAAGTGACTGGGTAGGCAAACCCAATGTTGCTGCAGCAAAAACCTGAAGCTCTCCAGAAAAATTATACAATATTATATTTTTTAAGCCAACTTTTAATTACAGCTGACAAAATGTTACCCTTGGCTATAAATATAAGCAAAAATAATCTAATTCTGTAGATCTCAAATTTTTAATAAAATTTGTGTTTGAGTCTACCACAAAAAAACCTCAACCTCTAACCTCCTTTAACTAAAATGATGGGTATTGGTAAGTCTGAATAAAAGTATCTCTCTCCACTTGTTTCTATCTTTTTCTTCCTTCTGTTTTGTTTTTCTCATTCTTTCCTTCATCTGAGTTCTTCCCCTTTCTCATTTTTTTCCTCCAGCTTCCTTATCCCATTTCATTTTCTAATTTCCTCCTCTCCATTTCTATCCTCCTCCTTTTGTCACTCTCTCACTTCCCTCCCCTTCCCTTCTCACTTTCTCCTGCTTGCCTTCTTACCTTCCCTCTTCCTCCTCTTCCTTTCCTCTCCCTCTATCCTTCTTCCCTTGTTTCTCTTACCTTCTATGTACCTCTTGTCCTCTTTTCCACCCTTCTGATTCTTTCTATTGCTTGCCTTTTCTGGTCCGCTCTGTCTCCTTTTCTGGTATGTCAGCTCTTCTTTTCTGTTCTTTTCTTTCTTCCCCCCTCCCTTTTCTAGTTCACATTCTTTCTCTCCCCTCGCCTCTTAGTTCACAATATCTCTCTACCCATTTTCAGCTTCTTTCTCTCTCCTTTCTCTCTGCTCCTTCCCTATTCTTTATGGGGTGAACGTCCACAGAGTTTCTCCCACTTGTCCAAAATCCCCCAAAACTGTGTGAATGTCATTTATGCCATTTTCCCGGGTATTCTGCAGCTCTTCTGCTGAAGTAATAGTGAACGTGCGGGAAATCCCTGATAGAAATTCACTTTTAGATCTTGGTCAAACTTTTCCTGTATCCTGGCAGTGTTTCTCTTCTGTATTTTACCTGTGGGTCTTTGTTCACATCTTTTTTGTATGTCTTCTTGCAGCACCCTTCTTTTCTGGTCCATACATTGTTTCAGCATGCCTATGTTATCCTCAAAATTAACTCTGGTGGTGGCATGGGCCTCATTGTATCACCACTGGTGCTGCTGCATGGGGTAGCCTGATTGACATCAGGAGCCACAACTGTAAAAGATAGACCTGGTCTCCCAAAAGCCAATCATTCATTCTGTGGGATGGTGGACTGCTGCAAAATAAAAGTCATGCCTGTTTCCAGGGACATGGCCACTGACATACAGCATTATATTTCTGCGGTCACTAATCACCCGCACATTAATGGAGTGAAGCCCCTTACTGTTGTTGAGAACATCGGGGTGCTCATGAGAATCACTAATAGCCACATGGGTTGCACAAATGATGCTGTGTACTTGTGGAAACCTTGGCAGTCAGGTAAAGTCCCACACTCTCTTGAGCTGCTGGACCCTTTCTACTTGGAAATTGATCATAGAAATCTAAGGCACAGAAGGAGGCTATTCAGTCCATCATGTCTGTGCCAGTTGGTTTTTGTTTCTTCAACTTTTAAAGGAGAAACATCATATTTTTCATATGAAGGTGATGCTCTGGCAAACATGCTATATGCATCAATGTATGACTGACCTACTGGCTCATTTGGCAAATGTCCCCTGCAGAGGGCTTGGAAGATCCTGTGGCATATAAAGTTAAGGTCATTGTCATCTTCACATGGGTGGTGCCATACCATTCCTAGAGATTGTCTGAAGACCAGCTTGCTGCAGGTTGCATAGCTTAGTCACTGACTGTCTGCCAAAGTGGGGGCTACACCATCATGTATGACTGGTGTAGCCAAGGCATGACCAATGGCAAGATCACCATTGCCCTCAATTGTTATGCCCAGTGCTCATTCCTGGCAATGTCAGATACTGTGCTGGCCACATATGCATCCAAAAAGTGCATGATGTGTTGCTTAGTAATGCTGGCACTTTTATGTCCCTCAGTAGATGCAATGGAAGAGCTGTGAAGTTATATCCAATGTATTGCACGAGCCAGTAGTAAAAGTGGAATAGTTGACAGGTTACACTTTGCGGCATATGCCATCTACTGGGCACATGGTACCGTTCGTTAATCTTACCTTGCCAGATCCCTTAAAGTGTGCTGTCTTCTCCTGCATCTGTTTCCAGGTGCAGTAGATACCATTAATCCAGCCACCACCTTCTGCGAGGCACAATGCACTTCTGTCCTCTAGGAAAGGTGCCTTGGAGTGCCAGTCAGAGCAAGTCTCCCACGCATCCACCTCATAACCCAGCATGTTAATTTTACCAGCATTCAAAGAGGGGATTGGGGCTGAATCAGTTTGCCACTTGCCCATGGAATCCATTTCATGCTTGACATCATTCATCTTTGCATTCTTTTTTTAAGTGGCAATTCTTCTCTCCGTACACGCCCCCACCCACACCTCCCCCTCCCCCACACTCCAGATACAGCTTAGGAAAGATTAACAAATACTTACAAGCTATTTTCACTCTTTCTAAATGTTCCCATTGGAGAAAACGATTTTGAGGGGAGCTTGCCATGTGTACTGCAGATGTAGACTGTGATTGTCAGTACAAGACTGGGAAACCAGCAATGAGAAGAAACATTTTTTCCCCTCCCTCTCCCTCCCCCCCACCCCATAGAATAGTAGCTGTTTGAAAGATAAGTGGAAATTTTTCACTAAGTGCTACCAATGGCAAGGCTCACCGCTGGCACCGTGAAATCAAAACAATTCTCCTTTATTTCCATCAAAACTAATTAAGGCCACGAATATAAAATCACAGGCTGCATGCCAGAATTTAACAAGATGTGCTTGCTGCAAGTACTTCTCCCAGTTGGGAATGGAGGTCACTGAATCCTTCTTTATGCGTAGTAAATTTCTGAAGATTACATTTATGATGCCCCGACACCAAGAGCAAAGATTTAATCCACGCATCATGTTGACACACTTCTTTAAAAAGATGACTGAATATTCGGCATTGATTATTGTCAAATGTCTATTGCGTGCTATCCTTCCAGTCCTGTTGAGATCTTGGAAATGTCATCTTTGGAATGCAACCCAGTTGGAGTTGAATAAAGGAGAGTAATATTAGATTGAAATCCCAGTGCTTTTTTTAAATTCCTGACCACCTTCAGAGGTGAGAGTGAAATATCACAGTTCCCTTGGAAGATTTACCTGTGATTATTCACCTCTCAGAAAGTTAAATAAAGTGAGAAGATTCTGTGATTGCTTAATTTGTGCACAAGCTGTTGGAAAGAGCAGTGTTGATGTGCCTGTCCAAATTATGATACGGGGAACCTTGACATTTCCCGATCTCAAAACTCATGAAGATCAACAGAGAAATGAAAATAATTACAACACGACTACAAAATTAAAGATAAAAACTTAAGTTTTAATTGGCTGCCAATTCTCATAGGAGTACCAAAATTTCAACTGTGCAATAGCAGCAATTTAGATCAATGGCAGTGATCCAGACTACAATGAGGTTAGTAAGGAAGGTAAGGATAGACAGGGCTGAATGGAAAAGAGGGTGTATATTTCTATCCCATAATAGTTAGTGTCATATGCTAATGTGAAAAGAATCTATCAGATGCAAAAGGTTCTTTTAACTTTCTGCATCTCATTAAACATATTCACAATGACATCAGTAATGAAGCATTGTGGAATGACATTTTGTCTGAAATGATGCAACTATAAGGACTACTTAAATATGCATTTAGCCATCTGCTGGGAATTAAAGCAAGAACTGTATGCAAGTGGTAGAAGCAGACCATATTCAGATATCGAGTGATTGACACAGAGTAAGCCTGAAAATCCTCGTGCTACTGGCTTTAATGAAAGCTTGGCTCACCAGCATTAGCACTCTCTCCCAAAATTATTGACAAGCCCACAGGATATTCAGGATTCAAACACTGACTACATGCTACCTCATCAAAGCTTTTGCTGCCTTCAAATTTTAAAGCTTATGAAAGGTTCCTTCAAAAAATTATCTGAATATGAATGAAAAGAACTGTAAGAACAACTTAAGGCAAACTTTCTAATTCTGGAAGTAAGGAAAGGACACATTAATAAAGATATATGCATTTAGAATATTTTAAGAAGACATTAAAAACCCTGATTTTCTAAGGCTCCTTGTTACTGGTGCAGCCTCACACTGTGCAAAATCTGAATCCCATGACGTGGGCATGGCTTTAAAATGGGTCCATGAGGAGTCCTGTGATCTGGCCTACCTCAAATAGGCATCCTAAAGGGAGACAACACTTTCAGTTGGTAGTAAAATAACTTTTAGTTGTGTGTTTTAAATTACAATTTGCTGCATTTTGCTCCACGTACTAGTTGATTTTACTGGGTAGTCCATCATTTTTAAAATTTGTTTTTTTTTCCTGCCAGTGCTTTCCTTCATTATTTAATGCCGGCAATTAAATTACACCAACCAAAGTGATGGGATGGGTATACATTTGATGTTTCAGTCCTGTTTCATGATTTAAATGAAGAAGAAGACTTCATGAAGGACCAAGAAATGTAATTACAATACCTATCCTGGGACCCACATTTACAAATCCCATTACATGTACTTGGACATGGCAGAGATGACCTGCCTTCATTGCCTCTGTTTCACCAGATGGACTGTCACAGAGTTATGTTATCTGTTGCAGACTGATTTGCAGACAACGGCACTAAAATTTCATGGGAGAGAGTTGGAGCTCCCAGAGAAGCAGCATAAATGGAAGAAAACAAAACTTCACAGCACTCCTCTGGGAGTTCCTGCCTAAATTGCAGTGGGAGACAGGGAGAACGTCCACGGAATTTCCAGGCCAACATGTGGAACAGAAACAGTTTTTGATTCTACTGGATTCTGCCAAGGCACCCAAGTACATCAGCCATGTTAATCACAGGACTCAGACCTTTTAAATAATTATACCAATCAAATGAGGCCCACACACTTATCAAACAAGTGATAAACGCTATGGCCTAGAAATTCGACAGCGTCACGAAAGTTGCAGGTGTCACCTCGGCTTCGGGTTAAAGGCCTCTGAAAATGGTCGCGCCGGAAGGAGGGAAGATTTCACGCTGGGGACTAAAGATTATTTGCCCAGCGCTAAAATGACCTTGTAAAACCCTCCTGGTTGCATTAGTCCAGGCATCAGTGCCAAATGTGGCATCCAGAAGAGATGATCCATCTTCCAACAGCCTCTGGAAGCGAGGCTGTGAGTTCACTAGGCATTGTGGGATGTTAAAAGGGCAATGCTTCTGAACTGATAAAAATTAAAATGAAGTAAAAAAAATGCAGTTTTCAGCCCTTACTGCCTTTAAAAAAAAAAATTGAAAAAACATTCCCAAATGGTAGTCTTCAGCTCTTAAAGCTGAATTCACCTTCTGCACCTCAAAAAATGGGAAAAGTGCCTCAGCTAAACTAACACAAATGACTCAGCAAGCCAGGGAAGGGGCACCCAGGGTCTTGCATGCAACAATCCAGCTTTGTGCAGGGGGTCAACACTGCAAGAGAGGTCCTCTACCCACAGGGGCCAGGAGGCCCTCCAGAAAGAACAATGTGGGACCATATCGCCGAGGCCATCACTGCCAGCAGTGTCACCCCCACCACCTGGCTCCAGTGCCCAAAGAAGCTTCATGACCTCAGACCATTGGTCAAGGTCAGTGAATGCAATTTCAAAAGCCGTCTCCTACCAACTGCATCACCAGCCTCACACACAGCTCATTGCATGACTCCCCCTGCCAATCACTCACCTGCCAACAATCTGTACCAATCACGAGGCACACCTTGCATTCTGAAGGCAAGAGGCCTTCCAGGCACCACACCAGAAGTCTATGGGAGGAAATAGCACAAGCCATCAGTGCCAAGAGTGTTGTCCTCAGGACCTGGACCAGTGCCACAAAAAGTTAAATGACCTCACACGAATGGTCAAAGTCAGTGAATGTATCTTCAACTGCCAAAACACACCATCTGCACCACTAGCCTCACACACTGCTCAATGCACCATACCCCCATCACTCACCTACCGATGGTAAGGGATGGTAAGGTGGGGAAGTGGTGAGCAACGGGGATCTGGGGTTTCATTCATGGGCACTGGATTCTGATAAGGCGCTCACGGACAGCCCGTCTGGAACAGGGATCTGCTGCCTGCCTCCTCCCTTACTCCTCCTCTTCTTCATCCTCCTCCTCCTCTTCCTCCTCCTCTTCCTCCTCCTCCTGAGGTGGTCGCAGAACCCGTGGTGGCAAGGGCTGCGCAATCATGATGGCCAAGTTGTGGAGGATGCAGCAGACCACCATGAAAAGGGACATCTGCGTGTACTGGAGGGCTCCTCCCAAGCATTCAAGGCAGTGAAACTGTTGCTTCAGAACCCCGATAGTCTGCTCGATGAGGTTCCTCGTGGCAGCATGGCTCTCATTATATGAGTGCTGACCATGAATGGTGGGATTGCGGAGGGGAGTCATCAACCAGGTGTAGAGCGGATAGCCCTTGTCGCCGAGCTGCCACCCTCGGGTTTGACTGGAAGATTGCTGGCACACCGGACTGGTGCAGGATGAAGGCATCATGACTGCTGCCAGGATACCGGGCATTCACCATCATGACGTGCTGGGGATGGTCTCACCCCCACTTCACATTAAATGAGTGGCAGCCTTTATGGTTGCGGCACATCTCGGGATTGATATGCGGTGCCCGCAAAGACACATGCGTGCAGACGATGGCGCCCTGCACCATAGGGAAGCCTGATAACCTGGCAAAGCCACATGCGCACTTCTCCTGTTTCTCTCTGTTCAGAGAGAAGACAATGAAACCTGCTATCCTGAAGTACAGAGCCTCAGTGACCTCTCGGATGCAGCAATGGACGGCGAACTGGGAAATGTTAGCTATGTCTCCTGCTGCAGACTGAAAGGATCTGGTGGCAAAAAAATTGAGGGCGACGGTGACCTTGAGGGCCACTGGTTGTGCCGTCGTCACCCTGTCCTGATGCTGCAGGCCTGGTTCCAGGAGGTGGCAGAGTTCTGTGACCACCTCCTGGGTGAAGTGGAGCCTCCGAATACACTGCTCCTGGTTTAAGTGCAGGTAGGAGAAGTGCTCTCAGAAGACCCTAGGTGGGTAAGGCCTCCTGCTGACAGCCCTCCTGCCCCTCCTCCTCCTCCCACTTGAGCAGCTTGTCCTCTTCTTCATTGCCTCTGCTCCATTTCCCTTTCATACTCAAGCGTGGGGGGGACTGCAAGTAGAGCCCCCATGACTGGGAGCAAGTGGTCTGAGCAGAACCCTTGAAATCAGAAGCAAGACCTTCTCCACTTGCAGCACCACCCCCTGTCACCTCACCTACTTTAAATAACTGTAGAAAGCTCCAAACATTTGTACAAACTTACACAGAGCCAGTACAAATCAAAAAGCAAGCCAGCTACAGGTTGTTGCTGATCCCTTTAAATATTGCTGGTGGGGGGTCCTTCCTGCTGCTGAACGTATGTTCAGTTGTTCATGATTTGGAGAAGGCATTGAATGGGGTGGTGACATCTAAAATGGCAGGTCATGCACCAAATCAGCGTTGCACACTCATTGCCGCCACAATCTGCCTCATTACCATTTCTCCAGCGAGTGCAGGCAAGGCCGCGCTGCTGACCTGCCCAAAATGGCGGCCACCGCGGGACCTGCCGGAAGTGTGTGGAATGAGGCGGTCGCAATTTTTTCTCCGAAACTGGCCTTATCAACCAGTGCTAAGGTGCCGAATTTCATGGCCATAGAATATAAAAGCCAAAAGGTAACAATCAACCTATATAAAACCTTAATTAAACCTCAGTTAGACTACTGTATGCAGTATTGGGCTCCACACTATAGCATGGATATTGAGGCTTTAGAAAGGACACAATGCAGATTCACTAGGATGCTGCCTGGTATGAGGAAATACAAACATGGGTGTGTGTGGGTGGCACAAATCGTCCCCAGGGTCTCTGCCCCCTTTGCATTACCCACCTACCTCTGGGAGTTCTTGTCCAATAATACGCTCAAGCATAGATGGGAATAATGTCACCACAAATCCCGCTTCATTTTCCTGGTTCTACACTTGGTGAAGCTTAAAGTTGGGGCGCCCATAGATAGTGGGCCTTACTGCTTACTCCCATTCTCCTCAGATTGGAGGACCTGATAAGGTACTGGAAGAAAAGCCCTGGAAACTTTTTTATTTTAGTGGTAGCTGGATGGGCTAGAGGGTTGTGCCCTTTTGGCTGAATTTTGGATGGCAGCCACTTTGGGTGTACTCCGCCTGACTTGTGTCAGGCGCTGGAGGGGGAGGAAATCAACCCCAAGTAGTTTAAAGATAGCTGCAGCAGAAAAGAAAGCATGACCCAGCCAAATTCAAAACAACTGTTGGAAGGAGTGGAGGGCTCGTTGCCATCAGTTAAACTGTGGATTTTAGTTTCCCTTCCCCCATTAAGTAACTGAAATAAGAAACATCTTTCTGGGTTTATAACTAAGCTCATAAAACTGACTGCGAACAACAGAAATACCTCAGTGATACTGCTTGCTCGGTGCCTGTATACTGAATTTATTGCACCAAAATGCAGCATAATGTTGCTGATTCCTGAGAAATTGGCAGTTTGGCATCAGAAGTGAGTTGACCTGAAAGAGGTCATCTTGCATTGCCAGCACAATGCATCGGCTGAAACATAATTACTGCGATGCAAAGCCAGCTTTTTAAACTTAAATAAATTAAATGATTGTAGCAGCTCTTTACAGAATTGTTTCATGCATTTAAGTACAGATTCGTGGAGATTGACATTCCTTGTACAGTTGGAAATTCATGTTGGGGTACATTTGCCGATTCATTCTGAGGTACAGTTGGTGATTGATTCTGAGGTACAGTTGGTGATTCATTCTGGGGTACAGTTGGTGTTTGACATTCCTTGTACAGTTGGCAATTCATGTTGCGGTACAGTTGGTGATTCATTCTGAGGTACAGTTGGCAAATCATGTTGGGGCACAGTTGGTGATTCATTCTGAGGTACAGTTGGCAATTCATGTTGTGGTACAGTTCACAGATACACAACCTCAAACATTTTAATTTTAGAAGAGATGCTTCAATAATTTTCACTACCAAAAGTCTGACACTGTAAAACTTTGATGTAATTCAACACTGCATACTTGAATGTATAAGATGCTGGAACTGATTTCTTGCTTGTGACAGAAATAGCAGATTTAAAAACTGCTGTCAAAACCAAGAAGGCAGGTTTACAGGCTTACATTTTTGTGTCTGCAGTGCTTCGAATGAGTCAAAGTTTCCATTTGAGCACTGTGCATTAGGAAAACAAACCATGGTGATTAAAGTTTTAATCATTATATCCTTCTCTGGTTCTACAGTGATAAGAAACTGTTTTCTTCATAATGTTCAGCTATATTCCCCAAATGTTTACATTACGCATAAGAAGGGAAAGTGGAAATGTACACTCAGAAACAGTTTGGGATTTATTTTCAAACTGTACAAATAAGCAAATAATGAGCCTGGAAAAAATATCTGCAAGCAGTTTCTGACTGTGCTTTACCAGGATATTTCAATGGTGCTTTGAATTATGAAATACATAGGCCTAGAATTTCCAAAAAATGATTTACACCACTACTGTACCTTTAAAAATTGTTGCTGCAATATTCGGCGGGGTTCTCCCGATCAACCACTGTAACTTTGACAGCGGATCAGTGGAAACCCTGGACACATTGCATGAACAGGGTACCCGCCAAAGTTATGGGGGCCGATCAAGATGATCCCCAAGGAAATTCCTGGCGTGTGTTCCATCTGCCAGTGGCCTCTAAAGGGATGCACACACGAGTTTCCTGGATCTGCTAATTTGCATTCTCATTGGTGCCGGCATCAGTGTAAAACCAGTGTTAACAGTTAAATTACCTGGAAACCTCTGTGCATCCTTTAAAAAGAGAGTTCGGCCTGCACGTCTCAGCTGCAGACTGGGGGACAAACAGGTAAGAGAGCAACAGTGCTTAGTTAGCTTCGCTGAAGTCTTCGCAATATTTTTATTACATTTGTACAGAATGATGACCATTCAAGCATTATCTATGCCCAAAGGGCAGCAGGGCACGGCGCCAAGCCAGCGAAGAAGAATGCACATCTTCACTCATTCAGACTTCTAAGCACACCTGGAGAGCATTGAAGTGCCATCTGGGTGTAGGTGTCACCAGTTCACCCAGAAGTATCACTCATGCCTCCTGAAGGGAGGTGACACTGCCACTGAGTGCCAACTCCCTCACCCTCAGGACTGCAGAACAGTCCCACCAAAAGTTCCACATCCTCAGCAGGGTAGGCAAGGTAAAACACTGCACACCTCTCCCTCATCTTTCTTGTCCACCCTGGGCGCTAGTACACTCTTCACCCTCTTAAAGCAGCGCTTGTTCAACTAACCCTTCTGGTTAAAGCAGGGGTGGGGGCTCTAACTCATAATCTTGCAGTATGATTACCCAACTCCCCTATATACAAACAATTACTTTGAAGCACAACCCTAAAAATACTACCTCCACTTTAACAGCCTCATACCCCCACATCTCTTACTTCACCTCTCCTATGCCACTTGGCACTCAGATCTCAACTGCTAGCCTTACCCTCATTCACTCTATCTTCTTGCACACAATGCCTGCCTAAAGCAGGCCAGCAGAGGAGCATCCCTACCTTTAAATTTCTCACCCTACTGACTGAACATGTACACTGTTACCCTGGCATCCCTGTGAAGCACCAAACAGACATAACCTGTAAACTCCTTCGCTGTCTCCTTAATCCTAGGGGGGTGATGCTCATCCATTCTTAGCTTCTACTCTCCTTTACTGCAAATCCAGCAGAGCAACATACGGCACAGGATGAAGATGATGATGGTGGTGAAGAGGATGATGTGGACCAAGTCACTCAGGAGTCACAGCTGGGTGATGCTGCCATCTTTCAGGACAGCGGCACATAAGAACATAAGAACATAAGAAATAGGAGCAGGAGTAGGCCAATCGGCCCCTCGAGCCTGCTCCGCCATTCAATAAGATCATGGCTGATCTGATCCTAACCGCCAATCTACTATCTATCACAGAACCATCTCCTGCATCTAACAGAATTGCACACACGAAATAGGAGCAGAATCAGGCTACACAGTCCCTGGGCCCGCTCCACTACCCACAGGGCCATGACCGATCCGAACCTAGACTCATGTCCAAATTCCTGCCCGCTCCCCGTAACCCTTAATGCCCTTTACTTCTAGGAAACTGTCTATTTCTGTTTTAAATTTAATTAATGTTGTAGCTTCTACAGCTTTTTGTGGCAGCATATTCCATGGACCTACCACCCTCTGAGTGAAGTAGTTCCTCCTCATCTCAGTTTTGAAAGAGCAGCCCCTTATTCTAAGACTATGTCCCCTAGTTCTCGTCTCACCCGTCATCGGGAACATCCTCCCCGCATCCACCCGATCCAACCCCTTCACAATCTTATATGTTTCAATAAGATCGCCTCTCATTCTTCTGAACTCCAATGAGTAGAGTCCCAATCTACCCAACCTCTCCTCATATGACCACCCCCTCATCCCCGGGATTAACCGAATGAACCTTTTTTGCACTGCGTCGAGAGCAAGGATGTCTTTCCTTAAGTAAGGACACCAAAACTGTATGCAGTATTCCAGGTGCGGTCTCACCAATACCTTGTACAACTGAAGCAATACCTCCCTATTTTTATATTCTATCCCCCTAGCAATGAAAGCCAACATTCCATTTGCCTTCTTAATCACTTGCTGCCCGCATGCCAGGCCTCCAGCCATCCTCCTCGCAGCATGACACCAATGGAATGTGGGAGGCGATGCCAAGCTGCGAAGGACCAAGCTGACATGCGATAAAGACACCTCAGTCCCATGAACCTTCTGTAGAGCATAAGCAGGCAATGGCCTACCGCCTTCCATGAGAATTGGTGCCCATAGGGAATGACATACCTGCTCATGAGGCTGGGTGTGGGAACAAAAAGTTGCCTGCATGCCAACCCTGCGAGAAGCAGCATGAAGCAAGTGCAGGTGTCTGTAGGTTGAATGGCATAAACATCATTGCTTAAAAAATCGTTTCCTATGTGCAAAAATCTGCATTTCATGATCTCCATCCTCCTCCGGTTCAGGAACTATTCACCTCTGCCTTGAAGCGTTGCTCCTGTCAGGTGCTGTGTTTCACTAAACTGTTTCTAACTTATCCCGGGTGCAGTAGCAGTCTAACGTCAGGAAATTCGGAGGCTCTCACTTTGAACATCTTCAAATGAGGCCAGTGGCGATTCGGTGGATCATGGGTGAGCTGCAGAAGCATAAGGAAAGTTAGGGAAAGCCATTTAAATGTGAAAATCAGGTGGAATTAGCTGCCACACATTTTCCACAGACAAAAAGTTTCCCATATCATTCCAGAACTGTAAGTGCTTCAAAAATGGTGAGGACATTCATCCCCTATAATCTTTAGTGGAAAATTCAGATGTGTTTTAGTTCTTTTTTCCCACAAGTTTTCTTTTTTGACTGATGGAAATGATTAGCCTAGAATTTACTTCAGATCCTCCTGCTGCCTTTGGTTTATTGCTAAACCAATGCTGCATCCATAGAAGATGAAATGAAAAGCATGCATGAGCTCAAAAAAGTATTTTCCTTTCTTCAGAAAGAAAAGGTTTGATTTAACTGTTGCCGAAAAATTGAAATGATCAGCTTGAAAGTATCTGGTTATTATCTAACATCTGGTTAGCTGATGCTTGTAAAGTAGTTTGAAGTGACACAGATAAATCAATAGGATGTAATGGGATGATGTTCAAAGAACCAGTCAACATATAATAGTAATTAATATATGTCTTATTTAGAAATGATAGTTTTTCATTTATTTTCACATAAATCAATGGGTCTTTGTTATAATGTTGACTATAATATTTTCTGTATTAGGCAGCATCAAAGTTTTGTGCAAATAAAAAAATCATTCAAACCCACTTATTCTAGTGTAAATTCAGAAAATTAGATCAGAATGTTTATGTCTCTGTATTGACATCATCTCAAACACAGACAAGGCCATCTCTGATCATTTCCTTGTAACCCTCACCACATACATGCCACATCCTCTTATTTCATCTAATTGGGAAATAAGTGACAAGGAAATATCAATTTGAAATTGTCACTGAAAGAAAGAAGAAAGAACTTAGATTAATATAGTGCCCTTCATGACCTCAGGACATCCCAAAGTGTTTCACAACCAATGAAGTATTTTGAAGTGTAGTCACTGTTGTAATATAAGTAAAGAGAGAGTGAGGAGAGAGGTTCGGAAACATTTCTTGATGCAGAGAGTTGTTGCAGCATGGAATGCTTTGCCACAGGGAGTGGTTGAGGCATTGACCATTGCATCTTTTAATGAAATGTTTTTAAATCTTTGAAGCAGAGGAAGATACACAGTTGTTGGGAGAGAGTTGGGCAGTGGGATTAGTTTTGATTTGCTATAAAAAAGAGCTGGGATAGACATGATGGGCCAAATAGCCTCCTGTGGTGTTAATTGCTATAGTTCTTGATTGGTGAAGAACGTGACTACCTGAGCCATACTGACCAGGACCATTGCAGGTTTGATCCTCCAGGCTGAGTTGACAGAGCTCAGTCAATTTTTTTTTATTATTCATTTTTATGGGATGTGGGCGTCGCTGGCAAGGCCAGCATTTATTGCCCATCCCTAATTGCCCTTGAGAAGGTGGTGGTGAGCCTTCTTGAACCGCTGCAGTCCGTGTGGTGAAGGTACTTCCACAGTGCTGTTAGAGACGAAGTTCCAGGATTTTGACCCAGCAACGATGAAGGATCGGCGATATACTTCCAAGTCAGGATGATGTCTGACTTGGAGGGGAACTTGGAGGTGGTGGTGTTCCCATGTGTCTGCTGCCCTAGTCCTTCTAGGTGGAAGAGGTCACTGATTTGGGAGGTGCTGCCGAAGAAGCCTTGGCAAGTTGCTGCAGTGCATCTTGCAGATGGTACACACTGCAGCCACGGTACGCCGGTGGTGGAGGGGGGTGCCAATCAAGCGGACTGCTTTGTCCTGGATGGTGTCGAGCTTCTTGAGTGTTGTTGGAGCTGCACTGATCCAGGCAAGTGGAGAGTATTCCATCACACTTCTTACTTCTGCCTTGTAGATGGTAGAAAGGCTTTGGGGAGTCAGGAGGTGAGACACTCACCGCAGAATACCTAGCCTCTGACCTGCTCTTGTTGCCACAGTATTTATGTGGCTGGTCCAGTTAAGTTTCTGGTCAATGGTGACCCCCAGGATGTTGATGGTGGGGGATTCGGCGATGGTAATGCCATTGAATGTCAAGGGGCGGTGTTTAAATTCTCGCTTGTTGGAGATAGTCATTGCCTGGCACTTCTGTGGCGCGAATGTTACCTGCCACTTATCAGCCCAAGCCTGAACATCGTCCAGGTCTTGTTGCATGCGGGCATGGACTGCTTCATTATCTGAGGAGTTGTGAATGGCACCGAACACTGTACAGTCATCAGCGAACATCTCCATTTCTGACCTTATGTTGGATGGATGGTCATTGATGAAGCAGCTGAAGATGGTTGGGCCTAGGACACTGCCCTGAGGAACTCCTGCAACAATGTCCTGGGGCTGTGATGATTGACCTTCAATCACCACAACCAATTGCCCTCAACACCCTTAGGTTAGGGAAGAGAAGTCAGTCAGGGTCCCTGCTCTTGATTGATATTCAATGCTTGCTGCTAGAAGTGCGCACATCGGAACATTAGGAACAGGAATAGGCCATTCAGCCGCTGGGGCCTGCTCCGCCATTCAATTGGATCACGGCTGATCTGTTCCTCAACTCCATTTATCCATCTTTGCTCCTTATCATCTTGATACCCTTACCTAACAAAAATCTATCTATCTCAGTCTTGAGCACTCCAATTGACCCAGCATCCTCAGCCTTTTGGGGGAGAGAGTTCCAAATATTTATCGTCCATTGTGCAAGAAAGTGCTTCCTGATTTCGCTCCTGAATGGCCTAGCTCTAATTTTAAGATTATGTTCTCTGGATCTTGATTCCTCCACCAGAACTAACAGTTTCTCCATATCTACCCTATCAAATTCTTTTCAACATTTTAAACACCTCGATCAAATCACCCCTCAATCTCCTATATTCAAGAGAATACAAGCTAAGACATGTAGACATCGGATGAGGACAGGGTTGGATTCAGCCCCTTGGTGGAAAAATGTTCGGGATTTCATATAAGCACCTTAGCTGAGGCCATCTATCCCACTCCCTGCCAGGTAGCCCCAGTGTACACCAGCTTGGTGAGCTTGAAGGTACCTATTTTGGGAGTGTTAGAGCTGGAGATGGAGAGCAAAACTTATGTTGATATCGCAACCATGTCACAGAATCCCAAATTCTAACCTTGCAAGTTTTAATATAGGATCATAGAATCATAGAATGGTTACATCACAGAAGGAGTCTATTCAGCCCGTCGAGCCCGTGATGGCTCTCTGCAAGAGCATTTCATCTAGTCCCACTCCCCCGCCCTTTCCCTGTAGCCCTGCAAACATTTTTCCTTCAGGTACTTATCCAATTCCCTTTTGAAAGCTATAATTGAATCTGCCTCCACCACCCTCTCAGGCAGTGCATTCCAGATCCTAACCACTCGCTGCGTAAAAAAGTTTTTCTTGATGTCGCCTTTGGTTCTTCTACCAATCACCTTAAATCTGTGTCCTCTGGTTCTCGACCCTTCCACCAATGGAAACAGTTTCTCTCTATCTACTCTGTCTAGACCCCATATGATTTTTGAACACCTCTGTCAAATCTCCTCTCAACCTTCTCTGCTCTAAGGAGAACAACCCCAGCTTCTCCAGTCTATCCACGTAACTGAAGTCCCTCAACCCTGGAAGCATTCTTGTAAATCATTTCTGCACCTTCTCTAAGACCTTCACATCCTTCCTAAAGTGTGGTGCCCAAAATTGGACATAATACTCCAGTTGAGGCCGAAAGAGTGTTTTATACAGGTTCATCATATAATAAAAGAAGGGATGTTTCTCAACTGCTCGAAACTGTTCTTTCTGTGATCCTGTCCCATACATGAGTGGCAGTGGCTGCTGGTAAACTGCTTGGGCCAGAAAATTCTGGAACCCCTCTCTGCCGCCAAAAGTAAATTGGGGCTGGACTACTGGCCGCCAACTGGGAAGGACATTGATTCCATCCTCAATCCTAAGGATGAAGCCATTTTAATAATTGAGACGGGCAGCCCACACCTATGGAGATGCAACAAAGGCACACACCCTGAGTGTCCTTCAGAAAGTTGGAGTGGCAACCTGCCCATGTGGAAAGCCCAAGTGCTGCAAACATCCCTGATTCTGATCTCCTTCAGTGGGACTGTAGTACAGATGGTCACTCAATTATCCTAGTTTCTAAGCCTGGGTTGGCAATCTCCCATAGATCAGATTTGGAATCAAGCATCTTCCAAGTCCTTATGGTAGAAG
The DNA here is from genome assembly GCA_030390025.1 of Squalus acanthias. Lineage (NCBI taxonomy): Eukaryota > Metazoa > Chordata > Chondrichthyes > Squaliformes > Squalidae > Squalus > Squalus acanthias. Next base: position 101,778,820 of record CM059426.1, on the reverse strand, counting down.
TACTTCTCAAAAAGGTGAATGCCCTTTTGGCTGCCATTGATTCCCAACTGATGATTCCGTTTTCATTTCTTATTTATCATTGACAAAATGTGTTAATCCAGCCTCCTCATCCTTTCTCTGCAAATGCACCTAGTGACAAACTTCCCTGCTCACATGAAAGCATTCAGCAAAACACCAAGTGGCATGTCTGACCACTATCCTATCTGGTAGTTAACAGATTCAGTCTACACATTTGTTTAGATCCAAACAGATGCTGCATAATGCTACAGAGCACAATATCCCATCCAAGCAGACAAGTACTGACATTACTTCACAGCTCTGTATTAATAAAAGATGTGTTACAGCATTAGCTGAAAAGTTGATGCTAAAATGATACTGATTGTTGTTGCTGGAGTTCAAAAGAACACATCATCTATTAGGCTGAGTAAATAACCAGTGTAATTTGATTCCTTGTGGGAGGGAGAGACAAACAGAACTGCTATCTTGCAAAGGAGGCAGTTACAGAAACATGGCTACATAATAAAAGAAAGATATATTTATTTATAATGCACTTTATCACATTTCAAAATTAATGTGCAGTGACTGTACACAAATGCACAAGCCATTTTGCACACAGTGGGGATAATTTTGACTTTGGACAATAGTGTAAAAAGGGCGATCCCGATTTTCATTTCCATGGAAGAGCTGCAATTTTAAGAAATGTGAAGAATTCTTGTTAAGTCAGCTGATTATAACTAACTTTATTTGTGGGAACTTTTGATAGAAGCTTTAAACTTGCACTGATTTAGGAAAGTATATTTTCAAGTACATTTAAGGTCAGGGGACAAGTAGCAGAATGAATAGACAGCTGGCTACAAAACAGAAAACAGAGAGTAGGGGTTAAAGGTAGTTACTCAGACTAGCAGAAGCTGGAAAGTGATGTTCCATAGGGATCAGTGGTGGGGTCACTGCTGTTCACAATTTACATAAACGATTTGGACTCGGGAATCAGAAGCATAATTTCAAAATTTGCAGATGACACCAAATTGGGTGGTATAGTCAATACTGAGGAAAATTGTGACAAAATACAAGAATACATTAATAAACTTGCAGAATGAGGCATGAAACTGGCAAATTAATTTCAATATAGATATGTATGAGGTGGTGCATTTTGATAGGAGGAATAAAGAGGCCACATACTCCTTGGAAAATAAGAGTCTAAATGGGGTAGAGGAGCAAAGGGATCTAGGAGTATAGATTCATAAATCATTAGACGTAGAGAAGATGTTTGCACTTGTGGGTGGGACCAAAATTAGGGACCATAAATATAAGATAGTCACTAATAAAACCAATAAAGAATTTAGAAGACTCAAAATAAAAAATAGTGCCGATGTTGGACATCTGAAATAAAAAGAGAAAATGCTAGAAATACTCAGCAGGTCAGGCAACATCTGTGGAGAGCGAAACAGAGTTAACATTGCAGTTTGATGACCTTTCGCCAAAACTGGAAAAGATTGGAGATGTACCAGTTTTTAAGCAAGTGCAGAGGCAGGGAAAGGGGGAAGGGAGGAAAGAACAAAATGGACTGTCTGTGATAGTGTGGAAGGCAGGAGTGGTTAAATGACAAAAGGGATGATGGTGCAAGGCTAAAGCGGGGTGATAATGGGACAAGTAAAGAAACAAAAGATGGATCTAGAAGAGCTGTAAATGGCAACAGCAGAACCAAGAATTCAGGAGAAACTTCTTTATCCAGAGAGTGGTTAGAACGTAGAACCTGCTCCCACATGGAATAGTTGAGGGAAGCAAAATAAGTACACGAGGGAGAAAGGAATAGAAGTATTTCGGATTAGATGAAGTAGGGTGGGAGGAGGCTTGTGTGGAGCATAAACACCAATTGGGCCATTCTATATTGAATTGGTATGGAAATGGGAACGACTTTAGAGTGTGACTTCCATTTTCATTCTCAGGATGTGGGTGTCACTGGCATGGCTGGCATTTATTACTCATCCCACTTTGTCCTGAGAAATGGGTAGTGGGCTACCCTCTTGAACAGCAGCAGTCTTTGTAGCAGTTTGGTACAACTGAGTAGCTTGCTAGGCTACTTCAGAGGGCAGTTAAATATCAACCATATTGGTGTGGGACTGGAGTCACATAAAGGCCAGATTTAGTAGGGACGGTATGTTTCCTTTCCTGAAGGATATTATTGAACCAGTTGGGTGTTTATAACAATCAACAACTTCATGGTCACTCTCACTGATACCAGCTTTTAAGATGTCCAGATTTTTTTAAGCTGAATTCAAGTTCTCAAATTGCCATGGTGGGAATTTGAACTCAGAAGCTCTAGTTTATTATCCCAGGACTTCAGTATTGCAAGTCCAGAAACGTAACCACTACACCAACCTATCCAGTTTCAAAAGAGCTAATACAAAAATATTTGCCTTTACTATTGTATATTTAATTTTATATTACTATTACTATTTATATTATTATTTATCATTATTTTTAATGACTACAGCAAGGAAACTATTGCACATGCACAGAGAATACCATAAATGGCCTGAACTGAGGACAACTTATGAAACTGCAAAACACAACTCTCAGCATTTCCAAACACTCCAGCAAATCACGCACATCAATACACCACAGACCTCAGTTAAGACAAGACATGCAAAGGTTTGCTGTAAAAGAGAGTGGGTTTTTTCCAGCATAACAAGCACTACTGCTCATTACCGTACAATGTTTCATTAGCCTGCAGTCATTTCAGCACAGAATAACACACTCTGCTCCTGCCGTTTAGAAGATTCATTTAATTTCAGACCAGTTGAAGTAGCACATCATGGATGCAGAATCATTTCTTCAATTCTCACTAATAAAAGTTAACCACTTCAGTTCCTTTTTCTCCCAGTTACAGATACATTTTTCCCCAAATGGTCTAGAAATATTTGTGTTACTTAAATAATGAGCTGGCTACTTATTCAGTAAAGCTGAAAGGGCCAGCAAATCTGGTCAATATCAACCTTTGGACTCAATTGGAATTTTAATCATTTCAACTTTGCCCAGGCTTTCTAACCTCTCTTTCTCGTTATCTTTTTTAGTTATCATTGATACTATTCTTCATAATTATAAGAAGGCTAAAATTAAATAAATTGTGCAATAGGCATTGTAAGCTGGCCTACTTCAAAAGGTAAAGACTCTTCTGGCTGAGAATATGATGATATGAACTAAACTTTGTCATCTAAAACAAACAACACAAAACGTATCGTCTCATTCACCTTCCATTTCTCGGTTAGTGTTTTAAGAGCGAAGCAAAAGAAAATGTTGTTTACGTCTTCATGACAATTTTTAAAAATTTGATCGTGTGCAGAATTACAAAGGGCACAGCAAACAATTTAGCCGGTAGTGTGAATGCCATATGTTTTTACAGCTCTTTGCATTGATTTAACAATACATTAAAACCCCTGGGGTAAATTAGGTCCCATAAACAGTACTGCAGGAATTCCACTGTTATTAGTAACACCACAAGAGGAGCTTTCCTGGATCTTTCAAAAAAATAAACAAATAGGCCAGGATTTATTAACAAAACTTATTTAAGTTAATACTTTCAGTTTGTGGTCATGTGGAGGATTTGTCAAGATAGTGATTGATGCTTTTCTGTACAAGTGGTGTGATTTTCAGGCAGCAATGATATGCAAATAACATTAACAGTCTGTAACTGTGGTTGTCAAAATCTTCAATAAAACTTACTGCTGGTAATATTGGCCCGGATTTTCCAGGGCCTATGACTGCGTATGCAGTGTGTACATGGCCATAAGCGCCCCGCAAGTTCTGGGTTTCCGTGTGCGCTGCGCATGTGCGAAAACCCAGAATTTGCGATCTGTCAAGATTCAGCTTGACAGATCCACTGCATCCCCGGGAAATGGACATTCGCTGGTGGAGAGTTGGGCTATTTGCCCAACTACTGCCCAGCGAATGCCTGTGAAACTCTTACACCTGGTAAAAGCAAGCGTAGGGCCTTCTTTTTCCAGTGTAAGAGTTTAAATAAATGTTAAAATATTGTTTTTTAAATTATTTAAACATAAGAAAACCTTTAAAATTAGTTTAGGTTATTTTTAGCCCCTTTAAAAACATTTAAATTTATTTTTCAAAAATTAAATTTTTGTTTTAAATGTTTAATTTACTTGTATTTTAATTAATTTTGAACATTTAATGATTTATTTTTATTTAACTGTTGTGTAATTGTGTTTTTTAGGGGATTCCTATTCATGCTTATGGGGATTCCATACGTAAATGGAATCCCCATAAGCATAATGGAGATCCCCCTTTTTGATTGGTTGGCCTGGCCCATGTGATCACAGAGGCACTTGCGAACCATGTGTGCCCCTGGGATACGTGGGCCTTTACGCAAGCGTACGCCTGCAGGCCCAGTAGCGCAAGTGTTCGAGCCTCCGAGATCATCAGGTAGGTTCGTACTTTTCTTTTGTTTCGGAGGCATTCGCCTGCAGGAAGCCTCCGACCACAAATTCAGGCCCATCATTTCAAGCATATGGCTACAGGTAAAAAAGTATCACGTACTGCTGTATTGTGGAGATGACTTTCTGCATATCAAAACATTTGTTTTTTCTATGCAAGAACAACTAGCTCATTCTTACTGATTAGTTCGATTAAAAACTGTAGTTTCACATATGGTGTTTACTATTAAAGAAAGAAAAAGGGAATGCTATTGGTATATGCCTATTTGTTGAATGATAACGTGCTGTTGATTTCCGATAAGCAAGATATACAGAAGGACTTCACCTTAGCTTCAAAGTGTCAGCAGAAGCATTAAAAATGCAAAGGGATCGATTTTAACTTGAGCCACCCATCCGAAACGGAGTGGTAGTGGCCCGGAAATGACATACCACCTCGGTTATGTCTCCAGCAGCTGATGTCCCCAAAGGGGTCTTCCACAAGGGGGTGGGAGTGCCCACCTGTTTGAAATGGCAGGCTCCTTTAAATATTTAAATTGGGGTCCTATGATGTACATAGGGCCCCAATGCAATTTTGATGGACAACTGGGCGGAGTGTGCGCCCTTCCCACTATGCCCAGTTTTACCAAGCAGTACAGCAGAAGTGGCGCCAGCACATAGCATTTATGCATCCGGATGCTTCCAGGTGGCTTCATGTGCTATTAGTCAGGAGTTCATCGCTGCATTAGAAATGTCACAGATTCCCTGTTTTGTACACCTCTGAGTTCCTTCAGTTCCACATGGACCCAGCAAAGCAGTGAGAGAGAGATAGAAAAAGTACTCAACTTCTTCCCAGTGGCTGCATTTCCACAAGTGCAGGGGGCCATTGATGCCATCCATGTGTTTATAAAGATGTCACCTAAAGCGCCATCAGCTTCATCAACCAGAAGGGATTTAATTCCCTGAATTTCCAGATACTGAGTGATGCAAGCTATTTCATTATGCATGTCAACTACAGGTCAGTCAGCCTAATGTTGGTGGTGGAGAATCTTTTAGAGACAATAATCCAGGACTAAATGAATTGGTACTTGGAAAAATATGGATTAATAAATGAAAGCCAGCACAAATTTGTTAAAGGCAAATTGTGTTTGACTAACTTGATAGAGTTCTTTGACGAAGTAATGAAGAGGGTTGATGAGTGCAGTTCAGTTGATGTTGTGTATATGGACTTTCAAAAGGCTTTAGATAGAGTGCCACATAAGAGACTTGTTAGTAAAATTGAAGCCCATAGGATTAAAGGGACAGTGGATGCGTGGATATGAAATTGGCTAAGGGACAGAAAGCAGAGAGTAGTGGTGAATGGATGTTTTTCAGACTGGAGGGAAGTGCGTAGTGGTGTCACCAAGGAGTCGGTGTTGGGACCACTCCTTTTTTTGATATATATTAATGACCTGGAATTGGGTATACAGGGCATAATTTCAATGCGTACAGATGACACAAAACTGAGAAATGTAGTAAACAGTGAGGAGGATAATAACAGATTTCAGGAGAACATAAACAGAATGGTGAAATGGGGAGACACATTGTATATGATATTTAATGCAAAGAAATGTGAAGTGATTCATTTTGGTAGGAAGAATGAGAAAAGGCAATATAACCTAAATGATACAATTTTAAAAGGTGTGCAGGAACAGTGAGACCTGGTGGTGTACATACACAAGTCTTTGAAGGTGGCAGGAGAAGTTGAGAAGGCTGTTAAAAAGGTATATGGGATCCTTGGCTTTATAAAAAGAGGCACAGAGTACAAAAGCAAGGAAGTTTTGCTAAACCATTATAAAATATTAGTTGGGTACCACACTTTCAGAAGGATATCAAGGCCTTAGAGAGGTTGCAGAGGAGATTTACTAGAAAGGTACCAGGGATGAAAGACTTCAATTACATGGATAGACTAGAGAAAGTAGGGTTGTTCTTCTATGAGCAGAAAAGGTTAAGGGCAAATTTGATAGAAGTATTCAAAATCATGAAGGGTTTTGATAGAGTAAATAAGGAGAAACAGTTTCAAGTGACAGAAGGGTCAGTAACCAAAGGACACAGATTTAAGGTGATTGGAAAAAGAACCAGAGGCACCATGAGGAAAAAAATGCAGCGAGTTGTTGTGATCTGGACTGCACTGCCTGAAAGGGTGGTGGAAGCAGATTCAAAAAGGGAATTGGCTAAATACTTGAAGGGGAAAATTTTGCAGTGTTATAGGGAAAGAGCAGGGAGTGGGACTAATAGAAGAGCTCTTTCAAAGAGCCGTCACAGGCACGATGGGCCGAATGGCCTCCTTCTGTACTGTTTCATTCTATGATTCTATAAATGCATATTAGCTTGAGAGTAGCAATGATTCATTGATTCCAGGGTACTAGCACTGGTCAGCCGGGGTAATGTGACAAGGTGCAGTATAGGCGACCAGGAATATTCACTTCAGCCTAGTATGATGACAACTTTTCAGAATCCAAAGGAAAAAACAGGTTCAATGAGGCCTTGGGTGCTACCAGGAACATTGTTCAACAGACAATCGGAATTCTCAAGTTCCATTTCCAGTTTCTGGACAGGCCAGGGCGGTGTAGACCAGCAAGAGTTTACAGAATTGTTTGCTACATCTTCCATATTATGGCATTGCAAAGGGATTGGGCAATCCAAGCACACAAGGTGAAGAGGGAGAAGGTGCTGGAGACCAATCCCGGTACATAGAGGAGGTGGGCCCATGAGAGGAGACTGTTTCTATTGCCTTCACGTGAAATCTGTGCACGTGAATCATAGATCTTTTAAAGATTAGGATCCTCAGCCAAGGACAGTCAACTCTGCCCCTTCAGGGAGAGGTGGCTGTTTCCTCATCATTCCCTCCAACTTCCCTTGCTCACTGGTGTTCTGTGATTCACGCTGTGACATCTAATCTGGTTCAGTCATGGCCTAATCCTGAGTTGGCATATCTGGGCTGGAGCTTGAATAAGTAATGTGCCATGATGGAGGGGGTGAATCAGATGGAGGAAGGATCCCTCTGGAGATGCCAGGCTGCTCCTCAGATGCATCTTTCTGTAAGTATTCAGCACCTGTGAGGTTCACAATGTTAGATAAGTCCTTTACCCATTAAACAGTTTCGTACAACTAGAGACAATAAAATATTTGATAATTCACTTCATTTATTATCGACAAAACATTAATAATAACATTTGTCATGATTTACAGCACATTTCTTATAGCGGGAAAATCACATAACACCAACGCTCCCATTATAAGCGGTCGAGAATGTACTTCAAAAATGACCTTGGGCCCTGAAACTCTAATGAGAGACCGGCAGAATCCTCCAAAACATGGTGGAGTACTGGCAGAATCCAAGTCTCTACTGCTTTACAGATGTCCGCCAGTCTCCCACAGGAGTTATAGAAGGAGACACCTTTTCCCATGGAATTTCAGGTCATTTTACAAATCTTTTGTGATTCCTTAAGGTAATTTTTATTTTTGGAAAGGAATCAAGCATATAGACCCAACTGGTAAGGGCTCTGCTGATATTTTCTTACCAGAACAGTTACATGCTAACTTATAAAAAGCATCTGATTCCCAAAGACATAGGGGAAGAAATTTGGTATCGTCCTGTTTGGAGCGCAATTATCGGCCGGGCGCAAAGTTTAGCGCCTGGCGCTAATTATCGTCTCCGACTGCAAACTTGGCTTCTATCATCCCTGGAGGTGATTGGAGCGCTATATCAGGCGCTACACACCTCTCTTAAGGCGCTAACGCCGAGGAGCGAGGCGCTACCTCAGAGCGCTGGCGAAGCTCATGTGATGTCAATCAGCAATGGAACACAGACACACTGGCGCCGGCCAGTTCTTAAATGGAAGGGTCGATCTTGCTCTCCAACCACACCCTGCTCATTGCAGCCTTGAATCTCGGCCTGGAGAGACCTGTACATCAAATCTGCTGGAAAGAACAATGGAGAGCCCCAGGGAAAGAGCTCAGAGTGCAGCCCCCACAGTCTCTTCTAAATTGATACAAGGAAGGTCAAATCAAAGTGAACCTGCAAAGTGCTGCTCAGTACCCAAAACTCCTTCATACAGCATTGAATCACTCCAGAAGTCTCTCTCTCTCTCTCAGAATGCGTGGTTCAAAAATGTCGCCGACAAAAAAAGGCAGGAAGCGGTCACCTTTAAATAGCGCTCCCCAGTCCCTTCCCGACTGCAAAACGCTCCCCTCAATCTGTCGTTGCTAACAGCAGGCAGAAAGGCAGGGGGCGCCACTCAATATCCAGTCCGGGGCGCTACTGGGGCGTTGCACGCTCGACTGACGTCACGATCTGCGGGCGCAGGAGATCGTGGCGGTAGTGTTTAGCACCGCTGCAAAATGTCTGGTCAATTTTGCAAGCGGCGCAAACATCGCCGCGCCCGGACGCTAGTTGCTTTGCGCCCCATTAGAGGGCGCTAACGGGAGGCGCAAAGCAACCGAATTTTCCCCCCATATGCTTTATGGGACTTTAATTCCTGCACATGCAGCATTTGCCTTAGTATACAGTTAGTGCCATACTGCAAGGATGTGCAAATTGCCAATGATAAACAAACAAAAGTTGGCAAATGCAACAACTTTGCCTCACCTAAATAGGAGTGTGAATTTTTTGATATAGGTACCACAGCAGTGAGACCTTGGACTAGCGATCTTAGTGCCGACCAATACTGCACTGGGCTGACCTTGTGGAATCTTTAGAAATTGGCCTGATTAACCATGCAAAGCAAGCTCTCAACCCAATTGGGCCTGCATACAGGAATTCACTGTCAGGATGAGGGGTGGAAATAGCACCAGCTACAGGTCTTAAAGGCTGCAGCTGCTATTTATAAGGGTTACTTTATTGTTGCTGTGCAGACGAGGAATGGCAGCTGGACAAAGAGGCAGAGTACCTCCATTTTTCGATACTGCGGTGGAGATACTGATCGAGGAAATACAGCAAAGGAAGGTTGACTTTTTTGTGACCCGCCTAATTTCATTTAATACTCAAAATATTAGCTGAAAAATGAAAAATATTTTTAACAATCATTTCACATTGTTTCACTTTGTCCCCTTTAAATTGGGACTTTAACCGCTTTCCGTTAATGCCAGTTTATAACAGACAAAAGCATTGCTTGGCAGGACTTTTGACCTAATATCAATAATTGAACTCCCATTAGTATGCTGGATGCATGGATCATTAGGCTCCCATGCAAAATGAATGCAAGTAAATAATGTGGGTGTACAGTACACAAAGAAATCACTGTCTGCTGCAGATGCTGGGTGGGAGTATTCACCACCAGTTTCTCAATCCTCCTTCCCTTAATCCCACTGGCGTATGATACCACTGGGTGGAAAGTCACCGCTACACTCTTACCAAGGGAAAACACTTGACAACAAATATTAGCCACGTCACACAATCAGTGGTAGATAATTAAATTTGGCTGCATCTTAGAATAAGATAATAGCAGAGGGAAGGAATTGGATCTTTGTTAGTTGGGTTAGTGTAGTGTCCCTTGTTGAGGATGCACTTGGCCATTGCATTGTTGACAGATGGAGGCCAGACAGGGTACTTATCTGAAGGTCTTGTCAATGAGAGGCTGCCATCTGGCTCTTGTTGCCGGCAGAGATGGCTCAGCAGGAATATCTTCTGGCATCGTGTCTTCATCTTTTTCTTATCATGGCTGTGGGTGGGTGTCCTCTTCTCCGTCTGTCCCATGCTTATGCCTCTTTGGGGCATGCAGCAGATTACAATGATCTTGGGGACCCTGGCAGGGCTCTATTGTAAGATGCCTCTAATCTGTTCAGGTATCTGAAGCACTGCTTAAAGATGCCTGTTGTGTGTCCACCAATGATCCTGGTGGCTGCATCAGCCTCAATGTATCTGTGCACAGCTGCTATTTATGGCCGTCTCAGCTGTATTAGGTGTCAGGAACAAAGCGGTTAGTCCAGGCCTTCTAGAAGCCATCCCTGCAATCTTCTTTTTCTGTCAAATAATCTTAGCTCAATGGATTGCCTTAAAATAAAGGCATTATGATTTTGCCTGGGGAGCAGGCATTCAAGTTAATGATTCTGAATTGATGTTCACAGATAACCAGCACATTGATGCAGTGGAAGCCCTTGTGGTTAAATGGGATTATGTAGGGCCAAATGGATGACATTGGTGATACTCTGGACTTTGAGGACTCTTGCTATCTGAAAAAAAATTGCATAGCTCTTTAATTCTGATGTTGGTTGCCCATGGATCAGTCACCTGCTTGATAAAACGGCATGCTGTAGATTGGGTGTTATTGCCCATGTCCCCAGATGCATAAAGGTTGTGGAGGTCAGATGAAGGTCAGGTTCTAAGAGACAGCACAATGCCACTGTTCCTCAGAGCTAGGTTTGCTCTGTATAATTAAAGCTTTGTGGGTAATGATGGGTGCAGGCAGTTATCTCTATTACAATCTGGACAAACTCGCATCCCTCTTTTCATCCTCTTCCTCCCTCAAATAATACAAAAAGAGAATACCCATTTGAATAACATTTTCAAAATTATAATGGCAGCAATTAAAAATCAGGCAACCAAAACTCTTGGTCAAAAAAAACCTCATAATATTATTCAGATTATAATTAGCACAGGAAACAACAGGGTAGAATTTCCATAGGGTTTTCCTGATCACCCACCCGTAACTTCAGCAGAAGAATGGCGTAAAGTATGGAGAAACAATGTAAACATTTCCGCTGATCTTCTGCCAAAGGTATGGCAAGATATTGGAAGAAACCCCATGGAAATTCTACAAAGCTTGGGGAAAGTGCCACTTGTCTGGTTCTTATTCAGACATAGCAGGTCCCCCTTTAAATGCTGAATTCCCAGAATGTATCGCCCTCCATCATCCATTTTATTTGGGCAAACTCAGACACAGTCCTGGCAAGCATCACAAGAAATCACGTGTGCTAATATATATGTCCCATTACAATGGATTCAAATGTTAAAATGAAGCTCTCATCTGTTTTTGACAAAAGCTCCTTAGGCCCATGTGAAAGCCACATTCTGCAGAATGGGAGAAGATCAAGCAAGTCCAATCTCTGCCTGACTTAACAACCCCTGCACTTACTCTATTCCAGTGCCACCAGAATTGATAACTAGAATATTACCCTAACAAAAGGCAAGTTGCAGACAATAGCAAAATGTTTCAAAATTAAATCCTTTGGGTGCATTATCTTGCTAAATTGAGACTGGAGGACTGATGGATTCAACCAACGGGCTTACTCTTCAGTTACTCACTCTCTATAGTTTGCTAAGACATTACATACATGTTTCCATTCTTTTTATTTGAGCCTCATCATCAAATTAGATTTCAGTATTCAAATAAGAGCAGATAAAATTGTAGTCCAGCAATGAATGTGTTAAAAATTTGGCAAATGGTAAGATCTAGCACTCTTTGTTAAATGTGTGCTTCAATATTAAGGCTGTGTCCTGTGGAATAAAGTATTCCAGAATATTTTGGCACAACGGTTGCACTTTGACTCATAGCATGTCTTTGATCTTTCAGTAATATTTGCCTCTCAAGTAGATTTTCATGTTGTTAATTACCTTCATGGCTGGAACAGAAAACAAAACCAGATGTAATTGTCTAATGTTAGTTAAAGGAATGAGGGAGAAACAGGAAAAAAAAGTATGCAATTAGTGTGTGCTGTCTGGACTCCTTATAACCCCTCAGGTTACTAAACAGCTGCGATGAATTAACTACAAAAACCTGTCAGACCGTGTTCCTGCAATAAAAAAAACTGACTGTTTCCATTCTCAAATAAAACTATTACTTGTAAAAGTAACAAAGGTCAGAACTGTCAATTATTTCTCTTTTCTATGTCACTTCATTGAAAACAGAAGCGTTATAATTTAGACATCTTGGGATCGTCTTCAATAGTCAGTACATTTAGATGAAGATAATGTTGAATGAAAGTTGGCAACATGCTGGTCAATGTTCAACATTGCTGGCACATACCAATGACTAGCCAGTCTGGAAATAAGTATTTTCAACTTATAATGATAGCTGTTTTCATTCTGGGTATTGCTTCCATTGTGGGAGTTGAACAAATGGCAATAGTTAGGTTGAAACCTAGCATGTCTTTTACTTCCCAGACCTGTGCTGAGCAATGTCTTCTGTTATAGAAAAAACACATTAAAATTGCTTTGCTTTTCCGAACTTAATGGACCAACAACCGCACGCATATTTAATTCCATTTTGTTTTTCTCTTCTCTTCACATTTGTCTGATTCACATGTCGTTCCTCATCTTCAAGGGTGGAAAGCAAAGCTGTGCCCATTCTTTTACCAATTCTTTTGAGCTAATCACAAAGTTTTGAAAGAGCACTCTGACAAATCACCTTTGATTTTGCATAACTCCCTGTGGGAAAATGCTTGGCTTCAGCTCAGTACCTCCTAGGTAGTGTAAGGGTCACGGACTGGTGCGAGGTGAGGCTTTCGTTGCCTATACTATTGCTTGCTCTGGTCTCCGGCCAGACCCCTGCAATAAGCACCTGTGAGTGGTTCGACCCACTCGCCCTTACGGTTCTGACACCTGGACTTAGATGCAAGGAGCAGTACTGCAGAGAAAAGACTCAAATAGACCTGGTTGAATAGCACAAAATGAATGTCTTTATTGCATGGCGTCTAAAATCATGAAATACATGTCATAGGCGCAGATCAAAGAGAGTACCAGTATACACACGTTCATAAAACTTGGTCTATGGAAATGGGGAACACACGACACATCGTAAAAGGGGGAACACATTATACATTAACCTTAGAAACCACCCTCCCTTAATATACCTAAACTACGTCTGGATTTGTAGGATCGAAAAACATGCTCACCACTCGGCTCACTTCGGAAATTTAAAATGAGGCTCTCAGCTCGTTTCGCTGCAGCGCCTGGCTGTCACGTGGCTGTAAGGGTTTCTGTTTACTCTCGCTGCCGCGAATGGGTTCACTGGAGACGGCCCCGGTAAAGTTCGGCGCGGATGGCTCAGGCTATCCGCTCAAAGAGCCGGAGGGTAAGCCAGACTCCCTGATGTCATGAAGTAGTTTGTGGATTCAAACTGGATCGTGAAGTAGTTCGTAGAATTCAAAACTGGTGGACTCCGCCGTTTATCTTCGGGCGCGGTCGGGGTTTACTGACCATGGCGGCACGCGGAATTTCTTCTCGTCTTTCTTCTCGTCTTTCTTCTCGTCACTCGGGCCTTGCTCTGGAACACACCGCTGTGTTGCCCTGATAGGTCCGGACACCATTTACCGATGATCGGGGTGGTGTACCCTACTGCCTGCCGTGTCGAGGTGGCTCGTTCCGATTGAGCTCCACCCAACACTCGAATAACCGACCAGCACAGCCCCGCCGAAGGACCCAGCGCAAGAGAAAAAGCGAAGAGTCAAGCGCCAAGAGCCAAGAGACCGATTCCTCTTTTCTCCGTAACTGACCGTAACTCGTCACTGTAACTGCTTCATCTCCTTTAGGAACATTTGTTCTCTATAGTTATACTGTTTTGTCGGCCTTATCGCCCGCTCAAATCTAAATGTTTATCCTTTTTGTGATTTTTGGCACCCAAAACTCCCAGCATGGGGCGATTATCTTCTTAACGGGTTTCGGTATCACCTGAAACTGGCCAACTATCCGTTAATGCCTTCTTCATTGTTGAGCCAGCCAGGATGTGTATGAATCGTCTCCTCGACTGGTTTTGGGCCCCCCCCCCCGAATACTGGCTTAATCACCCGCCAATGTCTCTCTCATTGTTGAGCCCGGGGTGGGTATTTGTGTATTGATGTGTCTGGATGGGTTCTCGATGGTCCAGTTCAATGATTCTTACTGTGCGTATGAAACGATTCAAGCACTTATATCATTGCTATTGTCCAGGATGCAAACGGGTTGCATCCTGCCTTTTCAATTTGTACCAGGTATGATCTCATACTGAATGTATATTCGACGCCATCTTGTCTGCCCACTGTGTCTCTGGAAAACTTCTGCCACGATGCTCGGCGGCCATTTTACAGGCTTCTGTACCCTTTATTTTAAACCATCCTTGACCACAATGTCTTCACCTTCGACAGCCATTTTTTTACCCAAACACACGGAACAGCCATGGGGACCAAATTCGCACCCCAATATGCCAACATCTTCATGCACAAGTTCGAGCAAGACTTCTTCGCTGCACAGGACCTCCAGCCAACGCTGTACACCAGATACATCGACGACATTTTCTTCCTTTGGACCCATGGTGAAGGATCACTGAAAAGACTACACGATAACATAAACAAGTTCCATCCCACCATCAAACTCACCATGCACTACTCCTCAGAATCGGTTTCATTCCTGGACACACAAATCTCCATCAAAGACGATCACCTCAGCACTTCACTCTACCGCAAGCCCACGGACAACCTCACGATGCTCCACTTCTCCAGCTTCCACCCTAACCACGTTAAAAAAGCCATCCCCTATGGACAAGCCCAGCGAATACACAGGATCTGCTCAGACGAGGAGGAACGCGATGGACACCTACGGACGCTGAAAAACGCCCTCGTAAGAACGGGATATGACGCTCGACTCATCGATTGACAGTTCCGACGGGCCACAGCGAAAAATCGCATAGACCTCCTCAGAAGGCAAACACGGGACACAACCAACAGGGTACCCTACGTCGTCCAGTACTTCCCCGGAGCGGAGAAACTATGCCATGTTCTTCGCAGCCTCCAACATGTCATCGATGGCGATGAGCACCTCGCTAAGGCCATCCCCACGCCTCCACTACTTGCCTTCAAACAGCCGCCTAACCTCAGAAGTACCATCGTTCGCAGCAAATTACCCAGCTTTCAGGATAACAGCGACCACGACACCACACAACCCTGCCACGGCAACCTCTGCAAGACATGCCAGATCATCAACACAGATACCATCATCACACGTGAGGACACTACCCACCAGGTACATGGTACATGCTCATGTGACTCGGCCAACGTTGTCTACCTCATACGTTGCAGGAAAGAATGCACCGCGGCATGGTACATCGGCGAGACCATGCAGACACTGAGACAACGTATGAACGGACACCGTGCAACAATCACCAGGCAGGAGTGTTCCCTCCCAGTCGGGGAACACTTCAGCAGTCAAGGACATTCAGCCTCGGATCTGCGGGTAAGCGTTCTCCAAGGCGGACTTAGAAACACACGACAACGCAAAATCATCGAGCAGAAACTGATAGCCAAGTTCCACACTCATGAGGACGGCCTAAACCGGGATCTTGGGTTTATGTCATGATACATGACGTGATCCAGACTCGAGTCGTCGTTGGCTTGTTAACAGATGTGATTCCCAGTAAAAAAGTAAAAATTTTAAAGTTTATCGTTTCCCATACTGCGGCTTTTGACACGTTAGACCCCCTGTGGCTCCACCTCATTGTCTCAGTTGTATCTTGCTATGTCTTTGATGTGACCTGATTGCCTTTTGTCACACCTCGGCAGATAAACAGTCAGGGTGATTTAAATGTAGTCGTCTGCTTTTGTAAGTAACACATGCATTGTTCTCTATCTATATATGCTTTGGCGATTCTGTATCTCTTTACTTCACCTGAGGAAGGGGCGATCGATAGCTCCGAAAGCTTGTGATTTCAAATAAAACTGTTGGACTATAACCTGGTGTTGTGCGACTTCTCACTTTATTTTAAAAGCAGCTTTCCGTTCAATAAAAATGTTCAATTGAAGCTGCTTCTCTCATATTATTAGAATCGCGATAATTGCGAAACTCTACAGTAGCACAGACGAGGTTGTGAATACTCTCTGGGAATTATGGGGCAGATTTTAACTTTCACCACCAGGCAGAAAACTGGCAATGGAAAGGAAAATCCGGCAGGGTGTATAACGGGCAGCCTACCGCCAGCTTTATGCCCAGCGGCAAAAGATAAAATCTATCCCCACAGGTGCAAACTCATATCCTACCAACTGGTGGCACAGTGTATTGGAGCAGTGTATTAGAATCACAAAATCACAGAATGATACATCACAGAAGGAGGCCTTTCGGCCCATCGTGCCTGTACCAGCTCTTTGGTAGAGTTATCCAATTAATCGCACTCCCCTGCTCTCTCCCCATAGCCCTGTAATTTTATCCAATTTTCTTTTGAATATTACTATTGAATCCGCTATTGGTATTATCACACCATCTGTCGGACTACAACTGTAGCATCAATTTAGTTCTTCAGATATACCACTCACACAAACAGCAAACCCTAACATTTAGTTTTGTTTTGCTTACATGGCAGCCCCCTTAGTATAATACTCTGCAATATTCCATAGCCTTCATAGAAGCCCTTCAACATAATACGTTGGCACAACTTATGTCTACAGAAGCACTCATTTGCCATAACATTTTGATACACCATGACTTCCAGAGCAGTTCTCCAGCTCCATCCATAACATTTTTCTGTGCATTGGATTGGAAACATCCTTTTTAGTAGTAATGTTTCTCCACACTTAGTGCAGAAGACATATGCTATTACGAGCAGGAATGCACCAAAAAAATCACAAGTCTGCATTTTCTACATGTTATTAAGAATTACAGAATGTTGTAGCACACATTGGGGATAAAATTTAACTTCGATGAGTACGTAAAATGGGCGGTAGCAGATCAGCCACTCATTATACACCCCACCCAATTTCCTTTCCATTTGGGCAGGATATATAACAGGCGGCCAATCTGCTACCACCAATTTTGCATCTTCGCTGAAGTTAAATTTTACTCCCATTGACTAAAAAATAACAATTATGCCAATTCATAGGAACAGATCTGACTAAAAAAGCTAAATTATAATTTTTCACATTTTTAAGCATGCACTACAAGGTAGATTCAAGTAGGGTTGTTACTTCTCTGATTCCGCACTCACTGTGAGGAAGCTGCACTCACACGGAGTGCGGGTCAGAGGTAGTGCTACAACATTCTAAGCCCAATTTTCTGACCTATGTGTGTGGCTCCCCATTGGAAGCATGGGATAGCAGAATTAACCCTCAAACCATCTGGAAATCTGAGATACTTTCTGTTAAACATGAATATCATATGAGTCTTATAACTGCCAGAACGTATTAACATTCACTGTAATGCAATCCCTGATGGATTATATGCAGTGATAAGCAATGCATCTGTCACTACATTATTTTTATATTTGATTTAAAAAGACACTAAAAATGTTTTCTCGGTGACAAAATTGAAATGCACTGTTCGATGTGGAACTGAAGCACTCAGATAAGGATGGTCCTAGTTCAATTCCTGGTCTGTGTTTATTGCCCTTGGGCTAGGGAGGGCAATAACAAGATGGTGTTCCTGCTTCTCATAAATAACCACTAACCCCTGTTATACATATGTGTGGAATTCTGGTGACAACCGTCACCAACTAATCCTAGCACCATATGCACAGGCGTACCTATCGCTAACAGAGGAGCAGTTCATGCAAAGGCTGAAGCTGTCTCGTACTGGGTACTTCTCAGCACTGCCCTCCCTGTGGCAGGACTGTACTCAGTGACCGGGAAATCCCTCGCAGCTGCTCCCGCTCCACCATCGTAAGTTTGCCGGAAGTGCGGAGGAAGCCCATTTACGCGTGTGAACGACGTTTTCGCCGCAGTTACAGTGAAGTTATGGCAGTGGAGTGGGAGCAGCTCCAAGGAATTTCCTGGCCAATTTCTACACCACTGACAGCAGAGAGGCTCCCAACAGAAGACGTCACAGTAGAAGCATAGAAGATAGAAGCAGGAGTAGGCCATTCGGACCCTCGAGCCTGCTCCGCCATTTAATGAGATCATGGCTGATCATCCAAACTCAGTACCCTGTCCCTGCTTTCTCCCCCTATTCCTTGATCCCTTTAGCCTTAAGAAATATATCTAACTCCTTCTTGAATATATTAAATGAATTGGCCTCAACTGCCTTCTGTGGTAGAGAATTCCACAGGTTCACCACTCACTGGGTGAAGAAATTCCTCCTCATCTCAGTCCTAAATGGCTTACCCCTTATCCTTAGACTGTGATCTCTGGTTCTGGATTCCCCCGCCATCGGGAACATCCTTCCTGCATCTAGTCTGTCTAGTCCTGTTAGAATTTTATAAGTTTCAATGAGATCCCCTCTCATTCTTCTAAACTCTAGCGAATATAAGCCTAATCGACCCAATCTCTCTTCATATGTCATTCCTACCATCCCAGGTATCAGTCTGGTAAATCTTCGCTGCACTCCCTCCATGGCAAGAACATCCTTCCTCAGATAAGGCGAACAAAACTGCACACAATACTCAAGGTGTGGTCTCACCGAGGCCTTATACAACTGCAGCAAGACATCCTTGCTCCTGTACTTGAATCCTCTCGCAATGAAGGCCAACATACCATTTGCCTTCTTAACCGCCTGCTGCACCTGCATGCTTACCTTCAGCGACCGGTGCACAAGTACACCCAGATCTCGTTGCACTTCCCCTTTTCCCAATCTATTGCCGTTAAGATAATAATCTGTCTTCCTGTTTTTGCCACCAAAGTGGATAACCTCGCATTTATCCACATTATACTGCAACTGCCATGCATCTGCCCAATCACCCAACCTGTCCAAATCATACTGGAGTTTCTCTGCATCCTCCTCACAGCACACACGCCCACCCAGCTTTGTGTCGTCTGCAAACTTAGAGATATTACATCTAGTTCCCTCATCTAGATCATTAATATATATTGTGAATAGCTGGGGTCCTAGCACCGATCCCTGCGGTACCCCACTAGTCACTGCCTGCCACTCGGAAAAAGACCCGCTTATTACAACTCTTTGCTTCCTGTCTGCCAACCAGTTCGCTATCCAAATCAGTACCTTACCCCCAATCCCATGTGATTTAACTTTGCACGCTAATCTCTTATGCGGGACCTTATCGAAAGCCTTCTGAAAGTCCAAATACACCACATCCACTGGTTCTCCCTTATCTATTCCACCAGTTACATCCTCAAAAAATTCCAGTAGATTAGTCAGGCATCATTTACCTTTTGTAAATCCATGTTGACTTTGTCCGATCCTGTCACTGTTTTCCAAGTGCTCTGCTATTACATCTTTTATAATGGACTCTAACATTTTGCCCATTACCGATGTCAGGCTTACCGGTCTATAATTTCCCGTTTTTTCTCTACCACCTTTTTTAAATAGTGGGGTTACATTAGCTACCCTCCAATCCATGGGAACTGTTCCAGAGTCTATAGAATTTTGAAAGATGACCAGCAATGCATTTACTATTTCTAGGGCCACTTCCTTAAGTACCCTAGGATGTAGATTATCAGGCCCTGGGGATTTATCGGCCTTCAATCCCGTCAATTTCCCTAACACCATTTCCCTACAAATACTGATTTCATTCAATTCCTCCCTCTCATTAGACCCTACGTTACCCGACATCTCTGGGAGTTTATTTGTGTCCTCCTTTGTGAAGACAGAACCAAAGTATGTATTTAATTGGTCTGCCATTTCTTTGTTCTCTATTATAAATTCCCTGATTCTGACTGCAAGGGACCTACACTTGACTTCACCAATCTTTTTCTCTTCACATATCTATAGAAGCTTTTACAGTCAGTTTTTATGTTCCCTGAAAGCTTTCTCTCATATTCTATTTTCCCCCTCTTAATTAATCCCTTTGTCCTCCTTTGCTGAATCCTAAACTGCTCCCAATCCTCAGGTTTGCTGCTTTTTCTGGCCAATTTATATGTTCTCTCCTTGGATCTTATGCTATCCCTAATTTCCCTTGTTAGCCACGGTTGAGTCACCTTTTTTGTTTTATTTTCATGCCAAACAGGGATGAACAAATATTGCAGTTCATCCATGCGATCTTTAAATGTTTGCCATTGCCTATCCACCGTCAACCCTTTCAGTAGTGCTCCCCAATCCATCCTAGCCAACTCACACCTCATACCATCATAGTTTCCTTTATTTAAATTCAGGACCCTAGTCTCTGAGTCAACTACTTCACTCTCCATCTTAATAAAGAATTCTATCATATTAAGATCGCTCCTCCCCAAGGGGCCTCGCACAACAACATTGTTAATTAATCCTTTCTCATTACATAATACCCAATCTAAGATGGCCTGATCTCGAGTTGGTTCCTCGACATATTGGTCCAGGAAACCATCCCATATACACTCTAGGAATTCCTCCTCCACAGTATTGTTACTAATTTGGTTAGCCCAATCTACATGTAGATTAAAGTCACCCATGATAACTGCTGTGCCCTTATTGCACGCGTCTCTAATTTCCCATTTAATGCCATCCCCAACCTCAGCATTACTGTTTGGAGGACTGTATACAACTAGTAGCTAACTGGTATTCAGTCCACAGAACCATAAAATAAGTCACTGATATGCATTCTGACAAAGCTCAGCTATGGTATGGAGCAACACCTAAAGTCACAAGGGAAATCTACCTACTGCTCTGCAGTGCCACGCCATACTTAATCAGAAGGGGTTTCACTCATCTTTATGTGCAAGCACTGACATAGGGTTATGCATGTTAATGTCTGACATCCCTGGATGTAGCCATGTTTCATACAACCTGAAAAAGAAGGAACAATGGCAGCATAAGACCATTGACAGTTGTTGATTGATGTCTTCTTCTCTTGAGGTGCTGCACTGTGACATTTGCTATGAGCTGGCTGCAGTGATCTAACTCATCATAGCATTTCAATATTTTTGCCTATTTGGGCTGGAAGGGTTTTTGGTTTAACTTATATTATGATGTTGCTACAAAGTTAAATTCAGTTTACAAAGCTGGGTGGGAATGTAAATTGTGAGGAGGATGCAAGGAGGCTTCAAGGGGATATAGACAGGCTAAGTGAGTGGGCAAGAACATGGCAAATGGAATATAATGTGGAGAAATGTGAAGTTATCCACTTTGGTAGGAAAAATAGAGAAGCAGAGTATTTTTAAATGGTGAGAGAATGGGAAGTGTTGGTGTTCAGAGGGACCTGGGTGTCCTTGTACACGAATCACTGAAAGTTAACATGCAGGTACAGCAAGCAATTAGGAAAGCAAATGGTATGTTGGCCTTTATTATAAGAGGATTTGAGTATAAGAGTAAAGGGGGGTGAAATTGGGTGCCTTTGCGCCTCCCGTTAGCGCCCCGGACCGGCAGGAGTTTTGTGGCAGCGCTATGGCGTTGCGCACCGATCTCCTTCACCCGGAGAGCGTGACATCATCGCCGTATGCATCGCACCGGTAGCGCCCCGGACCCAAAATTGATTTCCGCCCCCTGCAGCAGCGCCAGTTGAAAACATCGACAGCTGCAGGAGGCGTGCATGGTGTGGCCGGCCGCTTCGGGGGCGATGATTAAAGGCGAGGTGGCTGAGGTAAGTAAAAAAAAAACTTACCTTTCCTGTTCTAGTTTTTTTCGCGGGTTCCTTCACGCAATTGATCAACCCAGCACTCTGCTTGAGTGCTGAGCTGAATGCACGGGATCGCAACTGCCTTGGTGGTCCAGGTAGGTACTTTTTAAATTGCAGAGCCTGCAGCGATGGGGCTTCCCTTTAAGGGAGGGAAGGAGCCTATGAACGCGGCAGTGTGCAAACCTGCTGAAGTCTCCGCCCAGCTCTCCGACGTTAGTGCCCTAAGAAGGAAGTGGAGCGCTTGATTTAGCACTCCACTTCCCTCTTGGGGCGCTAAAACTCAATTTCGCGGTCCGGGCGCTAAAGTAAGCGCCCAGACGATGTTAGCACCCCAAAATGATCGATACCGAATTTTTCCCCCAAGGTGTCTTACTACAATTATATAGGGCCCTAGTGAGACCACACCTCGAGTATTGTATACAGTTTTGGTCTCTTTACCAAAGGAAGGGTATACTTGCCATAGAGGGAGTGCAACGAAGATTCACCAGACTGATTTTGGGATGGAGGGATTGTCCTATGAGGAGAGATTTTTTTTCTATTCATTCATGGGATGTGGGCATCGCTGGCAAGGCCAGCATTTATTGCCCATCCCTAATTGCCCTTGAGAAGGTGGTGGTGAGCTGCCTTCTTGAACTGCTGCAGTCCCTGTTGTTAAGGTTCTCCCACAGTGCTGTTAGGGAGGGAGTTCCAGGATTTTGAGCCAGCGACGATGAAGGAACGGCGATATACTTCCAAGTCAGGATGGTGTGTGACTTGGAGGGTAACTTGGAGGTGGTGGTGTTCCCATGCGCCTGCTGCCCTTGTCCTTCTAGGTGGTAGAGGTTGTGGGTTTGGGAGGTGCTACCGAACAAGCCTTGGCAAGTTGCTGCAGTGCATCTTGTAGATGGTACACACTGCAGCCACAGTACACCGGTGGTGGAGGGAGTGAATGTTTAAGGTGGTGGATGGGGTGCCAATCAAGTGGGCTGCTTTGTCCTGGATGGTGTCGAGCTTCTCGAGTGTTGTTGGAGCTGTGCTCATCCAGGCAAGTGGAGAGTGTTCCATCAAACTCCTTACTTGTGCCTTGCAGATTGAGTAGACTCAGCCTATAAACTCTGGAGTTTAGAAGAATGAGAGGTGATCTCATTGAAACATACAAAATTCTCACAGGGCTTGACAGGGTAGATGCAGGGAGGATGTTTTCCCTGGCTGGGGAGTCTAGAACCAGGGGTCACAGTCTCAGAATATGGTCATTTAGGACTGAGATGAGGAGAAATTTCTTCACTCAGAGGGTGGTGAATCTTTGAAATTCTCAACCCCAGAAGACTGTGGAGGCTCAGTTGTTGAGTATATTCAAGACAGAGATCGATAGATTTTTGGATATTCAGGGAATCAAGGGATATGGATATAGGGCAAGAAATAAGAGTTGAGACAGAAGATTAGCCATGATCTTATTGAATGGCGGAGCAGGCTCAAGGGACCGAATAGTCTACTCCTCCTCCTATTTCTTATGTTCTTATGTTCTTAAAATTGCGTCCCTACCTGGTGCCTCCGGACCTTCGAACACTTGCGCTCATGGGCCTGTAGGCGTACGCTTGCATAAAGGCCCACGTATCCCAGGAGCCCAACCAATCACAATTGGGAATTCCCATTGTGCTTAAGGGGATTCCATTGACGTACGGAATCCCTAGAAGCATAATTGGAATCCCCTAAAAAACACACTTTCACAGCAGTTAAATCAAAATAAATCGTCATATGTTCAAAATTAATTAAAATACAATTTAATTAAACATTTAAAACAAAAATTTAATTTTTTGAAAATAAATTTAATTTTTTTTAAAGGGGCTAAAAATAACCTAAAACTAATTTTAAAGGTTTTTGAATGTTTAAATCATTAAAAAAAATTATTTTAAAATTTATTTATATCCTTGCACTGGTAAAAGAAGGCCTTACGCCTGCTTTTACCAGGCATAAGAGTTTTGTGGGCCTTCATTGGACAAATAGCCCAACTCTCCGCCAGCGAATGTCCATTTCCTGCGGATTTGTACGATCTGTCAAGCAAAGTCTTGACAGATCGTACGTTCCGGGTTTTCGTGCATGCGCATCGCATGAGGAAACCCGGAACTTGTGGGGCACTTACGACCACGTGTGCGTATGTGGTCATAGGCCCCAGAAAATTCGGGTCATTATATTTTCAGTTTTGAGATGTTTTACTATTTTAATTTTGAATAAAGGTTCCATTAACTTTCCTGCCACCGACCTTAAGCTAACTGGTCTGTCGTTCCCTGCATTTATTCTATCTGTTGCAGACCCAAAATTTGTAATAGTCATCAATGTGAACGTGTGTTGAGATCTCTTTTTGTTTACAGACTAGGCAAGAACAGAGTGATGTTTTAATTCATAGTAATGTTTATTTTACATTATTGTGCATATCCTTATTTGTGACAATTAGTGTCGCTGCATCTTTAATGAACTGTAATGTATGAAAAGCTGTATTAATGTGTAAAGATTTATGTGTATCATAATGAAAATAGGTGCTATCAGGTGGATGAGATCAATTTGCTGTGTGTGTGTGAAATAAAGAAAATAAAATTGAAGAATAAAAATAATCCAAGCACACTTAAGAAATTTAACACTAACAATACAAATTCTAGACAAGCTTAAAGGGGGCAAAGCAAACACATCTGGAGGTGCCTTCCCCTGGAGATTTTCAGCACCAAACTGAGAGAAATTTATCGCTTGCCATACATTGGACTCCATGGAGCCAAATTAAACAGGTGCACAATGGATATAGTCCAGCATTCTTTGCTCAAAGAGGTGGGCCAGAGGGCCAAATTTTTCAAATCTATCTGGAGAGGATTCAAGTGGCTGGGCTTCCACTCTGAAGCCTCTCTGAAGACCTTTTTGATAACGCCTCATCACAAAATGTCCCTTGATTTTTGCTGTACTTTCCTATCCTGTCAATTGAGTGATTTAATGGTGCTAAAATAAAAAGAGGGGCACACTCCTAATATTGCTGTTACTATTGGGAAGTGCTAGCAACCGGATTGCTGGATCCTTCACTTTTGAAAAGATTACATGTAACCTATGAAGAGCTCATTAATATCCTGCACTATATGAACGTTTTTTTTTTCCTGCCTGGCTGCTCTGATATCTGTCAAAGACATACTATGCTAAGCACATCATACTTATATAGGAATGGTCGATAAGTTGAGCCTATTCCTAGAATAGTCTTGCTGTTGATAAATTCAACTCGATGTGCCTGTCACAAGGTAGGAACTTTTACCTTGGTAGGCGTATATAATTTTAGATAATAAGAGTAATTAAATTTGAAATGGATGCTGCTCCTTCACTAAGCTCTCAATATGGATGACCGGAGACACTCTGGCCAAGAGAATAAGCATGATTCACTTTTCATGAATTAGCTAAAATAAAGTTTCTCTTTTATGGTAGTGACATAGGTTAAATGTTATTTTAGTGCTCCAAACAGAAAATGTACTTTCCAGCCAGTGTATTGTTTATGACCTCCTAGTTCAACAGGACTGCACATCAACTCATCAGCTAACTGCTTTGACAATTATGTATCAACTAAAGTATGATGTTAGAAATGCTTGCTGGTGGTGCAATGCTTGGATTCCAGGCATGTGTGTTTATCTTCTCATTTTATCTTCTAGGGAATTTATCCTGTGAGGATGGGACAAACTAAGACTCAAATTCTGGCTATTGTCATAGGGCAAAACTAACATCCTCGCTGCATTTTTCTGCAACGCTTTTATTGGTTCTTGAGAAGCATGAAACCAGCATTATCAGAGGTAAATTAGGATTGGTCAGATTTCTGATGTTAACATTAACGTAAGATGGTGAATGATATCTCCCAGTGAAAAACACAGGGTGATTTCACATCCCACACTGTCTTGGCTCACATTGGGCCAGAAATTCGACTCTTGTCGGGTGAGTACGCGCTGTGTACTCATCGGTAAGGCCACCTGAAGTGTCGGTTTCACGCATGCACTGCGCATGCGCGGGAAACCGGAACTTCCATTCCCCTGAAGGGAGGGGTTCAGAAGTCGAACACGTGCGCGGTAGAGGCAGCGCGCACGCAGCGAACTTCATTTTTTTTTTCAGGTTTCTCCGGGAGGGTAAGTATGGAGAAGATGCACTTTTAAAAAGGAGGCGCAAGGCCTGTTTTTAACAAGGTAAGTGGTTAATTAATTACAATTTAAACATTTTTTCAACAGGTTTATCTTTTTTAGATACTTTAAAGAAAGGTAAGTTTATTTTTAGCACCGTTAAAAAGCATAATTAATTTTTTCAAAAATTTAAATTTTTGTTTAAAGTAGTTAATTTGTGTAACTTATAGTTATTTTAAAAATGTGATTTAAAAAAAATGTATTTGAAGTTTTAGTGTGGTTTTGGGGCAGGTCTTCCTGTCAAATCTATGAATGAAAATGCCCTGCATGGCTCACGTGATCCCAGGGGACGCTTCGAACTAACTACGCCCCTGGGATACACAAGCACTGCGCGCCGGCAGCTGCAGGAGGCCCAGGACCCGAAGTCCTCGTGGGCCCGAAGCTCAACAGCAGGCGCAGTAGGCAAGTACGCGCGCGATGCTTGCACCCGCAGGAAGCCGGAAAGCTGAATTTCTGGCCCAAGACTGAACACATGGGCAATGTACTGGGATGTGGCTGGTCCTTTAAAACCGTACGCTAGTATGACTCAGAACCGTCAAAGCAGGTGGAAAGAAAATTCAAATAAAAAAAAAATAAAAACAAAGTAGGTTGAATTAAAAAAATGCAACCAAAAACTGAAATTATACTCTATAAAGAATACATACAAAGATTAATTGACACAAAGCAAAACATTCATATATTGTGGAAATCAGGTCCCAGAGAATAAAAGGACTTGAAATTCATGGGTTGAGCGCCACTCTGTAGCATCATGAAATGGCGATAAAATGGCGGCCGCTGCTCTTTCGTCAGCTGGTGGCGGGTCCCGCGGCGGCCGCCATATTCCTCTCCCCCCTTTGCACTGCTAGTAACTGGCAGCGCCCTGGAAATAAATGGTAGCATGGTGACGTCAATCGGTGTGCAACACTGACTTAACGTCACCAACACGAACATCGACCCTAGCGCTGAATTCAGCGCTGGGTCCTAAGCATGCCTGGTTGACCTGGTGTGCAAGCAGGCTGATAGTGGTGATATCTGCAGCACTTAAAGGAACACACATTTGATTCAGGTAAGTTTGAATTTAAGGGTTTGGACTGTTTTTTTTATTTTATTGAAGTGGTGGCTTGCTGCAATAGATGTGAAAAGTTATTTAAGTGTGTAGGAAGTGCTGCTGGATGCTTGCAAGGGCTTGGATGGTAAATTAAGGCCTTTGAGAAGATAAAACATGCTGTGAATACTCAGCAGATCACGCAACATCTGTGGAGAGAAAAACAGAGTTCACATCTCAGGTTAACATGCTGCCTGACCAACTGAGTATTTCCAGCATTTTATGCTGTAATTTCTCATTTACAGCATCTGCTTGCAGAGGGAAGAGGAAGATGCAGAAGAGAAAGACACAAAAGAGGAAGACACAGAAGAGGAGGAAGCCAAAGAGGAGGAATCAGACAGAAGGATGCATCCCAGACAGCCCCTTAGTGGCTGGCAAATCTGAGATGGAATCATCTGCCTGCGGTCCCACTGGCTGGGCAGGCTGCCTCTTCTTGTTGACCCACTGGCTGAGTAAGCTGCATTTCTTGGGTGCGTGAAATGAGGAAGGCACAAGGATGGAGTTGTGCTGCTAGGCGGGCGGGAAAACAAGAGGTGCATGCCAAAAGGAGGATAACATACGAGGATACACGCACCTTGTATCCTTTTAACCCCATTCTGGCCAAGGTCTCAATCATGCCCCTGCAAAGAATGGCCTGTACCGTCTCCTCCAAAGGGGTGAGGTGAGGCTAGGAATGGGAGATGCGCCTCATCATTGGAGTAGATTGTTGGTAGGTGGGTGATTGGGGGGTTGTGCATTGAGCAGTGTGTGAGGCTAGTAGTGCAGTTGGTAGGAGACGGCTTTTGAAGATGCATTCACTGATCTTGACCAGTGGTCTGAGGTCATGAAGCTTCCTTGGACACTGGAGGCAGGTGGTGGGGGCGACACTGCTGGCAGTGATGGTCTTAGTGATGTACTCCCACATTGTTCTTTCTGGAGGGCCTCCTGGCCCCTGTGGGTAGAGGGCTGCTCTTGCAGTGTTGATCCCCGGCACAAAGCTGGAATGCTGCATGTGAGACCCTTGGTGCCCCTTCCCTGGCTTGCTGAGCCATTTGTGTTAGTGCTGAGGCAGTTTTCCCATTTGTTGAGGATAGGACGGTAATTCAGCTTTAACAGCTGAATATTCACATTTGGAACTTTTAAATATTGAATATTTCTTAAAAGGCAGAAAGGGCTGAAAAATGTATTGATTCACTGCATTTTATTGAATTGTTTCAGTGTGCATGGCCCCTTTAATTCTCAAATCTCTTCATTGCCCACAATTCCCTGCAAGCTCCACAGCATCACTCAGAGGCTGTGGGAAGCTGCAACGCCGCTTAGTGACCTGGACAGAAACTTCATCCCGGATCCCTCCAGCATCGCCACCAGGACGGCGTTGCACGGAAGGTGAGCGCTGCGCCACCTATCTCCATGCCCCCCCAGACCAATTTCACTCGGTTAGCGTTGCGGCCATTTCCAGCGACCGTTAACTGCAGTTAACACAAATTTTTCCCCCAAAGTGTTTTAAGTGTCAGAAACAGATAGGTTTCTTTACTTTTTATTCAGAAATACTGTTCTGTCTGCATCTTAAGAAAGAGCCTAAATATAGAAATGATGGACGTCAAAAGGTTTATTTAACAAGTTTTCAATGAGGAAAATGATAAATTATAATACATTTTACACAGTTCAACATAAATAATCAATTATTCACTCCTCATTTATAGATGGTCTATCCATTACTAGTGCCATATCTTTGTGAAAACTGGAAGAATTATCCAGTTCAAGTCATCCTCTGACTCAATGAGCCACAGCAGCACTCAGAATTGTCCCTACAATCCTGTCAGGCTGGCTGTCACAAGACTCTAAAGAGTTCTGACTAGTCACATTCCTTAACTGTCACAACTACAAAGGACGACGAGCTGCACACCAGTACAGACAGTAGCTTGATAATAAAACCAACCATCTTACCATAACTTGATCAAAAAATATTGTCATTATGCAGCTAGTACAAAGCACACTTCATACCATACATGTACTCAGTGTCATGAGTCATCAGGGTAGTGACAATCTTCAACTGGATTAGAGTGTGTATTGGGAGGGAGGTTGAAAAAACAGCATCTGACCCTTGTGTCCCCTCATGCGATTCCAAAGATGACCTCAGCCTTTTACGAACTCGTCATGTGGAGATTCTTGGTACAGCAATATCACCTCCTTATATTGCTCCTAGCTCTATGTCTTTCAGTTGTTACTTCTCTGATGGCTGAAGATTCTATCCCCTTCCCTTCTTTCAAATTGCCTGAGTTGTCTTTCTCTTCTTTTTTGTGTGAGCTGTGGCTCAGTTGGTAGCACTCTCGCCTTTGAGTCAGAAGGTTGTGTGTTCATGTCCCACTCCAGAGACTTGAGCACACAAATCTAGGCTGACACTCCAGTGTCGTGCTGAGGAGTGCTGCACTGCATAAATTGCTATCTTTCGGGTGGACATAAAAGATCCCATGGCACTAATTTTGAAGAAGAGCAGGTGAGTTATCCCTGGTGTCCTGGCCAATATATATCTCTCAATCAACATCACTAAAACAGATTATCTCATTACTATTTGTGGGAGCTTGCTGTGTGCAAATTGGCAGCCGGGTTTCCTACATTACAACAGTGGCTACACTTCAAAAGTACTTCATTGGCTGTAAAGCGCTTTGGGGCGTACGGTGGTCGTGAAAGGCACTATATAAATGCAAGTCTTTCTTTCTTCAGACATGATGATTGGTTTGCTGCCAGAAGAATCATTGCTTGGTACGTAGATAAATCATCTGTGAAAATAAGAATATAGCAGTTATGAATATATAACTTTCAGCTGTCATTTGAGCAGAATATCTGTAAAAAGCTACTGCATAAAACTTTGATTTCCCTAGGTTTAAAACATTCTGGAATGTAGATACAGGTAAAAGAGGACAATGAATACCATTTTTATTATTCCATATTTTTCAGGCCATCGAGCATTGTTTAGTTGCCCTCAGGCTCCCTCCTTATATGGGGCAATTCAGTAACTATTTTCTGAGCTATCTTATCCTAGGCATTTTAATGTTAAGATGATATGGTATCCTGTTAGGGATTCAATGTTATCTTCCTGTCATTTTCTGAATGTTTACACCAATAAAAGGAACTCATTTTCTCTGAAACATGGCTTCTAAGTGACTTTAGTTTGCACATCATTTTCTTCGATTTACCACTGGTAGAAGCTAAATCATATTGGTTAACAAAGGTCAAGAATACCATTTCTAGCTGTTAATGTGGTAAGTTTTCATGATTTCATCTAACTTCCAACTAGACTGCTTAAATTATCAACAGCAAATGACCATTATTAAAGATTAGCAATAAATATACCTCATTCACATATATTTAAAAACAAAAGGGTTTAATGTGTGAATAAAGCATAATTCAATGTCATTGGAGATTCTGATTAGAGGATATTATTGGGAGCTGGCACTATTATTGACTGGTTATCTTATGAGCAAAAATTATATAGAAACATAGAAACATAGAAAATAGGTACAGGAGTAGACCATTCGGTCCTTCGAGCCTGCACCGCTATTCAATGCGTTCATGGCTGAACATGCTACCTCAGTACCCCATTCCTGCTTTCTCGCCATACCCCTTGATCCCCTTAGTTGTGAGTGTTATATCTAACTCCCTTTTGAATATATTTAGCGAACTGGCCTCAACAACCTTCTGTGGAAGAGAATTCCATAGATTCACCACTCTCTGGGTGAAGAAGTTCCTCCTCAGCTCAGTCCTAAATGGCTTCCCCTTAATCCTTAGACTGTGACCCCTGGTTCTAGTTTTCCCTACCATTGGGAACATTCTGCCCGCATCTAATTTGTCTAAACCAGTCAGGATTTTAAATGTCTCTATAAGATCCCCCCTCATTCTTCTGAACTCCAGAGGATACAAGTTCAGTTGACCCAATCTTTCTTGATATGTCAGTCCGGCCATCCCAGGAATCAATCTAGTGAACCTTCGCTGCACTCCCTCAATAGCAAGAATGTCCTTCCTTAAGTTAGGAGACCAAAACTGCGCACAATACTCCAGGTGTGGCCTCACCAAGGCCCTGTACAACTGTAGCATCACCTCCCTACTCCTGTACTCAAATCCCCTTGCTATGAAGGCCATCATTCCGTTTGCTTTCTTGACTGCCTGCTGCACTTGCATTCCCACCTTCAGTAACTGATGTACCATGACGCCCAGGTCTTGTTGCACGTCCCCTTTCCCTAATCTGCCACCATTCAGGTAATAGTCCGCCTCTCTATTTTTACCACCAAAGTGGATAACCTCACATTTATCCACATTGTACTTCATCTGCCATACTTTTGCCCATTCACCCAACCTGTCCAAGTCACTCTGTAGCCTCCTAGCATCCTCCTCATTGTTCACACTGCCTCCCAATTTAGTGTCATCCGCAAATTTGGAGATATTACATTTAATCCCTTCGTCCAAATCATTAATATATAATGTAAACAGCTGGGGTCCCAGCACCGAACCCTGCGGTACCCCGCTGGTCACTGCCTGCCATTCTGAAAAGTACCCATTTACTCCTACTCTTTGTTTCCTGTGTGCCAACCAGTTCTCAATCCACGTCAACACATTACCCCCAATCCCATGTGCTTTAACTTTGCTCACCAATCTCTTGTGTGGGACCTTGTCGAAGGCCTTCTGAAAGTCCAAATACACCACATCTACTGGTTCCCCCCTGTCCACCCTATTGGAAACATCCTCAAAAAATTCCAGAAGATTTGTCAAGCATGATTTCCCTTTCACAAATCCATGCTGACTTGGACCTATCATGTCGCCAATTTCCAAATGGTCTGTTATGACATCTTTAATAATTGCTTCCATCATTTTACCCACGACCGATGTCAGGCTGACCGGTCTATAATTCCCTGCTTTCTCCCTCCCTCCTTTTTTAAAAAGAGGGGTTACATTGGCCACCCTCCACTCCATCGGAACTGATCCAGAGTCTAAGGAATGTTGGAAAATGATCGTCAATGCATCCACTATTTCCAAGGCCACCTCCTTAAGTACTCTGGGATGCAGACCATCAGGCCCCGGGGATTTTTCAGCCTTCAGTCCCATCAATTTCCCCAATACCTTTTCCCGACTAATAAGGATTTCC
This sequence comes from Squalus acanthias, assembly GCA_030390025.1. NCBI lineage: Eukaryota > Metazoa > Chordata > Chondrichthyes > Squaliformes > Squalidae > Squalus > Squalus acanthias. Next base: position 101,746,607 of record CM059426.1, on the reverse strand, counting down.
CTCAGCTCCTCCCTCTTACCAGATCCTCTGACCCCTTTTATTTCCGGCAGGTTGTGTGTGTCCTCCACAGTAAACACCGAACCAAAGTACTTGTTCAATTGATCTGCCATTTCCTTGTTCCCCATTACGACTTCCCCTGTTTCCGACTGCAGGGGACCTACGTTTGTTTTTACTAACCTCTTTCTTTTTACATATTTATAGAAGCTTTTGCAGTCCATTTTAATGTTCTCTGCAAGCTTCCTTTCATATTTTATTTTCCCTGCCCTAATCAAACCCTTCGTCCTCCTCTGCTGAGTTTTGAAGTTCTCCCAGTCCCCGGGTTTGCTGCTACTTCTGGCCAATTTGTATGCAACTTCCTTGGTTTTAATACTATCCCTGATTTCCCTTGTTAGCCATGGTTGAGCCACCTTCCCTTTTTTATTTTTACGCCAGACCGGGATGTACAATTGTTGTAGTTCATCCATGCGATCTCTAAATGTCTGCCATTGCCCTTCCACTGATAGCCCCTTAAATATCGCTTGCCAATTTAACCTCGCCAATTCACGCCTCATACCCTCAAAGTTGCCCTTATTTAAGTTCTGGACCATGGTCTCTGACTTAACTGTTTCCTTCTCCATCCTAATGTAGAACTCCACCATACTATGGTCACTCTTCCCCAGGGGGCCTCGTACCACAAGATTGCTGATTAGTCCCTCCTCATTACACAACACCCAGTCCAGGATGGCCTCCCCTCGAGTTGGTTCCTCAACATATTGGTTTAGGAAACCATCCCTTAAACACTCCAGGAAATCCTCCTCCACCGTATTGCTTCCAGTTTGAGTAGCCCAATCTATATGCATATTAAAGTCACCCATGATAACTGCTGTGCCTTTTTTGCACGCACCTCTGATTTGCTGTTTCATACCCTCCCCCACCTCACTACTGCTGTTTGGAGGTCTGTACACAACTCCCACTAACGTTTTCTGCCCTTTGGTGTTCTGCAGCTCAACCCATATTGATTCCACATCCTCCAAGCTGATGTCCTTCCTAGCTATTTCATTAATCTCCTCTTTAACCAGCAATGCTACCCCACCCCCTTTTCCTTTTATTCTATCCTTTCTGAATGTTGAATACCCCTGGATGTTCAGTTCCCAGCCTTGATTGTTCTGGAGCCACGTCTCTGTAATCCCAATCACATCGTATCCGTTAACATCTATTTGCACAGTCAATTCATCCACCTTATTACGGATACTCCTTGCATTAAGACACAGAGCCTTTAGGCTTGTTTTATTAACATCCTTTGTCCTTTTAGACTTATGATTTAGTATGGCCCTTTGTGTTTCTTGCCTTTGTTTACTCGGCCTTCCCCTATTGTTTCTCACCCTTCTAACATTTGTTTCTGACTGCATATTACTTCCCCCTGTTTCGCTACATAGGTTCCCATTCCCCTGCCATATTAGTTTAAATCCTCCCGAACTGCTTTAGCAAATATTACCCCGAGGACATCGGTTCCAGTCCTGCCCAAGTGCAGACCGTCCCTTTTGTACAGGTCCCACTTCCCCCAGAACTGGTTCCAATGCCTCAGGAATTTGAATCCCTCCCTCCTGCACCACTTCTCAAGCCACGTATTCAATCTCACTATCCTGTTCTCTCTATTCTGATTAGCACGTGGCCCTGGTAGCAATCCAGAGATTACTACCTTAGAGGTCCTACTTTTTAATTTAGCTCCTAGCTCCCTAAATTCTGCTTGTAGGACCTCTTCCCGCTTTTTACCTATATCGTTGGTACCTACATGCACCACGACAGCTGGCTGTTCACCCTCCCTCTTCAGAATGTTCTGCAGCCGCTCCGAGACATCCTTGACCCTTGCACCAGGGAGGCAACATACCATCCTGGAATCTCGCACAAGGGGTTAATTGGAGTCAACACATTTTCTTGTTCCTTCTGCAGACATGTATCATAATTTAGAAAAGAATCTGTTAAACCCTGCAATGCAAAATGTATAAGCTTAGCAACAGCTTGTAGAGTTCAATCTTACTCAGTAAGGTAATTGTGGACCAAAAAGAGAGTAAATTAAATATTTTAACCAATTTATTTGCATAAATGGCTGAACCCATGAGGAATTATTTTATTTACTTGTAGAAAATCCTGGAAGATATCATTATTTCTGTTGATAATGCTGCTTAAATGACACCACGTAACAACCACAACAATAAACTCATCACAAGAGATTATCTCATTTGTGTCCTGATAGTCAAATCTTGTAATTATATGCCATTTATATTTCAGAGTGCACAAAGTAAAATAAGGATTAATTCAGCCATAATCTGTTAGATGAAGGCATTATTCTGGCATTTGTACCGTACACTGCTCAGGAAGTAATGAATAAGATAGATGACTGAAGGTAGCTGCAATGGATGTATTCCCCAGGTGTTTGTGTCAAATTGCAGCCACGGATTTGAAAGAACTGGAATGAGATTTTGTATTTAAAGGTAAGGACAAGTATTAATATGTAGATTAACTCTTTAAGTGGTAATTGGAGCCCCAAATGTTTCATCTCTAAATGATTTATTTGACACCTCGTCATTTATGAATTTATACAGCTGTGTTCTTCCATGGCTATAAAGGCCATAAATGAAAATTATTGATGAACAAATGTTTTCCCTTGTTCACTGCTTGCAGTGAAATCGCAAGTAGTGAATTAACAACATGGCCCTGACATTTCATGTAGTCAGTTGCACCACATTTATGTGTTCCATACGCCAATGGCCTGGAGAGCTCATTGCACCAGGATTTTTGGTCACCTCATTTACATGTCCATTGGAGTAGTAATTGGTGTAAATCCCATGCAAAACAGGAGCAATCTGCTGGGGTGCTTGGAAATTAAACAGCCAGTTTTGTCTGAAGATTGCATCAGCAGGTTGGGGGAGCTGCAGCTGAGGAGGAAACTGTGTGATTCAGAGAGTCGAATATCAGCTAGCTTGACTAGATATCTTTATGACTGCTTTTGTGCCATTTTTAAGAGAACCTGGCAGAGACTGCCATATAGGGCAGGGTATATATCATCAGTTTTCCGCCACCACCAAAAGTGAAAATAAGCCCCTGAGTGAGAGTTGAAACCCTTCCTTGATGAGCAAGAGCAGAGGAGAGATGGAGTGCTGAGTGTCCATGCAGAGGAAGATGGAACTGGTTCTGAGTGCCAACTCTCTAACCTGCAGGATTGCAGATCAGTGGCACAAAAAGTTCAATAACTTGACCAGAGTAGGCATGGTAACATATCGGCCATTCTCCCTTTTTTCCCTCTGGCACCCTGGGCACTAGTATACTCTTCACCCTTTAAAAGCAACAGCTGTACACGTAAACCTTCAAAATGCATTGTGGTTAAGGGGGACATTAACTCAGGAACTTGCTACTTATCTCCACTAACAGAAGGTACTGCATTAACAACCATAAAACCCCTTCTGTCGCTTTAACAGGGTGGTACGATCACATCTCTTACTTCAGATCTCCCAATGCCACTTGGTGCACATTCTTCAACTGCTAGCCTTACCCTAATTTACTCAATCTTGTTGCAGGAGAAAATGGAGCACAATGTTGGGGGGAGGTAGGCCACCAGAGGGGTATTTCCAACCAGATGGCCTCATGGTCTATGAGGAGCAGGCCATGGAGCTCATGGATTGCACTCTGCTCTTGCCGTAGGAATTGGCCAGGTCGGTAGCATTGTGCTGGCTCCAGGTTAGTGACTAAAAACCTACACAGTCGCTGTAGCATTCCTGTGAAGAATCATACAGACACAAGCTCACCCATTCATAGCTTGTACCCTTCTTTGGTTCCTACAGAGACCTCCTGATCCATGCTTTTCTGCCCCAACCCTCTCAAACTCACGCCTTGCCCCCATGCCACATGCTTCTTCAGCTCAGATACTTTTAAATGGGAGGAATTAGATAGTGTTAGTGAGGAGGTGGTTCTGAGTGATTCACAGAGCATGAGGCAGCTCGAGGGATGAGTGAGGATATGCCATCTTCCCAGCAGAAGCTAAGGAAAAGGATGCCTATGGCCTCAGAGTGGTGGAACCCAGACTTCGTGTGTATATGCCTGAAAATAAAGATGATTGAGGAAAAATGCACCTACGTGTAGGCTCGGAGGTCAGTCTTTAAGGGTGTGCGGCAACTGCCAAGTGTGACCAATTTTAGCGTAGTTTCCTGATCATAATCAAGAAAAGTAATTTCTTTGAGAGCAAAATGGGGCAGAAACTAGTTCCATTTGTTTTCTATCTCAGAATCTCTCCAGTTGGCACCCACAGGATACAGCTCTCCTTTGCGGATACAGCTCTCCTTTGCCTGATACTGTTTTCACTCCAGGCAGCAGCACATGCCAGGCCTCCAGCCTTCCCCTTCAGAGCAACATGTCAGTGTAACATAGGAGACTACCCAGGAACAAGCTGCAGAGATGCAGCCAGCAGCAGCTTTCTGCCAGGAGCAAACTGTCATAAAACGAGGGTCACCTCAGTACCATGAGCCTTTTATATAGCATGAGCAGGCAGCCACCACTTGCAATACTAGCCCTCAGGTTGCACCTAGAACAGATGAAAGAAAGGCACAATTAGCCAACCAGGGGAAGCACAGTGTTAGGAAAGAATGGGTTGGCTTGTATTCACTTCAGATTTTGTTCAAATAGAATATGCAGTTATGTCTTGCTTTGTTATTCATGGAGGTTAGAGTCATACAAGAAAGGAATGGTTCTGTATCCTGCTGATATTATACAGATCCCCATGGCAACTTGAAATGACCCTGTGCCATAAAAGCTGAGTATAGTCGACACCTTCAGAGCCACAGAGACAGCAGTGCAGCAGATGACCATGACTTCAGGTCCTCATGCAGTAGATGGCAGAGCTGCACATCGTCTCATTAGTGAGGGATACCTTTCATATTCGTGTCACCTCACACCACCTGTGTTGCCTATATATTCTCCGGTGGAGGCAATATCTGGTGGGGTCCATCCTCCTTAAATGCTACATCCTTAATGGGACCACTGAAGAGCTCGGAAGAAACCATCAGGTAAGTTTTAACTTACCTTAATGTGGAGCCAGGAGGAGCAGGAGTGCCCCTTCTGTCTCCACATTTAGGCTACGTCTGCTGCCGGCACTCGGCCCCGTACACGATTGCCTCCACACCCAGACTCATATATGGGCCCTGGCTGGCATCCAAGCTGGCCGAATTGGTCAGGTCCCGACCAGCAAGTTGCATTAGCACGCTAATTGGCACCCACAGGATTGTCCTCAGGCTTCTTCATTCTGGCATGTCTTGGTCACGTGTCTCAAAGATCTCACCCAGTTTCAGCATTAATTAATTTAGGCCCCTCTAATTTACCCCGAAAGCATTGCAAATTTAAAAGCTGGAAACTCGAGGCTATAGTGCCAGCAGGCTTCATTGTAACTTAGCTTACTCAGTACTCCATGAGTGGTTTATGGGAAGGGCCAAACAGAATGAGGGAATTTTGGGGGGATCAATTCTGAGATTGAAAAAACTGGAACTAGCTTCTGCCCCATTTTGCTCTGAAAGAAATTACTTTTCTTGATTACATTCAGGAAACTATGCTAAAAATGGTAGCGAATTTCAGGGCCGAAGCTTATAACTTGCTTCAAATACTGAACAGAAGAATTCTTGGCCCATTGCTTACTTCATTCAACAAATTAATCTCCTCTCTCACTGATGACTTATTCATGAAGAAACTGATCCAAAATAAATAAATAAAAGTTGGTTCAATATTGTTAGGGGTAGAAATTAGGTCGCGCCCCATTTGGGGCGCAAATATCGTCCGGACGCAAATATTAGCGCCTGGCGCTAATTATCGGCACTGACAGGAAACTTCACTTTTACCGCCCCGGGAGGTGAGTGGAGCGCTAAAGCAGGCGCTGCACACCTTTCTTAAGGCGCAAAGGCCAAGGAGTGAGGCGCTACCTCAGAGCGCTGGCGAAGCTCATGTAATGTCAGTCAGCAATGGAACACACACACAATGGCACGGGCTAGTTCTTAAAGGGGATGGTTAATCTTGCGTTCCATCCACATCCTGTTCATTGCAGCCTTGAATCTCGGCCTGGAGAGACTTGCACATCAAATGTGCTGGAAAGAACAATGGAGAGTACCAGGCAAAGAGCTCAGAGTGCAGCTCCCACAGTCTCTGCTAAATCGATACAAGGAATGGCAAATCAAAATGAACCTGCAAAGTGCTGCTCAGTACCCAAAACTCCTTCACACAACGTTGAATCTCTCCAGAAGTCTCTCCCTCTCTCTCTCTCAGAATGCGTAGTTCAAAAATGCCACCAACAATCAAAGACAGGAAGAGGCCCCCTTTAAATAGCGCCCCCCCCCAGCCCCACAGCGATTGATAGCGTTCCAGTCTTCTGGTCGTTGGAAGCGCCAGGCGGTAAGGCAGGGGGCGCCACTCAATTTCCGCTACGGGGCGCCACAAGGGCGTTGCACCATGGAATGACGTCACAATCTGCGCGCGCAGGTGGTCGCAGCGGTAAGTTTTAGCGCCGCCGCACAATCTCAAGTTAAGTTCTCGAGCGGCGCAAACATCGCTGCGCCCGGGCGTTAGCGGCTTTGCGCCCCATTAGCGCCCTCTTAAGGCGCTAACGGGAGGCGCAACCAAGTGAATTTTTACCCCAGTCCTAAAACCAAATTTTGTACTGTTGAGCATTTAGATGCTTTAGGCAGTTGTGTGTCGATAATGACAAGCATTTACTGCGTACCTGGAGATGCTAGCTGTAAATTACATAGCTGCAATAATTGCAATTAAAACTTAAACAAATAAGAATTAAGGCACTTGACTTTTATGAAGACACTGCGCAAAAATTATAATAGCAGAATTAATTGGAAAAGCACCAAAAAATACAACGGCCAGATTCATGGTGCCTGAGATGACCGTCGTGGAGTAAGTTGTGAAAAGAAGGCCGACTGTTCTGAAATGGGCTGAATCCCACCAAATCACCAGGAGAGAGGCTTGGGAGGTAACTGCACAGCAGCTGGACAGAATTTCCCACAAAGCAATCCAGCAGGAGGCTAAGAAATAATTTAATAATGTCAAAAAAATCACCAAGGAGAAAAATGGGCTCAACTACTTAGCCAAGAATAGTAATGAGAGGAAAATAGCAGTAACCAAAGATGGTGACACTTATTCCACTTCTTCTCCTCATCTGGGAGCCTGTGTGATTGGGTGATTGGCACAAAAGCCACACTGTTAATTCCAAATCACCACAGATCACTTCGCTTACAATGTAAAGGGTTAGTTTGAATGTGGCTCACGGTGCTGGTGGAGTTTGTAAATTGAAATACCGGGGCCAATTTTCACTTTCAGCGGTGGAGGAAAATTGGCGATAACAGATCGGCCACCAGTTACACACCCAGTCTAATTTCCTTTGCATCCTTCAATGAAATGGCAGTTTTATGCCACCTCCAAAATTGAGAATTACCCCCAGCAGTTGGATACTCTCCCCAATAATTGACTCAGTGATAATTTTTGTACACTGATTAAATCTACATCAGAATTTGTAAGCTTCATAGAATCATAGAAATTTACCGCACAGAAGGAGGCCATTCGGCCCACCTTGTCCGTGCCGGCCGACAAACAGCTATCCACCCTAATCCCACTTTCCAGCACTTAGTCCGTAGCCTTGTAGGTTACGGCACTTTAAGTGCATATCCAAGTACTTTTTAAATGTGATGAGGGTTTCTGCCTCTACCACCCTTTCAGGTAGTGAGTTCCAGACTCCCACCACCCTCTGTGAAAACACTTCTCCTCAAATCCTCTCTAAACCTCCTACCAATTACTTTAAATCTATGCCCCCTGGTTATTGACCATTCTGCTAAGGGAAATAGGTCCTTCCTATCCACTCTAGCTATGCCCCTCATAATTTTATACACCTCAATTAGGTCTCCCCTAAGCCTCCTCTGTTCTAAAGAAAACAACCCCAGCCTATCCAATCTTTCCCAGCCAAGGCAACATCCTCGTAAATCTCCTCTGCACCCTCTCTAGTGCAATCACATCCTTCCTGTAATGTGGTGACCAGAACTGCACGCAGTATTCTAGTTGTGGCCTAATTAGTGTTTTATATAGATCAAGCATAACCTCTCTGCTCTTATATTCTATGCCTCAGCTAATAAAGGCAAGTATCCCGTATGCGTTCTTAACCACCTTATCTACCTGTCCTGCTACCTTCAGGGATCTGTGGACATGCACTCCAAGATCCCTTTGTTCCTCTGCACTTCTCAGTGTCCTACCATTTATTGTGTTATCCCTTGCCTTGTTAGCCCTCCCCAAAAGCATTACCTCACACTTCTCCGGATTGAATTCCTTTTGCCACTGTTCTGCCCATCTGACCAGTCCATTGATATCTTCCTGCAGCCTGCAGCTTTCTTCTTCATTATCAACCACACGGCCAAATTTTGTATCATCTGCAAACTTCTTAATCATACTTCCTACATTCAAATCCTAATCATTGATATATACCACAAAAAGCAAAGGACCCAGTACTGAGCCCTGCGGAACCCCACTGGAAACAGCCTTCCAGTCACAATAACACCCTTCGGCCATTACCCTTTGTTTCCTGCCTGTGAGCCAATTTTGGATCCAACTTGCCACTTTGCCTTGGATCCCATGGGCTTTTACTTTTCTGACCTTATCAAAAGCCTTGCTAAAATCCATATAGACTACACCAAACGCACTACCCTCATTGACCATCTTTGTTACCTCCTCAAAAAATTAAATCAAGTTAGTCAGACACGACCTTCCCTTAACAAATCCATGCTGACTGTCCCTTATTAATCCGTGTCTTTCTAAATGAAGATTTATCCTGTCCCTTAGAATTTTTTCCAATAATTTTCCCACTACCGAGGTTAGGCTGACTGGCCTGTAATTACTTGGTCTATCCCTTTCTTCCTTTTTAAACATTGCAATGATACCAACCGAAGCATCCTTAGCACCTGGAGTGTCATTATGATACATGGATATAAACACTACCAAGAGTCTCAGTACAGGCCTCTTAAAATGTTAAAACTGACATGGTTCAGTACAATGGAACTGCATCAAAAGTGAAACTGAATCCCACTGATGCATGAGTATGAGTGCTAGTCTGAATAATTGTCTTTGATTTTTTTTCACTTAAATTAAATTTCACATCTATAGTGAAAACAAAATTGAATCAAATAAAATTAAAAACCCATTAGTTTGTATTTATATTCCTTGTTTCACAAATAATCTAATCTGAAATACGCAAAACTATATTCTGAATTTCCCTGTTGGTTATGAATATTGGGAGTTGCTTTTAATCAGGCATCTTTATATATCATTCTAACACTGTTGATCAAATAGTGAAGACACTCTAAATATGCCATTAAACTTAATATTGGGGTAAATATCTTGGAACGACATATATCAGAACCTAAATTTATTTGTCAGACATCATTCCAGATCTTACCCGCAAGTAACCCATACTGGAACAATTTGGCTGCCTACAGTTAATAGGAGATACAGAGCTACAAAAGACTTTGGGCTCAAAATTCAAATCGCGTCTGATGAAGGAGAAAGGACGGAACAGCAAACTGGAATTTGGAGCATAACTTGGTTCTGCTGGGAGTCTGCCCCATTTAGTCCCATCTTAAATTCCAGTGGGGGCAGGTGTCGTGAGCAAGTCTACTGCCCTACCCCTTCAGCAAGTAGTTATTTCTGGGGAAGTTCCCAATCTACCTCAAGAACTCTGCCCAGTATACCTGTATGAGTTCTCAATGGAACTCTCACCAGCTGAAAGCCGGGATAATTTCTATGGAAGTCTCAGGAAAGGATCTCAAAGGGGATCGACTTAACATTAACACCTAAAGGTTCTGTTCAGAGCTGAAGACTTTTTTTTAATTTTTAGGGAAGGGATTCAGATTCCCTATAGTAGAGGGTCTTTGGGTCGCTCTGATCACTGTGTCAGAGAAGAGTGGGCATCACTGATACATCTTTACAGGTGCAGTCTGCCCACATCAACCAAGCAAATGACCCTATGCCTGCAATTTAGCGCAGGGTCTGGGTTGCCTGGCATTACTGAACCTATGGCTTACACTGCCGCACTTCCAGTGGTGGAGCGGTCACATTAGAATTAGGCCACCATTGCATCTAGCTGGTCCCAAAAACTAATATCTAACCAATTCTATCTTAAAAGTTCCGCCCTCCTCCACCTCTTCCCTAAGAAGTCCCTTTCACATATGCATAAAATAGTTAAATCTTAACCTTGCATCCTCTATCTGCTAAGCTTGAGCACATGTTTAAAGTTTATGGCAAACATAAACATAATGGCCCAAAAATTAGTGTCTCTACGCGAGAGTACGCACTGTGTACTCTCGCGTATTCTGTCTCCAATTGCCGGTTTTCTGCATGCACTGCGCATGCGCTGAAAACCGGCACTTGGTGATTTCAAAAGGGGGCGGTTCCTAAGTGAACCGCGTGCGCGCTACAGGCTGCGTGCACGCAGTGCACTTAGTGCTTTGAACGCGCAGGTAAGCATGGAAGATTTTGCACATAAAGAAGGGAGGCGTAAGACCCTCTTTTAACAAGGTAAGTAGTTAATTAAGTATTATTTTGAATTTTTTTCAACAGGTATATCTTTTTTAGAGACTTTAAAGAAAGGTAAGTTTATTTTTATAACTTTTAAAAAGATTTAAACATTTTTCAAAAATTTAATTTTTTATTTAAAGTGGTTAATTTATTTAACTATACTTATTTTATTAATGTGATGGTTTTTAAAAAAAATTTAATTGAGGTTTAGCTGTTCTTTTGAGGGGGTATAGATTCATAGCTTTCACAGCACTTGCTGTGAAAACTATGAATGAAAGATGGTGTGCTGCCATTGGCTCTAACTGAATCACGTGATCCCACAGCTCGCACGAATTAACTGCGCCTGTGGGATACGGAAGCACTGCACAGCTGCTGTCTAGAAAATCAAGTTCGTGTGAGCTAGGAATGAAAAGGCAGGCGCGCAGTGAGATATCGCGGGGAAGCCTTACCCCCGCACGAAGGCTCCGTCTTTAATTTCTGGGCCATTATAAGGTTCAATTTATCTATTCCCCTTGCATATTTCCCCTGTACCTTCTCATCTCTAGAGTAAACCATTCTAGGTTCTTCAACTTCTCCTCATAATCCAAGGGAGAAAAATTGGCTAACCCCTGAAAACGGTCATGGGGATCACGGTACACAATTAACCCTCGCCCCTTTCATTGAGTTGCAGGCAGCACATTAAATTGGTGCTGCCTGCTGTATTAATTGATTGCTGTGTGCAGCCAGCGCACCCTGCACTGCTCATTGGCTGCACACATCAGTAGGGGACCCGATATCGTGAGTTGCTAGTGCTACTTAAAAGCAGCCTGCACCTCTTAAAGGCGAGGTGCATTGTGGCTACAAGAAGTGGTGCGAGTTTTTTCAAAAGTCAGTCTGGGCTGTGATACTTTGAACAATGGCTGAACATGCAAGAGAGCAAGCACCAAGGTTTTCAGACACTGCACTGGAGGTTTTGGTGTAAGAGGTGAAAAGAAGGAGTGCCATCCTGAGGGGAATTTTTTGCGGGGTCAGCAGGGGCGTTTGTAGGCAGGTCGGCTGGGAAAATTATTTTTTTGACAGCGGGTAAGGAACCTGCTATCAATCTGCCTCCACGCTAGTCTCCCAGATGCCGGGTCTGTCATCGCTGAACAGACCCGACACCAAGCAGCAGGGGAGGCAATTTATATCATTAGAGAGACTGTTAAGAGGCAATTAACTAGTATTTTATGCTTACCTTTAGATCTTTAGAGTTCAGCAACAGCTTCCCCGCTGCCGAGGGATCACATCAGGTAAGGAGGTTGGGAGGTGTGTCAGCATGTGATGATTTCTTTACTTGACAGCAGCAAATGGTCTATAAAAGCTTCCATTTCATAGGTGTCCACTTTCCAAGGTTAGAAGCTGTTACTTACCACATTTGGAAGACAGATTGAGCTACATACAGCTTGCAAGTGTTTGCAGCTAACTCTCTATCCAGTGTCACCTCATTGAAACAAACTCTCTCACCATTGACAGATCGCTTCTGTCATCGCAACCTCACCTGCCATCTATTACATCAGTATCGGTGCCCTTGAAACTATCTCACCTCGGTCCTCAGAATCCCACCAGATCATTGAAAGGTTTGCGTCACTGCAGCCTGTTCCTCCTGACGACATCCCTGCTTGTGTCTTCCTGTGCAATGTGCAACCAGACTGCGTTGGTCTCCTGGGGAGGTCTCTTCCACCCATGTGAAGGGAAGAGAACCTCCCTGCGTGCTGGTACTCCCTCCATAAGCATTTGGAGGGGGTCATGGGAGAGCCTATGTGCAGCTGTGCACCTCTGTGTAGTGCTTGTCAGTGTTTGCAGCACCTCAATGCTGCAGAACACTGACAGCACAACTGTCAAAAGCAATTTGCGCATGGTCCCTTTAAGGAAACCGGCTGATGATGCATCGTCAAGTGATGTCATCAGACCCGATTCCTTCAATTGGCCGGGAAATGCACTGGGCGGGCTTAACAAGCCCAATCAGCGTAAAATTATTTTCACAGAGCGGGATGGAGCAAGCAGCGGGGTTGTACCTCGCCACCAACCCCGGCCGCCCCAGACCCACCCTGGAAGGTGAAATCGCGGCCTCTATATCTGCAAGGGGGCAGGAGGGCCTCCAGACATATTCACAGGTGAAGTGGGAACAAATAGCGGCGGAGGTCAATGCCAGGAGTGTTGTTCTTTTTTTTATTCATTCAGGAGATGTGGGCATCGCTGGCAAGGCCAGCACTTATTGTTCATCCCTAATTTGCCCTTGAGAAGGTGGTGGTGAGCCACCTTCTTGAACCGCTGCAGTCCATGTGGTGAAGGTACTCCCACAGTGCTGTTAGGGAGGGAGTTCCAGGATTTTGATCCAGCGACAATGAAGGAACGGCGATATATTTCCAAGTCAGGATGGTGTGTGACTTGGAGGGGAACTTGGAGGTGGTGGTGTTCCCATGCGCCTGCTGCCCTTGTCCTTCTAGGTGGTAGAGGTCGCGGGTTTGGGAGATGCTGTTGAAGAAGCCTTGGTGAGTTGCTGCAAAGAATCTTGTAGATGGTACACACTGCAGCCACGGTACGCCGGTGGTGGAGGGAGTGAATGTTTAAGATGGTGGATGGGCTGCCAATCAAGCGGGCTGCTTTGTCCTGGATGGTGTTGAGCTTCTTGAGTGTTGTTGGAGCTGCACTCATCCAGGCAAGTGGAGACTATGCCATCACACACCTGACTTGTGCCTTGTAGATGGTGGACAGGCCTTGGGAAGTCAGGAGGTGAGTCATTCACCGCAGAATACCCAGCCTCTGACCTGCTTGTGTAGCCACAGTATTTATGTGAATGGTCCAGTTAAGTTTCTGGTCAATGGTGACTGCCAAGCTGTTGATGGTAGGGGATTCGGCAATGATAATCCTGTTGAATGTCAAGGGGAGGTGGCTAGTCTCTTGTTGGAGATGGTCATTGCCTGGCACTTGTGTGGCGCGAATGTTACTTGCCATTTATCAGCCCAAGATTCTGTTCTCATTTGTTCACCTTGAGCCCGGGCAGAAAGGGGCTGTCTATGTTCCAGCCTCCCTTCCTCTTCCTTCACTTTCTGTTGCACTTCCTCCTCCTCCACTTCCTCCTCCTCCTCCTCTTCCTCGTGCTCCTGCTCTTCAGCTTTTCACCTGATTGGTGGTTGCAGGGGCCGTTCCCCCATAATGGCGAAGTGGTGCCGCATGCAGCATACTACCACAAGTCTTGATACTGGCTCAGCTGAGCATTGCAGGGCTCCACCAGAGTGATCCAGGTAGCGAAAGCGTTGCTTGAGGACGCCAATGGTGTGCTGTTCCTTGTGGTAGCATGGCTCTTATTGTAGGCCTGCTGTGCACGTTTGTGTTGATTCCAGACCAGAGTCCTGAGCCATGTCATGAGTGGATAATCATTGTCACCCAGTAGCCTGCCTTTGACTTGCCGTGGTAGGTCAAATACAGGTGTCAAAGAGGACTGCAGCAGAATGAAGGAATTGTGACTACTGCCAGGATGCGTTCACCTGCATGACGTGCTGCCAGTGGTCGCCCATCAGCTGCACATTAAGGGAGTGAAATCCCTTTCGGTTCATGAAAATCGCAGAGTTGACATGAGGTGCCCGCAGGGCAATGTGTGTGCAGTCAATGGCACCCTGCATCATGGGAAAGCCTGCAATCCGTGCAAAACCTCACGTTCCCTCTGCCTGATTGTCTCTGGCAAGAGGGAATGAGAGGAAGCTGTCTCTTTGTGTATAAAGAGCCTCAGTGACCTCCAATATGCAGTAATGTACTGCAAACTGCAAGATGTTGCTTATACCTCCAGCAGCAGCCTGGAAGGAGCCAAATGCATAAAAGTTAAGAGCCACGGGCACCTTGACAGCCACAGGCAATGCGGTCCTTGCCCTACTTTGAGGTTGTAGTTGTGGCTGCAACAGTTGGCAGATTGCAGTCACAACCTATTTAGTTAAGCAAAGACATCTCATTCATTGGTTCTTGCTGTTGAGGTAAGAGAATTGCTCCCTAAAGACCCTCTGCGTATATGGCCTTCTGCTGAGAGCCCTTCTCCCCCTCCACCTCCTCCTTCTTCTAGCAGCTTGTCCTGCTCTGCATTCCCCCAATCATGTTCAATTCCCAGAGAAAGTCCTACCAGGCTACCCATGTCTGGAAGCTATTTGTTTTAGTGCAAGCTTTAAAAGCATCAAAAATTACTTCAGGACCAGTTAGACTACTCCCTGTAGACTATTCAAACTTTAGCCAAGTATAGGAAAGCTCCAACAATGTGCACAATTGCACCAGCACCCAGAAGAAATAATCCAGCAACTAACCTGTAAGTAGTTCATGAACCCTTCAAATAGCACTGGTGGGGCTCCTTTAATGCATGTTCAGCTGTGCGAGGTTAAGACAGGGTGTAGGCTGGAGCGTGGAGTTTGAAAATGCAATTTTGTCATCAAATCAGTGCTGCACACTGATTGTGTCATGATCTGCCTGCTCTGCATGCTGCTGGCAGTCGTTGGTTGTGCACAAACACCTTTACCAAGATGGCATGCAGCGCATTTCCCATCGGAAGTGTGAGCGCGCATCTCCGACCCCATTTTTGAGTGTTAGGAGGCCATGTAGTGCCTAAAAACGGGCACTAATCCAGAGTCTGAACCAGGAAGTGTAAATTAGAATAGTTAATTCAATGTCAATTCATGTACAGAAAGCGAAATAAAGAGAGGGAAAGAAAGATGGGATTAAGAAAAAGAGATAAAAGAGGTGGAAAGAAAAAGTAAAAAAAAATATTAACATTTTTTAATTGTTTAAAATCTCCAACGATAACTAAAATCTGAAGGAATGAGATTCCACACTTTTAAAAGTTAATTTTCAGTGCCAGAGAGGTTGTTTGGCACAATTAAAACTTATCAAGCCATTAAAAATTTACTTAAACTTGAATAGAGAAGCCCTAACGTTTTCTGGCGAGTTTAGTGGGTATCTATCACA
This sequence comes from Squalus acanthias, assembly GCA_030390025.1. Taxonomy (NCBI): domain Eukaryota; kingdom Metazoa; phylum Chordata; class Chondrichthyes; order Squaliformes; family Squalidae; genus Squalus; species Squalus acanthias. Next base: position 101,731,070 of record CM059426.1, on the reverse strand, counting down.
TAAGTACAGTAACTTCATAACATTCCATGTGTTTCAATGTCGCGTCTCTCGGCGAGATACTGTTGTAGAGCAACTTCTGGAATAGCAGGGCAACTCGGACAGCAACTTCCTGATTTCTACATTTAACTGCTAATGTTGGTCGCTAAAAGCTGCTGTCCTATTTACTCTATAATAATGGTGAGCGCTGATATCCTCACCATTATTTTTAGCACAAAATCTGGGCCCTGAAAGCTACTGCCTGCTAATTGTCTTATCTGTTGTCCATGAAAGGTGAAACCACTCAATAAGGTTAATGGGTGATTTCACTTACATAGATAAGCATAGATATTACTTGTACACAACACATTGCTTAACTAAGACTAAATTGATCTGAGTGATTTCAAACATAATAATTTTTTGATCAAATGATTGCTTCAATGCCACGAGGTTACTTACTTCCTTGCCACTAGATTTGGTTGCACGTATACCCAGCATAACGCCCATGTATCCAAAACACTGCAGTTCCCATCATTGCCATCCTCACCAAGATCCACAGGTCTTGTGAACCTCGGCAAATTGGCTTATCCTCACCTTGAAATCCCTCCATGACTTCATCCCATTTTACCCCAGTGATATATGCCCATACACACATCCTTCATACTTACAACACCAGCCCGATCCTTGTTTTTCACTCCCTCTTTTATGCAACGTTATCATTATGCTAAATATATTATGGGTTGAATTTAACTTTCGATAGTGGCAGAAAATGGGCAGCATCGAATCAGCCGCCCATTATACACACTGCTAGATTTTAAGTTCCATTTAGAATGTCATTGATATAGAAGTTGTCTGAATGGTATGAATGTTCTTCAATGCAGGATAAAGGGAGTGTTGAAAAATATAACAAAGAATTTGCAGAGGAGTTCATTGTAAGTTCTCAGGGTAAGGGTGTGAGAAGCTCAATGGAATTGCTGAGCTATGAACTGATCCCTGACATCTCTGGCCCCAAGGCAGTGATGTGGCCCTCCTTCCTCTTCTTCCCCTAGGTCTTCCTCTTTTGATGACGACTGTTGCTGTTGATGCTGCCCTGTCTCCTCCAAATGCAGCCTCCCTGTAATGTAATGTTGTGCAATGTGCAGCCGATCATGAGGATGCGTGTAGCTCTATCTGGGGCATATTGCATGGAGCCCCCCTTCCCAACCAAGCAGTCCAGACACCTGAACCTCTGCTTGAGCAATCCTATCATGTACTCTATAAGGATCCTGTTTCTGCCCTTGCTTCGATTGTATCTGTGCTACTGCGGTGGGGTTGCGCAGGGGTGTCATCAGCCAGGCATCCCTCGTCACCCAGTGCTACACGTCCTGCTTGTCATCATGTCCTGCTTCTCACTGGGTAGTATAGATGGGGGCGGGGGGTGGTGATGGTAGAGTGCCTGAGTATAAAAGCATTGTGGCAGCTCCCTGGGTACCGTGCACAGACCTGCACGATGTTGCTCCAGTGATCGACCCCTAGCTGTACATTGATAGACTGATATCATTTTCTGTTGGTGAATCTTTCTGGCTCATGTTCCGGTGCCCTAATAGCCACGTATGTACAGTCAGTCAATCACTGCCTGCAGCGTGGGAAGCCAGCTACTGCTGCAAAGCCAGGCGCTTTCTCCTGTTGACTACTGGGCCCTGATATTTACAGGGATGTGTGTGGGGGGGGGGGTGGGGTGGGGGGGGGGGGGGGGGGCGGGGGGGGGTAAGTGGTTGTAGCAGCTGGGAAACCTGGAAATGCAGGTAACCCGAATTTAATGGCATTTGAAACTTTTCTCTCCATTTCCCGGTCGGCAGTCAGCCAGATTGAGAAGCTGGCTGGCTGTCGGGTGGGAAGCCCTGTGCCAGAATTCCACAGCTGGGGAGCGTAGAAGAGTGAGGAAGGGAGAGATTGTGGTTCTGGGGGGGGGAGATCCGCAATGTGGGGAGATCAGAGCATGGGTTGGGGGCAGATCGTGGATCGGGGGCTAGATCGGACTGTGGGTCGGACGTGGAGATCGCAACCTGGGTTGGGACGGAAGATCGGAGCGTGGGTCAGGGGTAGATTGCGGGTTGAGGGGGAGGTCGGTGTGTAGGTCTGGGGGGAGATCGGACTGTGGGTCAGGCAGCAGGTTTGTTTGAGAGGCCGGGGGAAGCACTCCTGCTTCTCCTGGGCCAGAAGCAGTGCTGGAATGGCACTCACCTGATGGAGCCGACCCTTCTTGCCTCCCTACAAGTGCCGGGCTTCCCGAGCCCTGGGAAACTCGGCCCGCAGCCATTAAATCTGAAAAGCTGTTAAAATTTGAAGCACCCAGACAAATTAACATATTTAAATAGAGGACCCGCCCTCGAGGGCAGGTTTGTCGCCCGTCCCCCAACCCGCCCCGCTTAAACCGGAAGTGGGAGCGTTGGGGTCGGGTTGGGGTCAATGTTCCCGTTAAGCTGCATGGCTGAGCGGCCACGTAGCGCTCTGGCGGTCCCGCGCAGGCCACGCATTGGCTTTTGTATGAGAAAAACCGCGCATGCGTGAACATTTGAATGGGCCACGCAACCCGTTAAAGGGCCCGTGCACCCAAAAAAAAGAGGGAACTTTGGTTGGGGTCGGGTTTCAGATTTTTTAGAATTTTAACCTACCTCTCCACCCCTCTCCTGCCTGTCTTGGGAGGTTGAAATTATCCCCCTGATGTCAGTGAAGAAGGTGATGTACTGCTCGGCCCTGGCAAAGAGGGCATCAGTCACCTGCTTAATATGCTGTGAACTGCAGCCTGTGAGCTACAGCTGACATCCCCTATTGCTGAAAAGAGCCTCTGTACCACTTCAAGGCCTTGACATCCTTCATAGTGTGGTGGCCAGAATTAGACACAATACTCTAGCTGAGGCCTAAACAGTGATTTATATAGGTTTAGCATAACTTCCTTGCTTTTGTACTCTCGGGGCTGGATTTTCCTAGCCCCAAGGAGGCGGGACAGCCGGTAAATTCGGAGAAATTTGGCCCATTTGCCAGGAGGCGGGAAGATGTAACAGGTAGTTAACAGGCAGAAAAAAGGATTAGTGCCATTTTACCTTCACAGGTGAAGGCTTTCCGACCTCGGAGAACCCCGCCAGGTTGGAGAAGATGTGAAGGAGGTCTGCGCTGGTCGGAGGCACCTGGAAGTAATGTGTAGAGGTGAGTGATGGGTGCAAGTGTGGAGTGGTAAGTTTGCAAGGTGAGTGATAAGTTTAAAAAAGGGTTCACTGACCTTGTTTTCCTTCCATAGCCTTTAGCCGTGCTGGATGGGGAGAGCGGACATCCTCCTTGTCAATTTCAGGTAATGGCTGATGGACCCTCCGACCCATCAGACATCTGAAATTTACAAATTTGCAATGTTTGATGAGTCCTCACCACAAAGTTTCATCAAACTGAAGAGAACGTCAGTGTTTGACAGCTTCACAGAGCTGTCAAACGCTGTAATTTCTTCTTTCAAGAAGTCTTGACAGATAGCACATCTGACGTTGACGTGATCTGTCAGTGACTTCTTCCCTAATTGGCCTGCTGAGCCCGCAGGGCGGGCTTAACAAGCTCAATCAGGGGAAAATCCCTCTGAATGGTCAGGTGAGGATGGAGGCGGGACATTGACACGACAAGCAGCAGACCCACCTCCAATTCACCGCCATTCACAAAATCCAGCCCAATGCCTGACCCCCTGGGACACATCTCATTGTCTTGGCTGTGCTCTTAGTGTGTCTTTGATGTAGGGAAAGATTTGAATACATTTTTTCTGTGTTTATATTGTGAATTCTGGGAGATTCTCCCACAGCTACTCTACCTGAGGAAGGGGCGACAGCTCCGAAAGCTTGTAATTTTAAATAAATCTGTTGGACTATAACCTGGTGTTGTGCGACTTCTCTATTTATAAAGCCAAGGGTCCCATCTGCTTTATTAACAGCCTGCTCAACTTGTCCTTCCACCTTCAAATATTAGCATAATAAATTATTCTGTTTTGTTTCAAGGATTTTACTAAACCACGTTATGAGTCACAACCCAGAAAGAATACATTTCTTTTGTTTGTTTTTCATTGAGAGAGACAAATGTACCAGAAACTGTATCTATCAAGTTGATTTTTATCTATATAGTTTTATTGGTTGCAGGACCAAAGAGAATGGAGCAATTTTCACCATCACAGCTGGTTGGTAATGTGGCTGAGCAGATCACCCACCCATTGTAGAATCCTTTCATTTTTCATTCCATTGCGGATTCTTTAACAGGCGGGCAATCCACTCCGCTGGAATACCACCCAGCTGCGAAAATTACCCTCAATGTTTCCATTCGTCTTTCATTTAGCCAAGAAGGACATGTCCTGGGAAACATAATCATCAGTTAAAATTGTTTAAGTACACATCAGCAGTAAGCAAATTTACCCACCCCCAGCATGCATCAGGAAACGTCTGGTATATTGCCCCCAATTAACATCCAAGTGGGCAGTAAATCATGGGGCAACCTGATATATGGGTGGTGCTTGGATTGGAAATGGGTTGGAAGATGTGCACCCAGGGTTCAGTTGGGGGCCCACTTTTGTTTTCAGTATAGATGATTTGGACTTGGGCTCAGGGAGAACAGTCTCAAAATTGATGGAAAACAAAAGTAAACAATTTGGCAAACAGTGAGGAGGACTGTAAAATACTTCAGGAAGACATAGACATGTTAGTGGAATGGGCAGACAGGTGAGAGATGCAATTTAATGTGGATTAGTATGCTGTATTACATTTTAGGTGGGAAAAAAAGAATGGGAGTATATACTCTAGGGAAAGATGCTGAAGGGTGTGGATAAACAGAGCATACAGCATAGATTCACCAGGATGATGCCAGGGATGTGGATCAATATTATCAGGAGAGACTTGAGAATTTGGAATATTTAAAATGGGGTAGAGAAGGCTGAAAGGTTTTTTTTAAATTGAGAAGGGTTTTGAAAGAGTGAATAGGGAAAGGTTATTTCCTTTGTTTTAGGTGTGAATGATGAAGAGTTAGCAATTTAAAATTGCCACTATGAGAGTGTGGTCATGAAAAAATTCTTTACACAGAGGTTTGATAAAGCATGGAATGATTTGCCACAGGGAATGGTTGAGGCAGAGACCATTGCATCTTTTAAGGGAAATTTGTATATATATTTGAAGCAGATGAAGATACAAGGCCACAGGGAGAGAACGAGACAATAAGTTTAGTTTTAGATTGCTCCAGCAAAAAGCCAGCACAGACCAAGTGGCCTCCTTCTGTGCTGTAAAGTTTGATTGTTTACAATTTTTAAATTATCAAGCACAAGTCTGAAGAAAAAAGAAATTGTTATTTTAGTTTGTTTGCTGATTCAACATTTCTTTACAGCAAATTTTCAGGTGTTTTACCTAATGGTGCCAGTATTAATTCAATTATTTGAAAGAATGAATTATTTAATTCAAAATATAATCTGAGCTTCTTCTACAGGTGAGTTTCTGAAGCACCCTTAGAAACACACCAAAGTAACAAGGAGGGAAGGGGAGAAAATTGGAAAGAATAAGATAATCACCTTGAATTTTTGTGGGTATTTATCTCATCTCCTGCTATACCTTCAGTGGAAGATCAGCGGAAACACTGGAGAAATGGTGTAAACAGTTGGTTACATAAAGTAAAATATTGCAGATGTTGGAAATCTGAAATATAAACAGAAAATGATGTAAACATTCAGCAGGTCAGGCAGCATCTGTGGAGAGAGGAAGGTAGGATCAACATTTTAGGTTGATGTGTTTTGACAAAAGGTCATTGACCTGAACCGCTAATCATGTCTTCTTCTCTCCACAGATGCTGCCTGACCTGCTGAGTGTTTCCAGCATTTTCTGTTTTTCTTTTAAGTTGTTGTTTACATAACTTCTCCAGGGTTTCCATCGATTTTCTGTTGAAGTTATGGCAGGTGAACAGGGACCACAGTGGAAATTCTACCCCAATTATTGGCCAGGGAATGGAGCTCTGCATGTGGGTGAGGATGTTGATGGCCGAGTCAGACTCAGCCCTGATGCTGGCATTTATCAAGGTTCCTACTGACACTCGAGGCTCATGCATGAATTATGGCCACTTGTACACATGTATATAGCTCCTTTGTGCTAAGCTCATCGAGGGATGCAAGTAAATTCTTGTGGCTGAGCATCACACTCCAAATTCATTATGGTAACCCTGAAGAGCATTGTAATGGCCTTTATTGCTCTTATCTCATTTTCAACCTGAATGTATTGGATAGGCTTGATGAACTAGCTGGTCCTTTCCTGTCTGTTATTTTGCATGTTCGTAGTAATGTCTAATTGGATATCTGCACTGACGTGTTTGTGGTAAATTAAACCATGAGACAAAATGTTCTTTTTAAACGTCAAACAGTTGTTAAAAGCAAGATAATGAACTAGGAAAGACAGAAAAGAAAAATAATGAATGCTGAAAATCTGAAATTAAGTTCTGATGAAGAGACCCACCTAAAATATTAATTTATCTTATCTTTCAGATGCTGATTGATCTGCTGTGTATTTCCAGCATTATGTGCTTTCATTTTATGCTTACTCACAAACAGTGAAATATAGAATTGATCCCCTTCCATAACAGGGATTTTGAGATCTTTTACACTTGTGCAATATGTGCTATATTCGCAGTTCACCAATGAGTAGCCTCAAAATACAGAGCAGAATTATGGCTCAGATTCTGCTGTAACAGAGCAGCATTTAACGGTGTCTGCCGTTAGTTAGACTTGTTCATGCAGGTTTAGGTTTTCAAATTTTTTGCAGGGCAAGTTGCTGAATGTGCAAACTGATAACGGCGCAGCGAGGGAAACAGGGCAGCTGGGACCTGAGTGAACAGGGCTTGCAACTGTGTATCTCCTTAACCAATCAGATTGAAGGATTGTGAAATTAACAGCATAAGGACTGAGAATAAAGTGTAAATTCATTGTGAATTCAATGTCAAATCAGGTACAGAAAGAGAAGTAAAGAGATGGAAAGAAAGATTAGCTTGAGAGAGAGAGAGAGAGAGAAAGAAAGACAGAAAGGAAAAGTAAAAAAAAAATTTAATTTGACATTTTCAAAATTTGCAACAGCAATTAATACCTGAAGGAATGAAACTCCACACTTGTAATAGTTAATTTTCAGTGCCAGAGAGGTTGATTGGCTGTAATTAACAATCATCACATCATTAAAAGGGTATTTACACTTGTAATGACAAAACTTAACTTTCTGCAGTGGGTTTCGTTTGTATCTACCATGCAAATACAGCAACCTCATTCAGAACCAGGCTGAATATAGAAAGTTCAGAGGGGAAGTGAAAAAGGAAATAAGAGGGGCAAAGCGAAAGTATGAGAATAGAATGGCAGCTAACATAAAAGGTAATCCAAAAGTCTTCTATAGGCATGTAAATAGTAAACAGGTAGTAAGAGGAGGGGTGGGGCCGATTAGGGACCAAAATGGAGACCTACACATGGAGGCAGAGGGCATGGCTGAGGTACTAAATGAGTACTTTGCATCTGTCTTTACCAAGGAAGAAGATGCTGCCAAAGTCATAGTGAAAGAGGAGGTAGTTGGGATAATGGATGGGCTAAAAATTGATAGAGGAGGTACTAGAAAGGCTGGCTGAACTTAAAGTAAATATTTCACCAGGACCAGATGGGATGCAAACTTGGATGCTGAGGGAAGTAAGGGTGTAAATTACAGAGGTACTGGCCATAATCTTCCAATCCTCCTTGGATACGGGGGTGGTGCCAGAGGACTGGAGACATGTTCTACTATTGTTCAAAAAAGAGTTTAAGGGTAAACCCAGCAACTACAGGCTAGTCAGTTTAACCTCAGTAGTGGGGAAGCTTTTAGAAACGATAATCCAGGACAAAATTAACAGTCACTTGGACAAATGTGGATTAATTTGTTGAAGGCAAATCATGTTTTGATTGAGTTTTTTGATAAGGTAACAGAGAGGATTGATGAGGGCAATGCAGTTGATGTGGTGTACATGGACTTCCAAAAGGCATTTGATAAAGTGCCACATAATAGGCTTGCCAGCAAAGTTGAAGCCCATGGAATAAAAGGGACAGTTGCAGCATGAATACAAACTTGGCTAAGTGACAGGAAACAGAGAGTAGTGGTGAACGGTTGTTTATCGCACTGGAGAAAGGTACACAGTGGTGTTCCCCAGGGGTCGGTACTAGGACCACTGCTTTTCTTGCTATATATTAATGATTTGGACATGGGTGTACAGGGCACAATTTCAAAATTTGCAGATGACACAAAATTTGGAAGTATAGTGAACAGTGAGAAGGATAGTGATAGACTTCAAGAGGACATAGACAGGCTGGTGGAATGGGCAGACACGTGGCAGATGAAATCTAATGCAGAAAAGTGCAAAGGGATATATATTGGTAGGAAGAATGGGGAGAGCCATTATAAACTAAAGGGTACAATTCTAAAGGGGGTGCGTGAACAGAGAGACCTGGGGGTATATGTGCACAAATCGTTGAAGGTGGCAGGGCAGGTTGAGAAAGCAGTTAAAAAAGCATATAGGATCCTGGGCTTCATAAATTGAGAGGTCGCACAACACCAGGTTATAGTCCAACAGTTATATTTGAAATCACAAGCTTTCGGAGTTACTACTCCTTCGTCGGGTGAAGTAAAGAGATACAGAATCGCCAAAGCATATATAGATAGAGAACAATGCATGTGTACCTTACAATTGCAGACAACTAAATTAAATCATCCTGACTGTTTATCTGCCGAGGTGTGATAAAGTTAATCAGGTCAGCCAGGAAGGTACCACATCAAAGACATAGCAAGATACAACTGAGACAATGAGGTGGAGTCGCAGGGGGTCTAACATGTCAAAAGCTGCCGTCTGTATGTAAAACGATAAGCTTTAAAATTTTTACTTTTTTACTGGGAATCACATCTGTGAACAAGCCAACGACGACTCGAGTCCGGATCACGTCATGTATCGTGACATAAACCCAAGATCCCGGTTGAGACCGTCTTCATGAGTGCGGAACTTGGCTATCAGTTTCTGCTCGATGATTTTGCGTTGTCGTGTGTTCCTAAGGTCGCCTTGGAGAACGCTTACCCGCAGATGCTAGGCTGAATGTCCTTGACTGCTAAAGTGTTCCCCGACTGGGAGGTAACAATCCTGCCTGGTGATTGTTGCGCGGTGCTCGTTCATACGTTGTCTCAGTGTCTGCATGGTCTCGCCGATGTACCATGCCACGGTGCATTCTTTCCTGCAACGTATGAGGTAGACAACGTTGGCCGAGTCACATGAGTATGTACCATGTACCTGGTGGGTAGTGTCCTCACGTGTGATGGTGGTATCTGTGTTGATGATCTGGCATGTCTTGCAGAGTTTGCCGTGACGAAGGAGTAGTAACTCCGAAAGCTTGTGATTTCAAATATAACTGTTGGACTATAACCTGGTGTTGTGCGACCTCTCAATTTTGTCCACCCCAGTCCAACACCGGCATCTCCGCATCATTCATAAATTGAGGCATAGAGTTCAAAAGCAAGGAATTTATGATGAACCTTTATAAAACACTGGTTCAGCCTCAGCTGGAGTATTGTGTCCAATTCTGGGCATCGCACTTTAGGAAGGATGTGAAGGCCTTAGAGAGGGTGCAGAGGAGATTTACAAGAATGGTTCCAGGGATGCGGGACTTCAGTTACATCAATAGACTGGAGAGGCTGAGGTTGTTCTCCTTAGAGCAAAGAAGGTTGAGAGGAGATTTGATAGAGGTGTTCAAAATCATGAGGGGTCTAGACAGAGTAGATAGAGAGAAACTGTTCCCATTAGCGGAAGGGTCGAGAACCAGAGGACACAGAGTTAACGTGATTTGCAGAAAAACCAAAGGCGACATGAGGAAAAACCTTTTTACGCACGAGTGGTTAAGATCTGGAATGCACTGCCTGAAAGGGTGGTTGAGGCAGATTCAATCGTGGCTTTCAAAAGGGAGTTGGATAAGTATCTGAAGGAAAAAATTTTGCAGGGCTACAGGGAAAGGGCAGGGGAGTGGGACTAGCTGAAGTGCTCTTGCAGAGAGCCGGCACGGGCTCGACAGGCCGAAAGGCCTCCTTCTGTGCCGTAACCATTCTATGATTCTATGATTCATGAAATTCAATGCATGTCAATGGTGCGGCAGACAGCAACAAGCTGTTTTTGCGAAGCTAACGGCAGAGCGGCGCAACTCGGACAGCAACTTTTGGATATTCGCATTTAACCGCACATCTACCTGATGTTGCTGTACCACTTTCGCATAAATAATAGTGAATGCCATTAGCCTCACCATTATTTTGACAGCAAAAGCTGGTCAAATGTGTTTTCCTTATACTCTTGAGTTGCAACTGGAACTCAGCTGTTAGAATATAATCCCCTGTATTTTAGACAAAATAAAATAATTATCTGTATTAACTCTTGGGTACATTTTCTAAATTAAACAGATGATTAACATTCAGAATGCAAAGGGCACTTAATCCCATTACAGTTTCGCACAATTTAATTAACATTCTTATAGACAAATCCAGTGGACTTTATTAAGCTAGTCATTTCCAATTGTAAACACTGTAGGGAAATCTTTTTTGTGAACTATTATATAACCACCCACAACTTTCTTTTCTGATGTTACTATTCTATTTTCTAGACTGTATGTGCATTTGAATCACATTGTGCCTGTTTTTGCCCAGTGCGTTAGATCTTTTTTGCTGGATTGACTGCTCTTTTTGCATTTGTTTTTCTGGCAATACTTTCCTTCCTTATTTTTGTTTGATGCTAGCATTTCACATCATACAAAATGGCGAAGTTGGGTATTCATTTACAAGTTTCAAACGTGCTATATGTTTTAGATGAGTAAAATACATTCATGAGGGCTCAACACATGCATGTGCAATGTCACCTGAAGCATTCTGTCCGCACTACCCAGGACCCACATTTATTGACCCCATGTTCCTGGACATGTCAGAAGAGATCTGTTTCCGCCACCTCTACTTCACAAGATAGGATGTCACAGAGTTGACCATTCACTACAGGATGTCCTACAGATAACAACTGGAACAGTGATGGCTCTTCTCGTAGAAGTGAAGATTATCATGGCATGATACTTCTAAGCCATCCCATAGATACTGGCCACATCAGGCAGTCTGCATTACAAATATATATTGAGCAAATATTAGACACTATGCTATAAAGGGCAGCATGTTCATTATTTCCTGTGGAAAGGATGCATCAACTGGATGTGACACAGAGTTTCTACTGAGTGAAATGGTTCCCTTGTGTGCATGGTGTCACAGATGGTATCCAGGTGAAGATCAGGCTTTCTCATATTAACCCTCAGGCCTACATTAATTCAATTAATTTTCAGGAGGTATCTGACCACAGATTATGCATGCTAATGTCCATTATCCAGTAAATAGTTATGATAGCTTCATTATGCAGCAATCCACAATGCCTATATTTTTGGAAGGAGAAAAAAAAATTGAGGAATTGCTCTTCGGAGACTAGGTATAACACTTGTATCCTTAGCTGCCAGTTCCACTGAGACACTTCTAATAGCAAACGAGCATCAATGTCTAGAAACCTGAGCATCTGTTTGTCTGTTCCACATCCATCATCTTTATTGGCAAGAACAGAATGGTGTCCAGCTTTGGCACAGTGAAAGAATGTCTGAAAACAGGCAATAGTCGTGTGCAGTGGTTGAAACGGTATCTTGCAGAGGATGTGGTAATTCCCAACTTAGGTTTGTGTCACGCTTGATGAGCTCAACAAGAAATGTGCAAAAGTGAAGAGCACACTTATTATCCTCTTGCTCCTGATACCAGCTAGTGTGCTAAATGTCAAGTTCTCTACGCAAGCTTTTCATGTGTCAGTAGCCTATTCAAATTAAAGAAGGGTTTCCCACTGGGAAATTCATGTGGCTCATCCTCTGAGGTGCTGGCACTGGGGCAGCTCAACCCCATTCTTACCCTTTTCAGAAAATTAGGACTCAGCTGCCAAATTAATGATTCTGCGTGTTAAAGGTGATTTATTGTTTTAATTTTGTGATTAGGAACATTTGTGCTCATCAAATATACATTCCTTTAAGGCACATAAACCCCGCAGGAAAAGTGGTCCAACCGTGGCTAACAAGAAAAGGTAAAGATAGTATTAGATCAAAGGAAGAGGATTATAATGTTGCCAAAAAGAGCAGTAAACCTGAGGATTGGGTGGATTTTAGAATTCAGCAAAGGAGGACCAAGAAATTGATAAAGAAAGGGAAAATAAAATATGAGAGTAAACTAGCGAGAGACATAAAAACAAACTGTAAAAGCTTCTATAGGTATGTAAAAAGGAAAAGATTAACAAAAGTAAATGTGGGTCCCTTACAGGCTGAGACAGGAGAAATTATAATGGGGAATAAGGAAATGGCAGAAAAATTAAACAAATACTTTGGCCACAAATTTAATGGAGGAGGCGGGATGGTGGCGGGAGAGCTGGTTTCTGGGTTCCGGTTCTGCTCCCAGCTGCAGCCGCTCTGTAAACATGATTTTCCCTTCATTGGTCTTGTTAAGCATGCCCTGCGGGCTTCCCGGCCAATTAACAGGAAGCGGGTCTGATGACGTCATTTGATGATGCGTCATCAGCCGGTTTCCTTAAAGGGACCACGGCCACATTGAGTTTGACAGTTGTGCTGTCAGTGTTCTACAGCATTGAGGTGCTGCAAACACTGACAAGCACTGCATAAAGGTAAACGCTTACACCCAGGCTCTCCAATGGCTCCCTCCATATGCTTATGGAGGGAGTCACAGCATGCAGGGAGGTTCCCTTCCTTTTCAAGGGTGGAAGAAACCTCCCCAGGACACCAACACAGCTTGGTTGCACATTGCACAATAGGGCAAAAGCAGGGATGTCATCAGGGGTCCCTGGCTGCAGTGGTGCCAAGCTTTTAATGATCTAAGTGGATCACGAAACATTACTGCAAAGCCGCACTCAAACTCACCCTGCTGTGCCACTCAACACATCCCCATCACTCTGCCTTTCATACCCTTCTCCTGCACATCTTTACTCACACCAACTTACCTTGCATCTCCACCCATCCCCCTCTATCTACATTATAACTTCCCCATCTCACTAGCCACCCCTCACACTCACCCTCATCCTACTGCAAGCATACCAACTAACAACACACAAGGGTAGGCACTTGAAAGGTTTAGACAATGACCATGTGAAGTTTCTGGTAATGTGTTGTCATACAGTGAAATCTATTTTTCCAAAAGTGCCCATTATTGGACAGATCTGAACGCACCTTGAGAAGTGTCTTACTGAGTTCCAGTGATTGTTCAGTCATAACTCCCACCCCCCCACCCGCTATAGTGATGTGTGTGCATGGAATGGTTTGGACATTAAAGGGATGCTTCACAGTGCTGGTGTGTAATGATGTCAACCTGGCACATCATGTAGCAGCCAGGGTGTACAGAGTCAAGTGAAGTAAATCTGGCCGTGGTGATGCCATCGCTGGCCTCCTGGGCAGCAATGTTGTCAGGGGCTGATGTCCTGTGTCCAGTGCAGCATCAGGTGATGGTGGAGAAGGTTGGTGATGTTGTTGGTGATGTTGGTGTGCCTGGTGATGTTGGTGTTGGGGCTGATCGTGGAAGGATTCGGAGGACAAAGTTCTGATTGTTTCAATGGCTCCGATGTTGCTGCAATAGATGGCAGCTGCAGGTGAGATGACAGAAGTGATCAGTCAATGGTGAGAGAGGTTCTCCCAATGAGGTGGCAGTGGCCATACAGTTGGATCTAAAAACTTGTAAGCTAAAAAAATCTCTAGATGTATAAAAAATGCAGTAACCAACATTTTCTGTGCTCTGAAATGCACCATCTGCAACATGGCATCCTTGACACCACTTCTGCAGCTGTCAGCAGACATCAGAGCAGACTCAAAACACACCAGGTTGAGCCGAACAGCGGGCAACTCATGGGGGAGAACGTAAAATTAGAAGTAAGCCTCAAAATAGTCTTAAATTGGCTCTTAACAAGCCATTTAACACTCTGAATTGTATCCCCTGCCGCTTGGTGTTGGGACAGTTCTCCGCTGACAAACCTGACACCTGGGAGACTCGCGGTTTCCTACCCACTGTCAATCTTTGCTATTTTGACAGCGGACCCACCTCCAAACCCACCCCCTGAGCGCTATTAAATTTGCAGCCTATGTGTCTGTCTTCACAGAAGAAGATGCTAAAAACCTCCCGCAAATATTGGAGAACCAAGGGTCTAGCAAGAATGAGGAACTGAAAGAAATTAGTATTAGTAAAAAAAAGTACTGGAGAAATTAATGGGACTGAAAACTGATAAATCCCCTGGGCCTGATGGCCTACATCCCAAGGGTTTTGAAAGAGGTGGCTATAGAGATAGTGGATGCGTTGGTTGTCATCTTCCAAAATTCCATAGATTCTAGAACAGTTCCCACAGATTGGAAGGTGGCAAATATAACCCCATTATTTAAGAAAGGAGGGAGAGAGAAAACGGGGAACTACAGACCAGTTAGCCTGACATCAGTAGCAGGGAAAATGCTAGAATCTATTATTAAGGACATGGTAACAGGGCACTTAGAAAATAATAATAGGATTGGGCAGAGTCAACACGGATTAATGAAAGGGAAATCGTGTTTGACAAATCTGTTAGAGTTTTTTGAGGTTGTAACTAGCAGAATAGATAAGGGGGAACCAGTGGATGTGGTGTATTTGGATTTTCAGAAGGCATTCGATAAGGTGCCACCAAGAACTTATTAAACAAAATTAGGGCTCATGGGATACTAGCATGGATTGAGGATTGGTTAACGGACAGAAAACAGAGAGTAGGAATAAACGGGTCATTTTTGGGATGGCAGGCTGTTACTAGTGGGGTACCGCAAGGATCAGTGTTTCGGCCTCAGCTATTCACAATCTATATCAATGATTTGGATTAGGGGACCAAATGTAGTATACCCAATTTGCTGATGATACAAAGCTGGTGGGAATGTAAGTTGTGAGGAGGATGCAAGGAGGCTTCAAGGGGATATAGACAGGCTAAGTGAGTGGGCAAGAACATGGCAAATGGAATATAATGTGGAGAAATGTGAAGTTATCCACTTTGGTAGGAAAAATAGAAAAGCAGACTATTTTTAAATGGTGAGAGATTGGGAAATGTTGGTGATCAGAGGCACCTGGGTGTCCTTGTACACGAATCACTGAAAGTTAACATGCAGGTACAGCAAGCAATTAAGAAAGCAAATGGTATGTTGGCCTTTATTACGAGAGGATTCGAGGATAAGAGTAAAGGGGGGACAAATTTGGTTGCTTTGTGCCTCCCGTTAGCGCCCTAAGAGGGCACTAAAGGGGCGCAAAGCAACTAGCGCCTGGGCACGGCGCCGCCAATGCCTCCCGCGAAATTCAGCAGGAGGTTAGCGTCGGCGGTAACCATTAGCACACCGCGGCACCGGCGATGATGTCATCGCCTTGCGCAGCGCACGCTCGCGCCCTGGCTGCGATCTTCGGTAGCGCCCCCTGACTTATCACCGTACGGTACGTCCGACGGGGTCAGGGGGGCCTATCTGCCCCCTTTGCTGTCCCCGGCCCCCGTGAAGCCCCCCCGCGGGGTGCCGGCTACTCTCCGTGAGCCCGGCACTCCTCTTGAGTGCTGGGCTCATTTGCCGGCACTCCCGATCCCTGGTGGCCCAGCTGGGCGCCGGGATGCACTGCGCCAGGCCCCTCGCAGCGCTGCAAGAGGGACGCGGGGCGCTTCCAGTAGCGCCCCTCCTCCCTCTCGGGGCACGACCTGGGAAAATCGGCTGCGGGGGAGCTAATTTTTTCGGGGCGTCCAAGACATCTTACTGCAATATTATAGGGCCCTGGTGAGACCACACCTGGAGTATTGTGTACAGTTTTGGTCTCTTTACCTAAGCAAAGATATACTTGCCATAGAGGGAGTGCAACGAAGGTTCACCAGACTGATTCCTGGGATGGGGGGATTGTCCTTTGAGGAGAGATTGAGTAGACTAGGCCTATTTTCTCTGGAGTTTAGAAGAATGCGAGGTGATCTCGTTGAAACATACAAATTCTTACAGGGCTTGACAGGATAGATGCAGGGAGGATGTTTCCCCTGGCTGGGGAGTCTAGAACCAGGGGTCACAGTCTCAGAATAAGGGGTCGGCTATTTAGGACTGAGATGAGAAGAAATTTCTTCACTCAGAGGGTGGTGAATCTTTGGAACTCTCTATCACAGAGGGCTGTGGAGGCTCAGTCGTTGAGTATATTCAAGACAGAGATTGATAGATTTTTTGATATTAAGAGAATCAAGGGATATGGGGATAGTGCAGGAAAGTGGAGATGAGGTAGAAGGTCAGCCATGGTCTTATTGAATGGCGGAGCCGGCTTGAGGGGCCGAATGGCCGACTCCTGCTCCTATTTCTTATGTTCTTATGTTCTAATATTAGTACTAGGAAATGGAACACTTTCCATTCTGAGCATCCAGCAATTCCAGGTCATGCAGCGTCAAGGTCTTGCTACCATAAATTGAGAAGAACTCCTTGGGGTAGATCTTGGTAGATCTTGACTCTGTGTGATAGTGCAAATAGCGTGATAGTGAGTTGGCAATCCATTTTACATCTCTCCCAATTTTTTTTCCAGTGGGCCTACTAGTAAAAGCATTGACATTACCCAATTTTACAGTCAATAAACTTTTATCCTGTCAATTTTGGCTGAATTTGAGCTCAGTGTCTAACCCACTGCACCACCCATTCCCTGAGCTGATATATAGTTTAATAAAACTACAGAGTGCTGTCACTATTCTTATCACAAACCTATTTCTGCTATAAATTTAAGCTGGATACTCTAAGCTATAACATAAATGAGAAAGTGCATACAGTAAGGATGAGGTAACCAGCAGACCAGCATTTAAGCTAATCTGAATTCTTACCTGTTCGATCAGCTAGGCTGAAAGCAAGGTTTTCTTACTTCAGACTGATATTTCTTAAAACGTGCATATTTTGTGCTATTTTAGCTAAAAATAAACAGGTTTTTGAGTTGAATATGTAAGGGTTAATTTAAGTTCAACTTCAGCAGTCCTTTGCATATACCTCAAATGATGGCAATTATTATTCAAGTTTGTTATTAAATTAGGTTAATACGGAGATCAGAAAAGTTCAAATGATGGATAAACAATCCTCCTGCATATATTTCTGCAATAGTGAGACTTGGAAAATAGAGCAAACATTACAGATGGAGTCTGCTTAAGAAAAGACATTAAAAGGCACATGGCATTATGTAATGGGCAGCAGGCACAATATATCTACACCATTTTTTCAAAGAAGGACATTTTATGTGGAGCCATAACTAATGAGATTTAGGCGTAACACAGTTTGCAAGAACATTTAAATGCATATGGAGCTACACTTCTTATTAACAGTGACATACATCCAAATAGATCAGTTTTTAAACCAAAATGCATAATTATTTCCAATGGTTTAATGGATTTTTTTAAGTAAACTCCATTTGTAATGTTTGTCTCTATTTTCCATGTCCCACTATTGCATAAACATGAGCAGGAGGATTGTGTATCCATCATCACAACCGTATGCACAGCACCTCTCCTGCCTGCTATGGGATAGGGCAGGGGATTTGTGAATAGCTGCTGCCTAGTGCTCCAGCCTCTGATAGTATTGATGTGCTTTTTCTTTCTCTTGGTGGGTGCCGATGAATAAAATTCACTTGAAAGAAATCTTGATTGTCAACCTGTAGGATTATCATTGGTCTTCAACTTCTGGATTGTATAGGCTGTAAAACCAATACTAAAACTATTCCCCACTCCCCCAAAAATGCTCATGTTTGCTTTTTACTTCTGCATACTTTGAGTGGCTATTTTAATTTCAAAACATGTGGCCTTTAGAAAAAGGAAAACTGATTTTATTCTTTTAAAACTGCACAAAAAGCCATGCCTTTTGGCTGATTGCCTATTAGATGTTGTATTACTGTTACTGGATCTCCCTGCAATACGTTCTCCGTGGTTGATGATTATTATTACTCTCTGGGTGTAAATGAGAATTTCACTGTTCAAAGGCATGATAATTCACTGCAATGAAACGCACAACAATGATTTACTGCAGCAAGTTATTACCTACTGGTTCAGTTCCAGAATGCATTTAAAGTAGTGAAAGATGTCACAGCACTTGTGCAGTAATAATTCTCAAGGCAAATATTCAATTGCTTAAATCTCTTTGTTGTATCTTGTTCATCTCCTACCATTTGTATCTAAGACATTGGATTCTGAAACTTTGATGTCAGAAATAGTACAGTTCTTGATCACAATTAAAATAGGCACCACTGTAGGGTGATAATTTCACAATATGTGTATTCTGCATTTGCAATGCCAGTGTTAAAAGGCAACAAATAATATAACAAATAATAATACTTATAGTAACTGTCTTACTATGTTGCAATATCTTAAAGCATTTCACATAGCAAATTACTTTGAATTGCATTGTCTTTTGTTTTGAAGGCAAACAAAGTAATGTCAGTGTAAATATTTCCACATTTCTTTTCATTTTTGGTCTAACCGGAGTGGGGGGGAAAGGGTTCATTTGTAGGTTCAGGGAAGGTCTGTGATGAATGTTTCACTCTTGTACTCACCATAATCCTTCTCCTCCTACCCCCACCAAGTTCAAATGGATCTATTTCTCATCTACATGGTGTCCCTCTGTAACATCATCTGAAAACATAGGCCCTGAATTTCCGATCGGAGGCTTCGGGCTGGATTTTGATACTGGGGCAGGTTGGGGTCATGTCATCCACTTTCGTGTTATCCACCCGACTGCAATTGGATGTGGGAGATTGATGCAATTTTCACCTAATTGGGCAATTGAGTTCCAGCATGTGGGAAACCATGAACCAATTAGTGTTTTCAGTCTGAAAGTCGCCTCTGATGATGTCATCATTGCTGCTGCATTGAAGGTCTTCAGAGACTGCCTGGCCTTTGCTGTGAGAGGACCTGGATGCAAAATGAGCAGCAGCCCTAAGTCTACTCCCAGATATTTTAACACCACCACTCCCAGATATGTCTCCTCCCCATCCATCCATATATGCATCCATCCATCCATCCATCCAGCCAGCCAGCCAGCCAGCCAGCCAGCCAGCCAGCCAAATGTGCTACTGCCAGGTTTCACATTCGTGGTTCAGAACAGGCGTGCTTCACATAGAAAAAGGGTTAAAATCACAAAGGCCTTTCAAAATGGCTTTATAGAGGCAATTTAGTGCTTGTTAAGGGCCTTAACAGCCTATCCCGCCTCTTAGAGGCGGGACGGAGGCAGGACCAGCAGACACGATTTAATGAAAATTGCGTGGAGGCGGGATGGAGGCGTGCTTGTGCCCGCCCACCAGTTTTCGCAATTTTAACCCCCCCACACACTTCCAAACCCACCTCCACGGGTCAATGAAAATCCAGCCCTTCCTGCGTGTGGATGCCTCCGATCGGAAAAAATCTACACACTTACCTGCTGGCTTCCGACCCTGGGCCTCTGCTCTACGAAATGCGCAGAGGCCCAGGTATCCCAGGGGCGCATGCGGTTCGCAAGCGTCCCTGGGATCACGTGGGCCGTGGGGAGCCAATCAAAGAAGAGAATCCCCCTCCACACTTTTGACAGGTCTCTCCGCACAGAACTGTCAAAAATATGAATGGGGATCACTCAAAAAACACACTAAAACATTAAATACATTTTTTTTTATTACCTATTTAAAATTAGTTAAAATTACATTAAATTAAATACTTTAAACAAAAATGTAATTTTTTGAAAAATTAATTAAAGTTTTTTACGGGGCTAAAAATAAACTTACCTTTTTTTAAAGTATTTTTAAATTATAAGTGAGTGGAAAAAAAAACATTTTTTTATTTTTTTAAACTCTTATGCTGGTAAAAGCAGGCCTTACACCTGCTTTTACCAGGCGTAAGATTTTTAAAGGTTTTCAGCGGGCGGAAGTTGCGCAGAAAGCGGAACTCTCCACCCACGGAGGCCCTTCTCCCGGGCAGGTGGATGATCTGTCAAGAGCAAGTGTCGGGTTTCAGCGCATATGCTTTGTATGCCTGAAACCGGCACTTGCGAGGCCCCTATGGTACACACCTCATACGCACCCGTGGGGGTAGGTAAATCCGGCCCATAATGTCAGGTTCCACATGTATGCTGACGACACCCTGCTCTACTTCACCACTACCTTGCTCTACCACTTCACTGCCTCTGTGATTTCAGACTGATAAGCAGAAATTTCCTTCAGCTAAACATTGCAAAGACTGAAGCCATTTTCTTTGGCACCCGCCACAAACTCTGTTCCCTAGCCATTGATTCCATCCCCCTCCCTAGCCACTGTATCAGGCTGAACCAAACCTCTGCGTCCTATTTGACCCTGAGCTAAGCTTCCAACACCATATCCTCTCTATTACTAAGACAGCCTACTTCCACCCCGTAATATCGCCCATCTCTGCCCCTGCCTCAGTCTGCTGAAACCCTCATCCATGCTTTTGCTACCTCCAGACACAACTACTCCAAAGCACTCCTGACCACCCTCCCATCTTCCATTCTCCATAAATTTGAGCTCATCCAAATCTCTACTGCTCATATCTTAACTCGCACCACGTCCCGTTAGCCCATGACCCCTGTGCTCGCTGACTTATATTGGCTCCCTGTCCACCAACGCCTCGAATTTAAATCTCATCCATGTGTTCAAATACTTCTGCAGCTGCACCCCTCCTTATCTCTATAACCTGCTCCAGCCCTACAACCCTCCAATTCTGGCCTTGAGAATCATCAACTTCCTGCGCCCCACCATTGGCGATCGTGCCATCAGCTATCTTTGCCCTAAGTTCTGGAATTCCCTCCATAGCCCTCTTTGCCTCTCCACCTCTCCTCCTTTAAGGCACTCCTTAAGACCTGCCTATTTGACCAAGCTTTTGGTCACCTGTCCTAATGTCTCCTTTGGCTCAGTGTTAATATTTTTTTGATCTGATTACGCTCCTGTGCTGCCCCTTGAAACATTTTAGTACATTAAAAGTGTTATATAAATGCAAGTTGTTGTTGCTTGAACCAACTGTGGTGCAAACAAAAACAGTTTATTTAACACACACAGAAAGCAGTTTATTCATTTTTATTTACCAAATAAAATGTGTGCAATAAATGCCTTAACCTTAACATTCTTAATATTGATTCTGTAGGCTCCAATTTTGTATGTATAGATTTTGCAAGCAGATATGTCCTTGTTGATTATATTGCCAGTGAATCACTGATATACATTTACATGCAGCTGTGTATATTATACATCACTACTTTGACTGTTAAGCAAACATCTCACTTAACCATCCTCTTTATACACATTTATACAGGGCCATATTTAACACAACAGAAGAACAAAGAAGACATTATCAATAGAGGAAATGCATTTTTTTCTTCTTTGAGCATGCTGTACACACCTATGTAGTATGAATAAGAAGGAAGGATTTCTATACTGCTGAGAGGACACATCTGCTGAAGTTAAGGTGGATAGCACTTTGTGAACAAATGGAGATTGAGTCACATCACAGCTTTATAGATGGTGTAACTGGGTACGTGATTGAGAGAGGTCCATGATGTGGCCATGGAATGAGTAGAATGGCCTTTAATTCTACATTTGGGTTCTTTGCCTAAGAGAAAATAAATGATATATTCTTTGCAGCAATATATTGTTTACTTAATGGTTTCACCAGGATCATCGGGCCATTAGGAATGAACAGTTGACATAATTTGCAAGATTAATATAAAGTCGTAAAGTTGTGTGAGCATCAAGGCAAAGAAGTTGCCATTCCTGGTAAGATATATAGGGATGATGTAAAATAAGTGAATCATGATTTCTTGTCCTAAATGAAAAAAAAAGAGGCATGTAGGAACAGTTTTGATGACTATCTGTTTGAGCTAACACACAAGGAAGGACTAGTCAGTAGTAAGAGCCAAACATTTGTTAGTTCTGTGGTCAGAAACTAATACTCCAATTTTGAACAAATCTGAAGATAACAAAATACATAGTTAGCATTACAGGAAAGAGGGTTAACTGCTTGAGTGTAACTCCATGATGTATATCTTTTCCATTTTCCAATATATACTTTCATAGTGAAAGCTGAATAGGACGTGATTAAGGCATCAACTTCAGAAACTGAGGGACATTGTTGGGTCAAGTCGTGCTTTTCAGTTGGCAGGTTCTCAAGTGGAACTGGGCTGAATTCAGCTGAAAAAGATTAACCTTGAAATTGGGAGAGAATATTTATTTTGTTGGGCAGCAATCAATAAACTCTTTGTACGTTGGTGCTGGGAAAAGTGGAGTAATAAATGGTAACCATTGGCTGACAGGGGGTAGGCCTGCAACGGGGCTATGGGTCTAAGCTTAGGACAGACACTGTCAGATCCAACCTGTAACACCAGCAACCTCTGCTGTAAAAGAAATGGAGTATATAGTTAAAGGCTGAAGTTACTGAAGTCAATCTTCAGACCAGAGGGCTGCAGAGCACCCAGAAGAAAGATGACATATTATTCCTGAAGCTTACATTGAGCTTTATTAGAACAGTGTGAGAGGCCAAGAACAGAGTGGTCAGAATGAAACGGGATGGAGAATTAAAGTGGCAGGTCACAGGGTACTTGAGGTCACACTTGCAGACAGAATGGAAGTGCTTGACAAAGTGATCACCTAATCTGCGTTTGGACTTCTCAATGTCCAACTGTCTATACACCTCCTTCCACATTGTAGCTCGTGGCCCCAAACACACATTGCAGCTGAGACTATGGCCCAAAAATTAGTCCCGCGACGCGAGAGTACGCACTGTGTACTCTCGCGTATTCTGTCACCAATTGCCGGTTTTCTGCATGCACTGCGCATGCGCTGAAAACCGGCACTTGGTTTTTGGAAAAGGGGGCGGTTCCTCGGTGCACCGCGTGCGCGCTACAGGCTGCGCGCACGCTGTGCACTTAGTGCTTTGGACGCGCAGGTAAGGACGGAAGATTTTAGAAATGAAAAAAGGAGGAGTAAGACCCACTTTTAACAAGGTAAGTAGTGAATTAAGTATTATTTTGAATTTTTTTTAACAGGTATATCTTTTTTAGAGACTTTAAAGACAGGTAAGTTTATTGTTATAACTTTTTAAAAGATTTTAAATTTTTTCAAAAATTTTATTTTTTATTTAAAATGGTTAATTTATTTAACTATACTTATTTTATTAATGTGATGGTTTTATTTTAAATTTAATTGAGGTTTAGCTGTTATTTTGGGGGTGTGTAAGATTCATAGCTTCACAGCACGTATGTGAAACTTATGAATGGTGATGGTGTGCTGCCATTGGCTCTAACTGAGTCACGTGATCCCACAGCTCGCACGAATTCACTACGCCGGTGGGATACGCAAGCACTGCCCAGCTGATGTCTAGAACATCAAGTTCGTGCGAGCTGGATCTGAAAAAGCCAACGCGGAGTGAGAGATCGCGCCTGCTCCTTACCCCTGCGGGAACAGAGCGAGATCAATTTCTGGGCCAATAATTTGCATGTACTTCTCCAATCTAGTATAATGTATTTGCTGTGCATGGTGCGGTGTCCTCCACAGTGGGGAAACCAATGAGCAGTTGCTTGGCAAGGTAAAGCTGTGACTTGAGAAACATCGGCCACCATATGCGGGCACATATTAAGGAAATGTAAATGAGAGAAAGGCGGCCCTTGTCGTGTTTTCTGCCATTTACTCTGCAAGAACATTGGGCTCAGGGGTCACCTATCAGATCCCAGCTTCCAGCATTCAGAAGTTGATGTACGGTGTACTGGAGCTTACCTGGAAGAGGGGCCTGTATGAGTGCTCCTAAAGTGCAGCCCTGCACAGACACTGTCAGGAAAGATGAAGATTCTTCCTAATTTTTTTTAAATTATTGTCAGGCAGCATACTGGATGTATTTTTTTGCCACAGCAGGACCTGCAATTGCACATTTCTGCCCCGAGCCTGGTGCAACTCCCTGGTGAAGACTAGATAGCCCACCTCTGGCATGGTAATGACCACAGGGCTGTAAAACCAGATGTGTCAGTGCCCGCCTGCCTCACTTCTGCTGGCGCTACTGCTGAGCATAAAGCCCAGGCTTCTCTATCTAGGATCATACCTAAAGTAACAGAGGGTATAGAGCTGTACCTCAGGAGAGAGGAGAGAAAATTGATGGAAAGGATAAAGAAATAATGAAATGGATTCTGAACTGCTATTAGCTGTAACACTCAGCATGAGGCCAGCATTTAGATTTTGTCATGAATTTTATGAGTTCTGTTAAATAAAATTCCCCTTTATATTCTAGATGACTTATGAGCAGGATTTATACATTTGCATTGAGAGCTGCAGTCTATCTGAATGATCAATTTTTAGTGTCGGAGTACAGCAGACTTGTGTCAGCTTTTGACCCTCTCAATCTGTTTGCTAGCCCCAAGGGAACTGTCCCAGCATAGTGTCTAACAGCAACAATCTTTCAATTTGAGGTTTAGGCTTAGGACCCTTCATCTTCCGCGAATACCATATCTAAATCTAAATAATCTATCTAAATAACCAGCGTTTTCTGTTGTTATTTTGGATTTCCAGCATCTGCAGTATTTTGCTACCCTATCTAAATCTGTTGTGTTTCTGTACTTTGTTTAGTGCTGCTGGCTCACTGCAGTGATGGACATAATCATGATCTCAGGACTTCCTTCCCAGCATCTGCACCACTAAATACTACCTGACTTCTGAGCTCCAGCACCTCCTGGCAATCACTGCCCACTGACTTCAATGTTGTGGTTGACCAGAAACAGAGGCCCTGATATTCATTGGGACGGTATTTCCAAGGCAGAGGGGGAGAAGTTCTGGTCTAACACGATTGAATCCACAGCGTGCGTGCTTTTTTTAAAAAACAGGATCCCTACCCAAAAGCCAGCCTGATTGGCAGGCTTGGCTCC
This sequence comes from Squalus acanthias, assembly GCA_030390025.1. Taxonomy (NCBI): domain Eukaryota; kingdom Metazoa; phylum Chordata; class Chondrichthyes; order Squaliformes; family Squalidae; genus Squalus; species Squalus acanthias. Next base: position 101,706,106 of record CM059426.1, on the reverse strand, counting down.
CTATCGGGCGGGGAATGCTTCAGTAGAGGCTGCAGCCCAGGAGCAGGGACAGGTAGTGCTGCTGGGGTAGATGTCACCAAAGGTGGGGAGGCTGGGTACAGAGTGGCTTGTAGGGTCGGGGGGCGATCGGCAGGTATCGGAGACCGATCGGGGGCAGAGATGGGGTCAGGGCTGGTCGGTGATTGCGCAGGGGGGTCCAATTGTGGGGAGGGAACATTTGGATCACGGCGGTTGGGAGTGGGGGGGGGGCGGTGGGTCTAATCACAGAAAGAGAAGCAGGTTAGTTTGGAGGGCTGGAGGGAAGCACTCCTGCTTCTCCTGGCCCACAAGCAGTGCTGGAAAGGCACTTACCTCTTCCAAGCTGCAGTCCTCACCTCCCTTTAGCTGCTGTGTTTCCCAAGGTTTGGGAAACCATGCCGGCCAGGGTTAAACCTAAAATCTGAGGCACGCAACCTCATTTAAATATTTAAATCAGCAACCTGCCTCCTGAGACTGGGTTGGTTGCCCGCCCCTCGTTTCGCCTCTGTTAAAAGTGGAAGTGGCCGGGTTTGAGATTTTTTTTAATTTTTACATTCCACCAGTCCTAAATTCACCTGTTTTTGTGGGTTAAAGTTCCCTTCAGAGATTCCAGCAGAGCTCAACAAGAAAGGAAAACCCATAACAAAGGAACTTTAAGTATGTCATTTAATAATTGATGACTGGGGATAAAACTTAGGAGAGAAGTTAAAGAAAACATCAGGAAGGCAAAGAGAAATGACAAAATCAAATAATCAAGGAATATAAAAAGAAATAATGAAGTGTTCTATAGACACATAAATTTAAAAAATCTAAAAGGGGATAAGACCCCAGGTCTAGATGGTATGCACCCATGCACCCTCAAGGAAACTAGGAAGGAGATAGTAAAGGCAGTAGTCTCTATATATGAAAGTTCTATAGAAGAGTGGGTAGTGTCAGAGGACTGGTCGACAGCTAATGTTGTTCATATATACAAAAAGGACATAGAACAAAACCTGGGAACTATAGACCAGTTAGCTTTACGCCAGTAATAGAAAGATACTGGAATCTATACTACAAGAAGTGATAGAAGAGCATCTAGAGACAGAAATTAGAATAAAAAAGAGTCAGCATGGATTCCAAAAAGCTAAGTCATGCTTAACTAACCTGATAGAATTCTTTGAAGAGGTAACAGAAAGAGTAGACAAGGGTAATGTGGTAGATGTCACACACTTAGATTTTCAAAAGGCCTTAGTTAAGGTACCACACAGTAGATTCATGACAAAGGTTAGGGCATGTGGAGTCAGGGGACAAATAGCTGAATGGTTAGCAAATTGACTAAAAAAAATAGAAAACAGAGAGAAGGGCTAAAGGGTAGTTACTCAGATTGGAGGAAGGTAGAAAGTGATGTTCCACAAAGATCAGTCCTGGGACTACTGTTGTTCATAATTTACATTAATGATTTGGACTGAGGAACAAGTAACTCAATATCAAAATTTGCAGATGATACCAAACTGGGGAGTAAAGCTTACACTGAGGAAGAATGCAACATAATAGAAGAAGACATTATAAAACTTGCAGACTGGGCAGTTAAGTGGCAAATGAACTTTAACATAGATAAATGTGAGGTGATGCACTTTTGTAGGGAAAATAGAAACATCGCCTATACCTTAGAAAATAAGAAACTGAATTGGGAAGAAAAGCAAAGGGATTTTTTTGGGGAAAAATTGGGTTGCTTTGCACCTCCTGTTTACGCTCCCGGGGGCCGCTGATGGGGCGCAAAGCTCCTCGCACCTGGGTGCGACGCCGCTAACACCTCCCGCCCTGCTCGCGCCCCGGCCGCAAACTTCGGTTGCGCCCCCTGACCTACCGCCGGACGATATGTACGACAGGGTCAGGGTGGTGTTTTTGCAGCCGCGGCGGTGCAAATTAAAGGGCAGGTGCCGGGCGGCTATCTTTTTGGGGGCCGCCTGCCAGCACCTGCTCCCTTCCGCTTCTTCATGTAGGGTACCAGCTGCGATCGGTCAGCCCGGCACCCCTCTTGAGTGCCGGGCTGTTTTCCCAGCACCCCGTTCCCTGGTGCTCCAGCAGGGCCCCGGTGTGCGCTGCGCTGGGCCCCTCCCCTTTAATCAGGGATGTGAGGCCTGTATACCGCGGCGCTACGTGCCGACGCTGGTGGCACTGTTGCACGTAGCACCGCGATATTCAATAGTAGCGCTCTAGGAAGGCAGGGGAGCGCTTCCAGTAGCGCCCTGCCTCCTGCTTGGGGCGTTACCACTGAATTTATGGCGCAGGGGCGCTAACCTTTTCGGGGCGCTAAAAGTAGCGCCCCAGCGAAGTTAGCACCCCAAAGGGGACGCGACTGCATTTTTCCCCCTTTATCTTTTTATTCACTGGATGTGGGCATCGCTGGCAAGGCCAGCATTTATTGCCCTTCCCTAATTGCCCTTGAGAAGGTAAGGGTGAGCCGCCATCTAGAACCGCCGCAGACCGTGTGGTGAAGGTACTCCCACAGTAATGGTGGTAGGAAGTTACAGGATTTTGACGCAGCGACAATGAAGGATCGGCGATATATTTCCAAGTCAGGATGATGTGTGACTTGAAGGGGGACTTGCAGGTGGTGGTGTTCCCATGCCCCTGCTGCCCTTCTACATGGTAGAGGTCACGGGTTTGGGTGGCACTGTCGAAGAAGGCTTGGCAAGTTGCTGCAGTGCATCTTGAAAATTGTACACACTGCAGGCACATTGCGCTGGTGGTGGTGGGAGTGAATGTTTAGGGTGGCTGATGGGATGCCTATCAAGCAGGCAGCTTTGTCCTGGATGGTGGTGTTGAGCTTCTTTAATGTTGTTGGAACTGCACTCATCCAAGCAAGTGGAGAGTATTCCATCACACTGGTGGCTTGTCCAGTTTTATTCTTCTTAAGATTTTTTGTAACAGTTTGATACAACTGAGTAGCTTGCTTAGCCATTTAAGAGTCAACCACATTGCTGTGGGTCTGGAGTCACAAGGATGACAAGTTTCCTTCCTTAAGGGACATTAGTGAACCAGTTGGGTTTTGACAACAATCCGATATCCCACAGTCTGATAGCTTCATGGTCACCATTATTGATACTAGCTTTTAATTCCATATTTAATCAACTGAATTCAAATTCACAAACTGTCGTTGTGGGATTTGAACTTATGGCTCTGGATTATTATTCCAGGCCTCTGATTTACTAGTTCAGTGACATAACCATGATGCTACCGTACCCAAGTTCTTGGGACATAGATGAACAAATCATTAAAAGCAGCATTGAGAATCAGCAAAACAATTAAAAATGATTAAATAAAGCACTGGGATTTATTTCTAGGGGTATAGAATTCAGAAGTAGTGAATTTATGTTAAACTTGTATAGGACCCTAGTCAGGCCACACTTAAAGTATTGTTTCCAGTTCTGGTCTCCACACTATAAAAAGGACATAGAAGCACTGGAAAAAGTGCAAAAAAGATTTACAAGGATGGGACCAGAACTGAGAGATTACAGCTATCGGGAAAGATTGAACAGGTTGGGGCTTTTTTCTTTAAAAAAGAGAAGATTTGGAGGTGACCTGATAGAGGTCTTTAAAATTCTAAATGGTTTGGACAGGGCAGATGTGGAGAGAATGTTTTGACTTGTGGGAGAATCCAAAACTAGGGGCCCTAAATGCAAGATAGTTACTAATTAAATCCAATAAGGAAATAAGAAGAAATTTCTTTACTCAGAAAGTGGTTAGAATGTGGAACTCGCTACCACAGGAAGTAGTTGAGACAAATAGTTTAGATGCTTTCAAAAGGAAACCAATCAAGTACATGAGAGAAAAGGAAATAGAAAGATATGCTGAAAGGCTGAGATGAGGTAGATGGAATGGGAGGCGACTCGTGTGGAGTATAAACACCAGCACAGCCTATTTGGGCCGAATGGCCTGTTTCTGTGCTGCATATTCTATGTAATTCTATGTAAATGAAAGTAATTATTAAAATTGTATACAATCTAGTTTGTTCGAGGATTTGGCCATGTTATTAACAATGAATCCTATACAGAGTCCTCACTTAAAGAGACCCTGAGAGATACGCTCACTGTTATGGTAAAGGTGGCTCTCACAACCCGCTGCCACCAGTATGATGTAAATTCAAGGTTTTTTAATGAGCCATTCCCTCTTGCAATAGTCTCATGACACATACCATTAAACAGACCTGATGTCCCCTACAAACCAAAAGCTGCAGCCTCTCAGGTTTTTGCCCTTGCAGTACCCTTTAGGGCTCACACAGTGCTAGATTGCCAATGCTGGAAAACAGCGGGCGGGTACACTCCAGCTGTTGCCTACCCATTATGCATCTGAAGTTAAAATTGGCCCAATGAAGGAGAAGAAACAGCTGACAAAAACCAAAAGAAAGCAAAACAAATGTATAGGGAAGAAACAGAACCAATCAGTGAGTGATGAAGCATGGCAGTAGCTAAGCTCTGTTTGTTGGTCAGTGGCGTGGTGTTGGTGCATGAGTTGGTTGCAAGGAGGGTTGCCTTGTTTGGCACTCCCTCCAACGGACAGCAGTGCTGCATGCCTGGCAGGAGTTGTTGGCTTGGTTCAATGCTGTATACATCGCTCCTCTTGCAATCTCCAGCCAGCGGAGTCTGTGCAGCGCTGCCTTTGTCGGGAGGGTGAAATTACAGCGGGACTAGTTTACATAATTTCTCCCCTGCTATGAGGCAAGATTGGATAGGCTGGGGTTGTTTTCTTTGGAACAGAGGAGGTTGAGGGGAGATTTAATTGAGGTGTATATAATTATGAGGGGCCTAGATAGAGTGGATAGGAAGGACCTATATCCCTTAGCAGAGAGGTCAATAACCGGGGGCATAGATTGAAAGTAATTGGTAGAAGGATGAGAGGGGAGTTGAGGAGAACTTTTTTCACCCAGAGGGTGGTGGGGGTCTGGACCTCACTGCCTGAAAGGGTGATAGAGGCAGAAACCCTCATCATATTCAAAAAGTACTTGGATATGCACTTGAAGTGCTGCAACCTACAAGGATATGGACCAAGAGCTGGAAAGTGGGATTAGGCTGGATAGCTCTTTTTCAACCAGTACAGACACAATGGGCTGAATGGCCTCCTTCTGAGCCATAAATCTCTCTGATTCTATGGGGACGATTTTGCCAGCCCTGGGGAGGTGGGTATGGAGGCGGGACTGCCGGGGAAATGGCAGAATTTGGGGGCGGGCCCCCAACCCGCCTCCGTGCCTTCTTCCCAGGAGGTGGGTATCTGACCTGCGCCGGGTCCCGTCTCCTGGAGACGGGAAGGGGATTGCAGCCACTTAACTGCCTGTTAACAGGTAGTTAACAGGCAGTTAAGAGGATTATCCCCATTTTTCCATCGGGAAACCCCGCCAGGGTCAATGAGGCGAATAGTGGGTCTGCGGGGGTCGGAGGGGTCCAAAAGTGTGCTGTGGAGGTGAGTGATGGGTGCAAGTGTGGAAAGGTAAATATGTGAGGTGAGTGAAAAGTGTTAGAAAAAGTTTACTTACCTTTATTTCTTCCTGCAGGCTTCAATTGTTGGGGATCTGGAGACTCCGGCATCTCAATGGCAGAGATGATAGAATGATATAACGTGGATAAGTGCGAGGTTATCCACTTTGGTGTCAAAAACAGAAAGGCAGACTATTATCTGAATGGCAATAGATTGGGAGAAGGGGAAGTGCAACGAGACCTGGGTGTCCTTGTGCACCAGTCGCTGAAAGTAAGCATGCAGGTGCAGCAGGCGGTGAAGAAGGCAAATGGTATGTTGGCCTTCATAGCGAAAGGGTTTGAGTATAGGAACAGGGATGTCCTGCTGCAGTTGTACAGGGCCTTGGTGAGACCACACCTTGAGTACTGTGTGCAGTTTTGGTCGCCTTATCTGAGGAAGGATGTTCTTGCCATGGAAGGAGTTCAGCGAAGATTCACAAGGCTGATACCTGGGATGGCAGGAATGACATATGAGGAGAGATTGGGTCGATTGGGCTTATACTCACTGGAGTATAGAAGAATGAGAGGGGATCTCATCGAAACATATAAAATTCTGACAGGTCTGGACAAACTAGATGCAGGAAGAATGTTCCCGATGGTCGGAGAGTCCAGAACCAGGGGTCATAATCTACAGATAACGGGTAAACCATTTAGGACAGAAATGAGGAAGAATTTCTTCACCCAGAGAGTGATGAACCTGTGGAATTCTCTACCACAGAAGGTAGTTGAGGCGAAGTCATTAAATATATTCAAGGATGAGTTAGATATATTTCTTAAAGCTAAAGGTATCAAGGGATATGGGGAGAAGGCAGGTACAGGGTACTGAGTTTAGATGATCAGCCATGATCTCATCGAATGGCGGAGCAGGCTCGAGGGGCCGAATGGCCTACTCCTGCTCCTATCTTCTATGTTTCTATGGCTGCTGCATTCTCCGATGCAACAGCCATCTGCTTTCTGCTCAGAAAATAGGTTTGGTGAGCCTTGAGTATAAGAACTCACCAAACAACAGCGAATGATAGTGTTTGACAGCTTCTCAAAGCTGTCAAACGATGACAATTCATCTGTCAAAATTTTTTGACAGATTAAATGTCATACGCTGACATTCACTGTACCGGCTTCCCCTTAATTGGCCTGCTAAGCCCACTGGGAGGGCTTAACAAGGTCAATCAAGGGAAAGTAGTGTGGGTTGGCCACAAATCAATGGAGGCGGGACTAAAACCCAACAAGCAGCAGTCCCGCCTCCAATGCGCCCCCATTGGCAAAATCACCCCCTATGATTCTGTAAGCAGTTTCCATTACATTTATAATGCAATGCAAAGAGTTGACGGGGAATGTGCACAGATGTAAGATTTTTAATATATGCGTTGATTATATTACTTTTGCTACATTAGCAAAGCTCGTCGGTGCAAAAAGCACGTTTGTAAGTTGAGGTCAAGCAAATGTGAGAATCTTTTTATAGTTGATAATTTAGTCGTTTTTTTTGCACTAATGGGTTCAATAATGGCTGGAGAGGCTGGTGTTTTTCGCCTTTGAGCAGAGAAGGTAAAGAGGAGATTTAATAGAGGTGTTCAAAATCATGAAGAGTTTGATAGAGTAAATAAGGAGAAACTGTTTCCAGTAGCGGAAGGGTCGGTAACCAGAGGACACAGATTTAAGATAGTTGACAAAAAAATCCAGGGGAGAAATGATCTTACACATCGAGTTGTGACAATTCAGTGCTAAGAATCGAATTTGAATTTGGCAACTTTGAATTGAGGCGGCAGTAATATAAAGCACAATGGGTGCACTGTTGGATTTCGTGTGCTTGTTCCCTTCAGTGGGAAGGGCTGAGCAAACAGTGGCTGGGAGAAGAGGAGCCTCGGCTTGAAATGTGGAGAGAAGGCAGCTTAAAGAACCAGAGATGTGGGAGAACAGCCAGAGATACAATCACCTCTACTCTGCTGGGGAGAAAACAAAACGTGTAAATAGGAATCTAACTAAGAGCTGGTCCTCTGTTTTGAAGAGTTTAGATGCTGTAGTGAAGGAACTTGGTATTCCTTAATCTGTTGACAAACCTTTTTCTTCTTTTAAAATATATATGAAGGGATCTCTCTCTCTCTCTCTCTCAGCCCAAGTGGTTTTACCGATGTAATTGCTGTTGAATGTTTCTTTCTTTAAATGACGTTTCGAGGCCTGTTTTGTGTAGTTTTGGTAGAATTTATTTTTAATATCTTAGTCTCCCAGTGCGGGTTTAACTTGCTTTTTACTCCTTGGTGTTTAAAAGAACTGTTTATTTAAGATTTGATAGAGTGTCAGATGTGGGCCTCAAGGCCAGTGGTAGTCAGGACACAGCCGAGTTGGGCAGGAGAGGTGAGATAGACCAGGAACTAGCGATGATGAGATGATTAGCGAGGACTTTCAAAGCTTGTAGCTTGTCAGAAGAGCGAGAAGACTAAAAGAGGGCTAGGAGTTCCACTGCTTTCAACATGGTGAGGATGTAAAGAGGGGGTATGAATATCGGATGGTGTATTCATAGTTTAGGAGGGACAACAGAATAAATTTCAGAAAGCAATGGCTGACTTACTGAGTTTAAATAAATGTTTATGGAGAAAAGGATTGTTGGCTAAGGCTTTGTAATTTGTGTCTTTGTTTCTAATGTGCACCAGGTCTAGTTCACCCAACACCCCCTGTGCTCGCTGACCTACATTGGCAGTGCCTCTATTTTTGGAGATCTCGTCCTTGTGTTCGGGTCCCTCCATGGCCTCGCCCCTCCCTGACTCTGTGGCCTCCTCCAGCCCTTCAACCCTCCGGGATCTCTGTGCTCCTCCAGTTCTGGCCTCTTGCGCATCCCCGATTTTAATCGCTCCACCATTGGCGGCCGTGCCTTCAGCTGCCTGGATCCTGGGCTCTGGAGTTCCCTCTCTAAACCTCTCTGGTTCTCTCTCCTCCTTTGGGACACTGCCTGAGGCCTGCCTCTTTGACCAAGCTTTTAGTCACCCCACCTCTCCTTTGGCCAAGTGTCTATTTTTGTCTGATAACACTCCTGTGCGGTGCTTTCGGATGTTTTCTTTTCTTAAAGACGTTATATAAATGCAGGTTGTTGTAATGTTCATGTTATTAACTAATGGCATCGGGGGGGTGGACATGATGGTCCCTGACCCCCTCAACACTGTGAGCAAGCCGCTAGTAGTGGCCTAGCCTCTCCCTATCGCTTCACCGCATTGTAGATGAGGTAGAGGATGTATTTGTGAGGGATTGTAAGCATGGTCCCACGTGTTGTCAGCATGCCATTGAGAGAAGGCTTTTTGCTGCCCTAAGTAAATAAATACTTGTATTTATGTGTCAGAATGATTTAAAATGCTTTACATAATTTTGTTGGAAAAGATGGGGACAAGAGTATCCTATTCAGCCCCTCAAGCCCGTTCCGCCATTTTATTAGATCATGGCATCGACTCCATTTACCCGCCTTTGCTTCATATCCCTTGATACCCTTGCCTAAAAAATTCCATCGATCTCAGCCCTGAAAATTTCAATTGATTCCAAACCGCCCCCCCCGCCCCCCGCCGCACCCCCTCAGCATCTACAGCCTTTTGGGGAGCGAGATTCAGATTTTCACGACCTTTATATTTGTGGAGAAAATGTTTCCTGGTTTCACTCCTAAATGGCCAAGCTGTAACCTTAACGTCAGTTAATATCGGCAAAGGCATTGAAAAGAAAGACTTGCATTTCTATAGCACTTTTCATGACCTCAGCACATCTCAAAGTGCTTTACAGCCAATGAAGTACTTTTTGAAGTGTAGTCACTGTTGTAATGTAGGAAACGTGGCAGCCAATTTGCGCACAGCAGCTCCCACAAACAACAATGTGATAATGACCAAATAACCTGTTTTAGTGATGTTGTTTGAGGGATAAATAATGGCCCCAGGACCCCGGGGAGAACTCACCTGCTCTTCTTCGAAATAGAGCTGTTGGATCTTTTATGCCTACCTGAGAGAGCAGATGGGGCCTCGGTTTAACATCTCAACCAAAAGACGGCACCTCCGACAGTGCAGCACTCCCTCAGCACTGCACTGGAGTGCCGGCATGGATTATGTGCTCAAGTCTCTGGAGTGGGACTTGAACCCACAACCTTCTGACTCAGAGGTGAGAGTGATACCCATGGAGTCACAGCTGACACAATGACACGGTCATTGAGATGGATGAACTGAAAATTTGTTTTCTGCTAACATTCCTGTGAAGCGCCTTGGAATGTTTTTGCTGCATTGGGGGTGCTATATAAATGCAAGTTGGTGTAGCGGTTGAGGGCAGAATGTTGGCTAGGACACTGGCAGAAGTTCTTGTTACTCACATGAAGAGCTTCCAACTTCCACCTAAACAGGCTCTAGGGTTTAATGTCTCCTCTAAATCCTCTTCATGCTGTACTGGAGTGTGAGTGTAAATTGAGCTGAAGACCTGGTGTGAGGTTTGAACCAACATCTGCCCGTCTCGAATATGCAAGTGTGCTCCCAACTCGGCCAAGCTGCCACAAGGAGGGAAAGTGATGCAGGGAGGTACAACTGCTGACTTGCGTTGGCGCCGTTGGCATGCGCAATCTTCAAAAGCGCTCCCTTCCACCCTCGCTAACATAATTATACCACATAATTACAACCTTCCGGACTCCACGTTGATTCAAGTAACTTCAGATCACAACCACTACTCCTATTTTTTCAGACAGCAGGTGCCAGTAATGTCTCTGCTGTTGCCATTTGCAGCTCCTCTGAGCCCATCTTTCGTCTCTGTACTTGTCCCATAATAACTTGTATTTGTTTAGCGCCTTTAATGTAGTGAAGCGTCCAAGGCGCTTTACAGGAGCAATTATAGGACGAAATTAGACACAGAGCCACATAAGGAGATATTAGGACAGATGACCAGGGGCTTTGTCGAGGAGGTAGGTTTTGGGGAGCGTCTTGAGGGTGGAGAGGTAGAGAGGCGGGGAGGTTTGGGGAGGGAATTCCGGAGCTTAGGGCCTAGGCAGCTAAGGTTGGGGATGCTCAGGTGGCCAGAGTTGGAGGGACAAATATCTCGGTTGGCAGGGGGCGATTGTGGGGCTGGAGGAGGTTGTGGTGGTGGGGAGGAGTGAGGCCATGGAGGGATTTGAAGACAAGGATGAGAATTTTGGAATCGGGGCGCTTCTTAGCCGGCAGCCAGTGTAGGTCAGCGAGTACAGGGGTGATGGGCAAACGGGACTTGGTGCAAGTTAGGACACGGGCAGCCGAGTTTTGGATGACCTCAAGTTTACGTAGGGTAGAACGTGGGAGGCCAGCCAAGAGTGCATTGGAATAGTCAAGTCTAGAGGTAACAAAGTTATGGAAGAGGGTTTCAGCAGCAGATGAGCTGAGGCAAGGGCAGAGACGGGCAATGTTACGGAGGTGGAAATAGGCGGTCTTAGTTATGCCACGGATATATGGTCGGAAGCTCATTTTAGTGTCAAGTATGTCACCAAGGTTGCGAACAGTTTGGTTCAGCCTCAGACAGATGCTAGGGAGAGGGATGGAGTTTGTGGCGGGGACCAAAGACAAGGGGCTGGATTTTGAAACTGGGGTCGGGTTGGTGTCATGAATCCCACATTCTGGCTTGTAAACCCGCCTCCATCGAGATGTGGCCAACCCACTGTATTTTCCCTTGATTGACCTTGTTGAGCCCGCCCAGTGGGCTCAGCAGGCCAATTAAGGGCCACTCGGCAACAGGTGATGTCACAGATTGACATTTCATCTGTCAAGAGCTATTGACAGATGAAATATCAGCGTTTGACAGCTCTGTGAAGCTGTCAAACACTGACAATATGATTTCTAACTTCAGTCCTTCCTCTCAGGCTGAGTTAGAAATCATTCCACCACAGAAAACAGAAGACTGCAGTTTTTGACAGGACCACGGCTTTTCTGCTTTCTGTGCCGGTGAGATTTCTGACTCCCAAGAACTGAAGGGCTGACACCTGCAGGAGGAAGTTAAGGTAAGTAAAACTTTTTCCCACACTTAGCACTTACCTTACACACTTACCTCTGCACACATGCACCCATCACTCACCTGCCCACCGGACATATCGACCCCTCCAGCCCCTGCAGACCCACGGTCCGCCCCGATAACTTGGCGTAGTTGCCACCTGTCGGGAAGCCCACATTTCACCTGTCAAAATAGGGATTATCCAAAAAACTGCCTGTTAACTAGCTGTTAACAGGCAGTTAACTGTCACTAATCCCTTCCCGCCTCGGGGAGTCGCGTCTCAGCACAGGTCGGGTACCCGCCGCCAGCAAAACTGGCATGGAGGCGGGTTGGAGTCGGGATGGGGTCGGGATCCCCGGATCTGCAACGTTAACCCCCCACACGCCTCCAAACCCGACTCCACGGGTCATTGAAAATCCAGCCCAAGGGCTTCGGTCTTCCCAATATTTAATTGGAGGAAATTTCTGCTCATCCAGTACTGGATGCCCGACAAGCAGTCTGGCAATTTAAAGACCGTGGAGGGGTCGAGAGAATCGGTGCTGAGGTAGAATGGGTGTCATCAGCGTACATGTGGAAACTGACGCTGTGTTTTCGGATGATGTCGCCGAGGGGCAGCATGCAGATGAGAAATAGGAGGGGGCCAAGGATAGATCCTTGGGGGACACCAGATGTAACGATGCGGGAGTGGGAAGAGAAGACATTGCAGGTGATTCTCTGGAACCAGGCGAGTGCAGTCCCACCTAGCTGGACGACGGTAGAGAGATGTTGGAGGAGTTAAAACATCTCTCACTTTTTCCAGTTCTGACGAAAGGTCATCGACCTGAAACATTAACTATGTTTCTCTCTCCACAGATACTGCCTGACCTGCTGAGTATTTCCAGCATTTTCTTTTTTTATGTAACTATAGCGCATTTACACGGGATAGTCTGCCTGATCAAAGCACATCAGTCACTGTGCAGAAACCAGAGCCTGAGATTAGTTTGTTTGAACAGAGAGTCAGAATGTGACCCTCCCCGATGTGTGAACATATTCAGTGTTGTCATTAGATTAACCTAAAATCGCATTGCATTAACGCGCTCCAGTGTTGCGTTGGCTGGTCTCCACTCTGAAGGACATTGTTGGATTTTCCCAACAATCCGGAAGCTTACATCCTCCTATTGACTGATGCCTGCCCACAAATGACAAGATTAATTGAATTTGGTTTCATATTGTGGCACGGTGGGATTTGAAAGCATGATCTCTGGGTTATTAGCCCAGTAACTTGACCAGGACCCACTCTATCAAAACCCTTCCTTCATAATCTTCAGCTGTGGCTCAGTGGATGGCATGTTCGCCTCTGGGTCAGAAGGTTGTGGGTTCGGGTCCCACTTCAGAGACTTGAACACAATATCTTGGCTGACACTCCAGTGCAATGCTGGGGGAGCGTTGCAGTGTCGGAGGGACGGTGCTGGGGGAGAGTTGCACTGTCGGAGGGGCAGTGCTGAGGGAGCACTGCACTGTCGGGGGCGGTGCTGAGGGAGCGCTGCACTGTCGGGGGGGCTGTGCTGAGGGAGCGCTGCACTGTCGGAGGGGCAGTGCTGAGGGGACGCTACACTGTCGGGGGGCGGTGCTGAGGGGACACTACACTGTCAGGGGGCGGTGCTGAGGGGGCGCTGCACTGTCGGAGGGGCAGTGCTGAGGGGGCGCTACACTGTCGGGGGGGCGGTGCTGAGGGGGCGCTGCACTGTCGGGGGGTGGTGCTGAGGGAGCACTGCACTGTCGGGGGGGTGCTGAGGGGGCGCTGCACTGTCAGGGGGGCTGTGCTGAGGGGGCGCTACACTGTCAGAGGGCGGTGCTGAGGGAGCACTGTACTGTCGGGGGGGCTGTGCTAAGGGACCGTGGCGCTGTCAGAGGGGCAGTGCTGAGGGAGTGCTTCACTGGCTGTGAAGCGCTTTGGGACATCAGGTGGTCGTGAGAGGAACTGTATAAATGCAAGTCTTTCTTTCTCCTGAATCTCCTATTGGCCCACTCTGCTCCAGTGGAGTGTCCCAGTATCTCGAGTCCTTCCCATCCCTGGAACGCACGCACAGTAAGAATGTGTGAAAATGACACATCCTGTGTGCAGAGTGTCTCAAATGCTGAATTATTCTTATCTTTTTGACCTTTCTGTATTTGTTGACTTAGAATCATTGGTTGTGTTGTTGTATACTGACGTCAGTCTTGGCTCAGTGGGTAGCACTCTCGCCTCTGAGTCAGAAGGCTGTGGGTTCGAGTTTTGCTCCAGAGACTTGAACACATAATCCAGACTGACACTCCCAGTGCAGTACCGAGGGAGTGCTGCACTGTTGGAGGAGCCGTCTTTCAGATGAGATGTTAAGCCAATGGCCCTGTCTGCCCTCTCAGGTGGAGGTAAAAGATCCTAATGATCCTAAAGATCCTGACCAACATTTATCCCTCAGCCAACACCTAAAAGCAGATGGCTGCTACGTTTCCTACATTACAACAATGACTCTATTTAAGAAAACTTAATTGGCTGTGCAGTGCTTTGGAGCGTGCAGAGGTTGTGAAAGGTGCTCTATAAATGCAGGTTATTTTCGTTCCTTCATTCAATCTTGTTTTCTGCGATGATGCAGTCTTTAAAAGGGGGCAAAATTTGGTTGCTTTGTGCCTCCCGTTAGCGCCCTAAGGGGGCGCTAACAGGGTGCAAAGCAACGAGCGGCCGGGCACGGCACTGCTAACGCCTTCCGCGAAATTCAATGGGAGGTTACCGGCCGCAAACGTTGGGGCGCGCTTCCTGATGTACCGCAGGAAACTATGTCCGAAAGGGTCAGGGGGACGTACGTGCGGCCGGGGTGGCGATATTTAAAGGGGAGGTACTGGGCGGTCATTTTTTTTGCTGGCAGCCTGCCAGCACCTGCCCCCTCTGCCCTCCTCCCGCGGGGATCCAGCCACGATCGGGCAGCCCGGCACTCCTCCTGCGTGTCGGGCTGCCGACACCCCGCTTTCTGATGGGCCAGCAGGGCCCCTGTTCGTGCTGCACAAGGCCCCTCCCCTTTAACGAGGGGAGGGAGGCCTGCAGTACTGCGGCACTACGGCACATAGCGCCGCGATATTGAGCTGGAGCGCCGCAAGAGGGAGGGGGAGCGCTCCCAGTAGTGCCCCCCCTCCTTCTTGGGGCGCTACCATCCAATTTTGGCCGCGGGGGCGCTAACTATTTCGGGGTGCTAAAAGTAGCACCCCGGCGAAGGTAGCGCCCCAAAGTGGGCACGACCCAATTTTTCCCCTTGTATTTTGGGTAGCAGGCAGTATTTTCAGAAGTAAGTCCGGGCTCCCCGGGATTGTGTCACTACTTTCAAGGGCTCTCCCCATACACTAAAGTTTGAAACTCATTGCCCTTAATTTAACACAACTCAAAGTATCCTCCTGAGACATGACCGAGTTTTGGAGAGACAGAAGGCACAACAGTGCAGCTGGGTATGTTGCCACATTTCGAGCAGATTAAGGGCAAAAATTCCGTTGCGCCCCCTTTGGGGCACTAATGGGCGGCGCAAAGCAACCAAATTTTGCCCCCTACTCCAGATAACGTAAGTTCAAATCCCATCAGGGTAGTTCGAGAATTTAAATTCCATATTTAAAAAAAGATAAAGATCTGATGTCGGTAGGAGTGGTCATGGAGCTGCCGGATTGTCGTGGAAGCCCAACTGGTTCGCTGGTGTCCTTTGGGGAGGGGGGCCTGCCATTCTTGCCCGGTTTGGGCCTATGTGTGGATCCAGTCCCCTGCCAACCTGGTTGCCTCTTTGATGCCCTCTGGAGCCGCCTAGCAAACCACTCGGTTGTATCACCACCTTCTCAGGGCAACTCTGGATGGGCAATTAAAGTCAATATTCAGGCCAGAGGACTCAAAGCATCCGTAGAAAGATGAGGTGCTGTTTCACAAGCTTGAGTTAAACTTTATTGGAACAGTGTAGAGGGCTAAAGGCAGAGAGGTCAGAGTGGCACCAGGTCTTAACAGGGAGCTCAGGGCCACATTTGCAGACTCCCAAACCCACGACCTCTACCACCTAGAAGGACAAGGGCAGCAGGCGCATGGGAACACCATTTCCTGCAAGTTCCCCTCCAAGTGACACACCATCCTAACTTGGAAGCCTATCGCCGTTCCTTCATTGTCGCTGGGTCAAAACCCTGGAACTCCCTCCCTAATAGCACTGCAGAAGAACCTTCACCACACGGGCTGCAAAGGTTCAAGAAGACGGCTCACCACCACCTTCTCAAGGGCAATTAGGAATGGGCAATAAATGCTGGCCTTGCCAGCGACGCCCACATCCTCCCTCCCGCCACCACCCACCCCCGCCTACCCCCCCACTCCTCCCCCCGCCCTTTCCTTGCCCCAGCACCTGGTTAAAATCTGTTACATCTCTAACTTTTTCCAGTTCTGACAAAGGATCACAGACCTGAAACATTAACTCTGTTTCTCTCTCCACGGATGCTGCTTGGCCTGCTGTGTGTTTCCAGCATTTTCTGTTTTTGTTTTTGACAGAACAAATGTGTTCAGCAAATGCCAGTGATGCTCGCTTCCCGAGAATTAGTATCTGCAATCCCGGTGACAACACTGAATTATATTAATATTTTCACTCTGTGTTTTCCGGGCATATCTTTCCAACTAACTTAACCTGGAGGCAAATGTGCACTGGGTATTTATTAACAGTAACAAGTCAAAGCAGCCAGAGACTGTTTGTTTGTTGCCAGGGCTATATATAGTATCCACAGCAGCTTGTTGAGAAATACATGCGTGATGTTGGGCATGTGCAGCTCAGGACTCCTGGCAAGTGATTTATGCATGAACAATTTGCCGCTAAAGTTCCTTTTTGGAAACATAGAAACATAGAAAAATAGGAGCAGGAGTAGGCCATTCGGCCCTTCGAGCCTGCTCCGCCATTCATTGTGATCATGGCTGATCCTCTATCTCAATATCATATTCCCGCTCTCTCCCCATACCCCTTGATGCCTTTTGTGTCTAGAAATCTATCTATCTCCTTCTTAAATATATTCAGTGACTTGGCCTCCATAGTCTTCTGTGGTAGAGAATTCCACAGGTTCACCACCCTCTGAGTGAAGAAATTTCTCCTCATCTCAGTCCTAAATGTCCTACCCTGTATCCTGAGACTGACCCCTCGTTCTAGACCCCCCAGCCAGGGGAAACATCCTCCCTGCATCCAGTCTGTCTAGCCCTGTCAGAATTTTATACGTTTCAATGAGATCCCTTCTCATTCTTCTAAACTCTAGTGAATACAGGCCTAGTCGACTCAATCTCTCCTCATATGACGGTCCTGCCATCCCAGGAATCAGTCTGGTGAACCTTCGCTGCACTCCCTCTATGGCAAGCATATCCTTTCTTAGGTAAGGAGACCAAAACTGCACACAGTACTCCAGGTGTGGTCTCACCAAAGCCCTGTACAACTGTAGTAAGACATCCTTGCTCCTGTACTCAAATCCTCTTGCAATGAAGGCCAACATACCATTTGCCTTCCTAACTGCTTGCTGCACCTGCATGTTTGCTTTCAGTGACTGGTTTACAAGGACACCCAGATCCCTTTGTACATCAGCATTTCCCAATCTATCACCATTTAAATAATTCTCTACCTTTCTGTTTTTCCTACCAAAATGGATAACTTCACATTTATCCACGTTATACTGCATCTGCCATGTATTTGCCCACTCACTCAACTTGTCTAAATCGCCTCCTCACAACTCACAATCCCACCTAGTTTTGTGTCGTCAGCAAACTTGGAAATATTACATTTGGTTCCCTCATCCAAATCATTGATATATATTGTGCATAGCTGGGGCCCAAGCACTGATCCCTGCGGTACCCCACTAGTCACCGCCTGCTACCCCAAAAAAGACCCATTTATTCCTACTCTCTGTTTCCTGAAGCTCCCGTGCAGGCCGCTTGCCAGTTTCTCAACAGAAAAACCGTGCATGTGCAGAAGTTTGGACCAAAAAAAAATTACAGGGGACATTAGCCTAAATATTAACAAAACAGGAAAGGAGAGCATAGGAACGAGTAAAGTAAGGGAGGACATTGATGGCCAGGGAATAAATAGAGTTATAGAACAGGAGTTTAAAAAGATGGTTAAAAATAAAGTGAGAGGAACTGCTATTAAAAATGAGTTAATCTGTCTGCACAGCAATGCACACAGTGTCCATAACAAAACAGGGGACCTACAGGCAATTATGTGTTGCAAGGAACCAGACATAGTAGGGATTACTGGTACATGGCTACAGAAAAATCAGGACTGGGAGTTAAACATTGCAGGGTATAACATATTTAGAAAAGATAGAGGGGGAAAAGGGGAGGTGGAGTAGCTGTACTTATTAGGGATAACATAATGGCAGTAGAAAAAAGTGACGCAGCTATCAGCAAGACAGAAATAGAATCCATGTGGATAGAGATAAAAGATAACAAAGGATCACTCACACTAATAGGGGTAATCTACAGACCACCTAATAGTGAAAGGGAGGTGGAGGAGGAAATATGCAAACAAATTAGGGAAATGAGTAAAAAACATAGAATAATAATCATGGGGGATTTCAACTACCCTGATATTAATTGGATGGAAGAGGTAGGTAAAGGGGATAAGGGAATGGAGTTCCTACAATGTGTACAGGATTCCTTTCTAACCCAGTATGTAAAAAGCCCAACAAGGGAGGATTCGCTATTGGATCTAGTAATGGGGAATGAACCAGAGCAGATAAGCGAAGTAATTGTAGGGGAACATATAGGCAATAGTGACCATAATATAATAGGCTTTAAGATAATAATTGAGAAGGACATAGGTATGACAAAGACCAGGGTAATAGATTGGAGAAAAGCTGATTTTGTGGGGCTGTGAATAGCATTTCGGAAAATAAAATGGACAACAGTATTGGCAAACAATGATGTAGAACAGCAATGGGAAACATGTAAAACAGTGTTCAACAGAGTCCAGGAAAAATATATTCTGCTAATAAACAAGAAAAGCTAAACACTAATGAGACACCGTGGATGAATAAGGGAAAAATTTGAGGGTAAGGAAAGTGGCATACATTAAGTACATGGACAGCAGGGGAGAGCATGATAAGGGAGAATATGAAGGGATTAGAAGAGAAGTCAAAAAAAATTAGGAAGGCAAAGAGGAACTATGAAATTAAATTATCAAGGAACATAAAACAAAATAGTAAAATATCTTACAGGCACATGAATAAAAAAAGGAAGGTCGGGATGGGAATAGGGCTATTAAGGGATGGAGAGGATAATACCACAGGCAGCAATAGAGAGATATTAAATAATTACTTTGCTTCAATATTTACCAGGGAGATAGAACAGGTGATATGACATTGAATGATGAGATTAGTAATGAGTTAACTGCATTTAAAATAAAATGAGGAGATATACTAAATAAACTATTGAAACTCAAAGAGGATAAAACCCCTGGTCTGGACAGATTACATCCATGCATTTTAAAAGAATCTAGGGAAGAAATAGCAGAGGCATTACTACACATATTTAGTAATTCGTTAGAAAATGGTGTAGTGCCAGAGGTCTGGTGGATAGCTAACGTTAGACCTATATTTAAGAAGGGAGATATAACATGTCCAGGGAACTATAGGCCAGTCAGCTTAACATCGGTGGTAGGAAAAATAATGGAATTCCCTACTGAAGGGGAAAATAGAAATGAAAAATATAATAATAAATAGTCAGCATGGATTTCAAAAGGGGAAATCTTGCTTGACCAACATCATTGAATTCTTTGAAGAGGTAACAGAGAGAGTAGACAATGGTAATGCAGGAGATGTAATTTATCTAGATTTTCAAAAGGCCTTCGATAAGGTGCCACATAATAGGCTAATGAATAAAGTCAGGGAATGCGGAGTCAGGGGACAAGTAGCAGAATGTATAACTAGCTGGCTTCAAGACAGAAAGCAGAGAGTAGGGGTAAAGGGTAGCTATTCAGGGTGGCAGAAGGTGGGTAGTGGTGTTCCACAAAGATCAGTGCTGGGATCACTGTTGTTCACAATTTATATTAATGATTTAGATTTTGGAATCAAAAACACAATTTCTAAATTTGCGGATGACACCAAATTGGGGGGCATACAACAAATTACAAGAAGACATTAATAAACTTGCAGAATGGGCATATAATTGGCAAATTAAATTCAACACAGATAAATGTGAGGTATTACATTTTGGTAATAAAAATAGGGAGGTCACATATTACTTGGAAAATAAGAATCTAAATGGGGTAGAGGAGCAAAGGGATCTAGGAGTACAAATACACAAATCACTAGAAGTTTTGGCACAGGTAAACAAGGCCATAAAAAAAGCAAACCAAGCACTAGGGTTCATTTCTAGAGGGATAGAATTCAAAAGTAGTGAAGTTATGCTAAACTTGTAGCGAATCTTGGTTAGACCACACTTGGAGTATTGTGTGCAATTCTGGTCGGCATATTATAAGAAGGATACAGAGGAATGGTAGCATAGCGGTAATGTCACTGGGCTAGTAATTCAGAGGCCTGGACTAAAGATCCAGAGAAGTGAGTTCAAATCCCACCACGGCAGCTGGGGAATTTAAATTCAGTTAATTAAATAACTCTGGAATAAAAAGCTTGTAATGGTAACCATGAAACTATCGGATTGTCGTAAAAACCCATTTGGTCCTTTAGGAAAGGAAATCTGCCGTTCTTACCTATCTGGCCTATATGTGACTCCAGACCCACAGCAATGTGGTTGACTCTTAACTGCCCTCTGAAATGGCCTAGCAAGTCACTCAGTTGCAACAAACTGCTACAAAACACAATGGCCCAGAAATTCTGTTCGCAGCCTTCCCGCGGGCGGAGCGCTGCGATTCGGAAAAATCTCCGCTTGGACCGGAGGGCTCCCGGGACGCGCACACTTCCATTGCTGTGCCTCTTCAATCTGCCGGTGTGCAGGACACGCGTATCCCAGGGGCACAGCTAGTTCGCAGCGTCCCTGGGATCACGTGGGCCATGGGGAACCAATCAGAGCAGGGAATCTCCATTCATAGATTTGACAGGAAGACCTGTCAAATCTATGAATAGAGATGAGCCCGAAAACTGTAAATCATTTTTTTTTTTAAATCACATTTTTAAAATGACTATAAATTACATAAATTAACTATTATAAACAAAAATTTTAATTTTTGAAAAAATAATGAAAGTTTTTAGCGGGGCTGAAAATAAACTTACCTTTCTTTAAAGT
Source organism: Squalus acanthias (assembly GCA_030390025.1). Classification (NCBI taxonomy): domain Eukaryota; kingdom Metazoa; phylum Chordata; class Chondrichthyes; order Squaliformes; family Squalidae; genus Squalus; species Squalus acanthias. Next base: position 101,685,400 of record CM059426.1, on the reverse strand, counting down.
ATTTTAAAATGATAAATCAGTGGAAAAAACATTTTTTTTTTTACTTTCTTCAACTATTAGCCTGGTAAAAGCAGGCCTTGCGCCTGCTTTTCTAGGTGCAGCTGTTCCCGACTTACCTGGACTCAAGCCAGTGTGGAAAAAAACGGAAGTTTTTAACATAAGGGCTGCCTATCCAGTGCAGGCGTTTGTCCAGCCAAGCCCTTTCTGCAGAGAACGGAAGTGCCGGTGTCCAGCGCATGCGCAGTGCATGCGTAAAACTGGCACTTCCATTGGTCCTACGGGTGAGTACACAGTGTGTACCCACCCGTAGGGAACGGAATTTCGAGGCCAATAAGAATGAAACCGGAAGGACGACCTGGCATCGACCTCGGCACAGGCTATGGACATGGCAACGGCACACCCAGCCCAGTCGACCCTGCAAAGTCCTCCTCACCAACATCTGGGGACTTGTACCAAAATTGGGAGAGCTGTCCCACAGACTAGTCAAGCAACAGCCTGACATAGTCATACTCACAGAATCATACCTTTCAGCCAATGTCTCAAACTACTCCATCACCATCCCTGGGTATGTCCTGTCCCACCGGCAGGACAGGCCCACCAGGGGTGGCGGCAGAGTGGTATTCAGTCGGGAAGGAGTGGCCCTGGGAGTCCTCAACATTGACTCTGGACCCCATGAAGTCTCATGGCTTCAGGTCAAGCATGGGCAAGGAAACCTCCTGCTGATTACCACCTACCGCACCTCCCTCAGTTGATGAATCAGTACTCCTCCATATTGCACACCACTTGGAAGAAGCACTGAGAGTAGCAAGGGCACAGAATGTACTCTGGGTGGGGGACTTCAATGTCCATCACCAAGTGGCTCGGTAGCACCACTACTGACTGAGCTGGCTGAGTCCTGAAGGACATAATTACGAGTCTGGGCCTGTGACAGGTGGTGAGAGAACCAACATGAGGGAAAAACCTACTTGACCTCGTCCTCACCAATCTACCTGTCGCAGATGCATCTGTCCATGACAGCATTGGTAGCAGTGACCACCGCACAGTCATTGTGGAGACAAAGTCCCGTCTTCTCACTGAGGACAACCTCCATCGTGTTGTGTGGCACTACCACCGTGCTAAATGGGATAGATTCAGAACAGATCAAGCTGCTGAAAACTGGGCATCCATGAGGCGCTGTGGGCCATCAGCAGCAGCAGAATTGTATTCCACCACAATCTATAACCTCATGGCCCAGCATGTCCCTTACTCTACCATTGCCATCAAGCCAGGGAGGGGACCAACCCTGGTTCAATAAGGAGTGTAGAAGAGCATGCCAGGAGCAGCACCAGGCATACCTAAAAATGAGGTGCCAACCTGGGGAAGCTGCAACACAGGACTACATGTATGCTAAAAAGTGGAAGCAGCATGCTATAGACAGGGCTAAGCGATCCCACAATCAACGGATCAGATCAAAGCTCTGCAGTCCTGCCACATCCAGTCACGAATGGTGGTGGACCATTAAACAACTAACGGGAGGAGGAGGCTCCATGAATATCCCCATGCTCAATGATGGTGGAGCCCAGCACGTGAGTGCAAAAGACAAGGCTGAAGTGTTTGCAACCATCTTCAGAGAGAAGTGCCGAGTGGATGATCCATATCGGCCTACTCCTGAGGTCGCCACCATCACAGAAGCCAGGCTTCAGCCAATTCGATTCACTCCACGTGATATCAAGAAATGGCTGAGCGCACTGGACACAGAAAAGACTATGGACCCCGACAATACCCCGGCTATCGTGCTGAAGATTTGTAGTCCATAACGTGCCGTGCCTCTAGTCAAGCTCTTCCACTACAGCTACACCACTGGCATCCATCCGACAATGTGGAAAACTGCCCAGGTATGTCCTGTCCACAAAAAGCAGGACAAATCCAACCTGGCCAATTACCGCCCCATCAGTCTACTCTCAATCATCAGCAAAGTGATGGAAGGTGTCATCGACAGTGCTATCAAGCGGCTCTTACTCACCAAAAACCTGCTCACTGATGCCCAGTTTGGGTTCCACCAAGACCACTCGGCTCCCAACCTCATTAGAGCCTTGGTCCAAACATGGACAAAGGAGCTGAATTCCAGAGGTGAGGTGAGAGGGACTGCCCTTGACATCAAGGCAGCATTTGACTGAGTGTGGCATCAAGGAGCCCTAGTAAAACTGACGTTAATGGGAATTGGGAGGAAAATACTCCACTGGCTGGAGTCACACCTAGAACAAAGGAAGATGGTTGTGGTGATTGAAGGTCAATCATCACAGCCCCAGGACATTACTGCAGGAGTTCCTCAGGGCAGTGTCCTAGGCCCAACCATCTTCAGCTGCTTCATCAATGACCTTCCCTCCAACATGAGGTCAGAAATAGGGATGTTCGCTGATGACTGCACAGTGCTCAGCGCCATTCACAACTCCTCAGAAAATGAAGCAGTCCATGCCCGCATGCAACAAGACCTGGACGACGTTCAGACTTGGGTTGGTAAGTGGCAGGTAACATTTGCACCATACAAGTGCCAGGCAATGACTATCTCCAACAAGCGAGAGTCTAACCACCTCCCCTTGACATTCAACGGCATTACCATCGCCGAATCCCCCACCATCAATATTCTGGGGGTCACCATTGACCAGAAACTTAACTGGACCAGCCACATAAATACTGTGGCAATAAGTGCAGGTCAGAGGCTAGGTATTCTGTGGCGAGTGTCTCACCTCCTGACCCCCCAAAGCCTTTCCACCATCTACAAGGCTCAAGTAAGGAGTGTGATGGAATACTCTCCACTTGCCTGGATGAGTGCAGCTGCAACAACACTCAAGAAGCTCAACACCATCCAGGACAAAGTTGCCCGCTTGATTGGCACCCCATCCACCACCTTAATCATTCACTCCCTCCACCACCGGAGTACCGTGGCTGCAGCGTGAACCATCTACAAGATGCACTGCAGCAACTTGCCAAGGCTTCTTCGGCAGCACCTCCCAAGCCAGCTACCTCTTCCACCTAGAAGGACAAGGGCAGCAGGCGCATGGGAACACCACCACTCCAAGTTCCCCTCCAAGTAACAAACGATCCTCTCTTAGAAGTATATCGCTGATCCTTCATCGTTGCTGAGTCAAAATCTTGGAACTCCCTACCTAACAGCACTGTGGGAAACCTTCACCTTACGGACTGCAGCGGTTCAAGAAGGTGGCTCACCATCACCTTCTCAAGGGCAACTAGGGATGGGCAATAAACGCTGGCCTTGCTCGCGACACCCACACCCCATAAACTAATTTTTTAAAAACTAGAGAGGGTGCAGAGAAGATTTACAAGGATGATACCAGAAATACGAGGGTACACCTATCAGGAAAGGATGAACAGGCTGGGTCTCTTTTCTCTTGAAAAGAGAAGGCTGAGGGGTGAACTAATCATGAAAGGTTTTGATAGAGTGGATACAGAGAGAGTGTTTCCAATTGTGGGGAAGAGCAAAACTCGAGGCTATCAATATAAGATAGTCACCAAGAAGTCAAATCGTGAATTCAGAAGAAACTTCTTTACCCAGAGAGTGGTGAGAATGTGGAACTCGCTGCTGTAGGGAGTGGTTGAAGCGAATAGTATAGATGCATTTAAGGGGCGGTTAGATAAGCATATGAGGGAGAAGGGAATAGAGGTTCATGTTGATATGGTTAGATGAGAAAGACTGGAGGAGGCTCGAGCGGAGCATAAACACCGGTATAGACTGGTTGGGCCGAATGGCTTGTTTCTGTGCTGTATAGCCTATGTAAATATAATAATATTGGAATAGTAGCTCTTTGCTTGAATGACAAAATGACACTTAAAGGGGATTTTTCCAACTTTGCACTCCCAGTCGGGAGACTTGCCCACTGGCATCACCGATTGGAAATTCAGGCATACGCTGCATGTGACTCTTCAATCAGTTAACTTGTACTCAAATTTCTAATATGAACCCCTAATGGGAAAGCCCCACCACCCAACCACACTCCCCACCCTGTCGGAGCTGAAAATTGATAATACTGGTGCAAGTTTCAGAAATTACAACTCTAAATTGCCTTAAAGGAGACCACCCAAGACAATCTCACAGTTATTACCATCCAGCTCTTATGTCCGGTTTCCCTTCTTACTCACTCCCACACAGACACAAACACAAGCTCTGATTGAATTTTATTTTGCAGCCAGCATTTGATATTTTCCCTATTTTGTCATTTGTAATCTTTGAAGAGCAACCTCACTGACAGTAGTCCGGAATAAGACAACGGGCCGTATTTTCCGATCGGAGGCTTCCCGCGTGCAGAAGCCTCCGATCTGGAAAAAATCTACGGACTTACCTGAGGGCTCCCGAGGTCCAGACATTTCCGCTCCTGGATAAACCTGTCAAATATATGAATGGAGATCACCCCAAAAGCACTGTAAAACATTAAAAAAAAAATTAAAATCAAATGTTTAAAATTAGTTGAAATTACAATAAATTAAATATTTTAAACAAAAATTTAATTTTTTGAAAAAAATAATTAAAATGTTTTACGGGGCTAAAAATAAACTTACCTTTTTTAAAGTATTTTAAAATGATGAATGAGTGAAAATCTTTTTTTTTACATTTTTTCAAATCTTATGCTGGTAATAGCAGGCCTTATGCCTGCTTTTACCAGGTGTAAGATTTCTAAGGGTTTTCTGCGGGCGGAGGTTCTCCAGAAAGCGGAACTATCCGCCCGCAGAGGCCCTTCTCTAGGGCAGGCATCCGATCTGTCAAGAGCATTCTTGACAGATCGGAAATGCCGGTTTTCAGCGCATGCGCTTGGCATGCCTGAAACCGGCATTTTCGATGTCCCTACGGGTGTGTACACAGCTCGTACACACCCGTAGGCATCGGAATATACGGCCCAACATCTCTCAGCAGTTGGACGCTTTCTTATTAACATTCACAAACACCAGTACAAGTGCATGCATCCTGGAGGATACAGATGGTGAACATGAGGAGCCGACACCAGGTGAGTCATAGTGAACAGGTAAGGAGAATCAAGAACCGGATGCCGCATTTCTGCAATTTATGACCCCGCTTCCTTGGGAAGTGTGGCAGTACGGTGATACTTGACCAACATGTCATGCTGCAGTTGCTGTTCAGAGGTAAATGAGATGAAATTGCGAGCTATTCTGATTGCTGCATTTATTTGATACATGTGTGGGCTGCACATTTATACTGCAATTAGTATCTATGCTTGAAGGCAGAAAGGCTGAGGGAGGAGGTGACTATGGCCACTAGCAGTCCCATCCCTGTGGTGCAGGTTAGCTGCCGGTGTCCTTGTAGTAGACGACACGGCATTGCAGCTGCCTCCCTGCTGACCCAGAGCCTGCACAGCCAGTTCCCTCGATCATTACCAGGTGGTGTACAAAAGCCTGCAGCTGTGATTGGTGGCATATTGGCAGTTCAACCAGTCTAGCTCTGGTGCCTGCTGATCCCCCAGGCATGCTTTATTTCATCTTGTGCCACTTGAACTATGAAATACTATGGGCCTGAAAGTTCACATGCCTTCTCTCCCAGTGTAAGTGCTGGGTATTTACATCGGGAACCCCCATTCCTGACCCCAACAAAGTATCCAGTGTCAGGAGGATGTTCCTAATTTGTATGTTACTGGGTGGTACTTGCGCCACTATTGGTGCATCTTGGGCATCTGTCAGAGCCTAATTCTTCGGTTTTCCATTACACTTATACCAGGAATATGCCAAAAGTTCTGCAAACTTTCAGAGTCTATATTTAGATTGGTGAAAAACTATGATTTTTTATTCATTCCTGGGATGTGGGTGTCGCTGGCAAGGCCAGCATTTATTGCCCATTCCTAATTGCCCTTGAGAAGTTGGTGGTGAGCCAACATTTTGAATACAACTGAGTGACAGAGGGCAGTTAAGAGTCAACCACATTGCTGTGGGTCTGGAGTCACATATAGGCTTGACCGGGTAAAGACGGCAGATTTCTTTCCCTAAAAGTACATTAGTAAACTAGATGGGTTTTTACAACAATCCAGTAGCTTCATGGTCACTAGCTTTTTATTCCAGATTTATTTAATTGAATTTAAATTCCACCAGTGCTGTGGATTTGAACTCTTGGGGCGCGATCTTGTCAGCCCTGGGGAGGCGGGACTGCCGGGAAAATGGCAGAATCTGGGGGCGGGTGCCCAACCCGTCCCCAACCCGCCTCCGTGCCATCTTGCCAGGAGACGGGTAGCTGACCCGCGCTGGGTCTCGTCTCCTTGGAGGCAGGAAGGGGATTAGTGCCACTTAGCTGCCTGTTAACAGGTAGTTAACAGGCAGAAAAGAGGATTATCCCCATTTTGCCCACACAAGTGCGGGCTTCCCGAAGGCTCCGAACCCCGCCAGGGTCACTGAGGCGAGCAGTGGGTCTGCGGGGGTCGGGGGGGCAAAAGTGCGCTGTGGAGGTAAGTGATGGGTGCAAGTGTGGAGAGGTGAGTATGTGAGGTAAGTGGAAAGTGTTAGTAAAAGTTTACTTACCTTTGTTTCTTCCTGCAGGCTTCAAGAGTTGGGTATGCGGAGAGTCTCGCTCCTCCGCGGCAGAGATGACAGATGGCCTCTGTATTCTCCAATGCAGCAACCATCTAATTTCTGCTAAATAAAGAGGTTTGATGAGTCTTGAATCAAAAACACATCAAACTACAGAGAATTTCAGTGTTTGACAGCTTCACAGAGCTGTCAATCGATGACAATTTATCTGTCAAAAATTTTTGACAGATGGAACATCATACATTGACGTTCTCTGTAACCGGCTTTCCTTTAATTGGCCTGCTAAGTCCGCTGGGCGGGCTTAACAAGGTCAATCAAGGGAAAATAGCGTGGGTTGTCCAGGAGTTGATGGAGGCGGGACTGAAACCTGACAAGTGGGAGTCCCGCCTCCAAAAGCTCCCCATTGGCAAAATCCAGCCCTAGGTCTCAGGATCATTAGTCCAGGCCTCTGGAATACTAGTCCAGTAACGTAACCACTATGCTACCAAACCCTGTCACTTAGCTAACTTTTAATTGGATTTTTAATCTACCCTAGGACTTTATAGTTTCCACTGCAGTAAATAGTGCTCTGTTTGTATGGTAGGATCTCCTTTTTCATATGCCCTCTTTTTACAACTCTTTTAGTTTTGACAATGTCTGGTAAATGTTTTAATTACAGTTAAATTTCCTCTAACTCAGAAGATAAAAATATTTGGACACTTTAGGTTCCACATTACCAATACCTAGTTATGAAAAAAAAACCTTAAAAAAAATCAGTATACTAAAAAAAATCCCTCAAAAAATGAATTAAAAACATACTATAAAACTGGAAATTTTAAAAATGGCTAAAAAGCCTTTGCCCATTTAAGAGCTCCATTGCACATGACCCACTCCAGATGTGTGAAAGCTCAGTCAGGTCCCGAGTGCAAAGAAATGATGCTATGCTTAATTTAAAGCGGTAATATTCAGTATGTTGAATTCAACAGAAAATTGTGGGCAGCATATGTGCCACTTTTTCTGCTATGTGCTGGCAGTGGACAAGGTTCCCACTGTCAGCACATGTTCAGAAGATTAGCCCCTAAATGTATTATTATATTTGAGTGAAGCACTCACCGAGTTTGAGCAAAAGATTTTAAGCCAGGCTGAATGATTTCAGATGGTGTAAAAATGGTGAAGAAACAGTACTTTTTATTTGCTGGCACCCAGTCATTCATGCTAGTACAACTGGCAATGACAGCCAGAAAATCAGCCTAATGTTCAATATCAGAAAGAACAACCACATCAATTATGTCAATTAGACATCTTCCAAAATATGCACAGAGGCTTTATTTATGCATTTGAAACAATGGGCCAGAAATTCGGCTTTCCGGCTTCCTGCGGGTGCAAGCATCGCGCGCGTACTTGCCTACCGCGCCTGCCATTGTGCTTTGGGCCCACGAGGACTTTGGGTCCTGGGCCTCCTCCAACTGCCGGCACGCAGTGCTTGCGTATCCCAGGGGCGCAGTTAGTTTGAAGCGTCCTCTGGGATCACGTGGGCCATGGAGAGCCAATCGGAGCAGGGCAATTTCATTCATAGATTTGACAGGAAGACCTGTCAAATCTATGAATAGAGATCAGCCCCAAAACCACACTTAAACTTCAAATAAATTTTTTTTAAAACATCACATTTTTAAAATAACTATAAGTTACATAAATTAACTACTTTAAACAAAAATTTAAATTTTTGAAAAAATTAATTATACTTTGTAACAGTGCTAAAAATAAACTTACCTTTCTTTAAAGTATCTAAAAAAGAAAAACCTGTTGAAAAAATGTTTAAATTGTAATTAATTAACCACTTACCTTGTTAAAAACAGGCCTTGCGCCTCCTTTTTAAAAGTGCAGCTTCTCCATACTTACCCTCCCGGAGAAACCTGAAAAAAAAACGAAGTTCGCTGCGTGCGCGCAGCCTCTCCCGTGCACGTGTTCGACTTCTGAACCCCTTTCTTCAGGGGAACGGAAGTTCCAGTTTCCCGCGCATGTGCAGTGCATGCAGGAAACCGGCACTTCAGGTGGCCTTACGGGTGAGTACACAGCGCGTACTCACCCGACAAGAGCCGAATTTCTGGCCCAATTGCTTATTTGGTCCAAGTACTTCGAGTGCAGAAATGCTGTAGTCTGAATAATAATCGATTTAACATCATTTGTCCCTAATAATTGAATGATCTATGCATACAAACAGCTGGTGCAAATTTGAATAAAACACAAGTTCTATAATTTTTTGATTGATGGAAACCAGATGGAGACTTTGGGGGTGAATTTTCCGGGGGGGGGGGCGGGGGTACGGACACGTTCGGTGGCGGGTTGGGTGGGAAAGTGTTTTTTTTGACAGCGGGTCGGGACCCCGCTGTAAACCCGCCGCCACGCATCTTTACCAAATGTCGGGTCTGCTCAGCACTGAGCAGACCCGACACGCAGCGGCGGGGGAGGAAATTCAGGTCATTATGACCTTGTTAACAGAGGATTAACAACAATTTTGATCTCACCTTTAGAATTTACCAGCTCGCCCATGGGGTCCACGCTGCTCGGGGATCACGTCTGTTAAGCTGGGCGGGAGTTGAATGGCCATGGAATCGTCTCATTACTTGACAGCTGGAAATGTGCTTTAAAAGCTCCCATCTCACAGCGGTTTACTTTCCAAGTTCAGAAGCTGTTGCTTACTGCATTTGGAAGACAGATTGAGCTTTATGCAGGTTGCAAGTGTTTGGAGTAAAATCTCTATCCAGTGTCACCTCATTGGAACAGCCTCTCTCACCATTGACAGATTGCCATCTCAAGTTCACCTGCCATCTATTCCATATCTCAGCTTGGTCCTCAGAATCTGACCACGATCAGCCGCAACACCAGCATCACCAGGCACACCAGCAGCATCAACAACAAGACCGCCAACCTTCTCCTCAATCACCTGATGCTGCACAGGGCAGAGGGCATCAGTGCAGGGCTGGACCGTGCCGGAGGCGATAACCCCAACACAGGGTATACAGGCAGAGGATGAGCTTCCTCACCATGACTGAGCACCAGTGCCAAAGGAGGCTCAGGCTATCGTGCCAGGGCGTCGCAGACATTTTCAGATTGCTGGAGCAAGACCTGCAGCCCAGAGGAACGGGTGGACACCTCTTACCAGTAGCTTTCAAAGTCACCATTGCCCTCACCTTCTTTGCCTCAGGCTCCTTCCAGGCATCTGCAGCAGACATTTGCGGCATCTCGCAGTTGGCCGCCCACAGATGCATCACACAGGTCACAATGCCCTCTTTGACAAGTCTGTCAATTATTTCAACTTTTCCACTGATGAAGCCAATGTTACTGAGCGTGCATTCGGCTTTGCCGCTCTGGCTGGCTTCCCACGATTGTAGGGTGTCATTGATGGCACACATGTGGACATCGTGGCATCCCATCATAACCCAGCAGTCTTTGTCAACCGCAAGGGCTTCCTCTCCCTCAATGTGCAGCTCATCTCCAACCATAGGAAGATCATTATGCATGTGTGTGCCAAGTTCCCTGGCAGCCCCTGAGTCCATGACTCTTTCGTCCTGCACCAGTCCACTGTCCCTCAGCTCTTCACACCTCCAAACAGACTTACCGGCTGGCTGCTTGGAGACAAGGGCTATCCACTGAAGCCATGGCTCATGACACCTTTGAGGAGGCCAAGAAATTAGTCTGACGAACATTATAATCAAAGCCACATCTCCACCAGAAGTGTCATAGAGCAGATAATAGGGTTGCTCAAAATGCGCTTCAGATGCCTGGACAGATCTGGAGGAGCCCTTCAGTACGCACCAGCCAGGGTCTCCAGAATTGTCATGGTCTGCTGCGCCCTGCACAACATAGTGCAGCAACGAGGATTAGTGCTGCATGAGGAACAAGGCACAGAGCACACAGCCTCTTCGGAGGAGGAGCATGAGGCGGAAGACGAGGATGAGGAAGACCTGGAGCTCATGTTGGAGAAGGATTCCTCGATTCTCTGAACATTCGCACTCACCGTGCTTGCAAAACCTGTCAGAGCCTCCTGCACTTGTTCCTGCAGCTCCAGGATCACCCTCTTCCTGGATGGCCCCCGAGGCTTAGCGTCTGCATGCAGCTGAGCAGAGCTGCGAGCGTCCTGCAGCCTCCGACGAGGAGTCTCCACTGCTGACCCTGTTTCCACCATCTGATCTTGCTCACGTGTGCTGTGTGAGACACCAGGTGACAACACTACTCTAGCTCGCGAGGGACCCACCGAGGTCTGTATATCTGCGCTGGTGCTGGCTTGCCTTGTCTCAGGTGACGCTGCACCCTCAGAGGCTGGAGGCTCCTCTGAGGAGTGCTCTCGCTCTTCCTCCTGGACAGTGGTGGTGGGGCGGGGGGGGGGGGGGGGGGTGGGGGGCGGCTCTTGATGTACCTGTGGGAGAGTAAAGAGATAAGTTAGATATATCATGTAGTTTGCATACAGATACCATTATGCGCGAGATGAGCATTTAATGTCTCTTGACATCAGCCCCCATATGAGTGACTGATGAATGCCATGTAGCTGTATGGAAACTGATTCTGTCACCAGATTGTTCTGATGTGCCCCTCTCTCCGTCCCCCTCTTCTGGCTGTTCGACCACTCCAGTAATCTCCAAGGCAGCCTCCTCTGCACTGGTGAGGATTGCTAGTGATTGAGGGCCTCCTCCAGTTCTCTCCCTCTTTCTCTTATTGTGGGCTCTCTTTTCCTGCAAGGAGGGAAAGAAGAGAAGTTTGAGTGAGTGTGTTGGAATGAGTGTAAGGAATGGATGGGTTAGATCTTTAGAGGGAGACTATGATGGAATAGGGTGGTAATACTAAGTGGCCTCCTTGTGTGTTGTTAGTTGGTAGGATTGCATTCGGATGAGGGTGAGTGTGAGGGGTGGTTAGTAAGATGGGGATGTGATAGAGAGAGGGATGGGTGAGGGTGCATGGGATGTTGGTGTGAGTAATGATGTGCAGGAGTGGGGTTGGGAAGGCAGAGTGATGGGGATGTGATGAGAGGCACAGCAGGATGAAGGTAAGTGTGGCTTAATACTCACCATTCCTGATCTTAGAAGATCATTGAAGTGCTTGTGGCACTGCACCCAGGTCCTCATCATCACACACCTGCTTGTCACCTCCTCCGTTATCTGCAACCGGGCTGCCTTGGTCTCACCGGCAGCAGCAGCAGCAAGAGTGGCCCTTGGTGGAGCCTGAGCGAGGACAGTGAGGAGAATAAGGAGCGGGAGAGAGAGCGAGGCCCAGACACACCGGCAGCAGTGAGAGCGGCCCTGGGTGGAGCCTGAGCGAGGACAGTGAGGAGTATAAGGAGCGGGAGAGAGAGCGAGGCCCAGACTCACCGGCAGCAGTGAGAGCGGCCCTGGGTGGAGCCTGAGCGAGGACAGTGAGGAGTATAAGGAGCGGGAGAGAGAGCGAGGCCCAGACTCACCGGCAGCAGTGAGAGCAGCCCTGGGTGGAGCCTGAGCGAGGACAGTGAGGAGTATAAGGAGCGGGAGAGAGAGCGAGGCCCAGACTCACCGGCAGCAGTGAGAGCAGCCCTGGGTGGAGCCTGAGCGAGGACAGTGAGGAGTATAAGGAGCGGGAGAGAGAGCGAGGCCCAGACTCACCGGCAGCGGCAGCAGCGATGGAGAAAAAACACAAGGAGGGACATCACAAGATAGCTGGTAACTGATTGGTTGGTAAAGGTCACATCATTTTTCTTTGCTATTCAGATTCGGGGCTGGTGAGAATCACTGTTTTTTTTTGGTCTGTTGTCTTTTAGTCTTTAACTAAGGGCAGAGGGGTATACTTAAGTGTGTGCAGGCAAAGAGGGAATGGGTGACCGCCAGACAGAAGAGGAGGACCAGGCAGGTAGTGCAGGAGTCCCCGGAGTGCATTGCGCTCTCCAACCAGTATTCTGTTCTGAGTATTGGTGGGGGCAATGGTTCCTCTGGGGAGTGCAGCCAGAGCCAAGTCCACGGCACCACGGGTGGCTCAGCTGCACAGAGGGGGAGGAAGAAGAATGGAAGCGCAAAAGTGGTAGGGAATTCGATAGTTAGGGGAGCAGACAGGCGTTTCTGCGGCCGTAGACGTGACTCCAGGATGGTATGTTGCCTCCCTGGTGCCAGGGATAAGGATGTCACCGAGCGGCTGCAGGGCATTCTGTGGGGAGAGAGTAAACAGCCAGAGGTCATGGTCCATATTGGTACCAACGACACAGGCAGAAAGAGGGAAGAGGTCCTGCAGGCAGATTTTAGGGAGCTAGGAGAGAGATTAAAAAGCAAGACCTCAAAGGTAGTAATCTCCAGATTACCCCGGGGCCATGTGCCAGTGAATACAGGAATAGGAGGATAGAAGAGATGAATGCGTGGCTGGAGAGATGGTGCAGGAGGGAGGGATTCAGATTCCTGAGGCATTGGGACCATTTCTGGGGAAGGTGGGACCTATACAAGCCGGACGGGATATACCTCAACAGAGCCGGGAGCAATATTCTCGCAGGGAGGTTTGCTAGTGCTGTTGGGGAGGATTTAAACTAGCTTGGCAGGGGGATGGGCACCAACATATAGGAGTAGAAAAGAGGAATAAGGTACATAAAAGAGTGAGTGTGTTGGATAGTACTAGAGAAGAAAGTAGTACTAGAGGCGGAAGTAGTACCATATTAGATAGGAGCAGACTAAGAAAGATTATGAAAAATTCAAAAATGGGTTGAGAATGCATGTACGTAAATGCACAATGTGTGGTGAATAAGGTTGGTGAGCTACAAGCACAATTAGCCATCTGGCAATATGATGTTGAGGCAATAACGGAAATGTGGCTTAAAAATGGTGAGGACTGGGTACTTAATATTCAAGGGTACAAGGTGTTCAGAAAAGGTAGGGAAGGAAAAAAGGGAGGTGGGGTGGCAGTGGAAGTGCTGATTAAGTGTTAGAAAAGGATAATGTTCTTGAAGGGACAAGGACAGAATCCATTTGGTTAGAGTTGAGGAGCAAAAAGGGTATGATAACGCTATTGGGGGTATTCTATAGGCCTTCAAGTAGTGAGAGGGAGGTAGAGGAGCAAATCTGCAGGGAAAGCGCAGAGATATGCAAAAGCTATAGAGTGGTGACATTGGGGGACTTTAATTACCCAAATATCGATTGGGATAATGCTAGGGTAAAGGGAAAGGACGGGGAGGAATTTCTGAAATGTGTTCAGGAAAATTTCCTTGACCAATATGTTCTTGGCCCAACTTGGAAGGAGGCATTGCTGGATCTGGTGCTGGGGAATGAGGTGGGCCAGGTCAACCAAGTGTCTGTGGGAGAACACTTGGGTACGAGTGATCATCGTATCATAAGATTTAGATTAGCAATGGAGAGGAGCAAGGAACAATCTAGAGTGGAACTTCTAAATTGGAATAGGGCTAACTTCAATGGGATGTGAAAAGATCTAGCCAGAGTAAAATAGAACCAAAGACTGACAGGAAAATCTGCAACGGAACAATGGGTGATTTTTAAGGAGGAGATGTTCCAAGTACAGGCTAGGTACATTCCAACAAGAGGGAAGGGTAAGGGAAACATAGCAAGGGCACCTTGGATGACAAGGGAGATAGAGAAGATGATGAAATAAAAAAGAGGGTGTATGATGTATGTCAGGTGAATTCTTCAAGAGAGAACCAGACCAAATACAATAAGTTGAGAGGGAAAGTGAAGATGAAAATAAGATTGGCAAAGAGAGAATATGAGAGTAGAATGGCGGTTAACATAAAAAGGAACCCAAAAATCTTCTACCGGCATGTAAACAGTAAGCGGGTAGAGGCGAGGTGGGGCCTATTAGTGACAAAGAAGGTGATATATGCTTAGAGGCACAGGGCAAGGCTAGAATACTCAATGAGTACTTTGTATCGGTGTTTACAAAGGAGGTGGATGCTGACAAAATATCGGGAGAAGTGGAAAAGGTAGAAGCAATGAAAGGGGTGAAAATTGATAGACAGGATATACTAGAAATGCTGGGTATGCTTAGAGTGGATAAGTCACCTGGTCCAGATGGCTTGCATCCCAGTTGCTAAGGGAATTGGGGGAGGAGATAGCGGAAGGGCTTGCCATAATTTTCCAATCTTCCCTAGATGCGGGGGAGGTGCCTGAGAATTGGAAAGTGGCAAATGTGGCACCATTGTTCAAGAAAGGGTGTAAGGACAATCCTAGTAACTATAGGCTGGTCAGTTTAACATCAGTGGTGGGTAAAGTTTTAGAAACAATAATCAAGGAAAAAAATAATGGGCACTTGGAGAGGTTTAAACTAATTAAGGAGAGCCAACACAGATTTGTAAAAGACAGATCGTGTTTGACTAATCTAATTTAATTTTTTGATGAAGTAACAGGGAGGATCGATGAAGGGAATGCAATGGATGTTGTCTACATGGATTTGAGGAAGGCATTTCACAAAGTACCACATAGAAGGCTGGTTAACAAAATTGAGGCTCATGGAAAAGGTGGATCAGTGGCAGCTTGGATAAGGAATTGGCTTAAGGACAGCAAACAGCGAGTTGTGGTAAATGGCTGTTTTTCAGACTGGAAGATGGTAGACAGTGGTGTTCCCCAAGGGTCTGTGCTGGGGCTACTGCTTTTTTTGATAAATATAAATGACCTGGACGATAGCAAAATACTGTGGATAAATATAAATGACCTGGATATTGGAATACAGAGTAGAATTTCTAAATTTGACGATCTCACCAAACTTGAGGGTGTGGCAAACAGTGAGGATGATACCAATCGACTGCAACAGAACATAGAAAGGCTAGCAGAATGGGCAGACAAGTGGCAGATGGAATTTAATAGAGAGAAGTGTGAGGTGATGCATTTTGGCAGAAGGAACAGAGAGAGGCAATATAAACTTAATGGCACAGTTTTAAAGAGTGTGCAGGGACAGAGAGACCTGGGAATTAATGTGTATAGGTCCCTGAAGGTGGCAGGACATATTGAGAGAGTGGTTAGCAAAACATATGGTATCTTGGGCTTCATAAATAGAGGTGTTGAGTACAAAAGTAGAGAAGTTATGTGAACCTTTATAAAGCGCTGGTTAGGCCACAACTGGAGTATTGCATCCAGTTCTGGTCACGACACTTTAGGAAGGGTGTGAAGGCCCTTGAGAGGGTGCAGAGATTTACCAGAATAGTTCCGGGGATGAGGTATCTTAGTTACAAGGACAGGTTGGAGAAGCTGGATTTGTTTTCATTAGAGCAAAGGAAGTTGAGGGGTGACTTGATAGAGGTGTACAAGATTATGACGGGTTTGGATAGGCTAGACGGGGAAAGGCTGTTCCCACTAGTTGATGGTACAAGGACTAGGGGACACAGATTTAAAGTTTTGGGCAAGAGATACAGGGGGGGAGTGAGGAAAAACCTTTTTACGCAGCGAGTGGTGAGGACCTGGAATTCGCTGCCGACGGAAGTGGCGGAAGCGGAGATACTCAATGTTTTCAAGGGGAGACTGGATAGGCACTTGAAGGAAATAAATTTGCAGGGCTACGGGGATAGAGTGGGGGAATGGGACTGACTGGATTGCTCTACAGAGAGCTGGCATGGACACGATGGGCCAAATGGCCTCCTTTTGTGCCATTATGACTCAATCACTCTATGGGCTGGATTTTGTCATTGGGGGCGGGCTGGGGGCAGGTCAGGTGGTCGGCGGGTCCCGCCCCCGCCTCCAATGTGAGGCGGGACAATTGAGCAATTTTGCCCTAACTGGGCACTTTATTTCCAACGTGTGGGAACCCCTGGCCTAATGAGTCTTTTGATCCTGAAACTCGCCTCCGATGACTTCATCTATGCAGCTGCATTTAAGGCCTGCAAGCAGCCTTGGTTCATTTTCTGCCTAAGTACTTTGTTACTGAGACATCTGAAAGATTTTGGTGCAACCATGGCAAGCTCAAGGCCCAAGTGTGCACTCTGCTTTGATGAGGACTCCCTCCAAGCTCTGGTGGAGGGAGCAAGAGCTAATAAGGAAATGCTGTTTCCTTCTTCTGGGAGGAAGAAACCGCCCCAGCAGACCAAAGCTGTGTGGCTGCAAGTGGCACAGGAGGTGAATGCGATATCAATGTGCAGCAGAACCTGGCTGCAGTGTAGAAAGAGGTCTCATGACCTTCTCCGCACAGGAAAAGTGAGTATTACATCACCACGACCCTCAATCTGATCCCCATCGCCTCTCATGACCAGCACTCTGCATTGTCAACCTCCTCCTCCACATCCCACTTGACCCTTACATCCCTGCACCCTTAACCATTCCCTCTCTCTGTATGTTCACATTCACTTAACTATTCGACTATGCAGCCCTCACACTCCACTGTGATGCTATGACAACAACTTACAACACACTTGGTCTTGGGACCTCACTCCATCTTTGTGTCCTTTTAAGCATCTACGCTATGGATTCTCTACACTCACTCCTTCATTCTCACTCAAACTCCACTTGTGTCCCTCATTGCAGGAAAAGAGAGCCCACAATAAGAGGGAAAGAGCGAGGACAGGAGGAGGGCCACCCTCAATAACCCAGCTCGCCAGTGCAGAGGAGGTGGCCCTCAAGATCGTGGGAGTCGAGGAGGATGCGCAAGTGGGGGAATGACAGACAGGCGCATCAGAGCAAGCTGGTGACAGAATAGTTTTTCATCTCTCTCATTGATATTGCATGAGTGACTGATCTTGATTCTGATGCTCTAACAGATTGACTTATGATAATCTGCACAATTCAATGTGCATGCAACGTTTATCTCACATGCCTAACTCTTTCCTTTACTCCCCCACAGGACCATCGACAGTCCTCCTCCCCACTGTCCAGGAGGAACAGCCTGAGCCACCAGACTCCTCAGAGGAAGCTGCAACCTCTGAGGGCGCGGAGTCAGCAGAATTAAGCGCATCCAGCACCAGCGCAGACACTAACACCTCGGTGGGACCTTCGGGACATAGAGTAGTGTTGTCACCTGGTGTATCACAGCTCACAAGTGTGCATCAGCAGATGGTGGAGACAGTGACAGCAGTGGAGAGTCCTCGTCGGAGGGCGCAGGACTCTCCCAGCTCGGCTCAGCTGCATGTCGACCCTGTGCTTCTGGGTCCATCCAGAAGGAGAGCAGTGCTGGAACTCCAGGAACAGGAGCAGGAGTCTCTGGCAGGTTTTGTCTCCAGGGTCACTGCGAGTGTGGAACAATTGGAGGAATCCATCGCTAACATGAGCAGAGCCTTTGTGGAGGCATTGGCACATGAACACATCACCACAGAAAGGATGGCAACCTCCGTGGAATGGATGGCTACCTCCGTGGTAAGGCTGGCTACCGTAGAGGAGAGGATGGCTATGGTAGAGGAAAGGATGGCTAAGTCGCCAGGGTCTTGAAAACATGGTCATTGTTCAGAATAGACTGACATCTCTTGAGGAGCGATGGTCAGCTATTGAGCAGAGAAACCAGACCTTCATGGAAGTCCTCTGGAGTAGGACTTCCAGTGCAGAAATGGGTCCTCATGGCCCCGCTGAAGTGCAGCAAGGTGCTGTCAAGCCACTTGCTAGCTCTGAAGTGGGGCTGACCCATGAGAGGGATGTTGGTGGCAGAGAACAAGGAAGTGGGGGCTCCTCTCCAAGCACTCACATGACCATGCCACTGCAGAGCCCTCGGTCAGAGCCCCACAAGAGTTCTCACCCAACTGAGATTGGCGTCTCAGCCCCTGCACAGCTGCAGGAGCAGCAGACTGTTGGCGAGCACTCACAGGCTCGCAACCCCAGAGGATGCCTGCCAATGGTGTCGAGGCAGGAGCAGCAAGAAAGTGAGCAAGGGGCCTCCACATCTGCTGAAGCCACAGGGGAAGCACCACGTAGGAGCACGCATAAGAGGAAGATAAAGCACAAGTAGTCACAAGGGTAGTCACTTGGGTGTTCTGTTGTGATTATTTTTGAAAAGCCATCCGTGACTTTATGTGATAAAATAACTTGATGGCAAACTGTTGAAGTTGTCGGCTGTGTCATTTCGCAAATGGGACTTCCACATTGAGGGCTCAGGGCGACTTGGAATTGTCAGTATGGTTGTCAGAATGATAGGAAGCCGCAGGTTCTTGCCCATTGTCGATGGTGTGGTAAGAAGGTGCGAGGCAAATGTGTTTGATTGGGCAGGCTAAGCAAATCTGGCCAAGATGAGTGCATCCCTTGCATCCCGGGCAGCAATGTGCTCACGTGCTGCTGCCACTGGTTGATGCTCCTCCGCAAGCTGTTCGTTGTCGCTCTCCTCCTCCTCCTCCTAATCCTCATCCTCATCCTCATCTGAGGAGGCTATGCGATGAGCCACTTGTACCTCAGGCAGCTGCAAGCCACGATGCTGTGCCATGTTGTGAAGTGCACAGCAGACCACGACGATTGAGAAGACCCTGGCTGCTGAGTACTGCAGGGCTCCACCTGATCTATCAAGGCATCTGAATCGCATCTTCAGCAAGGTCAATCATCACAGCCCCAGGACATCGCTGCAGGAATTCTTCAGGGCAGTGTCCTAGGCCCAAACATCTTCAGCTGCTTCATCAATGACCTTCCCTCCAACATAAGGTCAGAAATGGGGATGTTCGCTGATGACTGCACAGTGTTCAGCACCAGTCACAACTCCACAGATAATGAAGCAGTCCATACCAGCATGCAACAAGACCTGGACGACGTTCAGGCTTGGGCTGATAAGTGGCAGGTAACATTCGCGCCACAGAACTGCCAGGCAATGACTATCTCCAACAAGCGAGAGTCTAATCACCTCCCCTTGCCATTCAATTGCATTACCATCGCCAAATCCCCGACTATCAACATCCTGGGGGTCACCATTAACCAGAAACTTAACTGGACCAGCCACATAAATACTGTGGCAACAAGAGCACGTCAGAGGCTAGGTATTCTGCGGCGAGTGTCTCACCTCCTGACTCCCCAAAGCCTTTCCACCATCTACAAGGCACAAGTAAGGAGTGTGATGGAATACTTTCCACTTGCCTGGATGAGTGCAGCTCTAACAACACTCAAGAAGCTCGACACCATCCAGGACAAAGCAGCCCGCTTGATTGGCACCCCATCCACCACCTTAAATATTCACTCCCTCCACCACTGGCGTTCCATGGCTGCAGTGTGTACCATCTACAAGATGCACTGCAGCAACTCGCCAAGGCTTCTTCGGCAGCACCTCCCAAACCTGCGACCTCTTCCACCGAGAAGGACAAGGGCAGCAGGCACATGGGAACACCACCACCTCCAAGTTCCCCTCCAAGTCACACACCATCCTGACTTAAGTATATCGCCGATCCTTCATCGTTGCTGGGTCAAAATTCTGGACCCCCTACCTAACAGCACTGTGGGAGTACCATCACCACACTGACTGCAGCGGTTCAAGAAGGTGGCTCACCATCACCTTCTCAAGGGCAACTAGGGATGGGCAATAAATGCTGGCATTGCCAGCGATGCCCTGATCCCATAAACAAATAAAAAAGCCGATGGTTTGCTCGATTATGGATCTGGTGGAAATGTGGCTGGAGTTGTAGCGCTCCTCAGCTTCGTTGAATGGCCTCCTCAACGGCATCATTAGGCACGTCTTCAGGGGATAGCCCTCATCTCCAAGCAGCCATCCGCAAAGTTGGTCTGGCGGACTGATGAGCGGAGGAACACTAGACTGCCGCAGGATGAAGGAGTCATGGCAACTGCCAGGGTACTTGGCGCAAACATGCAAAATTTCCTTATTGTGGTTACGCACCAGCTGCACATTGAGGGAGTGGAAGCCCTTGCGGTTGACAAAAATACCTGGATTGTGATGGGGTGCCTTAAGGGCCACATGTGTGCAGTCACCGATGCCCTGCACCCTTGGAAAGCCTGCCAGATTAGCAAATCCAAACGCCTGCGCGGTTACACTTGCTTGATCCGTGGAGAAGTTGATGTAATTGTGCGCGTTGGCAAAGAGGTCATCGGTAACCTGCGTGATGCAACTGTGTGTGTCCGCCTTGGAGATGCCGCTGATGTCTGCTGTTGATCCCTGGAATGAGCCTGAAGCAAAACAGTTGAGTGCGGTGGTGACTTTGACTGGTAAGGGGTGTCCACCCGCTCTTCTGGGCTCCAGGTCTTGCTGTAGCATTGTGCAGATGTCACCCATTACCTCTCGCCTCCTTTGGCACTGCTGCTCAGTCATGGTGAGGTAGCTCATCCTCTGTCTGTAAACCCTGTTTTGGGGGTATCTCCTGCGGCGACGTCCTTCCCAGCACTGGCGCCTTCTGGCCTGTGCAGCTTCAGGTGGGTGAGCAGCAGCTTGGCGCTCCTGTTGTTGCTTCTGCTGTTGGTGTTGCTCTTGTTTCGGGTTCTGCTGCTGCCGTGGCTGGTCTTCATCCGAATTTGAGGTCCAGGAGGAAAGGAAATAAATGGTTCCCATGCTGCAGGTATGTACCTCAGCTGAGGAAGCGTTCACTCAAGGTGGGGAGAGGGGTTTCCCAGGAGGTCACACTGCAGATGGATCTCAGCTTCAAAACTTCCACAATGAGTAGGCCTGCTAAAAGTTCTCTCAGACCTGAGAAAACAAAGTTCTGCCACCTGCATAGAAACATAGAAACATAGAAGATAGGAGCAGGAGTAGGCCATTCGGCCCCTCGAGCCTGCTCCGCCATTCGATGAGATCATGGCTGATCATCTAAACTCAGTACCCTGTACCTGCCTTCTCCCCATATCCCTTGATACCTTTAGCTTTAAGAAATATATCTAACTCATCCTTGAATATATTTAATGACTTCGCCTCAACTACCTTCTGTGGTAGAGAATTCCACAGGTTCACCACTCTCTGGGTGAAGAAATTCTTCCTCATTTCTGTCCTAAATGGTTTACCCGTTATCCGTAGATTATGACCCCTGGTTCTGGACTCTCCGACCATCGGGAACATTCTTCCTGCATCTAGTTTGTCCAGACCTGTCAGAATTTTATATGTTTCGATGAGATCCCCTCTCATTCTTCTATACTCCAGTGAGTATAAGCCCAATCGACCCAATCTCTCCTCATATGTCATTCCTGCCATCCCAGGTATCAGCCTTGTGAATCTTCGCTGAACTCCTTCCATGGCAAGAACATCCTTCCTCAGATAAGGCGACCAAAACTGCACACAGTACTCAAGGTGTGGTCTCACCAAGGCCCTGTACAACTGCAGCAGGACATCCCTGTTCCTATACTCAAACCCTTTCGCTATGAAGGCCAACATACCATTTGCCTTCTTCACCGCCTGCTGCACCTGCATGCTTACTTTCAGCGACTGGTGCACAAGGACACCCAGGTCTCGTTGCACTTCCCCTTCTCCCAATCTATTGCCATTCAGATAATAGTCTGCCTTTCTGTTTTTGACACCAAAGTGGATAACCTCGCACTTATCCACGTTATATTGCATCTGCCACGCTTCTGCCCACTCACCCAACCTGTCCAGATCATCCTGGAGTTTCTCGCTATCCTCCTCGCTGCACACACTCCCACCCAGCTTTGTGTCATCTGCAAACTTGGAGATATTACATTTAATTCCCTTATCTAGATCATTAATATATATTGTGAATAGCTGGGGTCCAAGGACCGATCCCTGCGGTACCCCACTAGTCACTGCTTGCCACTCGGAAAAAGACCCATTAATTCCTACTCTCTGCTTTCTGTCCGCCAACCAGTTCTCTATCCAAGTCAATACCTTGCCCCCAATCCCATGTGCCTTAACTTTACCCGCTAATCTCTTATGCGGGACCTTATCGAAAGCCTTTTGAAAGTCCAAATACACCACATCTACTGGTTCTCCCTTATCTATTTTCCCAGTTACATCCTCAAAAAATTCCAGTAGATTAGTCAAGCACGATTTACCTTTTGTAAATCCATGTTGACTTTGTCCGATCCTGTCACTGTTTTTCAAATGCTCAGCTATTACATCCTTCATAATGGACTCTAGCATTTTCCCCACTACCGATGTCAGGCTTACCGGTCTGTAATTCCCCGCTTTCTCTCTACCACCCTTTTTGAATAGTGGGGTAACATTAGCTACCCTCCAATCCATGGGTACAGTTCCAGATTCCATCGAATGTTGGAAGATGATCAGCAATGCATCTACTATTTCTAGGGCCACTTCCTTAAGTACCCTAGGATGTAGATTATCAGGCCCTGGGGATTTATCGGCCTTCAATACCGTCAATTTCCCTAACACCATTTCCCTGCAAATACTGATTTCTTTCAGTTCCTCCCTTTCATCAGACCGTATGTTCTCCAGCATCTCTGGGAGGTTATTTGTGTCCTCCTTTGTGAAGACAGAACCAAAATATGCATTTAATTGGGCTGCCATTTCTTTGTTCCCCATTATAACTTCCCCCGCTTCTGACTGCAAGGGACCTACACTTGATTTCACTAATCTTTTTCTCTTCACATATCTATAAAAGCTCTTACAGTCAGTTTTTATGTTCCCAGCAAGCTTACTTTCATATTCTATTTTCCCCTTCTTAATTAATCCCTTTGTCCTCCTTTGTTGAATCCTAAACTGCTCCCAATCCTCAGGGCTACCGCTTTTTCTGGCCAATTTGTATGCCCTCTCCTTGGATCTTATGCTATCCCTAATTTCCCTTGTTAGCCACGGTTGAGTCACCCTTTTTGTTTTATTCTTATGCCACACTGGGATGTACAAATTCTGTAGTTCATCCATGCAGTCTTTGAATGTTTGCCATTGCCTATCCACCGTCAACCCCTTGAGTGACATTCCCCAATCAATCCTATCCAATTAGCGCCTCATACCATCGTAGTTTCCTTTATTTAAATTCAGGACCCTAGTCTCTGATTCAACTACTTCACTCTCCATCCTAATGAAGAATTCTATCATATTATGATCACTCTGACCCAAGGGGCCTCGTACAACAAGATTGCTAATTAATCCTTTCTCGTTGCATAATACCCAGTCTAAGATGGCCTGATCTCTGGTTGGTTCCTCGACATATTGTTCCAGAAAACCATCTCATAAACATTCTAGGAATTCCTCCTCCACAGTATTTTTACTAATTTGGTTAGCCCAATCTATATGTAAATTAAAGTCACCCATGATGACTGCTGTGCCCTTATTGCATGCTTCTCTAATTTCCCTTTTAATGCCGTCCCCAACCTCCGTATTACTGTTTGGAGGTCTATATACCACTCCCACTAGCGTTTTCTGCCCCTTGTTATTTCTCAGTTCTACCCATACAGATTCCGCATCATCAGAGCTAATATCCTTCCTTTCAATTGTGTTAATCCCCTCTTTAACCAGCAATGCTACCCCATCTCCCTTTCTTTTTTGCCTATCTTTCCTAAATATTGAATAACCCTGGATGTTGAGTTCCCAGCCTTGGCCGCCCTGGAGCCATGTTTCTGTAATCCCAATCAAATCGTATTCATTTACCTCTATTTGCGCAGCTAATTCATCCACCTTGTTCCGAATGCTCCTTGCATTAAGACACAAAGCCTTCAGGCTTGTTTTTTTAACGGTCTCAGACCTATATGAATTATTATTTACTGTGACCATGTTTGATTTAAACCGTTGAGTTCTTTGCCTTCTACTTTTGTTTTTCTCTTTCCTGTCTTTTGCTTTTATCCTTGTTTCTCTTTCCTCTGTCTCCATGTTCAGGTTCCCAACCCCCTGCCACTTTAGTTTAAACCCTCCCCAACAGCACTAGCAAACACTCCCCCTAGGACATCGGTCCCGGCCCTGCCCAGGTGCAGACCATCCCGTTTGTACTGGTCCCACCTCCCCCAGAACCGGTTCCAATGTCCAAGGAATTTGAATCCCTCCCCCTTGCACCATTCCTCTAGCCACGTATTCATTTGAAATATCCTCCTATTTCTACTCTGACTAGCACGTGGCACTGGTAGCAATCCTGAGATTACTACCTTTGAGGTCCTCTTTTTTAATTTACCTCCTAACTCCCTATATTCTGCTTTTAGGACCTCATCCCGTTTTTTACCTATATCGTTGATGCCTATGTGCACCACGACAACTAGCTGTTCACCCTCCCCCTCCAAAGTGTTCTGTAGCCGCTCCGAGACGTCCTTGACCCTTGCACCAGGGAGGCAACACACCATCCTGGAGTCTCGATTGCGGCCGCAGAAACGCCTATCTATTCCCCTTACAATTGAATCCCCTATCACTATAGCTCTTCCACACTTTTTCCTCCCAGCCTGTGCAGCAGAGCCACCCATGGTGCCAGGAAGTTGGCTGCTGCCGCCTTCCCCTGATAAGTCATCCCCCCCAACAGCATCCAAAGTGGTATATCTGTTTGAGAGGGGGATGGCCACAGGGGACCACTGCACTACCTGCCTGCACCTCTTACTCTGCCTGGTGGTCACCCATTCACTTCCTGCCTGTACACCCTTCACCTGCGGTGTGACCAACTCACTAAACGTGCTATCCACGAGGTTCTCAGCATCGCAAATGCTCCAATATGCATCCAGCCGCAGCTCCAGCGCCGCAATGCGGTCCGTCAGTAGCTGCAGCTGGATACATTTCCCACACACATGGTCGTCAGGGACACAGGAAGTGTCCCTGATTTCCCACATATTGCAGGAGGAGCATATCACGGCGCCGAGCTCTGCTGCCATGACTTACCCTTTAATTAATTAATTAAAATTAAACTAATTGAATCCCACCAATTTCACTTCAATTAAATGATATACTCAAGGGCCCTTGCTTAACAGCAGTTCCCGCTACACCACAGAGACTCTAGAAACTATAAACCACAGAATTTAAGTATTGAAAAAAGGAGAAAAAGAGAAATACTCACCAACCAATCACTTACCTGCTTTCTGGTGACGTCACACTTTGATTATTTTCTACTTCTCTCTCTCCCGCTCTCGGCTGCAAATGATCATTGTTGAAAACTCCTTTATAATGGTGGAGCTGCAGCTGTTAGTGAGCCATCCACTTGTGAGGCCACCAGGATTAACTGGCGTGTTCCAGAGGAGACGTGCAGCACGCGGGAAATGTGTTAAATTCAGAAAGGCCTCACAAAATGGCATTATAGAGGTATTTAAGTGGTTGTTAAGGGCCCTTAAGGGCCTATCCCACCTCTTGGAGGCAGGATCGAAATGGGTTCTGAAAGCCCACTTTTGGGAAAGTTGCTCAGAGGCGGGCTGGAGGCGGGATCAGAGCCCGCCGCCATTTTTTGCAACTTTCCCACCTGACACACCTCCAAACCCGCCTCCTCGGGCCTGGCAAAATCCAGCCCTATGATTCTATGACTCCTGGGGTGGTCTCTTGCGGCCACTGGCAGGGAAGAGAACCTCCCTCCACAAGCACATGGAGGGAGTCATCACAGAATCGAGGAGCAGCTCTCTGCCTCTGTAAACTTATCTTATGTCCAAAGAACCACTAACAGTAGGCTCAACTGTCCTAAATGAGAAGAGAAATCAAATGGGGCCATGGCCCCTTTAAATATCCCAGCACCAAACGCATCAGTGCTGATGTCACCAGATTCGCACCTTTTAATTGGGTCGGGTAATGCGCTGGTCAGGCTCAACAAGCCCCATTACGGAAAAATCTTTCCTTGCAACGGGATGAAGGCAGCAACGGACTTGCGGCACGCCACCGCCCTCGCCCGCCACGGACCCGCCATGGTCGGCGAAATCACGGCCAAATGGATTAGCTCACTATGTATGTTCAATGCTTCCAAATTAGCCCGATAAAAGTAAAACATTTGAAAATGGTCATTTCATAAACATGCTCTAATAAAAATGTTCTGACGAAAAACATGTTAAACTTCATTACCTGCAGCCAGAACAGTCTGCCCAAGTGATTTGGAGACTTCAACATCTGCTTCTTTTCCCCAACACTACCACTTAAATTCCCTAAGCTTCGGCTCCTCTTCTAGGCTGTTGCTGCTCTTGCCCAAGGCTGTGGTTCAGTTTTGTGAGTCACTGCTTCAAGCTCCAAGGTCTGTATCACAACTCACTGAACCCCAGCTTCTCTCTATCCAAGCTGTCACTTCAGCTCCCCCAGACCATTGCTTCAGTTGATTCAAGCTGTTGCATATCTTCTCCCATGTCACTGGTGCCCTCATCCAACCTCTGCTCTTCTTCCTCTACACTGAGCTATGAATGTTCTTTGTCCAGATGATCATATATTTCCCCTTGACTGTAGTATCATAGATTTGTACTTGGTGATCTGCAGGTCCTAAATGATGATGGTTTCCCTTAAACACGGTTGAGTGTTCCATTGTTAGAACTTGTAGAACACATGGTTGAGTTAGTCCTCTAGCAGAACAACCTGTAAATTAATTTAAATTAATTTTAGAAAATTATAGAAAGGTGGTTCTATATGTTGGACAAATAGCATGGATAGCATAATTCTAGTCATGAGGCTAACTTATGTAAATCATTTGTGATTTTATTGCTCATGCATTACGTTTCGCTCATGAACTTAAAATAGAATCAATATGTTGGGCATACAATGCTTGTGCTCTCTTTTTCATGAATATCATAGAATTTGCCTTAGTTTAGCCAAATAGGATACCTCATACTAAATACGGGCAAGAAATTGTTTTGTGCAGGTTATGATACTCACTGCTCACTCTGTACTGTATGTTTATGTAATTGTTATAGAGGCACAACTATTTGTACGGCAAAATTATATTGGCATAAACATGATTTTGGTGCAAAAACCCTTGTATGGAGCAGCCAAAATGCATTCTGACTCAGCGGCTCTGCCTCCAGCAACACTCATAAAGTAGGTGTCCCAATGCTGGAGTAGTGCTGTGCTGACTCAAATAAAGCAGCCAGAGCTAGCTTGGTACCCCAACAAAGAAAGTGTACTATAACATTAAGGAGGCAGATTAGCAGTTTTACATGGATTTAATTGTATGTGGCCAAATGCGGTGCTGAATGGAGACTTTGTTAATTTTTTTTAGCTATCACGACCATCTGCATGACTTTCCTTTAAGTTTTGGCTGTGACGTGGATGCTGCTAAGAAAACGCCTTCTGGATTCATGTTGCACAGTTACCTCTAGCAGTGTGTGATGTCACATTTGTTTACATTTGTTGGCATATTTAAAAATTTATATTTAATTTTTATTTAGATTTCCAATGCCCCTTTGTTCCTTTATTGCCTGCCAAACACGAGGCACACCTCACATTCCTAGCATCACCTGATCCTCACACACTTACCAGTTCTCATCTCACATCTCACACCTTGCACACACTGTCAGTTATTCAACCATGACAGTCACATCACCCAAACACATTGCACCGCACTCACTGACAAACTCCCCTTTCTCTTGCAGGAAAAGGTGGTGCATAACCGGCGCCAGCAGAACTTAACCGGCAGGGGACAAGCTCGCCTGCATCACCTCCCCCCAATGGAGGAGACGGTGCTGGCCATTCGTGGGAGGGGCATGGCTGAGCCCATGGCCAGTGCTGAGGCTGGAAGAATACAAGATGCTGGTATCCTCATATGTTATCCTCCTTCTCATCCCACTTCCCCCTCATCCCACAATCTCTTCTGATTTACAATCTGCACATGGTGCAAGCATGCACCTCTTGCTTTCCCCTCCTCCCCTATTACAACCCTACCCTTGTGCCTTTCTCATTTCAGACACCCAAGAAATCCAGCCTGCCCAGTCAGTGGGTCAACAAGAAGAGGTAGAGGAAGAAGAAGAAACACCATCACTCGATTTCACACTCGCAGCCACCAGCTCAGATACTGATACTGCACTTACTTTAGAGGATAGAAGTGAGAAGTCGCACAACACCAGGTTATAGTCCAACAGTTTTATTTGAAATCACAAGCTTTCGGAGCTGCTGCCCCTTCGTCAGGTGAAGTGAAGGAATACGAATCGGCAAAGCATATATAGACAGAGAACAATGCCTGTGTAGCGTACAATCTCAGACGACTACAGTTAATCTATCTGACTGCCTTTCATCACACCTCGGCAGAGAAACAATCAGGTCAGCCAGGAAGGCACCACATCAAAGACATAGCAAGATACAACTGAGACAATGAGGTGGGGTTACAGGGGGTCTAATGTGTCAAATGCAGTCTGTATGGAAAACCATAAACTTTAAAATGTTTACTTTTTTTTTACTGGAAATCACATCTGTGAACAAGCCAACGACGACTCGAGTCTGGATGACTCTATGTCGTGTAGCGTGACATGAACCCAAGATCTCGGTTGAGGCCGTCCTCATGGGTGCGGAACTTGGCTATCAGTTTCTGCTCGATGATTTTGCGTTGTCGTGTGTCTCGAAGGCCACCTTGGAGAACGCTTACCCGCAGATCCGAGGCTGAATGTCCTTGACTGCTGAAGTGTTCCCCGACTGGGAGGTAACAATCCTGCCTGGCGATTGTTGCGCGGTGTCCGTTCATACGTTGTCTCAGTGTCTGCATGGTCTCGCCGATGTACCATGCTCCGGTGCATCCTTTCCTGCAATGTATGAGGTAGACAACGTTGGCCAAGTCTTTGAGTTTGTACCATGTACCTGGAGGATAGGTTAGACATAGGATCTGCATGTGGTGAGACACCTGGCATGTGTGGCCTGCAGCCAGGGCAGGGAGAAAGGGTAGCACAGATACCAGCTCCCCAGAGGACGAGGTCACATACGAGTTCTGCTGCACAGGACTCAGATGAAGACCTCGAAGGGGTGGCCTACAGAAGGCCCAGATGTAGACTGCACCACCTCAGCATGGGCGGCAGCAGTCTGGGCTGGCTGGATGACAGGCAGTGACAAGGGCAATGGCGGAGTGCCAGTGGTGGGAGCAGGAGTGCTGTCATCCTGAGAGAGGACAGCAGGTTCCTGCTCCACTGACCCACTGCCACTCCCCCGGGGCAGCACCTCAGCATCACTACCAATCTATTGGAGCACAGATTGCTGGTCTGCTGCGACACCGTGAAAGCCCCGGTCGACAGTGATCGACCCAGCCACGGTGGCATCAGTCAGAGCTTGTGTGGCATCATGCTGAGACTACACGAGAGCAGTCTGAGAATTGATGGCAAGCAAGCATAGACTGCATTACGTGGCTTCCGCCTGTGCTGCAATGGAAGCTGCGACATCGTCCATCACATGCAGCATGAGGTCTGGGTCGCCATGGTCTCTCTGGGATTCCACCATCCCTTGCAGACTGCCAAGGATGGGCCCCATGGTGTGCGCAGAGCTCTGTGCAATGTTGGAGGCAGATGCCTCCATGCTCCTTACCATTGCCGAGAGGCTCTCAGGCACCCTTGCCATTGCACCTATCATCTCCGTGTGCATGCCCATCACCCTTCTTCTGAAGGCCTCCCCATCGAGGTCCTCATCTGAGTCCTATGCAGCAGAACTCACGTGCGAACTCGCCCTCCGGGGAGCTGACTCCTGAGCTACCCTTTCCCCCTGGCCTTGCTGCAGCCCACTCGTCCCCGGTGCCTCACCCTGTGCAGATCTTGCTACTATACTAGCCTCTAAAGAAGCGTAGTGCCAGCATCTGAGCTGGTGCCTGCGGGTAAGACATGCATTGATGTGGTGTGTTCTTCTTCCTCCTCTTCTCCTGCCTCGCTCTCAACGGTGCCCTCAGGGACAGGCTGCTCAGGTGCTTGCTCATTATCTGAAAGCATAAAGGCACAAGAGTCGGGTTAAGGTGAGGGGAGGTGGGCAGGAAGGGAGAAAGGCATGCATACAGCCTGATTAGCTGGAAAGTGCAAAACACTTGTGGGGTGAGGGGAAAGTAGAATGTGAGAAGAAGAAGTAGGGATCAACATACCGTTGTTGTCCCCAAGGGGGTCAACGTCGCTGGTGGCCACGGTGCCCACCACCTGGTGCCCAATAATCTGCAGCACTCTTTCTTCCAGCTCAGAAAGTGCTTGGGTGTCAGGTTGACCTCTGTCTGTGTGCTCTTGCTCCCTCCTGTTGTGAGCGACCTTGGCCTGCAAGAGAAAGGAAAGTGTGTGAGTGAGTGTGGAGCAATGTGTTTGGGAGATGTGCCTGCCATAGTTGAATAGCTGTGGGTGTGAGTGTTGTTAGGTAGAGATTGTTGGTGGGTGAGTGCTGGGGGTGTGGTGCTTTGGGCAGTGTGTGCAAACTGAGGTTCAGATGGTGGTATGTAGCATTTGTTGAAGCATTGACTAACCCTGACCACCCGAGTGAGGTCGGTAAATTTCTTCCTGCACTGTGTGTGGGTCCTGGGGACCACAGTGCTGCCCGAGAACTGCTGGGATACCTCCCTCCACATGGCGTGGAAGACTTGCAGCGAGGGCCTCCTGCCACTTGCTGGGTACAGCACCGCCCTCCGTCTCTCCACAGCAAAGATCAACGCCTCCAATGCTTGTTGGCAGAATCAGCGAGCTCTCTCCCTGGGCCGTTGATCTGCCATAATGACACCTCCTTCAGTGGTTCTGTTACTTCTCTTTGACCTTCTGCTGCTCGCTGAGAAAGCTGCAAACCAGCAATGCTGAGAATGAGGTTCTGCAGCATAAATGAACCTCCCCTTTAAGAACTGGAAAGAGCCTGTGGCAATGATGACTAGTGATTAGACTGCACCTGAAATTGCTTAGCGCTTTACTGTAACACCACTGAGCTAGGTCATTAGTGCTTGATTTAGCGCTCCAGTCCTTTCATTGAGCGCTAACGCTTAATTTAGCGTACACTATGAATCATTCGCGTCTGGTGCGAAATCTCTAACTTTATAACAGTTAGCGCCCAATCCTGGGCTATAATGAATTTCTCCCCCGGATGTCCAAAGAGACTTGGAGGTCCAGGTACATAGATCATTAAAATGTAATGAACAGGTACAGAAAATAATCAAAAGGCTAATGGAATGCTGGCCTTTATATCTAGTGGACTAGAGTACAAGGGGGTAGAAGTTATACTGCAGCTATACAAAATCCTGGTTAGACCACACCTGGAGTACTGTGAGCAGTTCTGGGCACCACACCTTAGGAAGGATATATTGGCCTTGGTGGGAGTGCAGCGTAGATTTACCAGAATAGTACCCAGACTTCAAGGGTTAAGTTACAAGGAGAGATTACACAAATTAGGGTTGTATTCCCTAGAATTTAGCTGGTTAAGGGGTGATCTGATTGGAGTTTTCAGGCTATTAAAGGGAACAGATAGGGCAGATAGAGAGAAACTATTTCCGCTGGTTGGGGATTCTAGGACTGGGAGCATCGTCTAAAAATTAGAGCCAGACCTTTCAGGAGTGAAATTAGAAACACTTCTACACACAAAGGGTGGTAGAAGTTTGGAACTCTCTTCCGCAAACGGCAATTGATGCTCGATCAATTGTTAATTTTAAATCTGAAATTGATAGCTTTTTGTTAACCAAAGGCATTGGGCCAGATATTCCGATCCCTACGGGTGTGTATGCGCTGTGTACACACCCGTAGGGACATCGGAAATGCTGGTTTCAGGCATGCCGAACGCATGCGCTGAAAACCGGCATTTCCGATCTGTCAAGAATGCTCTTGACAGATCGGACGCCTGCCCTAGAGAAGGGCCTCTGCGGGCGGATAGTTCCGCTTTCTGGAGAACCTCCGCCCGCAGAAAACCCTTAGAAATCTTACGCCTGAGAAAAGCAGGTGTAAGGCCTGCTTTAACAGCATAAGAGTTAAAAAAGTAAAACACAAATTTTTTTTGACTCATTTATTATTTAAAAATACTTTTAAAAAAGGTACGTTTATTTTTAGCCCTGTAAAAAACTTCAATTATTTTTTTCAAAAAATTAAATTTTTGTTTAAAATATTTAATTTAATGTAATTTCAACTCATTTTAAAAATTTGATTTTTTAAAACATTTATTTAATGTTTTACAGTGTTTTTGGGGTGATCTCCATTCATATATTTGACAGGTCTATCTGTCAAGTGTATGAAGGGAGATTCCCTTCTGCTATTGGCTCCCCATGGCCCACGTAATCCCAGGGAGGTTTGCGAACCGCATGCGCCTCTGGGATACATGGGCCCTGCGCATTTCGAGTTAGAGAGGCCCAGGAACAGAAGTGTCCGGACCTCGAGAGCCCTCAGGTAAGTCCGTAGATTTTTTCCAGATCAGAGGCCTCCGCACGCAGGAAGCCTCCGATCGGAAAATACGGCCCATTAAGGGATATGGGCCAAAGGCGGGTATATGGAGTTAGATCGCAGATCAGCCATGATCTCATTGAATAGCGGAACAGGCTCAAGGGCTGAATGGCCTTCTCTTGTTCCTATGTTCCTAGTACCACCAGGCTTCAGCAACCTCTCTCTAGTATTGCCAAACTCTGCCTCCTGCCATGCTCCAAAACCCTTTCCATGGTCCTGTTGACCCCAGGATACTCCTCCTCAGATATCCCCCCTGTTCCCAGATCCTGCAATGCCTTCTTAGAACACACAAAAGCTTAGACCACATTTCCAAAGCTCCCTGATTCCAAGACTTCCCCCATTGCTCCTAGACTAAGAGATCTCCCTATCTAATGCCAGAGGGCCCAGGGACCCCTCTCCAGTGAACCCAGATCCCAGGAACTTCTCCAGTTTCCCCAGTATCCCCATTCCATATGTCCTTGGATCCCAGAATCTCAGTCCAAGTGTTGTCATATTCTGGTTGTCCCTCAAAATATAGCTGGCCCTGAGACTCTATTGTAATACTTCCAAACCCTGGGGACCTTTTCCAGATCTTCCAGATTCCAGGGCCACCTCCAATGCAAATTAGTCAGTGTTCTTAGTAATAAAACTTGACATAACATCCCTGATCTTATAAAACATCTGATTCACCATTAGCAACACCACACAAGATCTTCTGGTAACCATAGCAAATGCTAAAAATGCAGAGCGGTGAATCAGCATCTGAAAGAGAGATTAACATTTTAGCTCTGCATTAGAACTGATACTGAAATGCAGTTCTGATGAAATTCACATCCAAGATGTTAACCTTCTTCCTCCTTCAGATGAAATAATCTTGTTATGCATTTCCAGCATTTTTTAGTTTTTAGAATTGCGGTATTTGTGTTTTTTCTTTTTTTAATTCAATAAATATATTCATTCATATTTTTCAGCAGCTTCTAATTTATGCGCAGTTAAATGAGACAATTTGAATCAAGTAATATTTCAGTTTCTGTTTCATACATTATACCTTACAAAGTACAGACAGACAGATTATTTCATTGCATTTCTGAACCATATTGTCAGATATAAAATTATATTTTGGGTTTGGCACCATCACAATCAATGAATACCTGGTTTTGGGGAGGAGGATGAAACAGTAAAAGAATGTTGACGTGCATGAGTCTAGAGAAACAGAGTGAGCCTGTAAAATTGCCACTCCAATTATACTCCAAGCTGACTTTTTATTTACCCCAGCGGGCTGTTCTCAAGACTGTCAATCAATCAAAATCCACCGGATCAGCCAGATGTGTTAAAAAATGTGTAAAAAAAAATCTGTGCCGTAAATTTCTATGATTCTATATGATTCTATGACTAAATGCTTTAAACTGTTAGTTTTTAAAAATTCTGTCACCATAATTATTATTTGGAGTGGAACCATTTTCAGGAATAGCCAGGGATCTTGGCACAAAACTTAGCTTTTTTTCCCCGAGACAATTGAAGGAGGCTGCTTGATTCCCACCTGGGGCATCTGGCATTGCTTCATGACAACAGATTTTTTAGTCAAATCTCTGCTGGTTTGTTTTGTGCTCAGGTTATGAATATTCACGCTTCCCCTCTCGCCAAAGTGTTAACCCTTAACCTTCTAAATATTACTACATTTTGTACAGTCTTTAACTTCTACCTACTATTAAAGCTACTACTTAATTTATATCCACTTAGTACTATCCTAGTATTGTTGGCACAAAACCCACGGGTCAGGAACCAATGACACTGGCACAGTTTGAAGTGTAATGTAGCTATAGATACAGCCTATGTGGGATAAAGAAAACATCCAAGTAATGTTCATATCAGGAATACTGCAGAAAAATATTTCCTGACACAATTTTATCAACCACACTTGTGAGTTAAAAATAGGATTTTGCAATATGCAGTATTGGAAATATTAATTGTTGTTATGATTTAAAAGACCTGGTTAGTTGCTTCCTACTTTTGCAAAAGCTTCCTGCTAATTATAGCCCTGGGTTCTGATACTTCAGATAAATAATTAATGGTTTAAGAAGGTTTGAAAAAGTTTCAACTTCCTTCATCATTCTTATCTGTTTCAATTAAGCATTACATGGCCCCAGGTCATGTAGTTCTTCCCACGGTATTGTCCCTTTCTTACAGGAGCATCGAGCACCAACCACTTATGTGCTGCAGCATCAATCATTTGAGGTCCACCCTGGTTCCACGTCAAAGGGTTGAGTCAAGATCTTGACTCTGCTCTTCTTTCATTCATCCTCCAGCAGGAGACCGTTATCAGCTTCAAACAGTAAGTCACACATTAACACTTGCTGCTTGTGACAGTCTTTGACAGAACTTTTCAGTTACAATCAACGTGAACAAGAATGGTGACACCATGATGCCCAGTTAAATGCATATATGTAAATTTTGTCAGTTAAAAATGTGCACTAAACTGGTCTGTGCGTTTAACTCATCTACTATTGAAATCAATTGGTAATATTTCAGTGAGTGGATGTTTGCAACAGCAAATGGTCTGGCAATGGTTTCTCTTGTTAATACTAATCACATGTTCTGTATTACCATTTAGAGAGTTTCAAACTATATTTTTGTTAAAGTGCCATAAAAAATATAACATGGTCCTATTTATTCGATTCTCACTGAATTACTTCAATAGTGGATAAAAGCAATGAGATGTCTTTACTTATTTTCTTAATCTTCCCTTTCATCCCTTTTCAATTATTGCAACATAACCTCTCTTGCCTGTGGTAAAGCTGGTGAGGTTTTTCTCATTTCTTTCATCATCCATTTCTCGGTCTAAACAGATAGATTTATATTTTTAGAAATGGTAAACAACAACAACAACTTTTATTTATATAGTGCCTTTAATGTAGTAAAACGTCCCAAGGCGCTTTACAGGAGCGATTTTAAAACAAAAGTTTACTGAGCCACACAAGTAGATATTAGGGCTGATGACCAAAAGCTTGGTCAAAGAGGTAGGTTTTAAGGACCATCTTAAAGGAGGAAAGAGAGGTAGAGAGGGGGAGAGGCTTAGGGAGGGATTTCCAGAGCTTAGGGCCTAGGCAACAGAAGGCACGGCCACCAATGGTTGCACGATTATAATCAGGGATGCTCAAGAATCCAGAATTTGAGGAGCACAGATATCTCGGAGGATTGTGGGGCTGGAGGAGATTACAGAGATAGGGAGGGGTGAGGCCATGGAGGGATTTGAAAACAAGGATGAGAATTTTTAAATCGAGGCATTGCTTAAGCAGGAGCCAATGTAGGTCAGCAAGCACAGGGGTGATGGGTAAACGGGACTTGGTGCGAGTTATGACACGGGCAGCAGAGTTTTGGATGGCCTCAAGTTTACGGAGGGTAGAACGTGGGAGGCCAGCCAGCAATACATTGGAATAGTCAAATCTAGAGGTAACAAAGGTATGGAGGAGGGTTTCAGCAGTAGATGGAGCCAGGCGATATTATGGAGGTGGAAATAGGCGTTCTTAGTAATGACGCGGATATGTGGTCGGATGCTCTTTTCAGGGTCAAATATGACACCAAGGTTGCGAACAGTCTGTTTTAGTCTCAGACAGATGCTAGGGAGAGGGATAGAGTTGGTGGCAAGGGAATGGAGTTTGTGGTGGGGACCGAAAATAATGGCTTTGGTCTTCCCACTATTTAGTTGGAAGAAATTTCTGCTCATCCAGTATTGGATGTAAGACAAGCAGTCTGAGAATTTAGAGACAGTGGAGGGGTCAAGAGAAGTGGTGGTGAGGTAGAGCTGGGACTGGGAGTCGTCAGCATAGATGTGGAGACTGACGCTGTGTTTTCAGATGATGGCACAAAGGGGCAGCATGTAGATGAGAAATAGGAGGGAGCCAAGGATAAATCCAGAGGTAACTATACAGGAGCCATTGCAGGTGATTCTCTGGCTATGATTAGATAGATAAAAATGGAACCAGGTGAGTACAGTCCCACCCAGCGTTGGAGGAGGATGGAGTGGTCAACCATGTCAAAGGCTGCAGACAAGTCAAGAAGGATGAGGAAGGATAGTTTGCCTTTGTCACAGTCACATAGGATGTAATTTGTGATATTGATAAGAGCTGTTTTGGTACTGTGGCTGGGGCGGAAACCTGATTGGAGGGATTCAAACATGGAGTTCTGGGAGAGATGGGTACAGATTTGGGAGGTGACAATATGTTCAAGGACTTTGGAGCGGAAAGAGAGTTTGGAGATGGGGCGGTAGTTTGCAAGGAAGGAGGGGTCAAGGGTTGTTTTCTTTGAGGAGAGGAGTGATGACGGCAGATTTGAGGGAGAGGGAAACAGTACCTGTGGTGAGAGAACTTTTAACAATATCTGCTAACATGGGAGCTAGTAAAGGAAGTTGGGTAGTCAGCAGTTTATTGGGAATAGGGTCGAGGGAGCAGGGAGTGGGTCTCATGGACAAGATGAGCTTGGAGAGGGCATGAGAGGAGATTGGAGAGAAACTGGAGAAAGATGCAAATTCAGGGCTAGGGCAGGGGGGAACCTTCGAGGAGGTTTGGACCGGTGGGCTAGGGGATGGAAGGGAAGTGGCAGAGGCAGCTAATCGGATGGTCTCAATCTTAGTGACAAAGAAGTCCATGGGCTCTTTGCACTTGTTGTTGGAGGTGATGGTGGAGGAGACAGGGGAAAGGGGTTTAGGAAGATGGTTTGCGGTAGAGAAAATAAGTCGACGGTTACCTTTGCATTCAAGAATGATCCTGGAATAGTGAGAAGTTTTTGGCAGATGAGAGCAGGACCCGATAAACTGGCAAGAAATATTAAAACAGAAAGTAAGAGCTTCTACAAGTATATAAAAAGGAAGAGAGTAGCTAAAGTAAACGTTGGTCCCTTAGAGGATGAGAATGGGGAATTAATAATGGGGAATGGGGAAATGGCAGAGACTCTGAACAAATATTTTGTATCTGTCTTCACGGTAGAAGACACTAACAACATCCCAATAATGGATAATCAAGGGGCCACAGGGAGGGGGGAGCTAAAGACAATCACTATCACTAAGGAAAAAGTACTTGGTAAAATAATGGGACTAAAAGACGACAAGTCCCCATGACCAGATGGCTTGCATCCCAGAGTCTTAAAAGAAGTGGTTGCAGAAATAGTGGATGCATTGGTTGCAATATACCAAATTCCCTGGACTCTGGCGAGGTCCCAGCGGATTGGAAAACAATTTAACACCCCTATTTAAGAAAGGAGGGAGACAAAAAGCAAGGAAACTATAGACCAATTAGCCTAACATCTGTCATTGGGAAATGCTGGAGTCCTTCTTTAAGGAAGCAGTAGCAGGACATTTGGAAAATCATAATGCAGTCAAGCAGAGTCAGCATGGTTTTATGAAAGGGAAATCATGTTTAACACATTTGCTGGAGTTCTGTGAGGATGTAACGAGTAGGGTGGATAAGGGTGAGCCAGTGGATGTGGTGTATTTGGATTTCCAGAAGGCATTTAATAAGGTGCCACATAAAAGGTTACTGCATAAGATAAGAGCTCACGGAGTTGGGGGTAATATATTAGCATGGATAGAGAATTGGCTAACTTACAGAAAGCAGAGAGTCAGGATAAATGGGTAATTTTCCGTTTGGCAAACGATAACTAGTGGGGTGCCACAGGGATCAGTGCTGGGGCCCCAACTATTTATAATCTACATTAATGAGTTGGATGAAGGGACCGAGTGTAATGTAGCCAAGTTTGCGGATGATACAAAGATGGGTGGGAAAGCAAGTTGTGCAGAGGACTCAAAGAATCTGCAAAGGGATATAGACAGGCTAAGTGAGTGTGCAAACATTTGGCAGATGGAGTATAATCTGGGAACGTGCAAGGTTATCCACTTTGGCAGGAAAAATAAAAAAGCAAATTATTATTTAAATGGAGAGAGATTACAAAATCCTACAGTTCAGAGGGACCTGGGAGTTCTTGTGCA
Organism: Squalus acanthias; assembly: GCA_030390025.1. Taxonomy (NCBI): domain Eukaryota; kingdom Metazoa; phylum Chordata; class Chondrichthyes; order Squaliformes; family Squalidae; genus Squalus; species Squalus acanthias. The sequence continues at coordinate 101,646,916 of CM059426.1, read as the reverse complement.
TGAAACACAAAAGGTTAGCATGCAGGTACATCAAGTAATCAAAAAGGTGAATGGAATGTTGGCCTTTATTTTAATGGGGTTGGAGTATAAAAGCAGGGAAGTCCTGCTACAACTGTACAGGGTATTGGTGAGACCACACCTTGAGTACTGCGTACAGTTTTGGTCTCCTTATTTAAGGAAGGATATACTTGCATTGGAGGCAGTTCAGAGACGATTCACATGGTTGATTCCAGAGATGAGGGGGTTGACTTACGAGGAAAGGTTGAGCAGGCTGGGCCTATACTCATTGGAATTTAGAAGAATGAGAGGTGATCTTATTGAAGCATATCAGATACTGAGGGGGCTCGACAAGGTAGATGCAGAGAGGATGTTTCCCCTCGTGGGGAAATCTAGAACTCAGGGGCATAGTTTCAGAATAAAGGGTCGCCCTTTTAGAACTGAGATGAGGAGGAATTTCTTCTCTCAGAGGGTCATAAATCTGTGGAATTCTCTGCCCCAGAGAGCTGTGGAGGCTGGGTCATTAAATACGTTTAAGGTGGAGATAGGCAGATTTTTGCAAGATAAGGGAGTGAAGCATTATGGGAAGCAGGCAGGGAAGTGGCTTTGAGCCCAAGATCAGCCATGATCTTATTGAATGGCGGAGCAGGCTCGAGGGGCTAAGTGGCCTATTCCTGCTCCTATTTCTTATGTTCTTATTATGTTCTTATTATCAGTAGCTGCAGAAATGTTGTGGTGAATGGAGGGCCAAAGGGTAGACAAGTGGAATCATGAAAGTGCAGTTGAAAGTGAGTTGGGAGAGAGTTTTTTTCCAGGGGCAGACACAGAAGGATGTAGGATTGGGAGGGGGAAGGGGGATATGGGTCGAGGGCGATACAAGGAAGTGGTCAGAGATGGCTTTATCCGTGATTGACTCGATGGGAGTCACAATGCCATGTGATATGGCAAGGTCAAGGGGAATACCGTGAATATGTGTTGGGGAGTTTACATGGAGGGAGAGATTAAGGGAGGGTAGGGGGCAGTGAACTCAGAGGAGAGAGAGCATAAATGTAAAGGAGGGGTCAGACATTTTTATTAAAAGAAAGACTTGCATTTATATAGGGTCTTTCACAACCACCAGACATCCCAAAGTGCTTCACAGCCAATGAAGTACTTTTGAAGTGTAGTCACTGTTGTAATGTAGGAAACACAGCAGCTAATTTGCGCACAGCAAGCTCCCACAAATCGCACATGTGATAATGATCTGTTTTTGGTCTGTTGTTTCAGAGATAAATATTGGTCAGGACACCAGCGATATCGCCCCTGCTCTTCTTTGAAATAGTGCCATGGGATCTTTTACAATCACATGAGAGAGCAGACATGACTTTCTTTAACGTCTCATCCAAAAGATGGCACCTCTGACAGTGCGGTACTCCTTCAGCACTGCACTGAAGTGTCAGCCTAGATTTTGTGCTCAAGTCCCTGGAGTAGGACTTGAACTTTCTGACTCAGAGGCAAGGGTGCTATCAACTGAGCCACAGCTGACACTTGATGATAATTAATGATAATTCTTATAGTTTTTTGGTGTTCATTTTGAGAGTATTTACAGGAATGCTGACAATAAGCTCTGTGCAGCCATTTAGTTTCTTTCATCGGAAAACATTTGTAAAGTTTTGCAATTATCGCGATTCGAAATAACGAGATAGAAGCAGATTCGTTTGATCAGTTTATTTAAACGAAATGCTGTCATGATTAAACAGGACACAGAAGCCTGTAAAATGGCCGCTGCGCATCGTGGCAGAAGTTTCCAGAAGTACAGTGGGCAGACAAGATGGCGTTCGAATAAACATTTTCGATAAGCACTGATAAAGACAGAATGCAACCTGTTTGCATTTGTGACAATAGCAAAAGATATGAGTGCTGGAATCGTTTTCCATGCACAAGTAAGGACCATTGTACTGGGCAATCGAAGGCCCATCCAGACACATCAATACGCAAATACCCCCACGGGTCTACAATGAGAGAGCCATTCTCGGGTGATTAAACAAGTATTCGGGGGCCCCCAAAACCCAGCCAGGGAGGCTCCGAGCCAGTTCAACAATGGGGAAAACATTAACGGGTAGTTGACCAGTCTCAGGTGCTACCGAAACCTGTTAAAGACAAGAATCACCCATGCTTTTGAGCGCCAATATTTCACAAAGGACAAACATTAAGATTTGAGTGGGAGATAAGGGAACACAGCACTATAACTATAGACAACAAATGTCCATCGCTCTCTTATTCTCTTACTCCCTTGATTCGATTCTTATTCGCTTGATTCGTGCTCTTGTTTCTCTGGACTGTTGACTCTGGACTTTTAGCCGCACTGGACGGTTATTCGAATGTTGGGTGGAGCTCAAACGGAACGAGCCGCCTCGACGAAGGCCGGTAACCGGGTGCACCATCCCGAGTGTCGGTAAACGGTGTTCTGGACCCGAAGGCCCGAAGAGACGAGACGAGACGAGATGAGAAGAGAAGAAGAAGAATCCACGTGCCGCCGCGGTCAGTAAACCCCGACCGCGCCGAATTTATACGAACTCTATCAGTTACTGCACGAACTGGTCATAGACTCTTCCTCGAATTTTATCGACAACCGGTGTCGATACAGGAAGACTCTTCTTTGAATTCTACCGGTAGCTGGTGTCGGTCCAGGAAGACTCTTCTTTGAGTTCTACAGCCGGGCCCGAGCACTGTCGAGTTCTTCATGACAACGGGGAGCCCAGCCTGCTTGCAGCAGCAGCGAAAGTAAACAAGTGGGGTACAGAGACCCCTCAAAACACGTGACAGTCAGGCGCTGCAGCGAAACGAGCCGAGCGCCTCACTTTAAAATTCTCCAAAGTATCACGAGTGGTGAGCATGTTTCCCGATCCTACAAATCTAGATGTAGTGTAGGTATTGATAGGGGAGGGTGGTTTTATTCAGGATAAAGTATAATGTGTTCCCCTTTTTACGATGTGCCGTGCGTTCTTCATTACCATAGACCAAGCTTTATGAATATATGTATACTTGTACTCTCGTTAATTTGTGCCTATGACATGTACTTCATGATTTTAGACGCTATGCAATAAAGATTTCCATTTCGTACTATTCAACCAGGTCTATTTGAGTTTTTCTCTGCATTACTGCTCTCGCACCTAAGTCCAGTGTTAGAACCGTAAGGGCGAGTGGGTCGAACCACTCACAGGTGCTTATTGCAACAAGGCTGGCCGGAGACCAGAGCAAGCAATAGTATTAGGCAACGAAGGCCTAACCCCGCACCAGCACCGTCTGCGATACAAGCACGACACAAGAACCCCTTACACATTTTACATTCAGTGATTTATTCCAGAGCAAAAACGTTTGACAGGCAGCTTATCAACACCTTTGGTTATCACACCTGCAGCGATTAAGTCTGATTGCTTTTCATTAAAAGGTGTGAAATATTTTATTTGTGTGGGGCAGTAGGCTAATGAAGCAAGTGTATGTGCCTAGCCAAATGAATGGCCAATCATAAACTGTGAAAATATGTGCCCTTAAAATGGATGTGCTTTAAACCAGCAAGGGTTTAATTGAAATATTCAAACATTTTTTACATTTAGCATTTCTGTAGTTCGGATCTGGGATTTTGCCATCGGAATAAGAAAGCCAGTTTTAGTAATGTAAAAGAGGGGAACCTGTGTAAGGACATCAAACACTCGTGACCCAAACTGCAGGCACGTTAGATGTAAAAGCATCTTGTAACATTGAGTTAATGGCAAAAAAAATTGAGTTGTGGTCTGCTACAAGATGGGACAATGTGGCGTGCTCCTCTGCACAGTCCTGCAGTAGATTCTAATATCCACTGCCATCCTCTCACTGGAGCCATTGTCCCTTACTCTTTTCTCCAGCAGTTACACTGCTGATCAGATGGTAACTTCCTACCAGCATCCTGGATAGATCACAATTTGAATCATAGGAAGGAACATAGAAACATGAGTAGGCCATTCAATCAAATCATGGCTGAGCTGTAGCTCAACTCCATTGATACCCTTAACTAACAAAAATGAACCCCTGTTTGTTCTGCAGTATGACCTGATCATCTCCCACAGGAAAAGCAATAAGTTACCATTGAGATTTTAGAGCAGTGGACTAGGTCACATTTGGTGTCTAAACTTCTCCTGTGCCCCTTGCTTTGGAATATTCTTCATGACCTCTGTAATGAGCTCATCAATGTAAGTTACTGGCTCCTTGCTGCTCTAAACAATGCAGCTGCTGCTTCTGATGTTCACGTTCGCCCTTGCTGCTGCTACCCAGGTTTCTCCACTGAGTTTTTTTTCCTGACTTTATTGGCTGTCTATAGCTTCTCCGTCCTCTTTGCAGACCACAACTTTCTGAGACCTTCTTGTGGACAATTGCCTTCTCTATCTTACTCAGAAATTACAAATCCTTCATCCTCCTCACAGACTATGGCTTCCTCATCCTCGCAGACCAGAACATCTTTCACCTTCTTCACAGGCCATAGCCTCCATCCTCCACACAGACAATGGCCTATATTCTTTCTCACCAAACCTGGACTTTTCCAACCTTCCTCATCAACACCAACCCTCTCCATCCTCTCAGGAAACAGCCATCTCCAAGCTCTTTGCAGACCACAACTTTCTCCAACCTGCTTGCAGAACCTGCACTTTTCTGGCTTATTTACAGACCTTGACCTCTTTGATGTCCTTACACACCGTGACTTTCTTCAATCTCACAGGTTATCTCTAGTATTTTGAGAGTTTGGATTCCCTGACTTCCAATCTGCATTCATATCCTTATCTTCAGGCTGACTCCAGACCTGCCAACCTTCTAACTGTAACTGGAATCTTTGAATGCCCCTAGTCTCACCTATCAACTCAGCCACAGATTCTGTCCACCATTTGCACAATTCCACTGACTGGAGTTCCTTTTCTTTTTGTACCTGAGATTTTGCTATTACCAATGCTGTAATCTTGTTGACCCTGCTCCAATGTATGTGCGTAATGGCTGCTACCCTAGATCCAAGCACCTTCACCTCCTTATTCATCTCCTCCTGACTTGTTCTCTCCAGCCTCACCACTACTATGCCACAGCAGTATTCCTCTCCAATGACAGCCCTCGGCTTTTGCCCTTGCTAGACTGGCTCATAGCCTCCCTCTGCTGCAATATGGGTATCCTTTATTGCGCCCAGCTTGGCACATGCCACTGTATCTACTTCATTAGTCAACCCATTTGTGTTATTTTCCTCTTCAGGCATTCTCACACCTGTCTAGCAACTCTGAAGCTAATCACTCAAACCTCCTCCCTATCCCACTCTCCTCTCCTTTCACCCTTTGCTAACTCCAGTGCATTTCCCCTCAACCCTTCCAACCGATCCAGTAAACCTTCACATTGAACTCTCCCTTTCCATATTGCACTGTAACATATTTGTCTTCTTGCAAACAAGGGCTTGGCCATTCATGACTTCATCTTGGAGAAGTATATCAGCATTGTAGGCCTGACTGGAACCTAGCTGGTTGCTGGTGACTCCTTCCATAAATAAATATTTATTTATACAAATGCAAAGAAATGCTTGAAAAATTAGAGCTTTTTTCATTAGAACAATGCAGATTATGGGGCAATATGATAGAAGTGTTTAAAATTATGAAAAGATGGAACTGGGTGGGTAGATGCAGATTGTTTCCAGTAGTTTCAAGAATGTGAGGCCATAGATGCCAGATTAAATTTAAGAGATTTAGAACAGCGGGCAGGAGAGTTGTGAGGCTGTGGAATTCACTTAGTGGTTGAAGCAGAAGCTAGAGCCAATAATTTCCTCAGTTTCCACCGTACATCCAGCAAAGTTACGACAGCAGAGCAAGAGCAGCTTTAACAAATTCCCAGCATATGTCAAAATTGAAGATTAGATTTGATTGGTGGATAAAAGAAAGGGGGTTGAAGGGCTATGGGAACAAAGTGAGTAAATGTGATTAGAACTATTTGGTTGCAGGGAGGGTAAACGCTGACACAGACTGGTTGTGCCGAATGGACTGTTTCCGTGTTGTAATTTCTATTGCTCGGAATTTGCGGTCAGTGGTGAAGGAACTCGCCATTCTCCGCGCTGACAGGTGCCCACAGAGTTTTTGCGGGCTTGTCGATGGAGATTTTCCCTAATCCGGCATCTGCTTCAATGCAAAGCCTTCTACAGGGGATCTGTAGCTTCTGTGAGCAGGTAAAGAAACAGCGGGGCTCTTCAACCAATCAGATAGAAGAATCCTCACTGAGACACGTAGGGTCCAAACCAGGAAATATAAAGCAGAAATTATAAATTAGATTGAAATGATCTACAGAAAGCGAAATAACGATTGGGAAATATAGAAATACATAGAATGTACAGCACAGAAACAGGCCATTCTGCCCAACTGGTCTATGCCGGTGTTTATGCTCCACATAAGCCTCCTCCCACCCTACTTCATCTCACCCTATCTGCATATTGTTCTATTGCTTTCTCCCTCATCTACTTATTTAGCTTCCCCTTAAAGGTAACTACTCAACTATTCTATGTGGTAGCAAGTTCTACATTCTAACCACTCTCTGGGTAAAGAAGTTTCTCCTGAATTCCATATTGGATTTATTAGTGACTATCTTATATTTATGGCCCTTAATTCAATTTCAACACTTGCTATGGGCTTAAGGGAGAGAGATAAAAGAGACAGACAGAAAAACTAAAAGAAAATAACGTTAATTATTTTAAATCTCCAACATTAATTTCCGTCTGAAGGAATGAGACTCCACACTCATAAAATTAATTTTTCAGGGCCAGAGAGATTGCTCATCAGTAATTATCACTTATTACGCCGTTAAAAACTCACATACTCCTGAATGCAACAGCCCTAACTTTTTCAGCCATTTTTAGTGCGGAACTAGTGGACAAGTACCCCAAGTTCACACCATTGCATTCATTACAATGCCGAGTCCATCGGCGAGGACTGCAACAGCGCCCCCTGTGGAGGAGCAGGGTATCTCTGAAAGCAACTTCCAGCTTTCCGCGTTTAACAGCACATCTGCGGACGCCAGAAGTTGCTGTCAGATTTATTCCATAATAACGGTGAGTGCTGATAGCCTCACCATTATTATTACATCAAAATCCGGGGTTATGTGTTTCTGTGAATTTCTATGTAATTCGGGTTAGACCCATTTTGGGAATTCTGGTAGGTTTCATCCTGATTTTCCATCCATTAAATTTAGTATACAAAATATTGCTCCACACCATAAGTGCAATTTCTTAAAATAACCCCAGTAGTGTAGTTCAGTGAAGGATTTAATATAGCCAGGGAGTTATTGTGAATGATGTTATCCACTGAATGCTGAAAAAGCTTGAATCAAATTCTTCTTGCTACTATTTTAACCATGGTGTTAATATGAGCATGATAAATGCTTATGCAATAACATCATTCACAATAATTTCCAGGCTTAAATATTTCCCCCTTTTCCAATGGTGCTGGTTGTTTTTCGTATTACACTGTTGTTCTTTAATTCAATATTATTTCACTGGCTAATTAATTGCACTTGTGGTCTTTTCTACTCATGCCACTGAATTTTAAGATTATGGGCATTAAAATCTGCTTCACAGATTGAATTGAAGTGTCACCTTGGTGACAGCAGGAGTAGCTGATAATTCCAGCTAAATTTACCACCAGCTTGTCACCATCTGTCTTTCTTAAACTAATAGTTCATTATACACTATTTTATTTTGTCCAGTTAGACCTGTCTCTTTTGATACCATATTCATTTGGCAATATGTTCTATAAGAAAAATTATAACTTAATAATTCTAATGCAGTTATAACATAAAGAATTTTTTTTTTCAAATCATGTTTTTCAGAAAAAATGTACAAACGTATAAACATGTTTAACAACTTGCTGAATACCTTCAGCATTCTGTGTATCAGTAAAATAATCTTTACAAATATGATAATAAATCCCACAAAAGAGTACAGACTTTGATGATCTATTAAACTATTGGCAGAATCTGAACATAAAGATTAATCAAACATTAGGGATGGATCTAAATTTATGTCAAAATTACCCACGCACCCACCTACCCACCTACCTACGATTTAAGCTGAGGAAGTTACTCGCAGCTGATGTATTCAGTGAAAATGTGTTCCAAGCTTTACAAAATAGGAAGAAATAGGACCTATGGAGAAATTCCGCATCCAACACGAGCTGCTTATAAATATGAGAGTTGCAATGTCTGCACCCTATATGGCTGATTTTTGGAAGGCACACTCCTCCTCCATTACATGTACATATTGGAAAATTGCAGGCATCTCCCTGCATTTTTATTCATTTCGACAGAAAACCTTATGGACCAGTCTGTGAATCCTAAGCTAGAAACATAGAAACAGAAAAATAGGAGCAGGAGTAGGCCATACGGCCCTTCGAGCCTGCTCCGCCATTCAATATGATCATGGCTGATCCTCTATCACAATACCATATTCCTGCTCTCTCCCCATACCCCTTGATGCCTTTTGTGTCTAGGAATCTATCTATCTCCTTCTTAAATATATTCAGTGACTTGGCCTTGACAGTCTTCTGTGGTAAAGAATTCCATAGGTTCACCACCCTCTGCGTGAAGAAATTTCTCCTCATCTCAGTCCTAAATGTCTAACCCCCGTATCCTGAGACTGTGACCCCTCGTTCTAGCTATTTAGAACTTAGCAATCACACTTAAAAATAAGAAACTCCGGTATTTTATCTGGTTGCAAGCTACAGCAGCAAAACAAAGCCCTAAAATTTCGAGTGTGCCACGAAAGCTGCTGGTGCTTCCGCAGCCGCGGGTTAATGTCCGCCGAAAATGGTGGCGCCGGTAGGAGTGAAAAATTTGCGCTGGCGACAAATGATTATTAGCCCAGCAATGAACTGACTGTGTAAAGCCCTCCTGGTGGTGTTCATCCCAGCATCAGGTCCCAATGTGGCGTCCAGATGCAACGTTGCAGCTTTGCACAGCCCCTGAAAGCAAAGCTGTGATAGTGCAAAGCATTGTGGGATATTTAAAAGGGCAATGCCTTCTGAAATGATAAAAATAAAAATGATATCAAAATATGCAGTTTTCAAGCCCTTACAGCTCAATTGCCTTCTGAAAAAATATTAACATTTGTAAAAAATTCCCCAATGGGAGTCTTCAGCTCCTAAAGCTGAATTCCCTTCCACATCTAAAAAAATGGGAAAAGTGCTTCAGGACTAAAACAAATGGCTTAGCAAACCAGGGAAGGGGCACCCAGGGTCTCGCACGCAGCACTCCAGCTTTGTGGAGGGGGTCAACACTGCAAGAGAGGTCCTCTACCCACAGGGGCCAGGAGACCCTCCAGTAAGAAGGATGTGGGACCAGATCACCAAGGCTGTCACTGCCAGCAGTGTCACCCCCACTACCTGGCTCCAGTGCCCAAAGAAGCTTCATGACCTCAGACCACTGGTCAAGATCAGTGAATGCATCTTCACAAGCCGTCTCCTACCAACTGCACCACTAGCCTCACACACTGCTCAATGCACGACTCCCCCCGCCCAAGTCACTCACCTACCAACAATCTGTACCAATCATGAGGCACACCTCCCATTCCTAGCTTCACCTCACCCCCATGGAGGAGACAGTGCTAACCATTCTTGGCAGGGGCATGGCTGAGCCCTTGGCCAGTGGTGGGACAGATAGGTACAAGATGGTGGTATCCTCATACGTTATCCTCCTTCTGGCATGCACCTCTTGCTTTCCCACCCTCCCCTCACCACAACTCCACCCTTGTGCCATCCTCATTTCACACACACAAGAAATGCAGCCTGCCCAGCCAGTGGTTGATCAAGAAGAGGGAGAGGAGAGTTAGAAGAAGAAGAAGAAGAAGAAGAAGAAGAAGCAGACTCAATTTCACACTCTCAGCCACCAGCTCCTCAAGGTCGACCAGCAAGGTCATTTGCAGTGTCCCCCACTGAAAGTCAGCAGCCTTCCAACAGTCATGCTGCAGCCACTTGGGTAGCACTGCGTGATATCACTGCATGACATAGGATAGGCAAAGGCACACACAAGACAGTCATTAAGAGAATGCATAAGGGTGATGAGTTGATTTCTTGATATCATATTGGATGGATAAATGTATAAAGTTGGATTGGAAATTTTGCTTTGTGGTGGCTTTTATTTCACCATCGTAGCCAAGAGGACGCTGTGATGGTCAGTAACAGAGGGAAGGTAAGGTGTGGGACTAATGTTGAAAGGGGAATTGGGGTTGGGGTCACTGGTACCGCAGGCGAATGATTCCATCCCGGATATCTCGGCCAGAAAGGGGCTGTCTAGGTTGCATCCTTCCTTCTGATTCATCCTTTTCAGCTTCTTATTCTTCTGTTTCTTCCTTTTCTGCGTCTTCCTCTTCTGTGTCTTCCTCTTCCCTCTGTGAGTGAATGTTGTAAATCTGAAATAAAAGCATAAAATGCTGGAAATACTCAGCAGGTCAGGCAGCATCTTGACCTGAGACGTGAACTCTGTTTCTCTCTCCACAGATGTTGCCTGACCTGCTGCGTATTTGCTGCATTTTCTGTCTTCTCAAAGGCCTTCCTTTACCATCCAAGACCTTGCAAGCATCCAGCAGCACTCCCTACACTCTCTGCGCACTTAAAAAACTTTTAACATGTATTGCAGCAAGCCACTACTTCAATAAAATCAAAAAAAATCCAGTCCAAAAGCTTAAATGGAAACTTACCTGAAAGATGTGTGTGTCCCTTTAAGAGGTGCTGACAGTACCTCTGTTAGTCTGCTGAATGCTGGGTTTTCATGGCAAGCTTAGGACCCAGTGCTGAACTCAGCGCTAAGGTCGAAGTTCGTGGAGGTGACGTTCAGTCGTCATGGATGCCACCCTCTCCCTAATTTACATTTACAGGGCCATCGCTTTTACCAGGAGCACTGTTGGCCCTCGGAAAATGGCGGACGCCACAGGACCCGCCACTTGCTGGCGAAAGAGCAGCGGCTGCTGTTTGTTCGCAAAATTTTGTCAGTAACAGGTGGTGTAAACACACGAATTTTTAGCCCAAAAAATCTTAAAATGCTAGGTCCTTCTGAGCTGTAGCTGAAAATAACCTGCTCACTCCAAAGCATATTCTCATCTAAAAGTTTCCTGACTGAATAACAATTAAGAGCTCTGAGAAATCTTTGAGCCTCTGTTGACTTATCAACAATTAGTAAATTTCACCTTGAAGAGGCACAGATCCACCTTAACAGAATAATACATGGTATAATGTTCCTGTCATATGTATCGTTTGACTTACCATGAGTGAGACCATGGGGAGTTAGCTAATAATATTATAAAAACAATACTTACGCAGGTACTTCCTGTCTGTCACACACTTCCTGTGTTATATCTTGAACGTCATATGTCACATTTTATGGTCATACTTCTGGTTTGCCAAGTTTGGGCAACACTCGCACATGCAACAGATCAGCTCAAATTTCATACAAGTAAAACAGCATAAAGTACCAGTGAAAAAACTCTGACAATTATAAAAAAATTTAAACAATCAAGTTGCTCAAAAAAATTCTAAATCTTTTAGGTAACCTACTTTATTCTCAGTAACTGAAATTTCTAACGTCAAAATAAGTTTTTGTGCATGTTGGCCCGAGGGTCATCACAGCCAGCATTCATACTTGCACGCTTTCACCAGGAGTTGCTGAATAATGTTCAGGAGCAGGAACCGTGGCCTGATATTCCACTTCCTAACCTAAGTGTACTGAGTCCCGTTTTGGTGCCAACGACACCACCTTGGCTGATATCAGCCAACTCAATGCACATAAGAATTGCACCTGCTACTTTCCTCACCTATTAGTTTAAGTTACTCACTTATGAAACTAAGGCTTTTACACCCACTGCACATGGTCTTTACAATGAAGTTGAGAACGGGATCACAATTTATACCAAATCAACAGAGTACTACATGCAAAGCTGTGATTTTAATGGTATTGTGCAGTACGCTGGTTCCACATGCACCACTGCTTTCACTATAATTTGTTTTTAATGCATTTACTATATCTTTTCCTATTTGGTACGTATTCCGATTAATTGTGGTCACACAAAGCTACTTGCAAGATGACAAACAATCCCCATTCACTTGAAACATTGTAATCTTTATTACTAATAATCATTTGACATTTCAACGTTCACATTATAAGCATAATTGCGGCAATTATTAATGCCTCACAAATGGTCTGTGTACCACATCGCACAATATATTGACTGCGAAAGTTAACTAACAGGTTTTCAATCCTTACATGACAAAGCTTATTGGGCTTTTTTGCCTTATGCCATTTGCTTTTGTATTTCAGATCCCATATATTCCATGGACAAACATGCACTGCGAGACTGTGCCGTAGTTAGTTGGTCTTTGAAAGATACTGCTGCTTTCAATTACTTTTTATATATAGAAAAACCTTGCTGCTAATAAAAGTGAATCTTAATGTTCAACAAAGACCTTTTTTTAACTGGAGAATATTTTTTCCAAAGAAACTGCAAATCTAGCTTGAACATTTAGATAGAATTTTACAGGTCTGTGCTATTTCCAAAATGGGAGTATGTTGAGGCAAATAGCATAGATGCATTTAAGGGAAAGCTGGATAAGCACATGAGCGAAAAAGGAGTAGAAGGATATGCTGATAGGGTGAAATGAAGTAGGGTGGGAGGAGGCTTGTGTGGAGCAAAAACACCAGCATAGACTAGTTGGGCCAAATGGCCTGTTTCTGAGCTGTAAATTCTATGCAATTCTATGTAATTTTTTGCCTACTTACCGATTATCCGGACAACTGTTTCAGCTCACTCCAGATCAACAGCGCAGAACTTCATCACTTGCAGTAGACTTGCAATGTAGGGACGACACTATCAGTGGTTGTCAAGATCACTGGTGTCCTCAATTGTTACTCCTATCACTCAGCCCTGTCGAGTACTGCAATATCAGGTACATATACATCAAAAAGGATGTGTTGGTTCGAATGGCCGATACTTTCATCTCGTTTCCTATTGAACACCATGACATGGACACTTGTGTTTGCTACAGTGGTGCATTTCCCAAAGTGCAGTGAGGGGGAGGGTCACTGACTACTGTCATGTGTCCAACCTAAATGTCCTGGTAGATGTAAGAATGACAAAGCTTTATTTACATGTTGCATCTTGACTGTGTGCCCTGCTGAGTTTTTTTGCTTGTTTGTTTATTCCAGGATGTAGGCAATGATGGCAAAACTACATTTATTGCCATTGCTTATTGTTCTAAGAAGGTGGTGGTGGGCTCCTTCTTGAAGGACTGTAGTCCTTGTGGTGATGATGCATCCACAGTGGTGTTAAGTATGGAATTATAAAATTTGTATTCAATGCCAATGAAGTAATGGCAATATATGAACCCGGCCACTGTATACTGTAGGTAGGAACTCTCATGAAAAGATTATGTTGTCATGAATCAAACAGACCAGGAAGGTGATAGGTCTAATCCTTGATCTGCATTGTGTTACCCGATCTCAATTCAGTGCTACAATTGTCCTGGTGCCAGTGTGGAAGTAGAAATACATGCAATTGCAAGTATTCATGGTAGTACTTGCTGAACCAATAGGAGTAAAAATAAGTATGATGCATGATGCTCCCATATCTATTAATAGCCTCACAAACATTAAGGAGAGTTAGAAATTGATCTATTGGATAGATTATATGCTAAAAAAAATACTTGTTCTTGGGACATGCAGTATTTATTGTTCATCCTTGGTTGCCCTGAGAGTAATAAGAATCTACCATATATTGTGGAACTGGAGTCACATGCAAGCCAAATGAGATAAAGGGTGGTAGGTTCCCTTCCCTGAGGATATTAGTGAGCCAGCTAGTCCACAGTTAACCAGATTTATTGAATTCAATTTCATAACTTACAATGGTGGGATTTGAACTCACAACCTGTGCATTAGTAATCCAGTACAATAGCTATTAGATTACCATATGCAATGCATGAGGCTCTTGAATTGCTGCACATAATAAATACAGGCCTTGACCTTTCACCATCAATGTGTATTGTATTTCACTGGAGCTCACGAGGTAATGATGACCTTTAAAAATAAATTGAGATTTTGTTCTGAAGGGACAGTGGTCAACAAATAAATGCTGACATAAGAATGACTTTTCACAAATAAGAACAGAATGGGGGGCATCAGAATTGAATCTCATGCTGTTCTCACCCAATATCCACATACAGACTACCCAGCAGAGAGTCACTGTATAGAGACCAAGACCTGGAATTCCCTCAACTGTTTCTGCGTAACTACAGTGCAAAAGTGGAGTCTCAGTTTTTTCTGAAGAAATTGATTTATGGTAGTTTTACACCAAGACATCTCTACAGATGAATTTCCTTGATCATTTGCACATCTCCTGAGTTATGTCTGCCAAAATCCCACTTGGTTCATTAACATAGCTCCTCCTGCATGCAAAAAACCACAGAATGTGAGTTTCCTGCATGTACCTCAGTTCTGAATGGGTGTAAATTTACGCCCAAAATTTTAGGAGCAGCAGAACCCAAAGTCACTATTTTTGGTGTTTTATAGCAATCATAGAGTCATAGAAAGTTACAGCATGGAAGGAGGTCATTTCGGCCCATCGTGTCCGTGCCGACCAACAAAGAGCTATCCAGCCTAATCCCACTGCCCAGCTCTTGGTCCGTACCCCTGCAGGTTACAGCATCCCAAGTGCACATCCAAGTACTTTTTAAATGTGGTTAGGGTTCCTGCCTCTGCCACCCTTTCAGGCAGTGAGTTCCAGACCCCTATAACCCTTTGGGTGAAGAAATTTCCCCTCAAATCCCCTTTAAACCTTCCACCAATTATTTTAAATCTGTGCCCCCTGGTTTTTGACCCCTCTGCTAAGGGAAATAGGTCCTTTCTATCCACTTTATCTATTCCCCTCATAATTTTATACACCTCAATAAGGTCGCCCCTCAGCCTCCTCTGTTCCAAGGAAAACAGACCCAGCCTATCCAGCCTTTCCTCATAGCTAAGATTTTCTATTCCCGGCAACATCCTTGGAAATCTCCTCTGTACTCTCTCTAGTGCAATCACATCTTTCCTGTAATGTGGTGACCAGAACTGCATGCAGTACTCCAGCTGAGGCCTAACTAGTGTTTTATACAGTTGAAGCATAACCCCCCTGCTCTTGTATTCTATGCCACGGCTAATAAAGGCAAGCATTCCGTATGCCTTCTTAACCACCTTATTTACCTGGCCTGCTACCTTCAGGGATCTGTGGACATGCACTCCAAGGTCCCTTTGTTCCTCTACGCTACTCAGTGTCCTACCATGTAATGTGTATTCCCTTTCCTTGTTAGCCCTCCCCAAATGCATTACCTCACACTTCTCCGGATTGAATTCCATTTGCCACTGTTCTGCCCACCTGACCAATTTATTGATATCTTCCTGCAGTCTACAGCTTCCTTCTTCAGTATCAACCACGCAGCTGATTTTAGTATCATCTGCAAACTTCTTAATCATACCCCTATATTCAAGTCTAGATCATTGATATATACCACAAAAAGCAAGGGACCCAGTACTGAGCCCTGCGGAACCCCACTGGAAACAGCCTTCCAGTCACAAAAACACCCATCAACCATTACCCTCTGCTTCCTGTCTCCGAGCCAGTTTTGAATCCAACTTGATACTTTGCCCTGGATCCTAAGGCTTTTAACTTCGTGACCAGTCTGCCATGTGGAACCTTATCAAAAGCCTTGCTAAAGTCCATATACACTACATCAATCGCACTACCCTCATCTACCCTCCTTGTTACCTCCTCAAAAAATTCAATCAAGTTTGTCAGACACAACCTTCCCTTAACAAATCCATGCTGACTATCCTTGATTAATCTGTGTCTTTCTAAATGAAGATTTATCCTGTCCTTCAGAATTCTTCCCATCACCGAGGTTAGGCTGACTGGCCTGTAATTACTCGGTCTATCCTTTTCTCCCTTTTAAACAAGGGTACCACATTAGCATCCTCCAGTCCTCCGGCACCACACCTGAAGCCAGAGAGGATTGAAAAATGATGGTCAGGGCCTCTGCTATTTCCTCTTTTGCTTCGCTTAACAGCCTGGGATACATTTCAATCTTTTAAGTATTTTTAAAAATTTATTTTTACTGAGACCTGCACTGTATTTTCTATACATTTGAATGCTTTTTATATACAGCAGCAGAATCCTCGGGTCCCAATTGTTTAAGCTGATTTCCATTTGTTTTACACCGAACCAATTTAGCACCAATCTATTGTCTAAAATACGGTAAAAAGGGTGATAAGGATGGACACTTAGCTGAACATCAGTTTAAAAGCTCAATGCATATAAACACCAGTCATTTCGGCACCACAATAAATTGGGTTAAGTAGGCAAACCCATTTTGTGACCCATCTAATTTCTCTGTCCTGTGTTGGTAACAACATTTTTGATGGATTAAT
Source organism: Squalus acanthias (assembly GCA_030390025.1). Classification (NCBI taxonomy): domain Eukaryota; kingdom Metazoa; phylum Chordata; class Chondrichthyes; order Squaliformes; family Squalidae; genus Squalus; species Squalus acanthias. The sequence goes on along the minus strand of CM059426.1, from coordinate 101,630,455 downwards.
AAACCTGACAGTGTTTATCTATTTAGTTGGCCCATATTATTTATGTCCTATTTCATTATGAAAGTGTCTTTTTGGAGATTCTCCTACACATTTTGCATAGAGTAGCTGATCAATATATTTCAAAGTGAATACATCTAATTTGCATGACTATTTGGATATTAATTTGTTGACTCACAGCAGATAACCCTGAAGTTGTTTATTTTTCACAAATGTAGGAGGGGGTCAAAATTGTTCTTTCATGATAGCGTAAAATGGGCAATAGCGAATTGGCAGCCTATTTTACACACCAAAATTGGAAAAGAAAATCAGGCGGAGTGTCAAACAGGCTGCCGATTCGATATCACCCAAGGCCAATTTCACCACTGGGCCATCAAGTTTCATGATTTGAATCCACATTTGCTTGTGCTGCTGCCAAATATTAAATTGAGCTTATGCTGCTGTTACAAAGAAGTCCATCTCAATAAACAAATAAAACAAAATTGCCTGCAAAGTTCAGTTTTGTTCAGATATTATATCCTGCCTATTATTTCCAATGCATGTTTCTCTCATTTTCCTTCATTCCTTTGGATTGAAGAGATGCAATGAATGTTCAAAGTCTGTTTTTGCTTTGATGAAGGAACGCAGTAATTGGCCACTTAATTTTTTTTGTAAGATTAAGAAAATCCATCCCATTAATTTCAAATAAATATTTTCAAAGACTCAATAGCAGGACACAAATTGCACCATGCTGCCCATGTGATTCTCTCCAAGACATCACTATTATAAATTTAAACCGGATCTTTGATTTTTTTTTAAAAAGTGACACAAGAATATTTTCTCTTCAGCAAGGAGTTTTAGAGCTCAATGTATAATCCATCTGAGTACTAATTTTAGGCATTGAATGAAAAGAAAGACTTGCATTTATATAGCGCCTTTCACGACCACTGGACGTCCCAAAGCGCTTTACAGCCAACAAAGAACTTTTTTTTCTGAAGTGTAGTCACTGTTGTAAGGTAGAGAAATGCGGCAGCCAATTGTGCACAGCAAACTCGCACAAACAGTAATGATAATGATCAGATAATCTGTTTTTTTGTTCTGCTGATTGAGGGGTAAGTATTGGCCAGGACACCGGGGATAACTCCCTGTTCTTCTTCAAAATAGTGCCATGGGATCTTTTACTTCCATCTGAGAAAGCAGACGGGGCCTCAGTTTAACGCCTCATCCGAAAGACGACACCTCCGACAGTGCAGCACTCCCTCAGGACTGCACTGGAGTGTCAGCCTAGATATTTGTACTCAAGTCTCTGGAGTGGGACTCGAGCCCACATCCTTCTGACTCAGAGGCGAGCGTGTTGCCAACTGAGCCACGGCTGACATTGTTTTCTCATATACTTCAACATGCAACTGATTAAAATTTGTCATGAATGTATTTATCATAATCAGCACTTCTATGTCTTCATCAATTGTCTCCACATTAACAGCCACACCACTGTATCATGATTACTATTTTCCAATGGGTGACATTTCTTCTCATATTTTTCTGCTGATATCTTTGTATAGTTCCCTGAATGCACATGCCGTGGAAAATTATGGAAGTAATGAAACTGTCTTCATTAATGTGCAAAAGATATATTATATTGCAGTATCTTTGTTTCTCACTGTTTCTCTATATTTTCTGGCACTCTTAGTCCTTCTATTTTCAGACTCTGAATTTTCTTTACACCTAATTCTTGTTGTTTTGCTTTGCTTCATTCTTTCTCAATTGCTACCTGTCCATTCTTACATGTCACATTTCTCTTCTCAGAAACAGTCGGTCCTTGCTTCTGACAAAGGCCATACATCAGAAACATTAATCTGTCTTTTCTCTTTACAGGTACTGACATACCTGCTGTGTATGTCCAGTAGTTTCTGTTCTTATTTGAAATTTCCAGCTGTTGCTTTTTTTCCCTTTACTTTTTCTTTGTCCCTCTTGGTATACATTCCTTTTCTTTTCCTTTTTGTGGATTTTCCATTTTTACTCACTTAACAGAAATATATCATTACCCAGTGATAAAAGTAGGCTTAGCTGTGCTCTCTAACAATTCATTGCTATGATCTGAATTGTCTTTTTTTAAATCATGTATACTGTCAACCCAGTTTTTGATCATACAGGGCTTAATCTTCTTGGTGACCTGTCTTAAGAAATAATATGAAGGAAGTGTATGTGGTGGAACAAGGAAGCTTGTGGGCTCAGCAGTCAAGCTCTCGGGTGAAAAGAGGTTTGTATCACTAGTCTAGGTAAGTAAACCATTATTATAATTATGAAATATGATAAATGATCTTATTACTGATTAAATAAGCTGACTAAGTGAGTGTGCGTACACTGGTGTTAGGTTCACAGTTCTTTGGTTAGGGATTAAAACATTTTTTTTTCAGCAGCATTGAAATATGGCTGCAGGGCGGTATGTGTTCCTTTGTGCCATATGTTTTGAGGTATTCATGGCTGTTTGCTGGTTTGCTTCTGTAAACAAATCAATGAAAATGAAGTGAAATTGATTTTTTTTACAGAGGGATGATTCTGCGAATGCACACTCCCAGTGGGGAGCCTGGCCCATCTGGAACACACATTGGGAAATGGTGGGTGTGCACCCGCGTTTCCTGCCATGTGCTATTGGCAGGCAAGGTTCCCCAGCACAGGTGCACATTTATAAAATTGTCCCGCAGATGCGCAGTATTGTAATTTTACATGGAATGTTTACATGCTTATGAAAAAAACATCCTTTTTTGTCATTATTGATGCATTTTTGCACTTCTAATACTCAAGCAGATGTTACTGGTCTTACTAAAGACTTTTCCAAAAATAGATAGGTTGTAGGAGTAAACTACCTGGTTAGAATTATTTTGAAAGATAAACCTATAAAGACTACAGTTCAAAAGTAATTCATTGGCTGTGAAGTGCTTTGGGATTTCCTGAGGATATGATAGACACAATATAAATGCCAGTCCTTTCTTCTTTCAATCTTACTTCAGGTGGTCAGAAATCTTTTTTGTTTATAAAGGGACAGATCATCGGGGTATGAAGCATTTGACAGAGGCTAGCAGTCTAAAGGTTAAATCTCAGTTGAAAGAGAGAAGAAACAAAGAACTTGTATCAATAAGTGTAACCGTGATTTATTTGCAGTCTTGTAGTAAACCTCAAGACTTCCCAGAAAGAGTAAAACAACTATGGGCTAGAAATTTGTTGATGCTGCACCCCTTTTACAGGGGTAGAATGGCACCTAAGTGTCCAATATGGCGCGCAGTGTGAGCACGCATATTCCACTCTGGGAGTGCACCACTCATCGTATTGGTAAAGGCTGAACTACAGACATCCAGGCCCGCACCTTAAATAAGTGTTAGGACCTTTACATACGAAAATAGGGGGCATAACACTTGTTTCAGCACCCCCAAAACTGAGCTGCCCTGAACGCAGCCAATGATGGCACAGCTGTGTTCAGTATAACGAAGTTTACATGCGGCTTAACCAGCATTCCTCAAAGAGTCGCCAAATGTAGGTTTAAAAAAAAACACTTACTTGAATGTGGAGCCGGGAGGAGCACTTCTGCTCCTTCTGGCCCCACAGAAGTCCCAAAGACCATAGCTCGAACCCCCTCAATAGCCTCCACACCTGCTCCCCCCACCCCTTCCAGGACCTACCTGAGGGCCACTGTTAGCGACACAGCGACCCAAAATTTGAACCCACTTCACAGTGAGCTGCCGGGGGATGCACAGCAGCCATCTACAGCTTGCCAGTCTAATTTAATTGAGACCTAAGGCACAATATCGAGTGCGCCTCGTGGCTACTCATTCCGGCACAAGGATCATTTCCCATACAACTCCCGACCTAACAGCACTGGACTGCAGTGGTTCAAGAAGAATGCTCACCACCACCTTCTCAAGGGCAACTAGAGATGGGCAATAAATGCTGGCTTTGCTAGCAATACCCATATCCCGAGAATGAATTTAAAAAATGAGAAGCTATTCGAGTTCTGATGAAAGATTACACTTTGTTTGTCTCCTTCATATGTTGACTAACCTGTGCATTTCCAACCATTTGTTTTAATGTCAAATTTACAGCATGTGTGGGCACTCATCTTATCAAAAGCTATAGGACTCCAGCATATAGAGCCCAAGAAACTCCTAATCAGTTCTGTTATATTTCTATTTACTACTGTCTCCAATCTTTTTAAGGGTTCGCTGTGCTGGTTATCAGTCTTCAATTTTTTATTAGCTTTTGTTTCTGGGAATAGTGTAACAGTATCCAGCTTCTCGATGCTATGATCCACTAGTTGTTAGACTTAATACATAAACCATGGGCATTACGTTTTGTGATTCTGTACAGAAAATCCTGCTACCATCCTAGTGATATGTGTTTCTTTTAGTGGCATCAATATTTTTGTAATATCTTACTTGGAGGGAAGATGGTCTTCCACATAAATTGATCCTTTCTAAGTTCCTTTTGTCGAGCTTGAACGTGCTTCTGGTTTTGAAGAACATGTATATCATATCAATGGCAATACTTATTTTACAGAGTCCTCATTTTCTGTACTTTATGCAGAATGCTTCCAGCAACAGTGGGACCATTAGGGTTGTTTTTTTTTCAGATAGAACAGTATAATGTTACCCTCAAATTCCAGCAATTATAAAGAAATGAGGTAGAGAATAGCAAAGCTAACATGTAATTGTACCTGTTGACTATACAATAACAGCCACTGTACTTCAAAAGTAATGTCATATTGGGGCAGATTTTCCCTTTTATGCTTGGGTAAAAATAATTGTCTCGGGATAGCACATATAGGATAATTGGGTGGGGAAAATCATTTTATGAAACTGTTTTATTTGAAATTAGCAGTTCATTAAAACAGTGCTAATTTGGGTTCTGTGAAAATAGCACAAAATTAGTGAATCTACTGTGGCACCCTGAATGGTCTGAGGACCTGGGAGACAGACTGGATTTGAGAGGCAGGATGGCCCTGAGGGCAGGCATGAGATATTGTGGGAGACAGCCAGAACTGTGGGTTCAAATGGGGCACAAGATTGCTGCTAACTGCATGGCCAATTATGTAATGTGGTTAGCAAGGACCAAAAAGTAAGCAGGGCGCTACAACAATGTTCCCTTTAAGCTGCATGATTGTGCAGCGCTCCAGGGAATCGGCGCAGCCGGCTGGCCAGCTTTTCAATGTAAATACCGCGCATGCACGATATTTTGAATGGCCCACGCAACCTCTTAAAGGGGCCACGCACGGCAAAAAAAATTACAGGGCACATTGCTCTACAATGCTGCATTTATTCAGCAATGCAGACACCAAGGGAGTCATTTTGACCTTTGACGACAATGTAAAACGTGGGATATTGAAACGGCCCCCCGTTAAACACCTCTCTTAGTTTTTTTTGTTTCTATAGACTTCAATGGAAATGAAAATCAGGAGAGCAGTTTAACGAGCAACCAAGCCAATATGGCCTGTTATACACTATTATCTAATGTCAAAATTACCCTCACTAGTTCATTAGGGTTTGTTCTACGGCCACCAGTAGAAACTCTGGCCCCGATATTTACAGGGAGGTGGGGCGGGAGTGAGGGAGCAGTTTTGTGTTCGGGAACCTGGAAGAGCTGGTTTCCCTCAGCTCTTGCCGAAGATAATGGCAGGCCCTGATTAACATTTTCTGACCGCAGCCAGTCAGATTGAGAGGCTGGCTGGCTGTCGGGTGGGTAGGCCTTCGACACCAGGCCGCAGCTGGGGAGCGCAGAGGATGGAGGGAGGGATCGGAAAGGTTGCAGGGGTGGGGGGGATCGAAGGCCGGAGTGGGGAAGATCGGAGGCCAGCATTGGGGGAGATCGGAGACCGGATGGGGGGGAGATCAGAGGGTACAGCCAGGGAGTGCAGATGAGGGTGGGAGGGATTGCAAAGACCGGGGGTTGGGGGAATTCAGAAAGGCTGAGTAGGTGGGAGATCATGGCTCGGGGATCACCGTGCCTCGGGATGGGGGGGAGATTGGATCGTCCTATCACGGGGGCTGGGGGGGGGGGCGCGGGAAGCAGGTTAGCTTAGTGGGCTGGGAGGAAGCACTCCTACTCCTCCTGTCCCACAAGCAGTGCTGGAAAGGCTGGATCCAGCAGTCCTTGCCTCCCTTCTAGATTTGAGGTGGGTTGGGTTCGGGTTTGAGATTTTTAAAATTTAACATCCCACCCAAACCAAACCCACCCGTTTCTGTGAGTTATAATTTCCCCCTCTAACCTACTGTTACAGCTAGTACACATATATCATCATACAGAGATAAAGAACAATAGCAAGGATCACCAGAGGAGCTGTTCCACAGTTTTACTGTTGTGTTGTTATATGTATGGAAACAAAAATCAAGAGATGTGTTCAAAGGACGACTGAGCCAATATCACATGTTTTACATTATTGCCCAAAGTCAAAAATGTTTTAATAGTAAAATGGTATGCTGGCAACCATATTAGTTCAAAGATTTGGGGAAAGAAATTTGCTACATTAGTGCCACTCGTTAGCACGGCGTTAAGTCAAGAAAGCGGCAGCTGCCGCTCTTCTGCCAGCTGGTGACGGGTCCTGCGACGCTGACTTAAAGTCACCACTGCGAACTTCATCCCTAGCGCAGAGTTTAGCGCTGTGTAATAGGCACGCCAGGTAAACCCAGCGTGCAGCAGACTCACAGCGGCGCTGTCAGCACTTCTTAAAGGGACACACACATCATTCAGGTAAGTTTGCATTTAAGCTTTTGGACTTTTTAAAATTTTATTTAAGTAGTGAGTTGCTGCAATAGCGGTTAAAAGGTTTTTAAGTGTGTAGGGAGTGATGCTGGATTCTTGCAAGGCCTTGGATGGTAAAGTAAGGACTCTGAGAAGAAAGAAAATGCTGGATATACTCAGCAGGTCAGGCAACATCCGTGGAGAGAGAAACAGAGTTCACATTTCAGGTCAAAATGCTGCCTGACCTGCTGACTATTGCCAGCATTTTATGCTGTCATTTCAGATTTACAGCATCTGCTCGCAGAGGGAAGAGCAAAACACAAAAGAGGAAGAAGCAGAAAAGGAAGAAGCCAAGGAGGAGGAAGCAAAAGAGGAGGAATTAGAAAGAAGTATGCAACCCAGACAGCCCCTTTCTGGCCAGGATATAAGAACATAAGAACATAAGAAATAGGAGCAGGAGTAGGCCAATTGGCCCATCGAGCCTGCTCCGCCATTCAATAATATCATGGCTGATCTCATCCTAACCGCCAATCTACTATCACAGAACCATCTCCTGAACCTAACAGAATTGGACACACGAAATAGGAGCAGGATCAGGCTACACGGCCCCTAGGCCCGCTATGCTACCCACAGGGCCATGACCGATCCGAACCTAGACTCATGTCCAAATTCCTGCCCGCTCCCCGTAACCCTTAATTCCCTTTACTTCTAGGAAACTGTCTATTTCTGTTTTAAATTTATGTAATGATGTAGCTTCTACAGCTTTTTGGGGCAGCATATTCCATGGACCTACCACCCTCTGAGTGAAGTAGTTCCTTCTCATCTCAGTTTTGAAAGAGCAGCCCCTTATTCTAAGACTATGCCCCCTAGTTCTAGTTTCACCCATCATCGGGAACATCCTCCCCGCATCCACCCGATCCAACCCCTTCACAATCTTATATGTTTCAATAAGATCGCCTCTCATTCTTCTGAACTCCAATGAGTAGAGTCCCAATCTACCCAACCTCTCCTCATATGTCCATCCCCTCATCCCCGGGATTAACCGAGTGAACCTTCTTTGTACTGACTCGAGAGCAAGTATGTATTTTCTTAAGTATGGACACCAAAACTGTATGCAGTATTCCAGGTGCGGTCTCACCAATACCTTGTACAACTGAAGCAATACCTCCATATTTTTATATTCTATCCCCCTAGCAATGAAAGCCAACATTCCATTGGCCTTCTTAATCACTTGCTGCACATGCATACTAACCTTTTGAGTTTTGTACACCAGGACCCCTAGATCCCTTTGTACTTCAGTACTTTCCAGTTTCTTGCCATTAAGATAATAACTTGCTCTACTATTTTTCCTGCCAAAGTGCATAACCTCACACTTTCCAGTATTGTATTCCATCTGCCAAATCTCTGCCCACTTACTTAGCCTGTCTATGTCCCCTTGCAGGTTTTTTATGTCCTCCTCACTCACTACTTTCCCTCCCATCTTAGTATCATCTGAAAACTTTGATATGTTACACTCGGTCCCCTCCTCCAAATCGTTAATATAGATTGTAAAGAGTTGGGGACCCAGCACTGACCCCTGCGGAACACCATTAGTTACTGATTGCCAGTCTGAGAATGAACCATTTATCCCAACTCTCTGCCTTCTGTTAGATAGCCAATTCTCTATCCATGCCAGAATATTACCCCCAATCCCGTGATTTTTTATCTTAAGCAATAATCTTTTGTGTGGCACCTTGTTAAATGCCTTTTGGAAGTCTAAATACACCACATCCACTGGTTCCCCTTTCTCCACCCTGTATGTTACTTCCTCAAAGAACTCCAGCAAATTTGTCAAACATGACTTCCCCTTCATAAAACCATGCTGACTTTGTCCTATTAAATTATGATTATCCAAATGTCCCGTTACTGTCTCCTTAATACTGGACTCCAAAATTTTACCTACCACAGATGTTAGGCTAACCGGTCTATAGTTTCCAGCCTTATGTCAATAAGGGTGTTACATTAGCAGTTTTCCAGTCTGCCGGGATCTTTGCTGAGTCCAGGGAGTTTTGGAAAATTATTACCCATGCATCACAATCCCTACCGCCACTTCCCTCAAGACCCTAGGATGTAAGCCATCAGGTCCAGGTGATTTATCCGCCTTGAGTCCCATTATTTTACCGAGTACCACTTCCTTAGTAATTTTGATCGTGTTTAGCTCCTCCCCCCCTATAGCCCCCTGTTTGTCCAGTGTTGGGATATTCTTAGTGTCCTCTACTGTAAAGACTGATACAAAATATTCATTCAGTGTTTTTGCCATCTCCATATTTCCCACCATTAATTTCCCGGTCTCATCCTCTAAGGGACCAACATTTACTTTAGACACCCTTTTTCTTTTTATATAACTATAAAAACTCTTACTATCTGTTTTTATATTTTTTGCTAATTTACTTTCATAATCTATCTTCCCTTTCTTAATCAATCTTTTTGTTATTTTTTGCTGTCTTTTAAAGTTTTCCCAATCCTCTATCCTCCCACTAGATTTGGCTACCTTATAAACCCTTGTTTTTAGTCGAATACTATCCTTAATCATCCGCCCGTGGTACCAGTGACCACAATCCCAATTCCCCTTTCAATGTTAGTTCCACACCTTACCTTCCCTCTGTTACTGACCATCACAATGTCCTCTTGGCCACAATGCTGAAAGCAAACTTTACAATACAACTTTATCCATCTATCCATCAATATGAGATCAAGAAATCAACTCATCATCCTTATGCATTCCTTTAGTGACTGTCTTGTGTGTGCCTTTGCCTGTCCTACTGATGTCACACAGTGCTACCCCAGTGGCTGCAGCATGGCTGGTGGAAGGCTGCTGACTTTCAGTGGGGGACACTGCAAATGGCCTTGCTGGTCGACCTTGAGGACCTGCTGGCTGAGAATGTCAAATCAATAATCTTCTTCTTCTTCTTCACTATCCTTTCCCTCTTCTTGGCCAACCACTGGCTGGGCAGGCTGCATTTCTTGGGTGTGTGAAATGAGGAAGACACAAGGGTGGAGTTGTGGTGAGGGAAGGGCGGGAAAGCAAGAGGTGCAAGTGGGTAAGGTGAGGCTAAGAATGGGAGATGTGCCTCGTGTTTGGTAGAGATTGTTGGTAGGTGAGTGTTTGTTGGGGGAGGGATCGTGCATTGAGCAGTGTGTGAGGCTAGTGATGCAGTTGGTAGGAGACAGCACTTGAAGATGCATTCACTGACCTTGACCGGTGGTCTGAGGTCATGAAGCTTCTTTGGGCACTGGAGCCAGGTAGTGGGGCAACACCGTTAGCAGTGACGGTCTCGGTGATCTGGTCCCACATTGTTCTTTCTGGAGGGCCCCCTGTCCCCTGTGGGTAGAGGACCTCTGTTGCAGTGTTGACACCCTGCACAAAGCTGGAGTGCTGTGTGCGAGACTCTGGGTGCCCCTCCCTGGCTTGCTAAGCCATTTGTGTCAGTGCTGAAGCAATTTTCCCATTTTTTTTAGGTACAGAAGACAATTCAGCTTCAAGAGCTGAAAACTGCCATTTGGGACTTACTTTTAATATTTTATTTTTGATAGCCCTTTTTATTGCCCACAATTCCTTGCAAACTCTACAGCCTCACTCCCAGAGGCTGTAAGAGGCTGAATCGCCGCTCCTGGACGGGAACTTCTGGTCAGATGCCTCCATTTGGACTATCAGAAGGCTTTTGATAAGGTCCCGCATAAGAGATTAGCGTGTAAAGTTAAGGCACATGGAATTGGGGGCAAGGTGCTGACTTGGATAGAGAACTGGTTGGCAGACAGGAAGCAAAGAGTTGGAATAAACGGGTCTTTTTCCAAGTGGCAGGCAGTGACTAGTAGGGTTCCGCAGGGATCGGTCCTAGGACCCCAGCTATTCACTATATATATTAATGATCTAGACGAGGGAACTAGATGTAATATCTCCAAGTTTGCAGATGACACAAAGCTGGGTGGGCGTGTGTGCTGCGAAGAGAATGCCAAGAAACTCCAGTATGATTTGGAAAGGTTGGGTGATTGGGCAGAAGCATGGCAGATGCAGTATAATGTGGATAAATGCGAGGTTATCCACTTTGGTGTCAAAAACAGAAATGCAGATAATTATCTGAACGGCAATAGATTGGGAGAAGGGGAAGTGCTACAAGACCTGGGTGTCCTTGTGCACCAGTCACTAAAGGTAAGCATGCAGGTACATAAGGCGGTTAAGAAGGCAAATGGCATGTTGGCCTTCGTAGCGAGAGGGTTTGAGTACAGGAACAAGGATGTCTTGCTGCAGCTGTACAGGGCCTTGGTGAGACGACACCTTGAGTATTGTGTACAGTTTTGGTCGCCTTATCTGAGGAAGGATGTTCTTGCCATGGAGGGAGTGCAGCGAAGATTCACCAGACTGATACCTGGGATGGCAGGAATGACGTACGAGGAGAGATTGGGTCGATTGGGCTTATACTCGCTGGAGTTTAGAAGAATGAGAGGAGATCTCATTGAAACTTATAAAATTCTAACAGGGCTAGACAGACTGGATGCAGGAAGGATGTTCTCGATGGCGGGTGAGTCCAGAACAAGAGGTCACAGTCTAAAGATAAGGGGTAAGCCATTTAGGACAGAGATGAGGAGGAATTTCTTCACCCAGAGAGTGGTGAACCTGTGGAATTCTCTACCACAGAAGGCAGTTGAGGCCAAGTCAGTAAATACATTCAAGAAGGAGTTAGATATATTTCTTAAGGCTAAAGGGATCAAGGGATATGGGGAGAAGGCAGGGACAGGGTACTGAATTTGGATGATCAGCCATGATCTCATCGAATGGCGAAGCAGGCTCGAGGGGCTGAATGGCCTACTCCTGCTCCTATCTTCTATGTTTCTATGTTTCTATGTTTCTAACGCCACCAGGAGGGCATTACATGGTAAGTTAGCGCTGCACTACAAATCTCCAGTCACCAGCGCGAATTTTTGCCCGGTAGCACTGTGGCCATTTTCAGCGGCTGTAAACTCGAGTTGCCGTGGCAACTCTGGTAGCAGCCATGAATTTTTCCCCCTTGCTTTCTTTAAGGGGAAACATAGTTCACAGAATTTTTCACTTTTTACAATTCAGAATTTAGCGACTGCACCATTTGAGTATTGTTTAGTCTTTATGTCTAAAAAAATCAAAGAGACACAACAATGTATGAGTTTAGCCAACAGTATTTAAAAATCGTAAAGATTTGACATCATCTTGCTACTAATAACTCCAATGAAATTGCTTTTAATCCACCTTAAATAAGAAATGTATTAAAAGCAGTGAGAATTCCCGAAGGACTGAGATGGGTGAAAATTTATTCAGTCATATAAGTGAACTGGCATTGTATTCATAGTGCACTAAAATCAATTTTGCATTAACTACTTCCTAAGCATAAAACATTCTTTGTCTAGAACTGGAGGGAACAAATGTTGAAGATGTTCAATATTTTAAAAAAATTTATGCTAAAAAACTATAAGAAAATGAGCATTAATAATATAACACATGCCATGATTTATTATTTATACTGATCTTTTCAACTGAAAAATGCTAACCTTGTCAGATTAGTGAAGTGCCACACAGATGCTGCTGCATAGGGTCTCCGAGGGTTAACCTTCAAAAGATGTAACTAATTAGAAAGATTTGCTTTTTGTTTCATGTAAATTATATATGACACATGATTAAAGATTTTCTTGGTAATTAGTAGTCAATTCTAGATTTCTTTTATATGCTGTGAAGACTGCTGGAAGGGATTACACCAAAAGCAATCTGTTAGGGTCATGCAATGCTGTTTTCCATCTGTCTTACTTTGAGATGCCATGACGATCAAGTGTTTGATGAAGCTGTAATTTTTGGGGTATAAAATAAATATATATATATTTCAATAAATTATAGTTGAAAAGGGATGCAATAACAAAAGTCACATAGTTCCAGAAACGATACAACAAATCAATTTTATGTTTAATATTAATTTAGAACAATTTATTTTACATTTACTGTGTATATGATTCCTGTAACAACTCCAGGGTTAATGCAAGATATAGATAGAACTAAAAAAAAGTAAGTTTATATTATGACATTTTGAGTGTGAAGTGTTACCTATGTCTGACTGCACTAAACCAAAAATGACATGAATATTTAATCATTTGTCAACTACAAAAGCCTTTAAATGATAATTTGATTTGTTGTATCACTGATTAAGACAAGGGTTGTCAGTTTGCCATTTATTTCCTCGAGATGCATCACTGATGATATCAGACATTAGTGACAGACCAGGATTAATAGCTGACCTATGAGAGTGCTGGATGAAGATGAACAAGTTGGCCTCAGTTCAGAAATTCCAATAGACTGATCTAAACTGACACAGAACTATTGAACTTGAAGCTGGATTCAAAGAAATGACTTAAATCAGTAGTCAAGACAAAAGGTAGGCTCAAGAGCTTAGATATGAAGAATCCAGATCTGCTCAGACATTTCCAAATTCATCCAATTTACATCTACTGGTTCAAACAACTCTAATAAATGGCTGAGGAAAGTGCAATGGAAGTAAATTTACATGTTGCCTTATATATATGTGTGTGGGAAGGGGAAGAACGTAAATGATTACATAGGATTACATAGAATATACAGCACAGAAACAGGCCATTCAGCCCAACCAGTCCATGCCGGCGTTTATGCTCCAGTCAAGCCTCCTCCCATCTTTCCTCATCTAAGTCTATCAGCATAACCCTCTATTCCCTTCTCCCTCATATGCTTGTCTAGCCTCCCGTTAAATGCATCTATACTTTTTGCTTCAACCACTCCCTGTGGTAGTGAGTTCCACATTCTCACCACTCTCTGGGTAATGAAGTTTCTTCTGAACTTCCGATTGGATTTCTTGGTGACTATCTTATATTGATGGCCTCTAGTTACGCTCTTCCCCACAAGTGGAAATATTTTCTCTGTATCCGCTCTATCAAAACCTTTCATAATTTTAAAGACTTCTATTAGGTCACCCCTCAGCCTTCTTTTATCAAGAGAAAAGAGACCCAGCCTGTTCATCCTTTCCTGATATGTATACCCTTGCATTTCTGATATCATCCTTGTAAATCTTCTCTGCACCGTCTCCAGTGCCTCTATATCCTTTTTATAATACGGCGACCAGAACTGCACGCAGCACTCTAAGGTTCGATACAGGTTTAGCATAACTTCCCTACTTTTCAATTCTATCCCTCTAGAAATAAACCCTAGTGCTTGGTTTGCTTTTTTATGGCCTTGCTAACCTGTGTTACAACTTTTAGTGATTCATGTATTTGTACTCCGAGATCCCTTTGTTCCTCTACCCCAACTAGACTCGCACCCTCCAAGTAATAAGTGACCTCCCTATTCTTCCTACCAAAATGTAATACCTCACATTTATCTGTGTTGAACTTAATTTGCCAATTATATGCCCATTCTGCAAGTTTATTAATGTCCTCCTGTAATTTGTTGCAGTCCTCCTCAGTATTGACTATCCCCCCTAATTTGGTGTCATCCGCAAATTTAGAAATTGTGTTTTTGATTCCAAAGTCTAAATCATTAATGTAAATTGTAAACAACAGTGGTCCCAGCACTGATCCTGGTGGAGCACCACTACCCACCTTCTGCCACTGTGTATAGCTACCCTTTACCCCTATGCTCTGCTTTCTGTCTTGAAGCCAGGAGGGAGACAAAACAACAAGGATTGCTTATAAAACAAAAATATAATTAGTCAATCTACATTTCCATTAATTTTTTCAGTAAAAACAACCCCATGGTTTAGAAGTGCCTACTCTTTCTGTACCATTCTGGGGTACATATATCACAACCTCATGATAAGCTTAACAAGGGAGCATCTCCGATTCAGTGTTTTTAATTAGTTGGTAAAGTTATAAATAGATACTGTCCATATAGTGTATTTGGCAGGTAAGATGGACATTTGAATATGTGAAACTTGCTTGACTGTGCTCAGAGGTTAGTGATGAACCCTGATTTAGCATAATGGAACAGTTTGAACTTGAAGCAGCTCTGTAGAACTTTTTGTAAAATAAGGTGAATTTTAGTTTCAGAGAGTTATATAGGCTCCGAATCTGCGGCAAGTTTCTGCTTAACCAATAGTAGAGGGAAGCCTGTCTTTTTTGTTCAGTTATAATTTGGTTCTCTCCTCATGTGGAAAATTTAGCTGCAATACACAAAACAGAAGTTTGACCTGAGAAATTATATTTTGAGCAGAATCCATTTTACATTGAGTTGAGTCACTGATCTTTACCAACTTCATTCAGTTACCATCCATCATTGACATTCATTGTCTATCATTTTTGTATATCTTTTCATCTTTCATTCATTATTCATCACCAGAATGTTACCAGGTCTCCAAGGGTTAGATTATGAGGACAGATTAGATAAACTAGGTTTATATTCCCCGGAATATAGAAGGTTAATGGGTAATTTGATTGAGATATTTAAGATTTTGAATGGAATCGATAGGGTAGATAGAGAATTTTTTTTTCCACTGGTGAGGGAGTCTAGGACAAGGGGACATAACCTTAAAATCAGTGCCAGGCCATTCAGGAGAGCAGTTAGGAGACACTTCTTCACACAAAGGGTGGTAGAAGTGTGGAACTCTCTCCCACAAAAAGCAGTATTTTTTGCTCATCTGAAATCGATAGATTTTGCTAGACAAGGATATAAAAGGATATGGAGCTAAGGCAGGTGGATGGAGTCAAGATCAACCATGATCTCATTGAATAGCGGAACAGGCTCAAGGGGCTGAATGTTCCTATTATTCCTAGTATGACCTGCTTTGTAAACTGTCTGACTTGCATTCTATATACATAACCAAACCAGTCAACATTTCCTGCACAATATCAATGTAAGTCTTCGCTGCTGCATATGCTATCTTAACACAATCTGTCGATCAAATGCCACTCTTCAGTGGTAGTATTTCATCTCATAATCAGCAGCCTTTGTATGAGCTGAGTATCCATAGCTTAAAGTAAAATGGTACATGTATGGGTCTTTGGCATTTTACTTGTTTATATTTACCTTTTCTTTTCAAATTAAACTGCTTCACCAAAGCAAATTTTCTTTATCCTTCTTATGGATCTCTTCCACTGTCCTGGCCAAGAGTATTCACTCAGACAATACCAATAAAAAACAGATTAACTGGTTATTCAGCTCATTGCTGTTTGTGCAACATTGCTGATGCAGACGGGCTCCCATTTTTGCCTACAGAAACATAAACAGTCACAGAACAATGTATTCTGCGATGCATTTAAATCATTTCAACATGAGAAAGCTTTAGATAAATATAAGTATCGTAGTCCAGAAATTTTGATAGCATCGTTGCACCCTGTGGCGGGGTAGAACTTCCGCTTGCTGGTTTGCTTCTGCAGTGACCCCGAACCAAATCCTGGGGACAGCAGCATTTCCATATTGGGGGTGGGTGTCATAAGAACATAAGAAATAGGAGCAGGAGTAGGCCAATCGGCCCCTCGAGCCTGCTCCGCCATTCAATAAGATCATGGCTGATCCTCACCTCACCTCAAATCTAAAGAACACAAGAAGTAGGAGCAGGACCCGGCCACTCAGCCCCTGGGCCCGCTCCGCCACCCACAGGGCCTCGACCGATCCGAACTCAGCCTCATGTCCAATTTCCTGCCCGCTCCCCGTAACCCCTAATTCCCTTTACTTCTAGGAAACTGTCTATTTCTGTTTTAAATTTATTTAATGATGTAGCTTCCACAGCTTCCTGGGGCAGCATATTCCACAGACCTACTACCCTCTGAGTGAAGAAGTTTCTCCTCATCTCAGTTTTGAAAGAGCAGCCCCTTATTCTAAGATTATGCCCCCTAGTTCTCGTTTCACCCATCCTTGGGAACATCCTTACCGCATCCACCCGATCAAGCCCCTTCACAATCTTATATGTTTCAATAAGATCGCCTCTCACTCTTCTGAACGCCAATGAGTAGAGTCCCAATCTACTCAACCTCTCCTCATATGTCCACCCCCTCATCCCGGGGATTAACCGAGTGAACCTTCTTTGTACTGCCTCGAGAGCAAGTATGTATTTTCTTAAGTATGGACACCAAAACTGTATGCAGTATTCCAGGTGCGGTCTCACCAATACCTTATATAACTGCAGCAATACCTCCCTGTTTTTATAATCTATCCCCCTAGCAATAAAAGCCAACATTCCATTGGCCTTCTTGATCACCTGCTGCACCTGCATACTAACTTTTTGATTTTCTTGCACTAGGACCCCCAGATCCCTTTGTATTGCAGTACTTTCCAGTTTCTCGCCATTAAGATAATAACTTGCTCAAATGTGTCCATGTAATATGACAGGAGGCAGGATCTCCGGGCGCACCCTGCATCTGGGATTGATTGCCTTTCAAATCCTCAAAGCTGGGGCCAAAGAGCAACCCAGAGCAGCAACTGGGCCATGCTCTCAGCAAACGAAGGTACCACTGGGCCTATCAGAAGCCGAACTCCCGGGCTACCCTAGGAATGCCCCCAAATTGCTGGCAGGATGTAAGGGGATGCAGGAGGAAATAGCACCTGCACCCCCTCAGTGTGAATTTATTGTGCAGGCCCAACTAACGGGGCTCTGGCGCATCTGAGTCACACCGCCTTTGGAATTCTGCGGAAAAGCAATTTTATCTTAATCATATTTGCCTTACTTTTTGAATGGAAATCAGTTGAGCCAGTTGCGCCAAAAAATTTATCTTCATTCACTGCGGGAGATTTAAACCCGGTCCTTAAGACACAATGGACAATGTGGGGGCTAATTTTATGAGCCTGCGCTGCTGGTTGGCAAGACGCCCCACTGGCAGCACGGACTCATAAAATTACTCCTAGTGTGGTGAAGTGTCATACCTGCAACATATTAAGCTGCAGAATATCAGAGTTCTTTAATTATTACAAAAACAAAATACTGCAGATGCTGGAAATTTGAAATAAAAAGAGAAAGTGCTGGAAACACTCAACAGGTCAGGCTGCATCTGTTGAGGAAGAAACAGGGTTAATTGCATCAATTTTAACTTCCCCTGTCTGATGAAAACTGGGGGACAGCTAAAATGAGGAGAGACTTAACCCCCTGACATCCTACTGGCTACCCAACTGGTCCCGACAGTAACCTTCTCTTTTGAGCAGGCGAACATCACCACACCCGCAGGAAGACATTGGGACCTGATCTGCAATTTTAGTCGGAGGCCTGAGTGGGAGAGCAGTGATAGCTTCCCCATCAGGCCAGAACTGCCAGGAGGTAGTTTGTGGGGAAGAAGAGGATCAGGAGGTAAGTTATTAATTTTTATTTTAGGTTTCCTTTTTGGCAAGGAGGAGCAGAAGTGCTTCTTTGGACCTCACAAGGAAGTCTTGGGCATCCCTTACCGCAGGCTTCCTCCCAGCTCCCCCAATAACCTTCATCCTGCCCCTCCTCTCCCCTCCCTCCCTCCCTCCCTCTCTCTCTCTCCTCCCTCTCTCTCTCCTCTCCCTCTCTCTCCCCCCCTCTCTCTCCCTCCCTCTCTCTCCCCCCTCTCTCTCTCCCCTCCCTCTCTCCCCTCTCTCCCCCTCCCTCTCTCTCCCACCTCTCTCCCTCCCTCCCTCTCTATCCCCTCCCTCTCTCTCTCCCTCCCCTCCCTCTCTCTCTCCCTCCCCTCCCTCCCTCTCTCTCCCTCCCTCCCTCCCTCTCTCCCCCCTCCCTCTCCCCTCCCTCCCTCTCCCCTCCCTCCCTCTCTCTCTCCTCCCTCCCTCTCTCTCTCCTCCCTCCCTACCTCTCTCTCCCCCTCCCTCCTTCTCTCCCCCTCGCTCCCTCTCTCTCCCCTCCTTCCCTCCCTCTCTCTCCCCTCCTTCCCTCCCTCCCTCTCTCTCCCCTCCTTCCCTCCCTCCCTCTCTCTCCCCTTCCCCTCCGTCCCTCTCCCCTCCCTCCCTCTCTCTCCCCTCCCCCCTCTCCCCTCCCTCCCCCCTCCCTCTCTCTCCCCCCCTCCCCCTCTCTCCCCTCCCCCTCTCTCCCCTCCTTCCCTCCCTCTCTCTCCGCTCCCTCCCCCCTCCCTCCCTCTCTCTCCCCTCCCTCCCCCTCCTTCCCTCCTCTCTCCCCTCCTTCCCTCCCTCTCCCCTCCCTCCCTCTCTCCCTCCCCTCTCTCCCCTACCCCCTCTCTCTCCCCCTCCCTCCCTCTCTCTCCCCTCGTTCCCTCCCTCTCCCCTCCCTCTCTCTCCCATTGTTCCCGCCCTCTCCACTCCCTCCCTCCCTCTCTCTCCCCTCGTCTCCTCCCTCTCCCCTCCCTCTCTCTTAGCTCCCTCTCTCTCTCTCACCTCCCTCTCTCTCACCTCCCTCTCTTACCTCCCTCCCTTCCTCTCTCTCCCTCTCTCCTCCCTCCCTCTCTCCCCCCTCTCCTCCCTCCCTCTCTCCCCCTCTCTCCTCCCTCCCTCTCTCCTCCCTCCCTCCCTCTCTCCCCCTCTCTCCTCCCTCCCTCTCTCCTCCTTCCCTCCCTCTCTCCTCCCTCTCTCCCTCCCTCTCTCCTCCCTCCTCCTCCCTCCTCCTTCCTCCTCCCTCCTCCTCCTGCCTCCCTCCTCCTCCCTCCTCCTCCCTCATCCCTCTCCCTCCTCCCTCCTCCTCCCTCCTCTCACCTCTCCCCACTTACCTGAGAGCTGGAAACCGATCCCGTGTGTCCCTGGCTGTGGCCTCCTGCCTGCGAAGTTCTGCTCCCGCCCACTGGCCAGATGGTGCATCTGCCCAGGTATGGGCGGGACTCCGATGAGATTATGAGGCCTGGTCATTAAGACCAGGTGGGCCCCCACATCTACGGACTCCCCGGGTGTATCTCCTACTTCGGGGCTCGCACACACTGGAGAAATTCCCAAATACTCGATGGCAAAAAAAATTGGAGTTTCTGCTTGAATTAATTCAGTGCTTAATTGATTCACTCATGGGTATAAGTCCATCCCCAGCTTGTAGGGGGTATTTTTTTCTGACATAAATTAACAATGATTTTTACAATAGTAGGCTAAGAGGATAATTCCAACCTTTCTGAGTAATATTTTATAAGATTTAAAAAACTTCAATAGTCTTTTGTTTTCAAACCAACCATTATTAATATTAAATACAAAATATACTATAAACCTTAAGGTAGTTATTTTTGTCCTAGGTCTTTAATACAGCCTGCTACAATGTGTTAGTTTCTACAAAGAATCGTTTTGAATTTTAAGCAATGCGTGTATTCTTTTTGCATAACCAGTTTTTTCACAATTAACACTGTATCATGTAGTAGTACTGCAGTGGAAGGAAACTACTTAACAGTAAATAGCTAAAGCCTCTAATTCATTCCATGATAATGTATTAGGTGTATGAGAAGTGTGTTCATTTTTTCATCTTTTCTTGAAAGCGAATACTTGACATTTAATAGGTATTGACATTATTGTGATAAAACTGTTATATAATTTTATCAGGTACCTAGAGATATACTGAGGTGTACAAGTGATGATACGATTGTATTATTGTCTCAAAAGTGTATTGCAATTGTTCACACTGCAGCAGGTGCAATCAAACTACAGCTTTCAAAACAGGCTGCTTAGTTTAACTGAAAATTTCCTAAAAAGGGCAACAATGCTCCTTTAAGGACCACTTCTCCTCTCATTTCTACAGGAAGCCACCTATATGAATGAAACAGGAGATGCAAGGAACAATAATGTGACATTGAGCACCCAATGCACCATGGCGCTTTGGACATCATGGCTCTGCATTATCAGGCACAGAGACCTGAGGTTTAGTCGCCCACAATGTGCTCCATGCTCCATAACATGTGTTGACTTTGTGTTCTGTTGCTTAAATTTGAAAGTAACTTTGGTCAGCTTACCGCCCTTCCCCAGGTGCTGCTGGTGAGCCTGTGACTGCCTGACTGGTACTACTGGTTTTTCAGCTTCAGCTACAGCTTGGTTTCATGCTAGTGTTTTACTTTCCTGGGCCAAAGTACATTTCTCTGCCGCTTCTGGATCTTACGGTGACCTGCACATCATCTTTCTGCCCCGCAATCGATTCTGCACATCTCCTGGATCTTCATTCCTATGGAAATAACCTCCATCCTCCAATTCTCTAACCTTGAAATAGCTTCTGGATTTCACTTGCCCACTGCACCTGTCTCCGAGCTTGGACAACAGTTCATCGATGCTCCATGCCAATTCCACCCTACCTACGTCAACTTTATACCATCGTGGGACCTCTGAATTTAACTCTGGACTCCCTCCTATTATCTCCTACCTATTCCCTGTTACTATCAGGAAATATGCACCCTAATAATTGCTACAGAACTAGATCCCTGTGTCCATTTGCGTGTGCATTTTAGCTGCCACTCCGGACCTGAGCCAATCACTTCTATTTCCACTTTTTTCTCCCCCTTTTTCTTTTCTCTCTATCCCTACCTGACCGCTCTCTTCTGTCGTCACACCTCCTTTCATCTCTCCTCTCTCAGATACTCTGCCCTCCCAAATCCCTACCCCAATCCTTCATTACTCTTCGACCTTCCTACTCTCCAGCCGCCGTCCCAAGCTAGACTCCCTCTTAGATAAGCTTAAAGCTTCCTTCTGTGCCTCTCTTGGCATCATCCGAAGGGCCCATTGATGCACTCATCGCTACCTTCTTATGAGCAGCAACCCCAACTGTCCCATCCTAATCTCTCGCCGACCTTCCTGCCCAGCGCACCCGCTGGGGGCTAATCAAACCAATCTCCTCGCCATTCAATTCATCCCTTCATGTGCTGACCCTGTGGACTCTGGCAGCAGATCAGCTATCACCGCCCCTCTCCGCATCTCCCTCCAGAATTACTGTTCACTTGTGAACAAGGCCCTTGCCATCCATAAGCTTATAGCGGATCATTGCATCAACATCATGGCCTTGACGGAAACCTTGGTGAGGGGTGATGACACCTTACCCTTAAATGAAGCCTCCCCGCCTGGCTATACATTCACCCACTTGCCCCGCCCAGACCGTCAAGGTGGCGCTGTGGCTATTATCACCAAATTACAACTTAGTATGACCCCTACTCCTCTGGCACTTTGAGCATCTCACCTTCTTCCACCCCTCTCACCTCTCATTTAATATCCTTGTTCTCTACTGCCCACCCAAGTACCAATTTTTTTTTATCACCAAGATATCTTCAATGCTTTCCTCCCTCAGCCACTGCACCGAGCGACTTCTCATCCTCGGTGATTTCAACCTCCATCTCAATTCATCATGCTCTCTCTCCTCTGAGTTCACTGCCTTCCTATCCTCTCTTAATCTCTCCCTCCATGTAACCTCCCCAACCCTTATTCATGGCCATCCCCTTGAACTTGCCATCTCACGTGGCCTTGCTGCTCCCATCGTGCCAATCACAGATAAGGCCATCTCTGACCACTTCCTTGTATCGCTCTCCACCCACATCCCCCTTTGCCCTCCCAATCCTACTTCCTTCTGTGTCCACCCCTGGAGAAACTCTCTTCCAACTCACTTTCAACTGCACTTTCAAAATTCCAATTGTCTACCCTTTGGCCCTCCATTCACCACAACATTTCTGCAGCTACCGATCTGCTCAACCACACCCTCACCACCACCTCTGATGCCCTAATCCCCAATAAAACCATTACTCTCTCATCCTGGCTGTTCACCCTGGTACAGCCCTCATCTCTGCTCCCTTAAGTCCAAGAGATGCAGACTGGAACAGATATGGTGGACAACTGGTTTAGCCATTCACCGCCAGATCTGGCTGGACCACATAAAGCACTAGCGGGTCCTGCTCTTAGTCTGCCAAAATTGCTCACTATTCCAGAAACATTCTGGAATGCAAAGAGAACCGCCAGCTTCTTTTCTCTACTGCAAACTGTCTTCTTAAACCCCTCTCCCCTTCACCATCACCTCCAACAACAAGTGCGAGAATCTCATGGACATCTTTGTCTCTAAGATTGAGACCATCCGATCAGCTGCCTCTGCCATTTCCCTTCCTTCCCCTAGCCCACCGGGCCAAACTTCCTTTAAGGTTCCCCCCTGCCCTAGCCCTAAACTCACATCTTTTTCCAGTTTCTCTTCGATCTCCCCTCATGCCCTCTCTGAGCTCATCTTGTCCATGAGACCTACTTCCTGCTCCCTCGACCCTATTCCCAATAAACTGCTGACCACCCAACTTCCGATTCTGGCTCCCATTTTAGCTGATATTGTTAATGGTTCTCTCTCCTCAGGTACTGTCCCCGTCTCCATCAAATCTACTGTTATCACCCCTCTCCTTAAAAAAACAACCCCAGACCACTCCGTCCTTGCAAACTACTGCCCTCTCTCACCTCCCTTTCCTATTTAAAGTTTGTGAATGTGTTTTCACCTCCCAAATCTGTGCCCATCTTTGCAGGAACTCCATGCTTGAATCTCTCCAATCAGGTTTCCGCTCCTGCCACAGTACCAAAACAGCTCTATTCAAAATCACAAATGACATCCTATGCGACTGTGACTACGGTAAAATATCTCACCTCGTGCTTCTCAACCTGTCTGCAGCCTTTGACACGGTTGACCACTCCATCCTCCTCCAACGCCTCTCCACCATCGTCCATTGTTATCTATCTAATCGTAGCCAGAGAATTACCTGCAATGGTTTCTCTTCCTGCTCCTGCATCGTTACCTCTGGTGCCCACCAAGGATCTATTCTTGGCCCCCTCCTATTTCTCATCTACATGCTACCCTTCGGCGACATCACCTGAAAACACAGCGTCAGTTTCCACATGTATGCCAACGACACCCAGCTCTACCTCACCACCACTTCGCTCAACCCCTCCACTGTCTCATAAATTATCAAACTGCTTGTCTCACATCCAATACTGGATGAGTAGAAATTTCCTCCAACTAAATATTGGGAAGACCAAAGCCATTGTCTTCGGTCCCCGCCACAAACTTTGTTCCCAAGCCACCAAATCCATCCCTCTCTCTAGTATCTCTCTGAGGCTGAACCAGACTGTTTGCAACCTTGGTGTCATATTGGAGCCTGAAATGATTTTCCAAACACATATCAGCGCCATCACTAAGACCGTCTATTTCCAACTCCGTAACATTGCCCGACTCTGCCACAGCCTCAGCTCATCTGCTGCTGAAACCCTCATCCATGCCTTTGTTACCTCTAGACTTGACTATTCCAACGCACTCTTGGCTGGCCTCCCACAATCTACCCTACATAAACTTGAGGTCATCCAAAACTCCGCTGCCCATGTCCGAACTCGCACCAAGTCCCATTCACCCATCACCCCTGTGCTCGCTGACCTACATTGGCTCCTGGTTAAGCAATGCCTTGATTTTAAAATTCTCATCCTTGTTTTCAAAACCCTCCATGGCCTCACCCCTCCCTATCTCTGTAATCTCCTCCATCCCCACAACCCCCTGAGATATCTGGAGTCCTCTAATTCTGGCCTCTTGGGCATCCCTGATTTTAATCGCTCTACCATCGATGGCCGTGCCTTCAGCTGCCGTGTCCCTAAGCTCTGGACTTCCCTCCCTAAACCTCTCTAACTCTCTACCTCT
Organism: Squalus acanthias; assembly: GCA_030390025.1. NCBI lineage: Eukaryota > Metazoa > Chordata > Chondrichthyes > Squaliformes > Squalidae > Squalus > Squalus acanthias. The sequence goes on along the minus strand of CM059426.1, from coordinate 101,606,222 downwards.
CTTTCATCCTTTAAGACGCTCCTTAAAACCTACCTCTTTGACCAAGCTTTTGGTTAACTGCCCTAATTTCTCTTTATGTGGCTCAGTGTCAAATTTTGTTTTATAATGCTCCTATGAAGTGCCTTGGGGCATTTTACAATGTTAAAGGCACTATATAAATACAAGTTGTTGTTGTTGACAGTGCCTAGCTCTGGCGTTGCAATTGAGGCCTAAACCCCAATAGTGTGCTGGCAGCACCCATTTGGAATGGGTGCTTCTGGGCAGACCTGTTGAAAACATAAAAGATTTGCTCCTGGCTGACCTTCTCTTTGAGACAGGGCCACCTTTCCTTGCTGTCCCTGCGTATTTTGTCTTCCAACAGTCAAATCCTTTAAGAAAGCTTACTGGGTTTATCAAAAAAAAGGCAACCAGCGGCCCTTCACTGGCTGCTGGCACCCAGCATTTTGGCTTCTGGCCCATGTGGCACCCAGCATATTATGTGCTTTGCATCGGCAGCACCCTGCAAATACTAAATGAATGGACCTTGCACTGAGACAGAGGTGCACGCAGCATTATTCATTCCGTAGTTTGGAAGCTGCAAAGGACTCAACAATAAAGCATTACATCAAGCAATCCAACACCATTATACTTTCAATTAGCATAACATCTGGTGTATAAATTGTAGCATGATTGATTGGTTGTCATTTGAGTAAATATCTATGTCACACCCTTATAAGTTGAGAACATTAAAGGATTTATAAATATTTGATCCCAGAAATTGCTTTATCAAAGTCACATCAAAATTCTTCTTCTTAGGCAGTCCCTCGGAACCGAGTATGACTTGCTTCCACACTAAAAATGAGTTCTCAGGTGACTGATGAGTTCAATGCGGGACCTACAGTCTCTGTCACAGGTGGGGCAGATGGTGGTTGAAGGGGCGGGTGTGTGGGGGGCTTGGGTTGACGTGCGCTCCTTCCGCTGTTTGCGCTTGGCTTCCGCTCGATCCCGGCGAAGAGACTCGAGGTGTTCGCCGCCTTCCCGAATGCTTCTTCTCCACTTTGTGCGGTCTTGGGCCAGGGATTCCCAGGTGTCGGTGGGGATGTTGCACTTTTTCAAGGAGGTTTTGAGGGTGTCCTTGAAGCGTTTCCTCTGCCCACCTGGGGATAGTGGATTTCTGGCAGGAGATTTTGGAAAACAGGTCGTGATTCAGACACACCAGAATTCTGCCCCTTTTGCACTGCACTAATAATTCCAGTGGAGTAGGCATGGCCATAATAAATGCCTGACCTCAAAGGGGCAGTTCCATGGAATGACAAAATAATCAGAGGTTGACCTCATCCATGAAAAATCATAACTTTGACGAGCTCTGCACCTGATTTCACTCATACCTGTAAAAAGGAGACAGACAGGCGCACCAACAGCTGATTGCAAACATATTCTCAAGTCAATAAATAAATAGCAAGCCTTCTCTTGCTGGCCTTACCATTACCCCCAACATCTTGCCCTTTTATGAATAACCTTGCTTATTTCTGCAACTCTGAGAGGGAGAAACACATATAAAGAGACTGCAAGGAAGGATCACAGTGAGAAGATAGCTTACCTTGGCTGTGCTAGTGAGTTTCTTCCTGCACTGCAGAAGAGTGCTGGGCAATATGGATGTGGCATTTACTGCCATTATGATCACCCGCCACAAATTTCAAATGACTTGCTTCACAGGTCTCCTGTCCCCGACCTCAAACAACCTGTCCTTCTTGCTCTGAATTTCCATAAAAAGAACATCCACACCTGGCTTACGAACTAGAATGCTCTTCTTTTGGGCTTCTCTGCAATGGTTGCTGTCAAGCTTCCTCAGTGCTGCCACAACCCCTTTAAGCAGCAGCATATTTATATCTTTCTGCTGCACCAGCTCTCTGCCTCTCCTTTAATATTTTCTGCCGCCACCCCTTACGCGCGTCTATGAGTCAGAGCGCATCCACAGTCTAACTCCCACCTCACAACATGTTCCCCCTCTCACCCCCCAGCATAACTATGGGTGAATTTACATAAAGAATATTGAAATCAGCTGATCCCGTAATTCCAAATGGAGTCAGTGCTGCATTACACTGGTGGCTAGAAGCCCCACCCTGCCACACTTCCAGCAGTGCAATGGTACCACCAGACTTTGTAGTCAATTTACAAATCTGATATACAGGTCACATGTCCAACAACAAAACACAACAACTTGGATTTATATAGCGCCTTTAAAATAGTAAAACGTCCCAAGGCGCTTATATGCCTTGTATATCCCAAATATATTTTGCAACTCTTTACATTATTACATTGAACAAATACCAACAGCTTGCATTTATATAGAAACTTTAATATATAAAAATGCCCCAAGGTGCTTCACAGAGACATGAGGATAAAACTGATGCCAATAGAAAGATTACGACATTAGGAGCTTGGCCAAAGAGATGGACTTTAACGAGGGTCTTAAAGAAGGAGATGGAGAGGTGAGGGATTTAGGGAGGGAATTCCAGAGAGTGAATCATAGAATCATAGAATGATACAGCACAGAAGGAGGCCATTCGGCCCATCGAGGCTGTGCCGGCTCTTTAAAAGAGCTATCCAATTAGTCCAACTACCCTGCTCGTTCCCCATAGCCCTGCAAATTTTTCCCCTTCAAGTATTTATCCAATTCCCTTTTGAAAGTTGTTATTTAATCTGCTTCCACTACCCTTTCAGACAGTGCATTCTAGATCATAACAACTCGCTGTGTAAAAATGTATTTCCTCATGTCATCTCTGGTTCTTTTGTCAATTACGTTAAATCTGTGTCCTCTGGTTACCTGACCCTTTTGCCACTGGAAACTGTTTCTCCTATTTACTCTATCAAAGTCTTTCATGATTTTGAACACCTCTATTAAATCTCCCCTTAACCTTCTCTGCTCTAAGGAGAACAACCCCAGCTTCTCTAGTCTCGCCACATAGCTGAAGTCCTTCATCCCTGGTACTATTCTAGTAAATCTTCTTTGCACCCTCTCTAAGGCCGTGACATCCTAGAATCATAGAATCATGGAATCATAGGAGGATTACAGCACAGAAGGAGGCCATTCGGCCCGATGAGCCCGTGCCGGCTCTCTGCAAGAGCACTTCAGCTAGTCCCACTCCACCACCCTTTACCCGTAGCCCTGCAAATTTTTTTCCTTCAGGTACTTATCAAATTCCCCTTTGAAAGCCACAATTGAATCTGCCTCTACCACCCTTTCAGGCAGGGCATTCCAGATCCTAATCACTCGCTGCGTAAAAAAGCTTCTCCTCATGTCGCCTTTGGTTCTTCTGCCAATCACCTTAAATCTGTGTCCTCTGGTTCTCGACCCTTCCGCCAATGGGAACAGTTTCTCTCTATCTACTCTGTCTAGACTCCTCATGATTTTGAACACCTCCATCAAATCTCCTCTCAACGTTCTCTGCTCTAAGGAGAACAACCTCAGCTTCTTCAGTCTATCCACATAACTGAAGTCGCTCATCCCTGGAAACTTTCTTGTAAATCTTTTCTGCACCCTCTCTAAGGTCTTCACATCCTTCCTAAAGTGCAGTGCCCAGAATTGGACACAATACTCCAGTTGAGGCCAAACCAGTATTTTATACAGGTTCATCATAACTTCCACGCTTTTGTATTCTATACTTCTATTTATGAAGCCCAGGTGTGGTCCCTAAAGTGAGGTGCCAAGAATTGGGCAGAATACATTAGCTGGGGCCTAATCAGTGTCTTTTAACAGTTTAGCATATATGCTTCTATTTATAAAGCTAAGGATCCCATATGCCTTTTTAACAGCCTTCTTAACTTTTCCTGCCAACTTCAAAGGCTTGTGTACATACACCCCTGTTCCTGCACCAACTTTAAAATTGTAACCTTTAGTTTATATTGGGGCAGAAATTCATCTGTTGTCGGGTGAGTATGCACTGTGTACTCACCCGTGGATGGAACAAAAGTGCCGGTTTCTTGCATGCACTGCGCATGCGCGGGAAACCGGCACTTCCGTTCCCCTGAGGAAAGGGGTTCAGAGGTCGGACATGCACGCCAGAGGGCCAGCGCGTTCGCCTCGCACTTCGTTTTTTTTTACAGGTTCCTCCGTGAAGGAAAGCACGGAAAAGATACACTTTGAAAAAGAATGCGCAAGGCCTTCTTTTAACAAGGTAAGTGTTGATTTTATTAAAATTTAAACAATTTTTTCACAGATTTATCTTTTTTAATTACTTTAAAGAAAGGTAAGTTTAGTTTTAGCCCCATTAAGAAATGTAAATAATTTTTTCAAAAATTTAAATTTTTGTTTAAAATAGTTAATTAATGTAATTTATAGTTATTTTAAAAATGTGATTTTTTTTAAACATTTATTTGTAGTTTTAGGGATGTTTTGGGGCCGATCTGTATTCATAGATTTGACAGGTCTTCCTGTCAAATCTATGAATGAAAGATGGTCTGCTGCCATTGGCTCTCCATGGCCCACGTGATCCCAGGGGACGCATCGCACTAACTACGCCCCTGGGATACACAAGCACTGCATGCCGGCAGCTGCAGGAGGCCCAGGAGCTGAAGTCCCCGTGGGCCCAGAGGTCAACGACAGGCGCGGTCCCAGTGGACTGCGGACAGTCAAATCACACTATCATGGGGATAGTAGTACGGATGCCAATGTTGGGCGACACAGCAAAGCCCGCCCCGGTGTACCGGGTGGAGAACATTGGAGTCATTCAGGGGGGAGCCCACATTCGCTACGCAGTGGTCCCACCTTACATCATCCGCTGGGAGCAAACGATGACAGGTACCGACCTCTCGGGTTGTCGTGGCCGGGGAGCACACATCATACTGTGTCCCCAGCACTTGAATGCCTTTTTAACACCACAATGCGGGTTCAGAATGGCTGGCGCGAAGCCCATGAATTGCACCATGGAAGCAATGACACAAGATCATGTGCCCCCACAGGTGGCATACATAGGGGGTGGAACGTATTGCATTACCACTGCAGCGCAACACTACCAGCATGGACAGCACAGCCGTTGTCCGGTGAGTGACAGCAGTTTCTGTTTTAAACCCAGGGCTGAAGTTCAAGTGGCACAACAGCGAATTGTCCCGATCTCTGAACCATCCACTGTTCACCTCACTGTAAAAGAGAATTTCACAGACTTGCAGCGATTCGTCGCACATTTCGGGTACATCATTCCCCCTCTCCCTGAACACCTCACCAAGATTTTAAAAGCCGTTATGGTATCACAGAAACATTTTTACACCCTGGAACAGAAAACTGTAGAGATAGGGTCAGAGATATTGGACATAGTAACCCCACCGTGGTGGGATCTGTTCACTAATATTGAGGTCCCGTCATGGATCAGGATAGCCTCCCACATTTTGGTAGTATGTCAAGTTGTAATTGTAGTGTACCTGTTGTTTGTGCACTGCAAAAGGGGCAAACGCCTCACGAGGCAGGAGAACACAGGGGAGTGGAGAGAACGTTACGTGCGCGTGAACGAGGAAAGTACCGCTTAAACGGCCAGGATGATGCCCCTCCATTTTACCGTGTGTGGGTTTTTTTTTGTAATTGTTGTAGTTATAAGTATTTGTGACTAAGTTTGGAACTTTTGTATTTTTAAAACAGTTGGTTTAATTATTTTTCCTTTTGTAATAAAACATGCATATACAGGTAGTGGGAGAGGCATTGGCCTTTTGCACCTGGAAGGCGTATACGCAGTGTAAGTTTAAAGGCAATGCTGCCTACGTTTGTCCAAGATAGACAATCTGTTTTCTCTGGGAAATGAGGACTACATGTGTCATGGAGGCCATAGATAGTTTAATTACCGGGAGTGTTTGGATGTGGAGAATCGGGATAATTTGCTCACCAGCTTTTAATTGATACGATAAGCGGAGTTATTCGCATCAACAGGAGGGACAGTAGAGTTTCGCAATTATCACGATTCAAAATAACATGAGAGAAGCAGATTCAATTGATCATTTTTATTAAACAAAATGCTGCCCTGATAATAAAGGACACAGAAGCCTGTAAAATGGCCGCCGCGCATCGTGGCAGAAGCTTCCAGAGACACAGTGGGCAGACAAGATGGCGTCGAATATACATTCAGTATGAGATCAGATCATACTCGGTACACATTGTAAAGACAGGATGCAACCCGTTTGCATTTTGAACAATAGCAATGATATAAGTGCTGGAATCGTTTCCTACGCACAGTAAGGATCATTGAACTGGGCCATCGAGAACCCATCTAGACACATCAATACACAAATACCCCCCAGCTCAACAATGAGAGAGACATTGGCGGGTGATTAAGCCAGTATTTGGGGGGCCCCAAAACCAGTCGAGGAGACGATTCATACACATCCTGGCTGGCTCAACAATGGAGAAGGTATTAACGGATAGTTGGCCAGTTTCAGGTGCTACTGAAACCCGTTAAGAAGATAATCGCCCCATGCTGGGAGTTTTGAGCGCCAAAATCACACAAAGGATAACATTTAGATTTGAGCGGGAGATAAGGCCGGCATAAGCAGTATAACTATAGAGGACAAATGTCCATTGGTCTCTTGACTTGCTCTCTTGCTTCCTGGTCTCTTGATTTTTCTCTGGACTCTTCCTGAAGCTCTTGCTGGACTCTCTGGACTCTTGACTCTTAGCCGTGCTGGTCGGTTATTCGAGTGTTGGGTGGAGCTCAATCGGAACGAGCCGCCTCGATAGGGCAAGTAACAGGGTACACCATCCCGAGGGTCGGTAAACGGTGTCCGGACCCGAAGGCCCGAGTGACGAGAAGAAAGACGAGAAGAAAGACGAGAAGAAATTCCACGTGCCGCCACGGTCAGTAAACCCCGACCGCGCCCGATGATATAACGACAGAACTCATCTTTGAATTCTACCGACTACTACATGTACCGTTTCTTTTGAATTCTACGGATTACTGCACGATCCGGTTTGAGTCCATCGACTGCTTCATGACATCAAGGAGTCTGGCTTGCCTTTCACGGCAGCGAGAGTAAACAAGTGGGGTACAGAAACCCTTACAACCACGTGACAGTCAGGCGCTGCAGCGAAACGAGCTGAGTGCCCCGCTTTAAATTTCCGAAGTGAGCTGAGTGGTGAGCATGTTTTCCGATCCTACAAATCCAGACGTAGTTTAGGTATTGTTAAGGGAGAGTGGTTTTTAATAAGGTGAAGGTATAATGTGTTCCCCTTTTTACGATGTGCCGTATGTTCTCCATTTCCATAGACCAAGTTTTATGAACGTGTGTATACTTGTACTCTTTTTGATCTGCGCCTATGACATGTATTTCATGATTTTAGACGCCATGCAATAAAGATATTCATTTCGTGCTATTCAACCGGGTCTATTTGAGTTTTCTCTGCATTACTGCTCCTTGCATCTAAGTCCAGGTGTCAGAACCGTAAGGGCGAGTGGGTTGAACCACTCACAGGTGCTTATTGTAAAAGTCTGGCCGAGACCAGAGCAAGCAATAGTATAGGCAACGAAGGCCTCACCTCGCACCAGTACCGTTGACCCCCTTACACAGCAGAAGATGCTGCCATAGACACAGTGAAGGAGGAGGTAGAGGAAATACTGGATGGGATAAAAATCAATAAAGAGGAGGTACTAGAAAGGCTGGCTGTACTTAAAGTAGATAAGTCACCAGGACCAGATGTGATGCAACCTAGGACGCTGAGGGAAGTGAAGGAAGAAATCGCGGAGGTACTGGCCATAATCTTCCAATCCTCCTTAGAAGTGGGGGGTGGTGGCAAAGGACTGGAGAATTGCAAATGTTACACCCTTGTTCAAAAAAGGGTGTAAAGATAAACCGAGCAACTACAGGCCAGTCAGTTTAACCTCGGTAGTGGGGAAGCTTTTAGAAACAATAATCAGGGACAAAATTAACAGTCACTTGGACAAGTGTGGATTAATTATGGAAAGCCAGCACGGATTTGTTAAAGGCAAATCATGTTTAACCAACTTGATTTAATTTTTTGATGAGGTAACAGAGAGGGTTGATGAGGGCAATGCGGTTGACGTGGTGTACATGGTTTTCCAAAAGGCTTTTGACAAAGTGCCACATAATAGACTTGTCAGCAAAGTTGAAGCCCATGGAATAAAAGGGACAGTGGCAGCATGGATACGAAATTGGCTAAGTGACAGGAAACAGTGAGTAGTGGTGAACGGTTGTTTTTCAGACTGGAGGAAGGTATACAGTGGTGTTCCCGAGGGGTCAGTTCTAGGACCACTGCTTTTCTTGATATATATTAATGACTTGGATGTGGGTGTATAGGGCGCAATTTCAAAATTTGCAGATGACACAAAACTTGGAAGTATAGTGAACAGTGAGGAGGATAATGATAGTCTTCAAGAGGGCATAGACAGGCTGGTGGAATGGGCGGACACGTGGCAGATGAAATTTAACGCAGAAAAGTGCGAAGTGATACATTTTGGTAGAAACAATGAAGAGAGGAAATATAAACTAAAGGGTACAATCCTAAAGGGAGTGCATGAACAGAGAGACCTAGGAGTATATGTGCACAAATCGTTGAAGGTGGCAGGGCAGGTTGAGAAAGCAATTAAAAAAGCTTACGGGATCCTGGGCTTCACGAATGGAGGTATAGAGTACAAAAGTGTGGAAATTATGATGAACCTTTATAAAACACTGGTTCAGCCTCAACTGGAGCATTGTGTCCAATTCTGGGCACCACATTTTAGGAATATTTACGAGAATGATTCCAGGGAGGAGGGACTTCAGTTATGTGGCTTGACTGGAGAAGCTGGGGTTGTTCTCCTTAGAGCAGAGAACGTTGAGAGGAGATTTGATAGAGGTGTTCAAAATCATGAGTGGTCTGGACAGAGTAGATAGAGAGAGACTGTTCCCATTGGCAGAAGGGTCGAGAACCAGAGGACACAGATTTAAGGTGATTGGCAAAAGAACCAAAGGTGACATAAGTAAAAACTTTTTTACGCAGCGAGTGGTTAGGTTCTGGAATGCACTGCCTGAAAGGTTGGTGGAGGCAGACTCAATCAGTACCTGAAACAAAAACATTTGCAGGGTTACAGGGAAAGGGCGGGGGAGTGGGACTAGCTGAGGTGCTCTTGCAGAGAGCCGGCACGGGCTCAATGTGCTGAATTGCCTTCTTCGGTGCTGTAACCATTCTATGATTCTATGATTCTATTCTGGACTTTGTTTCCAGTTCCTTGGTGAAGTCTCAAATGGTGCATTTGATTACAGGCTCATCTCTTGCTTCACCATCACGCAACATCACTCCCATTCCTGCTCATCTCTAACAGTTATGAGTTGTGGACTCCCCAAGGCCCCCTTCCAGATCACCAAAGGGTCAAGGCTCTCATTTGAAAACCCCTTTTCTGCACTTAACTCCTTCCACCAGCACTCCAATGTGGGCACTCCACAGTTGGATTGATGCACTGAGCATTACTGATGACACCTACATGCCTTTTCAGTGTATTAATAGGTGATTCAGCACCATGATTGCCTATTCTTTTCTGTTTATATACTTATTTCTACATTATTTAATGTATTGCTGCTCCAAAAATGCACAATGAATAAACCTGCATGTATGTGAGTATGCTAAATAAGGAGAAACATTAACTCTCATTTATTACCCAATCAGTTCACTATTTAACCCCTTTATGTTCCAGAGTTTCTGGGAAAGGCAAAAGGGAAATGTACTCAACATTTCATAAGTAAATGGGAATCCTGAGTCATTCAAATATATTGATGTCTGGTGTTTTAGCAACATTCCTGAGCAAGGCCATTTTCTTTGATTATAAGGGGTGTACACACTACATGCCAGCTTATGTGATTCAAATACAGACATGATGTAGTCTCATAATCTTGCTTCTTAGATGCTCTGTGTGTCAGGGGGAGAAATTTAACTTGTAGCCCAAACCAGCGGTAAGTCAGCGGGTCGATTCCTTAGCATGCTGGTCTGTGCCGACTTGAGGCCCAAGCCAGATTCAGCGTTCGGCCTCATTTGAATGGAAGCAATGATAAACGGGTGCCCTGATGCAGATCCACCGGTCAGGACCTGATGAATTCCATCCAGTTCCGACGCCGAGCCAATGCACAGGTAGGTACAGGTAGGGGGGACAGGTGAAGTGGAGGGGGCGGGAGGTGGTGTCAAGCCTAGATTGGCAGCGGCCCGCAGTAGTTTTGTGGAGCCAGCAGAAGCACCTCCCCCCTCCACCCCCCAAATTTCAACTCCTGGCCACCCGTTTTTTTTCCAGTGCAATATAAACGGCCTCAAGTTGAATTTCTCCCCCTCTTTGTCTAAATGAGCTAACTTCACACAATAATGTCATGTCAACTCTATCAAATAGTTTCATGGCACTCTCATTGCCTAGTGCATGACACAGCAGGAGCACCAGAAGTTTTGGAGCAGTCAGAATGTTCAGTACTAGCCGTTGGTTCTCTATATAACTCCAACTTTATTTACAGAGCACAACAACCCCTTCAATGCATTGGCTTTTTGAGGCAGAAGAAGTGAGAGCCATGACCTAAGGTTGGCCCAGTCAGATAGATAGGGTCATCCAGGAGCAATATTAACATTTCTCTATTAGGTGCTGTTGGACTTTGTGGAGAGTTAAAGGATTAACAGTCGAACTTCTTCATATCATGGCGCAATAGACTTTACAATATAAACAGGATGGCTTTGAAGTATTGTGAGGGAAGGCATAGCTTGTCTTCTGATATGTAAAGTTCTTGTGCAAAGAAATACAAGACAATAATGCCATCAGCCATGAGTGATTAAAGTGTAACTTTAGGAGCTAGGATAATAAACATTAGCTATAGTATGGAAAGATGACGTTTGACCAGGCCTGTTCTTCAAAGAGGTTGGGAGCAGTTAGATCAGAAAGTCTTATCTAAGAGAAGTAGCTTGTGGAGTAAACAACTACAGCTGTTTACATGAATAGATTGTCTTCAAAGGATTTGGGAAAAGATACATCATGAAGTCTTATCTATGAAATGTATCTTTGATGTAGGCAAAATATGGTGTATAAAGGAGTATGGTTTTCAATAGTTCTTCCGAGAGCTCAAAAGATATCGAAACCAAAAAGCTGCTCTCTCTGTACACAGTTAGGCTGATCACTGTGCTGTATATCAATAAAGTCTGTTCCGTGCTTACTCAAAACGTGTTGTTGAGAACCATAGAAGGAAGGAGGTTGAATACTAACATTGAGGTTGAATGCTAACAGGCACCCCCTAAAGTGTCTATTGCAAGGGGGCACTGAGTAACTGGAGTACTGCTCTTGTGTTTTAGCTGGAGTGGAGACTCCCCCTAATTTGCATTGGATTTGAGACCTTGCACACAGTTGACCTCCATGCTGGTAATACAGAGGTCTCTCATTGGCCTCAGTGTGACCAAGAACAGCTCTGCTGATGTCAACATTCAACCTTTACTCCCCATTGTAATAGAGCCACCTGCTGGACTATTGATGTATATAATAATAAAGCCATATGCAGTACAGTTCTTACCGGAAGCCATGTTGTGCAATTGTATATATATGCGGTGTCTCAAGATATCACAGAATTGGTGATGAGGATACGATTGTGGATTCCCAAGTTGAAATTTTTGTTAGAGCATAATCCTGCCAACCGACGGAGGGACTGTTAGAGGTTCTTTGTTTTGTAGAAAAACGTAAAAATCCGAGGTAAATTTTGAGCACACGTGGCTGAACTGTCGACGTTGCCAGAGTCCAGATGGCCGCGCCTATGGGAATAATAGGGTGCTTGGGTGAGTTCCATTGTGACCGAGAGACTTTCGGAGCATATGTGGAGCGGCTAGAAATGTTTTTCACCGCGAATTGTATTGCCGAAGTTCTCGATGATGTAAACCGTAACCAGACGGTTTTAGAAATGAAATGGGTTATTTTTTTGACTGAAGCCGGCCCCGAGGTGTATGAAACCCTGAAAAATCTGCTTGTTCCTGCCAAGCCAAAGGACACGCCACTGAAGGAGATCCTAACCAAGTTAGAACAGCACTACAGTCCTGAGGCCCTGGAAATTGCTGAAAGTTATCGTTTTGGAACATGTGATCAATTAAATGATAAGGGTATCAGTGAGTACATTGTAACTTTAAAAAAGCTATGCATTCACTGTCATTTCGGAAACTTTCAGGATCGAGCTTTGCGTGACCACTTTGTTTGTGGGTTGAAAAATGAATGTATCAGAAGTAAATTGTTGACAACCCATAACTTGACTTTTGATTTAGCTTGTCAGACAGCTATGCTGATGGATATGGCTGACCGATACTCCCGAGAGTTGCACGCCATTTCCAGTCGTCAGACAACCAAGGTGAATCGGCTGCAGGCTAAAAGTAAAAGGCAGTTGGGCCCCAAGGCTTCAGCAACTGGCCAAGGTAACAGTGCATTGAAGTTGCGCTATCGGTGCCTGGGACAACACATTGCTCAAAGCTGTCCATATGTGAAGGCAGAGTGTTTCTACTGCAAGAAAACTGGGCATCTTGCGAAGGCATGCCGACAGAAGAGTAAACCGACTGGCAATGCTAGAAGTAGAAATCACCAGACACTACATACCGTTGAAGAGAAGCAGCAGGACGAGGAGTTTCTGGAGATTCATGTCATCAGGAGCACGAAGGTATCTAACAGCGATTCGCAAGGTATCGTCATCCAAGTAGACGTCGCAGGAACCAGGTTACCCATGGAAATCAACATTGGTGCATCCATGCGTGTAGTACCGGAATCACTGTATCGTGACAAGTTGCGTGATTTTCGACCAGAGAAATCGAAGGTAGAGCTGCGAGGCTATTCAGAAGAACAAATTCCTGTAGTAGGAAGTGTCACCATACCAGTGAAATACAAGGATCAGCTTGCCTCTCATAGTATTGGCAGGAGACAAGCCTGCCTTGATAGGTAGAAATTGGTTGGGATCACTGAAGCTGAATTGGAATGAGATTTTTCGTGTGGAAGCGAAATTTACATCGAAAGATGATGTCATCAAGCAGTACCCGAAGGTGTTCAGCGAAACGGGCAGTCCGACCCAAGACTTCAAGGCGAGTGTCAGAGTGCAGAAGGACGCAAGACCAGTTTACTGCAAGCCACGTCCCGTACTATACGCACTCAAGGAGAAAGTTGAGCAAGAACTCAAAAGACTAGCAACTGAGAACATTATCTCTAAGGTAGATCTGAGTAATTGGGCTATACCCATTGTTGTTGTACCTAAGTTGGATGGTAAGGTAAGGTTGTGTGGTGATTATAAGGTAACCGTAAACCAGGTTCTAGAGTGTAATCTACCCAATACGTTGCCAAATGTGGACGTTTGACAACGCTGACAGGTGGCCAGATCTTTTTGAAGTTAGATCTAACAAACGCCTACCTACACCTTGAGTTAGATGAAGAGTCCAAGTCATGCTTGACTATAAATACTCACCGAGGCCTATATCAGTTCAATAGGCTACCATCTGGAGTGTCTTCTGCCCCCGACATAGTCCAGGGGATGATGAACCAAATTTTGCAAGGGATTGAAGGGGTAGTGTGTTATTTAGATGACATACAAATTTCAGCACCAAACAGGCAAATCCATGATGAGGTGTTGAATGAAGTGCTCAAATGGCTAGAGAAGCACTGAGTATGAGTGATAGCTCACAAGTGTGAGTTGTTTCAAAACTCAGTGGAGTACTTAGGGCACAGAGTAGACAAAGATGGTTTACATCCAACCAAGGGAAAGCTGGATGCAATCACAATGCACCCACTCCCAAGAATGTCTGAACTTTGATCATTTTTGGGTCTTTTGAATTATTACAGAAAGTTCCTCCCAAACTTGGCTACATTGTTACATCCACTGAACGAGCTGTTGAGAAAACAGCATTCAAAGAGTGTAAAAGCCAATTAGTAGAGAGTACCATGTTAGTTCACTATGATGTATCTAAGGAGATCAAGCTAGCATGTGACGTCTCTCCGTATGGAGTTGGGGCAGTGATCTCTCATGTACTAGATAGTGGGGAGGAGAGACCAATTGTTTTTGCTTCACGGGCTCTCAGTGTCAGTTAGCGGAATTATCCGCAGATCGAAAGGGAAGCTTTGTCATTGATTTTTGGGGTCAAGAAGTTTCACAAATACTTGTTTGGTTGTAAATTTACCATAGTTACTGACCAAAAGCCCCTGACAGCAATCCTCCATCCAAAGTCCCCAGTTCCAACCTTAGCTGCAGCCCGAATGCAGAGATGGGCTTTGATTTTGTCAGCGTGTACATATGACATTGAGTACAGATGATCAGCTGATCACAGTAATGCTGATGCTATGTCTAGGTTGCCAATCCCATCACAAGTTACACCCAATGAGGGAGAAGTGTTCTATTTCTCATACATTGATGAGCTGCCAGTCACAGCTGAAGAGATTGGTAGGGCAACCAAACGTGACCCAATTATGTCAAAGGTGTATGATTATGTAGCAAATGGATGGCCAAACCAGATATCAGAGGAAGATATCCATCCATACTTTGTTCATAAGAATGAATTGTCAGTGGATAAAGATTGTATCATGTGGTTATCTCAAATAGGTTCAGGTCTAAATTGTTAGGAGATCTTCATGACCAGCACCTGGGAATGTGCTTGACCAAGAACTTTGCATGCAGTTACTTATGGTGGCCAGGTTTATATAAAGAGATAGAGTACATAGTCAGTCAGTGTACAACCTGTCAATCGGTAAGCAAAAAACCACCATCAGTAACATTACAGCCATGGAAATGGCCTCCCAGAGTGTGGCAAAGGTTACATGTAGATTTTGCTAAGCTAGAGGGGCAGCAATTGTTCATAGTGATAGATAGCCACTCGAAGTGGGTAGAGGTGTTTCCGATGCGGATAATAACAACAAGCAAAACACTAGACAATTCGCAAAAATTGTTTTCTTCATACGGCCTCCCAGAAGAAATTGTGTCTGATAATGGGCTGCAATTTTGTTCAGAAGAGTTCACACAGTTCATGAGCAGAAATGGTGTGAAACATACCAAAGTTCCACCATACCACCCTGCTTCAAATGGTGCAGCAGAGCGCACAGTACAAATTGTCAAACATGCCCTCATCAAGTAAATGTTGGATCCAAATCCAAAGTAACGTCAGTTGTCGTTGGACCACAAACTGGCAAGTTTTCTGATTACCTATCGGAATACTCCTCATACCACTACTGGTAGAAAACCAGCAGAGTTGTTTCTCAAATGACAGCCACGAACCAGGTTCTCGTTGTTAAAGCCAAACTTGGCACAGTCTGTAGAAGAGAAACAATCAAGGCAGAAAGAGAGTCATGATAAAGGTAAATGTGAGAAGTCGCACAACACCAGGTTATAGTCCAACAGTTTTATTTGAAATCACAAGCTTTCGGAGCGCTGCTCCTTCGTCAGGTGAAGTGAAGAGATGTATATCGGCACAGCATATATAGTCAGAGAACACTGCCAGATGATTACAGTTAATCTTTCTAACTGCCCTTTATCACACCTAAAGGGCAGTTAGAAAGATTAACTGTAATCGTCTGGCAGTGTTCTCTGACTATATATGCTGTGCCGATATACATCTCTTCACTTCACCTGACGAAGGAGCAGCGCTCCGAAAGCTTGTGATTTCAAATAAAGCTGTTGGACTATAACCTGGTGTTGTGCGACTTCTCACATTTGTCCAGCCCAGTCCAACACCGGCATCTCCACATTATGATAAAGGTAGAGTTAGAGAGAGAAGTGTGAAGTTGAACCAGAAGGTTAGAGTGAAGATCCATCACCATAAATAGTTAAAGTGGTTACCAGGAAGAGTAGTGAAGATATGTGGCCCTCGCACATATTTGGTCAAGATGTTTGATCATGGAAAGGTTAGGTTTGTTCACATTGATCATATCTTACCTACAGATGTGGAAGGAGTTGAAAGCTGGGATGATTCAAAATATTCTGATGAGTCAGATAGTCTTGTTAGAAGTAGAGTACCAGTAGCAAATCCTACATTAGACGTACCAGAAACAAATCCAAGACAAAGTCAGAATTTAAGTCTGAGCCCGAGTCAGGCAGACAAACAGTCTGAAAGTGTAAAGAGTCCAAATGTAGATCAAGGTCAGCCCTTGGAGAAAAATTCTCCTCAGGCTCAGCCTAGAATGAGTCAAAGTCCTACAACAAGATCTGAAAGTTCTGTTCAAGAAAGAAGGTATCCTCTTCGAAACAAAACAACAGTGGTTAAGTTTAATCTGTAAATATGGAAAATAAGTTCATATCTTTTGTTTTTGTTACGTTATTCTATAGTAGAACTTGGAAACATAAAATGGGTTCCATTTGAGAAATGTATACCAAGAGTTGTGTATACCATGCAAGTCATGTACAATGATTATTTGCTATGATTAACTTCTTCAATAAAGAGGGAGAAGTATAATAGAGCCACCTGGTGGACTACTGATGTATATAATAATAAAGCCATATGCAGTACAGTTCTTACCAGAAGCCATGTTGTGCTGTTGTGTATATATATGCTGTGTCTCAAGATATTACACCCATGAGACCAGCGAGCTGCGGATGCCTGCTGGGGGTCCAAAGCTAGCTTGCCGGTGAATAGGAATTCAATTTTGGGCTGCTGCGTCGCCTGCAGAGACCCTCAGATAGGTTCTGGGAGAGGCGGGGAAGCGATCAGGAAGTAGGGGGGCAGCGATCTGTAGAGGGAGGGAGGCAGCAGTTGCTAGAAGAGGGGAGGCCGATCGGGTGGGGACAGAGTGGGGGGGGTCACCAACGATCTTCAGGACACTGGAGCGGGAGGAGCACTACTGCAGCTCTCAGCTCCACATTCAGGTAAACATATTTTTAAAACATATCTTTTTGGTAGCAACCTCCACCAATCCCTTTAAGATCTGTTGGTTAGGCCATGCTTTCCTGAATACAGCCAGCCCTGGGCCAGGTGTATTCAGGGCAGCTCAATTTTCCAAACAGCGCCTCCAACAGATATTAGACTACTTGCATATGCAATGAGCTTAATGCCTGTTTTAGGCACAAGCCATGGATGCCTCTTTTTCTGCCTTTATCAATATGGTGGATGGTGTTCTTCTGGTGTGTAATCAATGCGCATGCCCAGCCCATCATATTGGATGTTTAGGCGGCCATTTTGCACCTAATAAATGGGTGCATCACCAATTCATTTCTAGGCCATTGTGTCTGATGCTCTAGTGTCAATTGAGGTATGTGTTTGAATCCTCATAATGTAAAGCTGAGGATATTATCATCGGATTCTATGTCCCATTCTGGGATTGTTATGTATACGTTAAGTTCCATGTGAGTACTTGTGATGTACTTTTAGGTTCTGCAGGTCTGGGAGATTTTAGATATCAGAAGAGGAAGAATTCTGTTTGCTATATGTAGTGATATTGCAAGGGCAATTTTTAAATGCTTCTGCCATTTAGATACAAGTAACACAAACAGTGGAAATGTTGGTGTCTACTGGCGACTTAAGGTGGGGCAGGTGAGTTATATACATCTGACTTCCTGGTGTCTTGGAGCATATGCACCTGAGCTCTAGCCTACATTCAATCTTCAAATTTAAAGCCAGGTTTGAATGAACTAAATTTTGTATCTTACTGAATTCAATGTCCGAATACATCAGAACATTTATTCCTAATAAAAAGCAATTTATTTTTCTCATTAAAATATGATTTCATATAGAGTATTAGGCTTGGTACCTTAATGAGCTATTGTATTCTAATTTCAAGATTCTATGATAGTAAATGTCTTGTTAGGTATTACAATCAATTACCAAAGCTAATTCCTTTTTCCAACAATGATCAAGTGTCATTTATTCTTTCAGGCTGGTGAGTAATGCCTTCATTAAAATTTTTACTTGATGACTTCAGGCTTTCCAAAAAGTCTGGGCGTGAATTTGATATTTGGTTGAATTGAGCAGTCAGTCCATTTTACAGTGTACCTAATTTCCAAGGATGAATTAGTACCATTCAGTCAGTTGTATTAATGGAATATTTTTCTTTATCTCCTAGCACTTTCCATCCAATAGCTTTACTTCAAATAATTTTGAAAAACAAGAGGAAAAATTTCAAAAGCATTACTGAGCTAAAATTTATATTGAATGGTTTATTTTAAACAGAGAGGCTATGGGCTCGATTTTAATAGCCCTGAGGAGGCGGGTTTAGAGGTGGGTCTGTTGCGAAAATCAGAAAAAAATGGCTTCAGACACCCAACCCGCCTCCATCCCGCCCCCACCTTGCTGCACTTCAGGGGGACCATGAGGACCCGTATCTGCACTGGCAGTCCTCCTCAAAAGGACGTCCATGAAGCTCTGGTCTCTCTGCTCAATAGCTGCCCATCGTTCCTCCAGAGATGTCAATCTATTCTGAACAGTCACCATGTTTTCCTGACTTTGGCGACTTATTTCCCCCATGGCCATAGCCATCCTTTCCACTGAGGTAGCCAGCCTTTCCACAGAGGTTGCCATCCTATCCATGGTGGTGCATTCATGCACCATTGCCTCCACCACGGCAGTGCTGATGTTAAAGATAGACTCCTCCATTCTCTCCACATTCGCACGAACCCTGGAAGCAAACCCTTCCAGAAACACCTGCACTTGTTCCTGTATTTCGCAAGATGCTCTTTTTCTGGATGGCCCCAGAGGCACTGCGTTTGCATGCAGCGCAGCAGAGCTAGGAGGGTCCTGCGACCTCCACCGAGGACTCTCCACTGCTGTCGTTGTCTCCACCATCTGCTGATGTTCACTTGTGCGCTGTGATAGACCAGGTGGCAACACTACTCTAACTCGCGATGGCCCCACCGAGGTGTGTGTTGCTGCGCTGGTGCTGGGTGCGCTGAGTCCTGGTGACGCTGCTCCCTCAGAGGCTTCAGGTTCCTCTGAGGAGTTGTCTGGGTCTTCGTCCTGGATCGTGGGGAGGGGGGCGCTCGATGGTCCTGTGTGAGAGTAAAGGCATGATTTAGACATCTGATATTGATGTAGCAGACACATCCTTTTGAGCAGATGATACAACGCAAATCTCTATGAACATCATATGCCATTGCATTCTGAGAGGGATGAAACTCTATTATGTCACCAGCTTCCTCTAGTGTGCTCGTCTCTCCATTGCCCACTTCCAGGTCCTCGCCACCTCCAACAATCTCGTTAGCAGCCTCCTGAGCACTGGTCAATGTTGCTGGGGTAGGTGTTCCTCCTCCAGTCATTGCTCTCTCCCTCTTATTGTGTGAGAAGTCGCACAACACCAGATTATAGTCCAACAGTTTTATTTGAAATCACAAGCTTTCGGAGCGCTGCTCCTTCGTCAGGTGAAGTCCTTCACCTGACGAAGGAGCAGCGCTCCGAAAGCTTGTGATTTCAAATAAAACTGTTGGACTATAACCTGGTGTTGTGCGACTTCTCACATTTGTCCACCCCAGTCCAACACCGGCATCTCCACATCATGGCCTCTTATTGTGGGCTATCTTTTCCTGCAAGGAGGGACACAAGCGGTGTTTCAGCCACAGTGATGGAGTGAGTGTGAATAATCTCTACCATAGAAGCTTTGAGTGAAACGAAGATGGGGTAAGGTGCCAAGAGGAAGCTAGCTCCCTGTGCGTTGTTAGTTGTTGTCACTGCATGACAGTGAGAGCGAGTCTAAGGGGTGCATAGGCAGGATGCTGAAGTGATTCAGTGCAGAGACAGAGATGGATAGGAAATGGTGCAAGGGAAGTAAGAGTAAGGTGTAATGTGGAGGAGCAGGCTTAAAATGCAGAGTGCTGGTGATGAGAAGAGAAGGGAAGCAGAGTGAAGGCAAGTGTGATGGGATACTCACTTTTGATGTTCGCGCAAGATCATTAAACGTTTTTCGGCACTGGATCCATGGCCGTGCATAAATGGACCTTGCGCTCACCTCCTCAGCAATGTGCAGCCAGGCTGCCTTGGTCTGCTGAGGAGGCTTCCTTCGGCTATCAGGAGGGAAGAGAATCTCCCTGCGCCCTCTGACAGCATCCACAAGAACTTGGAGGGACTCATCATTGAAATGAGGAGCTGCCTTGCCTCTGGAAGAAGTCATAGCATTTAAATCAACTCCAGGAAACCACAATAGAAAGGCTTAGGCTGGAAGGCAGCTTTAAAAGCAACTGCTATTATGACGACATCAGAGGCGGCCAGCCGACCCGATCCCACTCATTGGACCGGCCAGTGCGCCTCCATGAAATTAACAAGCTCATTGAATCAAAATCGGACATCTGCAGCTGACCCCACCGGAAGCGGCTCCTGAACCCGCCCACCACGCAACCCGACTCCAACTGTAGAATTCGCAATATATCGCGATTTTATTAATAAGGAGAAAACACAGAGTTTCGTTCAAACAGCTTTTATTTCAGTAGAATGGTGGCAGGTTTAAAGTGGACACAAGCAGCCTGTAAAATGGCCGCCGCACCTCGTGACAGAACATTCTAGACTTTTCAACAGGCAGACAAGATGGCGTTCCAATAAACATTTGTGCAAAGAGTCAGCACAGTGAAGATAATACACGAGACATTATGGGTTTGCAGTATACACATAGATACTGAAATCGGTCTCCCAGGTACAAAGGAAAGCCATTGTACCGAGTAATCAAGGGCCCATCCAAAAGACATTAATATGTAAAATCCCAACGACTCTACGATGAGAGAGCCGTTAGCAGGTAGTTATACAGGACACTTGGAAGCCCCAAACCCCTCCAGGGAGATTACCGACCGATTTAACAATGGGAGAAATATTAACAGGTACTCAGACATTTACGAGTAGCCCCGAAACCCATTAAGAACGGAGATCACCCATACAAGACATTTGAGCGCCAGACCTTAAACAAAAGAATGGACATTATAGTTGGGCGGGAAACGGAAGATTTTGCACTATAATTGCAGGCTCCAAACCGCCCATCTCTCTCTTGCTGCTCTTGCTGCTCTTATCATCGTGGCTGCTCCTGTGTACTCGTAGTTGGGCTTCTGCTTGCCTGTTGTCTCTTCTGAAAAGACTGTTGAACTTTCTGATCCGTTCGGATCTACCTCGTGTTGCGTAACGAAGACCTATATTGGTAACCGGTATCGGAACCAAAAGGCCCGAGAAGAGATGAGATGAGATGAGATGAGAAGAGAGGAAGACCATATCCATCGCCACGGTCAGTAAATCCCGACCGCGCCTGTAGGTCGACTAGCCAAGTTTTCCTCGCCAGGAAGACTTCTTCGAACTTATAACGAAACATATTGCATCGATGATAACTGGACTGTGCTCGAAAAGTACCTGTTAAGCCAACCAACACAGGTCTTCATCACAGCAGACGTTCCAGCCTGCTAGCCGGAGCAGCAGAAGCAAGTAAACAAGTGGGACCAGGAGATCTCCTGACCGACACGTGGGTGCTGCGGTGAAAAACATCCGATCAGCTATTCGGAATTTCTCCGAGTTATCACGAGTGGTGAGCATGAGTCTCGAGATCCTACGAATCTAGTTTAGGATAGATATTGATAGGGGAGGGTTTAAGGATTAAGGATATTTGTAATGTGTGCCCCTATTTACTTTGTGCCGTTCGTTCCTCGTTTCCCTAAGATCGACTATATAACTGTTTGTAAGATTGTACTGTCATTAATCTGTGCTTATGACATGTATTTCATAATCTTAAGTATCATGCAATAAAGATTTTCCATTTCGTACCATTCAGACCGAGTCTACATGAGTTTCATCTCCATTACTGCTCTCGCATCTAAGTCCAGTGTCTAGAACCGTAAGGGAGAGTGATTCGAACCACTCACAGGTGTGTCTAGTGTTCCCAGACTGGCTGGAGACCAGAACAGGCAACAAGGCCTAGACCCGCACTGACATACAGGCTGCACAGAGCCGCGTGAATCTCACAGGCTGCGAGACACGCAGGGTCAGAATCCCTTACAGAAAATGGCGACCGCGGCAGGACACTGGCAGCGAGAGGGTAGTGTGTTAGATTTTGGAATGACTGTACGAAATGTTATGCAGGAAAAGATAGCGGATTATGTGTTTGGAAAGGTTAATCTAACTAAGAAATGGATAAGTGAATTGTTAGCGGATAAAAGCCCACTAGAGGCAGCTGAAAGGTGGACAGATAGTAAAGAACATAGAAAGACACTTGAGAAAGCAGTCTGGCTTATGTGTTACAAAAGGCAGGTTCAGATTTCAAACCAGACCATTACAGCGCTAGTAGCTCGAATCAGTCATTTAGAGGGAGAAATGGATGAGAAGGTTTCTGGAGGGGAGGTGCTCATTAAGAATTTAAATGAGTTACACCAAGAAAGCCAGGAAGTCTCCAGTCACCTTAAAACAAGGATAGATTATCTCGAGTGCCAGGTCACTGAGGCAAAATTGAATGAGAGCAGGTTAAAGGAAAGATGTAACCGCCAAGCTGCCCAGATAAGAACTCAAGAAGAGAGCTTAACGGGGGTTAGGGCGGCATATAAGTTGGCCCTTGAGGATAAGTTTCAGGGAGCCGATCATAGCGCCTGCCAAAGGGAGATAGAGCACCTCAAAAAGGCCGTGAACAATGCGAACGGCATGGTGTGCCTTATCAATCCGTCGGCGCACCAGCCGCTAGTAAATGAGAGATTTAGAAAATCCCCACCAAGTAAAGCAGAAGAAGTAGTAGCCACTGCGCCCTCCGCGCCACCCAGCTATTCAGAAACCTGGGTTAGGGAGGAAGCAATGGAAGAAACAAAAGAGCCCATTGAAAAAGAAGTAGGAAAGGGATCGTTGTATCCAGTAACGGGTATTAAAAGGGGCCCAAGCAGAAACGGTGGGGAAGAACCGGGGGATCTCCTCGGACAGCTGGTGTTGCCTCACAGTTCACATCAGCTGAGAGCTATGATAAATCACGTACGGAAGCTGACCGAGGCAGACGACCCTTCCGTACATTTCAGAGAAGTTGAGCAAGCCGCAGCCATTAACGGCTGCGATGATGGGGAGACAGCAAAAATGCTGCTGTTCTCATTAGACAGCTCGGTCCTTCAGTGTCTCTCAGGCGAGAGCAAGAGGGGAACCAAGAGTTATGAGGAATTAAAGAATGAGGTCCTGGAAGTGTTGGGGGCGAACGACGAAGGTCCGTTTGCTAGAGTGGGACAGACAGTGCAGATGGAGGGAGAACCCCCGAAGGTTTTTGCCGACAGGCTGTGGCCAGTATATGAGCGCAGCTGCCTAGGTGCGCCCGAGCGCGAAGATGTGGAAGGCACCGCTTTAACTCATTGGCTTAGGTGCATAATAGCCAACAGTTTACCAGCCGTCAGAGAGCAGGCAAAAGCATGGTTTGATCCCAATGACCCCAACATTACGGAAGAGTCGGTCTTGAATCGACTCACGTTAGGTTATCGCAATATAAGGGGTATGGCAACACGTCCCCTTAAGGGAAGAGTACATGAGGTACGACCCGCAGCCCCGTATCAAAGAGAGTGGCATCAGGAGGGTAATCGCGCCCCACAGGCAAGTAATGCTTGTTACGGGTGTGGGAAGACAGGGCACTGGCGCAAGCATTGCAGGAACCCTTGGAAGGATTCCAAGGATAAAAATCCCGCGGTCCGAGCCCAGGCGCCTGTCCCGGCTAGGGAAGCTAGTGCACCCACCCCTCCCGACGACCTCGAAGCAGTGTTAGGAGCCATGCGCAAGCTGGTCTTGAATGCGCGTGGACAGGTGGCGGTCGCAACCGGCCCCGTAGGTGCCGCAGGACCGTCTAATAGTACCCCATGACTAGAACCGGCGCAGCCCGTCTACCTGTGTCCGCTTAGCTATGATGCGTGGAGGCGACCTGTGGTGGAGATGGAGGTAGAGAAACAGAAGGGTAGTTATTTGTTGGACACGGGAGCTTCTTGCACCATAATCCATACAGATAACCCTTTTGACTCGCCGCTATCTACCAAGGTCCCATTCACGTTAGCAGGGTTCACAGGAAAAGAACAGGCTGGCACGTTTTCCCTTCCGCTATCCATTCGTTTAGGAACACTTCGCCTTAAGTGGAAGTGTATACTGATGGCATGGCAAAAGGGGGGTGGAAGAGGTATTCTCGGGTCCGATCTCCTAGCGGGACACGGGATCCTCGTGGACCTCAGAAATCACTGTCTCTGGGGGGCTAAAGGTGAAAAAGGCGAGGTAATAGTGATTCCGGGGGAGGAAGAAACAGGGGTCCTGTGTACCGTACAGCCATCCGGAGGCTACGACCTCAGGCTTATGGTCGCAGATGTCCCAACGGACATGCAAACGTACGTGTCAGATAATATGCACGCGTTTGCAACCCACAAGCACGATTGTGGGAGAGTGGTCGGGTTTGAGGTCAGCGTAGATGGGGACCCCATGACCCGACCCCAAAAGCAGTATAACTTCCCCAAAGAAGCAGAACCCGATATGGAGACAGCAATGTCCTCCTTGGTGCAGCAGGGCGTGTTGAGGCCGATAGCCACACACGTGAACTCCCCATTATGGCCGGTTAGGAAGCCGGATAATTCGTGGAGAGCCACGGTGGACTACAGAGTCCTTAACAGTAACATTCCCGCCTGCGCGCCCACAGTAGCAGCAGTTGCTGACCTAATAGGGAGCATCCCAGCGTCCGCGACCACGTTCACGGTGCTGGATATCTCGAACGGTTTTTGGTCCATCCCGCTGCGGCGAGAGGACCAGTACAAGTTTGCCTTTACTTTCAAAGGACAACAGTACACATGGAACTGTCTGCCACAGGGTTTCCACAATAGCCCCAGTATTTTCCATCAGTGTATGGCAGGAAGTTTAAAGGAGTTTAGTCAGCCCAATCAGATAGTACAGTATGTGGATGATTTGCTCCTATTTACGGACTCAAGGGAGGAGCACGGACCACTACTGGACGAGTTATTGGAGCTGTTAGCGAGAAAGGGTTTTAAAATAAACCCTAAGAAAGCACGTATCGGTCAGCGGGAAGTAAAATTCCTGGGACTGACCATACGCGCTGGGGAAAGAGCCATAGACAAAGCAAGGAGGGAGTCGGTGCAAGAATTACCGATTCCCAACAACGTAAGGGGTGTGAGGTCCTTCTTGGGACTGACCGGTTACTGCAGGGATTTTATCGAAGATTATGCGGCCACAGCGGCGCCGCTCCTCCGACTCCTTCATAAGGGGGTGGAGTGGTTTTGGGACGAGGGCTGCCAAGCAGCCTTCGAGAAGTTAAAAAGGGATCTGCAGACCGCGCCAGCCTTAGGGGCCATAGATGGGGGGAAGGAGTTTTTCCTGGAGGTAGCTGCCAGCGGAGACAGCTTAAGCGCCGTGCTGCTCCAAGAGCGTCACGGCAAGCTGAGGCCGGTTGTCTATTCATCCAGGGTGTTAACGGATGTGGAGAGAAGTTTCTCCAATTGCGAAAGGCACCTTTTAGCCACGCATTGGGCTGTGAAAAGATCAGCGATCTTCACAGGGCTCTCTCCCATCACTCTCCTCACACATCACACACCAACTAAGATGCTTCTGGATGGGAGGATTAAAGACGGGACCGTAAGCAGCGCACGCATTGCGCGTTGGACCCTTCTCCTCTCCCAGTTGGATCTTAGAGTAAAAGGTCTTTGCGAGCCAAGGCTTGCGGCCAATTTGGTATACCCCGGTACAGCCCACCGGTGTTCGGTGGAAGGGGTGTGGGACGTCAACATAGGTTTACGGGCCGGGATACATCCCACTGGGCGCGAGATTTATGTTGATGGGTCTAGCACAGTATCCGCTGGCGAGCGACTCACAGGGTGTGGAGTTTATGACCCTGCGGCAGACCTTGCCCTGGCGATCAAGCTCCCTAGCACCATGAGCGCACAGCAAGCTGAGCTGTCTGCCGTGGTGTACGTTGTGACCCACCCAGACATTTTCCCAACCCCATACACGATTTGCTCGGACAGTATGTTCACCTGCAATTCGTGTACGGAATACCTGGCCATTTGGTCCCGCCGCGGATACACCTCCGCGGACGGGCGACCTTTAACGGTGAAGCCCTTGCTGGAAAAGATCTTAGCAGCAGCAGTGGGGGAGGAAGGAGAGATTTTCATCCATAAGGTGAAAGCTCACTCCTCCACAGAGCCCCGTGGGGAGGGCAACCGGCAGGCGGATGCGCTAGCCAGGGAAGGTGCCCGCGACGGCACTTTCTGGAACCCCTATAGGACCGGACCCATAGCAGCGGTCCGAGGCGGGGACGGGAATCCCGGGAACACCAGGGTAGCATTGCCCCTAGACCTTAAGACCGTTCAAGCCCAGGATCCCGCCCTAAAAGCAGTCCTAAAAACGATTGCTGAGGGAAGACAGGTAGAAGGTCCGTACAGTACGGCAACCCTCTCAGTTAAGGAAGGCATGCTGTTCCGCGAGGAGCAGTGGGTTGTGCCGCAGCAGCACAGGAGGGAATTCCTCCAGTTGGCTCACGAGGGACCAGGGGCAGGGCACCCCGGGCCCGAGGTTACCTGGCAACGGGTAGAGCAAGCGGGATGGTGGCCAGGGCTCAGGGAACAAGTCCGCGAGTTCTGTGCAAACTGTCTTGTGTGCGCTGCAAACAACCCAGACCCCCAGAAAAGGAAGGTGCCCATGGGACACGTAAGAAGGGTAGAGGGACCATGGCAGTCGATACAGATCGACTATATAGGACCCCTGCCCACCACCCAGGGAGGTTATAAGTACTGCCTCGTCCTGGTGGATGTGTTTTCCAAGTGGGTGGAAGCCTTCCCTTGTCGAACAGCTACGGCACTGGGTACAGCAAAAATCTTGGTCCGGGAAGTGTTCTCGCGGTGGGGACTCCCCCGTTTTGTGGAGTCAGACCAAGGGAGTCATTTCACCGGCCAGGTGATGCAGAACACCCTCATGCTTTTGGGCATTGAAGGGAAGTGGCACGTAGCACACAATCCCCAGTCATCCGGGATTGTTGAACGTATGAACCGGACCCTGAAGGAGAAATTGAGGAAAGAGACTAGGAACTCGCCCCAAAAATGGGCGGAAGTTCTGCCTTTAGTCCTCATGGGGGTCCGGGCCAGTCAGTCAAAAAGTACGGGGTACTCCCCGCACGAGGTAATGACCGGGAGGCTCATGCGAACCCCCACCCATGTGCTAGCCCCGGTGCTCACTGAGGGTCAGCTCCAGGAGATAAGCAGGGACAAGTTCGCCCAGACTCTCTTGGAGCGCCTGAAGCAAGTTTATGAGCAGGCGGCTGGGAACATGGGAAGGCAGCATCAGGGCAATCGCTTGTTGCTGGAACCCCGCAAAACGCGGGAATGGGAAGTGGGAGACCAGGTCATGGTCAGAAACTACGCCAGAGTAGGGAGTCTGGAACCACTGTATATGGGACCCTACAACATTGTAGACAAGGCGAGTCCCATGGTTTACGCCGTAAAAGTACCACGGCGCACTAAGTGGTTCCACATAAACCAGTGCAAACTGTACCAGCCAGGTGCGCACGGGAAAACTACAGGGGTAAATCCCGCCAATGGGAAAGCACAGCCCCAGGTAGGACCACAAGGCACACAGGCAGGCATAGCAGCTTGCATCAGGGGAAGGGACATCCCGGACGATCATGCAGCGTTTTTTCTGGAATTGGGGGTTAGATGAGGAAGAATTCAGGGTACCCGGGTCAGATGAGGATAGTGCAGATGAGAATAGTGATGACGACGGGTGGTTTCGGAGGAACGGTCCCTTTTACGATATGGAGGGGACGGGGGCTGCAGGTAGAGATCCACACAGGGTGGACACACGAGCTGCAGGTCCCGAAGACAGGAGGGAGGAGCTAGGGGAGGCAGGGCCAGCCGCTATGGGAGCACAGAGAGTACCGGTGTGGCTCCCAGAGATGTGGCCGCCCGCTTTGAACGTCCCGTCCTTGGGGGAGGCAGAGATCACGAGTGAAGGGCTGCCTGCTGGGCCGAGCAGGGCGGAGCCACGAACTGCCAGCCCCGAGGTTAGGGAGGCGGAGTCAGCGGAGGCGGAGCCAGCGACTGTGATGGAACCCCAGGTCATCCCGATGGAGGTCTCGGAACCCGGTCCGTCCGTCACGGAACCCCCGCCCATAGCAACTCCCCGTAGGTCAAGCAGAGAACCCCAGCCCAGGAGGATGTGGTCATGTCCCCAGACTGCCCCAAGGCGAAAATTTCAGGTTAAGATAACCCAGGTACAGACCGGCCACATCGCAGCAGTAACAGGCTGCGGCAGATCAGAGGGAAGGGTCAGCGCAGCAACAGGCTGCGGCAGATCAGAGGGAAGGGTCAGTGCCCTCCCACCGTCGGGAAGAGCTCGCAGCAGCCTTCTCAGAATTTAAAGGGGCCGCCCTGAGAACGGGCGGCACTGTATAGTAATAAGTTTTAAGTTGTAAGTTTATAGTTCAAGGTTAAGTTTATAGTTTTAATAAGGTTAAGTTTGTAGTGTTTTTAACAGAAAACGATAAAATGATGGGAGCTTTAAAATTAGGTTTAGTTGAAGTTTATTCAGCGAACGTTGAAGTTTACGTGAGGCGAGGTCAGGGGACCCGCTCACCCTTCACAAAAGCCAGAGACTCTTGCGAGGCTGGCTACCTCATTCTATCTGATCACAGGAACCAAGGAAGGATGGAACGAATTCTAGTATTGCTCGCGGCAATCGGATGTGGATTGGCCTATCGAGGCCGCACCAAGGATGTCGTGGTGTTTGGATGTTCCGGGGACACGGCCCCCATCGCGGTGGATGGGACCGGAAGACGGGAGGCAGAGGAGACCAGCACCTATTTCCACAAGGGAAGGTGGCCAGGATGGCTGGGAACGAACTCAACGGAGTATTCCAGCACATCGGGGTTTGCCTACAAAGAGACTTCTTTACTGTGCCCCAAAGTAAGGATCATCGCACCCAGGATCAGCGTCACCGTCGGCAAACGGATTTGTTTGACTTGTAGTGGGAAGGTCCCATTGAGCCGATGGTGGTGGCTGCGAAAGCTGAGCAAAACTATGAGGAACTCTTCGGTCGAGTGGGAACGACTGGGTAATAATACCCATCGGACAATTACGGGGACAGACGGACAAGTGAAAGTCTGTTGGGACAAATGGTGGGAACCGGATGAGGGAATTTATGTATGTATGTGGGGGTCAAAGTACGTTTGCCCCAAAGGCATCTCCATATTTTTTATTAATCAATGGCAGGATAACGGACAGGGGATGAGGTGGGATGCGAGCACCAGGGGGTGCGGAGCCCCATTCTCCCCGATCCCAGTAAATGCCACTGAGCTCATTACGCGCCCACGCAAAGCCCCGCCCACGATTCCGGTGGTTCTAGCTGAGGAAGAAGGGTGCCCTAAAACTAGTAAGGGACCCGGGAATGGTTTGGTATTGGTCCCCACAGACCAGATACTATTTCAGGGGGTACATTACGCGGTGGCCTCGGTGATTTTAAATCTCACCGAGGTGCGGTTACCAGAATGGTGCCCCAAAAAGACGGAACAGTTGTACCAGGTCCTGTTGACCAAGATGTTCAGACAATTTTACGAATTCGATTTCGCGGAAATTGATAAAACAAGTTTGTACACCGCACCACAGGAAGTTTTGGATCAAGTAGGGAGGCAAAGAAGGGGTTTGGTGAACGATGCGTTCACCGCTTTTAACACGGGTACATCTGTGGTCAACGCTCTAGACAGTGTGGAGCTGCAGACCCAGATTAATGGTTTAAAGACACAATTAAAGGACATTCTAACAGATGAGAATAAAGTGGTAGGGTCGGGTCTACACGAGGACCAAGCCATGACCCTCCATTTAAAGGAAATTATAGCAGAGTTGGAGAAACATGCAAAGACGGTAAATGCCCTGATTAGGGAAGATCGGAATGCATCCGATCAAGCTGCGCAGAACGAGGTGTGCGTGCTTTACGGGGCGTGGTTACTGGGCGAGGGCCGCAGTAATTTGGAGGATTTAAAACAAGGTTTGGTTCCGTCCTGGATAAGTAACAAACACCTGCGGGCGCTCCACCCTTTTCAGAACGCATTAAGTCCATGCCAGCTCAGGCTAGCTTCAGAAGCTTACCCAGTCCCCGTGGACTGCGGACGATCAAACCATACTATTATGGGAATAGTATTACGTATGCCGGTTTTGGGCGACACAGCAAAGCCCGCCCCGGTGTATCGGGTAGAGAACATTGGTGTCATTCAGGGGGGAGCCCACATTCGCTATGCAGCGGTTCCACCCTACGTCATCCGCTGGGAGCAAACGATGACAGGTACAGATCTCTCTGGTTGTCGTGGCAGGGGAGCACACATAATACTGTGCCCCCAGCACTTGAATGCCTTTTTAACACCACAGTGTGGGTTCAGAACGACTGGCGCCAAGTCCATGAATTGCACCATGGAGGCAATGGCACAAGATCATGTGCCTCCGCAGGTAGCATACATCGGGGGTGGAACATATTGTGTTACCACTGCAGCGCAACACTACCAGCATGGAAACCGTAGCCGGTGTCCGGTGAGTGACAGCAGTTTCTGTTTTAAACCCAGGGCGGAAGTTCAAGTAGCACAACAGCGAATTGTCCCAATCCCTGAACCATCCACTGTTCATCTCACAGTAAAAGAGAATTTCACCGACTTGCAGCGATTCGTCGCGCATTTTGGATACCTCATTCCCCCTCTCCCTGAACACCTCACCAAGCTTTTAAAAGCCGTCGCGGTGTCACAGAAACATTTTTACACATTAGAGCAGAAAACTGTCGAAATAGGAACAGACATTTTGGATATAGTAGTTCCACCGTGGTGGAATCTGTTCACCAATATTGAAGTGCCTTCATGGATCAGAATAGCCTCCCACATTTTAGTCGTATGCCAAGTTTTCATTGTAGTGTACCTATTGGTCGTACATTGTAAAAGAGACAAGCGCCTCACCAAGCATGAAAACACGGGAGAGTGGCGAGAACGTTACGTGCGCGTGCACGATGAAAGCACCGTGTAATCGGAAAATGGCGTCACTCCCGCGCGCCACGTGCGCCGCGGAAGCTTGTACTCAATGATGATTTTTCAGAGATTGTAAATACGTTGGAAACTCGACATGTTTTAAGAGTTGGGGTTTGATTATTTTGGTGATGGTGTTGATTGTTTGGTTTTGGGTTTTGTTTTTCCTTTCCCTGAATAAAAGATGAATATACAGGTGATACGAGAGGCATCGGCCTGGTTACGCCGGGAAGGAAAACAAGTGGTGTAAGTTTAAGGGCAAATAATGCCTACGGTGATATAAAATGTAATTTTCTTGGGAAATGAGGACGACACAGAGACCCTAGCTAAGTTAAAATTATGGGATTAATTTGCTGGATTCGGAGAGAAATCGAGATAATATTGCTCACCACTATGATTTTTGATACGATAAGCGGAGTTATTCGCATCAACAGGAGGGACTGTAGAATTCGCAATATATCGCGATTTTATTAATAAGGAGAAAACACAGAGTTTCGTTCAAACAGCTTTTATTTCAGTAGAATGGTGGCAGGTTTAAAGTGGACACAAGCAGCCTGTAAAATGGCCGCCGCACCTCGTGACAGAACATTCTAGACTTTTCAACAGGCAGACAAGATGGCGTTCCAATAAACATTTGTGCAAAGAGTCAGCACAGTGAAGATAATACACGAGACATTATGGGTTTGCAGTATACACATAGATACTGAAATCGGTCTCCCAGGTACAAAGGAAAGCCATTGTACCGAGTAATCAAGGGCCCATCCAAAAGACATTAATATGTAAAATCCCAACGACTCTACGATGAGAGAGCCGTTAGCAGGTAGTTATACAGGACACTTGGAAGCCCCAAACCCCTCCAGGGAGATTACCGACCGATTTAACAATGGGAGAAATATTAACAGGTACTCAGACATTTACGAGTAGCCCCGAAACCCATTAAGAACGGAGATCACCCATACAAGACATTTGAGCGCCAGACCTTAAACAAAAGAATGGACATTATAGTTGGGCGGGAAACGGAAGATTTTGCACTATAATTGCAGGCTCCAAACCGCCCATCTCTCTCTTGCTGCTCTTGCTGCTCTTATCATCGTGGCTGCTCCTGTGTACTCGTAGTTGGGCTTCTGCTTGCCTGTTGTCTCTTCTGAAAAGACTGTTGAACTTTCTGATCCGTTCGGATCTACCTCGTGTTGCGTAACGAAGACCTATATTGGTAACCGGTATCGGAACCAAAAGGCCCGAGAAGAGATGAGATGAGATGAGATGAGAAGAGAGGAAGACCATATCCATCGCCACGGTCAGTAAATCCCGACCGCGCCTGTAGGTCGACTAGCCAAGTTTTCCTCGCCAGGAAGACTTCTTCGAACTTATAACGAAACATATTGCATCGATGATAACTGGACTGTGCTCGAAAAGTACCTGTTAAACCAACCAACACAGGTCTTCATCACAGCAGACGTTCCAGCCTGCTAGCCGGAGCAGCAGAAGCAAGTAAACAAGTGGGACCAGGAGATCTCCTGACCGACACGTGGGTGCTGCGGTGAAAAACATCCGATCAGCTATTCGGAATTTCTCCGAGTTATCACGAGTGGTGAGCATGAGTCTCGAGATCCTACGAATCTAGTTTAGGATAGATATTGATAGGGGAGGGTTTAAGGATTAAGGATATTTGTAATGTGTGCCCCTATTTACTTTGTGCCGTTCGTTCCTCGTTTCCCTAAGATCGACTATATAACTGTTTGTAAGATTGTACTGTCATTAATCTGTGCTTATGACATGTATTTCATAATCTTAAGTATCATGCAATAAAGATTTTCCATTTCGTACCATTCAGACCGAGTCTACATGAGTTTCATCTCCATTACTGCTCTCGCATCTAAGTCCAGTGTCTAGAACCGTAAGGGAGAGTGATTCGAACCACTCACAGGTGTGTCTAGTGTTCCCAGACTGGCTGGAGACCAGAACAGGCAACAAGGCCTAGACCCGCACTGACATACAGGCTGCACAGAGCCGCGTGAATCTCACAGGCTGCGAGACACGCAGGGTCAGAATCCCTTACACAACCCGCCTCGGGAATTAAAATCGAGCCCTATGTGTTTGTTTGTGTGGGAGTGTGGGGAAAGTTTTCAGATTACACACTACCTGTAGTTGAACTTTAAAAAGGCTATTAAGCTAAGTGAGTGAAAGAGAGGCAGAGAGATGGGAATTGGAAGGTGAGAGAGAAAGGTTGGGCTGAATTCTCATCCCATTGGCAGTTAATGGCAGAGATGGACTTCCACCTGCCTCTGTGACTCTGCCACTAATCTGTTAGTTTCTCCTCCAGAGCCCCTAATAAGGTATGTAGGACAGCTTAGGTGTGGCAGTACCCATTTGGATACTGGTGCTGTGAAGGAAGAAATAGAGTGGTGGTGCAACATTTAAAATACAGCAGCCAAATAAAGGAGGATGTATTTTTGTGACACCAGCAGCCATAATGACAGAAAGAGCAGCATCGCCGGGGTGGAGGGGGGATCAGCAGCAAGAATGGCTCCCGGGTTCTCAGAAACATCCATTGACGTTTTACTGGCTGTAGTAAGGGCTGGAAGGAAATGACTACTGGGGACTGAGGGCAGGACCGGCCGTATAGTGGGAGGTTGCTCCATTCAGTTTCTGCTGAATCATGTAGCAGGGATCTATAACAGGCATTAGGCCCCTGATTAGCAGTTTCAAGTGGGCTAATGCCTGTTTGAGGCAGGCACCCGGACACTCAGAAGTCACTGGTTGTCAAATTAGCAGCTGGCGCACTTCAAGGGGTATCAGGTGCAGTTAATCACGCCTGTAAAAATGTTCCCCCAATTTAAATTTTGTGCTCAAAAAATGAGCACGATGGGGGTCATTTTCACCCCTCCCCCCATCAGAGGTCAGGAGGTGAGCCACTTGTTACAGATTACCCAGCCTCTGCGCTGGTCTTGTTGATAAAGTTAAGCTTCTGGTCAGTGGTGACCCCCAAGATGTTGATGGTGGGGAACCTGGTGATAGTGGTGCCATTGAAGGTCAGGGGGATGATAGCAGAATATTCTCTTGTTCAAGATGGTCATTACTTTCCACTTATTAGCCCACGCCCGGATATGCTTCAAGTTTTCTATAGGCTAGCATGGGCTGCTTCATTATCGGAGGAGTTGTGAATGCAGCTGAATACTGTGGAGTTGTCAGCAAACAGCCCCAATCCTGATCTTATGATGGAGAGAAGATCATTAAAGAAACAGCTGAAATTGGTTGGTCTGAAGACATTTCACTGAGGAATCCCTGCAGTGATATCCTGGGGTTGTGAAAATTGACCTCTAATCATGATAACCATTTTTCTTTGTGTCAGGTATGACTCTAGCAATTAAAGCATTTTCCCTTTGAACTCAATTTACAGTTTTGCTGCAGTTCCTTGTTACTATACTCGGTTGAATGCTGCCTTGATATCAAGGGCAGCTACTCTCACCTCTCCACTGGCACTCAGCGCTGGCATCTATGTCTGGATCAAGGCTCTGATGAAGTCTGAAGTCAAGTGGTTCTGAAAGAACCTGAACTGAGCATCGGTGAGTAGGCGTTGCTTGATGGCATTGTTGATGACGCCTTCCATCACTTTAATGGTAATTGTGGAAAGAGCATGCCTGGGCAATTTTCCACATTGTCAGGTAGATGCCAGTGTCATAGGCATGGCTAGCTCGGGGTCTTCAGCACCACACACAGGATGTTGTTAGTGTCCAGAGCCTTTTCTGTGCCCAAATACTTGAATTAATTTTTGTTGGTAGGCACAAACCATCTGAATGTTGCGGGAACAGTAACCCTTTCTGTTGATAAGAGAGGGATCACTGCCTGCAGGTGTATTAATGGTGATTTTTATTTTAAATATATTTATTAATACATGGGATGTGGTAAGACCAACATTTATTGCCCATCCCTAGTTGCCCTTGAGAAGGTGCAAACAATGGTGCTTTAGAAGAATTTAAAATTGGCTTTAGCTGCTATTGAACTTGATGCATGGCAGAAGAGGCTATCTATTAAATCAGTAATGCAGCAGTTGACCTTAAAATTGGAGCTAGGCCATTCAGGGGTAATGCCAGGAAGCACTTCTCCACACAAAGGATAGTGGAAACCTGGAACTTTCTACCCAAAAAGCTGCTGAGGCTAGGTCAATTGAAAATTTCAAAACTAAGATTGACTGATTTTTGTTAGTTATGGGTATTAAGGGTTACAGAACCAAGGCAAGTAAATGAAGTTCAGAAACAGATGAGCCATGATCTAATTGAATGATTCAAGGGGCTGAATGGCCTACTTCTGTTCCTATGTTCCTATATCTTTATTTTGGCTGATCTGAGTTATGTTCTTTATTTGTATCTTGAAGGACGTAGTGATATAGAGTTTAGTGCAGCAGTCACTTTCACTTCCATTAAGCGTGCTGCCCAACTGTGGCTGAGGATTTGGTTCCAGTAGCTGACACAGGTCTGAGATTGCACCCCGTCAAAGTGCACTTTACTTGCACAGTATATTTCATTGACATCCAGGTAGGTGACATGCTGTTAGTAGTTATGCGGCACTTGGTAATAGCACTTCTTGTATATCCAGTTCCTATGGACGTGAATCTCCTTCTGCTACTGCTCCTTCTTCTGTAAAATATCTGCCATTGACAGACATAATGGAACATCCCTGCTGCAGAGTTCATCAAAAGATTATTCCTCTTGGCCAAGGACATCCATCTTTTGTAGCAGGGGGCTGGTTGCACTTGTCACAACTCATGAGTGTATTGGTTATGATTACACAGAAATGTAAGTCCCCATACACAAAAAAATCTCACTCCCCTGCCCATACTCAAAAATTCAAACCTCTAAACACAAAAGTACCAAACACTTCATGCACAAAAAACATTATGCCCGTACAAACAAATCCTTGTGTAAGCAAATCCAAGTCTCCTCCTCCTCCAAAGCTTGAAAACTCAGAAGCTTCAGCATCAGCTCTTTGAACTTCTCAGACCTGGAGAACTGATAAAGACTGGTTCCTGATTGGTGCAGAAAGATTCCTCCATCACTGATTTCCATCCACAGTCATGTGATAGCTATTAGCAGGCCTCCAGACCCAGGACAATGAAAGAGCTGAGGAGGAGCGCACAGGCACGCAAAGATATAAGGAACCAGCAGCGGTTTCACGCGCCAAATAAAAGGAACTCTGGGCTAGATTTAGCTAAAGTCTTTGACAACCACCCTATAAGCAATGTCTCCTGCTCTGCTCAGCACTGGAATTCTGCTGACTCCTTCCAATGTATTATCACCAAATTTAAATGGGAGAAATAAACACAATGTGGGAATAAAGTATACTCATTAGTAAATTTGTTAGAGTATGCCAAAGAATTAAAAGAAATACTTACCCCTTCCCCTAAAATGTTATATATCAATATCTTTCAATTTACTTTACTAATACAGTAATAACTAATTTGACAGAAAACTTGCTCATACAGAATAATGTCATATATATATAATTTCTATATATGAACTACTGAACCTTGGTGGAGTAAATACCTTACTGCAGGCTTCCTGAAAATAAACTACCCATGTGTTTCTATTCATCTGATTTTGTGTAACTATGAATGACTGCCATTTCTTACCAATAGGTTGCTTTCAAGCCTATACTAGCCTCTCTGGGTGGAGAGGATTACATTTTTATTTTATTCTTATTCTTTTGTGTTGTTACTGTACCTGCAGTCTTCTGCACTTACAAAGCAGGGAGCCACTGTTCTGGTCAATACTCCAGCTGCCTGTACATTGCAGTGTGCGTGACTCACTGAACTCACATTTCTTTCTGTGGTCGGGCATTGACATTTGCTGTTTTGGGTTGGTGTGTTGATGTTAGACTGGTGGTGACAGACAAGTGTGAGCTGTCACATTGGTGGCAGGAGACCATAGAACATAAGGCACTTTGAATGATTCTTGAAGTTAAAATATAAAAGCCTCATGCACTGCAAAGAACTTTGTCTGAATTAAGGAATTTTACAAAGGCTCTGTATGATCATTGTTGTTTGGGAGCTGCAGGGTTTATGATTGCTGAGTCAAATACCATCGTACCAGAAGTAATTCGTTTTTTTTTTAACCTAACACTATAAACTAATTAATCAGAATTGAGACATTTTATTTTTGGAAGAAATAGCCTGGACAATCATTATAGTATAGCAATCACATGGCTAATGGTTTCAGAGCTCTACTGCTAGAAGTGCTGGCATTGGAATAAATTATTTAAATTTGAAAGCTAAAACTGAATTCAATAGTTACGCAGTATGTAACAATTAACCTGAATTAAATGAATTTTATTTTGGGAAAATTGTATGTCTCATCATTTTTCAGATACCTCTTGGCTAAAGACTATGTACTATGCTATGAGAAGAAACACAAATGAATAATTTGTTGAAGGTAGCTTAGGAAACAATTTGTAATCATCTTTTCCAAAACTTGAATCAAAGAGGCTGAATGTTTCCCAATTTTTATTTTCCCCCCCGCCAGGAAACATGCTGGCCCAATACAATGGAGCCCCTGTGTACTAAAGGACTGAGTGGCAGAAATAGCAGTAAAGAGTCAGTGGAAGTCAGGACCAGTGCTAGGAATTACCACAGGAGCTCTCAAATAGGCTGCTGTAACTTCGGCGGAAGTTCGGTGTAAATGCTGGATAGAGCTGTAAGTGAAGTTTCGACCGATCTTCTGCTGAAGTTATGACAGTCGAATGGGAGAAGCCCCAAGAAAATTCACCCTCCTCTGCCCTTATCAGCTTGACTGGATAGAGAAGAATAAAGAAAGAAATAATGGAAATAAAGCAATATGAATTTCAAATGTATTTTTTCCTTCCACTGTCTCAAAATTCAAATAATAATGTTTGCGTGCATGTGTATGAGAGCAATGTTGTGGTCATAGTGTGTGCCTGTATCATCATCTTGTGCCACTGTCTGGAGTTTTTGAGTCATAACCAGGAGAACTGCAAGCATGCATTATGATGGCAATGACAGTGAGAATGTTTGAGTATCACTTTTCTCTGAACAGTGTACTTTGAGTGGCCCTAATACTTAAACATGCGCAGAAAATTTGATGAATTACAGCTTAATACTAGTAGAAGTATATCCAAACATTCTACTATCACTAAAAGCTAGTGCCAAGGTACCTTCTTGAGAAAACTAGGGATGGACAATAAATTCCAGCTTTGCCAACGATGCCCATCTCCTGCGAATGAATAAGTGGACCCAACAAATGTATTTAAGTGGAACTTGAAACTGCTTTGGCAAAAGTTTAATGCACAACAGGCATCTTTAAAAGCCAGAAAGCCACTCTCTGCCCCACTCCCAATCTGATCTCTCTGTCCTCGACCTCCTACACTGATCTAATGAAGCACAACAAAAGCTCGAGGAACAGTACCTCATCTTTCAATTAGGCACTTTACAGCCTTCTGGACACAAGATTGAGTTCAGCAATTTCATATCAAAATCACTGTTCCCATTTTTTTGGACAGTGGTTGCTGGTACTGATTCTGCTTTTGGCAATTTCAGCTCCTCTAGACCCACCTTTTGTTTCTTTTATTGTCCCATTATCACTCGCTTTTGCCTTGCACCATCATTCCATTTGTCATTCAATCTCTGCTGCCTCCCACCCTAACACAGACCTTCCCTTTTGTTCTTTCCTCCCCACCCTCCCCCCTTTCCTTGCCTCTGTACTTGCTTAAAACCTGTTACATCTCTAACTTCTTCAATTTCTGATGAAAGGTCATCGTTCTGAAATGTTAACTCTGTTTCTCTCTCCAAAGATGCTGCCTGACCTGCTGAGTATTTCCAGCACTTTCTGTTTTTATATTTTTAAAAAAGACTAATGGAATGTTGGCCTTTATCTCAAGCAGGCTGGAATACAAAGGGGAGGAAGTCATGTTTTAGTTGAATAGAGCCTTGGTCAGACCCCATCTGGAGTACTGCATTCAGTTTTGGGCACCGCACCTCAGGACAGCTGTATTGGCCTTGAAGTGGATACCGTGCAGATTCACCAGAATGATACTAGGGCAACACGGTGGCATAGTGGTTAGCATTGGTGCCACAATCACAGCGCCAGGGACCCGGGTTCGAATTTGACCTCGGGTGACTGTCTGTGTGGAGTTTGCACATTCTCCCCGTGTCTGCGTGGGTTTCCTCCCACAGTCCAAAAATGTGCGGGTTAGGTTGATTTGGCTATGATAAATTGACCCTTAGTGTTAGGGGGGGATTAAATATGTGGGGTTATGGGGATAGGATGGGATATGTTAGGGGGAATTAAATACGTGGGTTTACGGGGGTAGGGTGGGATATGTGTACTGTGGGGATTAAAGCAGGGACAGGGTACTGGATTTGAATGATCAGCCATGATCGTATTGAATGGTGGAGCAGGCTCGACGGGCCGAATGGCCTACTCCTGCTCCTAGATTCTATGTTTCTATGTTAAAGGGATAAATTTTGAGGAGAGGTTGCATAAACTTGGCTTGTATTCCCCTGAGTTTAGATGGTTGAGGGGTGATCTAATCAAGATGTTTAAAATAATAATGGGATTCAATAGGATAGATACAGATAAGCTCTTTTCTCTGATGAAGGAATCCAGAACATCAGGGCATAATCTTAAAATTAGAGCTTGGACATTTAGAGTGAAATTAGGAAGCACTTTTTTTCACACAAAGGATAGTGGAAATCTGGAACTCACTCCCCGAAAAGGCTGTGGATGCTGAGTCCATTGAAATTGTCAAATTCTCAAAGGATATGGATCAAGGCAGGTAAATGGAGTTTAGATACAGATCAGCCAGGTTCTGATTGAATGGCGGAACAGGCTTGAGGGATTGAATAGCCTACTCCTGTTCCTATGTTCCAATGTTAGGATCATCAATTTGACCATCTATTCCAGAATAGTAGTAGTATCATGCAAAAGAGTGGGTGCCATACATAAGTGATGTTGAAACACATGACAGTAGGTCAACATTACCGGTAAAACTAATTTATATTACAGCCCATTACTTTCCAAAATGGTACTGCTACTGTCTCCACAGATTTTAAACTGGGAAAGACAATGATGGTGGCCTTCTACCTCATCAGGTTGCACTTAACCAAATACTTAATGAGAAACAAATTATTTTGCTCCCTCCCCTCATCAATAACACTGATAAATCAGTTTCTTTATCATCGCATCATCACAATCAGGGAACACCACAAGCAAACACAAATCATTTCTCATGCATTTTGTATACCACAAAAGAAAAAACACACAGAAGCACTGAGTCTTTAACTCTACAATTACACTTTCACTTATGTCAAGCAATAAAATATTGACAAACTGTGAGAATGTTAATTAAAGGGAGCGCAGGTTTATTCACTTCCATATCTCTCGGTCTTAATATACTGAGTGGAGTAATGAGTCTCGAAAATATTCAATTGTTCTCACAATACACTTTACTTTTTAGTTTAAGCCATACAATTGTCAGTGTAATATTGCGATACATTTCCCTCAGATTTAACAGATTAGATACTTACAACCTTTGAATGGGCTGCACTGCACTCGGAACGCTGAGGTAATCGGTCTCTTTGTTCACCATGGTTCTTCCCAATGTCTATCTACTTGGATGGTATGTTTCCTCACCATGGGCTCTCATCAAAGTGGCTAATACTATCTTCTTTTATCCTTCCTTAGTGGTATGGACAGCACGTGATTGCTGGCACGATCGCCCTCTTCAACCAATCTTGGTTTGTCATTTGGGTATCACCTCTCCTGGTAAGTTACCTTCACTTGTGCGTCAAGCTTTTTCCAGTAATTGTTACCCTCCCTTTATGAATGATATCTTTGCTAATCTTGACACACCACATGCCTACACACTCATGATTTTCATGGTTTGAACAGATTGTGGTTGACCACAGATTGTAAACAAGTCCATAGTGCATTACACAGTTCTGCTGACTCACACCAGTTCTTCCAAGATATGTCTGATGACTGACACCATTTTTTTCAAGGTATGTCAAATAACCATCTCTTTTCAAGATATGCCAAGTCACAGTCTCAAAATTCTTCAGGAGAAACAACTTAATACTATTACCCTAATATGTATTACATGGAACTTGATGCCTCGTCCAAAACTACTTTTTGATACCAGGTCATGAACATAACACCTCTCATCCACTCTAAATGGACCATGGTACTTGCACTGGTAATGATGAATGACCATGGAGTACAAATGGAAAGCGCATAACGGTCCTCTAACAACCTTAGATCAGAGAGGGAGAGATATTACGACTCACAATACATTTAATAGTAGCACCGGTACTGTTCCTGAGGCAAGCTGAAATAGAGCCTTGTTTCCTTTCTGTTCCCAATCCCCTCCATTAATTTATGTCCATCACTACTTCTAGTGGTGCATTCAACTCAAAAAAGGGCTGCAACCCCAAAGGGCAACAAAGAGCCAACAGATGCTAGGATCAGATATCTACCTGACCATTGATTAGTTTTCTATTTAAACATTTCACTGATCAAAATTATTCAAATCAGCCTACACTTTATGCTACTCCAAACAGTAATACAGTTTGCAACTATTATCTCGTGTCTTCATGATTTTGTTTCTCATGTTCCATTATTCTTAAATCCAATCAGGATGTAAAATTTAATTTCTTACCTTTCACAATCTAGCTGACAATTTAATTATTTTTACATTAAAAACATAAATAAACATAGCATAACAAGATAATTTGGTCCATTAAGCCCATTCCTTATACAAACCATATACAATTTGCCCCATTATAAACTTGACTCAACTTATTTAATCTTCTGAGAGAAAAATCTCTGAAGTTTCTCCCTGCCCCATAAAGATATTTTCCCTGAAACTTCAGAATATTGCTTTCTCAGGGGAGAAATTTGGTTGGTTAGCGCCTCCCGTTATCGCCTCCGGGGGGCAATAATGGGGCGTTAATGACTTACCAACCAAGCGCAGCAAGATGAACGACTCCCGCTAACTTGGCCGAGAAGTTTGCGACGGCGGTAACACTTTGCGCCATGATCTCCTGCACCCGGAGATCGTGACGTCATTGCCGTGCGCATCGCCCCGGTAGCGCCCCGGACCCGAACTTTGGTTCCGCCCCCTGCAGCATCGCCGGGCGACAACACCGACAGCTGCAGGAGGTGTTGTTCGGGAGACCGAGAGCTTCAGAGGTGCAAATAAAGGGGATGTTGGCACGAGAAGGGGAAAATATTTAACAACGCTTCAAGTGATTTTTTTTCATTGCTCCTGGGCCGCGATCCATCAGCCCGGCACTCTGCTGGAGTTCATGGGGTTGATCGGGCCGGAACGCGGCTGCCGTCGGGGACCAGCTAACTGGTCCCAATGCAGAGCCTGCAGCGATGGCCCTTCCCTTTAAGGGAGGGAAGGAGCCTTGGATCGCGGCAGCGCTGCACAGGACAATGTGCAGCGCTGCACAACTACCACCCTGCCTGTGTCATTTAGCGCTCCAGGAAGGAAGTGGTGCATTTGATTTAGCGCTCCACTTCCTTCCTGGAGCACAAACACCACATTTTGAAAAAGCTTGGAATCATTAGCACCTGCGCTAAGTTTCCCAGCTTTCAAAAGTTAGCACCCCAAATGAGGCGATAGTGAATTTCTCCCCCTCAGTGTTTTGTTTGGGGGGTAAATGCATCAACCACAGTTTACTCAGCCACACTGACCAGGAAGACCCTGGCCCTGGACACTACGGCTGCGATTTTGCTGGTGCTCAGAGGGCAGGTTTGGAGGTGGGTCAAAGGTTAAAATCATTTTGATTGATGGTGGGTTGCGATCCCGCCGTCAACCCCCCTCCAAACAGCTTTCCCAAGTGTCGAGTCCCTGATTTATGAATGGACCCAACACCTAGCGGTGGGAAGCGGATTAAAGGCAATTACCTGCCTATTAACAGGTAGTTGCCAGTAGTTGACAGCCTATTTTTCAATTTTGCTGCTTTTGGCTCGGGTTTCCCGACGTCCGGACACCACGCCAGGTAAGTGTGGTGTGTTGTGTGTCTGCTGTAATGCTTCTGGATTGATGACAGCTGCAGAAGTGGTGTGAAGGATCCAATGTTGCACATGGTGAGTCTCAGAGGAAAGAAAATGTTGGGAACTGCATTTTTAATACATTTACACTTTTCTTTAGGTTACAAGTTTTTAAATCCATGTCCATTGCCACCTCATTGGGAGAACCTCTCTCACCAGTGACAGATTGCTTTTGCCACCTCACCTGTAGCTGCCATCTATTCCAGCCAATGGAGGGAGTCATTGGTGAGCCTGGGTGCAAGAGGTCACCTTTGTGCAGTGATTGTCAGTGTTTTCAGCACCTCAATGATGTCAAACACTGAGAAATCAACTGTCAAAATAAAATTGTGCATGGTCCCTTTAAGGAAACTGGCAGATGATGCGTCATAAAATGACGTCATCTGACCCGCTTCCTGTTAATTGGCCGGCAAGCCTGCAGGGCGGGCTTAACAAGGTCAATCAAGGCAAAAGCACGTCTGTGGGCCGGATGCAGCTGGGGGCCGGAAACCACCTGACTCACACCCAACCCGCCTCCATTAATAAAATTGCGGCCTATGGGTCTACAATCCTGTCAATTAAAACCTTTCTCCCCGGAAGGAAGTTTAATATGCCTCCAACAGCTTCCTTGTGGCTGCTTTTAAAAGAATTTATAAAGCAATTGGGCTTCATCTTTGGGTCTCCGGGCCATGATCCCAGAAGGAGGTAGCCCACACACACCCTTCCGTGGGCAGTGATGCCTCTGCGAACAGCCGATCCTGCTCCTGTTGACTGAGAGACTGGGAGCACGGCAACTTACAACTTTGGGAGACCCCACCCCTGGTGCATGCCCTCTGACATTGTAGGCCTTGTAAGGCTTGGGTGGAGACTCTGCCCCTTACAAGGTCCTATGCAATTCCCGATATAGAGTGGGTCCTGGTGTATGCAGGTCCTGGCTTAATTCCTGGTCCTTCTGCCATCCTCCTGTTGAGAGTGCTGTGGGTGATGGGCCTGTCATAAATTTCATTTTAGAAGTAATGGTGATTTAGAAATTACATGTGAGGTATGTGAGTTCTGAAGGCATGAGAAATATTTTCTAACAGGGAATGCCTCCCACTCCCCAGAACATTTTGATTTTTGACACCTAGATTGGTACCTTTATTGGCATTTTGGAACATAGAGAAATTCTAAGTGTGAATTACTCATCACTTTCTTTCATTCTCCATTTTGTTCCCTAACCTTGGCAAATCCACCAGTACTGATGCCCAGTTTGGGTTCCGCCAGGACCACTCAGCTCCAGACCTCATTACA
This sequence comes from Squalus acanthias, assembly GCA_030390025.1. NCBI lineage: Eukaryota > Metazoa > Chordata > Chondrichthyes > Squaliformes > Squalidae > Squalus > Squalus acanthias. The sequence goes on along the minus strand of CM059426.1, from coordinate 101,562,031 downwards.
GCCTTGGTCCAAACATGGACAAAGGAGCTGAATTCCAGAGGTGAGGTGAGAGTGACTACACTTGACATCAAGGCAGCATTTGACTGAGTGTGGCATCAAGGAGCCCTAATAAAACTGAAGTCAATGGGAATCAGGGGGAAAATTGTCCAATGGCTGGAGTCATACCTCGCACAAAGGAAGATGGTTGTGGTGGTTGGAGGTCAATCACCACAGCCCCAGGACTTCACTGCAGGAGTTCCTCAGGGCAGTGTCCGAGGCCCAACCATCTTCAGCTGCTTCATCAATGACCTTCTCTCCATCAAAAGGTCAGAAGTGGGAATGTTCGCTGATGTCTGCACAGTGTTCAGTGCCATTCGCAATTCCTCAGATAATGAAGCAGTCCATGCCCGCATGCAGCAAGATCTGTATGACATTCAGGCTTGGGCTGATAAGTGGCAGGTAACATTCGTGCCACACAAGTGCCAGACAATGACTATCTCCAACAAGCGAGCGTCTAACCACCGCCCCTTTCCATTCAACAGTATTACCATTGCTGAATCGTCCACCATCAATATCCTGGGGGTCCCCATTGACCAGAAACTTAACTGGACGAGCTACATAAATACTGTGGCAACAAGAGCAGGTCAGAGGCTGGGTATTCTGCGGTGAGTGACTCACCTCCTGACTCCCCAAAGCCTTTCCACCATCTACAAGGCACAAGTCAGGAATGTGATGGAATACTCTCCACTTGCCTGGATGAGTGCAGCTCCAACATCACTCAAGTAGCTCGACACCATCCAAGACAAAGCAGCCCACTTGATTGGCACCCCATCCACCACCTTAAACATTCACTCCCTCCACCACCGGTGTACCGTGGCTGTAGTGTGTACCATCTACAAGATGCACTGCAGCAACTCGCCAAGGCTTCTTCAACAGCACCTTCCAAACTCGCGACCTCTACCACCTAGAAGGACAAGGGCAGCATGCACATGGGAACACCACCACCTCCAAGTTCCCCTCCAAGTCACACAACATCCTGACTTGGAATTATATTGCCGTACCTTCATCGTCGCTGGGTCAAAATCCTGGAACTTCCCTCCCTAACAGCACTGCGGGAGTACCTTCATCACACAGACTGCAGCGGTTCAAGGCGGCGGCTCAACACCAACTTCTCAAGGGTAACTAGAGATGGGCAATAAATGCTCTGACTAACCCAATATTAACTGGGATAGTCAGAGTGTGAAAGGGTTAGAGGGTGCGGAATTCTTAAAGTGCATCCAGGAGAGCTTTTTGAGCCAGCATGTAGAAAGTCCTACAAGAGAGGGGGCGGTACTGGACCTAATTCTAGGGAATGTAGCCGGTAGAAGTGTCAGTAGGAGAGCATTTTGGTGACAGTGACCATAATTCGGTGAGATTTAAGGTAGTCATGGAAAAGGACAAAGATGGACTGGAAATAAAGGTTCTAAATTAGGGGAAGGCCGATTTTAATATGATAAGGCAGGTTCTGGCCAAAGTGGACTGGAATTAGCTACTTGTAGGAAAATCCACATCAGAGCCGTGGGAGTCATTCAGAAAGGAAATAGAGAGAGTACAGCGCCAACATGTTCTCGTAAAGGTTAAGGGTGGGACCAACAAGTCCAAGGAACCCTGGATGTCAAGGGATATACAAGAATGGATTAGGAAAAAAAGAGAGGCTTTTGGCAGATACAAAGGACTAAAAACAGTGGAAGCCCCAGAGGAGTATCGAAAGTGCAGGGAGGTACTTAAAAAAGAAATTAGGAGAGCGAAGAGATGGTATGAATAAACACTGGCGGGCAAAATAAAGGAAAATCCCCAGGTGTTTTATAAGTATATTAAGGGCAAGAGGATAACCAGGGAAAGAGTAGGGCCCATTCGGGACCAAAGTGGCAACCTGTGTGTAGAGCCAGAAGATGTAGGTGAGGTTTTAAATTAATATTTTGCATCTGTGTTCACTATGGAGAAGGACGATGTAGGCATATAAATCAGGCAGGGGGATTGCGATATACTTGAACAAATTAGTGTTGAGAGGGAGGAGGTACTAGTGGTTTTAGCGGGCTTAAAAGTGGATAAATCCCCAGGCCCAGAAAAGTTGTATCCCAGGCTGCTGTGTGAGGCAAGGGAGGAGATTGCAGGGGCTCTGACACAAATTTTCAGAACCTCTCTGTCCACAGGGGAGGTACCAGTGGACTGGAGGACAGCTAACGTAGTACAATTATTCAAGAAGGGTAGTAGCGATAAACCAGGGAATTACAGGCCAGTGAGCCTAACATCAGCAGTAGGGAAATTATTGGAAAAAATTCTGAGGGACAGAATTAGTCTCCACTTGGAGAGGTAAGGATTAATCAAGGATAGTCAGCATGGCTTTGTCAGGGGGAGATCATGTCTAACCAATTTGATTGAATTTTTCGAGTAGGTGACTAGGTGCGTGGATGAGGGTAGTGCAGTTGATGTAGTCGACATGGACTTCAGTAAGGCTTTTGACAAAGTCCCACATGGGAGACTGGTCAAGAAGGTAAGAGCCCATGGGATCCAGGGCAATTTGGCACATTGGATCCAAAATTGGCTTCGTGGCAGGAGGCAGAGGGTGATGATCGAAGGTTGTTTTTGTGACTGGAAGCCTGTGTCCAGTGGTGTACCGCAGGGATTGGTGCTGGGTCCCTTGCTGTTTGTAGTGTACATTAATGATTTAGATATGAATGTAGAAGGTATGATCAGTAAGTTCTCAGATGACACGAAAATTGGTGGAGTGGTAAATAGCGAGGAGGGAAGCCTCAGACTACAGGACGATATAGACGGGTTGGTCAGATGGGCAGAACAGTGGCAAATGGAATTTAACCCTGAAAAGTGTGAGGTGATGCATTTTGGGAGGACTAACAAGGCAAGGGAATACACAATGAATGGTAGGACCCTAGGAAGGACAGAGGATCAGAGGGACCTTGGTGTGCATATACATAGATCCCTGAAGGCAGCAGGACAGGTAGATAAGGTGGTTAAGAAGGCATATGGGATACATGCCTTCATTAGCCGAGGCATAGAATATAAGAGCAGGGAGGTTATGATGGAGCTGTACAAAACACTAGTTAGGCCACAGCTGGAATACTGTGTGCAGTTCTGGTCACCACACTAGAGGAAGGATGTGATTGCATTAGAGAGGGTGCAGAGGAGATTCACCAGGATGTTACCTGGGCTGGAGCATTTCAGCTATGAAGAGAGACTGGACAGGCTGGGGTTGTTTTCCTTAGAGCAGAGAAGGCTGAGGGGGGACCTGATTGAGGTGTACAAAATTATGAGGGGCACAGATAGGGTAGATAGAAAGGAACTTTTCCCCTTAGTAGAGGGGTGAATAACCAGGGGGCATAGTTTCAAGGTAAGGGGCAGGAGGTTTAGAGGGGATTTGAGGAAAAACTTTTTCACCCAGAGGGTGGTTGGAATCTGGAACTCACTGCCTGAAAGGGTGGTAGAGGCAGGAACCCTCACAACATTCAAGAAGCATTTAGATGAGCACTTGAAACGCCATAGCATACAAGGCTACGGACCAAGTGCTGGAAAATGGGATTAGAATAGATAGGGCTTGATGGCCAGCGCAGACACGATGGGCCGAAGGGCCTCTTTCTGTGCTGTATAACTCTATGACTCTATGACTCGCGACCTCTACCACCTAGAAGGACAAGGGCAGCAGGTGCATGGGGACACCACCACCTCCAAGTTCCCCTCCAAGTCACACACCATCCTGACTTGGAAGTATATCACCAATCCTTCATTGTCGCTGGGTCAAAATCCTGGAACTCCCTCCCTAACAGCACTGTGGGAGTACCTTCACCACACGGACTGCAGCGGTTCAAGAAGGCGGCTCATCACCACCTTCTCAAGGGTAACTAGGGATGGGCAATAAATGCTGGCCTTGCCAGCGACGCCCACATCCCATAAACAAATTTTAAAAAATGAATTCAATTTATGCAGTCACACCAGGGACATCCATCTTACTCAAGAAAGCAGCTGCAACCAATATTAAAACTTCACATGAGACAACAGCTGGGCATGACCCAGAAAGTTCCTTTTGGGCAAAATAAATTGTTTTGAGAAAATACTTATTTGTTATATGTAATTTCTTTTCGAGACCAGCACCAAATAAATGCACCTATAACTTGGACTCTAACCAACTGCTCATTTTAAACATTTCTGTCTCAAGTTTGTGTGCAAGAAACAGCTGGAGAACATATCATCTAATTGGTTCCAATCCCAACCGCCAACGTTCTGACAAATTCATCTCACCTTCCAAACAATATGATTGGTTGATATTGACAACCTCCCACATCAGTTAAAAAGGTTGAATTTTCTTGCTAAACACTGACAAGCTAACACATGGGTTGTAATGCTGATGTCAACTTAAAAAGCTGATGGTTGGTATGTATGAATTACAAAAAAATTGGTAACAAAGAATTGTTTGCTGTCTGTTATAACTAAAATCTAAACATAATTATTAAGCGTAGCTAATTAACAAATGGATGTCAACCAGAAATAATTGACAGTTTTGTACATATTTAGAGAGCATCTTGCATATTTTAAGATTCCATAAAGCATGTTCTTGAAATGTGCGATGGCAGTCCCTCTAGGGGTACTCGACAGGGGTCACATAACCACATTCAATATAATTGCCACCCTTTATGCCACGCTTCACTTTTCAGGGTGCCTACATACAAAAATATCTTGAGGACCAATGAAAAGGAAGGGAAATCACTGCACTGCATGAAGTGATATAATTTAAACACAATAAAAATGTTTTGTTGCGTGCAGTTCCTCACTTTGTGTTTTTCTTTGTATATACAGGCTGTAAATAGACCTCATATAGTTATCTAAGTAAATAATAGACATGTTCCATTTACCCTGACTGCCTCTTCCCTCCAGCTGGATACTTTACAATAAAGTCTCTTGAGGCAGTTCTTTATTAATAGTTGTAAATAGAATAGATGTGACATTTAAGTAACTAAGTAAAGCTTTTAAGGCATTTCTAATCAAATAAGCCTGCCAGAGGTCTAACAGCTGTTGCTGCACATGTTTCTTACATACTGCACAGGGACTCCAATACCGTTCTTTCAAACAAAAAGCTGGCTAATAACAGTCTGAAAATGTCCCGTGCACTGACACATCTTAAGGACGGAGTGGGGTAATTTTCACCTTCACCGCCTGGGCAGTAATTTGGTCGAACGGATCACCCACTTGTTATAACAACCTGACTAATTTACATTCCATTGGAAATTAGACGCGTTCTATAATGGACGGGTGATGTGCTCCACCAGTTAACCGACCATACGATGAAGATGAAAATATTCCCCTGTATCTCCTTCAGATATTTACAATTAATTTATAAGTACCAAGGCTCCTAAGGTAACATTTTCAAAACAAAGTTTAAATTTTGCAAGGTCCATGATTTGTTAGGCTCCTCCCAAAGTCACAAATGACATTGTCTGTGACTGTGACCATCCTCATCCTCACCATCCTCCTCCAATGCCTTTCCTTCGTTGCCCCGCTCAGTAGGACTGCCCACACTGGGGCCTAAAAAATTGATGCTGTAACACTGGCCGTTAAGGCTGGTTTTTCCAGAAAAAATGGCGGCCGCCTCGCTTCATTGATAGCGTTGGCCTCTCAAATTTTAATAAGCAGTTTGTGACATCAATCGCTGAGCACTGCCTGATTTGATGCCACCACTGCTAATTTGGACGTTCTCGCTCTCCATTATGCTGTGCCCTGATTACACACAGAAAAGCATGCGTGAAGCAGCCCTGCAGAGGCACTGTCAGCACTTCTAAAAGAGACACACACATCTTTCAGGTAAGTTTGGATTTCAGCTTTTGGACTGCACTGCTTTATTGAGGTAGTGGCTTGGTTCAATACATTTAAAAAGTTATTAAAGTGTGCAGGGAGTGCTGCTGGATGCTTGCAAGGCTTCGGATGGTAAAGCAAGGTCTCTGAGAAGACAGAAAATGCTGGAAATACTCAGCAGGTCAGGCAGCATCTTGACCTGAGATGTTAACTCTGTTTCTCTCTCCACGGATGCTGAGTATTTCCAGCAGTTTCTGCTTTCATTTCAGATTTCCAAGATCCGCAGTATTTGGCCTCTGAGAAGACCACTTGCTCACAGTCCTGGAGGGCACCTGGAGATGAAGCAGAGGCAGCAAAGGGGGTGGCTCCTCACAGAGGGAAGAGGTAGAAGCAAAATAGGAAGACGCAGAAGAGGAGGAAGCAGAAGGAATGATGTAACCCAGACAGCCCCTTTCTGGCCGGGATATCCGGGATGGAATCATTCGCCTGCAGTACCAGTGACCACAACCCCAATTTCCTTTTCAACATTTGTCCACACCTTACCTTCCCTCTGTTACTGATCATCACAGCGTCCTCTTGGTTACAATGCTGAAATAAAAGCCACCACAAAGCAAACTTTCCAATTCAACTTTATTCATTTATGCATCCAATGTGATATCGAGAAATTAGCTAATCACCCTTGTGCATTCCCTTAGTGACTGTCTTGCGTGTGCTTTTGCCTATCCTTGTGATGTAACACATTGCTACCCCTGTGGCTACTGCATGGCTGTTGGAAGGCTGCTGACTTTCAATGGGGGACACTGCAGATGGCCTTGCAGGACAACGTTGAGGAGCTGATGGCTGGGAGTGTCAATTCGAGTGATGGTGTTCCTTCTTCTTCTTTACTTTCCTCTCCCTCTGTGGGAAGAGAGAAGGAGAATAACGTATGAGGATACCAGAATCTTGTATTCTTTAAGCCCTGCCAGTGGCCAAGGCCCCAGCCATGCCCCTGCCAAGAATGGCCAGCACCATCTGCCCCAAGGGGGTGATGTGAAGCTAGGAATGAGAGATGTGCCTCGTGTTTGGTAGAGATTGTTGGTAGGTGAGTGATGGGGGGTGGGGGTGTTGTGCAATGAACAGTGTGTGAGGTTAGTGGTGTAGTTGGTAGGATATGGCTTTTGAAGATGCATTCACTGACCTTGACCAGTGGTCTGAGGTCATGAAACTTCTTTGGGCACTGGAGCCAGGTTCTGGGGGCAGCAGTGCTGGCAGTGATGGCCTCGGTGATCTGGTACCACATCGTTCTTTCTGTAGGGCCTCTTGGCCCTCTGTGGGTAGAGGACCTCTATTGCAATATTGACCCCCTGCACAAAGCTGGAGTGCTGCATACAAGACCCTGGGTGCCCCTTCCCTGGCTTGTTGAGCCATTTGTGTTAGTGCTGAAGCACTTTTTCCATTGTTTTACGTGCAGAAGGCAGTTCAGCTTTAAGAGCTGAAGACTGCCATTTCCAAATTATTTTTAATGATTTTTTTCCCCAAGAAGTTTAGTTTGCATGTACGTAAACGCACAAACTGTGGTGAATAAGGTTGGTGAGCTACAAGCACAATTAGCCATGTGGCAATATGATGTTGTGGCAATAACGGAAACGTGGCTTAAAACGTGAGGACTGGGCACTTAATATTCAAGGGTACAATGTGTTCTGAAAAGATAGGGAAGGAAAAAAGGGAGGTGGGGTGGCAGTGCTGATTAAGGAAGACGTAGTGTTGGAAAGGGAGGATGTTCTTGAGGGGACAAGGACAGAATCCATCTGGTTAGAGTTGAGGAGCAAAAAGGGTATGATCATGCTATTGGGGGTATTCTATAGGCCTCCAAATAGTGAGAGGGAGGTAGAGGAGCAAATCTGCAGGGAAATCGCAGAGTTGTGCAAGAGCTATAGAGTGGTGATATTGGGGGACTTTAATTACCCAAATATCGATTGGGATAATGCTAGGGTAAAGGGAAAGGACGGGGAGGAATTTCTAAAATGTGTTCAGGAGAATTTCCTTGACCAATATGTTCTTGGCCCAACTAGGAAGGAGGCATTGCTGGATTTGGTGCTGGGGAATGATGTGGGCCAGGTCGACCAAGTGTCTGTGGGAGAACACTTGGGTACGAGTGATCATCGTATCATAAGATTTAGATTAGCAATGGAGAGGAGCAAGGAACAATCTAGAGTGGAATTTCTAAACTGGAATAGGGCTAACTTCAATGGGATGCGAAAGGAACTAGCCATAGTAAAATGGAACCAAAGACTGACAGGAAAAACTGTAACGGAACAATGGGTGATTTTTAAGGAGGAGATGTTCCAAGTACAGGCTAGGTACATTCCAACAAGAGGGAAGGGTAAGGGAACCAAAGCAAGGGCTCCTTGGATGATGAGGGAGATAGAGAAGATGATGAAACAAAAAAAGAGGGTGTATGATGAATGTCAGGTGAATTCTTCAAGGGAGAACCAGACCAAATACAGTAAGTTGAGAGGGGATGTGAAGATGAAAATACGATTGACAAAGAGAGAATATGAGAGTAGAATGGCGGTTAACATAAAAGGGAACCCAAAAATCTTCTACCGGCATGTAAACAGTAATCAGGTAGTAAGAGGTGGGGTGGGGCCTATTAGAGACAAAGAAGGTGATATATGCTTAGAGGCACAGGGCAAGGCTAGAATACTCAATTAATAGTTTGTATCGGTGTTTACTAAGGAGGTGGATGCTGACAAAATATTGGTAGAAGTGGAAAAGCTAGAAGCAATGGATGGGGTGAAAATTGATAGACAGGATGTACTAGAAAGTCTGGGTACGCTTAGAGTGGACAAGTCGCCTGGTCCAGATGGCTTGCATCCCAGGTTGCTAAGGGAATTGGGGGAGGAGATAGCGGAAGGGCTTGCCATAATTTTCCAATCTTCCCGAGATGCGGGGGAGGTACCTGAGGATTGGAAAATGGGAAATGTGACACCATTGTTCAAGAAAGGGTCTAAGGACAATCCTAGTAACTACAGGCCAGTCAGTTTAACATCAGTGGTGGGTAAAGTTTTAGAAAAAATAATCAAGGAAAAAATTAATGGGCACTTGGAGAGGTTTAAGCTAATTCAAGAGATTTTAAGTTAATTAATTTTCCAATTACACCAAACTTGGGGGTGTGGCAAACAATGATGATGATACCAATCCACTGCAACAGGACATAGAAAGGCTAGCAGAATTGGCAGACAAGTGGCAGATGGAATTTAATACAGAGAAGTGTGAGGTGATGCATTTTGGCAGAAGGAACAAGGAGAGGCAATATACACTTAATGGCACAGTTTTAAAGAGTGTGCAGGGATAGAGGGACCTAGGAGTTAATGTACATAGGCCCCTGAAGGTGGCAGGACATATTGAGAGAGTGGTTAACAAAGCATGTGGGATCTTGGGCTTCATAAATAGAGGTATTGAGTACAAAAGTAGAGAAGTTATGCTGAACCTTTATAAAGTGCTGGTGAGGCCACAACTGGAGTATTGCGTCCAGTTCTGGTCACTACACTTTAGGAAGGATGTGAAGGCCCTTGAGAGGGTGCAGAGGAGATTTACCAGAATGGTTCCGGGGATTTGAGATCTTAGTTACAAGGACAGGTTGGAGAAGCTGGATTTGTTTTCATCAGAGCAAAGGAGGTTGAAGGGTGATTTGATAAATATGTACAAGATTTTGACGGGTTTGGATAGGCTAGACGGGGAAAGGCTGTTCCCACTAGTTGATGGTACAAGGACTTAAAGTTTTGGGCAAGAGATACAGGGGAATGTTCGGAAAAACTTTTTTACACAGCGAGTGGTGAGGACCTGGAATTCGCTGCCAACGGAAGTGGTGGAAGCGGAGAAACTCAATATTTTCAAGGGGAGACTGGATAGGCACTTGAAGGAAATAAACTTGCAGGGCTATGGGGATAGAGCGGGGGAATGGGACTGACTGGATTACTCTACAGAGAGCCAGCACGGACTCGATGGGCTGAATGGCCTCCTTCTGTGCCGTTATGACTCTAAGGTAGTTGAGCTCCAAGGGCTAAAGACTGCCTATTTTTAAATGATTTTAATTTTTTTTCATTTTAGAAGGTCGTTCCCTTTTAAGGGCTTGACACTGCCTGCTTGATAAACTAACAAGTTTCTTACGCCATACCTTTGCAAGGGATACAGTAGATTCCCAACAGTTGGTCTTTCTTGGCTTTTCATTAAGTAATTATAAAACCAGAATTCAATTTTTATGTTAACATAGACATAGAAGATAGGAGCAGGAGTAGGCCATTCGGCCCCTCTAGCCTGCTCCGCCATTCAATGCGATCATGGCTGATCATCCAAATTCAGAACCCTGTCCCTGCTTTCTCCCCATATCCCTTGATCCCTTTAGCCTTAAGTAGTCTTTAAATCCAATTCACTACACCTCCATCACTCATCTATCACAATCTCTACCAATCAGGACTCGTACCTAACATTCATATGTTTCATCCCACCCTCTCAGCTTGAACACACTGCCAGCTATTCAACCATGACAGCCACATCACCCGAACAGATTGCACAACATTCACTGACACACTTTTCTCTCTCTTGCAGGACAAGGTGGCGCACAACCAAAGGCAGCAGGAACTAACCGAAGGGGCACAGGCACGCCTGTATCTTGTAACCCCCATGGAGGAGATGGTGCTGGCCATTATTGGAACGGCCATTGCTGAGGTCATGGTCAGCAAGGGGGGGCGGGGGTGTTGAAACCATTGATGATGACTGTATCCTCATACCTAATCCTCCATCTCACTTCCCCCTCATCCCACAATCTCTTCTGACTTACAAGCTACAGCAAACACCTCTTACTTTACCCCTCTCCTCTCACCACAACCTTACTCTTGTGCATTTTACCTTTCAGACACCCAAGAACTGCAACCCGGCCAAGCAGTGGAGCAGTGGAGGAACACCAAGAAGAGAGTGATGATGACGACACACCCTCACTGCATTTCATGTGATGGTCAGTCGTAGGAGCAGTCGGACAAGCAAAGGCACACGGAAGGCAGGCACTAAATGAATGCACAATGGTGATTAGTTTAACTGTGTATGGATTATGGCATGATCTTATATATTAATTTTGTTTACAATGTTTATTTTGTGGTGGCTTTTATTTTTGCATTGTGGCCAAGAGGACAATGTATTGGTCAGTAAAGGGAAGGTAAGGAGTGGGACTATTGGTGAATGGGGAATTAGGGTTGCGATTATTGGTATCGCACTTGAATTAGTTGTTCACAGACAGCCCGGGCAGAAAGGGGCTGTCTATGTTAGCGTCTACCTTCCTCTTTCTCTTTCTCCTCCTCCTCTTCCTCCTCCTCCCTTTCGTGTTCCTTCTCCTCAGCTGCTGATAGCTGGTGGCAAGGGCTGTCCCCTCATGATGGCGATGTTATGCAGCATGTAGCAGCCCACCATGAATCTTGAGACCCACTCAACCGAGTACTGCAGGGCTCCTCCAGAGATGTCCAGGCAGCGGAATCGTTGTTTCAGCATGCCAATTCTCTGCTCTATCACATTTCTTGTGGCAGCATGGCTCATTGTATGCATGTGTGCGTGGGTTGCAAACCGGAGTCATGAGCCATGTCATCAGCGGATAGCCCTTGTCACCCAATAGCCACCCTTTGGTTTGCCATAGTGACTGAAATGCAGCTGGCACAGCAGAGCGCCACTGAATGAAGGCATCAGGACTGCGACCAGGATATCGGGCATTGACCTGCATGATGCGTTGCCTATGGTCACACACCAGCTGGACGTTGAGGGAGTGGAATCCCATTCGGTTCCAACACATGGCAGAGTTGACATGTGGCACCCACAAAGCGATGTGCGTGCAGTCAATGACACCCTGGATGATAGGGCAGCCTGCAATCGTAGCAAACCCTTGTGCACACTCCGCCTGCTTGTCTCTGGCAAGAGAGAATGAAATGTAGTTAGCTCTCTTTAAATAGAGAGCCTCAGTGACCTTCCTTATGCAATAGTGCACTATTAACTGCGAGATGTTGCTAATATCTTCAGTTCCAGCCTGGAAGGAGCCCAACGCATAAAAGTTCATGGCCATGGTCACCTTCACAGCCATTGGCAATGTGGTCCTTGCCCTGCTCTGAGGTTGCAGTTGTGGCTGCAGCAGTTGGCAGATTTCAGTGAGGACGTCCTTACTGAAGCGCAAACATCTCATACATTGTTCCTTGCTGAGGTTCAGGTTGGAGAATTGCTCCCTGAACACCCTGAGTATGGCTGCCTGCTGAGAGTCCTTCTCCCCCTCCTCCTCGTCCCTCTTTCAGCAGCTTTTCCTGCTCTGTGTGGCCTCTGCTCATTCTTCCAGTCATGGTCTATTTCAAGGGGAAGGCCTACTAGTGCACCTGTGTCTGGGACCAACTGGTTTGTGCAGAAGCCTTGAAGTCAGGAAAAAGTCCTTCAGCACGTACCACACCACTCCCTGTGGACTTTTGCAACTTGAAACAATTATGGAAAGCACCAAACACCTCTGGAATTGTACCAACAGCCAAAAGAAATCAACCAGCAACTAATGTGTAAGTAGTTAATGACCCCTTTAAATAGCGCTGGTGGGGGGCCCTTCCTGCTGCTTAATGCAAGTTCAGCTTTGCTAGCTTAAGAAAGGGCGTCGGCAAGAGCGTTGAGCTCTTAAATGGCAGCGCTGGTGTCAAATCAGATTTGCACACTGATTGGCGTCATGATCTGCCTGTTCTGCATACTTTTGGCAGAAGTGTGCGCACGCGCAGCGGACAACATTTTGGGCCCCAAACGGCACCTGTAGCGCCCAAACAATGGGTGCTACTGAGCCCATATTTGCACCCGTAGTCTTTTCAAATGATGTTACAAAACAAATATTAATATCCTTAGGGGGAAAAATCGGTTGGTTAGCACCTCCCATTAGCGCCTTCGGGGGCGCTAACGAGGCGCTAGGAACTTAGCTTAGGAGTTTAGCGCTGCTCGCAAAATTGACCAGTCATTTTGCGGCAGCGCTAAACACTACCGCCACAATCTCCTGCGCCCACAGATCGTGACGTGAAACGTCCCGGTAGCGCCCCAGACCGGATATTGAGTCACGCCCCCTGCCTTAGCGCCAGTGCCCCAGACCGGATATTGAGTCACGCCCCCTGCCTTAGCGCCAGCGCCCCAGACCGGATATTGAGTCACGCCCCCTGCCTTAGCGCCAGCGCCCCAGACCGGATATTGAGTCACGCCCCCTGCCTTAGCGCCAGTGCCCCAGACCGGATATTGAGTCACGCCCCCTGCCTTAGCGCCAGTGCCCCAGACCGGATATTGAGTCACGCCCCCTGCCTTAGCGCCAGTGCCCCAGACCGGATATTGAGTCACGCCCCCTGCCTTAGCGCCAGCGCCCCAGACCGGATATTGAGTCACGCCCCCTGCCTTAGCGCCAGCGCCCCAGACCGGATATTGAGTCACACCCCCTGTCTTAGCGCCAGTGCCCCAGACCGGATATTGAGTCACGCCCCCTGTCTTAGCGCCTGCCGCTAGGAACGACAGGTAGAGGGGAACGTTTTCAAGTCAGGAAGGGGCTAAGGGAGTGCTATTTAAAGGCGGGTGCTTCCTGCCTTTTCTTGTCGGCAGAATTTTTGGTACATGCAGGTTGAGAGGGAGAGAGACGTCTGGAAAGATTTAATGCTGTCCTAAGGAGTTTTGGCCCTCAGCACCACTTTTGAGGTTTGTAAGCGCCAAAATCTTTCCCTGGGCCTATCCATTAGAACTTCCAGCACAATTGCTTTAGAGGTCTCTCCAGGTTGAGATTCAAGGCTGCAATGAGCAGGGTGTGGCTGGCCAGCAAGATGGCCCCTCCCCTTTAAGAACTGGACGACGCCAGTCTGTCTGGCTTCCATGGTAACTGACATCACCTGAGCTTCGGTAGCGTTCCGAGGTAGCACCTCGCTCCCCGACGTTTGCGCCTTAAGAGAGGGATGATAGAGGCGAATTTTGCAGTCAGAGGCGATAATTAGCGCCGGGCACTAAACTTTGCGCCCAGCCAAAATTAGCGCCCCAAAATGGGCGATACCCAATTTTTCCCCCTTAGTATCTTTAGATTGTCTAGTTGATAAACCCAGAACAATAAGAGTAGTTTCCAACAGACTTTTCAATGAGATTTGTGTCCCAATTTGAAATCGCGAAGGGAGTATGTAGCCATGGGGAGGCGGGGAGGGGGGCGCGGGCGGTGGTGTCGAGATGGATGGGAAAATGACCGGCCCTCCGCAGCATAATCCCCGGGTGATTTTAACTTGTATGGGTGGGCTCCTTCAGTCTCCCACCTGAGAAGTGCTAGCTGGCCAGCGGGTGGTAGTGAAATTTTGGATGGCAGGTCAGCTCCACCGGGGCCCTAAAAGAATGGTCCCTGGCAGTCAGGTAAGTGGTTAAGAGAGGGAAGTCTGGAAGGCCTCATGATTGGGGGAAGGGGAGGGAAGTCCGTAGCAAAGGAGGTCCAAGGTTTCCTCGTGGACCTCGGAGTACTCCTGCTCCTCGTGACCCACAATGAAACAATTTTTTAAAAAGCTTACTTTTTTTTGACTCTTCTGGCACCGGATCCACTTGCTGCAAAGTTGGCCTGGTGGAAAAGCCATGACAGCTTCCCCACGTAGGCCTCTGATTGATGTCAGGCCCAAATAACATCAATGGAGCCTGATCTATATATTTTAAGAAACTTCCGCCGTGCGGGCAGTATTAAATTCGGCCCTTTGGACTCAATGGTCAATTATTCCAGTGGACATGTTAAACAGTCACATTTTCCTGCTCAACATGTTAACAATGTTGCAAAAACTCTATGGGAATAGCTCTTTATTTTGCCAGGAAAAGAAACAGAGGCAGCTTTACTGGCTAAAACAAATTCTTCCATTTAGTCATGGCCACCTGGTGGACACTGATATCTTTAATTCTGAGTCAGTCTAACCATTCACTGCATGAGCTTGTAACTTATTCCAGAGGTTGACAACCCTGTGAAAAGAAATACATCCTGACATCTAACCTAGTTCTATGCTCACGACATGACCCTTGGCTCTCCCTAATGTATCATCTCAAATGTCTACCCATCTGGATCAGATCTAATCCTTTTATTATTTTAAAGACCTAAATCAAATATCCTCATATTATATGCTTTTCTATGCTTTTCTTAGAGATCTCTAAGCCTATTGTTGAAATTAAGGTTCTTTTACACAGGATATACGGCACAGAAACAGGCCATTCGGCCAGTCCATGCCGGCGTTTATGCTCCACTCGAGCATCCTCCCATCTTTCCTCATCTACATCTATCAGCGTAACCCTCTATTCCCTTTTCCCTCATATGCTTGTCTAGCCTCCCCTTAAATCCATTGATATTATTCACTTCAACCACTCCCTGTGGTAGCGAGTTCCACATTCTCACCACTCTTTGGATAAAGAAGTTTCATCTGAATTCCCTATTGGATTTCTTGGTGACTATCTTATATTGATGGCCTCTAGTTATGCTCTTCCCCACAAGTGGAAGCATTCTCTCTGTATCCACTCTATCAAAACCTTTCATAATTGTAAAGACATTTATTAGGTCACCCCTCAGCCTTCTTTTTTCAAGAGAAAAGAGACCCAACCTGTTCATCCTTTCCTGATATGTATACCCTCGCATTTCTGGTATCATCCTTGTAAATCTTCTCTGCACCCTCTCCAGTGCCTCTATAACCTTTTTATAATATGGCGACCAGAACTGTACGCAGTACTCTTAAGTGTGGTCTAACCATGGTTCGATACAGGTTTAGCATAACTTCCCTACTTTTCAATTCTGTAACTCTAGAAATAAACCCTAGTGCTTGGTTTGCTTTTTTTATGGCCTTGCTAACCTGTGTTGCAACTTTTAGTGATTTGTGTATTTGTACTCCGAGATCCCTTTGATCCTCTACCCCACCTAGACTCGCACCCTCTCAAAAAATTCAATGAGGTTGGTCAGGCAAGAGTTTCCCTTTTGAAGTCCATGCTGACTATTCATTACTATGTTTTTGGTTTCTAGATGTTCTTCTATTTTCTCCTTCAGTAGGGATCCCATTAGTTTTTCCTACCACTGATGTTAAGCTGACTGGTCTATAATTCCCTATTCTTCCGACCAAAATTTAATACCTCACATTTATCTGTGCTGAACTTCATTTGCCAATTATATGCCCATTCTGCAAGTTTATTAATGTCCTCCTGTAATTTGTTGCTGTCCTCCTCAATATTGACTTCCCCCATCAATTTGGCGTCATCCGCAAATTTAGAAATTGTGGGGGAAAAATAAGAGGGTGCTAATGGGGTGCAAAGCAACTAGCGCCCAGGCGCACGCCGCCCACGCCTCACGCGAAATTCAGCAGAATGTTAGCGGCGGCTGCAACCGTTGGCGCCCCGCGGTGCTGCAGCGCCGGCGATGACATCATCCCCGTGCGCAGCACCCCGCTCGCACCCCAGCCGCGATCTTCGGGAGCGCCCCCTGACTTACCGCTGAACGCTATGTCCGACGGGGTCAGGGGGGCCTACCTGTGGCCGGAGAGGCGCTATTTAAAGGCGAGGTGCGGGGCGGCCATTTTTGTTGCTGGCCACCTGCAAGCACCTGCCTGCGCTCCCGTCCCCGGCCTCCTAAACCGCCCTGCCCTGCGGAGTGCCGGCTGCGCTTCAAGCGCCCGGCACTTCTCTTGAGTGCCGGGCTCTTTTGCCGACACTCCCGATCCCCGGGGGCCCAGCTGGGCCCTGGGTCACGCTGCATAATGCCCCTCCCCTTTAAGAAGGGGAGGAAGGCCTGCAATACTGCGGCGCGACAGCCACAACGCATGGCGATGCGGCACGTAGCTCCGCGATATTCCCTCGCAGCGCCCCAAGAGGGATTCCAGTAGCGCCCTGCTTCCTTCTTCGGGCGCTACCACTAAATTTCCGTCGCGGGGGCGCTACTCAATTTTTAGCCGTGTGTTTTTGATTCCATAGTCTAAATCGTTAATATAAATTGTGAACAACAGTGGTCCCAGCACTGATCCTTGTGGACCACTACTATCCACCTTCTGCCACTGCGAATAGCTACCTTTTACCCCTATCTCTGCTTTCTGTCTTGAAGCCAGCTAGCTAACCATTCTGCTACTTGTCCCCTGACTCCGCATTCTCTGACCTTGTTCATCAGTCTATTATGGGGTATCTTATCGAAGGCCTTTTGAAAATCTAGATAAATTACATCTACTACATTACCATTTTCTACTCTCTCTGTTACCTCTTCAAAAAATTCAATGAGGTTGGTCAAGCAAGACTTTCCCTTTTGAAATCCATGCTGACTATTCATTACTATGTTTTTGGTTTCTAGATGTTCTTCTATTTTCCCCGTTTAGCAGGGATTCCATTATTGTTCCTACCACCGATGTTAAGCTGACTGGTCTATAAATTCCTGGACATGTTCTATCCCCCTTTTTAAATATAAGTATTACGTTAGCTATCTGCCAGTCCTCTGGCACTACACTTTTTTCTAACGAATTATTAAATATGTGTAATAATGCCCCTGCTATCTCTTCCCTAGATTCTTTTAAAATGCATGGATGCAATCCATCCAGACCAGGGGTTTTATCCTCTTTGAGTTTGATTAGTTTATTTAGTATATCCCCTCTTTTTATTTTAAATGCACTTCTCATTACTAATCTCATCAGCCAATGTCATGTCCACCTGTTCTATCTCCCTGGTAAATACTGAAGCAAAATAATTATTTAATATTTCTGCCATCTCTCTATCGTTACATGTGGTATTATCCTGTCTATCCCTTAATGGCCCTATTCCCATCCCAACCTTCCTTCTTTTATTGATGTGCCTGTAAAATATTTTACTATTTTGTTTTATGTTCCTTGATAATTTAATTTCATAGTTCCTCTTTGCCTTCCTAACTGTTTTTTTGACTTTGCTCCTAATCTCTTCGTATTCTCTCTTATCATGCACTCCCCTGCTGTCTATGTGCTTAATGTATGCCTCTTTCCTTACCCTCAAATTGTTCCCTTATGGCTTTATTCATCCATGGAATCTCATTAGTGTTTAATTTGTTTTTTTCATTTTAGCGGAATATATTGTTCCTGCACTCTGTTGAACACCATTTTAAACGTTTCCCATTGCTGTTCTACATCGTTGTTTGCCAATATTGTTGCTCATTTTATTTTCCCAAGTTTTATTCTCAGCCCCTCAAAATCAGCTTTTCTCCAATCTATTACCCTGGTTTTCGTCATACTTATGTCCTTCTCAATTATCATCTTAAAGCATATTATATTATGGCCACTATTGTCCAGATGTTCCCCTACTTTTACTTCTCTTATCTGCTCTGGTTCATTTCTCATTACTAGATCCAATAGCGAATCCTTCCTTGTTGGGCTTTTTACATATTGGGTTAGAAAGGAGTCCTGTACACATTGTAAGATCTCCAATCCCTTATCCCCTTTACCTACCTCATCTGTCCAATTAATATCGGGGTAGTTGAAATCCCCCAAGATTATTATTCTATGTTTTTTGACTCATTTCCCTAATTTGTCTGCATATTTTTCCTCCACCTCTCTTCCACTATTAAGTGGTCTGTAGACTACACCTATTAGTGTGATTGATCCTTTAATTATCTTTTATCTCTATCCATATGGATTCTATTTTTGTCTTACTGATAGCTGCGTCACTTTTTTCTACTGCCATTATGTTATCCCTAATAAGTACAGCTACTCCACCTCCCCTTTTTCCCTCTCTATCTTTTCCAAATATGTTATACCCTGCAATGTTCAATTCCCAGTCCTGATTTTTCTGTAGCCTTAAACTAGGTATTAATCTAGTGGCCCTCCTGGGAACCATTTTCAGGGCCTCTATATCATCCATTATGTGAGGGGACCAGAACCAGATACCGTATTCTAGATGAGGCCTAGCCAAGATCTTATAGAAGGATAGTATAGTAACTTTTTTGTGTATTTGATCATATGGCAATACATCCTAGTACTCTATTTACTTTTGCTACAGCCTCGCGGCACTGGTTATAAAACTTGAGAGATTCATGGACTGTGACATCTAAGTCTTTCTCCTGCTCGACAGCCTTATGTTACAACCCTGCGTGGATTTATCTATATTAAATGCCATCTGTCAGACATGGGGCCAATCCCCCATTTCATTTAGATCTGCTCATAATCCATTTTATTCACCTAAGTTCCTAGCACTACCACAAATATTTGCATCAGCTGCAAACTTGTGGACAGTCCCCCAGTGCCGTCATCCAGATTATTGATAAAGAAGATGAGGAGCAACAGCCTTAACACAGATCCCTGTGGGACTCCATGAGTAAACGGTCACCTCAACCATTTGCTTACGTGAGGCCCAGTGCAGGACTCAGCATATATCCTAAATGCCCATTCTAACCCTGCCCTTCCTACACCCTTCTGCTATAGTACAGTAATCTGGTATGGGTCACATCCCTGGTCCCTACTACTGTATACGCTAACACTGGCATTAGCTCAACTCTTATAAACCAATAGCACATTCAGCTGTTATTTTGTGAGTACCACCATTTTGTGATCATGGAGCCTCATAGGAACTATCCCATGTACTGGAATGCCTGGTTTCTCAGGAATGTTGTTTTTAATGTGACAATTTCAGTTGAAATAAAAGCCAGGTTTCCTGGGCTAAAAATTCGGGTCTTTAACGCCACCCGTTACCACCATGATATGACAAAAAAATGGAGGCCGGCGATCTTCCACCAGCTGGTGGCGGGTCCTGCGCCGGCCACCATTTTGCAAAAGCTGGTCGCGCTGCTGATAAAAGCGATCGCTGAAGGAATTTAAATTAATGAGAGCGTGATGTCAGTGAGTGTGCATGCTCACTTGATGCCCGATCTACAGCATTGGATTTTGCCGTTCAACTTATCGGCATATCTTAACAACGACAGGCACAGCAAGTGTTCAGAAGCAGGAAGGAGGCTCCAGCAGCAATATTTAAAGGGATCATCAGCAATCATTTGCACCTGACATGGTTATGCAGTTTGACTGGCTCTGTGCAACTCCAGCAGCTTTATTAACTTCTTTCAAGTTTCTAAGGTAACAGGGAGTGTTGTTGCAAGTGCAGAATTCCTTCATTATTTTTAAAGCCTTCTGCTCACAACACCTGCTCACAGTCATGGGGGCTGTACTGGCAGTCGACCTCACGCTCCAGGATCTTCGGCAGCGGGAGCGGAGGCAGCGAGGAAGATGGGAACCTGCACGCAGAGGGAGGAGGAGGAGGGCCATGAGAGCTCTCAGCAGGAGGCCTTATCCACCTAGGGTCTTCCGACATCACTTCTCCTACCTCCACTTGAGCATGGAGCAGTGTATTAGGAGACCACACTTCAGCAAGGAGGTGGTCACAGAACTCTTCCATCTCCTGCAACCAGACCTGCAGCCTCAGAGCAGGGCGACCACAACTCTCCCAGTGGCAGTCAAGGTCACCGTCGCCCTCAATTTCTTTGCCAGCGGATCCTTCCAGTCTGCAGCAGGAGACATAGCTAACATCTCACAGTTCGACATCCATCATTGCATCCGGGAGGTCACTGAGGCTCTGCACACCAGGAGAAGGGACTATGTTGTCTTCTCTCTGAGCAGAGAGAAGCAGGACGAGCGCGCATGTGGCTTTGCCAGGATAGCGGGCTTCCCCATGGTGCAGGGCACCATCAGCTGCACACACATGGTTTTGCGGACGCCGCGTAAAAATCCTGAGATCTTCCGTAACCGCAAAGGCTACCACTCACTTAATGTGCAGGTGGTGTGTGACCACACCCAACGATTCCTCACCGTCAATGCCCATTATCCGGGAAGCAGCCATGATGTCTTCATTCTGCGTCAGTCTGGTGTGGCAGCAATCTTTCAGCCACCATTTCAAACTCGAGGGTGGGTGCTTGGAGACAAGGGCTATCCGCCTTCCACCTGGCTCATGACTCCCCTTCACAACCCCAACACTCGTGCACAGCACTCATATAATAAGAGCCATGCTTCAACCAGGAACATCATCGAGCAGACCATTGGATTACTGGAGCAACGGCTCCGCTGCCTTGACCATTCGGGAGGAGCCCTCCAGTACTCTGCGGAGTGGGTGTCCCATTTTGTGGTGATGTGTTGCCTGCTTCACAACTTGGCCATCATGAGGGTGCAGCCCATTCCAACAGGGATTGCACCACCACCTCAGGAAGAGGACGAGGGAGAGGAAGACGAGGAGGAGGAGGACGAGGAGGAGGAAGAGGATGAAGAGGAGCAAGAGCAAGAGGAGGGAGGGAAGCGGCAGGAAGCCAATCGTCCTACTGGACGGGCTGTCCGTGAATGACTCATCAGACTCCAATTCCAATGAATGAAACCCCAGATCCCCGTTGCTCACCACATCCCCCTCATACCATCCCTGTCTCACGGAATATCACAGTGTCCTCCAGGGCATAAAAACTGAAATGAGAGACACCACAAAAGATTCCAAACTGAATAAATAAATTTATCACAAATTAATTCACACATATTTACATGAAAAATCTTAACAAATCACCCTAGTGCAATCCCTTAGTGCTTGTCTTTCTTGTGGTTTTTCCTAATCTAGTGCTCCTATGAAGTGCTCCCCCAGTGGCTGCAGCGTGGCTGGTGGAAGGCTGCTGAGTTTCCATGGGGGAGACTTCAGATGGACTTGCAGGACGACCTCGAGCAGCTCTGGGCCTAAAACACCCAGCTGTAGACTGCTTCACCTCGGCCTGGGTGGCTGACAGATAGCGACAAGGGCAATGGTGGAATGGCAGAGGTGAGAACAGGAATACTGTCATCGAGAGAGAGAGAGAGAGAGAGGACAGCAGGGTCCTGTTCGACTGACCCACTGCCACACCCCCGGGGCAGCGCCTCAGCATCCTGGCAGTCTGTAGGAGCACAGATCGATGGCCTGCTGCAACACTCTGCAAGCCCTGGTAAACCCAGCCACGATGGCAGCAGTCAGAGCTTGGGTGGCTTCAAGCTGAGATTGCATGACAGTAGTCTGAGTTTCAATGGCACCAAACAGAGACTGCATGAGAGCAGTCTGAGCTTCCGCTGCAGCACTAAGATGTTGGGTTGCTTCCGCCTGTGCTGCAATGAAAGCTGCGACATCACCCATCATGAGCACCATCACGTCTGGGATGCCATAGTCTCTTTGGAAATGTACCATCATTTCCAGACTGGAAATCCTGGGCTCCATGCTCTGCATAAAGCCCCGTGCACTTTTGGAGGCGGATATTGCCGAGAGGCTCTCTGGCAGGCTTACCATTGCACCCATCAATTCGGTGTGCATGCCCATCACCCTTCTTCTGAAGACATCCCTATCGAGGTCCTCCTCTGAGTCCTGTGTAGCAGAAATCGCAGACAAACTCGCCCTCCAGGGAGCTGGCCCCAGAACTACCCTTTCCACCTGGCCTTGCTGCAGCATACTCGCTTCTAAAGCTAGCATTTCTGAGCTGCTGTCTGCGACTGAGAGATGCAGTGTCTTCTTCCCCCTCGTCTCCCCCCTTGCTCTCTTCGGTGACCTCGGGGACAGGCTGCTCAGGTACTTGTTGATTATTTGAAAGCAGAAAGGCACAAGAGTCGGGTTATGGTGAGGGGAGGTGGGAGGGAAGCCAGAAATGCATGCATATAGCATGAGTAGCTTAAAAGTGAGAAAGATTGTGGGCTGTGGGGCAAGTGTGATGTGAGCAGAAGGATTAGGAATGAACATACCGTTGTTGTCCCCAAGGGATTACCACATGCCACCCAATTATCTAGTGTACTCGCACCTCCAGCTGGCTGAAATCCTGCATGTCCGTCTGGCCCTCGCTTGTCTGCTGCTGCTCCCAGCGATTATGTGCCAGCTTGGCCTGCAAGAGAAAGAGAAGTGTGTGAGTGAGTGTGGTGCAATGTGTGGGTGCCTGCCATAGTTGAATAGCTTTCAGTGTGTGCAAGGTGTGAGATGTGGGTGTGAGTATTGCAGCAGTGGTAAGGCTGTGAGGGTGAAGTGAAGCTATGATTCTGAGGTGTGAGTGGTGAGAGGTAGAGATTGTTGGTAGGTGAGTGCTGGGGATGTGGTGCATTGAGCAGTGTGTGAGGCTTGTGGTGCAGATGGTGGTATGTGGCATTTGCTAAAGCCCTAACTCACCTTGACCTGCCGTGTGAGGTCATTAAACTTCTTCCTGCACTGGATGGCGAACCGTAGCACCACAGTACTTGCTGTTACATAGTCCGCTATCTCCTGCCACATGATACGAGACGTGCAGGCCGAGGGCTTCCTGCCACTTTACGGGTAGAGGACAGCCCGCCTCCTCTCCTCGGGCAGCTACAAATCCAACTGCCCTGACAATGAGGTGCTGTAGCATCAGTGCACCTCCCCTTTAAGTAGTGGAAAAAGCCTGTGCCAAACGTGACTGTGAATTAGACTGGCCCCGATATTTGTCCACCTGTTGAACGTTAAGCCAATGAGCAGCAGTTTTGGCACTGAAATCATAAATATAATCACGTAAATGAAGCGTGTGCATGAATTGTGCGTGCTACCGAGACCATTTTCAGGTGGCGCCGCTTAACATCGTTTGGCCTTAACACTGCCCATTTCGTGGCTAAATCCAATTTCTAGGCCCCTATCTTTTAGGGATAACAAAGAGAGAGGCTGGTTTTTAGCAGATGTGTTAGCTTTTGACCTAATTTCTGTTCCTCCTGAGACTTCTAGCTTTAGGGATAACACTTGATAGCCAGTGTAAGCTGCCAAAAGGCATGGATCAAAATCCTCCAGCTGAGACACAGCCTTTCTTATAAGCTAATATCTGAGGTTCTATGCACTTGTCTGCTCTAATATATAACTTGCAAGAGAGCATCTGTGCCACAAACAAAGAATTGGCATTTCTCTGAATATCTTTCAGCTATTTCAAGATCTATTTGCACGTTGTGTATTAAACGTTAAGGTTAGTTTAACCAAGATGTTGTCCTCACCTCCTCAGTTGCTGAATTTTAGTTTTAAATTGCACCCTTGTTGTAATGTGCTGTTAATTTGTCTTCCACCAGTTCCTAGAAGTGCCTTCAAGGTGAAACATTCTGCACAAAAAGATAGCATCTCATTTTTTGTCCTCATAATTCTCTCTTTCATATGCAGAGGGAAAAATCAGTGCATGTTAATAATTACGATGATGGGGTTTGTATAGAGTAAGGTAATTCAATTTTTTACTATGTGAATTGACTTAGGAACATGATGGAGGGGTGAATTTTCTTGCACGTACTCCTGCTTATCCACTGTAAATTTGGTGAAAGACCCACGGACAGCCCGGAAAAGCCCTGTAAATGCTGTTTATGCTGTTTTTCCGGAGTGAAAGAATCCCACAGAAATTCAGTAGTAGAGGAAAACATGTACTCGGTCAGCTGTGCGTGAGTATACGTTGGTCTTGCTCATAATGCAAACTTTACATAGAATTTACAGCACAGAAACAGGCCATTTGGACCAACAGGTCTAGGCTGGCGTTTATGCTCCACACGAGCTTCCTCCCACCCTACTTCATCTAACCCAATCAGCATAACCTCCTATTCTTTTCTCCCTCATATACTTATCTAGCTTCCCCTTAAATGTATCTATGCTAATCGCCTCAACCACTCCATGTGGTAGCAGGTTCCACATTCTAACCACTCTAACCACTACTATGTACACTATGGGGGTGAATTTCTGCAAGGGTAACCAGCAACTAACCTGTAAGTAGTTGATGATCCCTTGAAATAGCACTAGTGAGAGGGTCCTTCCTGCTGCTTAACACGTGTTCAGCTGTGTGAGCTTAAGAGAGAGCGTCGGCTGGAGCGTTGAGCTCCAAAATAGCAGCGCTGGAAAACATCACACAGCTCCAAAACATCCCAATATTTTTCTGGGCTTTCCATGGCTCTTCCGCCCAGGTTGCAGTGGACGAACAGACGAACTGCCATAGATATTCGCCCCGTTCTCTTCACAACTTCTGCAATGTTGCAGAACTGTACCTGATTGACCCAAGCAATATGGTGATTGGGTATGTGTGCTGGGACCCTGCTCAAACCAAAGGGTCTGAGTGTGGCCCGGGTGCGATCCAAAGGTGAAATTACAAACAGCTAAGTTGCTCTTCTTGTCGCTCTGGGATGACCTTCAGCACTCATAGCCTACTGGCTGCATCTCTCCAAACCTCCGTCCCCAGCGCCAGACCCACCCTGGAGGCTGGCATGTGCATGTGGGGGCACAGAGCCATGCAATGCTTCGGGGCATGAAATTTGGCTGAACCATGCCCTTCACAGGATTCTGTGTCCAGTGCAATTTACAATTCAATTGATAAAACCCTCACATGTCTATTTGCAGGACATTCCGCACAGCCACTCAGCTTCCTTGTACTGTGGAACTGATTCACTGATACTTCACAGCTCTATAGGTATGAGAGTGCTTTCAAGTTGCACTCAGACATCAGAGAGATTTCCTTCTAAACAATCTTATAAAGTTATGTAGATAGCAAAAAAATACATACTGACAAAAGGTAATTTGAATTAAAATAATATTCATTTGTCGTGCAAAATTCCTTACTTTCTAGGCTTTGTACACAAATTGTGTATTAATTTAGAATGGTGAAGTTACAGAGCAAAGCTGATAGTCAAGTCAAGCCTTTCATATTTCAAGGCACAGATCTAGGAACATCTATTTTAGATTCCACTGGTGGAATTTTTCTCAGAATGAGCAGCAGATTAGCTGCAGTAGTTTTGGTCATGCTACCATTCAAAATTTAAATCTTCTCCTTGCTGATATTACAGTGTGGTAATTGCTTTCTTCCATCATTGGTGAGCAATGACTAGTAACAACACCTTTGAAATACCTGAATGATTGTTTTGCTGAACAGTTATGACCCCTTACAGAGGGGCCTAAGGGGCACTTGTTCTTTTATACCAGAAGGGGGTGTAAAAAGCCAATCCCACAACCACCACCCCACCCCCCACCCCCTCGCGGACATATCTCACACTTCCCAGGATGCCTCTAGTGGCCTGGGCAGCCACCATTCATAATTCAAGGCACAATTAAGAAATCTCTCCCTAAGCCACGAACTTTGGTGAGGTCAGCGCTGGAGTTCCAGGCAGGCACATCCCATGCGCTTAGGCCGGAATGGCAACCCCGTAGGTTCTCAGCCCCTGTATCGCCAACAGCCCTTTTGTCCCCTTAGATTATGAGTTCATATCCTGGAGTAGGGTTTTGAACCTCTAAGTGGTGCTGCAGCAACCTCCTGATTATGTCGGTCAGCTGCTCAGCCTGTTTTAGTCACACATCTAACGTTCCCACTCTGCACTTTGGAAATTAAATGCAAGTTTCTCTATTTGTTTTTAATGTAACTTTAAGATTCGGAGTGCATTTTTTGTTACTTTACCCTCTATTTCTCTTTGCAGTGTATGCTGTGCCCCTCATGTATTTTAACACACTCTCACCCTGTTGGTCTTTGATCAATCTTTGATTTTAGCCCATCCACTAACCAATGGCGTCTAATCCATTTTTATCTTTGCATCCACCATCTTTTTTTCAGCCCCACTCCTCTTGCACCACTGGCCTCCGGGAGCAATTTGATTAGCCTTCTCTGCTAATCAGCCTCTCAGCCCGCTTCAATCGGGTTTCTTTTTCACTGAGGCCATCCCAGTTTCACCCTGTGGCCTCTGGCATGTTTTCGGCTAGCAGCACCTCCTTTTTTTTAATTCGTTTATGGGATGTGGGCGTCACTGGCAAGGCCAGCATTTATTGCCCATCCCTAATTGCCCTTGAGAAGGTGGTGGTGAGCTGCCTTCTTGAACCGCTGCAGTCCGTGTGGTGAAGGTACTCCCACAGTGCTGTTAGGGAGGGAGTTCCAGGATTTTGACCCAGCGATGATGAAGGAACTGCGATATACTTCCAAGTCCGGATGCTGTGTCACTTGGAGAGGAACTTGCAGGTGGTGGTGTTCCCATGCGCCTGCTGCCCTTGTCCTACTAGGTGGTAGAGGTCGCGGGTTTGGGAGGTGCTGCCGAAGAAGCTGTGGCGAGTTGCTGCAGTGCATCTTGTAGATGGTACACACTGCAGCCACGGTACGCCGGTGGTGGAGGGAGTGAATGTTTAAGGTGGTGGATGGGGTGCCAATCAAGCGGGCTGCTTTGTCCTGGATGGTGTCGAGCTTCTTGAGTGTTGTTGGAGATGCACTCATCCAGGCAAGTGGAGATTATTCCATCACACTCCTGACTTGTGCCTTGTAGATGTTGGAAAGGCTTTGGGGAGGCAGGAGATGAGACAGTCGCCGCAGAAATCCTAGCCTCTGACCTGCTCTTGTTGCCACAGTATTTATGTGGCTGGTCCAGTTAAGTTTCTGGTCAATGAAGACCCCCAGGATGTAGATGGTGGGGGATTCGGCGATGGTAATGCCATTGAATGTCAAGGGGAGGTGGTTAGACTCTTGCTTTTTGGAGATAGTCATTGCCTGGCACTTGTGTGGTGCGAATGTTACCTGCCACTTATCAGCCCAAGCCTGAACATCGTCCAGTTCTTGTTGCATGCGGGCATGAACTGCTTCATTATCTGAGGAGTTGTAAATGGCACTGAACACTGGGCAGTCATCAGCAAACATCCCCATTTCTGACCTTATGTTGGAGGGAAGGTCATTGATGAAGCAGCTGAAGATGGTTGGGCCTGGGACACTGCCCTGAGCAATTCCTGCAGCGATGTCCTGGGTTTGTGATGATTGACCTCCAACCACCACAACCATCTTCCTTTGTGCTAGGTATGACTCCAGCCAGTGGAGAGTTTTCCCCCCGATTCCCATTGACTTCAGTTTTACTGGAGCTCCTTGATGCCACACTCGGTCAAATGCTGCCTTGATTTCAAGGGCAGTCAATCTCACCTCACCTCTGGAATTCAGCTCCTTTGTCCAAGTTTGGACCAAGTCTGATGATTGAGAGTAGACTGCTGGGGCGGTAATTGGTCGGATTGGATTTGTGCTGCCTTTTGTGGACTGGACATACCTGGGCAGTTCTCCACCTTGTCGGATAGATGCCAGTCTTGTAGCTGTACTGGAACAGCTTGGCTGGAGGCACGGCTAGTTTTGGAGCACAAGTCTTCAGCACGATAGCCGGGATGTTGTCGGGGCCCTTAGCCTTTGCTGTATCCAGTGCGCTCAGCCGTTTCTTGATATCTCGTGGAGTGAATCGAATTGGCTGAAGACTAGCTTCTGTGATGGTGGGGACTTCAGGAGTAGGCCGATATGGATCATCCACTCGGCACTTCTGGCTGAAGATGGTTGCAAATGCTTCAGCCTTGTCTTTTGCACTCACGTGCTGGGCTCCACCATCATTGAGCATGAGGATATTCATGGAGCCTCCTCCTTCCGTTAGTTGTTTAATTGTCCACCACCATTCATGACTGGATGTGGCAGGACAGCAGAGCTTTGATCTGATCGGTTGATTGTGGGATCTCTTAGCTCTGTCTATAGCATGCTGCATCCACTTTTTAGCATGCATGTAGTCCTGTGTTCCAGCTTCCCCAGGTTGGCACCTCATTTTTAGGTATGCCTGGTGCTGCTCCTGGCATGCTCTTCTACACTCCTTATTGAACCAGGGTTGGTCCCCTGGCTTCATGGTAATGGTAGAGTGAGGGACATGCTGGGCCATGAGCTTACAGATTGTGGTGGAATACAATTCTGCTGCTGCTGATGGCCCACAGCACTTCATGAATGCCCAGTTTTGAGCTGCTAGATCTGTTCTGAATCTATCCCATTTAGCACGGTGGTAGAGCCACACAACACAATGGAGGGTGTCCTTCAGTCCAATGCATTGGTCCACAGCTGTGCAAAATCCTTTCAGTCTTGACTTGCTGTGTGCAAGTCCATGGGAAATCGAACAATATATCTAGGTATGGGTTATGGGGAAAAAGCTGCGGTGTGGGACTAAATTGGACGACTCTTTCAAAGAGCCGAAACAGGCACAATGGGCCAAATGGCCTCTTTCTGTGCTGTAAGATTCTACATATACAAAATTCTGCTTCAACGTGCTGAAAAATGCACCAACTGAAGTGTCAAAAAATAAAATTGTGTGAATGAGGATTGGTCTAAGGATAACGGGTAAGCCATTTAGGACAGAAATGAGGAAGAATTTCTTCACCCAGAGAGTGGTGAACCTGTGGAATTCTCTACCACAGAAGGTAGTTGAGGCCAAGTCATTAAATATATTCAAGAATGAGTTAGATATATTTCTTAAAGCTAAAGGTATCAAGGGATATGGGGAGAAGGCAGGTACAGGGTACTGAGTTTGGATGATCAACCATGATCTCATCGAATGGTGGAGCAGGCTCGAGGGGCCGAATGGCCTACTCCTGCTCCTATCTTCTATGTTTCTATGTTTCTATGTCCCAGATTCCATTACAAGATAAACCTTAGTGCTTGCTTCCCCCGTTGGAAATGTATTAATCATCTCAGTGAGTAGCAGTAAAATATTGAAGTACCAATCAACAGCTCTGATCTTATTGGCTGTTACATTTTTACAGTAATATTAGGTCCATTTGACCTTTTTATGTGAATATGACTAGACACTTAAGAAATCCTATATTCAGCTTGCCAAAATAATACAAAAGAAAAAATATCAGTACACAAAGGTCCAAATCACACGAGTTGACAGTCCTAAAGGTTATGGGTCAGTGTCAATAATGCACACAGGAAGGAAAAATAAGCATCATACGTACACCACGAATGGATTAAAATGTGAAGTGGAAAGAGACCTGGGGATAGAAATTGGTTATAGCCCATTTTCGGGACGGGCGCATAACCAATCACAGAGCACACACCCCAACTGGGAGGCCCGGGGCTCACCTGGAATTGGGCCTCGCGCCTCATTTGCTTAATTGAGGCGAGCTGCTAACCCTTGTCGTGGCTACGAATGCAGTTCACCCATTTTGCCTGCATGGGGGTCGGGCAGTTGCCTTGCCGGCAGCAGCCTGAAGGTAAGCCCTGGAACCGGGGGTGGGGGGATGGGGGAGGTAGCAGCAATGATTAGGGTATGATTGCAAATAGAGTGGAGTCGGGGGAGCACTCCTACACAACCTTTTTGGAATTTAAAAAAAACAAGCTAACCTTTTGATGACTGCTCCTGCTTAGGCCGCAGCAGCCGCTGAAGAATTCTGAGCAGGTCAGTCCAGCATCTGACCTGCTCATTGCAGTTTCTGCAAGGGGCCTAAAACAGGCATGAGGCCCCTCAATTACATAAGTTAGGGACGTTCTGCATGTTTTGGGTGTCCACCAGGCTCACCTGATAAATGGTGTGACCCAACTTTGGCTGGGATATCTTTCAAGCGTCCCTTGGATGCAGGACTTGGTCCCCAACATTGGGCCTCATTGTGGCTGTTTTGAGCCCATAAAACGGACACAACGAGTTCCAATTTGTACCCGCGAAGAATAGACTTGACGCACAGCAGCAATCAACTAAACCAATAGAATGTTCAACCACATAGCTAAAACATTAGAATACAATCAGATGTAGTCATTATCAAAATATACTATGCTCTGGTCAGAAGGCACCTTGAGTATTGTGTCCAGTTCTGGTCGCCAAGACACAAGGGATATTCTTGAGCAGTGGAAGCAATTCAGAGAAGTGTCACCTGACTTATCCCTGTTATCAGGTGTCTGAGATATAAGGAAAGACTAGGGAGACTTGGGTTTTTCAGCCTGGAAATGAAGTATCTGAGAAGTGGCCTTACAGAGGTATATAACATTAGTAAATGGTATGGAAAAGATAAATCTGGATTATTACTTTAAGTTAAGTTGTGGGTGTAGAACAATGGAACATAGGTTCAAATTAGTAAAAGGTAATTTTAGCAACTGATATCAGGAATTTCTTCATAACACTGCGTCAGACACTGCAAAATGTGATTATTTATGATCCAATTACGATTAATACAGGTTGATGCACAAACCTGCCAGGGAACACAGGTATGCAGATGTCTTCCACTATACTGCTTTGGAATATGGACACAACCCCACTGCTAGACTGCCAGGGAATCAGACAAATCCACTGCTCTATACTGACAGAGAATTGGATGCCTTCCATTACACCAGCAGGTATTATGTTTTTCTGTTAAAAAGGTTGATTTTATTATCTATTTTAACACTTTTGAAACAGGAGCTTTAGCCACAGATAACAGACTGCTTTAAAATCAGTACTGGGGTAGCAAAACATTTGGCAGGATAGGGTAATGGAAGCAAACACAATTAACAGAGACATTTTTACTGCTTTGTGCATGGATGTGTTTTTTTTAAAAAGAAAGAAATATAAGGGTTGAGATTGGACAGTAAAACACTGGTAACAAACAATACATTAACAAATCTGCCTAAAGTTCAATACTGTCTGAACTGGGACAAGTTCTGATGTTATGAAAACAAGCACAGGGTGGATTATTTTCGATGTGGAAATCCTTTTTGTGCTCATCCTTACTGACTATCATGAATATCAATAGCATCAAGGTGGAAACTGATAATACTGCTGACAGCCAGCAGTACATATGTGGGAAATCCTGCTACCAAAACATAACTTTCGAATACCAGATCCTTTACATTCATTTTCTTAAATTCATATCCTTATAACTTAGAGGTTTGCTTCAAACTGTAATTTTTCTGGCCCATTTTAACTCCCTCTTTAGCTCCCCGGTACCATTTCCTGGTTGCAGAACCTCCAAGCCTCAGCCAATGGAAGTTATGTGAAACCAGACCTGTCTGTCTATCTCCTTTGGATTTTCATAGGAACATAGGAACTGGAGTAGGCCATTCAGCCCCTCGAGCCTGTTCCGCCATTCAATGAGATCATGGCGGTTCTGCAACCTAACTCCATATACCTGCCTTTGGCCTATATCCCATAATACCTTTGGTTAACAAAATCTAATAAGCTCAGATTTTAAATTAACAATTGATCTAGCATCAATTGCCGTTTGCGGAAGAGAGTTCCAAACTTCTACCACCCTTTGTGTGTAGAATTGTTTCCTAATTTTACTCCTGAAAGGTCTGGCTCTAATTTTTAGACTATGCCCCCTAGTCCTAGACTCCCCAACCAGCGAAAATAGTTTCTCTCTATCTACCCTATCTGTTCCCCTTAATGGCCCGAAAATTAAACCTAATACGCGAGAGTACGCACTGTGTACTCTCACGTATTAGATCCCGAATTGCTGGTTTCCTGCATGCACTGCGCATGCGCGGGAAACCGGCACTTCGTGAATTGAAAAGGGGGCGGTTCCTAAGTGAACCGCGTGCGCACTACAGGCACTTAGTTTTTTTTTCAGCTTTGAACGCGCAGGTAAGTGGTGAAGATTTTACACACAAAGAA
The DNA here is from genome assembly GCA_030390025.1 of Squalus acanthias. Lineage (NCBI taxonomy): Eukaryota > Metazoa > Chordata > Chondrichthyes > Squaliformes > Squalidae > Squalus > Squalus acanthias. The sequence continues at coordinate 101,529,878 of CM059426.1, read as the reverse complement.
AGCAGGCGTAGGTAAGTAGTTAATTAAGTGTTATTTTTAATTTTTTTCAACAGGTTTATCTTTTTTAGAGACTTTAAAGAAAGGTAAGTTTATTTTTATAACTTTTAAAAAGATTTAAACATTTTTCAAAAATTTAATTTTTTGTTTAATGTGGTTAATTTATTTAACTATACTTAATTTATTAATGTGATGGCTTTTTTTAAAAATTTAATTGAGGTTTAGCTGTTCTTTTGGGGGTGTGTAATATTCATAGCTTTGACAGCTCTTGCAGTCAAAACTATGAATGAAAGATGGTGTGCTGCCATTGGCTCTAACTGAATCACGTGATCCCAGAGCTCGCACAAACTAATTGCGCCTCTGGGTCACGCAAGCACTGCACGGTTTCAACAGAGAGAGCCTTTGAAACGAAAGTTCGTGTGGGCCCGGAGCAAAAAGGTAGCTGCGGAGTGCGATATCGCGGGGAATCCTTACCCCCGCGGGAACCATCCATGTTTAATTTCTGGGCCAATATCTTGAAAACCTCAACACCCCTTAACCTTCTAAATTCTAGGAAATACAACCCTAATTTGTGTAATCTCTCCTTGTAACTTAGCCCTTCAAGTCCGGATATCATTTTGGTAAACCCACGCTGCACTCCCTCCAAGGCCAGTATATCCTTCCTAAGGTGTGGTGCCCGGAACTGCTCACAGTACTCCAGGTGTGGTCTAACCAGGGCTTTGTATAGCTGCAGCATAACTTCTACCTCCTTGTATTCTAATCCTCTAGATATAAAGGCCAGTATCCCATTAGCCTTTTTGATTATTTTCTGTACCTGTTCATGACATTTTAATGAACTATGTTCCTGGACCCCCAAGTCTCTTTGGACCTCCACTGTTTTTAGCCTTTCACCATTTAGAAAGCACCCTGTTCGATCCTTTTTAGGTCCAAAGTGGATGACCTCACATTTGCTTACATTGAAATCCATTTGCCACAGTTTTGCCCATTCACTTAATCTTTTGATATCTCTTTGTTATTTTATGCTTCCATCTACACTGCCTACAATGCCGCCTATCTTTGTGTCATCGGCAAATTTGGATATATGACTTGTGAGAAAACGGCTTGCTTCTACTTCATGCTTCATTCTTCATGCATGCCCGAATAGTTTAGTTGAGATTACGAAGTAATTCAGACATTCTTCTTCAACAAATTAAATACTTGCTTGTAATTGTACACTTCTGCTGTCAAACATCCACTGTGGAACAAATTAGATATTCTACTGTCCCCCATTTTGTTTTGTGAGTATTCACAGTGGCATGACTACCTGATATATTTTCAATTCAATCTGCTGTTTGGGACAAACAATCTGGAATGGTTTTCTGAAGCTGGCCAGAAAAAAAGACTCTTCAGAGAAAAACGACAATGGCCCGGAATTTGCGGTCAGCGGTGAAGGGATAGTGCTCGCCGCTGACCTCGAAAAAAAGCTGCCCACAAAGATTTAGCAGGCTCCAGAGTGTTGATTTGCCCTATTCCAATGTGACTTTGAATCTGGTGCCATCTATAGGGGATCTGTGTCATCCAGCAACAGTGAGGTCATCAAGCAGGCTGATCAGCCAATCAGATTGATGAATTCTCAAGACAGCAAAAAAGGAAGTAAAAAGCATGGATTATAATTAAATTTTTAATAATTTTACAGAAAGAAAAATAAAGATTGGGACATACGCATGGGTTTAAGGTAGAAGCTGAAATATCATAAACAAACTTAAAAAAATAAAAACATTTTTTTATTATTTTAAAAATCAGGGAATTATTAAATGTTATTCTGAGGAAGTGACACTCCATGCTTGTAAAATTAGTTTTTCAGGACCAGAGAGGTTGTTAGAATCATAGAAATTTACGGCACAGAAGGAGGCCATTCGACCCATCGGGCTGGATTTTCCAAGCCCCGAGGAGGCGGGCATGGAGGCGGGACAGCCAGTAAATTCGGAGAAAGTGGGGGCGGATGATAAACCCGCCCCCATCCCGCCTCCGTGCCCTTTTGCCAGGAGGCGGGAAGATGTGCAGCTTCGGGTCCTGTCTCCTGGAGGCGGGAAAGACATTTAATCCTTTTAACTGCCTGTTAACACGTAGTTAACAGGCAGAAAAAAGGATTAGTGCCATTTTACCTTCACAGGTGAAGGCTTCCCAACCTCGGAGAACCCCGCCGGCTTGGAGGAGACATGAAAGAGGTCTGCGGCGGTCGGAGGCACCTGGAAGTAAGATGTAGAGGTGAGTGATGGGTACAAGTGTGGAGTGGTAAGTATGCAAGGTGAGTGATAAGTTTTAAAAAGTGTTCACTTACCTTGTTTTCTTCCTACAGCCTTCAGCCGCGGTGGATCGAGAGAGCTGACATCCTCCTTGTCAATTTCACAGACTGGTTGTTGGAACCTCCGAACCAACAGCCATGTGAAATTTACAAATTTGAAAGGTTTGATGAGTCCTGAACACAAGTTCTCATCAAACTAAAGAGAATGTCAGTGTTTGACAGCTTCACAGAGCTGTCAAATGCTGACATTTCTTCTTTCAAGAAGCCTTGACAGATAGCACGTCTGACATTGACATGCTTTGTCAGTGACTTCCTCCCTAATTGGCCTGCTGAGCCCGCAGGGCGGGCTTAACAAGCTCAATCAGGGGAAAATCCCTCTGGTTGGTCAGGCGAGGATGGAGGCGGGACATTGACACGACAAGCAGCAGTTCCGCCTCCAACTCACCTCCATTCACAAAATCCAGCCTATCGTGTCTGTGCCAACCGAAAAGAGCTATCCAGCCTAATCCCACTTTCCAGATCTTGGTCCATAGCCTTGTAGGTTACGGCACTTCAAGTGCATATCCAAGTACTTTTTAAATGTGATGAGGGTTTCTGCCTCTACCACCCTTTCAGGCAGTTAGTTCCAGACCACACCACCCTCTGGGTGAGAAACGTTCTCCTCAACTCCCCTCTAATCCTCCTACTAATTACTTTAAATCTATGTCTCCTGGTTATTGACCTCTCTGTTGGGGGAAATAGGACCTTCCTATCCACTCTAACTAGGCCCCTCATAATTTTATACACCTCAATCAAGTCCCCGCTCAGCCTCCTCTGTTTCAGAAGAGGAAGACTCAGAAGGGTAAGATGCAGAAGAGGAAGAAGCAGAAGAAGAGAAAGCAGAAGAGGAGGAAGCAGAAGGAAGGATGCAACCCAGACAGCCCCTTTCTGGCCGGGATATCTGGGATAGAATCATCCGTCCGCAGTACCAGTGACCACAACACCAATTTCCCTTTCAACATTTGTCCCACAGCTTACCTTCCCTCTGTTACTGACCATCATAGCATCGTCTTGGCCACAATGCTGAAATAAAAGCCACCACAAAGCAAACTTTCCAATTCAACTTTATACATCTATCCATCCACAATGACATCAGGAAATCAACTAATTACCCTTATGCATTCCCTTAGTGACTGTCTTGTGTGTCCCTTTGCCTATCCTACTGATGTCATGCAGTGTTACCCCAGTGACTGCAGCATGGCTGGTGGAAGGCTGCTGACTTTCAGTGGGGGACACTGCAAATGGCCTTGCTGGTCGACCTTGAGGAGCTGGTAGCTGGGAGTGTCAAATCGAATGACAGTGCTTCTTCTTCTTCTTCTTCTTCTTCTTCTTCTTCTTCTTCTTCTTCTTCTTCTTCTTCTTCTTCTTCTTCTTCTTCTTCTCCTTCTTCTTCTCCTCCTTCTTCTTCTTCTTCTTCTTCTTCTTCTCCCTCTCCCCTCTCCCCTCTCCTCTCTCCTCTCTCCTCTCTCCCCTCTCCTCTCTCCTCTCTCCTCTCTCCTCTCTCCTCTCCCTCTTCTCCTTCAACCACTGGCTGGGCAGGCTGCATTTCTTGGGTGTATGAAATGAGGAAGGCACAAGGGTGGAGTTGTGGTGAGGGGAGGACAGGAAACCAAGAGGTACATGTGAGAAGGAGGATAACATATGAGGATACCAGCATCTTGTATCCTTTCAGCCCTGCCATGGGCCAAGGGCTCAGCCATGCCTCTGCCACTGGAGCCAGGTGGTGGGGGCGACACTACTGGCGGTGATAGCCTCGGTGATCTGGTCCCACATCGTTCTTTCTGGAGGGCCTCTTGGCCCCTGTAGGTAGAGGACCTCTCTTGCAGTGTTGACCCCCTGCAGAAAGCTGGAGTGCTGCATGCGAGACCCTGGGTGCCCCTTCCCTGGCTTGTTGAGCCATTTGTATTAGTGCTGAAGCACTTCTTCCATTTTTTTTAGATGTGGAAGGCAATTCAGCTTTAAGAGCTGAAGACTCCCATTTGGGATTTTTTTTTAATGTTAATTCTTTTTTCAAAAGGCATTTGAGCTGTAAGGGCTAAAAACTGTCTATTTTTACATGATTTTATTTATTTTTTCATTTCAGAAGGCAGTTCCCCTTTAAGGGACCAAACTGTTTTCTGAAATGACAGCCTTGCTTTAAGAGAAGGCTGTTCTTGCTGCAATTATGCTACGGCCACGCTACATTGAGGCCACCTACTGGGACTAATGCCACCAGAATGGCGTTGCACAGTGAGTTTAGTGCTGATCCAATGTTAATTAGCCACCAGTGTCAATTTACCGTTCCTGCCAGTGTCATCATTTTCGGCAGCCGTAAACACCAGCAGGTTTTTACCGATATCGAATTTCTAGGACAAAGTCTTTTTCTTAGGTTTTCATGCAGGAGTACAGCTACACAAAATAATCAAAGTACATGCATTGCAATAGAAAACGGTGGAGAAATTAATCTGCTAGTGATACTCACACCCATCAGATTAGAATGTAAAGACCACACACAAGTACACTTACAGGGGTAGATCTTGACTTTGTGCAGTAGTGTATAAAATGGGTGATAGCGAGTCAGCAGCCTGTTTTACATCTCTCCCATTCCAGCTTTCTTTGTTCAGAAGGGACACACAATATTACTGGAGATTAGTATGCAGAGAGAGACAAGACCTCTTAATGGGTGCAACTGGGCCCCTCTAACTTCAATGGAAATAAGGATCTGGAGTGATGTAAAACAGGCTGCCATGAGTCTAATCGCTGTTAGTTTATATGGGGGGAAAGGGGGAGAGGGAGGAATATGGGATCACAGTGAAGCATTCAACTGATTTTTGAAGCTTAAGCAAAGGAAGTTTAGTGGGCTTTATTGCAGTGCTATGTTTCTCCATTTGGTTCCCAAACCAAGCTCCTCAGTGTGCATGAAACTATTCCAGTAGAACGGTTTCGCCTATACTAAGAATCTTAACTGAGAACTGTTGACGTTTAGATTTGCGTACTACAGCCTTCAAAACAGCCTGCTACCTAGGACCTGAATTTCAGACACTCTAAAGTTAATGTTAAACCCAATGTCTGAAGTTACCCTGAAGGTCAAAACAATAACTCTATTGGTTAAAGTTGAAAAACCAAAAAAAAATACAGTACTGCCTCCATGGTGCGGGCTGTTACCAAAGCAGATAACCAGATAACCTGAGTTGTACGTGATCTAAGAATACTTAATGGCCCAGATATTCCAATCCCTACGGGTGGGTACGTGCTGTGTACCCACCCGTAGGGACAGCAGAGATGCCGGTTTCAGGCGTGTACAGTGCATGCGCTGAAAACCGGCATTTCCGATCTGTCAAGAATGCTCTTGACAGATCCTCCGCCTGCCCTGGAGAAGGGCCTCTGTGGGCAGATAGTTCCGCTTTTTGGAGACCCTCCGCCTGCAGAAAACCCTTACAATTCTTACGCCTGGTAAAAGCATTTAAAAATACTTTAAAAAAAAGGTAAGTTTATTTTTAGCCCTGTAAAAATCTTTAATTATTTTTTTCAAAAAATTAAATTTTTGTTTAAAATATTTAATTTATTGTAATTTCAAGTCATTTTAAAAATGTGATTTTTAAAAAAAAATGTATTTAAAGTTTTACTATGTTTTTGGGGTGATCTCCATTCACATATTTGACAGGTCTTCCTGTCAAGTGTATGAAGGGAGATTCCCTTCTTTGATTGGCTCCCCATGGCCCACGTGATCCCAGGGACACTGCGAACTGCCTGCGCCTCTGGGATACGTGGGCCCTGCGCACTTGGAGTTTGGAGAGGCCCAGGATCAGAAGTGTGTGTGTCCCGGGAGCCCTCAGGTAAGGGCGTAGATTTTTCCAGATCGCAGACCTCCGCATGTGATAGGCCTGCGATCGGAAAATACGGGCCAAAGTTGATACGGTGCAAATATGACATGAGTTGTAATTATATTCACAAAAGATAGATGCAAAGATCATATGATCTCCTTAACTAATAAATGAATGCCAGTTTACACGTCTGACCGTGTTTTACATCAAAGCAATTTTCACTGCCAAAGAAAGATTTTGCTATTTGGCCAGGTTGGTTGGAACGAGCTCAAACATGAAGTTGCTATCTCAGGCAAACATCCCATCTACCAGTCAAAAGATGCAGGCTTTGTCTGGGCAGTTCTCAATGGGCAGTTCATGCTTATTGCTATAGAACTGCATATCTCATCCAAGCAGCTAACTACTGGCAACAGTTTAAAGTTCTGGTTTAATCAAAGATATGCTGCACCACTAGCCAAAAGCAGAAAGTAGATGGGTAATACTGGGCAATCAAAAGGACAGGGAAAGCTTGCTTTGTACCAAATTCCAACATGCGGAGGTATGAATTCAAGATCAGCCTTGAACTGGTGAAAAATAGTCAAATTGAAGCCAACACTATCTCTTCTCCAAAGAAGGCAAGTCATGTATTGCATTTCTGTGGCTAAGACAGGTGCCGACAACTTTCCCAAATTATTACAATGAGGCCCAAGAGCCAATTCTGGGCGAGCCTCGGGCCTCCTAAATGGGGTGTGTGCTCTCCGTGTGCATGCCATTGGTTATTTGCCCGATAACGGGCCATTACCGATTTTTACCCCAATAGTTTCACCTTATGCCATGGTCCACTAATAACAGCCTTAGAGTCAATTGCCTTCTTCAAATAAATAAGGCATTGTTAGGAATTTATTTTTGTTATATTATATAGACAAAGGCTGCAGTCCTGTAACTGTATTAATAATGAGTTCAAAACGGGGAGTCAAGACGCTTGGAGGTTTATTAAAGGTTAAATGAACAAACATACTCACGGCTAATACCGAGATTACATAAGATGTGGCTGCAGAAGAATGCACATTTACAGCCAGTTATGCTCAACCCTCCAAATCTCTTCCAACCCTTTCAACCTCACCTTATAATTTCACCATTTTCATACCTTTCTAACTATATTATTTCACATGATCTTGGATGCACTTTGCACCAATTCTCATCAGTCTTCATCAAGAAGTTCCTGGTACTCTAAACATCTATCCCTCAAAGTTTTCTATCTGACGTCTTATTGTCTCAAAGATGTACGGAAAACATTGGTGTTTAATGTTATTGCTAACCACCTGCATATTAAGTAAATGGAAGGCCTTACAGTTATAACCATCTTGAGGAACTTATCCCGTAGCCTACACAACCAAAACAGATTATCTGGTCATTTATTCATTTGCTGTTTGAGGGACCTTGCTTTACACAATTTGCTGCTACATTTGCATACATAACAACAATGACACTTCAAAAGTAACCCATTGGCTTTAAATTATGTTGGGATGTCCTGAGGGCATAACAAACGCGACATAAATGCATGTTTGTACATATATAAGACAAACCCCAGAAGGAGCTTTGGAGAGAGACAGTCAGGGAAGACGAAGCACCATTACAGTTGCTGAATGTTATCATTGAATGCACTCTGTTCTACGTACAGAACTGTGTTTGAAGCTTTGTGTGGGTGAAGTTGAAGACCCTGTTATCTGGTGCTTATGTGGGTTTTTGTACATTGTAATGATTGGCAGTGCACAGATGTGTACATGAATAAAGCCCACCATCTAGGGATAGTCTGCAATGACATAAAACCTTTGATCTGTGACTAACTGTTTTTTCTGTACTTTTCAAAAATAAATGAAGCTGCCAATCTACAGAATGATGCATTAGTCAGTTTCTGTCTACTGATGAACAGTATCACTGTAATCTTCTCCAGGTGCTTGCAAAGACCCTGCAGCAGTGACCTTGTTACCAGACCGGCTCCTGGGATGGGGGGATTGTCCTATGAGGAGAGACTGAGTGGACTAGGCCTATATTCTCTAGAGTTTAGAAGAATGAGAATGGATCTCATTGAAACATACAAAATTCTTACAGGGCTTGTAAGGGTTTTTTGTCTCTCAGCCCGTGAGATTCGTGTGGCTCTGTGCAGCCCGGGTGCTAGTGCGGGTTTAGGCCTTGTTGCCTGTTCTGGTCTCCAGCCAGTCTGGGAGCACTAAACACACCTATGAGTGGTTCGACCCACTCGCCCTTACGGTTCTAGACACTGGACTTAGATGCGAGAGCAGTAATGGAGATGAAACTCAGGTAGACTCGGTTGAATGGTACGAAATGGAAAATCTTTATTGCATATTATTTAAGATTACGAAATACATGTCATAAGCACAGATTAATGACAGTACAATCTTACACGCAGTTATGTAATTAATTTCAGGGAAACGAGGAACGAACGACACATCGTAAATGGGGGCACACATTACAATTATCCTTAATACTTAAAACCCTCCCCTATCAATACCTGTCCTAAGCTAGATTCGTAGGATTCGAGACTCATGCTCACCACTCGTGATAACTCGGAGAATTCCGAAAACTCTGATCGGATGTTTTTCACCGCAGCACCCACGTGTCGATCAGGGGGTCTCCTGGCCCCACTTGTTTACTCGTTTCTGCTCCGGCTAGCAGGCTGGAACGTCTGCTGTCATGAAGATCTGTGTTGTCCTCGGAGTTCCGACACTACTCAAAAAAGAGTCTTCCTGTGCCCTCACACCGGTTCGATAAAACTCAAAGAAGAGTCTTCCTGGGCAAGGAAAGTGTCTATTCGACCTACAGGCGCGGTCGGAGCTTACTGACCGTGGCGATAAGTATGGTCTTCTTCTCATCTCATCTCATCTCATCTCATCTCGGGCCTTCGGTTCCAACACCGTTTACCGACTTATCGGGATGGTGCGCCCGCTTCAAGGCTTCAGAGCCCAGTTCATCAAACAGAAACAAGACGGCGAGTCAAGAGCAGCCACGAGGATAAACACCAGCAGGATAAGAGTCAACCGAATAAGAGGATAAGAGCACAGGAGCAGCCACGAGGATAAGAGAAAGATGGACGGTTTGGAGCTTGCAATTATAGTGCAAAATCTTCCGTTTTCCCGCCCAACCTTAATGTCTTTTCTTTTGTTAGGGTTTGGCGCTCAAATGTCTTGTATAGGGTGATCTCCGTTTTAATGGGTTTCGGGGCTACTCGTAATTGTCTGAGTACCTGTTAATATTTCTCCCATTGTTTAATCGGTCGGTGTTCTCCCTGGAGGGGTTTTGGGGCTTCCAAGTGTTTTCTGTAACTACCCGCTAACGGCTCTCTCATCGTAGAGTCGTTGGGATTTTACATATTAATGTCTTTGGATGGGTTCTTGATTACTTGGTACAATAGCCCTTATTCGCACCTGGGAGACCGATTTCAGTATTTATGTGTATACTGTAAACCCATGATGTCTCGTGTATTATCTTAAATGTGCTGAGTCTCGATCGATCTTGCACAAATGTTTATTGGAACGCCATCTTAATGCCTGTCGAAAAGTCTAGAATGTTCTGCCACGAGGCGCGGCGGCCATTTTACAAGCTGCTTGTGTCCACTTTGAAAACCTGACAGCATTCTGCTGAAATAAACGCTGTTTGAACGAAACTGTGTGTTTTTCTCCTTATTAATAAAATCGCGATATATTGCGAATTCTACAGGCTTGACAGGGTAGATGCAGGGAGGATGTTTCCCCTGCCTGGGGAGTCTCGAACCAGGGGTCACAGTCTCAGAATAAGGGGTTGGCCATCTAGGACTGAGATGAGGAGAAATTTCTTGACTCAAAGGGTGGCGAATCTTTGGAATTCTCTACCCCAGAGGGCTGTGGAGGCTCAGTCATTGAGTATACTCAAGACAGAGATCGATAGAGTTTTGAATATTAAGGGAATCAAGGGATATGGGGATAATGCAGGAAAGTGGAGATGAGGTAAAAGGTCAGCCATGATCTTATTGAATGGCGGAGCAGGCTCAAAGGGCCGAATGGCCTACTCCTGCTCCTATTTCGTATGTTCTTATGTTCTTGTACCCAGGGGAAGAGCAGTGTGAGACAGACATTAATTGATACTAAAGAAATAGATTTCAAAAACTGGAAAATGGCATAATAAATATTAATGGTCCAGAAATTCCGTTCCCTACAGGTGTGTACGCGCTGTGTACTCACCCGTAGGGCCAACGGAAGTGCCGGTTTTAGGCATGCACTGTGCATGTGCTGGAAACCAGAACTTCCGTTCTGTGAAGAAAGGACTTGACAGGTCAAAGGCCTGCGCCGGATAGGCAGCGCGTACGGCTGAAACTTCCGTTTTTTTCACAGTTGCTTCAGTCCAGGTAAGGCAGAAACAGCTGCGCCTAGAAAAGCAGGTGCAAGGCCTGCTTTTACCAGGCTAATAGTTGAAGAAAGTAAAAAAAAAAAAATTTTTCCACTGATTTATCATTTTAAAATACATTAAAGAAAGGTAAGTTTATTTTTAGCCCCGTTAAAAACTTTAATTATATTTTTCAAAAATTTAAATATTTGTTTAAAATAGTTAATTTATATAATTTATAATCATTTTAAAAATGTGATTTAAAAAAAAATGTATTTGAAGTTTTACTTCTGTTTTGGGGCTGATCTCTATTCATAGATTTGACAGGTCTTCCTGTCAAATCTATGAATGGAGATTCCCTGCTCTGATTGGCTCCCCATAGCCCACATGATCCCAGGGACGCTGCGAACTACCTGCACCCCTGGGATACGCGTGCCCTGCACACCGGCAGTTTGAAGAGGCACAGCAACGGAATTCTGCACCTCCCAGGAGCCCTCCGGTCCAGGCGGAGATTTTTCCAAATCGCAGCCCTCCGCCCGCGAGAGGGCTGCAAACAGAATTTCTGGACCAATGTGTTCCACCCCCTAACAATTGCACTTAAGTGAAGCTTTCAGTTCAAAAGTGGTAATTCACTGAAGTGTTAAACTTTCATTGGAATTGAAGACAGGCACGGAAAGTGCCCTTACTGGTCCAGATCAATAAATGGATGGTAAAATCACTGACAGTCCAAACAAATCCTCCCAGGCCTTTTTACTTTATAATGTACTTACTTCTCTTGGCAGTTTGGTTACTTTTGAAAGATATAAAACTTGTTATGTCAATATCTTATGCTGGAGTGATCTTTGTCAGCACTGCTCACATTTCTCATTTTTTTTGGCTCAGGCATCGCTATTAAAAAGTTTCAATTGGCACAACTCATTCTACTGGCACAGTAAATACACGGGGGAGAAGCGGGATCATTAGTACTACTGAAGTAGTTGCAGTAACAGAAACAGCTGCTCAAATTGCCATAGCTGGCACTCTGTAAGAGGAAAGGTTGGCACAATTGTGCTTTAAAAGAATGTCTACCAAGACAGAAGGGAATATGGGAAAGTTGATCAGTGTCTTATAGTTAATAGGGTTATCAATCCTGTTCCGAGTGAGAACACATCCATAGCAAAATAACAGAGTTTCCCTACTTTACAACAGTGACTACACTTCAAAAGTACTTCATTGGCTTGATGTTGTGAAAAGCACTATATAAATGCAAGCTCTTTCTTTTATATTTGTCTCTAAGTAACACTAATTTTGTAAATCTCTCTCAGATAAACTACCAATATGAAGATTCTGGGAAATGCGCATGCAATTCTGATGCAGTTTGAAGTGTTTTTCTGAGCAACTAACTTTCACGTTTTGAGTCAAATGATGTCAGACAGCAATTTAATTTGAGTAGAAAAATACAACTCCATGTGGATCGTAGGCAGCACTAGGTGAAAATTAAGTTTACTATTCTCCTTTCTTTTACTTTCATGTTTGTGACCTTATGGAGTTCAGAGAAAAAGTAAAGAATTCAGAATGAATCTGGAGAGGCAAATAAGCTATTGTGATTTGCACAGTGGCCTGTTTAATGGAATACTGATAGAATTATTCATGACATTATATAGAAAGAATGACAGAACTAATTAGTGACCATCTGAATTTAAGTTATCAACACAGTAAAACCAATTAAAACCACTGTCATCTCAGCATCTACCAAAGAGCAGCTGCTTTTAAAGATAAGACATACAGTACATTATAAGCATGTACAAGGTAAAGGTTATCTTTGTCCAATGGTAATTGGGATCCAGTAATGAAATCAATAGCTGCTGACAAGTTCTTTAGCACACTTATAAACAAATACCTGGAAATGAATATGAACATTCATAGGAAAATAGGAGCAGGAGTAGGCCATTCAGCCCCTCAAGCCTGTTCCGCCATTCAATGAGATCATGGCTGATCTGTACCTCAACTCTTTTTATCTGCCTTTCTTCCATACCCCTTGATAACCTGACCTAACAAAAATCTATCAATCTCAGTCTTGAAAATTTCAATTCACCCAGCATCCACAGTCTTTTGGGAGAGAGAGTTCCAGATTTCCACTAACCTTATTGTAAAAAAGATTTTGCCCCATTGTTCTGGATTCCCCCACCAGAGGAAATAATATAGATGAGGAGTTCATGGAATGTTTTCAGGATAGTTTCTTACAACAGCACGTTCTGGAGCCAACCAGAGAGCAGGCTATACTAGACCTGGTATTGTGCAACGAGATAGGATTAATTAATGACCTCATAGTGAAGGCGCCCCTAGGTAGCAGCGATCGTAATATGATTGAATTTTACATTCAGTTTGAGAGAGAGAAGAGTGGGTCCAAGACTAGTATTTTAAACATAAATAAGGGCAATTATGAGGGCATGAAAGCAGAGCTAGCTAAAGTGAACTTGCAAATTAGGTTAAGGGATAGGTCAATAGAGTTGCAGTGGCAGACATTTAAGGGGATATTTCAAAATACACAGAATATATACATTCCAACAAGAAAGAAAAATTCTAAGAGGAGGACCCACCATCCGTGGTTAACTAAAAAAGTTAAAGATAGTATTAAACTTAAAGAAAAAGCATATAATTGTGCAAAGATGGGTGGCAGGTCAGAAGATTGGACAGAATATAAAAAACAGCAAAGAATTACTAAAAGATTAATAAGGAGAGAAAAATTAGAGTACGAGAGAAAGCTAGCTAGAAATATAAAAACAGATAGTAAGAGTTTCTATAGATATTTAAAAAAGAAAAGAGTTAACAAAGTGAGCGTTGGTCCTATAAAAAGTGAGTCTGGGGAATTAATAATGGAAAATAAGGAGATGGCAGTTGAATTGAACAGGTATTTTGCATCGGTCTTCACTATAGAGGATACAAGTAATATCCCAGAAATAGCTGTAAATCAGGAAATGGAAGGGAGGGAGGAACTCAAGAAAATTATAATCACCAGGGAAGTGGTACTGAGCAAATTGTTGGAGCTGCGGGCTGACAAGTCCCCGGGTCCTGATGGACTTCACCCTAGGGTCTTAAAATAAGTGGCTAGTGAGATAGTTGATGCGTTGGTTTTAATTTTCCAAAATTCCCTAGATTCGGGGAAGGTTCCATTTGATTGGAAAATAGTGAATGTAACTCCTTTATTCAAAAAGGGAGGGAGACAGAAAGCAGGAAACTACAGGCCAGTTAGCTTAACATCTGTCATAGGGAAGATGTTAGAAGCTATTATTAAAGACGTTATAGCAGGGCACTTAGAAAAGTTCAAAGTAATCAGGCAGAGTTTTGTGAAAGGGAAATCATGTTTAACCAATTTATTGGAGTTCTTTGAGGAAGTAACACGTGCTGTGGATAAAGGGGAACCGGCGGATGTACTATACTTAGATTTCCAGAAGGCATTTGATAAGGTGCCACATCAAAGGTTATTGCGGAAAATAAAAGCTCATGGTGTAGGGGGTAACATATTGGCATGGATAGAAGATTGGCTAGCTAAAAGGAAACAGAGAGTAGGTATAAATGGGTCATTTTCTGATTGGCAAGATGTAACGAGTGGTGTGCCACAGGGATCAGTGCTGGGGCCTCAACATTTTACAATTTATATAAATGACTTGGATGAAGGGACCAAAGGTATGGTTGCTAAATTTGCTGATGACACAAAGATAGGTAGGAAAGTAAATTGTGAAGAGGACATAAGGAGGCTACAAAGGGATATAGATAGGTTAAGTGAGTGGGCAAAGATTTGGCAAATGGAGTATAATGTGGGAAAATGTGAAGTTGTCCATTTTGGCAGGAAGAATAAAAAAGAAGCATATTATCTAAATGGTGAGAGATTGCAGAGCTCTGAGATGCAGAGGGATCTGGGTGTCCTAGTGCATGAATCGCAAAAGTTTACAATGCAGGTACAGCAAGTAATTAGGAAAGCTAATAGAATGTTCTTGTTTATTATGAGGGGAATTGAATACAAAAGTAGGGAGGTTATGCTTCAGTTATACAGGGCATTGGTGAGACCACATCTGGAATACTGTGTACAGCATTGGTCTCCTTATTTAAGGAAGGATGTAAATGCGTTGTAAGCAGTTCAGAGAAGGTTTACTAGACTAATACCTGGAATGGGCGGGTTGTCTTGTGAGGAAAGGTTGGACAGGCTAGGCTTGTATTTGCTGGAGTTTAGAAGAGTAAGAGGTGACTTGATTGAAACATATAAGATCCTAAGGGGTCTGGACAGGGTGGATGTGGAGAGGATGTTTCCTCTTGTGGGAGAATCTAGAACTAGGGGTCACTGTTTAAAAATAAGGGGTCGCCCATTTAAGACAGAGATGAGGAGAATTTTTTTTCTCACAGAGGGTCGTGAATCATTGGAACTCTCTTCTCAGAGGGCGGTGGAAGCAGAGTCTTTGAATATTTTTAAGGCAGAGGTAGGTAGATTCTTGGTAAGCAAGAGGGTGAAAAGTTATCGGGGGTAGGCGGGAATGTGGAGTAATCGGATCAGCCATGACCTTATTGAATGGCAGAGCAGGCTCGAAGGGCCGAGTAGCCTACTCCTGCTCCTAATTCGTATGTTCGTATGTTCGTATGTATAGATGCATGGGAACACCACCACCTCCACGTTCCACTCCAAGTCACATACCATCCTGACTTAGAAGTATATCACCGATCCTTCATCGTTGCTTGGTCAAAATCCTGGAACTCCCTACCTAACAGCACTGTGGGAGCACCTTCATCACACGGACTGCAGCGGTTCAAGAAAGCGGCTCACCACCACCTTCTCAAGGGCAATTAGGGATGGGCAATAAATGCTGGCCTTGCCAGCAACGCCCACATCCCATAAACAAATAAAAAAAATATATGTTATAGATATTGTTTAATCGCAGTGTCTTCTGAGAAAGGTGGAAAGATAAAGCCTAAAGTTGGAGAATATTTTGGTTCATTATAAATTGCTACCAGTTAGTCAAACTTATTATTGCTCAAGAATAAAACTTAACAGTAATGGAAAATAAGACATCATGGCCTAGAAATTGGGCTACTTACCACCACCCGTTTGTGCCGCTATCCTGGTGAAAAATGGCGACTGCCACTCTAGCGCCCTTCTCTGGCATGGGACTCGGTGGCCGTCATTTTGGTGAGGGCCTTAGCGCTGCCGATAGCAGCATTGGTCCTGGCAATGTAAATGAATAGAGTGGATGTCAGTCGACGTGCAACACCGACTTGGTGTCATGTCTGCAAACTTTGACCTTAGCGTTGAGTTTGGTGCTGCGTCCTAAGCTCGCTCTAAAAAGCGAGCATTCAGCTGACTGACAGATACGCTGTCAGGACTTCTTAAAGGGACACACACATCTTTCAGGTAAGTTTGCATTTAAG
Source organism: Squalus acanthias (assembly GCA_030390025.1). NCBI lineage: Eukaryota > Metazoa > Chordata > Chondrichthyes > Squaliformes > Squalidae > Squalus > Squalus acanthias. Next base: position 101,513,999 of record CM059426.1, on the reverse strand, counting down.
CTTTTTTAATTTATTGAAGTAGTGGCTTGGTGCAATACATGTTAAAAGTTTTGTAAGTGTGCAGGGAGTGTTGCTGGATGCTTGCAAGGCCTTGGATGGTAAAGGAAGGCCTCTGAGAAAATTCTGGAAATACTCAGCAGTTCAGACAGCATCTGTGGAGAGAGAAACAGATTTGACATCTCAGGTCGAGATGCTGCCTGACCTGCTGAATATTTCCAGCATTTTTTGTTTTTATTTCAGATTTGCAAAATCCGTTCGTAGAGGGAAGAGGAAGACGCAGAAGAGGAAGAAGCAGAAGAGGAGGAAACAGTAGGAAGATGCAACCCAGACAGCCTCTTTCTGGCTGGAATATTCGGGATGGAATCAGCTGTCTGCAGTATCAGTGACCACAACCCCAATTCCCCTTTCAACTTTTGTCTCACACTTACCTTCCCCATGTTACTGACCATCACAGCGTCCTCTTGGCCATGATGCTGAAATAAAAGCCACCACAAAGCAAACTTTCCAATCCAACTTTATACATCTATCCATCCAATATTGCATCAAGAAATCAACTCATCACACTTATGCATTCCCTTAGTGACTGTCTTGTGTGTGCCGTTGACTATCCTACTGATGTCATGAAGTGCTACCCCAGTGGCTGCAGCATGGCTGGTGGAAGGCTGCTGACTTTCAGTGGAGGACACTGCAAATGGCCTTGCTGGTTGACCTTGAGGAGCTGGTGACTGGGAGTGTTTCTTTTTCTTTTTCTTCTTCTTCTTCTTCTTCACTCTCCTCTCCCTCTTCTTGGTCAACCACTGGCTGGGCAGGCTGCATTTATTGGGTGTGTGAAATGAGAAAGGCACAAGGTTGGAGTTGTGGTGAGGGGTGGGTGGGAAAGCTAGTGGTGCATATGAGAAGGAGCACAACATATGAGTATAGCAGCATTTAGCATCCTTTCTGCCCCACCACTTGCCAAGGGCTCAGTCATGCAGCTGCAAGAATGGGCAGCACCGTCTCCTCCAAGAGGGTGAGGTGAAGCTATGATTGGGAGGTGTGCCTTGTGTTTGGTACAGATTGTTGGTAGGTGAGTGATGTTGGGGGGGGCAGTGGTCGTGTATTGAGCAGTGTGTGAGGCTAGTGGTGCAGTTGGTAGGAGACGGCTTTTGAAGATGCATTCACTGACCTTGACCAGTGGTCTGAGGTCATGAAGCTTCTTTGGGCACTGGAGCCAGGTGGTGGGGGTGACACTGCTGACAGTGACGGCCTCAGTGATGTGTTCCCACATCATTCTTTCTGAAGGGCCTCCTGGCCCCTGTGGGTAGAGGACCTCTCTTGCAGTATTGACTCCCTGCACAAAGCTGTAGTGCTGCATGCGAGACCCTTTGTGCCCCTTCCCTGGTTTGTTGAGCCACTTATGTTAGTGCTGAGGCACTTTTCCCATTTTTTTAGGTGTGGAAGGCAATTCAGCTTTAAGAGCTGAAGACTCCCATTTGGGAATTATTTTTAATTTTTTTTTCAGTTGAGCTTTAAGGGTTAAAAACTCCCTTTTTTCATGGTTTTTATTTTCTTCATTTCAGAAGGCAGTTCCCCTTTAAGAGACCAAACTGCTTTCTGAAATGACAGCCTCGCTTTCAGAGCAGGCTGTTGTTGCTGCAATGATGCTATGGCCATGCTACATTGGGGCCTCCTGCCGGGACGAACGCCACCAGGACAGCGTTGCACAGTGAGTTTAGCGCTGGGCTAATGTTAAATAGTCCCCACGCCAAATTACCAGTCCTGCCAGCACCACCATTTTCATTTGCCGATAACACCGGCCCACGGTGGCACCGGCAGGTTTTCAGCGTTGTCGTATTTTTAGCTCCATAATTCAGATGTAGTCTGGGGTAGCAGCAGTACAGACCTGTTTCCTTTTCATCAATGTGCTGTGTTATGTATACTGTCAAAGGAATGCCTACTGCAGGTGGCAGGTCTCAGCTTCCACATGCTCAGTGTAGACATCCACACCTGACAATATTGAATGAAGTTTGGTTTTGTGATTGTAGACCGCAACTCATTTCTCTTGCTGACCCACAAAAGCCATTAGTAAGGGGTCATGTTACTATGCCGTCTGTGGCCAGTATTTAAACACAGCTCTCAAAGTGTAAGTGACTATGACTAACACCCTTCACTTTATACCTCTGTGTTTTGCAGTCCCCTGGATGATTAATTATTGATGAAATTGTTTTGGAACTTCTTCACTGCTGAAATCTGGAAAGGCTTTTATTTTATATCTCATAACTTACAAGTACAGCATAGTTGCAAACTGATAAGTTACTATTTAAAATATAATTCCATCCCTTTTAAAGCTTCTATCAGTCAAAAAAACTGCTCAAGTTTTTTCTAGGTTAAAAGCACAATGTATTCATCTCTTCATGCTTGCAGTTCACTATAATGTGTCCATTTTATAAAATTAAAAGCACAACTTTTGAGGTGGTACCTATTTTAATTCTTATGCATATTACTCAGTGTTTGTTTTCTGGAATTGGCTGGATCACAGATCAACCAGATCAGCTCTCCTGCAACTTTCCTTACTTCATGACCGTTATGAATGACTGGGGCACTGGTTTAATCCTGTTCTCATTCTCTGGCTTGGAATTCATTTCCTAGCCCACTCAAACACAACAGTTGACCATCCTTCACACACAGCCAACAATAGTCAGAGGAATGAAGCATCTTACGCCAAGTGCAGCCAGAAGGAGACTGCCATAACCTCTTATTTATGAGCATAATGATCCTTTAGGTACAGCTTTTCTGAATTAGTCCACACTGAGCTAAATTTAAGGAAAATGTCTCGGTCATAGCCAATAAAAATCACTTTTTCACCTTTGCCATGCTGTTTATTCTGCCTCATATTTATTCTTGCGAGTACTGCTTTAGCTTTATAATCAATCCCTTGCTACACTGATGTGGTAACAACAGGATAAACTTTCTGGTCACGGCACAGAGAAGCTAGGAGTAGATCAGAGTGAGCTGCAAAGTTATACCACGCACAACTTGGCAAGGTTGGACAATTTAAATCATCTCAGCCAGGCTTGCACCTGGAGATGTGAGTTCACTGAACGGGGCAGGAAGATAATTAAGCAAGACTGTAGCCTTTAAAGGTCCCCCGTGCAGTCTTGAAGGTAAATGGCTACATCGGGGGAAAATATTATTTGAGTCATTAAAATTGCTGAAAATTGTTTTTAAATATTTGGCAGTCATTGCACAATATTGTAGAGGCGCTAAAACATGGCGGAGAAGCACTATTGGTGCGAATACATGAACTAATTTCTCTTATTTGGAAGGAGGAGAGCATGCCAGGGGATCTCAGAGACGCTGTAATCGTGACCATCTTCAAGAAAGGTGACAAGTCCGATTGCAGTAATTACAGAGGAGTCTCCCTGCTGTCTGCCACAGGGAAAGTCATCGCAAGAATCCTCCTCAATCGCCTTCTCCCAGTGGCTGAAGAGCTCCTCCCAGAGTCGCAATGCGGATTCCGCCCACTAAGGGGCACAATGGACATGATATTCACTGCGCGTCAACTACAAGAGAAATGCAGGGAACATCACCAACCACTGTACATGGCCTTCTTTGACCTCACAAAGGCCTTTGACACCGTCAACCGTGAGGAATTATGGAGTGTCCTCCTCAAATTCGGCTGCCCTCAAAAGTTTGTCACCATCCTCCGCCTGCTTCATGACGACATGCAAGCCGTGATCCTGACCAACAGATCCACCACAGACCCAATTCACGTATGGACCGGGGTCAAGCAAGAGTGTGTCATCGAACCAACGCTCTTCTCGATCTTCCTGGCTGCAATGCTCCATCTCACCCTCTGTAAGCTCCCCGCTGGAGTGGAGCTAATCTACAGAACAAATGGGAAACTGTTCAACCTCCATCGCCTCCAGTCCAGATCCATGGTCATCCCATCCTCTGTCATCGAATTATAGTATGCAGATGATGCTCGTGTCTGCGCACACTCTGAAGTCGAACTCCAAACCATTGTCAACACCTTCACCGAAGCATACGAGAGCATGGGCCTTACACTAAACATCCGTAAGACAAAGGTCCTCTACCAACCTGCCCCTGCCACACAATATTGCTCCCCGATTATCAAAATCCATGACGAGGCCTTGGACAACGTGGACCACTTTCCATACCTCGGGAGCCTACTGTCAACAAGGGCAGACGTCAATGACGAAGTCCAACACCGTCTTCAGTATGCCAGTGCAGCCTTCGGTCGCCTGAGGAAGAGAGTGTTTGAAGACCAGGACCTCAAACCCAGCACCAAGCTCATGGTCTACAGAGCAGTAGTGATACCTGCCCTCCTGTATGCTTCAGAGACTCTCTCAACCTCCCACAGCTGAACATGTGTTCAGCAGCAGGAAGGACTCCACACCAGCACCATTTAAAGGGATCGTCAACTACTTGCAGGTTAGTTGCTGGTTGATTTCTACTGGCTGTTGCTGAGTTTGTAGAAGTGTTTGATGGTTTCTGCAGTTATTTGAAGTTGGTTAAAGTCTACAAGAAGTGGTGTGGTACGTGCTCAAGGACTTGGTACTGACTTGCAAGGTTTCTGCACAGCCCAGTTGCTCCCAGACCTGGGCGCGGTAGTTTGTATCCCCCTTGGCTTGCAGCATGACAGGGAGAATAAGCACAGGCGACACAAAGCAGGACAAGATGCTAGAAGAGGGAGGAGGAGGAGGAGGAAGAGAAGAGGAGGAGGAGGAGGAGGAGGAGGAAGAGGAAGAGAAGGAAGGGAGGAGGCAACTAACACTGCCCCTTTCTGCCCGGGCTGTCCGTGATTGACTTATCCGACTGCGGTACCAGTGAACGCAACTCCAATTCCCCATTCACCTCGGGGCTACACTGCTGGCATTGACCACGATGGCATCTACTCCCATTGCCTTTGTTTAATTTGCCTGGAGGGCCGCCTGGCCCCTAGTGGAAACAGGACCTCTCTCCTCCTGTCCACATCCTGCACCAAGGCCTCGAGTGCTGCATCCGAGAATCTTGGCGCACACTCTCTCCGCTGCTGTGCAATGAGTACTTCTTCCTGCTCATACTCTGTTCCCCAGCCAGTTGAATCACCTGCTGCAGCCAAAATGCACGCCCCTTAATACTGGCTTTAAGAGGTGCAGGCTAGCTATAATTTATGCTAGCCTCAGACGAACTTTGTCCCCCTGCTGAGCATGTAGCCACTCAGCAGTGCTTTCAGCGCTGGGCTGCACGCCACAATCATCCTAATTAGCAGGCAACACGAAGTTAACAACTAACGCCCTCCCTCAGCTGTTGAATCAGTACTCCTCCATGATGAACGCCATTTGGAAGAAGCACTGAGAGTAACAAGGGCACAGAATGTACTCTGGGTGGGGGAATTCAATGGCCATCACCACTACTGACTGAGCTGGCCAAGTCCTGAAGGACATAGCTGCCAGGTTGGGTCTGCGGCAGGAGGTGAGAGAACCAACACAAGCGAAAAACCTACTTGACCTCGTCCTCACCAATCTACCTGTCACAGATGCAGGACAGTATTGGTAAGAGTGACCACTGCACAGTCCTTGTAGAGACAAAGTCACATCTTCACACTGAACACACTCTCCATTGTGTTGTGTGGCACTACCACCGTGCTAAATGGAATAAATTCAGAACAGATCTAGCAGCTCAAAACTGGGCAGTGATGAGGCGCTGTGGGCCAGCAGCAGCAGCAGAATTGTATTCCATCACAATCTGTAACCTCATGGCCCGGCATATCCCTCACTCTACCATTACCATCAAGTCAGCGGACCAACCCTGGTTCAATGAGGAGTGTAGGAGAGCATGCCAGGAGCAGCATCAGGCGTACCTAAAAATGAGGTGCCAAGCTGGTGGAGCTACAACACAGGACTACATACATGCGAAAGAGCGGAAACAGCATGCTACAGACAGAGCTAAGCAATCCCACAAACAATAGATCAGATCCAAGCTCTGTAGGCCTGCCACATCCAGTGGTGAGTGGTGGTGGACAATTAAACAACTAACCGGAGGAGTAGGCTCTATGAACATCCCCATCCTCAATGATGGCGGAGCCTAGCACATGAGTGCAAAAGGCAAGGCTGAAGCATTCGTAACCATCTTCAGCAAGAAGTGCCAGTGTGGATGATCCATCTCGGACTCCTCCTGAGGTCCCCACCATCACAGCAGCCAGTCTTCAGCCAATTCGATTTACTCCACATGATATCAAGAAACGACTAAGCGCACTGGATACAGCAAAGGCTATGGGCCCCGACAACATCCCAGCTGTCGTGCTGAAGACTTGTGCTCCAGAACTAGCTGCGCCTCTAGCCAAGCTGTTCCAGTAAACATAGAAACATAGAAGATAGGAGCAGGAGTAGGACATTCGGCCCCTCGAGCCTGCTCCTCCATTCAATGAGATCATGGCTGATCATCCAAATTCAGTACCCTGTCCCTGCTTTCTCCCCATATCCCTTGATCCCCTTAGCCTTAAGAAATATATCTAACTCCTTCTTGAATATGTTTAATGAATTAGCCTCAACTGCCTTCTGTGGTAGAGAATTCCACAGGTTCACCACTCTCTGGGTGAAGAAATTCCTCCTCATCTCAATGGCTTACCCCTTATCCTTAGACTGTGACCCCTGGTTCTGGATTCCCCTGCCATCGGGAACAGCCTTCCTGCATCTAGTCTGTCTCGTCCTGTTAGAATTTTATAAGTTTCAATGAGATCCCCTCTCATTCTTCTAAACTCTAGCGAATATAAGCCTAATCGACCCAATCTCTCTTCATACGTGATTCCTGCCATTCCAGGTATCAGTCTGGTGAAACTTTGCTGCACTCTCTCCATGGCAAGAACATCCTTCCTCAGATAAGGCGACCAAAACTGCACACAATACTCAAGGTGTGGTCTCACCAAGGCCCTGTACAACTGCAGCAAGACATCCTTGCTCCTGTACTCAAACCCTCTCGCTACGAAGGCCAACATACCATTTGTCTTCTTAACCGCCTGCTGCACCTGCATGCTTACCTTCAGCGACTGGTTCACAAGGACACCCAGGTCTCGTTGCACGTCCCCTTTTCCCAATCTATTGCTGTTCAGATAATAATCTGCCTTCCTGTTTTTGCCACCAAAGTGGATAACCTCGCATTTATCCACATTACACTGCATCTGCCATGCATCTGCCCAATCACCCAACCTGTCCAAATCATATTGGAGTTTCTCTGCATCCTCTCACAGCACACACGCCCACCCAGCTTTGTGTCGTCTGCAAACTTGGAGATATTACATCTAGTTCTCTCGTCTAGATCATTATATATATTGTGAATAGCTGGGGTCCTAGCACCGATCCCTGCGATACCCCACTAGTCACTGACTGCCACTCGGAAAAAGACTCGTTTATTCCGACTCTTTGCTTCCTGTCTGCCAACCAGTTCTCTATCCAAGTCAGTACCTTACCCCCAATCCCATGTGCTTTAACTTTGCATGCTAATCTCTTATGCGGGACCTTATCGAAAGCCTTCTGAAAGTCCAAATACACCACATCCACTGGTTCTCCCTTATCTATTCTACCAGTTACATCCTCAAAAAATTCCAGTAGATTAGTCAAGCATGATTTACCTTTTGTAAATCCATGTTGACTTTGTCCGATCCCGTCACTGTTTTCCAAGTGCTCTGGTTTTACATCTTTTATAATGGACTCTAGCATTTTCCCCACTACCGATGTCAGGCTTACCGGCCTATAATTCCCCGTTTTCTCTCTACCACCTTTTTTAAATAGTGGGGTTGCATTAGCTACCCTCCAATCCATGGGAACTGTTCCAGAGTCTATAGAATTTTGGAAGATGACCAGCAATGCATCTACTATTTCTAGGGCCACTTCCTTAAGTACCCTAGGATGTAGATTATCAGGCCCTGAAGATTTATCAGCCTTCAATCCCGTCAATTTCCCTAACATCATTTCCCTACAAATACTGATTTCATTCAGTTCCACCCTCTCATTAGACCTTATGTTCCCCGACATCTCTGGGAGTTTATTTGTGTCCTCCTTTGTGAAGACAGAACCAAAGTATGCATTTAATTGGTCAGCCATTTCTTTGTTCTCCATTATAAATTCCCCTGATTCTGACTGCAAGGGACCTATGCTTGACTTCACCAATCTTTTTCTCTTCACATATCTATAGAAGCTTTTACAGTCAGTTTTTATGTTCTCTGCTACAACACTGGCATCTACCCGACAATGTGGAAAATTGCCCAGGTATGTCCTGTCCACAAAATGCAGGAAAATTCCAATAACCTGCTCACCGATGCTCAGTTTGGGTTCTGCCAGGACCACTTGGCTCCAGACCTCATTACAGCCTTGGTCTAAACATGGACAAAAGTGCTGAATTCCAGAGGTGAGGTGAGAGTGACTACATTTGACATCAAGGCAGTATTTGCTTGAGTGTGGCATCAAGGAGCCCTAGTAAAACTGAAGTCAATGGGAATCAGGGGGGAAAATCTCCACTGGCTGAAGTCATACCTAGCACAAATGGAGATGGTTGTGGTTGTTGGATGCCAATCATCTCAGCCCCAAGACATCGCTGCAGGAGTTCCTCAGGGCAGTGTCCTAGGCCCAACCATCTTCAGCTGCTCCATCAATGCCCTTCCTTCATCATAAGGTCAGAAGTGGGGATGTTCGCTGATGACTGCACAGTGTTCAGTTCCATTAGCAACTCTTCAGTCCGTGCCTGCCTGCAGCAAGACCAGGACGACATTCAGGCTTGGGCTGATAAGTGGAAAGTAACATTCGCACCATTCAAGTGCCAAGCAATGACTATCTCCAACAAGAGAGTGTCTAACCACCACCCCATGACCTTCAATTCAGCATTACCATCGCTGAATCCCCCACCATCAACATCCTGGGGGTCACCATTGACCAGAAACTTAACTGGACCACCAACATAAATACTGCGGCTGCAAGAGCAGGTCAGAGGCTAGGTATTCTGTGGCGAGTATCTCACCTACTGACTCCCCAAAGTCGTTCCACCATCTACAAGGCACAAGTCAGGAGTGTGATGGAATACTCTCCACTTGCCTGGATGAGTGCAGCTCCAACAACACTCAAGAAATAAATGGCATTGCCAGTGATGCCCACATCCCGAGAACGAATAATAAAAAAAGATCCAAAACAGATGAACTCACACTTCATCACAATTCAACTCCATCTACCATAGTTTTGCTCACTGACTTATTCTGTCTATGTCCCTTTGTAACTTTCTGCACCCATCTACACAACTTACTGTGCCTCCTACCTTAGCATCATCTGCAAACTTGGATGTACAACTTTCTGTTCCTTCATCCAAGTCATTGATATGTATAGTGGAAAGCTGAGGCCCCAGCACACCACTTGTCATATCCTGGCAATCAGACAACAAAAATGCTATCTCTGCTCTCTGTCACCTACCTCCCAACCAATTATCGAACTATGTCACAATGTTTCCTCCAATTCCGTCCACTGTCATTTTTCAGTGTTGTGTATTTTTTCAAATAATGTATTTTTGTGAAACTGATTAAATCATTTCCATGATAAATCACATTGTCAGGAAAAAAAATTCTGTTCGATGATCACACTCCAAGTACAAGCACTGGCCTAGAAATTCGATGCCGTCATTCCCATTTTTCAGGTGCAAAACGGGCACCTAACCATCCAATATGGCAGACGAGACATGCGCACTCATTACACGGCAGAAGTGTGCCATCTGCCATATTGATGATGGAAGAAAAAGAGATGTTTATGACCTATGCCTGAAATAAGTGTGAGTCCCTTTATATATGCAAATGCAGGGCCTAACGCCTGTTTGAGGTCCCCTATCAAAAATTGGGCTGCCCTGAATGCAACTGACACTGGGCCGGCTGTGTTTAGGAAAAAGTGATCTATATGCAACCTAGCAGCAGTCATTAAAAGGCCCGTTGAAGACTACCACCAAAAATGTATGTTTAAAAAAAAAAATACTTACCTAAATATGGTTTCCCGCCTCCCTCCTGATTGCCTCACTCCCAGTATCCACCCCCGCTCCAGTTTTCCCCTCCATCCTAATTTCTTATCCTCCTCTCCCGGTCTCCCCTTCCCAGTACTCCAGTTATCCCCTCTCCCAGATGAACCCTTGCCCCCTGACATCGCGCCCGCGCCTCTCGGTCACCTCCCTCCTTCCCAATTGCTTTACCCCTTCTCCAAGGACCTACATGAAGGTCAATGCCAGCAATGCATCAAGGCTCAATATCAAGTGGGCCTCGGGCCTACAAATTCCGGCACAGGGATTGTTCTTTTCAGGAAGTAAAACTATCAGGAGTGCTGCAATGTAACAACTGTAATATCTTTTTAGTACAATTAATATCTGGTGGTGTTCAATCCAATTTATCCCTGTGGCCTGGTAGATAAAGTTCCCACATGGTACAGTACTAAGCCACATAAACCATTTGATTGCTGGTCTGAAATGAGTGAGCTGATCTCAGCCAGGGAAGCAGTGGGATGCCATGATTGGCCTTAGCATTCCTAACTGGAACAAAATAATTCCCTCAGGATTCCCATCCCTCTTGCTGTCCAGTGACCCCTTCAGTTATGCACAGCTCATATTGTGTGAGGACAAGATCCAATTCAGTTAGACATCCTCAATAGTTGATTAGTCTGCTGATATTAACTGTCCAGATATGCTCTGTTTGACATTTACTTGGGCCATGATCCTAGTGCTATTGATGCCAGTGAAGAGCACTCCAGGAAAAAAGTACCTTCAGAAGAAATGGGGAGAAATTTAGAGAAAAAAAATTTGAAATGAGGAATGCTTGAAATAAAAGTTATCAGGTGAGATTTTCCTCGGTCTGGTCTTGATGCACTGATTAATTAAATGGAGTAAAGTTGGCGGGTTCTTTTACAGTCATGCATTCTTACCCGCATGATATTTTGGGCACAGTCCCAGGAAAATCTCCTCTGTAACATGTATTTAATATATGTGGGTAGAACAAATGAAGGACAGAGACACAATGAGTTATTAGTCCATGTGCTTGCTTTACTAGGCCAGAGCAAACTGAGCATGCTCATACCAAACCATGTGACAAACCATGTGAAAATACATTACACTGCTTTCCCCTTAAAAAAAAGTATGTATTCCCCTCTCAAATACAACAAAACTATGATCCCACCTTTCCCAGCATTACATGTACCACATAACAAAAACTCCTGGCTTCTTTTCCTTTTAAATGAACTACAAATGCTACAAATGAACTACAAATCCAGTTTAATAACAAGTTTGCGGAGTCTTCCTGATCTCCTTAAACAAGGTTTTGGTGTTGAACCAATTTTTGGGCTGTTTTGTTTTGGCTCTGAACTCAAAGATGGTCCTGTTTCTATCTCAGATTTGTTTGAACCTGGTACTTCAGTTACTGAAGTCTGAACTGAGTCAAACTCATGTATGTGTTCATGATCAAGTGGTTCAAGATCACGTCTTGGTTCATCTCTAGCAGAGATCATTTGATCTACAAGAACACTTTGGATGTTTTCACCAATTTCAGCCAAATATCTCTTGGTTCCACCAACTTCTACTATGGTTCCGACATCCCACTTGTGTGAACTCGACTTTCCAGGGGGACTGAGAACACGAACACACTTGTTTTGTTTGAAACTGCGTTCTTTCTGATTGCTGTCATACTAATGTTTCTGACTCAACTCTTTCTGTTCAACTCTCGAGGCCAAATTTGGTTGAACAGGACTCAATCGTGTTCTCAATCTCCTCTTCATCAAGAGTTCTGCTGGGTTTAGCCAGTTGTATTGTGCGGAGTAGTTCTGTATATAGCAAGAAATTTGCCAAAAGTTGTTTCCTGCTGAGTCCCGAACAACCCTGCAACACTTGCTTTTTGAGAGCTTCCTTTATATTCTGACTAACCTTTTGGCTGCTCCGTTTGAAGCTGGATGATATGGTGGAACAAGAGTTTGTTTGATACCGTTCCATTTCATGAATTCTTGGAATAGAGCAGAACGGAACTGAGGGCCATTGTCAGAAACAAGCTCTTCAGGTAAGCCATGACATGCAAAGATGGACCTTAACTCATCTATGGTACGTTCAGTTGTAGTATTTGAACCCATGAGTTTCACTTCAACCCACTTTGAGTGACTATCCACAAGTACCAGGAAATAATCATTTGCTTTCTCACAGAAGTCTACATGTACTCTCTGAAAAGGTCTACTTGGCCATGACCAGGGCTGTAGTGGAGTTTTGGGTGGTTTGTTTCTGCAATTTTGGCAAACGCTGCATTTGCTGACAAGTGATTCAAGATCACTGTCCAATCCAGGCCAATAAACAAAGCTTCTTGCAATTGATTTCATACTGACGACCCCTGGATGTTCCACTGGACATCCTTCTTTAGAAGCTCATGCAATGGAGCTAACAAGGTTGCTAAATCAGGTAAGAAACGTGCGTAGTACTGGACCATTCCAAGGAAAGATCTTAACTCAGACATGTTCTGTAGCTTTGGAGCACTGATGACAGCATCAACCTTTTCCTTCACTGGTTGCCAGCCATTTGCATCAGCTTTCAGACCAAGGTACACAGCCTTGGGCTGCACAAAAGCACATTTGCTCCTTTTCAATTTGACATTGTGGGAATTCAACCTTTGAAGCACAAATCTTGGGATGGAGGTAACGGGTACTGCTCATTGTCAACTGGTTGACAATAACTTTGTAGTCACCGCACAAGCATACAATTTTGTCTGCTTTGGGCACTACCACAATCGGGGTAGTCCATTCACTTTTGTCAGTTTTTACTAGCACTACGTTCTCTCTCATTTTCACTAGCTTTTCCTGACTTTTCAACACATAGTGGACCGGCCTTGCCTTACAATAGAAAGGCTTTGTGTTGGACTTGATGCGGATATGCGCGTCATACCCAGTGATGCCCTTATAACTGTCTGAGAACATGCTTTCCTACTTGTTCAGCATTGTTTCGAGTCACTTCTTTGAAGCACCTACAATGAAAAAGTTTTTCCAGTCTAGTTTTAACTTTCTCAACCAGTCTTTGCCCATGAGAGTTGGCCTGCTTTACTGACTGGCCATTGTTTGAACTGCGCATCCCCTTTGTCCACATGTCTCTAGGATTTCTCCAGAGTAGGTTTTTAACTCTACGGTATTCTTCATAAGTGGTATTTGATTAAACTTACTCGCATATGTGTCCTTACCCATGACAGAGCAATCCGCCACCGTGTCGATACACATATCAATATATTGCTCATTGATCAAAAGTTTTGTACGGAAGTCTTTCTCACAACTGCTGGTGTTGTTGCTAGTGGCATAGATACTGTAGATGCCTAGTCTTCAATATCAGTTGTGTTCACTTCAATATTGTGAACGCCTCCCTTTTGTTGTCACTGCTTTGCATTGCCACTAGAATGGTTCTTACTTCCTGCTTTTGATCTAGCTCTGCAAGCTGTTAAAATATGGCCTTGCTTCTGGCAGTGAAAACACTATGGGCTGGATTTTCATTGACACGTGGAGGCGGGTTTGGAGGTGTGTGGGGGGTTAAAATTGCGAAAATTGGTGGGCGGGCACAAGTCCGCCTCCATCCCGCCTCCATGCAATTTTCATTAAATCGTATCTGCTGGTCCCGACTCCGTCCCGTGTCTAAGAGGCGGGATAGGCTGTTAAAGCCCTTAACAAGCATTAAATTGCCTCTATAATGCCATTTTGAAAGGCCTTTGTGATTTTAACCCTTTTTCTACGTGAAGCACGCCTGTTCTGAACCACAAATGTGAAACCTGGAGGGAGCACATTTGGATGGCTGGCTGGCTGTCTGGCTGGCTGGCTGTGGGGATGGATGTATAGATGGATGGATGGAGAGGAGACATATCTGGGAGTGGTGGTGTAAAAATATCTGGGAGCAGACTTAGGACTACTGCTGCTCATTTTGCAGGTCCTCTCACAGCAAAGGCCAGGCAGTCTTTGCAGACCTTCAATGCAGCAGCAATGATGACATCATCAGAGGCGACTTTCAGACTGAAAACACTAATTGGTTCATGGGTTCCCACATGCTGGAACTCAATTGCCCAATTAGGTGAAAATTGCATCAATCTCCCACATCCAATTGCAGTCGGGTGGATAACACGAAAAGTGGATGACACGACCCCAACCCGCCCCGTATCAAAATCCAGCCCTTTGCATTGCTATATTGGCAGGACTGTGGTGAGTGATTTCCATTGCAGCGATAACAATTCACGAAACTGCTCTCACCAACATGCGTTTGACTTGGTCTGACAACTTTAGGTTTGCCGGTGGCTTTGTAACTATAGACCTCAGCTGCACTAGTCACTTGAGTTGGACGGGGCTCCCTAGCATTTTTAGACGCCATCTCCATAGATAGGGCAATTTTGCATGTTATGTCAAACGATAGGTTCGGAGTGTTCAGTAACTTGGACTGTGTGCACTCATCCATCAGCCCACACACAAACTTATCTTGCAACGCACGATCCAAAAATGTGCCGAAGTTACAATGCAAAGATAGGTTTTTAAGAGCTACAATATACTCACTGATGGTTTCACTTTGTTTTTGGTTTCTGGTACCAAACTTATAGCTCTCTGCTATTTCTAACAGCTTTGGGTCGAAATGGTCCTCGAGTTGCTCGACAATGTCTTCAAACTACACATCCTTCGCTTTCCCTGGCGCAAGTAGGTTTGTCAACGTTCTGTAGACATCTGGCCCAATCTCCATTGGAAAAATTGCTTTTTTACGTTCACGAATTACTTTATTTTTGAGCTTGAACATTCTCATCTGCACCTTTTGTCTCATTAATGTTATTGGCCTTAAAAAACATCTCCATCCACTCAATGTAAGAACTGAATGGTTCATGAGCTCGGTCATACATGCTGAGGCTTCCGATGAATCCCGTAGGCTTCCGAGGATTGTCCCGATCCCGTCAAACAGTGACTCAGCATGCTACCTGTCTACCTTAAACTTTTCCACGCGAAGGTTGAACACTGTGTCCTTCCATGATCCATAAAAATGGCTTTGGGATCCCATTCTCATCGCCAAAAATGTAATATATGCGGGTAGAACAAATAAAGGACAGAGACAGGATGAGTTGCTAGTCCATGTGCTTGCTTTACTAGGCCAGAGCGAACTGAGCATGCTCATACTAAACCATGTGACAAACCATGTGATATTACATTACAGTATTTATTTTATCATAATGCGGAGTGGGGTGGACTGGGGTGGACAAAAATGAGAAGTCGCACAACACCAGGTTATAGTCCAACAGTTTTATTTGAAATCACAAGCTTTCGGAGCTATCGATCGCCCCTTCCTCAGGTGAAGTAAAGAGATTCTGTACCTCTTTACTTCACCTGAGGAAGGGGCGATCGATAGCTCCGAAAGCTTGTGATTTCAAATAAAACTGTTGGACTATAACCTGGTGTTGTGCGACTTCTTATTTTATCATAGACATACAAAGATACTGGCAGGTGCCTCTATGACACATAAATAAATACCATTATAGTATCACTGAATTATATAAAACCTGTTATATTACCACTGAATTGAGCAAGTGCTTAGATTACCTCCACACCAGCAAAGCACCCAATTTTAGACCAGCTTGCTATGTTGTTATTTATTCTCCATGATATATAATGTCCCAGCATGCAATATTATCTTAGTCAATATTAATGGTTTGATAATCTGCGAAAAATCCGGACACAGAAATGCAAAACTGCAACAGTATGAGAAAGGTTAACACATGATCATACGAATGACACCATCAAAAGGAAGATCTGATTAAAAATTGCCAAGTTACTATAGAACAAGACCAACAAAAGCTAACTCAATTCTAGTGATGATACTGTTACAATTTTTAATACTATTGTTTTAATATTCAGATTTTTTTTTTTTAGTTGGGCAATTTAGAATTAGTCTGTTTTTTAAATTTAACTTAAACCCTCCAAGGAATTTATGTGTCACTTCTTTAACTCTGAGATAGAAGGCCATAGGTTCAAGACCCTCTCCAGAGAATTGAGCTGCTGACCGAGGCTGACAGTTCAGTGCATTACTGGGGGAGCAATGCAATGTTTTTCAGATGTGATGTTAAACTGAGGCCCTGTCTGCTCTCTCAGGTGGGTGGAAAGGATCTCAATGGCACTATATGATGAAGAGCTGGGGAGTTCTTCTGGAATCCTGGCCAGCATTTATCTCTCATCCATTGAAACTAAAAGATATCATCTGGTCATATATCTCATTGCTGTTAATGGGACCTTGATGTGCAAATTGGCTGCTGTATTTTCTACATTACAACAGTGACTACATTAAAAAAAATATTTCATTGGCTGTGAAGCACTTTGGGACATCCTGAGGTCATAAAAGATGCTATATAAACACAGGTTCTTTCTTTCTTCAACACAGAGCACAGAAAGCTTACTTTGCTTCAGGCATATCTTCAATGTAATCAAGTTGAAATTGATATTGATTGCTGAAAATTCAATGCTTGCGTAATATAGAAACACTAATGTGTGTTTGGTATCCTCGATCAATTTACCATGAGATATCCTTTGACCTATGGTTCAAAAGTCTATGTACATGTACAAAAGATAGTAAATCTAACATTGCCAAATTGGATTTGTTCAATTAGAGAAACACAAGCTACACAGACTAAACCTGTGGGCAAAAATATGTTACAATAGATTGTGATTATGCTTGCTGTGGCAGCTCCTGCAGCAACTCACGCTGCTTGCATAGGCTAGGACCATGCTGTTATCATATCACTGGCAGCATGCCATTTGAAAAAGAATCAGCTACTTTCATTAAGAATCTAAATTGTTGTATACACTGTGACCCAGTTAAATCATAAGGCATTGCTTTTAATTTCATTCCGTAAGTTTACTCTTGAGATCCAAATATTCAACACTATCTTCTACAGTTAAGAATGTGAGAATTCTTTTAGAAAGAAAAGGTCATTGGATCCAACACTGTCTCTTCTTGATAGATCAATCTTACCTAATCACCTATCATATTCCAAAATTATTTCATTCTACGGAAACATATCAATTTGCATCTACCTCAATGGCGTTCTTGACAAATTATTCGGCAACTCTATTACCCTTTGGGTGAAAACATTTGCTTGACTTCCCTTCTTATTCTTAAATTCATTTTTCACCCTGTCACATAGTATTTGAACCATTTGCCAAAATGAACAATTTGCCTGGATCAACTCTGTCAATTTGCATCATAATCTTTAAAATTTCCTTTTGTTTATCTCATAGCCTCCTATTTTCTAAAGGAAATAAGGCAAGCTTAAGTTGACTTTTCCTCTTAACTTAAATCCCTAATGCCTGGAATCATTATTGTCACTCATCTTCTAATCCTCTCTTGTGCAACAGTATTTTTACTATGATCTGGTGACTGGAAGTGCACACAGTGCTCTATATGTGGTCTGACAAACATCTTATGGAGCAACAATACTTAAATGCAACTCATTGCCTTTTATACCTATTTTTATACTGTAGCTCCAGCACTGCGCTGACAGTTTTATATCCTTTATAATCCTAGATCTGACATGATCAGGACACATACACATACATGGAACCTTGCTCCCATGATAATCATTTTACACTTGTCCATAATGATCTGCATCTGCACATTGGCCCAGTTTATATCTTATATAAGTCATCCAGTAGGACTCCAGGTGATATGTGTCAGCTTGCAACTACCAATTTTGACGGTAAACCTGCTAACTGCATTGCAGCAATGGATCAGAGCAGTCTGGAGGTTTGTGTGGAACACAGTAAGTCAGGAGCTAGCACAATGATCTGGAGAGATTGGGAGACTTGTAAAGTATAACAATTATCCAGAAGATTGGATCCTTCTGAATCTGGTTGTATTGTTTCTCATGATTTGCGCTGCCGCCTGTTTTGGTATCATCTGCAAATCACGAGATCTTGCAATACCTCTGTCCCAGTCAGTAATCTCCTGTAGCTGCTACGGTACAATTCCATAAGCCCTGGAATCCTACTTATATTCGTCCTAACTGGCCATTCTTTGACCCAAATTTTATGGTCAGCGGCGAACGTACAGCGCCAGCCGTTTATTACACTTGCACTTGCGGCATTGCACCCAGGTCCCTGGGGCTAAACTCTTGCATGAAAATGGATGTGGGCCGCGCCCGTTCAGTGCAATGGAGGCACCATGCCAACTTCATACTGCAAGCTCAATGTAATGGTTTCTGCATGCAGCCAGCACTATCCGCGCTGTTTATTGGCTGCACGCATTAACAAGGGACTCAATATCATTTCTAAGTTGCACTACTTAAAGCTAGCCTGCACTACTTAAAGCTAGCCTGCACCTCTTAAAGGGGCGGTGCATTGTGGCTAGAGCAGGTGCTGGGAGTCGTTGTGCAACTGAATCTGACCTGGGAAAGAGTGAAGAATGGCTGACCATGGGAAAGAGCGGGCACTCAGGATTTTGGAGGTCTTGGTGGAAGAGGTAGAAAGGAGCAGATGTCCTGTAACCTCAGGTGGGCAGGAGCCCTCCAGACACACAATGAGAAGGAAGTGGGAACAGATAGCTGTGGAGGTTAATGGCAAGAGTTTAGCCCCAAGGACCTGGATGCAATACTAGAAGAAGTTTAATGACTTCACACGAGTGGTCAAGGTCAGTGAAAGCACCTTCAAATGCCATATCCTACCAACTGCATCACTAGCCTCAGCCGCTGCTCAGTTCACTGCACCCCCATCACTCACGTACCAACAATCTCTATCAATCAGGCCTTACACCCACATTTCAGAGCTTGCACACACTGCCAGCTATTCAACCATAACAGCCACATCACCCACACATATTGGACAAAACTGACTGACACACTTCCCACTCTCTTGCAGGAAAAGGTGGCACACAACCGGAGACAGCAGGAACTAACTGAAGGGGGAGAGGTGCACCTGCATGTTCTAACCCCCATGGTGGAGACGGTGCTGGCCAGTTTGGGAGGGGCCATTGCTGAAGCCTTCTCAAATCCCACATCACTCTCATCCCTAACTCTCTCTGACTTACAAGCTGCAGATGGTGCAAGCATGCACTTCTACTTTCTCCTTTCCCCTCAGCACAACCGAACCCTTGTCCCTTTTTCGTTTCAGATACCCAAGAATTGCAACCTGCCCAGGCAGCGGTGGAAGAGCAGCAAGACAGTGATGATGAAGAAACATCCTTCACTCGATTTCACACTCGCAGCCATCAGCTCAGATAATGACACTGCGCATATTTTAGAGGAGAGCATTGAGGCAGGATCTGCACGTGGGAGACACCGGGCGCAAGTGCGCTGCAGCCAGGGCAAGGGGAAAGGATAGCGCAGCAGTTCCTCAGCTTCTCGCCTGATAGGGTATCGCAAGGGCTATTCCCTCATGATGCCAAGTTTGTGCAGCACAAATCTCGAGACCCAGTCAGCCGAGTACTGCAGGGCTCCTTCAGAGTGGTCCAGACAGTGGAATTGTTGCTTCAGGACGCCAATGGTCTGCTCTATCAGATTTCTTATGACAGCATGGCTCTCATGACTGCTGCCAGGATACTGAGCATTGACCTGCATGATGCACTGCCTATGGTCACACACCAGCTGCACGTTGAGAGAATGGAATCCCTTTCGGTTCAGGTACATGGCAGAGTTGACATGAGGCGCACGCAAAGCAATGTGCATGCAGTCAATTGCACCCTGCACCGTGAAGAAGCCTGCAATCCTTGCAAACCCTTATGCTTGCTCCGCTTGCTTCTCTCTGGCAAGAGGGATTGAAATGTATTTATCTCTCTTTGAATACTACAAACTGCGAGATGTTGCTAATATCTCCAGCAGCAGCCTGGAAGATGCCAGACACATAAAAGTTCATGGTCAACTTCACATCCGCTGACAATGCAGTCCTTCCCCTGCTCTGAGGTTAGGGTTGTGGCTGCAGCAGTTGGCAGATTTCAGTGACGACCTCCTTATTGAAGTCGAGATGTCTCAAACATTGGTCATCACTGAAGTTCAGGTCGGAGAATTGCTCCCTGAACACTGTGGGCAGATAAGACCTTCTGTTGAGAGCCCTTTTCCCCTTCCTCCTCCTCCCTCTTCTACCAGCTTGTCCTGCTCTGCATGGCCTCTGTTCATTCTCCCAGTTATGGCCTACCAGGCCACCCATGTTTTGGAGCAACTGGTTTGTGCAAAAGCCTTGAAGGCAACAAAAAGTACTTTAGCACATGCCACACCACTTCCTGTAGACTTTTGAAACTTGAATGAACTATGGAAAGCACCCAAAATGTGTCGAATTGTAGCAACAGCCAGAAGAAATAAACCAGCAACTAACCTGCAAGCAGTTGATGATCTCTTTAAATAGCGCTGGCGGGGAGTTTTCACGCTGCTTAACATCATGTTCAGCTGTGCGAGGTTAAGAGCGGGCGTAGGCTGGAACGTGGAGCTCCAAAATGGCAATCATTGCACACTGATTGATGTCATGATCTGACTGCGCTGCATGCTTCCGGCAGACGTAAGGTGCGTACGTGCTAACCTTTTACCAATATGGTGTACGGCACAATTCGATTCAGAAGTGTATGTGCGTGCCACAGGCTCCATTTTGGAACCTTAAGGGGCCTCATAGCCTCCAAAAAATGGGCACTAGAGTCCAATTTCATCCCCAAGCTTCTTAGAATATTTAGTTCAATATAAAATTATGTACAGAAAGTAATATTAAGAGAGATAAAAGAGATAGGAAGAAAAATTAAAAAACAAAATAAAAATATTTAAATGTTTTTATTTTTTAAAATCTCTTACAATCCCTGTGTATCCCAGAGGTGGTGGCACAGTGGTATACCGTTGGGAGGGAGTGGCCCTGGGACTCTGGAGTCCTGACTCCAGATCCCATGAAGTCTCATGGCATCAGGTCAAACATGGGCAAGAAAACCTTCTTCTGCTTACTACCTACCACCCTCCCTCAGCTGATGAATCAGTGCTCCTCCATGTTGAACACCACTTTGATGAAGCACTGAGTGTAACAAGGGCACAGAATGTACTCTGGATGGGGGACTTCAATGTCCATCACCCAGAGTGGCTCGGTAGCACCACTACTGACCAAGCTGACCGAGTTTTGAAGGACATAGCTGCCTGCAGCAGATGGTGAGAGAACCAACACGAGGGAAAAACCTACTTGACCTCGTCCTCACCAATCTACCTGTTGCAGATGTATCTGTCCACAAAGGTAATGGTAGCAGTGACCACCACACAGTCCTTGTGGAGACAAAGTCCCGTCTTCACATTGAGGACACCTTCCATCATGTGCCACCATGCTAAATGGGATAGATTCATAACAGATCTAGCAGCTCAAAACTGGGCAGCCATGAGGCACTGTGGGCCATCAGCAGCAGCAGAATTGTATTCCACCACAATCTGTAAGCTCATGGCCCGGCATATCCCTTACTCTACTATTACCATCGAGCCAGGCAACCATCCCTGGTTCAATGAGGAGTGCAGAAAAACTTGCCAGGAGCAGCACTAGGTGTGCCTACAAATACGGTGCCAACCTGGGGAAGCGGCAACATAGGGCTACATGCATGCTAAACAGCGGAAGCAGCCTGCTATAGACAGAGCTAAGTGATCCCACAACCAACTGATCAGATCAAAGCTCTGCAGTCCTGCCACATCCACTCGTGAATGGTGGTGGACCATTAAACAACGAACGGGAGGAGTAGGCTCCATCAACATCCCCATCCTCAATGATGGTGGAGCTCAGCACGCAAGTGCAAAGGACAAGGCTGAAAGTTCTGCAACCATCTTCAACCAGAAGTGCCGAGTGGATGATCCATCTCGGCCTCCTCCTGAGGTCCCCACCATCACAGAAGCTAGTCTTCAGCCAATTTGATTCACTCCACGTGATATCAAGAAATGGCTGAGCGCACTGGATACAGCAAAGGCTATGGGTCCCAACAATATCCCAGCGGTCATGCTGAATACTTGTGCTCCAGAACTAGCCGCACCTCTAGCCACGCTGTTCCAGTACAGCTATAACACTGGCATCTATCCGACAATGTGGAAAACTGCCCAGGTATGTCCTGTCCACAAAAAGCAGGACAAATCCAATCCGGCCAATTATCGCCCCATCAGTCTAGTCTCAATCATCAGCAAAGTGATGGTAGATGTCGTCGACAGTGCTATCAAACGGCACTTACTTACCAATAACCTGCTCACCAATGCTCAGTTTGGGTTTTGCCAGGGCAACTCAATTCCAGACCTCATTACAGCCTTGGTCCAAACATGAACAAAAGAGCCGAATTCCAGAGGTGAGGTGAGAATGACTGCCCTTGACATCAAGGCAGCATTTGACCAAGTGCGGCATAAAGGAGCCTTAGTAAAATTGAAGTTAATGGGAAACAGTGGGAAAAATCTCCACTGGCTGGAGTCATACCTAACACAAAGGAAGATGGTTGTGGTTGGTGGAGGCCACTCATCTCAGCCCCAGGACATCACTGCACGAGTTCCTCAGCTCACCACCACCTTCTCAAGGACAATTAGGGCTAGGCAATAATGCTGGCCTTGCCAGCGACACCCACATCCCAGGAACAAATTTAAAAAAAAAAATTCTGAAGGAATGATGCACCACATTTGTAAAAGTTAATTTTCAGTGCTAGAGAGGTTGTTTGGCAGTAATTAAGATTTATCACCCTGTTACAAATTCAGTTACACTGGAAAGGACAAGCCCTAACTTTTTCTTGTAAGTTTAGTGGGTTTCTATCATGTAAATACAGCAACTTCACGCCCTTCCTCCTGTTTCAATTCCGAGTCTATTGGCGAGATACTTTTATCGCGACGTTTCTGGACGAGCAGGGCAACTCAGACAGCAGCTTTCTCATTTCTGCCTTTAACTGTTGCTAGAAGTTGCTGTCCGATTTACTCTTTGATAACAGTGAGCACTGATAGTCTCAGTTATTTCTGCTGCAAAATCCAAGCCATTATGTAAGCCTGATAGTGGGCATCTGCAGGCAAATTGACCTTTTTTAATACAACTTTTAGTAGTTGAGGCCAATCGTTTCCTCGTCAACATCCACACACAGGAGTTTTCCAGCAGGAGTAAAAATCAAAAGGGAAAATTCTCTCAGATTCTCTCCCTAGCCTAGGGGCACTGACAGGTGTTGTAGCACTCCACCTGCTGCCCCAGTTGAAATCAAGTAACTTGGCAAAAACCATGAAATGAAGCTGGGATTTCTAGTTTGTATGATTTCTTGCCACATGGCATAGTACCTTTACCGAGTAAGCCATTGAGAAAGCTCAACTTTCCTGAGTACTGAATCAAAATTGATAAGACAACGCCAATTATTTTTTCATTTTGTGTGTCTCTCCAGAGAAACTAGAATTTTGCACAATTCAAGTAATTTCCGTTTCAGTCTACTCTGGCTTAATTATCTCTATGAAGCAATTGTTTACCCATCACAAATGTGTGCAAGATGCTTACATAAATAACTGGGTTCAATCAAATTGCAGCTCATATTGTTTTCAGTTGTTTTGGTGAGGTGACACTCTATGACGAAAAACTTTGTGCCATTAGAAGGAAGGTTGCCTGACATGTCTAGGTATATGCTGTGAAGTATCTGCTGCCTTCCTTACCATGACTTTAGGAGCGGGGAGAGCAAAGAATGAGATTCAGAGTCAAATAAATGACAAATAAAGAACAATAGAGATTTAGGAACATTCATCTTTACCATGTGGTTGGTAAGCGGGTGGAGCGGACCGCTGCCTGCTAGATAACCTGCACGTTTTTCATTCCAGTTCTGTCAATAGAATGAAAATTGGATGGGTTCCATAATGGACGGACAGATTACCAGCCATGCAATGAAGATGAAAATTTATCCCTAAGAAAAATACAAAGTGAGACAAAGATGTAGCGGAAGAAAAGATATCTGAGAAATGGAGTGCTGAAAATATGCGTTGCACAATCTGTGTCTGATCTTGGAATATCGTGAGTGACTGAGAAAAGGAGAGTGGGCAGGCATTTTATTTACGATAGCAAAATACTGCAGATGCTGGAAATCCGAAATAACAACAGAAAACGCTGGAAAAACTCAGCAGGCGAGGCAGCATCCGTGGAGAGAGAAACAGAGTTAACGTTTCAGGTCGAAGACCTTTCGTCAGAACTGGAAATAGCAGGAAATGAAATAGATTTAGGGGAAGGATAAAGCTGGGAAAAGAGGGAGGGGATGAAAGAACAAAAGGAGAGATTAAGAGACATTAAGAGACATTAAGAGATGATCAAGGCAAGAGGTGGTGTTAATGTGACAGGTTGAGGCTAAAAGAAGTGTGAAATGCACTGGCAGAATGAAGGACAGCTGCCAGCTTCTAGGAGGGAAAAAAAGGGGGGGGGGGCGCAAACAAAAGGGTGGAGGAAAAAATAAAATATAAATGTGATAGGGGCTGAGTTTATGATCTAAAATTGTTGAATTCGATATTGAGTCCAGAGGGCTGTAGCGTGCCTAAACGAAAGATGAGGTGCTGTTCCTCGAGCTTACACTGCGCTTCCGTGGAACAGTGTAATAGGCCGAGGACGGTGAGGTCAGAGTGGGAGTGAAGCGGTGAATTTAAGTGACAGGCGACCGGGAGCTCGGGGTCCCCCTTACGGACTGAACGGAGGTGTTCCGCAAAGCGGTCACCCAATCTGCGTTTGGTCTCCCCAATGTAGAGGAGACCACATCGTGAGCAGCGAATACATTTTATTTACTTGCTTTTCGCATAAAATATGTTTTTCATTTCCCTCAAATTATTATCTTGATTTCATTTTTTGGAGCGTGTCAGTTAGGTAGGTCTGCTTCTAAGAATACCAGCTATTCTTTTATATTTTATTGTAGTGAAGGTGTAAAGAAGGGAGAACAACTAGTGGAAAAGCTGTGCACTCTCCCTGTGATCTATTGTCAATGACTTGCCATGCACAGCTTTGTAATTAACTGATAGATTATATATTATTGTGAAATGGATTTTAAGAGGATAACTGTCATTATTGGTTTTGTATTATCATTGGATTTTGTTGGCTTATTTCATTTAAAACTTGTTAATTTACAGCATTTATTTTAAAGAATACCCATCATTCTGTACATTTTCCCGAGGGGGTACCTGCTACAATTCCACCTGCCTGTACACTGTTTTGATCCATACACTGTATAAGTTGTTTCACTGAAAATGCTTGCCCACTTTTTTGACTTGTGGATTTCAATTTTAGTGCAATGAACTCTGAGGTAATATTACAGCCTTTAAACCACTCCAATGTAACCATTTTTTATAGGTGAAATTATTTTTGAGAGAAATCTGCAGTCTACAAAAGGACTATAAACTACAGAGACATACAACAATATAAGTATAGGCTTATAGACTGAACTCCAGGTGCGGTCTAACTAGAGCTTTATACAACGCTAACATGACTTCCACCCCTTTGTATTCCAGACATCTTGAGATAAAGGCTAACATTCCATTAGCCTTTTTAATTATTGTTTGTACCTGTCCACTAGTTTTGAGTGATTTCTGTATTTAGTCTCCTATATCTCTCTGCGTCTCCACAGTTTCTAGGTTCTCACCATTTAAAGAATTCTCTGATCTGTCTTTCTTAGGTCCAAAGTAGATGATCTCACATTTCACCACATTAAGCTCCATCTGCCACAGTTTTGCCCACTCACTTAATCTATTAATATCTCTTTGCAACTTTCTGCTCCCATCCGCACTACTTACAGTGCCACCTAACAGTGAACGGGTGGCCGATCCGTTACCACCAGTTTGGCACCCCTGACAAAAGTGAAAATTACCCCACATGTGAAAAGAAATGAACTTGTGCACTGTCAAAGCAGGACAGTTTCAAACAAGTTCCTTACTCCCTTCAATTGGCAGTGTCATTCAGAGAGGCTATAGGATCATTGGTGAGGGAAATAGAAAAGAGGAAGTCCTCTTCTGAGGTTGGAGCTGAGACACTTTGTTGAGGCAGAATAGAGAGGCCATTATGCTTCATCTAAGAATGTTATACCTGACCTGGGAGTGCCTGACATGGAATAACTCGCATCTGTCACCTCGATGCACATGGAAAAAAAATACGTTCAAAGGAAATTCCCAAGTTGGCATTTATTAGAGGTGGCGTCTTTCCCCCACTATTTCCTCGAGTGAACCATGAGGAATTAGTGTAAATATTTAGCATTGTGACTCACATTTGGTGCTGGTCACAGTATAGAATGAAAACCTGCCTTTGTTGCTTTCATTTATACAGCAAACAGCAAGTGTGACATTATTGCTATAAAGAGCCTCAAAGCATCAGATTTATGATAGTATTGGGGAGAAGGAAATAGTTTTGGTCCCAATACAATGGGTGATAAACTCTATTATAAAAATCAGTGTTATCAAAATTCCCCTTGTACAATTTTCATCAATTCAAACAATAAAAATGGAAAAATGCTGATCACATTGCTTTTTTACCATTATTCACTGGTATCTGCTGCACAAATAGGTTTCTGTTTTCCTTGCACTCATAAAACAGCAACATTCTGTCACCATTGCAGTTATATATATGGGGCATATGGGAGTCAATCTGTGCCCTGAGGATTCTCCATAATTTCAGAGAGTTTCATGTCTTCAGGGTTGTTGAAAGTGAATTATTTCAGATAACAATAGCTCCAAACTTCCAGAAGTAATAAGGTTTCAATAACACAATAATTCAAAAAAATTCCATTGACATGAAACCTGCTTTCAATGCTTTTGCTTTGTTGTATTGATGATTCATGTTTGTTGTACCACAGTCAGTTAATGCAGGGGCGGTGGTAAGATTTATTTTTAAATTAAAAAATACCTTTTAATAAGCTCCTTGTGTAAAGTGCAAGAGGGCCCAGACCTGATCTGCAATCTGTATGGCTTTAGCTAATCTCAACCAGGGTGATCGAAGGGTACTACATTTGCCCTCAGGCCCTAAGTTATGGTCAGAGAAATCAGCAGGATTCCTGCTCCTGACTGCTATCTAGCTGCCAATCCCAGAAGTATGCACCTGTCAATATCCAGAAGAGACAGGATATGGCTAGGCTGTGATGCTCCCTCTGGTCATAAAGCCTGCTGGCACTCGCTGTCAAAGTTCTCATGTGAATAATGAACTTTAGGACGAGGTACAGAGGTTGACCTGTGCACATGGAACTGCACCTCGACAGGCAGTCAAGTGGGAGAAAGGAAGGCAGGGGAATTAATAATGGAGTAAATTATTGAGAAAAGAAAAGCCTAGATAATGGCTATTTTGCACCAACTAGTGTGGATTTTTTTCTGTACAATCTAGGTGTGAAGTATCGCCTAGGTGGAGTGCAGTTAGGAAAATTGGGTGGGAAGGATCACCCACCCACAATGGATGCTGCTGGATTTTCAGAACATTCATTTTAAACAGAAAAAAAAACACCTGTCAAGTTTGGAATGGTGGCAGAAGAGTTTTTTTGATAAAGTTTTTAATGGTGGAGGGAGAAGCAAAAAAGGAGATCTGTTTAGGGAGGGAGTTCCAGAGAGTAAGACCAAGGCAGCTAAAGACAGTACCACCAATGGTAGGGCAAAAGAAGAAGGGGGATGCAGAAATAGAGGAGCAAAGGGTGGGACACAAGGCTGAAGGATATTGCAGAGGTAGGATGGAATAAGCCATGGAAGGATTTGAAGATGAGTGTCATGTTTCGGGATTTTTTGACCATATTTCCACAGAAAGGATTTGGGGGGGAAAATTACTTTTAATGCAGGGTTTTTAAAATCAATTTTCCCAAGTTTTTTTAAAAGAACACCCAGATGAAGAGAGCCTAATATGCTAAATGGAAGTTCTTTTTCCCTTAGAGACTAAACAATAAATGGTTTGTTCGCTTGTTTGGGAATTTGGAAAAATACCTCTCACCCCAGTCTGACTGTCAGGTGGGGGGTTATGAAGAGAGATAAAGGCCAGAATTTTACCGGCGCTGAGAGGACGGGATCGGAGGCTGTGAAATTTGAAATGATTAACAACGGGTCGGGAGCGTTCTGTCAACCCGCCTCCACGCTAGTCTCCCAGGTGTTGGGTCTGTCAGCACTGAACAGACCCGACACCAAGAGGCAGGGGAGGCAATTGACATCATTAAATGCATTGTTAACAGCCAATTACATATTATTTTAAGCTCACCTTTAGATTTTTAGAGTTCGCCAACAGCTTCCCCGCTGCTCGGGGATCATGTCAGTAAGAAGGTCGGGTGTTGTGTCAGCATGGGATGATTTACTAACTTGAAAGCTGCAAATGGTCTATAAAAGCTCGCATTTCATAGGTCTTCACTTTCCAAGGTTAGCCACTGTTTATTACTGCATTTGGAAGACAGTATGAGGTTTATGTAGCTTGCAAGTGTTTGGAGCAAACTCTCTATCCAGTGTCACCATATTGGAACAACCTCTCTCACCATTGACAGATCGCTTCTATCATCTCAACCTCACCTGCCATCTATTCCATCAGCATTGGTGCCCTTGAAAAAATAAGAACATAAGAACATAAGAAATAGGAGCAGGAGTAGGCCATTCGGCCACTCGAGCCTGCTCTGCCATTCAATAAGGTCATGGCTGTTCTTCTACCTCAACTCCACCTTCCTGCACTATCCACATATTCCTTGATTCCATTAATATCCAAAAATCTATCGATCTCTGTCTTGAATATACTCAACGACTGAGCCTCTACAACCCTCTGGGGCAGAGAATTCCAAAGATTCACCACCCTGTGAGTGAAGAAATTTCTCCTCATCTCAGTCCTAAGTGGCCGACCCCTTATTCTGAGACTGTGGCCCCTGGTTCTAGACTCCCCAGCCAGGGGAAACATCCTCCTGCATCTACCCTGTCAAGCCCTGTAAGAATTTTGTATGTTTCAATGAGATCACCTCTCATTCTTCTAAACTCTAGAGAATAAATGCCTAGTCTACTCAATCTGTCCTCATAGGACAATCCCCCATCCCAGGAATCAGTCTGGTGAACCTTTGTTGCACTCCCTCTATGGCAAGTATATCCTTCCTTAGGTAAGGAGACCAAAACTGTACACAAATCTCCAGGTGTGGTCTCACCAGGGCCCTATATAATTGCAGTAAGACGTCTTTACTCTTATACTCAAATCCTCTTGTAACAAAGGCCAACATATTTTCTTAATGCTTGCTGTACCTGCATGTTAACTTACAGTGATTCGTGTACAAGGACACCCAGGTCCCTCTGAACAACAACATTTCCCAATCTCTCACCATTTAAAAAATGTTCTGCTTTTCTATTTTTCCTACCAAAGTGGATAACCTCACATTTCTCCACATTATATTCCAATTGCCATGTTCATGCCCACTCACTTAGCTTGTCTATATCCTCTTGAAGCCTCTTTGCATCCTCCTCAAAACTTACATTCCCCACCTAGCTTTGTATTATCAGCAAACTTGGATATATTACATTTGGTCCCCTCATCCAACTCATTGATATAGATTGTGAATAGCTGAGGCCCAAGCACTGATCCTTGTGGTACCCCACTCGTTACAGCCTGTCAACCCGAAAATGATCCGTTTATTCACACTCTCTGTTTTTTGTCCGTCAACCAAGCCTCATTCCATGCTAGTATATTAATCCTATGAGCCCTAATTTTGTTTAATAACCTTTTGCATGGCACCTTATCGATTGCCTTCTGAAAATCCAAATACATCACATCCAGTGGTTCCCCCTTATCTATTCTGCTAGTTACAACTTCAAAAAACGAACAGATTCGTCAAACATGATTTCCCTTCCATAAATCTGTGTTGACTCTGCCTAATCCTATTATTATTTTCTAAGTGCCCTGTTACCACCTCCTTAATGATAGATTCCAGAATTTCCCTACTACTGATGTCAGGCTAACTGATCTGTAGTTCCCCGTTTTCCCTCTCCCTCCAATCTTAAATAGTGGGGTTACATTTGCTACCTTCCAATCCGCGGGAATCGTTCTAGAATCTAGGGAATTTTGTAAGATGACAACCAATGCATCCACTATCTCTATAGCCACCTCTTTCAAAACCCTACAATGTAGGCCATCAGGCCTAGGGGATTTATTGGCTTTCAGTCCCATTAATTTCTCCGATACTATTTTTTTACTAATACTAATTTCTTTCAGTTCCTCATTCTCGCTAGACCCTTGGTTCTCCACTATTTCCGGGAGGATTTTTGCATTTTCTTCCGTGAAGACAGACACAAAGGGGGAAAAAATCAGTGGCGTCCCCTCTGGGGTGCTAAATTCTACTTTTAGTGCCTTGAAAAAGTTAGCATCCCTGCACCGTAAATTCAGTGGTAGCGCCCCAAGCAGCAGGCAGGGCACTACTGGAAGCGCTCCCCGTCCTTCCTGGGGCGCGAACAAGTGAATATCGTGGTGCTACGTGCAACAGCGCCACGTGTGCCGGCACATGGCACTGCGGTATTGCAGGCCTCACTCCCCCGATTAAAGGGGAGGGGCCTAGTGCTGCGCGCACTAAGGCCCTGCTGGGACACCGGGGAGCGGTATGCCAGGAAAGAAGCCCGGCATTCAAGAGGAGTGCCGGGCTGAGCGATCGCGGCCGGCACTCCGAATAAAAAAGGGGAAGGGGCGGGTGCTGCCAGGTGGCCAAAAATAAAATGGCCGCCCAACACCTGCCCTTTAACTTGCGCTGCCGCGGCTGCAAAAACGCCACCCTGACTCTGTCGGACATACCGATGTTTGCAGCCAGAACGCGAGCGGGGCGCTACTCATGGTGATGATGTCATCACCAGAGGTGCAGCGCCACGTGGCACTCCCGGCTACCGCCGCCACTAACCCCCCGCTGAATTTCACGGGGGTGCTAATGGGAGACGCAAAGCAACTCAGTTTTTCCCCCAAAGTATTTGTTTAATTTCTCTGCCATTTCCTTATTCCCCATTATAATTTCTCCTGTCTCAACGTGTAAGGGACCCACATTGACTTTCGCTAATCTTTTCCTTTTTACATACCAATAGAAGCTTTTACAGTCTGTTTTTATGTCTCTAGTTAGTTTACTCTCATATTCTATTTTCGCTTTCTTTATCAATTTCTTGGTCCTCCTTTGCTGAATTATAAAATCCTCTCAATCCTCAGGTTTACTACTCTTTTTGGCAACATTATAGGCCACTTCCTTTGATCTAATAGTATCTTTAACTTCTCTTGTTGGACCACTTTTCCTGTGGGGTTTTTGTGCCTTAAAGGAATGTATATTTGCTGCAAGTTATGTATTAATTTTTTTAATGCTAGCCATTGCTTGTCTACCATCATACCTTTTAATGTAGTTTCCCAATCTACCTTAGCCAACTCGCCTCTCATACCTACGTAGTTTGCTTTGTTTAGCATAGAAGCATAGAAGATAGGAGCAGGAGTAGGCCATTCGGCCACTTGAGCCTGCTCCGCCATTTAATGAGATCATGGCTGATCATCCAAATTCAGTACCCTGTCCCTGCTTTCTCCCCATATCTCTTGATCCCTTTAGCCTTAAGAAATATATCTAACTCCTTCTTGAAAATATTTAATGAATTAGC
Source organism: Squalus acanthias (assembly GCA_030390025.1). Classification (NCBI taxonomy): domain Eukaryota; kingdom Metazoa; phylum Chordata; class Chondrichthyes; order Squaliformes; family Squalidae; genus Squalus; species Squalus acanthias. Next base: position 101,482,480 of record CM059426.1, on the reverse strand, counting down.
CTCAACTGCCTTCTGTGGTAGAGAATTCCACAGGTTCACCACTCTCTGTGTGAAGAAATTCCTCCTAATCTCAGTCCTAAATGGCTTACCCCTTATCCTTAGACTGTGACCTCTGGTTCTGGACTCCCCCACCATCGGGAACATCCTTCCTGCATCTAGTCTGTCTAGTCCTGTTAGAATTTTATAAGTTTCAATGAGATCCCCTCTCATTCTTCTAATCTAGCGAATATAAGCCTAATCGACCCAATCTCTCTTCATACGTGATTCCTGCCATCCCAGGTATCAGCCTGGTGAATCTTCGCTGAACTCCTTCTATGGCAAGAACATCCTTCCTCAGATAAGGCGACCAAAACTGCACACAATACTCAAGGTGTGGTCTCAACAAGGCCTTGTACAACTGCAGCAAGACATCCTTGCTCCTGTACTTGAATCCTCTCGCTATGAAGGCCAACATACCATTTGCCTTCTTAACCGCCTGCTGCACCTTCATGCTTACCTTCAGCGACTGGTGCACAAGGACTCCCAGATCTCGTTGCACTACCCCTTTTCCCAATCTATTGCCGTTCAGATAATAATCTGTCTTCCTGTTTTTGCCACCAAAGTGGATAACCTCGCATTTATCCACATTATACTGCATCTGCCATGCATCTGCCCAATCACCCAACCTGTCCAAATCATACTGGAGTTTCTCTCCATCCTCCTCACAGCACATATGCCCACGCAGCTTTGTGTCAGCTGCAAACTTGGAGATATTACATCTAGTTCCCTCGTCTAGATCATTAATATATATTGTGAATAGCTGGGGTCCTAGCACCGATCCCTGCGGTACCCCACTAGTCACTGCCTGCCACTCGGAAAAAGACCCGTTTATTCCAACACTTTGCTTCCTGTCTTCTAACCAGTTCTCTATCCAAATCAATACCTTACCCCCAATCCCATGTGCTTTAACTTTGCATGCTAATCTCGTATGCGTGACCTTATCGAAAGCCTTCTGAAAGTCCAAATACACCACATCCACTGGTTCTCCCTTATCTATTCTACCAGTTACATCCTCAAAAAATTCCAGTAGATTAGTCAGGCATGATTTACCTTTTGTAAATCCATGTTGACTTTGTCCGATCCTGTCACTGTTTTCCAAGTGCTCTGCTATTACATCTTTTATAATGGACTCTAGCATTTTGCCCACTACCGATGTCAGTCTACCGGTCTATAATTCTCCGTTATTTCTCTACCACCTTTTTTAAATAGTGGGGTTACATTAGCTACCCTCCAATCCATGGGAACTGTTCCAGAGTCTATAGAATTTTGAAGGATGTCCAGCAATGCATCTACTATTTCTAGGGCCACTTCCTTAAGTACCCTAGGATGTAGATTATCAGGCCCTGGGTATTTATCGACCTTCAATCCCGTCAATTTCCCTAACACCATTTCCCTACAAATACTGATTTCATTCAATTCCTCCCTCTCATTAGACCCTATGTTCCCCAACATCTCTGGGAGTTTATTTGTGTCTTCCTTTGTGAAGACAGAACCAAGGTATGTATTTAATTGGTTTGGATTTAACACCCTAGTTTCGGATTTAAATAAATCACTTTCGAACTTAATATAAAATTCTATCATATTATGGTCACTCTTCCCTAAAGGCCCCTTTACTGCAAGGTTATTAAATCTCAATTTGGTCTTGGAATCCCACCACAATCAGCCCCAACACCAGCAACACCGGGCACACCAGCAGCTCCAACATCAACACCAACCTTCTCTGCAATCAACTGATGCTACACAGGACACAGGGCGTCAGCACCCAACCACATTGCTGCCCGGGAGGCCAGGGATGGCATCACCATGGTCAGATTTACTTCACTTGATGCTGTACACCCTGGCTGCCACATGATGCGCCAGGTTGGCACCACCCCACACCAACACCATAATGCATACCTACAATGCCCAAGCCATTCCTTTCACACTCATCACCATTGCAGGGGTACCCTTATGTCTCACCATTCACTGCAATTCACTAAGCCATTTCCAAAGGTGCACACAAATCTCTCCAAGAACGCAAAGTGTTGAAAATAAAGATTTCAATGTTTGACAGAATATTAACAGAAACTTTACTTGAACATTACATAAAACACCCAAGTGCCTACCCTTGTGTGTTGTTAGTTGGTATGCTTGCACTAGGATGAGTGTGAGTGTGAGGGGTGGCTAGTGAGATGGGGAAGTGATAATGTAGATAGGGATGGGTGGAGGTTTAAGGTAAGTTGATGTGAGTAAGGATGTGCAGGAGTAGGGTAGGGAAGGCAGAGTGATGGGGATGTGATGAGTGGCATAGCAGGATGAAGTTGAGTGTGGCATAGCAGTAACATTTTGTGATCTACTGAGATTATTGAAAGGTTTGCTCCACTGCAACTTCGTCCTCCTGACGACATCCCTGCTTGTGTCCTCCTGTGCAATGTGCAACCAGGCTGCGTTGGTCTCCTGGGGAGGTCTCTTCCGCCCACTGGAAGTGAAGAGAACCTCCCTGCGTTCTGTGACTCCCTCCATAAGCATATGAAGGGAGTCATGGGAGAGCCTGGGTGCAGCCGTGCACCTCTGCAGTGCTTGTCAGTGTTTGCAGCACCTCAATGCTGTAGAACACTGACAGCAGAACTGCCAAGATCAATTTGGACATGGCCCCTTTAAGGAAACCGGCTGATGACGCCTCATCAAATTACGTCATCAGACCCACTTCCTTTTAATTGGCCGGGAACCTCGCTTAGCGGGTTTAACAAGCCCAATCATCGTAAAATCACTTCAACAGAGCGAGATGGAGCAGGCAGTGGGCTGGGACCACGCTACTGATCCCGACTGCCCCAGACCCGCCTTGGTAGGTGAAATCGCAACCAAAGTCACCAAAAAAGGTTAGCTGCTATTTGAAAAGAAGACACTGCACAGCCAGTCAGGCAGTGAAAAGTCCATGAAAGACAATAGACTACAAGGAGAAGAGGTTTTGCCCTGGACTGTAGCATGAGTGCAGAGCGGTTAGTCTGTTTAAGTTAAGTAAGACAACCCATGGAAAAGAGATAGCATCGCTCATTCATCCTTTGTATATCATTATGTGAAGGTAAGTGTTACCAATTGAGCCAAGGGATTCTGATCATCACTGTTATGTGTGCACCTAAATTTGAATAAAACAGCTTAAGGATTCAACCCAAGCTTCCACTGATCTAACAATAACTCAGTCTGCATTCAAAGGGATTAGAGAAATACACTTGCAAAAGACGCAGATATTTAGTTCAAGTCACAAGGGAGTTTCATTGTTACACCCACAGGTTTATACAAATAGATTTAGGTCAGTGTCAGTCAACTCCCACAATGGTAAAACTGCTAATGGAAGTTACTGATACCATTGAATCTTACTAGGTATCTACAGCATACTCAAATTTGTAACAATGATTTTGAGTTTTAAACTCAGTGGGGTAGATCTTGACATTGTGTGAAAGTCTTAAATGAGTGATAGCGAATCAGCAGAAAAGTAAATGAAAATAAAAATTGGGAGAGATGTAAAATGGGCTGCCAATTCGCAATTACCAGTTTTACACAATCTCATAGTGAAGATTTACCCTAATTCATATGAGGACAGAGAGCTATGCTCTATCTTACCTCACTGGAGTTCAATCTTATGAAACACATTTTCATAAGAACATAAGAAATAGGAGCAGGAGGAGGCCATTTGGCCCTTCGAGCCTGCTCCACCATTCAATAAGATCATGGCTGATCTTCTACCTCAACTCCACGTTCCTGAACTATCCCCATATCCCTTGACTCCCTTAATATTCAAAAATCTATCGATCTCTGTCTTGAATATACTCAACGACTGAGCCTCTACAACCCTCTGGGGCAGAGAATTCCAAAGATTCACCACCCTCTGAGTGAAGAAATTTCTCCTCATCTCAGTCTTAAATGCCCAACCCCTTATTCTGAGACTGTGACCCCTGGTTCTAGATTCCCCAGCCAGGATAAACATCCTCCCTGCATCTATCCTGTTAAGCCCTGTAAGAATTTTGTATGTTTCAATGAGATCACCTCTCATTCATCTAAACTCTAGAGAATATAGGCCTGGTCCACTCAATCTGTCCTCATAAGACAACCCCCCCATCCCAGGAACCAGTCTGGTAAACCTTTGTTGCACTCCCTCTATGGCAAGTATATCCTTCCTTAGGTAAGGAGACCAAAACTGTACACAAATCTCCAGGTGTGGTCTCACCAGGGCCATATAAAATTGCAGTAAGATGTCTTTACTCTTATACTCAAATCCTTTTGTAATAAAGGCCAACATACCATTTGCTTTCCTAATTGCTTGCTGTACCTGCATGTTAACTTTCAGTGATTCGTGTACAAGGACACCCAGGTCCCTCTGAACACCAACATTTCCCAATCTCTCACCATTTAAAAAATGCTCTGCTTTTCTATTTTTCCTACAAAGTGGATAAATTCACATTTCTCCACATTATATTCCATTTGTCATGTTCATGCCCACTCACTTAGCCTGTCTATATCCCCTTGAAGCTTCCTTGCATCCTCCTCACAACTTACATTCCTACCCAGCTTTGTATCATCAGCAAACTTGGATATATTACATTTGGTCCCCTCATCCAAATCATTGATGTAGATTGTGAATAGCTGAGGCCCAAGCACTGATCCTTGCAGTACCCCACTTGTTATAGCCTGCCAACCCGAAAATGACCCATTTAATCCTACTCTCTGTTTTCTGTCCGTTACCCAATCCTCAATCCATGCTAGTATATTACCCCCAATCCCATGAGGCCTAATTTTGTTTAATAACCTCTTGTGTGGCACCTTATCGAATGTCTTCTTAAAATCCGAATACACTACATCCACTGCTTCCCTCTTAACTATTCTGCTCGTTACAACCTCAAAAAACTCTAACAGATTCATCAAACACGATTTGCCTTTCATAAATCCGTGTTGACTCTGCCCAATCCTATTATTATTTTCTAAGTGCCCTGTTACCACGTCCTTAATAATAGATTCTAGCATTTTCCCCACTACTGATGTCAGGCTAACTGGTCTGTAGTTCCCCATTTTCTCTTTCCCTCCTTTCTTAAATAGAGGCTAATTATCTTTCTTTTAAATTTAGCTTTCAATTATTTTCAACAATTTAAGAGTATAAAATTGAATAAAATTTCAGCTAAATCATCAAAGAATAATAAAAAGCACAAGAAGCAGCTCTGTTTTGTTCCCAGCTAATTTTCATTCTCATATAACTACTGCACTTGTGTGATTAATGAAAATAGTTTGCTTTTAATAATCATTATGATGTGATTCTACGAAAACTCACCCCATGTGATAAACAATTAGGGCCATAGAGTTATACAGCACAGAAAGAGGCCCTTTGGCCCATCGTGTCTGCGCCGGCCATCAAGCTCTGTCTATTCTAATCCCATTTTCCAGCACTTGGTCCGTAGCCTTGTATGCTATGGCGTTTCAAGTGCTCATCTAAATGTTTCTTGAATGTTGTGAGGGTTCCTGCCTCTACCACCCTTTCAGGCAGTGAGTTCCAGATTCCAACCACCCTCTGGGTGAAAAAGTTTTCCGTCAAATTCCTTCTAAACCTCCTGCCCCTTACCTTGAAACTATGCCCCCTGGTTATTCACCCCTCTACTAAGGGGAAAAGTTTCTATTTATCTACCCTATCTATGCCGCTCATAATTTTGTACACCTGAATCAGGTCCCCCCTCAGCCTTCGCTGCTCTAAGGAAAAGAACCCCAGCCTGAACAGTCTCTCTTCATAGCTGTAGCGCTCCAGCCCAGGTAACATCCTGGTGAATCTCCTCTGCAACCTCTCCAATGCAATCACATCCCTCCTATAGTGTGCCGACCAGAACTGCACACAATATGCCAGCTGTGGCCTAACTAGCGTTTTGTACAGCTCCATCATAACCTCCCTGCTCTTATATTCTATGCATCAGCTAATGAAGGCAAGTATCCCATATGCCTTTTTAACCACCTTATCTACCTGTCCTGCTGCCTTCAGGGATCTATGTACATGCACACCAAGGTCCCTCTGATCCTCTGTCCTTCCTAGGGTCCTACGATTCATTGTGTATTCCCTTGCCTTGTTAGTCCTCCCAAAATGCATCACCTCACACTTTCAGGGTTAAATTCCATTTGCCACTGTTCTGCCCATCTAACCATCCCGTCTATATCGTCCTGTAGCCTGAGGCTTCCCTCCTCGCTATTTACCACTCCACCAATTTTCATGTCATCTGTGAACTTACTGATCATACCTCCTACATTCATATCTAAATCATTAATGTACACTACAAACAGCAAAGGACGCAGCACCGATCCCTGCGGTACACCACTGGACACAGGCTTCCAGTCACAAAAACAACCTTTGACCATCACCCTCTGCCTCCTACAACTAAGCCAATTTTGGATCCAATGTGCCAAATTGCCCTGGATCCCATGGGCTCTTACCTTCTTGACCAGATTCCCATGTGGGACTATGTCAAAGCCTTACTGAAGTCCATGTAGACTACATCAACTGCACTACCCTCATCCACACACCTAGTCACCCTCTCAAAAAATTCAATCAAATTGGTCAGACATGATCTCCCCCTGACTAAGCCATGCTGACTATCCCTGATTAATCCCTGCCTCTCCAAATGGAGACTATTTCTGTCCCTCAGAATTTTTTCCAATAATTTCCCTACCACTGATGTTAGGCTCACTGGCCCGTAATTCCTTGGTTTATCCCTACTACCCTTCTTGAATAATGGTACTACATTAGCTGTTCTCCAGTCCTCTGGCACCGACACTCTGGCCAGAGAGGTTCTGAAAATTTGTGTCAGAGCCCCTGCAATCTCCTCCCTTGCCTCACACAGCAGCCTGGGATACATCTCGTCTGGGCCTGGGGATTTATCCACTTTTAAGCCTGCTAAAACCGCTAGTACCTCCTCCCTCTCAATACTAATTTGTTCAAATATATCACAATCCCCCTGCCTGATTTCTATGCATACATTGTCCTTCTCCATAGTGAACACAGATGCAAAATATTCATTTAAAACCTCACCTAAATCTTCCGGCTCTATACACAGATTGCCACTTTGGTCTCTAATGGGCCCTACTCTTTCCCTGGTTATCCTCTTGCCCTTAATATACTTATAAAACACCTTGGGATTTTACTTTATTTTGTCCGCCAGTGTTTTTTCATACCCCCTCTTTGCTCTCCTAATTTATCTTTTAAGTAACCCCCTGCACTTTCTATACTCCTCTAGGGCTTCCACTGTTTTTAGTCCTTTGTATCTGCCAAATGCCTAACTTTTTTTCCTAATCCATTCTTGTATATCCCTTGACATCCAGGGTTCCCTGGGTTTGTTGGTCCCACCCTTGACCTTTACAGGAACATGTTGGTGTTGTACTCTCTCTATTTCCTTTCTGAAAGACTCCCACTGCTCTGATGTGGATTTTCCTACAAGTAGCTGTTCCCAGTCCACTTTGGCCAGATCCTGCCTTATCATATTAAAATCGGCCTTCCCCCAAATTAGAACCCTTATTTCCAGTCCATCTTTGTCCTTTTCCATGACTATCTTAAATCTCACTGAATTATGGTCACTGTCACCAAAATGCTCTCCTACTGACACTTCTAACACTTGCCTGGCTACATTCCCTAGAATTAGGTCCAGTACCGCCCCCTCTCTTGTAGGACTTTCTACATGCTGGCTCAAAAAGCTCTCCTGGATGCACTTTAAGAATTCCACACCCTCTAAGCCTTTCACACTCTGACTATCCCAGTTAATATTGGGGAAGTTGAAATCCCCTACTATTATTACCCTATTATTTCTACACTTCTCTGAGATTTGCCTACATATCTGTCCCTCTATCTCCCCATGACTGTTTGGGGGCCTATCATACACTCCCAGCAAAGTGCTTGCCCCCTTTTTGTTTTTAAGTTCTACCCATATGGTCTCATTAGTGGAACCTACTAAGATATCATCCCTCCTTACAGCAGTAATTGACTCCTTGATTAATATTGCGACACCCCCTCCTCTTTTACACCCCCCTCTGTCTCGTCTAAAGATTCTATACCCCGGAATATTGAGCTGCCAGTCCTGCCCCTCCCTCAACCATGTCTCTGTGATAGCAACAATATCATACTCCCATGTTTTCATCAACACCTTCAATTCATCTGCCTTACTCGCAAGACTCCATGCATTAAAATAAATGCCATCCAGCCTTGCCCTACTCCCTTGTGCCATTTCATATTTGCTCTGCCTTCCAGGCTGACTTGTTTTTTCCTCTATATTTGGCTGTGCATCAACCCCTACTATAGCTCCACTCCGTATCCCATCCCCCTGCCAAGTTAGTTTAAACCCCCCCCCCAACAGCACTAGCAAACCTCCCCGCAAGGATGTTGGTCCCGTTCCGGTTCAGGTGCAACCCGTCCGACTTGTACAGGTCCCACCTTCCCCAGAAGCAGACCCAGTGATCCAGGAAACTAAAGCCCTCCCTCCTGAACCAACTCTTTAGCTACGCATTCATCTGCTCTATCCTCCTATTCCTATACTCACTAGCACGTGGCACCGGGAGTAATCCTGAGATTACAACCTTTGAGGTCCTGCTTTTTAATCTGCTACCTAGCTCCCTAAATTCTTGTTGCAGAACCTCATCCCTCTTTCTACCCATGTCGTTGGTACCAATGTGAACCACGACCTCTGACTGTTCGCCCTCCCGCTTCAGAATGCCCTGCAGCTGTTCAGTGACATCCTTGACCCTGGCACCAGGGAGGCAACATACCATCCTGGAGTCACGTCTGCGGCCACAGAAACGTCTATCTGTTCCCCTTACGATAGAATCTCCTATCACTATTGCTCTCTCTCTCTTTTTCCTCCCCTCCTGTGCAGCTGAGCCACTCGTAGTGCCACGGACTTGGCTCTTGCTGCATTCCCCTGAGAAACCATCTCCCCCATCAGTTTCCAAAACGGAAAATCTGTTGGAGAGGGAGATGGACCCAGGGGACTCCTGCACTACCTTCCTAGTTCTTTTACTCTGTCTGGTGGTCACCCATTCCCTGTCTGCCTGTGCACTCTTTATCTGCGGTGTGACCACCTCGTTAAACGTGCTATCCACGAAGATCTCAGCTTCGCAGAAGCTCCACAGTGACTCCAGCTGCAGCTTCAGCTCCGAAACGCGGATTTCGAGTAGCTGCAGCTGGAGACACTTCCTGCACATGTGTTTGCCCTGGACACCTAAAGTGTCCCTAACTTCCCACATAGCACAGGAGGAGCACTCCACCCAGCCGAGCTGCCCTGCCATGTCCTACCCTTAATTTACTCCCTTTACTTCCTTTAAATTAAAGAATATTAAATACACAAGAGACCTTACTTCCCTTTAAACACTACTTACTCAAAACTAGAGACCTTACTTTGACTTTAACGACTGGACTGTAGAAATACTCACCAGGTCCTACTTACCAATCAGCTCCTTCCCTGGTTGTGATGTCACTTTAGCGGTTTCACAGTTGTTGTTGTTTGACTGCTCCCGCTCTCGGACTCTTTCCTTGGTGTAAAGTAAGAACCAATTCCTACAGGGTGAAAAGTTAGGAAAAACAAAGGCGAAGCAAGGGAGCTCCTCCTTCCATTCCTCACCTAACTTACCCAACTCGCAGCACTCTGTTTAAACCGCACTCAGTGCAGGTAATTGTTTTATTCAAATTTCATAAACAGTTACAAATAAAAGAAAGCAAGAAAGAAAGAACTTGCATTTATCGAGTCATAGAGTTATACAGCACAGAAAGTGGCCCTTCGGCCCATCGTGTCCGCGCCGGCCATCAAGCCCTATCTATTCTAATCCCATTTTCCAGCACTTGGTCCGTAGCCTTGTATGCTATGGCATTTCAAGTGCTCATCTAAATGCTTCTTGAATGTTGTGAGGGTTCCTGCCTCTACCACCCTTTCAGGCAGTGAGTTCCAGATTCCAACCACCCTCTGGGTGAAAAAGTTTTTCCTCAAATCCCCTCTAAACCTCCTGCCCCTTACCTTGAAACTATGCCCCCTGGTTATTGACCCCTCTACTAAGGGGAAAAGTTCCTTTCTATCTACCCTATCTATGACCCTCATAATTTTGTACACCTCAATCAGGTCCTCCCTCAGCCTTCTCTGCTCTAAGGAAAACAACACCAGCCTGTCTAGTCTCTCTTCATAGCTGAAGCGCTCCAGCCCAGGTAACATCCTGGTGAATCTCCAGTGCACCCTCTCCAATGCAATCACATCCTTCCTATAGTATAGCACCTTTCATGACCTCAAGACATCCCAGTACTTCTGAAGTGTAGTCACTGTTGTAGGGAAATACGGCAGCCAATTTGCACACAGCAAGGTTTCACAAACAGCAATGAGATCATGATCAGATAAACTGTTTTAATGATGCTGGTTGAGCGATAAATATTGGCAAGGACACCAGACCTCCCCTACTCTTTAAATAGAACCATGGGATTTTATACTTCTGCCTGAGGAGAAAAATGAGGCAAGTAGAGTTGCTCAGTTTAACTCCAAGTTGCACTACCCATAGGACAGCAGTGCAGTGCACCTGGAATGAGCATGTCACATAAGTGATAAGGGCGAAAATGACCTGCCTGTGGTGGAGTTAGGTAGCAGGTCTGTGACTGCCTCTGTTTGGAATCAGAGTCGATGCACACAGAGTTCCTCAGACAAGGTCACACATATGGGAATGGTGGGTGGATGCAGTTCTTCTCTGGTGCAACCTGAGCTGCCTGACATTTCTCCACCTTATTCCTCAAAAAAAAACATTGATCTTGTGGTTACAGCACATTGTTGAGGAAGTATAAAGTCCTTCTTATTTTAAAACCCTGTACTCCCTGCTTTTTCAAATTCCTTCCCTCACTCCTGTGGAACCAATCAGATTGGCCTTCATAAATAAAGGCATCGGGCTGGATTTTGATACTTGGGCGGGTTGGGGTCGTGTCATCCACTTTTCGTGTTATCCACCCGACTGCAATTGGATGTGGGAGATTGATGCGATTTTCACCTAATTGGGCAATTGAGTTCCAGCATGTGGGAGCCCATGACCCAATTAGTGTTTTCAGTCTGAAAGTCGCCTCTGATGATGTCATCATTGCTGCTGCATTGAAGGTCTGCAAAGACTGCCTGGCCTTCGCTGTGAGAGGACCTGGATGCAAAATGAGCAGCAGCAGTCCTAAGTCTGCTCCCAGATATTTTTGCACCACCACTCCCATATATGTCTCCCATCCACCACCACTCCCAGATATGTCATCATCCAGCCAGCCAAATGTGCTCCCGCCAGGTTTCACATTCGTGGTTCAGAACAGGCGTGCTTCACGTAGAAAAAGGGTTAAAATCACAAAGGCCTTTCAAAATGGCATTATAGAGGCAATTTAATGCTTGTTAAGGGCCTTAACAGCCTATCCCACCTCTTAGACACGGGACGGAGTCGGGACCAGCAGACACGATTTAATGAAAATTGCGTGGAGGCAGGATGGATGTGGGCTTGTGCCCGCCCACCAGTTTTCGCAATTTTAACCCCCCACACGCCTCCAAACCCACCTCCACGGGTCAATGAAAATCCAGCCCATGGAGTAGAAAAGCAAGGAAGTTATGATGAACCTTTATAAAACACTGGTTCGGCCTCAACTGGAGTATTGTGTCCAATTCTGGGCACCGCACTTTAGGAAGGATGTGACGGTGTTAGAGAGGGTCCAGAAAAACTTTACAAGAATGGTACCAGGGATGAGGGACTTCAGTTACGTGGATAGACTGGAGAAGTTGGGGTTATTTTCCTTAGAGCAGAGAAGGTTGAGAGGAGATTTGATAGAGGTGTTCAAAATCATGAGGGGTCTAGACAGAGTAGATAGAGAGAAACTGTTCCCATTGGCAAAGGGTCGAGAACCAGAGGAAACAGATTTAAGGTGATTGGAAGAAGAACCAAAGGCGACATGAGGAAAAAGTTTTTTTACGCAGCGAGTGGTTAGAATCTGGAATGCATTGCCTGAAAGGGTGGTGGAGGCAAATTCAATCATGGCTTTCAAAAGGGAATTGGATAAGTACCTGAAGGAAAAAAAATGCAGGGATACGGAGAAAGTGCAGGGAAGTGGGACTAGCTGAAGTGCTCTTGCAGAGAGCCAGCGCGGGCTCGACGGGTTGAATGGCCTCCTTCTGTGGTCTAACCATTCTATGATTCTATGATTCTGTGTAATGTTCTACTCCTGATTGAGAGACACTGATTTTTCCTATACTGCTTCACATGAGCATCCTCCAATGTTTTAGGAAGTAGTGTGAAGGAAAACAGTTGAAGTGGCAAGATGAGGGGAGGGGGAGCAGGGGTTGGAAGGTGAGGGGAAGGGGTAAGAGGGGTAGGAGTGGTGGGGTGAGGAATCTACCTCAATGTCTTTCTGAAGAATCATTTTGTATTGTAAGAGCAATCTTCTCAAAATCTTGCAATGCTATTTACTTTATTTGGTAATTGAACTGTTTCCTTGGGTTAGAGGAGTCAACCCTTGACTGCGTTGTCCACATTGTTGGTATACTTAATTATTTTCTGATTTAATATAAACCTGTTACAGAGTCAGGGGAAATAACATTCATAATAAAAGACTTTGGATGTGTTTAATTATATTTTTTAACATGAATTCCTGTCATTCTAATTTTACTCCTTTTATATTATCAGAAGCATTCATACTCTTCTAGGACAGCGCTGCCCCTGAGTTTCTCTATTACTCCAGGCTCATTGCTATCAGTAAGTATAATTATTTTAATAGTCACCGTTTGAACCTATCATTTGGCTCATCCAGTGGAGTTGCTCTTTTCTTGAATATAGTAAATGCCAGACTCAAAGGCCCGTAAGAGTCGTTCCTTTCATGCATCCTGGGCTGGGAAATATTATCCTCCTTTGATCTGGCATTACGCTCTCATGAGAGAAGAGAAAACATATATGCTCCATTAAACACAAATATATTCACACATTGCTGCTTGCAAGTCTGCCACCAGGGTCCTAGCTGAATTAGCACTTTGTTGAAGTCCTTTAGATGTTTACACAATCTGAAGCATGCCTTATTTGAGAAGTCAAAACAGTAAGACTAAAATCTCATGATAAATTGTTTGTCAATTGACTAAACAGAGCAAGAACGCTATTTGTGCTCTAAAACGGTTTTAAGACCTTTATATTATAGACCACATCAGTGGCAGCAACAGCAGATCTTAAATGTTGCTTGAATGCAGCTTTTTCACAGGGATTAAGAGGATTTTGTTGGTGTAGTATCAAAGAGATTGTGATAATAGTATTGCTTTAGAATCAATATATAGTTTTAGGTTAAATTGTAGGAATGTGCAATTAAAATACAAATAATTAAAAAAAACATGGGACATGATACTGGAGTTCAGCACCAGCCAAAAAGTCATGGTATAATGTAGTCTAATTCCAGTCGCTGAAACAGTACGGATAAATTTAAACCTAAAACCAGAATTTATAAGACAAAAGGAGTAATTCTCAAGTGATCTCATCCATTATACCTTAATCTGTAACAAAATTTCTCTCTTGCTCATAAAACTAAATTTTAATTTTAGCTATTTTAATATTAATACAAATCACACCCTTTAGTGTTTTACATTAGCCCCAGAATCGGATTCCATGAGAGTTTTATAAAATTAGCTTAAACAATAGAATCAGAATGAAGACAACAGATAAAGGAAAATAAAAACTCAATCTGAAACAAAAACAAAAATTAGTGGAAATTCACAGCAGGTCAATCAATAACTAACAGGAAAAGGGTGGTCAGTACTTCTTGTGGGAACCAGTCAAAGTGTTGCTCTGTCTTACTCTTTTAGATGTTGACTTCCTAGCGGTGTCTTTCCATTCTGCAGACAAGCTATATTTCTTACTTGGAACACTGATCATTTTGTACATTGTAAATAATTTAACAGCATAATTAAATACAAAATGCAACAAGTCATTTTGTGTTTGATCAAATATTTAACTAATCAAGAAGAAACCAATCAAATTCTTCCTAACACCATGAATGTCTGCTTTTAACAGCAAAACCTGGCATTCTAAATTAAAATAAGGGTGGATTGTTCTGCTCAATAATCCATAGATATTCCAGCATTATATAACATGTCTATTAAATTAGTTATCCGACTGTGATGTAATAATGTCCATGTAAATTATACAAATTGTAGTTAAGTAGTATGAATGAGATTTGCTTGTATAGCTGTTTAGCTGTGCTTGCATTCTGAACAGTCTGGTGTTGTTTTTATTCCATTATAAATGCTGACTACAACTCAGCAAATGTGAGGTTTGTTTCACAAATTAAGTTAAAAACATTTATTTCATTCAAGTATTTAATTATACAAAAGCAAAATACTGCGGATGCTGCAAATCTGAAATAAAAACAGAAAATGCTGGAAATACTCAGCAGGTCAGACAGCATCTGTGGAGAGAGAAATAGAGTTAACATTTCAGGTCGATGACCCTTCATCAGAACTGGAAAAAGTTGGAGATGTAACAGGTTTTTAAGCAAGTGCAGGGGCAGGGAGAGGGGGGAGTGGAGGAAAGAACAAAAGGGAAGGTCTGTGATAGGATGAAAGGCAGGAGAGATTAAGAGACAAAAGGGATGATGGTGCAAGGCAAAAGGAGATGGTAATGGGACAAATTAAGAAACAAAAGATGACTCTAGATGAAGTGTAAATGGCAATGGCAGAATTATCAACAGCTGCCATGTGAGAGAGAGAAAAAAATATTTAAAAAAGATGATGGGGCAGAGGTTAGGCGCTTCAATTAGGCACTTTACAGCCTTCTGGACTCAACATCGAGTTCAACAATTTCAGACCATAATCTTTTTTTTCCATTTTTTTCGATCACTTGGAAAACAGTGACAGGATCGGACAAAGTCAGCATGGATTTACAAAAGGTAAATCATGCTTGACTAATCTACTGGAAATTTTTGAGGATGTAACTGGGAAAATAGATAAGGGAGAACCAGTGGATGTGGTGTATTTGGACTTTCAGAAGGCTTTCGATAAGGTCCCGCATGTAAAGTTAAGGCACATGGGACTGGGGGCAAGGTATTGACTTGGATAGAGAACTGGTTGGCAGACAGAAAGCAAAGAGTTGGAATAAACGGGTCTTTTTCAGAGTGGCAGGCAGTGACTAGTGGGGTACCGCAGGGATCGGTCCTAGGACCCCAGCTATTCACAATATATATCAATGATCTAGACGAGGGAATTGGATGTAATATCTCCAAGTTTGCAGACGACACAAAGCTGGGTGGGAGTGTGTGCCATGAGGAGGATGCCAAGAAACTCCAGTATGATTTGGACAGGTTGGGTGATTGGGCAGAAGCATGGCAGATGCAATAAAATGTAGATAAATGCGAGGTTATCCACTTTGGTGTCAAAAACATGAAGGCAGATTATTATCTGAATGGCAATAGATTGGGAGAAGGGGAAGTGCAACGAGACCTGGGTGTCCTTGTGCACCAATCGCTGAAGGTAAGCATGCAGGTACAGCAGGCGGTTAAGAAGGCAAATGGTATGTTGGCCTTCGTAGCGAAAGGGTTCGAGTACAGGAACAAGGATGTCTTGCTGCAGTTGTACAGGGCCTTGGTGAGACCACATCTTGAGTATTGTGTGCAGTTTTGGTCGCCTTTTCTGAGGAAGGATGTTCTTGCCATGGAGGGAGTGCAGCGAAGATTCACCAGGATGATACTTAGGATGGCAAGAATGACGTATGAGGAGAGAGTGGGTCGATTGGGCTTATACTCGCTGGTGTTTAGAAGAATGAGAGGGGATCTCATTGAAACTTATGGGGGGAAAAATTCAGTTGGTTGCGCCTCCTGTTAGCGCCTTAAGAGGGCGCTAATGGGGCGCAAAGCATCTAGCGCCCAGGCGCGGCGATGTTTGCGCTGCTCGCGAAATTAACTAGACATTTTGCGGCGGCGCTAAACACTACCGCCATGATCTCCTGCGCCGGCAGATCGTGACGTCAGTCGAGTGCGCAACTCCCCGGTATCGCCCCAGAGCAGATATTGAGTGGCGCCCCCTGCCTTACCGCCTGCCGCTAGCAACGACAGGTTGAGGGGAGCATTTTGCAGTCAGGAAGGGACTGGGGGAGCGCTATTTAAAGGCGACCGCTTCCTGCCTTTTATTGTTGGTGACATTTTTGAACCACGCATTCTGAGAGAGAGAGAGAGAGAGACTTCTGGAGAGATTCAACACTGTGTGAAGGAGTTTTGGGTACTGAGCAGCACTTTGCAGGTTCATTTTGATTTGCCCTTCCTTGTATCGATTTAGAAGACACTGTGGGGACTGCACTCTGAGCTCTTTCCCTGGAACTCTCCATTGTTCTTTCCAGCAGATTTGATGTGCAGGTCTCTCCAGGCCGAGATTCAAGGCTGCAATCAGCAGGATGTGGATGGAAAGCAAGATCAACTCTCCCCTTTAAGAACTGGCCCGTGCCATTGTGTGTGTGTTCCATTGCTGACTGACATCACATGAGCTTCGCCAACGCTCTGAGGTAGCGCCTCGCTACTCGGCCTTTGCGCCTTAAGGCAGGTGTGAAGTGCCTGATTTAGCGCTCCAATCACCTCCAGGGGTGATAAAAGTCAAGTTTGCAGTCAGCGGCGATAATTAGCGCCAGGCGCTAATCTTTGCGCCCGGCAGATAATTGCGCCCCAAATGGGGCGATACTGAATTTCTCCCCCATAAAATTCTAACAGGACTAGACAGACTAGATGCAGGAAAGATGTTCCCGATGGCCGGGGAGTCCAGAACCAGGGGTCACAGTCTAAGGATAAGGGGTAAGCCATTTAGGACTGAGATGAGGAGGAATTTCTTCACCCAGAGAGTGGTGAACCTGTGGAATTCTCTACCACAGAAGGCAGTAGAGGCCAATTCATTAAATATATTCAAGAAGGAGTTAGATATATTTCTTAAATCTAAAGGGATCAAGGGATATGGATAGAAGGCAGGGACAGGGTACTGAATTTGGATGATCAGCCATGATCTCATTGAATGGCAGAGCACGCTCGAGTGGCTGAATGGTCTACTCCTGCTCCTATCTTCTATGTTTCTATGTTTCTATGAAACGTTAACTCTGTTTCTCTCTCCACAAATGCTGCCTGACCTGCTGAGTATTTCGAACATTTTTTGTTTTTATTTAAGTATTTAATTATTGCTTGTTGTTGAAATGTTTTTTTAGTCTATTCCACTGGAAGACTCAGTTCAGCAGAGTGCAGAGAGGATTGGTTATTTGTTACCGCTGCCCTAGTATGCTCTGAGGAATTTACCATCATTTTAAATTTGAGTTTAGCTCAGTTTTCAGAAGGCTCCAAGCCCTACTCCAAGACTTGAGCACATGATCTAGGCTGACACTTCAGTACATTACTGAGGAAGTGCTACACTGTTAGAGATGTTGTTTTTCAAAGGAGACGTTAAACTGAGGTACTGTGGGTATAAAACACCCCATGGCACTATTTGAAGAAGAGCTAAGACTTCTCCTGGTGTCCTGGCCAGCTTTACTCTCTCAATTAAAAACAGATTAATTGGACACTCAGTAACAAAAACTTGCATTTATATAGCACTTTTCACAGAGAAAAATTGGTTCCCATGAATTTAGCAGTGGGACCAACGCCTGGGCATTTGTATGCTTTGGTAAGCTTTGCACCCATTTATGCCTGAAAAACAGGCGCAATGCCGACCAATTTCTACCCTAATGATCAAACAAAATGCTTCATAGCTGCTTCTCCTACCTACTCCTTTGAATGGCCGATTAGGTCACTATTATATTTCTTTTCAATTTATTAGAAACTATTGTCAATCTGACACCGGCTGCAGTCCAATTTTACAGGTATTATGCCCTCCAGTTGCATAGGCAAAGGGGCTAATGCCTGTTCCAGGCATGGGCCCAAGACACCTCTTTTGATGCCCTAGAGGTCTTCATCTGTGCCCTCTGCAGCAGGGATAGTATGCGAGCTCTCCCTCTGGCAAGTTGCTTCCTGGGTTAACCTACCCCCCTGCCCATTCTCTTTGCACCTTAATGCTCAGTGAGGCTCCCAATGCAGACCCACCTATTAAATGATAATGAGGGTCCCATGCCAATATGGCGTGCTACTTGCACCCACGTGATTGGGCATGCGCTCCCTGCACAATGTTGATTCTGGATTTGATAATGAGCCCAGATGAGTATCTACCCAACTGTCTAGGCTTACTTGGTAAGGTACTGGAAGGTGTCTGGCAGCTGTGTAACTGTACCCCAGCAAGAAGCCAATTACCTTAAGATAGGGGGAGGGGACTGAAATGCAGGAAAAGGAGAGAAAAGAAATAGACCTAGAAATTGGATAAGGCCCAAAATCAGGCAGTGTCACACAAAATTTGTGCTGCCTGCTCATTATAATGATTGGAGTGCTGATGCTGATCTCAGCTCTAAACATGCTACATGCTTAGCGGTGGCCGGGGGGGGGCAATATCAGGTGTAGTCTAATGGCCAATAAAGTTTGGCCTAGGCTCTCTGCTCTACTTAAAGGGGAGGTGCTTTGCTACAGAAGTACCTCATTGTCACTCTGGAGCATGCCATGACACAGCAACCTAGGGGGCGAGCTAAAAGGTTTTCAGATGCTGCACTGGAGGCCTTGATCCTGGGGGTGCAATGAAGGCAGGCTGTCCTCCACCCACAGGGAGGCAAGAGGCCATCCAAGGTCATATGCAGAAGGTTGTGGGAAGACATTGCTGAATCCGTCACGGCCATTAGTGTGATCTCAAGGACCTGGATCCAGTGCCAAAAAATGTTTAATGACTTCATACGGCAGGTCAAGGTGAGTGAAGGCTTCAGCAAATGCCAAATTCCACCATCTGCACCACAAGCCTCACGCACTGCTCAATGCACCACACCCCCAGGACTCAGCTACCAACAATCTCTAGCTATCACCACTCATACCTCACAATTATAGCTTCACTTCACCCTCACAACCTTACCACAGCTGCAACACTCACACCCACATCTCACACCTTGCACACATTGACCACTATTCAACTATGGCAGGCACATCACCCAAACACAATGGGCCGTATTTTCCGATCAGAGGCTTCCCGCGTGCGGAAGCCTCTGATCTGGAAAAAATCTATGCACTTACCTGAGGGCTCCCGAGGTGCGTATAGTTCCGATGCTGGGTCTCTCCAACTCCAAGTGTGCAGGGCCTACGTATCCCAGGGGCGCATGCAGTTCACAAGCGTCCCTGGGATCACATGGGCCATGGGGAGCCAATCAAAGAAGGGAATCTCCCTCATACACTTGACAGATAGACCTGTCAAATATATAAATGGAGATCACCCCAAAAACACTGTAAAACATTAAATACATTTTAAAAAAAAAAATCACATTTTAAAAATTAGTTGAAATTACAGTAAATTAAATATTTTAAACAAAAATTTTATATTTTGAAAAAAATAATTAAAGTTTTTTACAGGGCTAAAAATAAACTTACCTTTTTTAAAGTATTTTTAAATGATAAATGGCTGAAAATTTGTTTTTTTTACTTTTTTCAACTCTTATCCTGGTAAAAGCAGGCCTTACGCCTGCTTTTACCAGGTGTAAGAATTCTAAAGGTTTTCTGTGGGCGGAGAGTCTCCAGAAAGTGGAACTATCCGCCCGTAGAGGCCCTTCTCTAGGGCAGGCGTCCGATCTTTCAAGAGCATTCTTGACAGATCGGAAATGTCGGTTTTCAGTGCATGTGCTGTGCATGCCTGGGTACACAGCGCGTACACACCCATAGGGATCGGAATATCTGGGCCATTGAACTACACTCACTGACACACTTCTCTTTCTCTTGCAGGCCAAGGTGGCACATAACAGGAGGAAACAATAGGAGATGGGAGGCAGCCAAGCCACCTGGAGGATTTTGTGCTTGAAATCATTGGAGGGGCAGTGATGGAGTCCGTGGCCAGCAGAGAAGTTGAAACCATTGCCAATGATGATGGTATGGTCATACCTAACCCTTCTTCTCACATCCCACTTCCACCTCATCCCACAATCTCTTCTCACTTACAAGCTGCTGATGGTGTATGCATGGATATCTTGTTTTCGACCCCCTCCCTTCATCACAAATGCGACCCTTGTGCCTTTCTGCTTTCAGATACCCAAGAAGTGCCAGCTGGTCAGCCTGTCCCTCATCTTGAGAAAACTGAAGGAGGAGACGAACAAGAAGAAGAAGCGACTCCGGCACTGTATTTGACACTCACAGACACCAGCTTAGAAAATGGCACTGTGCGGACTTTAGAGGGTATAGAGACGGGATCTGCATATGGTGAGTCACCGGGCATGAGTGGGCTACAGCCAGGCCAGGGGGAAAGGGTAGCTCAGGTGCCAGCTCCCCGGAGGATGAGTTCGCGCAGGCGTTCTGCTCCACAGGACTCAAATGATGACCTTGATGGGGCGGCCTTCAGAAGAAGGGTGATGGGCATGCACGTGGAAATGCTCAGTGCAATGGCAAGCCTGCCAGAGAGCCTCTTTTCAGTGTCAAGGTGAAAGGATAATTACAAGTCCTAGCCCTTTTCGGGCTACCCCAGATCAGGCGTATTCCCCAGACATTCACCTTCAACTAAAGTTTAAAGATAGCCGAATTCTATAAGATGCTTAATTGGTTCTAAAGGTCAGACTGCCTCTCCCTAAAGGAAAGGAACGACGTGAAGATGTTACCGTCCTCCGGATAGCACTTTTAATAAGTTTAACTAGACTGTAACCTTCCGGATATTATGAGGGTCCGGAATACCCCCCAGAATTCTGCAACTCCTTTGAGTATACAGAAATTGAGTTCGCGAGTTTATACAGAAATACTCTGTGAGACAATTCTAAAAATATATAGATTTATTAAAGAACCGACATTTCGTTAACAGCTGTTATGGCAATCGCAACTTTAACCGTTCAAAGTACAAATAGCTTACATTTCTTATCAGGGATCCTTATTCTCAAATCTTAACTTCATTACATTTCCACACGTCTACTTATTTCTTAATCCAGAATATCCACCAAAATCAAATACCTTGATTACCCAAGACTCAGAGTTGTAAACTTACAGAGCGTGCCTGTGAAGTTGAGAAACGCTTGCCCTTCCAGCGACTTCTGACTTTTCATCTGAAAAGCTCTTATTTTTATACTCTTTTTTAGTGGTATTTTCTTTGAAGTATTCTGCTGATGTAAGCTAATTGTCTCCAGTGATACTCTATTGAATTGTTTTCTATTCTTTACTGTCAATTCAACTGTTGCAACCAGACTTGTGTCTCTACCTTTAGGTGTTCAAAAACTTATCATTTTTATGGTTATTATTGGTTTATCTATTTGATACCATTCTTAGGAAATCTTTCTATTGAATTTCTAAATCACCTCTGCTGTTTGTAATACAAACTCCTGTCTCCTTATGTTCTAAGTTTAACACATAAACAATGTGATTGCTTGGTGTCATCTATTGATGTAATATCTACAAAGTCTCTCTGAATGTACTTTTTACAATTTGGAATTCAAAAACACTTCATCTAGGGTGTTCTTTGCATTTCTTATTTACTTCAATTGGTTATATTGAGAACCATGTCTCCTTGTTCTAAGTTTAACATAAAACTATTTTACAGCAGGTATTTCTTTTACTTGATGTCATTTTTTCAAAGGCACTTGTTTTTTTAATGTTCTGTGCACCTGTTCGACGTGTTAAATTTCGACACTTTACTTGGGTCTTTCCATTGTGTTGGTTCCAATGTTCAGACATAGAGGAACCACCAGCCTACTGTTTCAATAGGGCCATGTCTTTGTATTTACAAACATTTCCCATTTCAAAGTTTGTGGATTTTTACAGCTTTGTGTTAACAAACCATCTTGTCTCAGAAGCCTGTATTTCTGTTTTATGGCCTGTGTCGCTGAGGCTTTCAGATTTTTAACCCCAGTTTGTCATGTTTTAATATTATCAAATCTGTTTATAGGATGATGTATTTCTTGGAATATGGCTATTTCCTTCACAAAGGAACATGGAGGAGTCCAGCTCTAACATTACACGGGGCTTTGCGCAGAGCTTGGAGCCCATGATTTCCAGGATGGAAATGATGGACAACTCCTGGAGAGACCTTGTGGACTCACAGATGATGCTGGGTGTGATGGGTGATCTCGCGGCTTCCATTGCAGCACAGGCAGAAGAGACCCAACGTCGCACTGCTGCAGTCGAAGCTCAGACTGCTGCTATCGTCGTTGGGTTTATGAATCTCGAAAGGGGCTTGCAGGGTGTCGCCTGCAGGTCAGCAATCTGTCCTCCAACAAATTGCTGGGAATGCGGAGGTGCCACCCGGATGAGTGGCAGTGGGTCTGTGGAGTAAGAACCTGCTGTCCTCTCTCAGAATGACAGCATTCCTACTCCCACCACTGCCACTCCGCCATTGCCCTTGCTGGTGACTATCTGCCAGCCAGCCCAGACTGCTGCCGCACATGCCTTCTAGGTCCACAGATGCTCGAGGTCGTTGTGCAAGGCCATCGGTAGTCTCCCCCACTGAAAGTCAGCAGCCTTCCATCAGCCATGCTGCAGCCATTGGGGGAGCACTGTGTAGGAGCATTTGTGTAGGTAAAGATACACGACGACAGACACAAAGGGAATGCACACAGGTGAACAGTTGATATTGTCATTTTGATTGCATTTGGATAAATTTATGAATTTTGTTTGGAATGTGTGTTTTTTGGTGGCTCTCATTTCAGCTTTGTGCCCAGGAGGACGCTGTGATGTTCCGTGACGGAGGGATGGTAATATGGGGAAGTGGTGAACAACGGGGATCTGGGGTTTCAGTCGCTGGAATCTAAGTCTGATGAGGCATTCACGGACAGCCCCCTCCTCCCACCCTCCTCCTTTTCCTCATCTTCTTCTTCCACCTCATCCTCATGCTTTCCTCTTCATCTTCCTCCTCCTCTTGAGGTGGTTCCACAATCCCTGGTAGCAAGGGCTGTGCCTTCATGATGTCCATGTTATGGAGCATGCAACAGACCACCACAAAATGAGACACCCACTCCAGCATATACTGTCAGGCTCCTCTCGAGCGGTCAAGGCAGCGGAACTGCTGCTTCAGCAGCCCGTTGGTCTGCTTGATGACGTTCCTGGTGGCAACATGGCTGTCATTATATGAGTGCTGACCATGAATGGTGGGGTTGCGGAGGGGAGTCATCAGACAGGTACAGAGTGGATAGTCCTTGTCTCCGAGCAGCCACCATCGGGTTTGACGTGATGGCTGGAGGATTGCTGGCACACCGGACTGACACAGAATGAAGACATCAAGACTGCTGTTATGATAGCGAGCATTCACCATCATGATGTGCTGGCCGTGGTCGCACAACAACTGCACGTTAAATGAGTCGTAGCCTTTCCGGTTACGGAACATCTTAGGATTGGTATACGGTGCCCGCAAAGCCATGTGTGTGCAGTCAATGGCGCCCTGTACTATGGAGAAGTTCGCTATCCTGACAAAGCCACATGCGCAGTTGTCCTGCTTCTCTCTGTTCAGAGAGAAGACAATGAAAACCCTTCTCCTGGAGTAGAGAGCCTCTGTGACCTCCCGGATGCAGCAATGGACAGCGAACTGGGAAATGGTAGCTATGTCTCCTGCTGCAGACTGGAATTATCTGCTTGCGAAGAAATTGAGGTCCACAGTGACCTTGAGGGCCACTGGGAGAGCCGTGGTTGACCTGCTCTGAGGCTGCAGGTCTGGTTGCAGGAGGTGGCAGAGTTCTGTGACCACCTCCTTGTTGAAGTAGAGCCTCCTAATTCACTGCTCCTCACTTAAGTGGATATAAGAGAAGTGCTCTCGGAAGACACTAGGTGGGTAAGGCCCTCCTGCTGAGAGCCCTCCTGGCCCTCCTCCTCCCTCTGTGAGCATCTTCTCCTCTTCTTCACTACCTCCGCTCCCTCTCCCGCAGATACTCGAGTGCGAGGGGAACTGCAAGTAGAGCCCCCATGACTGTGAGCAAGTGTTGCGAGCAGAAGCCTTTAAATAAGAATGAAGGCATTCTCCACTTGCAACAACACTGCCTGTTACCTTTGAACCTTGAAAGAAGTTAATAAAGGTGCTGGAGTTGCAGAAAGTTGCACAGAGCCAGTCAAACTGAACAAGCATGTCAGGTACAAGTCTTTGCTGATGGTTCCTTTAAATATCACTGCTGGAGCCTCCTTCCTGCTCGTCAACGCTTGCTCAGCTCGTCGCACTTAAGCATGCCAGTAAGTTGAGCGGCGAACTCCAAACTCGCATTCTCCATGTGCAGCAACACTCCCTGTGCCCTCAGCAACGTTAAACAAGTTTAGAAAGCTGCAAGAGTTGCCGAAGCTTATGCCGGAATTTTCTGTACCTGGGCGGGTCGGGTGCGGGCGGTCGGCGTGGTGGGTCACGACCCCGTTGTTGCTTCCATCCCACTGCTGAGATCGACTTTGCGCTAATGGGGCCTTTTTTCAACCTGCCCTGCGCATTATCCGGGCCTATTAAATGGTGTGGGTCTGATGACATGCTTTCAGCCGGGTTATTTAAATGAGCCATGGCCACATTGCATTTGAAGACTCATCTAGGAGTGTGCAGGCAGCAAACTGGAGGATTTCATTGCTCCAAACAGTTGAAGCGATGACTGCACAGAGGCAGAGGGCTGCACACAGGTTCACGATAATTCCCTCCATATGCTTGTGGAGGGAGTGAGAGCACGCAGGGAGATCCTCTTCCCTGCTGATGGGAGGAAGAGACCTCCCCAGGAGACAAAAAGAGCCTGACTCCAAATAGCAGAGGAGATCAACAGCAGGGATATGGTCACGAGGACCTAGGTGCGGTGCCACAAACATTTCAATGATCTCAATAGATCAAGAAAGGTGAGTTCAAAGCCACACTCAACTTCATTCTGCTGTGCCTCTCATCACATCCCCATCACTCTGCCTTCAAAACCCTACTCCTGCACATCCTTACTCGCACCAATATACCTTGCATGTCCACCCATCCTTCTCTCTCTATCTACATTATCACATCCTCATCTTACTAACCACCCCTCACACTCAGCCTCATCCTAATGCAATCATGCCAACTACCAACACACAAAGAGGCACTTGGCATTGCCACCCCACTCCATCATAGTCTCCCTCTAAAGATGTAACCCATCCATTCCCTACACTCATTCCATCACTCTCACTCAACCTTCTCTTCTTTCCCTCCTTGCAGGAGAAGGGAGCGCACAATAAGAGGGAGAGAACTGGAGGTGGGCCTCCATCATTTGCCACCCACACAACAGCAGAGGAGGCTGCGTTGGAAGTATTGGGAGTGACCGAGCAGCTGGAGGTGGGAGACAGAGAAAGGGGGACATCTCAGCAACCCGGTGACAGAATTACATCTCATACAGCTACATGGCACACATCAGTCACTCATATGGGCACTGATGTCAGCAGCCATTGAATGGTCATCATGTGCATAATAGTATGTGTACCCATTCTTCATATGGCATATCTAACTCATCTCTTTACTCTCTCACAGGTCCATCAAGAGCCCCTCCACTGTCCAGGAGGAAGAGGAAGACGACTCCTCAGAGGAGCCTCCAGCCTCTGAGGGTGCAGCATCACCAGATACGAGCGCACCCAGCACCAGCGCAGAGACGCACACCTCGGTGGGTCCCACGTGAGATAGCATAGTATTTTCACCGGGTCCGTCACAAGTCACAAGTAAGCAAGAGCAAATGGTGGAGAGAGGGACAGCAGTACAGCAGTGGAGACTCCTCGCCAGAGGGCACAGGACTCTCCCAGCTTTGCTCAGCTCTTAAGGGTCTGACAACTACCTGTTAATGATTTGAATTAGGTTACCCACCTCTGCTGGTCGGGTCGCTGCCGCATCGGCAAACATGCCCAAGGGAAAGGCGCATGGGGGCGGGATGACATGGGATCCCGACCCGCTGCAACTTATTTCAAATTTCCCACCCGACCCGCCTCCAATCGCGCCCGCACGGACCCCAGAGCCAATAAAACTGAGAAACTGTGTCAGCTTCAAGTTGTTGTTGATGATCCCTTGAAATAGTACTGCTGGGGGCTCCTTCCTCCTGCTGAATGCTTGGTCAGCTGGTTGTGATTAAGAGAGGGCGGTAAGTGGAGCGGCGACATTGAAAATAGCAGATCGTGCGTCAGCTCAGCATTGCACACTCATTGACGTCACAATCTGCCTCATTTCCATTTCTTTAGTGAGAGCTGGCAATGGCAGCGCTGCCGACCACCCCAAAACGGCGGCTTCTATGGGACTCATCGGAAGTGGGTGGAAGTGAGTCGGCCGCCATATTTTCATCAAAATGGGCTTTAACGGTCAGTGCTAAACCCCCGAATTTCTAGGCCATAAAGTTGGTATATAGCAATTGCATAAAAACATTCAGACTGCAGCAGAATTTTCCTGGAGGTGAATGTGTCAAACTCCAAAAGAGGTTTTTGCAGGAAGTGAACTTGCTCAAACACTTCTCAAATGTTGAGACTGCTAAAACAAATTTCACTGATAACTCAGACAGCCGAGGAGAGAGGAGACTTTCATCAGTCACAATGAGCTTTGTTCAAACCGAAACCCCAGAGGTGAAGTGTTGTAACATGCTACAGCACTCCATGCTTTAAGATTTCTTTTATATCAAAAGTAGCATAGTGTATTAAATTCAACCAACTTTTCTTTGCTATTTAATTTTTAAGAGGATAACAATCCTCTTTCAGATGCATAAACAGTTAGTTATTTTTACATAATTATAACATGATACTTTGTGGTCTAAATTACACACAGGTGCACTACAGTCTTAAACCTAAAATGGCTTTATATCGACTCCAGAGGTTACTTATGTAAGTGCATGATTACGCATCTTTCTATAGACCATGAATTGGATGAGGCCTGATGACCAATTTCGAGACGACCTCAGGTCTTTCTGTCTTGGCACACATTGCTCACGTAGTGCCGAGTCTGGGCCCGGACTAATTTCTACGCCATTTTGTTTCTGGGGTGACAACTTACGCAACACTATGTGACCTGTTCTACTGGGAAATGTCCCAAAGGTGTCCTCCCAGACATCAAAAGGTTCATTTTTTTGAAGCCATGACCCCGTCAACCTCAGTTGGGTCAGCAGTGTGGTCACTGCAGCGGGAGCATTCTGGCACTCATGGTGTGACCCCGTGACCTCTACCACCGAGATGTACATTATTGCCTCCAAGTTCCCTTCCAAGTCACACATTCTGCTGACTTGGATCCCTTCGGCTGAATTCTCCTCCCATTGGCAGGTTGCAGTGAAGTGGGAATACCACCAAGAGCATCTCTGAGTAATATTGTATATTAATGTAAAATTATGGGCAGTTTTGTGTTATAGAGTTGGGATCATGATCGAGATTGCACAAATACTTTTCACTTAGGATCCTTACAGCTGTCTGAAGAGATTTTTGTTCTATTGGCTTGGACTGAATTTGAACCCAAGTCCCAGAAGTGAGATGATAATGTTCTAACTCTACCGAGTTCTTTCATTATTAACTTTTGAACAGTCCAGAAGCTTGTCAAACTGTCAGATCTTGCTTAAATTCTTAGGTCAAAGATAACACACAAAAGAACAGAGAAGATATGAAAGAATGCCAGTTCATAGTTCAAAAAGAACACTTGCAGGCTTGAAATCATAAGGATGCCAATGAAATCAAAGGCATAGTTGACAATGTCTCACAGCAAAAACAACAACAGCTGTATTTATATAGCGCCTTTCCTCCTTTAAGACGCTCCTTAAACCCTACCTCTTTGACCAAGCTTTTGGTCATCTGCCCTAATTTCTCCTTATGTGACTCGGTGACAAATTTTTTGTCTTATAACACTCCTGTGCAGCGCCTTGGGACGTTTTACTATGTTAAAGGCGCTATATAAATACAAGTTGTTGTTGTTGTAGTAAAACGTCCCCATTGCTCACCCGTTACAGAACCCATTCATAGATGGGATGACTAATATATCACGCCAGCAGTGGCATGAAAATCAGGCAGGTTCTACAACAGACAGGTGATCTGCTCCGCAAGATTACCGCCCATGTGATGAAGACAACATTTTACTACATTGTCCCCTGTAGGATGTTGGAGTCTTGGGGGCCTAAATGTTAGAAAGTGAGCAGAGCTTTTGGTGCATATCAGTCTAGGAACTTTTCAGATGATGATTGACTGCAAGATTCTGAAAAGTGTAATAAAACCGCTGCTACCGTGTGGAGATCAAAATTGCAAACAAATTGTAAGATGATAACGGACGGATTCAAAATGTAGGAAATCAGCATGTGTTCTTTGTTTGTGAAGACACAAATGGCAGAAGTCAGAAGGGGGTCTTTTGCCTGGTGGTCAGCATGGTCCTTTGTTTGAGAGGCCACATGGACAAGAAGGAAGAACATGATTGACAAGGAAGTCCCATCCCCACACATCTCACAGGAACAGGAACTTGTCATGTGGAAGGAACTCCAATCAGGGAAGCTTTGGAGTGAAACTGACCTATCAGAGGGAGGCAGAGAGAAATTTACGATAGAAGAGGCCTTATAACAGAAATAACCCAGGGGCGGGAGTTTTCAAGATTCCGAAGAAGCCCAGAAGACAGAGCAGGAGGAAGAATGAGCTGAGAAAACTGGCCAAGTCTATGTTTCGACTTACAATTTCCCTACACGATCACCCAGAGATAAAGGAGTATGTATGAAAGTCAGACATAAGCTTAGATGTTGTTAAAGGGGTACTTTTATGTACGTTTGAATTGTTAAGAGGGTACTTTTATATAAGTTTGAATTAATAAGTTGCAGGCATATTTATTGCTGAGTGTTCTTTGAATTTATTGCCAAAGGTTCTTCTATGCACACTCGAATTTTGAACTATAGTGTGAATAAAGACCAATTTTATTGATCACATCCTTGTCTGTCATTGTTCAGCTAATTCGTAATTCTCGAGGTCTGAACAGTAGTAAGAGAAAGACCTACATGACTTGCTAAGTTACATTTTACAAACTTGGACTCTCAGTGCTAAGGCATAGGGTGAGTGCGAATGCTTTGTTAAGGTTTTGGGTATGAGGATAACAGGTCTGGGTGGTGGGGTGGTGGGTTGAAATTAAATGAGAAATAGTTAAGCCCAGGAGTGAGCACAGGAATGTGATGTGTTGCACCATGGTAATGTATGGTATTGTACAACAGTAATAATATCACTGTGGTGGTGAATATATGGCAGGGGTATATAAGAGATTCCTTTTGCTGCAATATAATTGGGCAGATTTTTTGAGGGTGGAATATATTGTGGGGAAAAAGGGAATTTTTTGTAATATGATTGATGGAAATAACCATTAAAAAGGAGAACAGTTGAAATGATTAATGTGCAAGTAGTTATCACTTTCTATTGAAATTCCTAGCTCTGATATTTTAGTGTAGGCTTTACCCCATTTGAAATAAATGAGTTAACACCAAGGTTTTCCTCTAGAGATGAGTTTGCAGAGTGTACTCTTGACTTTGTTTTGTTAATATTAGTTCAGATTCACAGCAGTTTCACCTACTCAACCCCAGAGGCAAATCCAGGCCAATGACTCTGAAATAGTCTCCGAATCCTTAATAATTTTGTCTGGAATTCTGTTCATTATTTTGGTGGAGGTGTGAACTCGTTTATTTTAAACTAAAATATCATAGCTAGGAATTTCAGCGGAAAGTGTTAACTATTTGGACATTAATATTCAACGGAGTCATCTCAATTATTCTCATTTGTAATGGTAATTTTCAGCTTTTTTCCTCAGTTATATTCCACCCAAAAAGCAAATCTGCCCAATCACACTGCAGTAAAAAAAA
The DNA here is from genome assembly GCA_030390025.1 of Squalus acanthias. Lineage (NCBI taxonomy): Eukaryota > Metazoa > Chordata > Chondrichthyes > Squaliformes > Squalidae > Squalus > Squalus acanthias. The sequence goes on along the minus strand of CM059426.1, from coordinate 101,452,633 downwards.
GTCTCAGTTTCACCTGCCACTACATTCCTTACCACCATGACACGCCCGACCCAAAATCAGACTTTGAGAGAAAATTTTGATAATAGTGCGGCTGGAAATGTAGGGAATTCTAAATTATTAAAGATCCCTAGAAATAAAATTTGCAGCTTCACAGCCAATGATTTCTGTCATAACATTTTCAAAGGAGCTAAATGATTTGGTCCCCTTACCCATCTGCACACTGTGCTTTTTATTGAAGGCAGACTTTTTCAGTAAGGAGAAGATAAATAAACATTGAATGAGTATATTGTGCTGTGCATTTTATGCATCAGTTTAGTTTTTGGGCTAATATATAACTCACTTCAAAGTAAAGAATACTGCCTACAGGAAGTTTACAAGCCTGTTTGAGATCGGATTGAGTGCATTGTAATTGTCAGCTGTGTGAATAATTATAATAATTTTTCGATCTTCCTTAGCTATATCATTCGAGATTCTCCTTTTTGGATTTCGCAAGTTCTCAACCGCGTTCATTATTTCTCTTTTATTGCATTTGCAGCAGGTTACTGGATCAATTTGGATTAAGTGTATTCAGGTGCCCATTAAACTCATCTGTAGCTCATCAATAACTTACTGTGATTGGCACCCTAAAACCATGACAGGATATATTATATATATATATAGATATAGAATAATTTAGGATGGAGGAGTTAAATTACTGCGGTGCACCTTCTGGAAAACATGCCTAACAAAAATTCCACATGCCACATAAGAACATAAAACATAAGAAATAGAAGCAGGAGTAGGCCAATTAAGCTAACTAATAGAAAGAATAATTCAAGCTCTAGGACAGATAACACACTGCAGCATATTTAACACGATTAAACAGTAATACCTTAGATTTAATCCAATTTATGTGCACACAACTCCTTTATTGAGTACAGTAATATTTTGTTAATGCCAGCTCAATAATATTTGGCCACTAATGATCATTCCAAGCAAATTTATTTCATACATATATAAATAAGTTTCCTTGATGCCCAGCAGGTAAGGCACCACCATGTATAGATTATAAGAAGCACAAGATTGCAGGTTTGATCCTGGTTGATGCGGAGATAGTTGAACTCAGTACAAGGCAGCAATTGGTACACTACAAATGGCCTTAGCTCCTGGGGCTAGACAGAAGAAAATACAGTGAAGATTCCCATTCCTGAACATTATCCAATGATCTCTGCAGGAAAGTGCAGGCCTATAGACATTGGGTTTGGTTACGATGCACCCGACAATAAAATAGCGTGATAGCATTCACTGGCTTGACTCAAATGAAGAATGGCCACTTCAGTAAGTTATTAGTGTCAGCAGTGTCAGCCAGTGGCTCAGTTGGTAGCACACTCACTTATGAGTCAGAAGGTTGTGGGTTCAAGTCCCACTCCAGGGATATGAGCACATAAATCTAGGCTGACACTCCAGTGCAGTGCTGAGGGAGTGCTGTAATGTTGGAGGTGCTGTCTTTCGGATGAGATGTTAAACTGAGGACCTGTCTGCTCTCTCAGGTGGATGTAAAAGATCCCATGGTACTATTTCGAAGAAGAGCAGGGGAGTTATCACAGTGTCCTGGCCAATATTTATCCCTCAATCAACATCATTAAAACAGATTATCTGGTCATTATCACTATTGCTGTTTGTGGGAGCTTGCTGTTTGCAAATTGGCTGCCGCGTATCCCACATTACAACAGTGACTACACTCCAAATAGTACTTCATTGGCTGTAATTGAGACATCCGGTGGTCGTGAAAAGTGCAATATAAATGGAAGTCTTTCTTTCTTCTTAGAAGGAATCTCGCTCCTTGAAATGCACAACCAGCTAATTTGTGGAACAAAATCTGTTTGAATCCCACCTCCCAAACAAAAGTACCTGAAACTCAATGAAGTCTAACTGAGCAGGCCAGGATACAATTTAGTAGGTAGAATGACGAGAGACAATTTTAAAGAGGGAGACCTGGGGGTGTATGCACACACATCTTTGAAGGCAGGACAAGTTGAGAAGGCTGTTAAAAAAGCATATGGGATCCTTGGCTTTATTAATAGAGGCACAGACCTAGCAATTCGTGTTTGCCATGAATATTACCGGTGTCTCGAGTTAACGGCCGCTGAAAATGGCCGCAATGCTAACGAGACTAAATTCGTCTTGGGGGCTGGAGATTGGTGGTGCAGCACTTACCTTCCATGCAATGCAATCCGAATGGTGTTACTGAAGACCTCCGAGGCGACGTTCCCATCCTGTAATGAGGATTGAGCTTCGCACAACCTCTGGAAGCAAGGCTGTGGCGCACACAAGGAATTGTGGGAAATCAAAAGGGCTGTCAATTAAAGGGGCCATGCACTCAGAAATAATACAAATTAAAATGCAGTGAAACAATGCAGTTTTCAGTCCTTTCTGCATTTCAAAAAAAAATTAATGGTAACAAGAAGTCCCAAATGTGAACATTCAGCTCATAAAGCTGAATTCCCTTCCTAACCTCAAAAAATGGAAAAACTGCTGCAGCACTAACACAACTAGCTCAGCAAGCCAGGGAAGGGGCACCCAGGGTCTCGCATGCAGCACTCCAGCTTTGTGCAGGAGATCAACACTGCACAAGAGATCCTCTACCCACAGGGACCAGGAGGCCCTCCAGCAAGATGGATGTGGGAGTACATCACAGAGGCCGTCACTGCCAGCAGTGTCACCCCCACTACCTGGCTCTAGTTCTCAAAGAAGCTGCATGACCTCAGACCACTGGTCAAGGTCAGTGAATGCATCTTCAAACGCCGTCTCCTATCAACTGAAGCACTAGCCTCACACACTGCTCAGTGCATGACTCCTGCCACCGCCTCCCCCCCCCTCACCCAGTCACTCACCTACCAACAATCTGTACTAATCACAAGGCACATCTCCCATTCCTAGCCTCACCTCACCTCCTTGGAGGAAATGGTGCAGGCCATTCTTCGCAGGAGCATGGCTGAGCCCTTGGCCAGCAGCGGTGCTGAAAGGATACAAGATGCTGGTATCCTCATATGTTATCCTCCTTCTGGCATGCACCTCATGCTTTCCCACCCTCCCATGACCACAACTCCACCCTTGTGCCTTCCTCATTTAACACACCCAAGAAACGCAACCTGCCCAGCCAGTGGGTGACCAAGAAGAGGGAGAAGAGAGTGAAGAAGAACAAGAAGAAGATTAATTTGACACTCCGCCATCAACTCCTCAAGGTCAACCAGCAAGGCCCTCTGCAGTGTCCCCCACTGAAAGTCAGCAGCCTTCCACCAACCATGCTGCAGCCACTGGGGTAGCACTGTGTGACATCAGTACGATAGGCAAAGGCTCACACAAGACAGTCACTAAGAGAATGCATAAGGGTGATGAGTTGATTTCCTGATGTCATATTGGATGGATAGATGTATAAAGTTGGATTGGAAAGTTTGCTTTGTGGTGGCTTTTATTTCAGCATTGTGGCCAAGAGGACATTGTGATGGTCAGTAACAGAGGGAAGGTAAGGTCTGGGATTAATGTTGAAAGGGGAATTGGGGTTGTTGTCACTGGGACCACAGGCGGATGATTCGATCCCGGATATCCCAGCCACAAAGGGGCAGTCTGGGATGTATCCTTCCATCTGCTTCCCCCTGTTCTACTTCTTCCTCTTCAGCTTCCTCCTCTTCTGTGTCTTCCTCTTCCCTCTGTGAGCAGATGCTGTAAATCTGAAATGACAGCATAAAACACCTGAGATGTGAACTCTGTCTTTCTCTCCATGGATGTTGCCTGACCTATTGAGTATTTGCAGCATTTTCTGTCTTCTCAAAGGCCTTCATCTACCATCTGAGGCTTTACAAGCATCCAGCAGCACGTCCTACACACTTAAAAAACAGAGCGGCAGCGGACCTGCGGGGAACCAGGCGGCGGGACTCAAAAGAGGCGGCAGAGACCAGGTAGGCCTCAGAGCGGCGGCGGACCTGCGGGAAACGAGGCGGCGGCGGCGAGGTTTAAAAGAGGCAGCAGAGACCAGGTAGGCTTACCAATCTCCGAGCTCGGAGAGAGGGAGAGAAGTAAAAAGTAATCGAAGCGTGACGTCACCAGAAAGCAGGTAAGTGATTGCTTGGTGAGTATTTCTCTCTTTTTAAACTTAAACTCTGTGGTTTATCGTTTCTAAGCTCTCTGTGGTGTAGCGGGGACTGTTGGTAAACCAGGGCCCTTAAGTATATCATTTAACTGTACTGTAATTGGTGGGATTGATTTGATTTAATTTAATTTGAATTAATTAAAGGGTAAGTCATGGCAGGAGAGCTCGGCCCCATGGTATGCTCCTCTTGCGCTATGTGGGAACTCAGGGACACTTCCTGTGCCCCTGACAACCATGTGTGCAGGAAGTGTATCCAGCTACAGCTACTGGCAGACCGCATTACGGTTTGGAGCTGCGATTGGATACATACTGGACCATTCACGATGCTGAGGACATCATGGATATCACATTTGAGCAGTTGGTCACACCGCAGGCAAAGGATGCACAGGCAGAAAGGGAATGGGTGACCAACAGACAGAGTAGTAGGCGCAGGCAGGTAGTGCAGGAGTCCCCTGTGGACATCCCCCTCTCAAACATACATACCACTTTGAATACTGTTGGGGGTGATGGCTTATCAGAGGAAGGCAGCAGCAGCCAACTTCCTGGCACCAGGGGTGGTTCTGCCAACAGGACGGGAGGAAAAAGAGGGGTAGAGCTATAGTGATAGGGGATTCTATTGTAAGGGGAATAGATAGGCGTTTCTGCGGCCACAAACAAGACTCCAGGATGGTGTGTTGCCTCCCTGGTGCAAGAGTCAAGGATGTCTCAGAGCGGCTGCAGAACATTTTGGAAGGGGAGGGTGAACAGCCAGTTGGCGTGGTGCATATAGGTACCAACGATATAGGTAAAAAAGGGGGCTGAGGTCCTAAAAGCTGAATATAGGGAGTTAGGAGGTAAATTAAAAAATAGGACCTCAAAGGTAGTAATCTCCGGATTGCTACCAGTGCCACGTGCTAGTCAGAGTAGAAATAGAAGGATATTTCAGATGAATACGTGGCTTGAGGAATGGTGCAAGGGGGAGGGATTCAAATTCCTGGGACATTGGAACCGGTTCTGGGGGAGGTGGGACCAGTACAAACCAGACGGTTTGCACCTGGGCAGGGCCGGGACCGATGTCCTAGGGGGAGTGTTTGCTAGTGCTCTGGGGGAGGGTTTAAACTAAAATGGCAGGGGGTTGGGAACCTGAGCAGGGAGAGAGAGGAAAGGGAAACAAGGATAAAAGCAAAAGATAGGAAGGAGAAAAACAAAAGTAGCAGTCAGAGAAATCAACGGTTTAAATCAAACATGGCCACAGTCAATAATAATTCTAATAGGTCTAAGAGCGTTAAAAAAACAAGCCTGAAGGCTTTGTGTCTTAATGCGAGGAGCATTCGGAATAAGGTGGATGAATTAGCTGCGCAAATAGAGGTAAACAAATATGATTTGATTGGGTTTACGGAAACATGGCTCCAGGGTGGCCAAGGCTGGGAACTCAATATCCAGGGGTATTCAATATTCAGGAAAGATAGGCAAAAAGGAAAGGGAGGTGGCGTAGCATTGCTGGTTAAAGAGGGGATTAACACAATTGTAAGGAAGGATATTAGCTCTGATGATGTGGAATCTGTATGGTTAGAACTGAGAAATACCAAGGGGCAGAAAATGTTAGTGGGAGTGGTATATAGACCTTCAAACAGTAATGCAGAGGTTGGGGATGGCATTAAAAGGGAAATTAGAGAAGCATGCAATAAGGGCACAGCAGTCATCATGGGTGACTTTCATCTACATATAGATTGGACTAACCAAATTAGTAACAATACTGTGGAGGAGGAATTCCTGGAGTGTTTACGGGATGGTTTCCTGCACCAATATGTCGAGGAACCAACCAGAGAGCAGGCGATCTTAGACTGGGTATTATGTAATGAGAAAGGATTAATTAGCAATCTTGTTGTGTGAGGCCCCTTGGGTCGGAGCGATCATAATATGATAAAATTCTTCATTAAGATGGAGAGTGAAGTAGTTGACTCAGAGACTAGGGTCCTGAATTTAAATAAAGGAAACTATGATGGTATGAGGCGCTAGTTTGGTAGGATTGATTGGGGAATGTCACTCAAAGGGTTGACGGTGGATAGGCAATGGCAAACATTCAAAGACCGCATGGATGAACTACAGAATTTGTTCATCCCAGTTTGGCATAAGAATAAAACAAAAAAGGTGACTCAACCATGGCTAACAAGGGAAATTAGGGATAGCATAAGATCCAAGGAGAGGACATATAAATTGGCCAGAAAAAGCAGTAAACCTGAGGATTTGGAGCAGTTTAGGATTGAACAAAGGAGGACAAAGGGATTAATTAAGTAGGGTAAAATAGAATATGAGAGGAAGTTTTTGGGAACATAAAAACTCATTGTAAAAGCTTTTATAGATATGTGAAAAGAAAAAGATTGGTGAAGTCAAGCGTAGGTCCCTTGCAGTCAGAATCAGGGGAACTTATAATGGGGAACAAAGAAATGAAAGACCAATTAAATACATATTTTGGTTCTGTCTTCACAAAGGAGGACACAAATAACCTCCCAGATATGTCGGGGAACATAGGGTCTGATGAGAGGGAGGAACTGAAAGAAATCAATATTTGTAGGGAAATGGTGTAGGGAAATTGGCGGGATTGAAGGCCGATAAATCCCCAGGGCCTGATAATCTACATCCTAGGGTACTTAAGGAAGTGGCCCTAGAAATAGTAGATGCATTGCTGGTCATCTTCCAAAATTCTATAGACTCTGGAACAATACCCATGGATTGGAGGGTAGCTAATGTTACCCCACTATTCAAAAACGGTGGTAGAGAGAAAAGGGAAATTACAGACCAATAAGCCTGACATCGGTAGTGGGGAAAATGCTAGAGTCCATTATAAAAGATGTAATAGCAGAGCACTTGGAAAACAGTGACAGGATCGGACAAAGTCAACATGGATTTACAAAAGGTAAATCGTGCTTGACTAATCTACTGGACTTTTTGGGGATATAACTGGTAAAATAGATAAGGGAGAACCAGTGGATGTGTGCATTTGGACTTTCAAAAGGCTTTCGATAAGGTCCCGCATAAGAGATTAGCATGTAAAGTTAAGGCACATGGGATTGGGGGCAAGGTATTGACTTGGATAGAGAACTGGTTGGCAGACAGAAAGCAAAGAGTTGGAATAAACGGGTCTTTTTCCGAGTGGCAGGCAGTGACTAGTGGGGTACCGCAGGGATCGGTACTTGGACTCCAGCTATTCACAATATATATTAATGATCTAGACGAGGGAACTAGATGTAATATCTCCAAGTTTGCAGACGACACAAAGCTGGGTGGGCGTGTGTGCTGTGAGGAGGATGACGAGAAACTCTAGGGTGATTTGGACAGGTTGGGTGACTGGGCAGAAGCATGGCAGATGCAATATAACGTGGATAAATTCGAGGTTATCCACTTTGGTGTCAAAAACAGGAAGGCAGATTATTATCTGAATGGCAATAGATTGGGAGAAGGGGAAGTGCAACGAGATCTGGGAGTCCTTGTGCACCAGTCACTGAAGGTAAGCATGCAGGTGCAGCAGACGGTTAAGAAGGCAAATGGTATGTTGGCCTTCGTAGCGAGAGTGTTTGAGTACAGGAACAAGGATGTCTTGCTGCAGTTGTACAGGGCCTTGGTGAGACCACATCTTGAGTATTGTGTGTAGTTTTGGTTGCCTAATCTGAGGAAGGATGTTCTTGCCATGGAAGGAGTTCAGCGAAGACTCACCAGGCTGATACCTGGGATGGCAGGAATGACGTATGAAGAGAGATTGGGTCGATTGGGCTTATACTCAATGGAGTTTAGAAGAATGAGAGGGGATCTCATTGAAACTTATAAAATTCTGAAAGGACTGGACAGACTAGATGCAGGAAGGATGTTCCCGATGGTCGGGGAGTCCAGAACCAGGGGTCACAGTCTAAGGATAAGGGGTAAGCCATTTAGGACAGAAATGAGGAGGAATTTCTTCACCCAGAGAGTGGTGAACCTGTGGAATTCTCTACCACAGAAGGCAGTTGAGGCCAATTCATTAAATATATTCAAGAAGGAGTTGGATATATTTCTTAAGGCTAAAGGGATCAAGGGATATGGGGAGAAAGCAGGGACAGGGTTCTGAATTTGAATGATCAGCCATGATCGCATTGAAAGTGCGGAGCATGCTAGAGGGGTCGAATGGCCTACTCCTGCTCCTATCTTCTATGTTTCTATGTTTCTATGTTTCTATGTAACATCTATTGCAGCAAGCCGCTACTTCAATAAAATCTTAAGAAGTCCAAAAGCTGAAATACAAACTCACCTGAAAGATGTGTGTGTTCTTTTAAGAGGTGCTGACATCGCCACTGCCAGCCTGCTTGCACAGCAGGTTTACCTAGCATGCTTAGGACCCAGCATTGAATTCAGCGCTAGGGTCGAAGTTCGACTTGGTGACGTTAAGTCGGTGTTGCCGATTAACTTCACCACACCACCATTTTTTTTCTGCATGGCGCTGCCAGTTACCAGTAGCACATAGGTAGGGACCCGCCACCAGCTGGCGAAAGAGTGGTGGCCAGTGTTTTATTGCCATCTCATGGCGCCAGGGAGTGGCACTAAGTGGACAAATTTCTAACATGTAGAGTACAAAAGCAAGGAAGTTAAGCTAAACCTTTATAAAACACTGGTTAGGCCCCAGCTGGAGTATTGTGTCCAATTCTGGGTGCCACACTTTAGGAAGGATGTCAAGGCCTTGGAGAGGTTGCAGTGGAGATTTATTGGAATGGTACCAGGGATGAAGGACTTCAGTTAAGTGGAGAGACTGGAGAAGCTGGGGTTGTTCTCCTTTGAGCAGAGAAGGCTAAGAGGAGATTTGATAGAGGTGTTCAAAATCATAAATGGTTTTGATAGAGTATATAATGAGAAACTGTTTCTAGTAGCAGAAGGGTCGGTCACCAGATGTCATAGATTTAAGGTAATTGGCAGAAGAACCAGAGACGACATAAGGAAATTGTTTTTAAAGTGAGTTGTTGTGATCTGAAATGCACTGCCTGAAAGGGTGGTGGAAGCAGATTTGATATAAATGGGAATTGGATAAATACTTGAAGGGGAAAGAAATGACAGGGCTATGGGGAAAGAGCAGGGGAGTGGGATTAATTGGATTGCTATATCAAAGAGCTGGCACAGGCATGATGGAAGAATAGCCTCCTTTTGTGATTCTATGATTCATCATGTGCTCAGTTTTCCTAGGTGAGGGCCATGTTATGAGCCTCACCCAAAGACCTGAAATTTGGTCTTAATTAAAATTTGAACTGAGGCCTCACAAGTTGGTTGTACAGCCTTAATTTTTGCTCCCAAATCACCCGTCAGAAAACCGGGCTCTTCGTGAATTGGTCCCAGTGAGGTAAAATTGCTAATTTTCTGACCTTTGTTTCTCATGCCAGTTGTAGGACATCATAAAATTGGGGCTCATATCTCAGCAAGAGGCAGCAACTCCATGATAAGATGGGCAATGACGTAAGAAAACTACTAGGCACTTGGTCTAAGCGTTAAACAAAGCTTTAATCAACTGTTTTACAACATGGAGGTCTAATTGTGTCCATTCATAGTTCCTGTTAAGAATGTCCTGTGCAAGCTGGGCCCATGCCCGAGTATTTATGCTCTCCCTGGACAGCGCCACCCGCAGGCCACTCAGTATTATTTCATAAGTCTTTCTTTCATGAATGACAGATTCATGTCATTCTTCCCGCCTGAAGGATTGGAAGTCCGGCGACTTCTTTCTATTGGATTAATCGGACTACGAATAGCCGCAGTTGTTTGGATCTCCGGTTGTGGCTGGAAGGCACGTCTCCTCGGATCGTGTCTTGGTCCCTAGGTCGCTTGGTTCGTACCGGTGGGCTGGCAGAGCCCGTGTTGCCTCGATCGACCTGAGGGGGACTGGGGAGATCGTGACTCCGGGTGCGGGCCCCCACAGGCACAGAGCTGGCTTCATCCTGCTCAGTAGCCGGTGATTGACCGGCATCCTGGCTTCGGGTGACCATCCCGCGGGGAGCGCTCTGTTCCCTGGGTTGATCCGGCGGAGTAGCTGGCAGATCCCTTGATGTCCCGGGTAGGGCGTCATCCTCGGAGGAGCGCGGAGTATCGGCGTCGTTAATACGGATCTCTCTCGATTGGGTCCATGGGACCGGTTGGGCAGGGAGCCAGATCCCGAAGTGAAACTCTGGACTCCTGGCCATCAGGGTACCGCACGTACCCATATGTAGGATTGATGTCTGTTAGTTCCACCTCGTCAACGAGGGGATCACTCTTGGAGGATCGGACGAATCTTCAGAGCAGCATGGAGCCAGGAGCTGCCAACCATGATGGTAGGGACATCCCATGAGTGGAGCGACGCTGGAACCCGAAGAATCGTTCATGAGGAGTAACATTGGTGGATGTAGAAAGAAGAGACCTTTCTTACTGCAATGATTGCAGGTTGCATTACGAGCAGGACAAAATTTCCTATAGTGAAATGCACCTCCACAGAAGAAACACTTCCTTTTAGATTGCCAAGATGTCGCTAGGGTAGGGTCGCCATCAGCTAGGATAGTGTCATCATCAGTGAGGGCTTCCACCTGAGGCTTATCGGAGGAGTCAGTAAAAGCTAAAAGTGATAGCAGCAGTCCGTGCACGTGGTAAAAGATAGGCATCTGCATTTTTTTTTTTGCCAAGTCCAGAGAATATGCCTGGTCATAGGCAGCTTGTAACTCGAGGGTTTTATTCTCCAACAGACACTGGCGTATGAAGGGAGACGCAATTCCATTAATAAAAGAATCACGAATTAACTCCTCCTGGTACTGCTCAGCTGAGACAGCCTTGAGATTACAATCTTTGCTGAGCCTGCAAAGCTTTTGAAGGAATTCGTCAAGTGATACCCTGTTTTGTTGTCGAGTTGTGGCCAGTAGATGCCGAGCAAAAATTTTGTTTGGGGCCTTAACATATAGTTGCTGTAGTATTTGGATAGCGGAGTCACAGTCTACACAGTCTTTGATATAGTCAAACACATAAGGGGATAAATAATTGGCAAGTATCTCTAACTTATCAGGAACATTCTCACCACATACCCTGAGGAAGTTGCTGAAGGTACGATACCAGTGTTTCCATACCTTAGCGGTTGTAGGTGAATTCGGGTCCAGGTCAAGACGGGCGGGTTGGAGTAGTTTCTCCATGATGGATTGATTACTACATCTGGTTCCCTTCTACCGTTTGAGTCGTAGCCGTCTGTTCCCAAAACCAATCAGAGCGTAGTGCAGGTCCAGTTGATTAAATTGATGTAAGAAAACTACTAGGCACTTGGTCTAAGCATTAAACAAAGCTTTAATCAACTGTTTTACAACATGGAGGTATAGTTGTGTCCTTCACTAGTTCCTGTTAAGAATGTCCTGCGCAAGCTGGGCCCATGCCCAAGTATTTATACTCTCCCTGGACAGCGCCACCCGCAGGCCACTCAGTATTATTTCATAAGTCTTTCTTTCATGAATGACAGATTCATGTCAGGCAAAAAAGCTGGAAATTGAAAATAAGTGAAAGGTATATAAGTTGATGCCAATGTGATCCTTTCCCATTACCCCATTTTCTGCACTTTTACACAGTGAAAGTTAATGGAAGTCATTGTTTTACCATTCCTGCTGCTCCGGGTCCCACAAATATAAATTTGACATTTATTTTACAGGGACACTGCTAGGTTTTACTGAGCACAGTGTCCATGGCAGGCGGATTATCTAAGCGATGGGAATCCAATTTGCGTAAATGCATGAGGTCCTGTCTGAGCTGGGCGGGCGCCTTAGCCGCCCAAGAAAATAGCAGCAGTATAATAGTTGCGGAGTGGGAAAGGGGGAAAGTACGCCACTTGGACTTTAATTCCTATTCTGCCTGCTTTCTGATGTGCAGAGGGAGTTAAATTTCCCCTTATGTGAGCTTCTTTCAATTGTTAACTATTACATGAGGCTGGGAACTATTTTCAGAACAGATGTCACAAAATAAAGTTTGCAGCAGCTTGGGTGATTCTGATTAATTTCAAATGTAAAGACCATTAATCACATCTGTTTTGTATGTTTCATTCCTTTCATATACTCAGGACGTATGCTGGATAATCCAAATATAACATCTGCTAAGGTTAGTTTTCCTAATAAGTCTTTATCTTTACATGGTTTTAACAAAGCCATTACTTTCATAGCCATGACAAAAGTAATAAATGGAGTTACCCACAATCTAAAGCTAGAGCTTTAACTGTTACCATACTAGAGGTATAGAGCACCTTAATGGCTCTTGCTAAGATTAAATAGTTGTCTATTTTTTGTGTTGTTTTTACTTGGATACAGCAGGGTCTTTCCTGGGGCCTTTTATTCAGGAGCTTCTCACTTCGGCTTTGAAATTAAGCCATGTGAATAATAAACTATAAGCACTTAAAACATTCATGTGAAATTTCTTTGAGCACTATTTTAACAGAGATATTAACCTGTTTAAAGTAATGTATCTTTATTGTACTTTTACTGCTATCAATAGGTGGTTCAGTCAAGGCATTGAATGATTATTGGATTGTAATTGAAGAAAGAAGTTAAAATGAGCAGCAATAGATTCTTAAGACCAGCTAAGACCAGAGATGTAAACATATTTAAAATCTTGCAAATACTTCTCAAACAGGCTCTTTCTTTATATTTTAGAGCTTATGGATATTACCTTGAGTGTGTGTAATTTTTAAGATTCAGAGGAACTTGGCCTAGATTTTCTTCTGTGGTGGTATCACTGGTAAAAGTGTGGCGGGGCAGGGCATTGGCCCACTAAACGACAAATTTTCCAGGATCAACTTAGCTTAAACAATGAAGGCAAGCTCCAGTCCAAGCACATTGCAAGCAAATGGTCATGAAAGCCTTAACAATTCCATGCACAGCAAGTCAGTGTTGCAAGATGTATAATGGCCTTACCAAATCAGGCTGCCCGTGTCCTAACTCGCACCAAGTCCCGTTCGCCCATCACCCCTGTGCTCGCTGACCTGCAATGGCTCCCAGTTAAGCAACGCCTCGATTTCAAAATTCCCATCCTTGTTTTCAAATCCCTCCATGGCCTCGCCCCTCCCTATCTCTGTAATCTCCTTCAGCTCCACAACCCCCCAAGATATCTGCGCTCCTCTAATTCTGCCCTCTTGAGCATCCCTGATTATAATGGCTCAACCATTGGTGGCCGTGCCTTCTGTTGCCTAGGCCCTAAGCTCTGGAATTCCCTACCTAAACCTCTCCGCCTCGCTACCTCTCTTTCCTCCTTTAAGACATTCCTTAAAACCTACCTCTATAATAAACTTGCAGGGCTACGGGGATAGAGCGGGTGAATGGGACTGACTAGATTGCTCTACAGAGAGCCGGCATGGACTTGATGGGCCAAATGGCCTCCTTCTGTGCTGTTATGGCCCTATGGGGTAGAAATTAGGTCGCGCCCCATTTGGGGCGCAAATATCGTCTGGACGCAAATATTAGCGCCTGGCGCTAATTATCGGCACTGACTGGAAACTTCACTTTTACCGCCCCGGGAGGTGAGTAGAGCGCTAAAGCAGGCGCTGCACACCTGTCTTAAGGCGCAAAGGCCGAGCAGTGAGGCGCTAACTCAGAGCGCTGGCGAAGCTCATGTAATGTCAGTCAGCAATGGAACACACACACAATGGCACGGGCCAGTTCTTAAAGGGGATGGTTAATCTTGCTTTCCATCCACATCCTGTTCATTGCAGCCTTGAATCTCGGCCTGGAGAGATTTGCACATCAAATGTGCTGGAAAGAACAATGGAGAGTACCAGGCAAAGAGCTCAGAGTGCAGCTCCCACAGTCTCTGCTAAATCGATACAAGGAATGGCAAATCAAAATGAACCTGCAAAGTGCTGCTCAGTACCCAAAACTCCTTCACACAACGTTGAATCTCTCCAGAAGTCTCTCCCTCTCTCTCTCAGAATGCGTAGTTCAAAAATGCCACCAACAATAAAAGACAGGAAGAGGCCCCCTTTAAATAGCGCCCCCCCCAGCCCCACAGCGATTGATAGCGTTCCAGTCTTCTGGTCGTTGGAAGCGCCAGGCGGTAAGGCAGGGGGCGCCACTCAATTTCCGCGCCGGGGCGCCACAAGGGCGTTGCACCATGGAATGACGTCACAATCTGCGCGCGCAGGTGGTCGCAGCGGTAAGTTTTAGCGCCGCCGCACAATGTCAAGTTAAGTTCCCGAGCGGCGCAAACATCGCTGCGCCTGGGCGTTAGCGGCTTTGCGCCCCATTAGCGCCCTCTTAAGGCGCTAACGGGAGGCGCAACCAACTGAATTTTTACCCCTATGACTCTATGACTCTAATTTCTCCATATGTGGCTCGGTGTCAAATTTTTTGTTTTTTAATACTCCTGTGAAGCACCTTGGGACGTTTTACTACGTTAAAGGCGCTATGTAAATACAAGTTGTTGTTGTTGTAACTGGATTCAGCCTCATCTTCCAAGAATACAGGGTACTAAGCATATTTGTCATTTATAGCGTCTCCACTCACTGTATGGAAATACTTCAAGTGCTTACTGTTAATGTCCAGGAGGTACAGTCGTGCCCTTTAAATTCCCACTTTTCACCTGCAAAAAGCCCTTCCCTCAGAGTCTTATATGCATGGACCCCAGTAAAAGCCTCACTTGTTATGTAATTGTTTGATTCATGGACCTGTCACTTCTCACACCTGGGTTGGAATGCACCTCATGACAATTGGAGGGCATTTGTACTTTTGCGTTCTTCCCAAAGGAGAAAACAGCCAAAAACAACAGAGAGAGATTGGTCACACATGGTGATGGACCCATCCAACCCCTAAGCTCTCATCCCTATGAGAAGGCAGCTTTGAAGTTTCGAGAGAGGCGGACAGGAGAGGGGGTTGGAAATGGGGAAGATAGAGGGAAATTTGTAGGCTGCAGGTTCATTCTATTTCTTTTTCATGCTTTTAGACCAGACTTAACTGTCAGCAAGCTACTTTAAAAAATCCTCAGTCATTATTTCTACTGAAAGTCACATGTGAACTCAGCTCCTCAGCAACACATTCTCTCCTCTTATCCTCATCCATAGTGACCACGAGGAGCTGGGGCTCGACGATGAGGAAGCAGATGTTGTTAACTGGAGGAGACATGTCTTTAGGTGAAGAGTCTTGGGGCTGAGATCTCGGGAGTCCTGCTTTTAAAAAAAAGGTTATTTAGAGGGCATGAAATGTACGTGCAGACATCAGGGATGTGCTGAAGATGGTGGGTTAATTGGAGGAGTTGACTACCTGCATCTGCAGTATTATTATGGGTAACTTTCCACCTTGGAGTATGCTGCTGCAAAAGGCCAATTTGCAGTAGACATCCCTACCACAGGGGCCCTAAAGACCATTGGCATAGAGCTCTGGTGTACCAAGTTGTAGAGGATTATCTCTTTCAGCTTTAAAGAGTTACAGATAGATATTTCTCAGGGCTGCACAGATCTGTTTGGTACTATTGGGTCTGCTTTCCCGCAGATTGTTGCCATGCTCAGATATGGCAGAAATATGCTAATATGATGACGCTGTGTCATAGAGTCATAGAGTCACAGAGTAAAAGAGCACAGAAAGAGGCCCTTCGGCCCATCGTGTCCACGCCGGCCATCAAGCCCTATCTATTCTAGTCCCATTTTCCAGCACTTGGTCTGCAGCCTTGTATGCTATGGCATTTCAAGTGCTCATCTAAATGCTTCTTGAATGTTGTGAGGGTTCCTGCCTCTACCACCCTTTCAGGCAGTGAGTTCCAGATTCCAACCACCCCCTGGGTGAAAATGTTTTTCCTCAAATCCCCTCTAAACCTCCTGCCCCTTACCTTGAAACTATGCCCCCTGGTTATTGACCCCTCTACTAAGGGGAAAAGTTTCTTTCTATCTACCCGATCTATGCCTCTCATAACTTTGTATACCTCAATCAGGTCCCCCCTCAGCCTTCTCTGCTCTAAGGAAAACAACCCCAGCCTGTCCAGTCTCTCTTCATAGCTGAAGCGCTCCAGCCCAGGTAATATCCTGGTGAATCTCCTCTGCACCCTCTCTAATGGAATCACATCCTTCCTATAGTGTGGCGACCAGAACTGCACACAGTATTCCAGCTGTGGCCTAACTAGCGTTTTGTACAGCTCTATCATAACCTCCCTGCTCTTATATTCTATGCCTCAGCTAATGGAGGCAAGTATCCCATATGCCTTTTTAACCACCTTATCTACCTGTCCTGCTGCCTTCAGGGATTTATGTACATGCACACCAAGGTCCCTCTGATCCTCTGTCCTTCCTAGGGTCCTACCATTCATTGTGTATTCCCTTGCCTTGTTAGTCCTCCCAAAATGCATCACCTCACACTTTTCAGGGTTAAATTCCATTTGCCACTGTTCTGCCCATCTAACCATCCCGTCTATATCGTCCTGTAGCCTGAGGCTTCCCTCCTCGCTATTTACCACTCCACCAATTTTCATGTCATCTGCGAACTTACTGATCATACCTCCTACATTCATATCTAAATCATTAATGTACACTACAAACAGCAAAGGACCCAGCACCGATCCCTGCGGTACACCACTGGACACAGGCTTCCAGTCACAAAAACAACCTTCGACCATCACCCTCTACCTCCTGCCACTAAGCCAATTTTGGATCCAATGTGCCAAATTGCCCTGGATCCCATGGGCTCTTACCTTCTTGAACAACCTCCCATGCGGGACTTTGTCAAAAGCCTTACTGAAGTCCATGTAGACTACATCAACTGCACTACCCTCATCCATGCACCTAGTCACCCCCTCGAAAAATTCAATGAAATTGGTTAGACATTATCTGCCCCTGACAAAGCCATGCTGACTATCTTTGATTAATCCTTACCTCTCCAAGTGGAGACTAATTCTGTCCCTCAGAATTTTTTCCTATAATTTCCCTATCACTGATGTTAGGCTCACTAACCTATAATTCCCTGGTTTATCCCTACTACCCTTCTTGAATAATGGTACTATGTTAGCTGTCCTCCAGTCCTCTGGCACCTCCCCTGTGGCCAGAGGATATCTGAAAATTTGTGTCAGAGCCCCTGCAATCTCCTCCCTTGCCTCACACAGCAGCCTTGGATACATCTCGTCTGGGCCTGGGCATTTATCCACTTTTAAGCCTGCTAAAATCGCTAGTACCTCCTCCCTCTCAATACTAATTTGTTCAAGTATATCACAATCCCCCTGCTTAATTTCTATGCCTACATCGTCCTTCTCCATAGTGAACACAGATGCAAAATATTAATTTAAAACCCCACCTACATCTTCTGGCTCTACACACAGATTGCCACTTTGGTCCCTAATGGGCCCTACTCTTTCCCTGGTTATCCTCTTGCCCTTAATATACTTATAAAACACCTTGGGATTTTCCTTTATTTTGCCCGCCAGTGTTTTTTCATGCCCCCTCTTCACTCTCCTAATTTGTTTTTTAAGTAACTCCCTGCACTTTCTATATTCCTCTGGGGCTTCCACTGTTTTTAGTCCTTTGTATCTGCCAAAAGCCTCCCTTTTTTTCTGAATCCATTCTTGTATATCCCTTGACATCCAGGGTTCCCTGGGCTTGTTGGTCCCACCCTTGACCTTTACGGGAACATGTTGGCGTTGCACTCTCTCTATTTCCTTTCTGAAAGACTCCCACTGCTCTGATGTGGATTTTCCTACAAGTAGCTGATCCCAGTCCACTTTGGCCAGATCCTGCCTTATCATGTTAAAATCGGCCTTCCCCCAATTTAGAACCCTTATTTCCGGTCCATCTTTGTCCTTTCCATGACTACCTTAAATCTCACTGAATTATGGTCACTGTCACCAAAATGCTCTCCTACTGACACTTCTACCACTTGCCTGGCTACATTCCCTAGAATTAGGCCCAGTACCGCCCCCTCTCTTGTAGGACTTTCTACATGATGGCTGAAAAAGCTCTCCTGGATGCACTTTAAGAATTCCGCACCCTCTAAGCATTTCACACTCTGACTATCCCAGTTAATATTGGGGAAGTTGAAATCCCCTACTATTACTACCGTATTATTTCTGCACTTCTCTGCGATTTGCCTACATATCTGTTCCTCTATCTCCCCCTGACTGTTTGGGGGCCTATAGTACACTCCCAGCAAAGTGCTTGCCCCCTTTTTGTTTTTAAGTTCTACCCATATGGCCTCATTAGAGGAACCTGCCTAGATATCATCCCTCCTTACAGCAGTAATTGACTCCTTGATTAATATTGCGACACCCCCTCCTCTTTTACACCCCCCTCTGTCTCGCCTGAAGATTCTATATCCCGGAATATTGAACTGCCAGTCCTGCCCCTCTCTCAACCATGTCTCTGTGATAGCAACAATATCATTCTCCCATGTGTTCATCAACACCTTCAATTCATCTGCCTTACTCGCAAGACTCCTTGCATTAAAATAAATGCCATCTAGCCTTGCCATACTCCCTTGTGCCGTTACATATTTGCTCTGCTTTCCAGGCTGACTTGTTTTTTCCTCTATATTTGGCTGTGCATCACCCCCTACTATAGCTCCACTCCGTATCCCATCCCCCTGCCAAGTTAGTTTAAACCCCCCCCAACAGCACTAGCAAACCTCCCCGCAAGGATGTTGGTCCCGATCCGGTTCAGGTGCAACCCGTCCGACTTGTACAGGTCCCACCTTCCCCAGAAGCAGACCCAGTGATCCAGGAAACTAAAGCCCTCCCTCCTGCACCAACTCTTTAGCCACGCATTCATCTGCTCTATCCTCCTATTCCTATACTCACTAGCACGTGGCACCGGGAGTAATCCTGAGATTACAACCTTTGAGGTCCTGCTTTTTAATCTGCTACCTAGCTCCCTAAATTCTTGTTGCAGGAACTCATCCCTCTTTCTACCCATGTCATTGGTACCAATGTGAACCACGACCTCTGACTGTTCGCCTTCCCCCTTCAGAATGCCCTGCAGCCGTTCAGTGACATCTTTGACCCTGGCACCATGGAGGCAACATACCATCCTGGAGTCACGTCTGCGGCCACACAAATGTCTATCTGTTCCCCTTACGATAGAATCCCCTATCACTATTGCTCTCCCACTCCTTTTCCTCCCCTCCTGTGCAGCTGAGCCACTTGTAGTGCCACAGACTTGGCTCTTGCTGCATTCCCCTGGGAAACCATCTCCCCCATCAGTATCCAAAATGGATAATCTGTTGGAGAGGGAGATGGACCCAGGGGACTCCTGCACTACCTTCCTAGTTCTTTTACTATTTATTTTACTCTGTGTCTCAGGTCCAGCAGCACATGAGTGCCCACACATCAACCCCGTCAGATGCCTGCACATGTAGCACATGGAGCCAAGGACAGGATACCCATGCAGCTGCAGGAAAAGTGCAGCTTATAGCAGGTCCATCTTAGGACTTAACTATCGTGAGATGAGCGGCATGCCAGTCCCAAGAGGCTCTTATTAGAACACAGCAGTCAGGCAGTACATGCAGTCCTGCCAATCAGGGAGCACTTAGAAAAGCACCAGCATATGTCTCAGAAGGCACACATCACACAGTTGCACCACAGGAAGCACAGAGGGGAAGAATTAATAAGCACACGTACAGAGTATGTTATAATTAAAATTATAATTGCAATAAAATTAATGTGCATGTTATTTTTCGGAAAGTTTAGAAGCGGCTTTCATGAGGTGGCATGAATGCGAATTGATGCACAGCAGAGAATTGTCTGTAGATGATCAAATCTTTGTGGTGGGAAGGGCAAAGATGTAGATGTTCTTTCAGTGAGCAGATGTAGTAGTCAAGGGAAAGACTGCCAGATTGTCATAAATATGCCTTGCAACCAGCAAGGTTTTGTGCTATGCATTCTCATCATGCTGCTGATTCTTGACTGCCTGATCCATCATTTGCTCTTTAGGAGCCTGTAAGACCTCACTCCTGAGACCTACAGTTTACTAATTCATACTTGAGATTTACGAGAAATTACACGAGACACATGAGTTCTGTCTTTAAGATTTTATTGTCCTTAAGTCAGATTCAAAACCCCTATCACTGGCTATGAATTCGAGCAGTACATCAATACAAGAGATCATACATACAACCACCAGAAGATGATCAGTCCAGCGTTGATTGTAGGTCCTTGTAGGTGAGATGACTGGCCAGGCCACCTCCTTCCGACTGCAGTGCTGATATCTTTTTGTCACTGTCTTTTATACAGTTCTTGTTCTTCTGTATTAATTTCTATCATGCAAGGGCTGTGAGGGGCATTCCTCCAATGTTCAGCTTAAGTTGTCTGAGCTGTCAATCTCTCAAACATACACATCCTGTGTCTACCGGCCGTTGTTATTTGCAGACATGGTCAGCCGACCATTTGGTCACAATACACATTGTGCAAAACTCATTAACATGTGTCCTGTTTTGCAGAACTCCCAAGGGGTGTCTCCTCCCTTCAGCTACAAATGTCTCGTTTCATGACCCCGGGTCAAAAAGGCCATTCACACCATCTGCCTGAAGATGTTCCTGTCTTTGTAATGCCCAACAGTTTGTTCCTGCTTAGGGTCTGTCATGTCCTTATCTGATTAACAGCTTGCAGCCTTCACAGTTCACAGTCGTAGCAGTTTGTTTTAAATTTGTTCAGCAGAAAGTCCCTTAGCCTCTCAAGTAATGCTGGTACATTAAATTTGGTCAACTTTTATGTTTGGTCTAGTTACAGCAAACTTTTACAGCAAAAGATTAGAGCACATGCTTATATTCTTACAGGCCTTCCCCTCCAGGCCTCAGTGAGGAGACCTCTTTGTAAAGCAAAGTTGTGCTGCAAAACCACCAGTATCCTTGAGGCCGTCGGTGTACTATACCGCTGGAAGGAGCACTTCGAAGATCTCCTTAACCAAGATTCTGTCTTCAACGCGAGTGTCCTCAACTCCATTCCGCAGCATGCTACCCGCCACCACCTCAGCACAACCCCAGCCTGGCATGAGATTGAAAACGCCATCCGACAACTGAAGAGCAACAAGGCCTCAGGAGCAGATGGAATCCCCACCGAGGGGCTAAAACATGGTGGAGAAGCACTATTGGTGTGAATACATGAACTCATTTCTCTTATTTGAAAGGAGGAGAGCATGCCAGGGGATCTCAGAGATGCCGTAATCGTGACCATCTTCAAGAAAGGTGACAAGTCCGATTGCGGTAATTACAGAGGAGTCTCCCTGCTGTCTGCCACAGGGAAAGTCATCGCAAGAATCCTCCTCAATCGCCTTCTCCCAGTGGCTGAAGAGCTCCTCCCAGAGTCGCAATGTGGATTCCACCCACTAAGGGTCACAATGGACATGATCTTCACCGCGCGTCAACTACAAGAGAAATGCAGGGAACAGCACCAACTGCTGTACATGGCCTTCTTTGACATCACAAAGGCCTTCGACACCGTCAACCGTGAGGGATTATGGAGTGTCCTCGTCAATTTCAGCTGCCCTCAAAAGTTTGTCACCATCCTCAGCCTGCTTCACGACGACATGTATGCCGTGATCCTGACCAACGGATCCACCACAGACCCAATTCACGTACGGACCGAGGTCAAGCAAGGCTGTGTCATCGCACCAATGCTCTTCTCGATCTTTCTGGCTGCAATGCTCCATCTCACCCTTAGTAAGCTCCCCACTGGAGTGGAGCTAATCTACAGAACAAACGGGAAACTGTTCAACCTCCATCGCCTCCAGTCCAAATGCAAGGTTGTCCCATCCTCTGTCATCGAATTACAGTACGCAGATGACGCTTGTGTCTGCGCACACTCTGAGGCCGAACTCCAAACCATCGTCAACATCTTCACCGAAGCATACCAGAGCATGGGCCTTACACTAAACATCCGTAAGACAAAGGTCCTCCACCAAACTATCTAAGCCACACAGTACTGCTCCCCGATTATCAAAATCCATGATGAGGCCTTGGACAATGTGAACCACTTTCCATACCTCTGGAGCCGACTGTCAACAAGGGTAGACGTTGATGATGAAGTCCAACACCGCCTTCAGTGTACCAGTGCAGCCTTCGGTCACCTGAGGAAGAGTGTGTTTGAAGACCAGGACCTCAAACCCAGCACCAAGCTCATGGTCTACAGAGCAGTAGTGATACCCGCCCTCCTGTATGCTTCAGAGACATGGACCATGTACAGCAGACACCTAAAAGCACTGGAGAGGTACCACCAATGCTGCCTCCGCAAGATCCTGCAAATCCATTGGCAGGATAGGCGCACCAATGTCAGTGTTCTCGCTCAGGCCAACATCCCCAGCATCGAAGCTTTGACCATGCTCGATCAGCTCCGATGGACGGGCCACATCGTCTGCATGCCCGATACGAGACTCCCAAAACAAGCGCTCCACCTGGAGCGCCGACACGGCAAGAGAGCCCCAGGTGGGCAGAGGAAACGCTTCAAGGACACCCTCAAAGCCTCCTTGAAAAAGTGCAACATCCCCACCGACACCTGGGAATCCCTGGCCCAAGACCGCACAAAATGGAGGAGAAGCATCCGGGAAGGTGCCAAATACCTCGAGTCTCTTCGCCGGGAACAAGTGGAAGCCAAGCGCAAACAGCGGAAGGAGCGTATGTCAACCCAAGCACCCCACCCATCCGCCCCTTCAACCACCATCTGCCCCACCTGTGACAGAGACTGTATGTCTCGCATTGGACTCATCAATCACCTAAGAACTCATTTTTAGTGTGGAAGCAAGTCATCCTCGGTTCCGAGGGACTGCCTAAGAAGAAGAGAAGATATTGTAAGGCATTTACTGAACAATCCAAGCATTTGAAGCATGCCTTCATAATTCCAATAGTATGCTCTAGGATGAATCTGGTTGCATAATGGTTGCAAAGTTAGGTTAGGTAGCGCCTGTTGTTTGTGTCTTCTGGCTGCCATTCTGGGACCAAAATGGCGTCCGATGCGCACGTGCACACCTCTGCTGTAAATCGCAGCTGACGCCATCTTGGTGAGGGCGTTAGCGCTCGCTCAGCTAACGTCTGTCGGAAGTATGCAGAGCAGGCAGATCATGTTGTCAATCAGTGTGCAAAGCTGATTTGATGCCACTGCTGCCATTTTGGAGCTCAATGCTCCAGACAATGTCTTCTCTTAACCTCGCACAGATGAACACACATTAAGCAGCAGAAACGACCCCCCACCAGTGCTATTTAAAGGGATCATCAACTCTTACAGGTTATCTGCTGGTTGATTTATTTCTTCTAGCTGTTGCTATGATTCTACAAGTGTTCGGTGCTTTCCATACTTCATTCAAGTGGCAGAAGTCTACAGGGAGTGGTGTGGCAGGTGCTGAAGGACTTTTTTCTGACTGCAAGGCTTCTGCACAAACCAATTTCTCCCAGACATGGATGCACGAATAGACATTCCCCTTGGAATACAGCTTGACTGGGAGAGTGAGCAGAGGCCACACAGAGCAGGGCAAGCTGCAAGGAGAGGGAGGAGGAAAAGGGGGAGAAGGGCTCTCAGCAGGAGGCCAAATCCAACCAGGTTGTTCAGGGAGCAATTCTCCTACCTGAACCTCAGCGAGGAACAATATGTGAGACGTCTGCGCTTCAATAAGGATGTCGTCACTGAAATCTGCCATCTGCTGCAGACACAACTGCAGGCTCAGAGCAGGGCAAGGACCGCATGGCCAAGGGACGTTAAGGTCACCGTGGTGCTGAACATTTATGCATCTGAATCCTTCCAGGCTAGAGCTGGAAATATTTGCAATCTCTTGCATTTTGTCATTCACTGTTGTGTAAGTGAGATCACTGAGGTGCTCTATTCAAAGAGAGCTGACCACATTTCATTCTTTCTTGCCAGAGACCAGCAGGCGGAGCAAGCACATGGCTTTGCTGGGATTGCAGGCTTCCCCATTCACTGCACGCACTTCGCATTGTGGGTGCGCATGTCAACCCTGCCATATACTGGAACTGAAAGGGATTCCACTCCCTCATCATCCAGCTGGTGTGCGACCATAGGCAGCAAATCATGCAGGTCAGTGCCCGGTATCCTGGCAGCAGTCATGATACCTTCATTCTGTGGCAATCCATTGTGCCATCTGCACTTCAGCCATCATGGCAAACCAAAGGGTGGCTACTGGGCAACAAAGGCTATCTGCTAACGATACGGCTTATGACTCCAGTGCGCAGCCCACGCACACGTGCGCAGCATGCATACAGTGAATGCCATGCTGTCACATGAAATGTGATGGAGCAGACCATTGCCGTGCTGAAACAAAGCTTCTGCTGCCTGGACCGCTCTGGAGGAGCCCTGCAGTACTCAGCAGAGCAAGTGTCAAGATGCATGGTAGCCTGCTGTATGCTGCACAACTTCGCCATCATGAGGGGACAGCCCTTGCCACCAGCTAGAAGCCGAAAGCTGAGGAACAGGAGCATGAGAAAGATGAGGAGGAGAAGGAGGAGGAGGAAGAAGAGGAAGAAGAAGGGAGGAGGCACCCTAGACAGCCATTTTCTGCCTGGGCTGTCCGTGAAGAGCTAATTCAATTGCAACCCCAATTCCCCATTGACCAACAATCCCAAACCTTACCTTCCCTCTGTCACTGACCATCACATCATCTGCTTGGCCACAAATCTACAATAAAAGCTTCCACAAAATAAACATTCCAAACCAAATTTATAAATCAAATCATGCCATATTGCATACAAACATAAATTTGCCTGTCCCAGTGCTCCTATGTAGTGCTACCCCAATGGCTGCAACATGGTTGGTGGAAGACTGCTGATTTTCAGCGGAGGAGACTGCAGATGCCCGTGGAGGACAATCTCGAGCAGCTTTGGGTCTAGAAGGCCCGGTTGCGGACTGCACCATCTCAGCATGGGCGGCAGCAGTCTGGGCTGGCAGGCTGACTGGCAACAGCAAGGGCACTGGCGGAGTGGCAGAGGTGGGAGGATGAATGCTGTCATCCTGAGAGAGGACAGCAGGTTCATGCTCCATGGAGTAACTGCCACTCCCTCAGTACAGCACCTCAGCAATCCTCGTAATCTGTTGGAGGACAGATTGCTGGACTGCTGTGATACCCTGCAAGCCCCATTGAACACTGGTATCCATAACCATGATGGCAGCAGTCTGAGCTTGCATGGCAGCAAATTGACCTTGCATGAGAGCAGTCTGAGCTTCCACTGCAGCACTCAGACGTTGGGTGGCTGCTGCGTGTGCTTCAATGGAAGTTGTGACATCAGCTATCAGACACTGCATCATAGTTGGTTCCACAAGTGGACAAGTGGAGTTGGTCACCACTTCCACGTTGGAAAGGATGGGCTCCAAGTTCTGCGCAAAGCCCTGTGCCAAGTTGGTGCTGAACTCCTCCATGCTCCTTTATATTGAACGCAGGCTTTCTGGTAGGCCTGAAAATGCACCAAGCATTTTGCTGATCATACCCATCAGCGTTCTTGTGTAGGCTGCCCTATCGAAGACCTCATTTGAGTCCTCTACAGCAGAACTCATGAACCACCTCGCACTCTGGAAAAATGGGACCTGCCCTAGCTACAGCGAACTCGTGCCCGATGTCTCACCATGTGCAGATCCTGCCTCTAATCTATCCTCTAAGATATACGCAGTGTTAATATCTGAGCTAATGGCTGAGAGTGTGAAATCAAGTGGCAGTGCTGTGTCTTCATCATCACTCCCTTGTTGGTGTTCCTCCACTGCCTGGCCAGGTTGCATCTATTGGGTAGCTGAAAGGAAAAAGGCACACGGGTAAGGTTGTGGTGAGGGGAGGAATGGGAAAAGTAAGAGTTGCATGCTTACACCATCTGCAACTTGTAAATCAGAAGAGATTGTGGGATGAGGGGGAAGTGGGTTATGAGAAAGAGGGTAAGGTATGTGGATACCATCATCTTCAATGGTTTCAGCCACACTGTTGACCACGGCCTCAGCAATGGCCATTCCAATAATGGCCAGCACCATTTCCAGAATGGGGGTTAGGACATGCAGGCACGCCTGTTTCCTTCCGGTTAGCTCCTGCTGCCTCGGGTTCTGCACCACCATGTCCTTCAAGAGAGAGGGAAGTGTGTCAGTGAGTGTGGTGCAATCTGTTTTGATGATGTGGTGTATGCAAGCTGTGAGATGTAGGTGTGAGGCTTGCCGCAATGCTAAGTGTGTGAAGCTATGAATGTTAGGTATGAGTCCTTATTCATAAGAACATAAGAATTAGGAGCAGGTATAGGCCATACGGCCCCTCGAGCCTGCTCCGCCATTCAATAAGATCATGGCTGATCATCGACCTCAACTCCAATTTCCCGCCCGATCTCCATATCCCTTGATTCCCCTAGAGTCCAAAAATCTATCTATCTATCTCAGCCTTGAATATACTCAACGACTCAGCATCCACAGCCCTCTGGGGCAGAGAATTCCAAAGATTCACAACCCTCTGAGTGAAGAAATTCCTCCTCATCTCTGTCTTAAATGGCCGACCCCCTAATCCTGAGACTGTGACCCCTTGTTCTAAACATCCTCTCAGCATCTACCCTGTCAATCCCCCTCAGAATCTTATATGTTTCAATGAGATCACCTCTCATTCTCTAAACTCCAGAGAGTATAGGCCCAATCTACTCAATCTTTCCTCATAGGACAACCCTCTCATCCCAGGAATCAATCTAGTGAAACTTTGATGCACCGCCTCTAAGGCAAGTACATCCTTCCTCAGATAAGGAGACCAAAACTGTGCACAGTACTCCAGGTGTGGTCTCACCAAAACCCTGTACAATTGTAGCAAGACTTCCTTACTCTTGTACTCCAACTCCCCTTGTAATAAAGGCCAACATGGAATGTTCCCTCCTAATTTCTTGCTGTACCTGCAAGCTAACTCTCTGGGCTGGATTTTGTCAATGGGGGCGCGTTGGGGGCGGGACTGCTGGTTTTTGGGTTTCAGTCCCGCCCCCAATGACGTCCGACCAACCCACGCTATTTTCCCTTGATTGACCTTGTTAAGCCCGCCCTGCAGGCTTAGCTGGCCAATTAAGGGAAAGCCGGTGACAGATGACGTCAGCGTATGATGTTTCATCTGTCGAAACATTTTTGACAGATGAATTGTCAGTGTTTGACAGTTTTGAGAAGCTGTCAAACACTGACAATCTCTGTTCTAAGGTGAGTCCTTGCACTGAGGGCTCACCAAAACCTCTCTTCTCAGCAAAAAGCAGATGGCTGCTGCATCTGAGAATGCAGCAGCCATTCTGTCATCTCTGCCGTTGAGATGAGGCACCTCCACATCCTCAAGGGTTGAAGCCTGCAGGAAGAAGCAAAAGTAAGTAAACTTTTTCTAACACTTCACACTCGCCTCTCATACTTACCTCTCCACACTTGCACCCATCACTCACTGCCACAGCGGACGTTTCGGCCCCTCTCACCCCCGCAGACCCACTGCTCACCTCGCTGACCCTGGCGAGGTTCGCAGCCATCGGGGAGCCCGCACTTGCAGGGGTAAAATGGGGTTAAGCCTCAAAACTGCCTGTTAACTACCTGTCAACAGGCAGTTAATTGGCTCTAATCCCCTTCCCGCCTCGAGGAGACAGGTCCTTGCACTCGATCCCTTCATCTAAGTCATTAATATAGATTGTAAGTAGCTGAGGCCCCAGCACTGATCCTTGAGGCACCCCACGAGTTACAGCCTGCCAACCTGAAAATGACCTGTTTATCCCTACTCTCTGTTTTCAGTCCATTAACCAATTAGGTATCCATGCTAATATATTACCCCCAACCCCATGAGAACTTATCTTGCATAACAACCTTTTATGTGGCACCTTATCGAATGCCTTTTGGAAATACAAATATACAACATCCACTGAAGCGTTTGCAACCATCTTCAGCCAGAAGTGCCGAGTGGACGATCCATTTCGGCCTACTCCTGAGGTCCCCACCATCACAGAAACCAGTCTCCAGCCAATTCGATTCACTCCATGAGATGTCAAGAAATGGCTGAGCGCACTGGATACAGCAAAGGCTATGGGCCCCGACAACATCCCTGCTATCATGCTGAAGACTTGTGCTCCAGAACTAGCTGCGCCTCTAGCCAAGTTGTTCCAGTACAGCTACAACACTGGCATCTATCCGACAATGTGGAAAACTGCCCAGGTATGTCCTGTCCACAAAAAGTAGGACAAATCCAATCCGACCAATTATCACCCCATCAGACTACTCTCAAATATCAGCAAAGTGATGGAAGGTGTCATCAACAGTGCTATCAAGTGGCACTTACTCACCAATACCCTGCTCACTGATGCCCAGTTTGGGTTCCGCCAAGACCACTCAGTTCCTGACCTCATTACAGCCTTGGCCCAAACATGGACAAAGGAGCTGAATTCCAGAGGTGAGGTGAGAGTGACTGCCCTTGACATCAAGGCAGCATTTGAATGAGTGTGGCATCAAGGAGTCCTAGTAAAACTGAAGTCAATGGGAATCGGGAGGGTAAACTCTCCACTGGCTGGAGTCATACCTAGCACAAAGGCAGATGGTTGTGGTGGTTGGAGGTCAATCATCACAGCCCCAGGACATCGCTGCAGGAGTTCCTCAGGGCAGTGTCCTAGGCCCAACCATCTTCAGCTGCTTCATCAATGACCTTCCCTCCAGCAGAAAGTCAGAAATGGGGATGTTCGCTGATGACAGCACAATGTTCAGCACCATTCACAACTCCTCAGATAATGAAGCAGTCCATGCCCGCATGCAACAAGACCTGGACGACGTTCAGGCTTGGGCTGATAAGTGGCAGGTAACATTCGTGCCACACAAGTGCCAGGCAATGACTATCTTCAACAAGCGAGAGTCTAATCACCGCCCCTTAACATTCAACTACATTACCATTGCCGAATACCCCACCATCAACATCCTGGGGGTCACCATTGACCAGAAACTTAACTGGACCAGCCACATAAATACTGTGGCAAGAAGAGCAGGTCAGAGGCTAAGTATTCTGCGGCAAGTGTCTCACCTCCTGACTCCCCAAAGCCTTTCCACCATCTACAAGGCACAAGTAAGGATTGTGATGGAATACTCTCTACTTGCCTGGATGAGTGCAGCTCCAACAACACTCAAGAAGCTCAACACCATCCAAGACAAAGCAGCCCACTTGATTGGCATCCCATCCACCACCTTAAACATTCACTCCCTCCACCACTGGTGTACCGTGGCTGCAGTGTATACCATCTATAAGATGCACTTCGTCTGCACCTCCCAAATCCGTGACCTCTACCACCTAGAAGGACAAGAGCAGCAGGCGCATGGGAGCACCACCACCTCCAAGTTCCCCTCCAAGTTACACACCATCCTGACTTAGAAGTGTATCGCCGATCCTTCATCGTCGCTGGGCCCTGGAACTCCCTACCTAACAGCACTGTGGGGGTACCTTCACCACAAGGACTGCAGTGATTCAAGAAGGCGGCTCACCACCACCTTCTCAAGGGCAATTAGGGATGGGCAATAAATGCTGGCCTTGCCAGTGAAGCCCACATCCAATAATCGAATAAAATAAAAATAAATTTAAAAATAAATTTGTCAAACACGATTTCCCTTTCATAAAACCATGTTGACTCTGTTGAATCATGCTATGATTTTCTAAGTTCCCTGTTACCACTTCCTTAATAATGCATTCCAGCATTTTCCCGACAACTGATATTAGGCTAACTGGCCTGTAGTTCCCTGTTTTCTCTCTCCCTCCTTTCTTGAATAACGGGGTTACATTTGCTACCTTCCAATCTGCGGGAATCATTCTAGAATCTAGGGAATTTTGGAAGATCACAACCAATGCATCCACTATCTCTGCAGCCACCTCTTTTAGAACTCTAGGATGTAGACAATCAGGTCCAAGGGATTTGTTGGCTTTTAGTTCTATTAGTTTCTCAAGTACTTTGGCATTACTGATCTTAATTACTTTAAGTTCCTCACTCTCATCAGCCCCTTGGTTCCCCATTATTTTTGATATGCTTTTTGTATCTTCTACTGTGAAGACAGATACAAAATATTAGTTTAAAGTCTCTGCCATTTCTTTATTCCCCGTTATAATTTCTCCTATCTCAGCCTCTAAGGGACCAATGTTTGCTTTTGCTGCTCTCTTCCTTTTCACATACTTGTAGAAACTCTTACAATCTATTTTTATATTTCTTGCTAGTTTACTCTCAGATTCTATTTTTTCTCTTTTTTAATTTTTTTTGTCATCCATTGCTGGTTTCTAAAGTGCTCCCAATCCTTAGGCTTATTATTATTCTTTGCAGCATTATAATCCTCTTCTTTTAATCTAATACTATCCTTAACTTCTTTAGTTAGTCACAGATAGATCACTTTTCCTGAGGAATTTTTAGTTCTCAATTGGAATGTATATTTGTTGAAAATTTTGGAATATTTCTTTAGATGTTAGCCACTACTTATCTACTGTCATACCTTTTAATCTAATTTCCCAATCTACCTTAGCCAACTCACCCTTCATACCTATGTATTTGGCTTTATTTATATTTAAGACTATTATTATTTAAGTATTTCACTTTCAAACTCAATGTGAAATGCTATCATATTATGATCACTCTTCCCCAGAGGATCCTATACTATGAGATTATTAACTAACCCTGTCTCATTACAAAATACAAGATCTAAAATATATTGTTCCCTGGTTGGTTCCACAATGTATTGTTCTAGGAATCTGTCTTGAATGCACTCCATGAACTCATCCTCCAGACGACCTTTACCAATTTGATTTGCCCAGTCTATATGAAGATTAAATTCCCCACGATTATTGCATTACATTTGTTACAAGCTCCTATTAGTTCTTGATTAATACTCTGTCCAATGGTATAGCTACAGTTAGGGGACCTATAAACTACTCCCACCAGTGTTTTCTGCTCCTTTTTATTACTTATCTCTACCCATACTGATTCTACTTCCTGATCTTCCAAGACAAGATCCTTTCGCACTCCTGTCCTTATGACATCCTTTATTATCAGGGCTACCCCCACTTCTTTTCCATTCTGCCTGTCTTTTCGAAACATCAATTACCCTGAAATATTTAGTTCCCAACCTCGGTCACCTTGCAACCTCATCTCTGTAATGGCTATTAGATGAAACTCATTTATCTCTATTTGTACCACTAATTCATCTATTTTGTTACAAATGCTTCATGCATTCAGATAAAGAGCCTTTAATTTTAACTTTTTACGATTATTCCCTGCTTTCACCTTATTCACTGATGCATTATTACCATTAAACTCTCTGTCCCTGCCTATCATACTCTGCTTATCTTTACCCAAATCACATTGACCTCCATTGGTAACAGCTCCCACTGCCTTTTGACCATATGTCTGGAGAGCCTCCTGCACCAATGCAGTTACAGGATAACTCTCCTTCTCGCCATTTCCTCCACCAAGACCTCCAGTTCAGGGTCTAAAAACCTTGGAGCCCGCTCTCTCCCATGTTGTACTGTAAGGGGTGACCTGTGGCTCTGTGCTTAGCCTGGGTGCTAGTGCAGGGTTAGGCCTTGTTGCCTGTTCTGGTCTCCAGCCAGCCTGATAACACTAGACACCTGTGAGTGGTTCGACCCACTCGCCCTTACGGTTCTGACACTGGACTTAGGTGCGAGAGCAATAATGCAGAGAAAACTCAGGTAGACCCGGTTGAATAGTGCGAAATGGAAAATCTTTATTGCATATTATTCAAGATTACGAGATACATGTCATAAGCACAGATTAACGACAGTACAATCTTACACACAGTTATGAAACTAATTTTAGGGAAACGAGGAGCTCACGACACATCGTAAAAGGGGACACACATTATAATTATCCTTAAAACTTAAACCCTCCCCTATCAATACCTGTCCTAATCTAGATTTGTAGGATCGAGACTCATGCTCACCACTCGTGATAACTCGGAGAATTCCGAAACTCTGCTCGGATGTTTCTACCGCAGCACCTGACTATCCACGTGTTGATCAGGGGTCTCTGTACCCCACTTGTTTACTCGTTTCTGCTCCGGCTAGCAGCTGGACCGTCTGCTGTCATGAAGATCTGTGTTGCCCTCGGAGTTCTAATACTACTCAAAAAAGAGTCTTCCTGTGCCCTACACCGGTTCGATAGAACTCGAAGAAGGGTCTTCCTAGGCCAGTTGTGGAGTAGCCGATAAAATTCGAAGAAGTGTTTATTCGACTTACAGGCGCGGTCGGGGCTTACTGACCGTGGCGATACGTATTGTCGTCTTCTTCTCTTCTCATCTCATCTCATCTCTCGGGCCTTCGATTCCAACACCGTTTACCGACTTCTCGGGATGGTGCGCCCGCTTCCAGGCCTCACAGCCCAGTTCTCCACAGATCTTCGCGGCAAGCCACGAGGTTGATCCTAGCGGATCAGAGTTCAGAGCCGTCAGGCAAGAGAATAAAAGTTCAGCAGCCTTCCAGCGAGTCAAAGCAGCAAGAGAGAGATGGACGGTTGTACCTTACAGTTATAGTGCTGTAATTCCTCTTTTCCCGCCCAATCTTAATGTCTATCTTTTGTCAGGTTTTTGGCGCTCAAACTTCTTGTATGGGGTGATCTCAGTCTTTAATGGGTTTCGGTGACACTTGTAACTGTCTGAGTACCCGTTAATATTTCTCCCATTGTGGAGCCGGCTAGTAGTCTCCCTGGAGGGTTTTGGGGCTTCCAAATGCTTGCTGTAAGTACCCGCAAACGGCTCTCTCATCGTAGAGCCGTGGGGATTTTGCATATTAATGTCTTTGGATGGGTCCTTGATCGCTCAGTACAATAGCCCTTGTTTGCACCTGGGAGACCGATTCCAGTATTTATGTTTAAAATGCAAACCCATCATGTCTTGTCAATTATCTCAAATGTGCTGAGTCCTGTACGATCTTGCACAAATGTTTATTGGAACGCCATCTTGTCTGCCCACTGAAAGTCTAGAACTTTCTGCCACGAGGCGTGGCGGCCATTTTACAGGCTGTTTGTGTCCGTTTTGAAACCTGACAGCATTCTGCTGAAATAAAGCTGTTTATACGATACTTTATGTCTCCTGCTTATTTTTATAAAAACGCGATAATTTTGCGAATTCTACAGTCCCTCCTGTTGATGCGAATAACTCCGCTTATCGTATCAAAAACATTGTGGTGAGCAATATTATCTCGATTCTCCATATCCAAAAATTCCCATAACTTAAAACTATCTAGGGTCTCCGTGTCGTCCTTATTTCCCAGGAAAATTACATTCTTATAACACCGTAGGCAGCATTTGCCTTTAACTTACACCGCGTGCATTTCCTTCCAGGTGTAACCAGGCCGATGCCTCTCGCACCACCTGCATATGCATATTTTTTATTCAAGGAAAAAAAAACAACAACAACCAAACAATCATATTCAACAACACCAAATCAAAATAATCAAAACCAACTCTTAAACATGTAGAGTTCCAAACTTAATTACAGTTTCTGCGAAAAATCACGATCGATTACAACAATTCCGAGGCGCACGTGGACAACTGGAGTGACGCCATTTTGTCTGTTTACGCGGTGCTTTCATCGTGCACGTGCACGTAACGTTCTCGCCACTCTCCCGTGTTTTCGTTCTTGGTGAGGCGTTTGCCTCTCTTACAATGCACGACCAATAAGTATATCACAATAAACACTTGGCATACAACTAAAATGTGGGAGGCTATTCTAATCCAGGAAGGCACTTCAATATTAGTGAACAGGTCCCACCACGGTGGAATTACTATGTCCAGAATTTCTGTCCCTATCTCGACAGTCTTTTGTTTTAGGGTGTAAAAATGTTTTTGCGATACCGCGACGGCTTTCAAAAGCTTGGTGAGGTGTTCAGGGAGAGGAGGAATGAGGTATCCGAAATGCGCGACGAATCGCTGCAAGTCGGTGAAGTTCTCTTTTACTGTAAGATGAACAGTGGATGGTTCAGGGATCGGGACAATTCGCTGTTGTGCCACTTGAACTTCTGCCCTGGGTTTAAAACAGAAACTGCTGTCACTCACCGGACACCGGCTACGGTTTCCATGCTGGTAGTGTTGCGCTGCAGTGGTAACACAATATGTTCCACCCCCGATGTATGCTACCTGCGGAGGCACATGATCTTGTGCCATTGCCTCCATGGTGCAATTCATGGGCTTGGCACCAGCTGTTCTGAACCCGCACTGTGGTGTTAAAAAGGCATTCAAGTGCTGGGGACACAGGATTATGTGTGCTCCCCTGCCACGACAACCAGAGAGATCTGTACCTGTCATTGTTTGCTCCCAGCGGATGACGTAAGGTGGAACCGCTGCATAGCGAATGTGGGCCCCCCCCCTGAATGACACCAATGTTCTCTACCCGATACACCGGGGCGGGCTTTGCTGTGTCGCCCAAAACCGGCATACGTAAAACTACACCCATAATGGTGTGGTTTGATCGTCCGCAGTCCACGGGGACTGGGTATGCTTCTGAAGCTAGCCTGAGCTGGCACGGACTTAATGCGTTCTGAAAAGGGTGGAGCGCCTGCAGGTGTTTGTTACTTATCCAGGACGGGACCAAACCTTGTTTTAAATCCTCCAAATTACTGCGGCCCTCGCCCAGTAACCATGCCCCGTATAGTACGCACACCTCGTTCTGCGCAGCCTGATCGGACGCATTCCGATCTTCCCTAATCAGGGCATTTACCGTACGCGCATGTTTCTCTAGTTCAGCTATTATTTCTTTTAAATGGAGAGTCATGGCCTGGTCCTCGTGTAACCCAAACCCAACCACCTTATTTTCATCTGTGAGAATATTCTTTAATTGTGTTTTTAAGCCATTAATCTGGGTCTGCAGCTCCACGTTGTCTAGAGCGTTGACCACAGATGTACCTGTATTGAAAGCAGTGAACATGTCGTTCACAACACCCCTTCTTTGCCTCCCCACCTGACCCAAAACTTCATGTGGTGCGGTGTACAAACTTGTTATATCAATTTCCGCGAAATCGAACTCATAAAATTGCCTAAACATCTTGGTCAACAGGACCTGATATAACTGTTCCGTCTCCTTGGGGCACCACTCCGGCAACCGCACCTCGGTGAGGTTTAAAATCACAGAGGCCACCGCGTAATGTACCCCCTGAAATAGTATCTGGTCTGTAGGGACCAATACCAAACCATTCCCGGGTCCCTTACTGGTTTTTGGGCACCCTTCTTCCTTAGCTAGAACCACCGGAATTGTGGGCGGGGCCTTGCGTGGGCGCGTAATGAGTTCAGTGGCATTTACCGGGATCAAAGAGTATGGAGCTCCGCACCCCCTGGTGCTCGCATCCCACCTCATCCCCTGCCCGTTATCCTGCCATTGATTGATGAAAAATATGGAGATGCCTTTGGGGCAAACGTGCTTTGATCCCCACATACATACATAAATTCCCTCATCCGGTTCCCACCATTTGTCCCAACAGACTCTCACTTGTCCGTTTGTCCCCATAATTGTCCGATGGGTATTATTACCCAGTCGCTCCCACTCGACCGAAGAGTTCCTCATGTTTTTGCTCAGCTTTCGCAGCCACCACCATCGGCTCAATGGGACATTCCCATTACAAGTCAAACAAATCCGTTTGCCGACGGTGACGCTGACTCTGGGTGCGATGATCCTCACTTTGGGGCACATTAAAGAAGTC
The DNA here is from genome assembly GCA_030390025.1 of Squalus acanthias. Taxonomy (NCBI): domain Eukaryota; kingdom Metazoa; phylum Chordata; class Chondrichthyes; order Squaliformes; family Squalidae; genus Squalus; species Squalus acanthias. The sequence goes on along the minus strand of CM059426.1, from coordinate 101,416,940 downwards.
TCTTTGTAGGCAAAACCCGATGTACTGGAATACTCAGTGGAATTCGTTCCCAGCCATCCTGGCCACCTTCCCTTGTGGAAATAGGTGGTGGTCTCCTCAGCCTCTCGCCTTCCGGTCCCATCCACCGCGATGGGGGCCGTGTCCCCGGAGCATCCAAACACCACGACATCCTTGGTGCGGCCTCGATAGGCCAATCCACATCCGATTGCCGCGAGCACTACTAGAATTCGTTCCATCCTTCCTTGGTTCCTGTGATCAGATAGAATGAGGTAGCCAGCCTCCCAAGAGTCTCTGGCTTTTGTGAAGGGTGAGCGGGTCCCCTGACCTCGCCTCACGTAAGAAGACATGTGCACTGGATAGACTTTAACTATTCCTATTTCTAACTCCCATCATTTTACCATTTTCTGTTAAAAAAATTAAACTACAAACTTAACCTGATTTAAAACTATAAACTTAAACTTATAAACTTATAAACTCATCCCAAACTTATCACTTATCTTAATAACTGTACAGTGCTGCCCGTTCCCAGCGCGGCCTACTCGAATTCTGCGGTTGCTGCCGCAGGCTTCTCCCAACGGTGGGAGGGCATTGACCCCTCCCTTTGATCTGCCGCAGCCTGTTGCTGCTGCGCTGTGACTGGGCTCTCCCTGGGCTGCCTTAGCCCTGGGCCTATGCTTAGGGACATACAGGGGACTTACCCACATCTTTCTGGGCTGGGGTTTCCGACTTGACCTACGGGAAACTACCGGGGGCAGGAACTCCAGGACTGACGGACCGGGTTCCGAGACTTCCACCGTGGCGACCTGTGGTCCCACCACAGTCGCTGGCTCCGCCTCCCCTGACTCCGCTTCCCTGAACTCGGGATCTGCAGCTTGTGGCACCGCCCTACTTGGCCCAGTAAGCGGCCCTTCACTCGCAGTCCCTACCTCCCTCGAGGGCAAGACGTTCAAGGCGGGCGGCTCGGGCTCTGAGGCTTCCATCGCCACGCCCTGTGGTCCCACCACAGCGGCTGGCTCCGCCTCCCCTAGCTCCGCCCCCCTGCGTTTGGGACCTGCAGCTTCGGCCTCCACCCTGTGTGGATCTCTATCTGCAGCCCCTGTCTCCCCTATACCTGAATCGGGGGCGACCCTTTCGTCCTCCGATTCCAGCTCCTCTTCGCTTGTGTCACTATCTTCGTTGAGCTCCTCGAACTCTTCCTCATCTGATTCCCAACCCAAATAAAGGATCCTACACTTTGCTAGGATGTCCTCTCCCCTGATGCATGCTGCTTTGCCTGCCTGTGTGCCCTGTGGCCCTACCCGGGGCTGCGACTCCCCACTCGCAGGTTTGGCCCCTGTGGTTGGCCCTTGTGCACCCGGCTTATACAGTTTGCACTGATTTACGTGGAACCACTTAGTGCGCCGGGGTACCTTTACGGCGTATACCATGGGACTCACCTTATCTACAATGCTGTAGGGTCCCATATACAGTGGTTCCAGACTCCCTACTCTGGCATAGTTTCTGACCATGACCTGGTCTCCTACTTCCCACTCCCGCTTCTTGCGGGGTTCCAGCAACAGGCGATTGCCCTGATGCTGCCTTCCCATGTTCCCAGCCGCCTGCTCATAAACCTGCTTCAGGCGCTCCAAGAGGGTCTGGACGAACTTGTCCCTGCTTACCTCTTGGAGCTGACCCTCAGTGAGCACCGGCGCTAGCACATGGGTGGGGGTTCGCATGATCCTCCCAGTCATCACCTCGTGTGGAGAATACCCCGTACTTTTCGACTGACTGGCCCAGACCCCCATGAGGACTAAAGGCAGAACCTCCGCCCATTTTTGGGGCGAGTTCATAGTCTCTTTCCTCAATTTCTCCTTCAGGGTCCGGTTCATGCGTTCAACAATCCCGGATGACTGGGGATTGTGCGCTACGTGCCATTTCCCTTCAATGCCCAAAAGCATGAGGGTGTTCTGCATCACCTGGCCGGTGAAATGACTCCCTTGGTCTGACTCCACAAAACGGGGAAGTCCCCACCGCGAGAACACTTCCCGGACCAAGATTTTTGCAGTACCCAGTGCCGTAGCTGTTCTACAGGGGAAGGCTTCCACCCATTTGGAAAACACATCCACCAAGACGAGGCAGTATTTATAGCCTCCCTGGGTGGTGGGCAGGGGCCCTATATAGTCGATCTGTATCGACTGCCATGGTCCCTCCACCCTCCTGATGTGCCCCATGGGCACTTTCCTTTTCTGGGCGTCTGGGTTGTTTGCAGCGCACACAAGACAGCTTGCACAGAACTCGCGGACCTGCTCCCTGAGTCCCGGCCACCATCCCGCTTGCTCTACCCGTTGCCAGGTAACCTCGGGCCCGGGGTGCCCTGCCCCCGGTCCCTCATGAGCCAACTGGAGGAATTCTCTCCTGTGCTGCTGCGGCACAACCCACTGCTCCTCGCGGAACAGCATGCCTTCCTTAACGGAGAGGGTTGCCGTACTGTACGGACCCTCTACCTGCTTGCCCTCAGCAATGGTTCTGAGAACTGCTTTTAGGGCAGGATCCTGGTTCTGGACGGTCTTAAGGTCTAGGGGCAATGCTACCCTGGTGTTCCCGGAATTCCCGTCCCTGCCTTGGATCGCTGCCACGGGTCTGGGCCCATAGGGGTCCCAGAAAGTGCCGTTACGGGCACCCTCCCTGGCTAGCGCATCCGCCTGCTGATTGCCCTCCCCACGGGGCTCTGTGGAGGAGTGAGCCTTCACCTTATGGATGAAAATCTCCCCTTCCTCCCCTACTGCTGCTAGGATCTTTTCCAGCAAGGGCTTCACCGTTAAAGGTCGTCCGTCCGCGGAGGTGTATCCACGGCGGGACCAAATGGCCAGGTATTCCGTACACGAATTGCATGTGAACATACTGTCCGAGCAAATCGTGTATGGGGTTGGGAAAGTTTCTGGGTGGGTAACGACGTACACCACTGCAGACAGCTCAGCCTGCTGCGCGCTCATGGTGCTGGGGAGCTTAATCGCCAGGGCAAGGTTTGCCGCAGGGTCATAAACTCCACACCCTGTGAGTCGTTCACCAGCGGACACTGTGCTGGAACCATCAACATAAATTTCGCGCTCGGTGGGATGTATCCCGGCCCGCAAACCTATGTTGACTTCCCACACCCCTTCCACCGAACACTGGTGGGCTGTACCGGGGTATACCAAATTGGCCGCAAGCCTGGGCTCGCAAAGACCTTTAATTCTAAGATCCATCTGGGAAAGGAGAAGGGTCCAGCGCGCAATTCGAACGCTGCTTACGGTCCCATCCTTAATCCTCCCATCTAGAAGCATCTTAGTTGGTGTGTGATGGGTGAGGAGAGTGATGGGAGAGAGCCCTGTGAAGATCGCTGATCTTTTCACAGCCCAATGCGTGGCTAAAAGGTGCCTTTCGCAATTGGAGAAACTCCTCTCCACATCCGTTAACACCCTGGACGAATAGACAACCGGCCTCAGCTTGCCGTGACGCTCTTGGAGCTGCACAGCGCTCAAGCTGTCTCCGCTGGCAGCTACCTCCAGGAAAAACTCCTTCCCCCCATCTATGGCCCCTAAAGCTGGCGCGGTCTGCAAATCCCTTTTTAACTTCTCGAAGGCTGCCTGGCAGCCCTCGTCCCAAGACCACTCCACTCCCTTATGGAGGAGTCGGAGCAGCGGCGCCGCTGTGGCCGCATAGTCTTCGATAAAATCCCTGCAGTAACCGGTCAGTCCCAAAAAGGACCTCACACCCCTTATGGTGTTGGGAATCGGTAACTCTTGCACCGACTCCCTCCTAGCCTTATCTATGGCTCTTTCCCCAGCGCGAATGGTCAGCCCCAGGAATTTTACTTCCTGCTGACCGATACGTGCTTTCTTAGGGTTCACTTTAAAACCCTTTCTCGCTAGCAGCTCCAATAACTCGGCCAGCAGTGGTCCATGCTCCTCCCTTGAGTCCGTAAATAGGAGCAAATCATCCACGTACTGCACTATCTGATTGGGCTGACTAAACTCCTTTAAACTTCCTGCCATACACTGGTGGAAAATACTGGGGCTGTTGTGGAAACCCTGTGGCAGACAGTTCCATGTGTACTGTTGTCCTTTGAAAGTAAAGGCAAACTTGTACTGGTCCTCTCGCCGCAGCGGGATGGACCAAAAACCGTTCGAGATATCCAGCACCGTGAACGTGGTCGCGGACGCTGGGATACTCCCTATTAGGTCAGCAACTGCTGCTACCGTGGGCGCACAGGCGGGAATGTTACTGTTAAGGACTCTGTAGTCCACCGTGGCCCTCCACGAATTATCCGGCTTCCTAACCGGCCATAATGGGGAGTTCACGTGTGTGGCTATCGGCCTCAACACGCCCTGCTGCACCAAGGAGGACATTGCTGTCTCCATATCGGGTTCTGCTTCTTTGGGGAAGTTATACTGCTTTTGGGGCCGGGTCATGGGGTCCCCATCTACGCTGACCTCAAACCCGGTAACCCTCCCACAATCGTGCTTGTGGGTTGCAAACGCGTGCATATTATCTGACACGTACGTTTGCATGTCCGTTGGGACATCCGCAACCATAAGCCCGAGGTCGTAGCCTCCGGATGGCTTCATGGTACACAGGGCCCCTTTACCTTCCTCTACCGGGATTACCACTACCTCGCCTTTTCCACCCTTAGCTCCCCAGAGACAGTGATTCCTGAGGTCCACGAGGATCCCGTGCCCCGATAGGAGATCTGATCCGAGGATGCCTCTCCCACCCCCCTCTTGCCATTTCATCAGTATGCTCTTCCACGTGGTGTGGAGTGCTCCTAAATGAATGGATAGCGGAATGGAGAACGCGCCAGCCTGCTCTTTTCCCGTAAACCCCGCTAATGTGTATGGGACCTTGGTAGATAGCGGTGAGTCAAAAGGGCTATCCGTATGAATCACGGTGCATGAAGCTCCCGTGTCCAACAAATAACTACCCTTCTGCTTTTCTACCTCCATCTCCACCAGGGGTCGCTTCCACGCATCATAGCTGAGCGGACACAGGTAGACGGGCTGTGCGGGCTCTAGTCATTGGGTACTGTTGGACGGGGCTGCGGCATCTGCGGGGCCGGTAGTGACTGCCACCCTCCCTTGCGAAATCATGAGGGTCCGCATGTCTCCCAACATTGATTCTATCGCATCGGGATGGATAGGCACACCAGCTCCCTTATCAGAGACAGGTGCCTGGGCTCGGGCTGCGGAATTTTTATCCCTGGAGTCCTTCCAGGGGTTCCTGCAGTTCTTGCGCCAATGCCCTGTCTTCCCACACCCGTAACAAGCATTACTGGCCTGCGGGGCGCGGTTACCCTCCTGATGCCACTCCCTTGGGGCCGGGGCTGCGGGCCGTGCCTCGTGCACCTTTCCCTTAAGGGGACGTGCCCCCGCACTCCTGGTATTACGGTACCCTACCGTGAGTCGATTTAGGACCGACTCCTCTGTTGTGGCGGGGTTAGTGGGATCAAACCACGCTTTGGCCTGCTCCCTGACGGCTGGCAAACTGTTGGCTACCACACACCTGAGCCAATGAGTTAAACCGACACCGTCTATGCGGTGACGCGCTGGCGCGCCTGGGCAGCTACGTTGATATACTGGCCACAGCCTGTCGGCGAAAACCTTCGGGGGTTCTCCCTCCATCTGCACTGTTTGTCCCAATCTAACGAACGGACCTTCATCGTCCGCTCCCAACACTTCCAGGACCTCGTCCCTCAATTCCCCATAGGTATTATTTCCCCTCTTGCTCTCGTCTGAGAGACACTGAAGGATCGAGCTGTCTCATGAGAACAACAGCATTTTTGCTTTTTCCCCATCGTCGCAGCCGTTAATGGCTGCGGTTTGCTCTACCTCCCTGAAATGTACGGAAGGGTCGTCTGACTCGGACAGCTTCCGTACGTGACTGATCATAGCCCTCAGCTGGTGTGAGCTGTGAGGCAACACAAGCTGGTTGAGGAGATCCCCCTCTGCCCCACCGTCTCTGTTCGGGCCCCTCTTGATACCCCTGACCGGACACAACGGTCCCGGCTTCACTTCTACCTCAGGGGGCTCTTCCTCTACTTCTACCACTTCCTTCCTTACCCAGGTTGCCGAATAGCTGGGTGGCGCGGAGGGCACAGTGGCAAATACCTCCTCTGCTTTGTTCGGTGGGGATTTCTGAAATTCCCCACCCTCCAGCGGCTGGTGTGCTGACGGGCTGATAAGGCACACCATGCCGTGCGCTTTATTCAGGGCCTCTTTAAGGTTCCCTATCTCTCTTTGGCAGACGTTGTGATCGGCCCCCTGATGTTTATCCTCGAGGGCCATCTTATATGCCGCCCTAACCCCCGTTAAGCTCTCTTCCTGGGCTTTTATTTGGGCAGCTAGGCGGGCACATCGTTCCTTTATTCTGCCCTCATTTAACTTTGCCTCAGTGACCTGGCACTCGAGGTAATCTATTTTCGCCTCATGGTGGTTGGCGACTAACTGGCGTTCTTGACGCAACGCATTTAAAGACGTGATGAGCTGCTGCCCCCCCACGACCTTCTCGTCCATTTCCACCTCTAAACCCTTGATCTGCGCTGCCTGCGCTAAGATGACCTGGTCCGAAAGCTGGACTTGTCTTTTATAGCACATCAGCAAGACCGCTTTCTCTACTGTTTTTTTATGTTCCTTGCTACCTGTCCACCTCACGGCTGCCTCTAGTGGACGCTTATCCACCAGCAGGTCACTTATCCATTTCTTAGTCAAATTCACTTTTCCAAACACATAATCTGCTATTCTCTCTTCCATAACATTTCGCCGATTCATACCAGGGTCTAACACATTATTTTCTCGCTGCCAGTGTCCCTTCGTGGTCGGCATTATCTGTAAGGGGTGACCTGTGGCTCTGTGCTTAGCCTGGGTGCTAGTGCGGGGTTAGGCCTTGTTGCCTGTTCTGGTCTCCAGCCAGCCTGATAACACTAGACACCTGTGAGTGGTTCGACCCACTCGCCCTTACGGTTCTGACACTGGACTTAGGTGCGAGAGCAATAATGCAGAGAAAACTCAGGTAGACCCGGTTGAATAGTGCGAAATGGAAAATCTTTATTGCATATTATTCAAGATTACGAGATACATGTCATAAGCACAGATTAACGACAGTACAATCTTACACACAGTTATGAAACTAATTTTAGGGAAACGAGGAGCGCACGACACATCGTAAAAGGGGACACACATTATAATTATCCTTAAAACTTAAACCCTCCCCTATCAATACCTGTCCTAATCTAGATTTGTAGGATCGAGACTCATGCTCACCACTCGTGATAACTCGAAGAATTCCGAAACTCTGCTCGGATGTTTCTACCGCAGCACCTGACTATCCACGTGTTGATCAGGGGTCTCTGTACCCCACTTTTTACTCGTTTCTGCTCCGGCTAGCAGGCTGGACCGTCTGCTGTCATGAAGATCTGTGTTGCCCTCGGAGTTCTGATACTACTCAAAAAAGAGTCTTCCTGTGCCCTACACCGGTTCGATAGAACTCGAAGAAGGGTCTTCCTAGGCCAGTTGTGGAGTAGCCGATAAAATTCGAAGAAGTGTTTATTCGACTTACAGGCGCGGTCGGGGCTTACTGACCGTGGCAATACGTATTATCGTCTTCTTCTCTTCTCATCTCATCTCATCTCTCGGGCCTTCGGTTCCAACACCGTTTACCGACTTCTCGGGATGGTGCGCCCGCTTCCAGGCCTCACAGCCCAGTTCTCCACAGATCTTCGCGGCAAGCCACGAGGTTGATCCTAGCGGATCAGAGTCCAGAGCCGTCAGGCAAGAGAATAAAAGTTCAGCAGCCTTCCAGCGAGTCAAAGCAGCAAGAGAGAGATGGACGGTTGTACCTTACAGTTATAGTGCTGTAATTCCTCTTTTCCCGCCCAATCTTAATGTCTATCTTTTGTCAGGTTTTTGGCGCTCAAACTTCTTGTATGGGGTGATCTCAGTCTTTAATGGGTTTCGGTGACACTTGTAACTGTCTGAGTACCCGTTATATTTCTCCCATTGTGGAGCCGGCTAGTAGTCTCCCTGGAGGGTTTTGGGGCTTCCAAATGCTTGCTGTAAGTACCCGCAAACGGCTCTCTCATCGTAGAGCCGTGGGGATTTTGCATATTAATGTCTTTGGATGGGTCCTTGATTGCTCAGTACAATAGCCCTTGTTTGCACCTGGGAGACCGATTCCAGTATTTATGTTTAAAATGCAAACCCATCATGTCTTGTCAATTATCTCAAATGTGCTGAGTCCTGTACGATCTTGCACAAATGTTTATTGGAACGCCATCTTGTCTGCCCACTGAAAGTCTAGAACTTTCTGCCACGAGGCGTGGCGGCCATTTTACAGGCTGTTTGTGTCCGTTTTGAAACCTGACAGCATTCTGCTGAAATAAAGCTGTTTATACGAAACTTTATGTCTCCTGCTTATTTTTATAAAATCGCGATAATTTTGCGAATTCTACAGTACCATTCCTCACTGTTTGCCAAGACAGATTCACTTCCTGCACGATTCCCAGCACTTGCTCCAGCCTTTTAAAAGGTGCAGGTTAGGTTTAAGCAGTGCAGGCTAGCTTTACGTGAACCCCCTGCTGATGCATGCAACCAATCAATAGTGTGCTTAGCGCTAACTGCATGCAGAAATCATTCTAATGAGTAGGCAGCACAAAGTTGGTGTGCTGCCTGCATTTCAATTAATGGGTGTGGATTAATCATGATCCGACGGCAATTTTCGGGGGCTATCTAATTTAGCTCCCAATGGATCTTATTATAGCAATGGTCAATTGGTGTTCTGATAAAGTACACAACTGGCATCAGACATGAATATAGAGAGTAATCTTGATCTCCCAGAAACCATCTAGACACAGAAACCTTAAACACGAAAGACCCAATTTTAAATGCCCCAGCCACCCCCCGACCTCGCACCCGACAAGAATGGAGCGTTACATTTTCAAGTTTGGGCCTCATTTGAATTTTACCAGGGGGCTGTAGGCTCCAACTGGCCGACAGCAGGTTGCTGTAGTTTTCTGGCCTGGAGGACAGCTCCTGTTCCTTTGGGTGCCACAAAAAATTGCCACCCAAACTCGCCAGACTGCTTTTTGAACGGCCTCCAGAAGTCTTATATAAGGACCACTGTTTAGGCCACTCAATGCCTGGCACAGCTGGGCCTAGCATGCACAGTGCATGCTCCAACCATTTGTACATGAAAGTGGCAATTGGGAACCTGCAACTTGGTTGACTCTTAGCTACCTCCTGAAGTGATTTAGCAAGCCACTCAATTGTATCAAACCATTACTCAGGGCAGCTTGGGATGGGCAATAAATGCCTGCCTTCCCAGCGATGTCCCCACATCCCGAGAATGAATTTTTAAAACGGATCCTGATTTGCATATGTAAACTGCTTCTTGCCTCTTGGGTGGAAATTCTGGGTGCCCATTTAAAGGCTTGCCTGAAAATTAATGTAGGCGGGCCTTGAACATCAAAGAGGTGACTGAAGTGCACGCCCGATTTTCCTCTGCTGGTCACTCAATTTTCAAGCAGTTGAAAATCACGCATCGTATATCTGAAACCAGTATGAGATCAAACTCATAACAAAGCTGAAAGTGTAGAGCACTGTTGTCATTACCACCTTTCTATATGGATATGGACTCCTGGACATGTTACTACTCTCACTTTTGGCAGCCTGACAAGTTCCACCTCCAAAACCTGAGCTCCATCATGCACATCAAGTAGCGGGACAAAATTATCAACTGTGAGATCCTCCTCGAGCGTGCCAAGACTACTGGCATTGAGGCCATGATAATAAGAGCACAGGTTCACTGGTCAAAACATGTCCATATGGAAGACTCTGAAATACCAGGCTCCAGTACAGTGAGTTGGAACAATCCAAGTGAAAACAATGTGGGCAGTGAGAGAGGCATAAGGAAACACTCAAGCAAAACCTCGAGTTATGTCATGCCAATGTCAACAGCTGGGAAAATCTCACAGCTGATCGCACGAGCTGGTGAGCAGCTATACATGCTGGTGTCAGCTGGTGTAAGCATGTCGATCTCCCAAAGAAGAAATTGTAATAGCAGAAACATGAGCCGCAACAGCCTGCTGAGCCCAGATGGGCTTTTTGGATCTGAGAAATGCACAGGAAAGCTTTCCCTCCTTGTAATGGTCTTACTAGTCACGTGCACAGACACCAATGGCGCAAAACTCCCCCTCTTAGCGCTGGCATTTAAAGCCGGGTTTGGCAGAAAAATGGCAGCCACCGCGCTTTTGGCCGCTTCCAGCGCAGGCCGCGGTGGTCACCATTTTCGGCAAGTCGGTAGCGCAGCCATTGCCTGCATGGGGCAGAAGAATACAAATGAAGCAGATTGTGATGTCAATCATCATGTCACACTGATTTGATGCACGACCTGCTGGTTCAGATGTCGCTGCTTGACTGTACATCCTCTCCAAAGTGAATACAGCTGAACGTGCGTTCAGCTGCAGGAGGGACCCGCCCCACCAGTGATATTTAAAGGGATCAACAACTTTCAGGCAACTTGCTTTTTGATTTCTACTGGCTCTGTGTAACTTTATGGAACTGTTTGGAGCTTTCTAGAGTTATTTAAAGTTGGTGAGGTGACAGGGAGGGGTGTTGCAAGTGGAGAAGGCCTTGCTTCTGAATTCAAGGGAGCACTTCTCCTACCTGCTTTTAAGCCAGGAGCAATGTATTCAGAGGCTCCGCTTCACCAAAGAGGTGGTCACAGAACTCTGCCACCTCTTGGAACCATACCTGCAGCCTCAGAGCAGAATGACTACGGCGCTGCCAGTGGCCCTCAAGGTGACCATGGCTCTGAATTTTTTTGCCACTGGATCCTTCCAGGCTGGAGTAGGTGACATAGCGAACATCTCCCAGTTCACCATCCGGGAGGTCACAGAGGCTCTCTACTCCAGGAGAAGGGATTTCATTGTCTTCTCTCTGAACAGAGAGAAGCAGGAGAAGCATGCACGTGGCTTTGCCAGGATAGCGGGCTTCCCCATGGTGCAGGATGCCAACGACTGCACACACGAGGCTTTGCAAGTGCCGCATATCAATCCTGAGATGTACCGCAACCGCAAAGGCTACCACTCAGTTAATGTGCAGTTGACGTGCGACCACGCCCAGCACATCATGATGGTGAATGACAGGTACCCTGGCAGCAGTCATGATGTCTTCATCCTGCGATAGTTCAGTGTGCCGGCAATCTTCCAGACACGACATCAAACCCGAGGGTGGCTGCTCGGAGACGAGGGCTATCCACTCTACACATGGCTGATGACTCCCCTCCGCAACCCCACCACACGTGGCCAGCTGTCATATAATGATAGCCATGTTGCCACAAGGAACCTCATCGAGCAGACCATCGGGGTGCTGAAGCAATGGTTCCGCGGCCTTGACCGCTCGGGAGGAACCCTCCATTACACACCAGAGCGGGTGTCCCATTTTGTGGTGGTCTGCTGCATTCTCCAAAACTTGGCCATAATGAGGGAACAGCCCTTGCCACCACGGATTCCCAACCACCTCAGGAGGAGGAGGAGGAGGAGGAGGAAAAGGAGGAAGAGGAGGAGGAGGAGGAGGAAGAGGAGGAGGAGGAAGAGGCATTCACTCTGCAGACAAACTTTAATTGGACAGCAGACTGCAACCGATATTTGACCCCCTGTTGAGTGCTGAGCCAACCAGCAGCGCGTATAGTACTGGGCTCAACGCTGCAAACATGCTAATGAGCAGGCAGTATGAGTTTTGCGTGCTACCTGCACTACTTTCAACTGGCAGGAGCAGATCGCGTGTCAAGATTCCCTCTCCCATTTTTGGGCCTAATCCAATTTCACCCACAAAGACTGATTCTCTTTCAACCAAAGCTTACCATTTTCAAGTACAAGGGACTACCACCACCAAACCACAATTGCTTAAATTAACAATGAACAATGCTGAATTTGAAAATGAGGTTGCCTTCACATAAGTGGGACATGTTTAAGTCTAACCAGGTAGTTTATCAATGCTTTAAAGAAGTTATTTTAGACAAGTGTTAATGCAACCTTGTAAGTTATGTTCTTTGATATAAATGATGCATTCCTTCCATCAGAAAAGTGTATACATTAATGCTCATGAAAGAATTTAAGCTGCATATTATATAGGACAAAAACTGGAAAGTCACCTTCAATCACCAGTGGTGCATTGTTGGTGAAAGCAGAATGTTTACACAATAAATATGTTTTTTCCCAAGTGGCCCTCGTAAATCAATCAATTACAAATGATTCAGACTCAGACAAGCGTCCAGGTATATTAATATCCCTTTTCCAAAAAGTATCAACTGACATGCAGCATCAGTACTCAAGTTCCTAACAAGCATTAATTTACACAAGCTTACAAAAATGAGAATAAGCCCTTCAGGCTATCTTTTCCATCCACCGTTTCCTTTTACAGTCCCCGATGTGACCACTTGTTATCATTTGCTTACTCCATACCTATGTCACTCTGTTCAATTAAAGAGACAAGATGGCTTATTTTGAAAGTTTTGTAGCATGCCTTGGTAATATTATCAGAATCCGTGAAGTAATCACATTGAGACTTAACTGAAAAACACTTATGATTGAAAATTTCCTGCTAAATCCAATCAAAGTGCTCATATTTCTTGTCACTTTGGATATAAGGAGTGTAACCAGTGATGCTTCCACAACTGGTGATCTTGTGGTTTATGTTTTCAAATGGGCTGCTGATTCTGAATGAAATAATCATGTAAATTTTGCACTTCAGGTTAATTTTAATCTTTTTTGTTTAACTGCTGGCGTACAGCTAGCCGGTGTCATGGGGGAGATTAGGCACTTTAGAGTGGAGTTTCCTCTTAAGTTACATGGGGTATATTTTCATTTTTACTGCTTGAGCATTGAGCATCATCTGGGCAGAAAGCATCTGGTGGGGCGATTCATAAACCAAGGGAAGGGGAATCAGGTGGGCTCTATTACTGGCGTGTGATCCTCCCAAATAGAAATTCCTTTCTCCTCTCCACCCAGATGACGCTTAATACCCAGGCGGTAAAGACTGGTTCGCCAGCATAAAATTGGATGAGTACCGAGCTCGCCAGGTCTCCAATATTTCTGACCCTGTAACAATCTTCTGGCATCACTTGCACTGGCATTGCACCCACCAAAATGTGTGGGTGTATTCGAGTAAGTCAGTGACGACATTGATTTCATACACCACAGTCATTGCCACTTTAATAATGCTAGACACCAGTATAGTCAGCATTGTATAAGCATCCAGTGTTGCTATGGTGGGTGCTATAAATTTAAACTTTAAAATCTCCTCCCCATCCCCAAGAGGGGAATGGGGCATTTTTACAGATGTCTCGTTTGAAATCTCTTTTTTTATAGGCCCCTCACTGCATGGTTTTTCTGGAGGTCTCAGGTCTCTTCTAAGCTCTTGCAGGCACTCAAGTTCTACAGTAGCAAAGATATTCTGGCCTTCCTCTCATGGTGGCATCCCTGCCAAAAAAAATTAAATTAGGTTGACCCCAGCAAATTTTGCCAGATCAGCAGTGCATCTCCTACCAGGGGAACGAGTTTGTCAAATGGGTCCTTATTTGTAATAGGACGGCTTAGCCCGCGTACATAACTTTGCACAAAAATCAAACAGACAAAATTCTACCAGAAAATATTGATCAGAAACACAAATGTTATTCAATAATTTCAATCCATTTTAGTTTTCGTCCCATTTATAAATGAAAACAGATGCAGACTGCTAATCTGTGTTTTCTGCTTCTATTTGTGATTTTTTATAATATTTATTCGGGAGTTAAAATTATTTTCAATACAACAGGTGATAACATATTTTAAACACTTTCTTCTTGCACAAAAATATTAAATAAATAATACAGTTAATTAAAGCAAATAAGCATAGAAGCAAAGTACATGTCAACATTTTTTAACAACATGGTTGCACAAATATATTATTAATCCATATTGATGTGTTGGAATTGCTTGTAAAACGAGTATAACATTCCGTTTTAAATTTTCAAACATTATGGCCGTAATTCTCTGAGGTCCATGTGGGCGCGATTGGAGGTGGGTCTGGAGAGAAATTTGAAAAACCTTGGAGGGGGTCGGGAACCTGCCATCATTCCCGCCCCCACGCACCTTTCCCTCGGGCGCGTTTGCAAGCGTGGCAGTGACCCGAACGGCAGAGGCGGCTGAGGTAATTTAGATCATTATGAGGTACTTGTCAGACACTTAAATCTCTTTTTAACCCTACCTTTCAAATTTCCCTGGATGACCATGGGAATCACGCAGCTCGGGAATAACGTCTGTCAACCTGAGGCAGAAGTTCAGTGGCCATTGCTCCAGCTCATCAGTGCACAGCATGAAAAGTTCAATAAAACTCCCACCTGACAGCTGGTCACTTTCCTTAGGCAGATGCTGATGCTGAGTGCATGTCAGCACAGATTTAGCTGTCTAGAGGTTGCAAGTCTTTTCAGCAAAGTCGGGATCCACTGTCACCTCATTGGTAGAACCTATCATACTATTGACAGATTGCTTCTGTCATCTTTACTTTGATGAGAAGTCGCACAACACCAGGTTATAGTCCAACAGATTTATTAAATTTTACAAGCTTTCGAAGCGACTTCTCATTTTTGTCCACCCCAGTCCAACGCCGGCATCTCCACATCATGATCTTTACTTTAAGCATGGGTGCCATTTATACTGTTTCAGCTTAGTCCTCAGAATCATAGAAACATAGAAGATAGGAGCAGGAGTAGGCCATTCGGCCCCTTGAGCCTGCTCCGCCATTCGATGAGATCATGGCTGATCATCCAAACTCAGTACCCTATACCTGCCTTCTCCCCATATCCCTTGATACCTTTAGCTTTAAGAAATATATCTAACTCCTTCTTGAATATATTTAATGACTTGGCCTCAACTACCTTCTGTGGTAGAGAATTCCACTCTCTGGGTGAAGAAATTCTTCCTCATTTCTGTCCTAAATGGCTTACCCGTTATCCTTAGATTATGACCCCTGGTTCTGGACTCTCCGACCATCGGGAATATTCTTCCTGCATCTAGTTTGTCCAGACCTGTCAGAATTTTATATGTTTCGATGAGATCCCCTCTCATTCTTCTATACTCCAGCGAGTATAAGCCCAATCGACCCAATCTCTCCTCATATGTCATTCCTGCCATCCCAGGTATCAGCCTTGTGAATCTTCGCTGAACTCCTTCCATGGCAAGAACATCCTTCCTCAGATAAGGTGACCCAAACTGCACACAGTACTCAAGGTGTGGTCTCACCAAGGCCCTGTACAACTGCAGCAGGACATCCCTGTTCCTATACTCAAACCCTTTCGCTATGAAGGCCAACATACCATTTGCCTTCTTCACCGCCTGCTGCACCTGCATGCTTACTTTCAGCGACTGGTACACAAGGACACCCAGGTCTCGTTGCACTTCCCCTCCTCCCAATCTATTGCCATTCAGATAATAGGCTGCCTTTCTGTTTTTGACACCAAAGTGGATAACCTCGCATTTACCCATGTTATATTGCATCTGCCACGCTTCTGCCCACTCACCCAACCTGTCCAAATCATCCTGGAGTTTCTCGGTATCCTCCTCGCAGCACACACTCCCTCCCACCCAATCGGACCACAATGAACTCCAATACCAGCAGTACCAGGCACACGAGCAGCACCAACAACAATACCAACAACCTTGTCCTCAACCTGCTGATGTTGCACAGGACAGAAGGCATCAGCGCAGGGCTGCACCGCGCCAGAGGAGATACCCCCGACACAGGGTATGCAGGCAGAGGATGAGCTTCCTCAACATGACTGAGCAGCAGTGCCAAAGGAGGCTCAGGCTATCGCGCCAGGTCATTGCAGACATTTGCAGATTGCTGCGGTAAGACCTACAGCCCAAAGGAACGGGTGGACATGCCTTAGCAGTGGCTGTCAAAGTCACCAGCGCCATCAACTTCTTCGCCTCAGGTTCCTTCCAGGGATCTGCAGCAGACATTTGCAGCATTTTGCAGTCGGCCACCCACAGGTGCAACACACAGGTCACCGATGCCCTCTTTCACAAGTCAGCCAATTATATCAATTTGCCACTGATGAAGCCAGTGTTACTGAGCGAGCGCTGGCCTTTGCCGCTCTGGCTGGCTTCCCAAGAGTGCAGGGTTTCATCGACTGCACACATGTGGCCATCAGGGCGCCCCATCATCACCCAGGAGCCTTTGTCAACGACAAGGACTTCCACTCCCTCAATGTGTAGCTCGTCTGCAACCATAGGAAGATCATCATTCATGTGTGTGCCAAATTCCCTGGCAGCTGCCATGAGTCATTTGTCCTGCGCCAGTCCACTGTCCCTCAGCTCTTTGCAGCTCCAAACAGACTTTCCGGCTGGCTGCTTGGAGACAAGGGCTATCCACTGAAGATGAGGCTCATGACACCCTTGAGGAGGCCAAGTACTGAGGCCGAGGAGAGATATAATGAAAGCCACATTTCCACCAGATATTTCATAGAGCAGACAATAGGCATGCTGAAAATGTGCATCAGATGCCTTGACAGATCTGGAGGAACCCTTCAGTACACACCAGCCAAGGTCTCCAGAATGATCGTGGTCTGCTGTGCCCTGCACAACATAGCGCAGCAACAATGATTAGTGCTACATGAAGAGCAAGGCTCTGAGCGCACTGCCTCATCTTCGTCATCAGAGGAGGAGGAGGAGGAGCAGGAGGAACCTACAATCCAGATCCCACCAGCACTGAGCACATTGCTGTCCGGGAGGCCAGGGATAGCCTCATCATGGCCAGATTTACTTAACTTCAGGCATATGGCTGTAATATGCTGCGCCAAGTTTGCACCACCCCACAGCAACACCATAAAGCATCCCTACAATGACCAAGCTATTCCTTTCACACTGATCACCATTGCATGAGGTAACATTGGGCCGAAAATTGATCCCGGGACGCGCGAGTACGCACTGCGTACTCTCGCGTATTCCCACTCCAATTGCCGGTTTTCTGCATGCCCTGCGCATGCGCTGAAAACCGGCAATTGCTCTTCTGAAAAGGGGGCGGGGCCTGGGTGCATCGCGTGCGCGCTACAGGCTGCGCACACGCTGTGCACTTCATGCTTTGGACGCGCAGGTAAGTAGGGAAGATTTTGGAAATGTAAAAAGGAGGAGTAAGACCCGCTTTTAAGAAGGTAAGTAGTGAATTAAGTATTTTTTTGAATTTTTTTTTACAGGTATATCTTTTTTATAGACTTTAAAGACAGGTAAGTTTATTTTTATAACTTTTTAAAAGATTTTAAATTTTTTCAAAAATTTAATTTTTTATTTAAAATGGTTAATTTAATTAACTATACTTATTTTATTAATGTGATGGTTTTTTTTTTAAATTTAATTGAGGTTTAGCTGTTATTTTGGGGGGGGTGTAAGATTCATAAGTCTCACAGCCATGCTGTGAGACTTATGAATGGAAGATGGTGTGCTGCCATTGGCTCTAACTGAGTCACGTGATCCCACAGCTCGCACAAATTCACTACGCCGCTGGGATACGCAAGCCCAGCACAGCTGATGTCTGGAACATCAAGTTCGTGCGAGCTGGATCAGAAAAAGCATAAGCGAGGTGAGACATCGCGGGGAAGGCTTACCCCCGCGGGAACAGAGCGAGATCAATTTCTGGGCCATTATGTCTCACCATTCACTCCAACTCACTAGTCCACTTCCAAAGTTGCACACAAATTTGTCCATGACCGGAAAGTGGTGAAAATAAATATTTTTATCTGTGGCATCACAGTAAAGGAAACTTTACAAAAAAATGTATTAAAACACCCAAGTGGCTACCCTTGTGAATCTACTTGTGTGTCATCTTTCTCTTATGTGTGCTTCTATGAGGCGCTACCCCTGTGGTTTCAGCAGAGGTAGAGGCAGCCTGCCCACTTCCCTGCTGCGACTGCATAGATACTAGCGCGTTAGCTGATCCATGCAGGTGGCCATCCTATCCATGTAAGAGCCTACAGTCGCCATCGCCTGCGATATGGTGGTGCTCATTTAGAAGATGGGCTCCTCCATTCTTGCACATTTGCAGATATCGCGGTCGCAAACCCTGTCAGAGCCTCCTGCACTTCTTGCTGCACCTCCAGGATCGCCCTCTTTCTGGATGGCTACCGAGGCTCAGCTTCTGCATGCAGTGTCCTGTGCCCTCCGGCAAGGAGTCTCCACTGCTGTCTCTGTCTCCACTATCTGCTGTTGCTCACTTCTGAATTGTGACTTGTGAGACACCAGGTGACAACACTACTCTATCTCGTGTGGCGCTCACCGTGGTGTGCGTATCTGCGTTGGTGCTGGGTGTGCTTATGTGCACCCTCAGAGGCTGGAGGCTCCTCTGAGGAGTCCTTTTCCTCTTCCTCCTGGACAGTTAGCGGGGGCTCTTGATGGATCCGTGGGAGAGTAAAGAGATGAGTTAGATATGCCATATGAAGAATAGGTACAGATACCATTGTGCACATGATGAACATTCACTGGTTGCTGACACCAGTCCCCATATGAGTGACCACTGAATGCCATGTAGCTGTATGACATGTAATTCTATCACCAGATGGCTGAGATGCTCGCCTCTCTCCGTCTCCCACCTCCAGCTACTCGGCCACTCCCAATACTTCCAGGGCGACCTCCTCTACTGCTGTTAAGGTGGCCAATCATGGAGGGCCACCTCCGGTTCTCTCCCTCTCATCGTGGTGTCTCTTCTCCTGCTAGGAGGGAAAGAAGAGAACATTGAGTGAGAGTGATTGAATAAGTGTAAGGAATGGATGGGTTATGTCTTTAGAGGGTGACTATGATGGAGTGGGGTGGCAATGTCAACTGGCCTCCTTGTGTGTTGTTGGTTGGTATGATTGCATTAGGATGAGGGTGAGTGTGAGGGGTGATTAGTCAGATGGGGATGTGATAATGTAGGTAAAGAGAGAGGGATGGGTGGAGGTACAAGGTATGTTGGTGTGAGTAATGATGTGTAAGGTTGTGAAGGCAGAGTGATGGGGATGTGATGAGAGGCACAGCAGGATGAGGTTGAGTGTGGCTTTGCACTCACCTTTTCTGATCTATTGAGATCATTGAAATGTTTGCGGCACCCCACCCAGGTCCTCCTGAACACATCCCTGCTGTTCACCTCCTCTGCAATTTGGAGCCAGGCTCCTTTGGTCTCTTCTTCTTTTCTCTTAGGCAGTCCCTCGGAACCGAGGATGACATGCTTCCACACTAAAAATGAGTTCTCAGGTGACTGATGAGTCCAATGCAGGACCTACAGTCTCTGTCACAGGTGGGGAAGATGGTGGTTGAAGGGGCGGGTGGGTGGGGTGCTTGGGTTGACGTGCGCTCCTTCCACTGTTTGCGCTTGGCTTCCACTTGCTCCCGGCAAAGAGACTCGAGGTGTTTGGCGCCTTCCCGGATGCTTCTCCTCCACTTTGAGTGAGTTTGGGTCAGGGATTCCCAGGTGTCGGTGGGGATGTTGCACTTTTTCAAGGAGGCTTCGAGGGTGTCCTTGAAGTGTTTCCTCTGCCCACATGGGGCTCTTTTGCCGGGTCGGAGCTCCGAGTAGAGTGCTTGCTTTGGGAATCTCGTATCGGGCATGCGGACAATGTGGCCCATCCATCGGAGCTGATCGAGCATGGTCAAAGCTTCGATGCTGGGGATGTTGGCCTGAGCGAGAACACTGACGTTGGTGCACCTATCCTGCCAATGGATTTGCAGGATCTTGCGGAGGCAGCGTTGGTGGTACCTCTCCAGTGCTTTGAGGTGTCTGCTGTACATGGTCTATGTCTCTGAAGCATACAGGAGGGTGGGTATCACTACTGTTCTGTAGACCATGAGCTTGGTTTTGAGGTCCTGGTCTTCAAACACTCTCTTCCTCAGGTGACCGAAGGCTGCACTGGCACACTGAAGGTGGTGTTGGACTTCATCATCGACGTCTGCCCTTATTGACGGTAGGCTCCCGAGGTATAGAAAGTGGTCCACGTTGTCCAAGGCCTTGTCGTGGATTTTGATAATCGGGGGGCAGTGCTGTGTGGCGCGGGCAGGTTGGTAGAGGACTTTTGTCTTACGGTTGTTTAGTGTAAGGCCCATGCTCGCGTACGCTTCGGTGAAGGTGTTGACGATGGTTTGGAGTTTGACCTCAGAGTGTGCGCAGGCGCAAGCGTCGTCTGCATACTGTAATTTGATGACAGAGGATGGGACGACCTTGGTTCTGGACTGGAAGTGACGGAAGTTGAACAGTTTCCTGTTTGTTCTGTAGATTAGCTCCACTCCAGCGGGGAGCTTACTGAGGGTGAGATGGAGCATTGCAGCAAGGAAGATCGAGAAGAGCGTTGGTGCGATGACTCAGCCTTGCTTGACCCCGGTCCGTATGTGGATTGGATCTGTGGTGGATCCGTTGGTCAGGATCACGGCCTACATGTCGTCGTTAAGCAGGCGGAAGATGGTGACCATCTTTTGAGGGCAGCCGAATTTGAGGAGGACACTCCATAATGACAGTGTCGAAGGCCTTTGTGAGGTCAAAGAAGGCCATGTACAGCGGTTGGTGCTGTTCCCTGCATTTCTCTTATATTTGATGCGTGGTGAAGATCATGTACATTGTGCCCCTTAGTGGGCGGAATCCGCATTGCGACTCTGGGAGGCGCTCTTCAGCCACTGGGAGAAGGCGATTGAGGAGGATTCTTGCAATGACTTTCCCTGTGGCAGACAGCAGGGAGACTCCTCTATAATTACCATAATCGGACTTGTCACCTTTCTTGAAGATGGTCACGATTATGGCATTTTTGAGATCGCCTGGCATGCTCTCCTCCTTCCAAATAAGAGAAATGAGTTCATGTATTCACGCCAATAGTGCTTCTCTGCCATGCTTTAGTGCCTCGGCGGGGATTCCATCTGCTCCTGAGGCCTTGTTGTTCTTCAGTTGTCGGATGGCCTTTTCAACCTCATGCCGGGCTGGGGTTGTGCTGAGGTGGTGGCGGGTAGCATGCTGCGGGATGGAGTTGAGGACACTCGCGTTGAAGACAGATTCTCGGTTAAGGAAATCTTTGAAGTGCTCCTTCCAGCGGGCACTGACTGCCTCTCTATCCTTGATGAGTATGTCTCCGTTCTTGGCCCGCAGTGGGGTAGCACCTTGGGTGCTTGGGCCATAGGTGGTCTTGATTGCGCTAAAGAATCCACGCACATCGTGGTTGTCGGCTAGCTGCCGGATCTCCTGCACTTTCTCCACCCACCATCTGTTCTTTAGGTCGCAAGTTTTTTGTTGGACCTCGGCCTTCAGGCGTCTGTAGAGCTGCTTTCTTGCTCTCGAGTTGTGTTGATGTTTCCAGATCAGGAATGCCTTGCGCTTGCGACTTATTAGCTCCTGGATCTCCTGGTCGTTCTCGTCGAACCAGTCTTGGTGTTTCCTGGTCGAGTGACCGAGCGTCTCTTCACAGGTGCTGATTATGGAGGCCTTGAGTGCAGACCAGGCGCTGTGGACACGCTGTGTCTCTGAATCACTGGGAGTCGCCAGGTTGGTTGTGAGGCGTAGGCTGAATAGGGCTTTCTGAGCAGGGTCTTTGAGTGCTCCAGCATTGATTTTCCTGCGGCATTGTTTCTGTTTTGGGCCTACATTGATGGCGATGACAGAGCCGTTTAAGCGGTGGTCTATCCAGCAGTCATCAGCTCCTGTCATGACGCGGGTGATGCGGATGTCCTTGCGGTCCCTCGCTCGGATGATGAAGTAGTCCAGCAAATGCCAGTGCTTGGAGCGAGGGTGTTGCCATGAAGCCTTGTACTTGTCTCTCTGATGGAACAAGGTGTTGGTTCTGACAAGGCCATGTTCTAAGCATTTCGTCAGGAGGAAGGTACCGTTGGAGTTGGTTTTCCCTACCCCTCTCTGCCAATCACACCTCCCCAGAGGTCTGTGTCCTTTCCAACTCTGGCGTTAAAGTCGCCAAGGAGGATCAGCTTGTCGCCCGTTGGGACTCGGGACAGGGATTGTTCGAGGCTGGAGTAGAATTCCTCTTTGGTCTCGTCTGTGGCTTCCAGTGTTGGGGTGTATGCACTGATGACCGTAGTGCACTGGTTCTGAGCTAGGGTGAGCCATAGAGTCATGAGGCGTTCGTTTATTCCGCGAGAGGAGTCTCTGAGACATTCAACTAGCTCATTTTTTATGGCGAAGCCTAGCCCATGGAGGTGGCGTTCTTCTTCAGGTTTGCCTTTCCAGAAGAAGGTGTAACCACCGCTTTGCTCCTTGAGCTGGCCTTCCCCTGCCCGCCGGGTCTTGCTTAGGGTGGCGATGTCTATGTCGAAACGTCTGAGCTCCCGGGCAACGATAGCGGTACGGTGTTCCGCTCTGTCACTGTTGGGATTGTCCATGAGGGTCCACGTCCCGAACTTCATTTTAAAGGGGTGGAAGATGCCTGTGCGTGAATTCTTTTAACGTGGGGTGGCCGTTGCACACCAGCTACCACACGGGCTTGACAGAGCAAGGTCTTGGCCCAATGGCAAGGGGATCCAAGATGATTGGAGACCAGGCTCTGCTACATCGGCCTAGCACACACACACAAGCTAGGGAGGTCTCTACCGCTCATTAGAAGGGACAACCGCCCGCACCCGACCCGCCAAGGTCGAGAAAATTCCGGACTATAAATTTGCAATTCTTTATGGGAGCAAAATTGGGTTCAGTAGCGCCCTTTTTTTGGGTGCTATGTGTTCCCTTAGGGTTGTAAAATGGCGTCCATGGTGCATGTGCACACTTCTGACACGAAGCGCACAGGATGCCATCTTGGTAAAGGAGTAAGCGCGTGCACTTAACGTCCTCCAGAAGTATGCAGACCAGGCAGTTCGTGGCGTCAATCAGCGTGAAATGCTGATTTGACCCCAGGGCTGCCATTTTGGAACTCCATGCTCCAGCTCTTAACCTTGCACAGCTGAACACGCATTAACCAGCATGAAAGATCCCCGAGCAGCACTATTTAAATGGATCATCAACTACTTACGGGTTAGTTGCTGGTTTATTTCTACTGGTTGTTGCTACAATTCTATGCATTTTGGGTGCTTTCCATAGTAGTTTCAAGTTTCAAAAGTCGACAGGGAGCGGTGTGGCAGGTGCTGAATGACGTTTTCCTGAGTCCAAGGCTTCTGCACAAACAGTTGGTCCCAGACAGGGGTGCACTAGTAGGCCTTCCTCTTGGAATTGAGCATGACTGGGAGAATGAGTAGAGGCCATGCAGAGCAGGACAAGCTGCTGGAAGAGGGAGAAGGAGGAGGGGGAGAAGGGCTCTCAGCTGGAGAAGATATCTGCTCAGGGTGTTCAGGAGGTAATTCTCCTACCTGAACCTCAGCGCCAACCTATGTCCGAGACATCTGTGCTTCACTCAGGAGGACATCACTGAAATCTGCCAACTGCTGCAGCCACAACTCCAACCTCAGAGCAGGGCGAGGACAGCATTGACAGTGGCTGTGAAGGTGACCGTGGCTATGAACTTGTATTCATCTGGCTCCTTCCAGGCTGCTGCTGGAGATATTAGCGACATCTCACAGTTTGCAGTGCACTGTTGCATAAGGGAAGTCACTGAGGCTCTCTATTCAAAGAGAGATCACTTAATTTCATTCCCACTTGCCAAAGAGAACCAGGCAGAGGCATGACAGCCATGGGTCAGTGGGTAGCACCCTCGCCTCAGAGTCAGAAGGTTGTGGGTTCAAGTCCCACACCAGAGACTTGAGCACAAAAATCTAGGCTGACAATGCAGTGCAGTGCTGATGGAGCGCTGCACTGTTGGAGGTGCTGTCTTTCAGATGAGATGTGAAATTGCGGCTCCATCTGCTCTCTCAGGTGGAAGTAAAAGATCCTATGGCACTATTTCGAAGAAAAGCAGGGGAGTTATCCCTGGTGTCCTGGCCAATATTTATCCCTCGCTCAACATAACAAAAACAGATTATCTGGTCATTATCACATTGCTGTTTGTGGGAGGTTACTGTGCACAATTGGCTGCTGCTTTTCCTACATTACAACAGTGACTGTACTTCATTGGCTGTAAAGTGCTTTGGGACATCCTGAGATTGTGAAAGGTGCACATCTTTCTTCCTTTGCACGGATTGCAGGCTACCCCATGGTGCAGAGTGCCATTGATTGCTTTGCATGTGCCGAAGGTCAACACTGCGATGTACTGGAAACGAAAGGGATTCCACTCCCTCAACGTCCAGCTAGTGTGCCACCATAGGCAGCTCATCATGCAGGCAAATGCCCAGTATCCTGGCAGCAGTCATGATGCCTTCATTCTGCAGTGGTCCACTGTGCCAGCTGTATTTCAGCCACCATGGCAAACCCATGGCTCTGATTCGCAACCCACGCACATGTGCCCATCAAGCATATAATGAGAGCCATGCTGCCACAAGAAATCTGATAGAGCAGATCATTGGCATGCTGAAACAATGATTCCGCTGCCTGGACCGCTCTGGAGAAGCCCTGCAGTACTCGGCTGAACGGGTCTCAAGATTTGTGGTGGTTGGCTGCATGCTACACAAACTTGCCATTATGAGGGAATAGCCCTTGCCATCTCCTATCAGGCAAGCTGAGGAGCTGGAGAATGAGGAGGCAGAGGAGGAGGCAGAAAAGGAGGAAGGGAGGTTACCACCCAGACTGCCCCTTTCTGCCCGCGCTGTACATGAAGAATTAATTCAAGTGCGATACCTGTAACGCCAACCCCTAGTCCCCATTCACCAACAGTCCCACACACTTTACCTTCCCTCTCTCACTGCTCATTACATCTTCCTCTTGGCCACAATGCAAAAATAAAAGCCAACACAAAATATACATTCCAAACCAAATTTATAAATTAAATCATGCCATATTGCATACAAAATTAAACTAATCAACCTTGTGCATTCCCTTTGTGCTGGTCTCCCATGTGCCTTTGCCTGCCCAAGTGCTCCTATGAAGAGCTACCCCAGTGTTTGCAGCATGGCTGATGGAAGGCTGCTGACTTTCATTGGAGGGGATTGCAGATGACCTTGGAGGACGGCCTCGAGCAACTCTGGGCCTAAAAGTACTAGCTTCAGACTGCACCATCTCGGCATGGGCGGCAGCAGTCTGGGCTGGCTGGCTGACAGGCAACAGCAAGGGCACTGGCGGAGGGACAGGGGTGAGATCATCCTGAGAAAGGACAGCAGGTTCATGCTCCATGGAGCCCCTGCCACTCCCACAGGGCGGCACCTCAATAATCCTAGTAATCTGTTGGAGGACAGATTGCTGGACTGCTGTGAAGCCCCTTTGAACACTAATATCCACAGCCACAATGGCAGCAGTTTGAGCTTGCATGGCAGCAAGCTGACCTTGCATGACATCAGTCTGAGTTTCCACTGCAGCACTCAGACATTTGGTGGAAGCTGCTTGTGCTGCAATGGAAGCTGAGACATCGGCCATCAGATGCTGCATCGTGGTTGGGTCCACAAGTGCGTTGATGAAGTTGGTCAGCAGTTCCATGCTGGAAAGGATGGGCTTCAAGCTCTGCGCAAGTTGGTGCCGGACTCCTCCATGCTCCTTGACATTGAACGCAGGCATTCTGGCAGGCTTCCCAATGAACCAAGCATTTTGTTGTGTACACCCATCAGCCTTGTTCTGTAGGCTGGCCTATCGAAGTCCTCATTTGAGTCCTCTGCAGCAGAACCCGTGTGTGACCTCGACCCCCAGCGAGCTGCGCTATCCTTGCCCCCTGCCCAGGCTGCAGCGCACTTGCTCCCAGTGTCTCACCTCATGCAGATCCCACCTCTATGCTATCCTCTAAGATACGCGCTGTGTCAGTATCTGAGCTGGTGGCTGCGAGTTTGAAATCAAGTGATGGTGTGTCTTCATCATGACTTTCTTCTTGGTCTTCCGCCACGGTCTGGGCAGGTTGCAGTTCTTGGGTATCTGAAAGGAAAAAGGGACACGTTAAGGTAGTGGTGAGGAGAGAGGGGAAAGTAAGAAGTGCATGCTCACACCATCTGCAGCTTCTAAGTTTGCAGAGATTGTGGATGAGGGGAAATTGGGATGAGAGAAGGAGGATTAGGTATGATGATACCGTCATCTTCAATGAATTCAGCCCAGTTGCATGCCACATCCTATAATGGCCTGCACCGTCTCCTACATGGGGGTTATAACATGCAGGCGTGCTTCTCCCACTACCGGCTAGTTCCTGCTGCCTCCTGCAATAGAGAGGGAAGTGTATCAGTGAATGTTGTGCAATCTATTTGGCTGATGTGGCTGTCATAGTTGAATAGCTGCCTGTATTTGCAAGCTGTGAGATATGGGTGTGAGGCTTGCAACAATGCTAAGTGTGTGAGGGTAAGATGAAGCATATGAATGTTAGGTATGAGTCCCGATTGATAGAGATTGTTGGTAGGTGAGTGATGGGGGTGTGGTGAATTGAGTAGTGGCTGAGGCTTGTGGTACAATTGGTAGGATATGGCATTTGAAGATGCAGTCACTGACTTTGACCACTTGTGTGAGTTCATTAAACTTCTTGCGGCAGTGCACCCAAGTCCTCGGAGCTTAACTCCTGTCATTTACCTCTGTGGCTATCTGTTACCACTGTCTTCTCATTGTGTGTCTGGAAGGCCTCCTCCACGCACCCCCATCCCCCGGGGATATAGGCCATCTCTCCTCCTTTCCGTCTCCTCCACCAAGACCTCCAGTGCAGCATCGGAAAACCTGGGTCCCCGCTCGTTCCCATGGTCAGCCATTGTTGATTGTTGCACAGCACAATTACCAATGATCTCAACACCTCCAGCAGCCACAATGCACCTTCCCTTTAAGAGGTGCAGGCTAGCTTTTGCAGTGTATGCTACCTTTAAGTTGTGCTAGCAAGTAACGATATTGGGCCCCCTGCTGATGTGTGCAGCCAATCAACAGCACGGTTAGCACTGGTTGTATGCAGCAATCATTATAATGAGCAAGCAGCATGAAGATGACGTGCTGTCTACATTACTTTGAACGGGCACGGGGCAATCGCACATAGCGATCCCACACCCGTTTTCGGGGGCCATCAAATTTAATCCTCCACAGTTTCTTAATCAGATTTAATTTGAAATTAGAAAATAGTTTTCTGATCTTGTGTTAACAAAACAATCTTGCTGTTATAATCTATCTCCTGTGTTCACCTCTTCTTTATTAGCTCAAAGACCCCACATATTAATTGTTTAATGGTCAAATCATGATTACAAATGTAGATTTGGAGTAACGACATGCACAGCCCTGGGACATTCACATTTTCTGTGATTGCTAAAAAGTATAAATTTGTACAACTAAATGATACAGTCATAACCGTTTATTTGTAACTCGCTTAATTGCAATTCCTGTTTTAACACAACCATTTCTATAGTCCCGTCTTTTCCTCGATACTTCCTAATGCGAAAAATGGTTTTATTGCAATTTTATTTATTATAATTTCTGCTTATATACAAGTGTGGCGAGCAGAAATCCTGCTTTAACAAGACGTTTCACCTTTCAACCTGAGCCTTTCACCTTTCAATCTGATTGTGTTCAAAGGTCAATGTGCCTAAAACTCCTTCGACTTGACTTCCAATTATCTCTCGTGTGTGTTAATGTTGTGTGGAAATCAAAATACTTTTCAAGATGGCTCAGTAACCAAAGCGCCGTAACTTGTCACTGCACGAGTAGGTGGATGTTTTAAACAGTTAAAGGAATTGAAGATTCAAAAGCTATTTGCATGGAAACATAACGGGGGAGAAATTCAGTATCGCCCCATTTGGGGCGCAATTATCGGCCAGGCGCAAAGATTAGCGCCTGGCGCTAATTATCGCCACCGACTGCAAACTTGACTTTTATCGCCCCTGGAGGTGAGTGGAGCGCTAAATCAGGCGCTTCACACCTGTCTTAAGGCGCAAAGGCCGAGGAGCGAGGCGTTACCTCGGAGCGCTGGCGAAGCTCATGTGATGTCAGTCAGCAATGGAACACACACACAATGGCATGGGCCAGTTCTTAAAGGGGAGGGTTGATCTTGCTTTCCATCATTGCAGCCTTGAATCCCAGCCTGGAGAGACCTGCACATCAAATCTGCTGGAAAGAACAATGGAGAGTACCAGGGAAAGAGCTCAGAGTGCAGCCCCCACAGTCTCTTCTAAATCGATACAAGGAAGGGCAAATCAAAATGAACCTCCAAAGTGCTGCTCAGTACCCAAAACTCCTTCACACAGTGTTGAATCTCTCCAGAAGTCTCTCTCTCTCTCTCTCTCTCAGAATGCGTGGTGCAAAAATGTCACCAACAAAAAAAGGCAGGAAGCGGTCGCCTTTAAATAGCGCTCCCCCAGTCCCTTCCTGATTGCAAAACGCTCCCCTCAACCTGTCGTTGCTAGCAACAGGCGGTAAGGCAGGGGGCGCCACTCAATATCCGCTCCAGGGCGATACCGGGGCGTTGCACACTCGACTGACGTCACGATCTGCCGGCGCAGGAGATCGTGGCGGTAGTGTTTAGCGCCGCCGCAAAATGTCTAGTTAATTTCGCGAGCGGCGCAAACATCGCCGTGCCCGGGCGCTAGATGCTTTGCGCCTCATTAGCGCCCTCTTAAGGCGCTAACGGGAGGCGTAACCAACTGAATTTTTCCCCCAACATTTCTGAATGTCAGATTTCTAGAATTTAGAAAAGAAAAGCGGATGCTTTGGGCAGAAAAAGAGAACCGCGATAAGAAACGGAAGTGTGAAAGTAAATTGGCCGTGTTGATGAAGTGCTGTTCAGGTGGTTTAATCATAAAAGAGCTCAGAAAGTTGTGCATGTTGAAAGCTAAAGCTAATGAGTTTGCCAATTAACTCGCGGAAAGCTGTGAAGCATCAAATAGATTCCTGTGCTGCTGGAAAGTGAGACACAATGTTGTTTATAAAAAGCTGTGGGTGAAAAAACAGACAGTAACAAACCATGCATGGACTGAAGAAGTGTTGCCCCGGTTTGTTAGCAGAGTTTCCACTCACGCATTTACAATTGTGACAAGACCAGACTTTTCCATCGTGCCCAGCAAAAAAATTGAAAGAAGGCAACGGTGGTAAAATGAGAAAAGAACGTCTTGCATTGTTATTGTGCGCTAACCAAACGGCACGGACAAGGTGAAACCTCTCGTGATTGGGAAAACCAAGAATTCTCATTGTTTTAAAAATATGGAAGCATGAATAACGCAAGCAATTTTTGCAAAGGTGCTGCAGTCTTTCAATGCCAAGATGAGAAAACGGCGAAAGAAGGTAGTGCTTCCGATGGACAATATTTGATGATAGTTGATGATACTTACCATGATGTGCTTCCTAATGTTTCACACATGAGGGTCCAATTTTTACCATCGAATAACACTTCTATGTGTAAGGTGGCTTCTGGATCAGATTCCACTGAGGGAGCTGTCATTTCACAGGCTATGAATAACTATAGTGTGCTAGATACTATGCACTCATCCAGTAGAGTTGGAATGTAGTCACTCCCAGCTGCATCAGTGACTACTTTAGAAACTGGGCTTTGGTTTCTATTGATGAAAGCAATGACCCAGGTGAAGTTGATGAAGGTAGGAGAAGTGCTCTCGGAATACCTTCAGAGGGTAAGGCCTCATGGTGACAGCCCTTCAATCTGATTGGCAAACTCATTCTCCCAGTGGTTTGAGTGAGGCAAGGTTCAACCTTTGTGTTTCGATGGATGATGACTTCAACATTTGCTGAAAAATGACTGATGCAGAAATCATGTCTTCTCAGAGGTTGCAGAGGATGTAAATAAAGGTGTGCCAGAACTGGAAATTCCCAAAGTTAGACAGGTAGGGGAAAAAAAATTGTCCCCTTCGCATCTCCCGTTAGCACCAGTAGATGGCGCTAATAGGGTGTTAGAGCAGTATCGCCGGGGCGAGGCGAATCCAGCGCCACACGCCAAATCCGGCCACCCTGCAGTTCCACTGGTAAGAGGTATCGCTGGGAACGTCAATGCCAGGTAGATCGTGACATTAGTGAGTGTGCAACACTCAATGACCGCTCGATTTGCTAACTTGATTGTCGCCACCTACCTCAGCGCCTGAGTAAACACCGATAGAGAGAGCTGACATTCAGCACTAGGAAGCCGGCTCCAGGGATGTTTTTAAAGGGATCATCAGTAATCACTCGCAGCTGTCAGGTTAGTACAGTTTCAATGGTTTCTTGTCAGTATCACCCACTGCAACAGTTTCATTCAGTAATTTCAAGGTTCTTTTGTATCAGGAGTCTTCTGGCAACTAAAAAGTAGCTACATTTATTCTTCAAAGATTCAAACTGCTACACTTGGTAACATTAATCGGGGCTCCAGGATCTATGGCGGAGGAAGCGTAGGCAGTGAGAAATATGGCAACATGTGTGCAGAGGGATGAGGAGGGACATCAGGGCACTCATCATGAGGCCTTACCTTCTGAGGGTATTCCGAGAACACTACTCCTACCTTCAATTAAGCAAGGAGCAGTGTATTTGACAGCTCCGCCTCACCAAGGAGGTGGTCACAGAACTCTGCCCCCTCCTCCAAACAGACCCCCAGCCTCACACCAGGATGATTTAAAGTCCAGATCCCCTTTGCTCACCACATCCCAATCATTCCATCCCTCTCGCAGGCCATATCACACCGCAAAGCTGAAACAACAGACACCACAAAAGATTGGTAAGTGAATTAATAAATGTATCAAAAATCAGTGAGCACATATTTACACCAAAAATATTAACTGTTCACGCTTGTGCAATCCCTTAGTGCCTGTCATTACTGTGCCTTTGCCTACTCTAGTGCTCCTATGAAGTGTTGGCCCAGTGGCTGCAGCACGGTTGGTGGAAGGCTGCTGAGTGTCCCTGCAGGAGACTTCAGATGGCCTTGCAGGATTCCCTCAACCAACTCTGGACCTGTAAGGCCCAGCTGTAGACTGCACCACCTCAGCATGGGTGGCAGCAGTCTGGGCTGGCTGGATGAGAGGCAGCGACAAGGGCAATGGTGGAGTGGCAGTAGGAATGCTGTCATACTGAAAGAGGACAGCAGGTTCCTGCTCCACTGACCCACTGCCACTCCCACTCCCACTCCCCTGGGGCAGCACCTCAGCATCCCGTTGGAGCACAGATTACTGGCCTGCTGCGACACGGTGAAAGCCCCGGTCGACGGTGGTGGACCCAATCACGATGGCAGCAGTCAAATCTTGCGTGGCATCAAGCTGAGACTGCATGCCACCAAGCATAGACTCCAGTACAGTACTAAGACATTGTGTCGCTTCCGCCTGTCCTGCAATGGAAGCTGCCAGATCACACATCACATGCGGCATGAGGTCTGGGTCACCACGGTCTCTCTGGGAGTCTACCATCCTGTGCAGACTGGAAATGATGGACTCCATGGTGGAGTCTTGTGCAATAATGTTGGAGGTAGACTCCTCCACACTCCTTACCTTTACTGAGAGGTTCTCAGGCACCCTTGCCATTGCACCTATCATCTCCATGCTTTTTTTATTCGTTCACAGGATTTGGGCATCGCTGGCAAGGCTGGCATTTATTGCCCATCCCTAATTGCCCTTGAGAAGGTGGTGGTGAGCCACTTTCTTGAACCACAGAGGGCAGTTAAGAGTCAACCACATTGCTGTGGGTCTGGAGTCATATATAGGCCAGACTGGGTAAAGACAGCAGATTTCCTTCCTCTGAAGGACATTAGTGAACCGGATAGGTTTTTACAACAATCCAATAGTTTCATGGTCACCATTATTGATACTAGTTTTTAATTCCAGATTTATTTAATTAATTGAATTTAAACTCCCCAACTGCTTGTGGTGGGATTTGAACTCACACCTCTGGATCATTAATCCAGGCCTCTGGATTACTAGTCCAGTAACATAACCACTATGCTACCGTACCCGTGTGCATGCCCATCACTCTCCTTCTAAACGCCTTCCCATCGAGGTCCTCATCTGAGTCCTGTGCAGCAGAACGCACGCACAAACTCGCCCTCCGGGGAGCTGGCCCCCGAGCTACCCTTTCCTCCTGGCCTTGCTGCAGCCCACTCATCCCTGGTGCATCACCCTGTGCAGATCCCACTACTATACTAGCCTCTAAAGAATGCGTAGTGCCAGTATCTGAGCTGGTGTCTGCGGGTGAGAGATGCAGTGATGCGGTGTGTTCTTCCTCCTCCTCTTCTCCCACCTCGCCCTCGACGGTGCCCTCAGGGACAGGCTGCTCAGGTGCTTGCTGATTATCTGAAAGCATAAAGGCACAAGAGATGGATTAAGGTGAGGGGAGGGGGGCAGGAAGGGAGAAATGCCTGCATACAGCCTGATTAGCTGGAAAGTGCAAAACACTTGTGGAGTGAGGGGGAAGTGGGATGTGAGAAGAAGGAGTAGGGATGAACAGACCGTTGTTGTCTCCAAGGGGGTCAATGTCACTGGTGGCCACGGCGCCCACCACCTGGCACCCAATGATCTGCAGTACTCTATTCACCAGCGCACACAGTGGTTGGGTGTTGGCTAGTCCCCCGCCTGTGTGCTCCTGCTCCCTCCTGTTGTGAGCCACCTTGGCCTGCAAGAGAAAGGAAAGTGTGTGAGTGAGTGTGGAGCAATGTGTTTGGGTGATGTGCCTGCCATAGTTGAATAGCTGTTATTGTGTACAAGGTGTGAGATGTGGGTGTGAGTGTTGGTAGGTAGAGATTGTTGATGGGTGAGTGCTAGGGGTATGGTGCTTTGGGCAGTGTGTGCAGACTGTGGTTCAGACGGTGGTATGTAGCATTTGCTGAAGCATTCACTCAACCTGACCACCCGAGTGCGGTCGTTAAATTTCTTTCTGCACTGTGCGTGGGTCCTGGGGACCACAGTGCTGCCTGAGACGTGCTGCGCTACCTCCCTCCACATGGTGCAGTAGGCTTGCGGTGAGGGCCTCCTGCCACTTGCTGGGTAGAGCAGCGCCCTCTGTCTCTCCACAGCGAAAACTAATACCTCCAATGTTTCATCGCATAATCTGTGGGCTCTCTCCCTGGGGCGTGGATCTGCCATGAGTACATCTGGTTCTGTGTTCCGGCTCCTTCTGCTTGGCCTACTTTTGCTTGCTGAGGCAGCTGCACAGCCAGCAATGCTGAGAATGAGGTGCTGTAGCATCAACGAAACTCCCCTTTAAGAAGTGAAAAAAGCCTGTGGTAATGATGAGTTGCGATTAGAATGCATCTGGTATTGTTCCACCCTTTAAGTCTAACACCAATGAGCTTGGGTTTTAAGACTTGATTTCGGACTCCAATCATTTTATTGAGCAGTGAGCACGAATTTTGTGTGCAATCTAAAGCATTTGCACCTGCCGCTAATTCTTCAACTTTTCTACTGACACTGCCCATTCCTTGACTATAACGAATTTCTAGCCCTATATAGATTCTGTACTGTGCATTGTGTCAATTCATCGATTCAAAAGATAGCGAAACATTTGATGAATTCTAGTACTGGAAAGGAACGTGCAGAGGTTGATGATGTCTGATCTTCACCAAAATAAAATCACAGATTTCTGCACAGCATAAAATAAACTGATGAGACATGAGCATTTTGTTATAATTTTTAAGAGGCTATACTGGATTCACCTTTCTGAGATGTTGTAAGAAATTTAGGCAAATAAAGGTTGTTAAGACCCAGACCAGCCTTTATAATTGCTACATACCGCTCTATAGGAATCCCATTTTATTGTAATCTACAAGGTTGTACCAAGCGGTTATAATTAAGCGAGTTTGTCTGTATATTTTCAAATGTTGAGAAGTGAAGCACATATTGAATTGAATTCAATATTAAACAGAGATTTATTGCCAATGATATTTAAAATGTATTTAATTATTATTATTATTATTGTTGAACTTTGTTACTTGTAAAGATTTGACCTAAAATACATTGAAGCTATTTTAAACATAGTAACAAGCTAACATGTCATTTTTTTGTAATAAAAACAGAAAATGCTGGAAATACTCAATGGGTCAGGCAGCATCTGTGGAGAGAGAAACAGAGTTAACGGGCTAGATTCTCCCGGGTCCCACTTGCACGTTGCGGAAGGGACCCAGGAGACGGCGGGAAACCGGGAAGTTCAGGTTTCCCAGGCACGCTGTGGAGTTTTAACTGATTGACAGGCTGACTTCAGTCGTGTAGGGATCGCGGACCAGGAAGCCACAGGACAAGGTAAGTCCTGGACCTAGGATGGTTTGGGGGGGGAAAGCCCAAGGGGGGGGGGGATCTGATCCCGGGGGTGGTGGTCCGATCCCCGACCTCGGACGGGGGGGGGGGGGTATGATCCTCAACCCCCCAGGGGGTGATATCAATCCCCAGGGGTGTGGTTCGATGCCCGACCCCAGGGCTCAGTCGCGATCCCCGGGGGGAGGTCCGATCCCTGACCCCGTGGCTGAGTCGTGATCCCCGGAGGGAGGTCCGATCCCTGACCCCGTGGCTGAGTCGTGATCCCCGGGGGGAGGTCCGATCCCTGACCCCGTGGCTGAGTCGCGATCCAGGGGTGGGGGGGTGTTCCAGTCTTGAGGGGGGGGGGTCCGAACCTGAGGGGGCTGGGGTCCGAACCCCGACCCCGGGTGGTGTGGGCTGATGGTGGGGGAGCTTTGGGGGCTGGGAGGAAGCACTCCTGCTCCTCCTGGCACACAAGCATTGCTCCCCGGGACTGAGGCCGCCTCGTTGCAGCCGCCGGGAATCCCGAGCCCCGGGATCCCCAGCCACCTGCAGTAAAACCGGCAAAGCAGGTTAATGTAGAGGCTTTATCATATTATATTATCATATCATATTTAAATTGCAACCCGCCTCTTGGCCCCCCGTCCCACCTGAGTGAAAGGTGAAGGTGGGTGTGATGGGGGCGGGTTGGGGTTGATATTTTCTTTTGCACAACTTTCACTTCCCCCCACGCCTCCAACCTCTGAAAATTCGGCCAACGTTTCAGGTCGATAACCTTTTGTCAGAACTTGACAAAAGGGATGATGGATGAAGTAAGCTCGAGGAGCAGCACCTCATCTTTTTATTAGGCACTTTACAGCCTTCCGAACTTATCTCTGAGTCCAACAATTTCAGATCATAACCTCTGCCCCCATTTTTTCGGACTGCAGCTGTGGCTGATGATTCTGATATTCCCACTAACACTTCCTCTAGACCCATCTTTTGTTTCTTTACTCATTCCATTTCCATTTCTTTTCACCTTGCACCATCATCCTTTTGTCATTTAATCTCTCCTGCCTTCCACACTACCACAGGTCTTCCCTTTTGTTATTTCCTTCCCTCCCCCTTTACCTGCCTCTGTACTTGCTTAATACTGATCAATAAACTAATCAAACTCAAAGAGGATGAAACCCCTGGTCCGGATGGATTGCATCCACGCATTTTAAAAGAATCTAGGGAAGAGAGAGCAGAGACATTACTACATATATTTAATAATTCATTGGAAAAAGGTGTAGTGCCAGAGGACTGGCGGATAGCTAGCATAATACTGGTATTTAAGAAGGGGGACAGAGCATGTCCAAGGAATTATAGACCAGTCAGCTTAACAAAGGTGGTAGGAAAAATAATGGAATCCCTACTAAAGGAGAAAATAGAAGAACATCTAGAAACCAAAAACATAGCAATGAATAATCAGCATGGATTTCAAAAGGAAAAATCTTGCTTGACCAACCTCATTGAATTTTTTGAAGAGGTAACAGAGAGAGTAGACAATAGTAATGTAGTAGATGTAACGTATCTAGATTTTCAAATGGCCTTCGATAAGGTACCCTATAATAGACTGATGAACAAGGTCAGAGAATGCAGAGTCAGGGGACAAGTAGCAGAATGGTTAGCGAGCTGGCTTCAAGACAGAAAGCAAAGAGTAGGGGTAAAAGGTAGCTATTCACAGTGGCAGAAGGTGGGTAGTGGTGCTTATAAGAACATAAGAAATAGGAGCAGGAGTAGGCCATTTGGCCCCTCGAGCCTGCTCCACCATTCAATAAGATCATAGCTGATCTGATCTTGGCCTTAACTCTACTTGCCTGCCTGTTCCCCATAATCCTTGACTCCCCTGTAGCTCAAATATCTGTCCATCTCAACCTTGAATATATTTACTGACTCAGCCTCCACAGCTCTCTGGGGTAAATAATTCCAAAGATTCATGACCCTCTGAGAGAAGAAATTCCTCCTCATCTCCGTCTTAAATGGGCGACTCCTTATTCTGAGACTATGCCCCCTTGTTCTAGATTCCCTGATGAGGGGAAACATCCTCTCCGCATCGACCTTTCCAACCCCCTCAGAATCTTATATGTTTCAATAAGATCACCTCTCATTCTTCTAAACTCCAATGAGTATAGGCTCAACCTGCTCAACCTTTCCTCATAAGACAACCCTTCCATCCCAGGAATCAACCTAGTGAACCTTCTCTGAACTGCCTCCAATGCAAATATATCCCTCCTTAAATAAGGGGACCAAAACTGTATGCAGTACTCTAGGTGTGGTCTCACCAGCGCCCTATACATTTGTAGCAAGACTTCCCTACTTTTGTACTCTATCCCCCTTGAAATAAAGGCTAACATTCCATTTGCCTTCCTAATTACTTGCTGCACCTGCATGTTAACTTTTTGTGTTTCATGTACGAGGACACCCAAATCCATCTGTACCGCCGCATTCTGTAGTCTTTCTCCATTTAAATAATATTTTTATTTTCTATTCTTCCTACCAAAGTGGATAACTTCACATTTTCCAACATTA
Organism: Squalus acanthias; assembly: GCA_030390025.1. NCBI lineage: Eukaryota > Metazoa > Chordata > Chondrichthyes > Squaliformes > Squalidae > Squalus > Squalus acanthias. The sequence goes on along the minus strand of CM059426.1, from coordinate 101,380,240 downwards.
TACTCCATCTGCCAAATTCTTATCCACTCACTTAACCTATCTATATCCCTTTGCAAACTCTTTATGTCCTCCTCACAACTTGCTTTCCCACCTATCTTTGTATTGTCTGCAAATTTGGCTACAATACACTCGCTTCCTTCATCCAAGTCATTAATATAGATTGAAAATAGTTGAGGCCCCAGCACTGATCCCTGTGGCACACCACTAGTTACAGATTGTCATCCTAAAAATGACCCATTTATCCCAACTCTCTGTTTTCTGTTAGTTAGCCAATCCTCTATTCAATCTAATATATTACCCCCAACACCATGAGCTCTTATCTTATGCAGTAACCTTTTATGTGGCACCTTGTCGAATGCCTTTTGGAAATCCAAATACACTACATCTACTGGTTCCCCTTTATCCACCCTGCTTATTACCTCCTCAAAGAACTCTAATAGATTTGTCAAACACAATTTCCCTTTCATAAAACCATGTTGATTCTGTTTGATTATATTATGATTTTCTAAATGCCCTGCTACTACTTCCTTAATAATGGATTTGAGCATTTTGCCAATGACAGATATTAGGCTAATTGGCCGATAGTTTCCTGCTTTCTGTCTCCCTCCTTTTTTGAATAAGGGTGTTACATTTGCGGTTTTCCAATCCGCAGGGACTTTTCCAGAGTCAAGGGAATTTTTGAATATTACAATCAATGCATTCACTATCTTTGCAGCCACTTCTTTTAAGGTCCTATGATGCAAGCCATCAGGTCCAGGAGACTTGTCAGCCTTTAGACCCATAAGTTTGCCTAGCACTTTTTCTCTCGTGATAGTGATAGTGTCCACAAGGATCAGTGCTGTGGCTACTGTTGTTCACCATTTATATTAATGATTTAGACTTTGGAATCAAAAACACAATTTCTAAATTTGCAGATGACACCAAATTGGGGGGGGATAGTCAATACTGAGGAGGACTGCAACAAATTACAGGAGGACATTAATAAACTTGCAGAATGGGTATATAATTGGCAAATGAAGTTCAACACAGATAAATGTGAGCTATTACATTTCGGTAGGAAGAATAGGGAGGTCACTTATTACTTGGAGGGTACGAGTCTAGGTGGGGTAGAGGAACAAAGGGATCTCGGAGTACAAATACACAAATCACTAAAAGTTGCGACACAGTTTAGCAAGGCCATAAAAAAGCAAACCAAGCACTAGGGTTTATTTCTAGCGGTAAAGAATTGAAAAGTAGGGAAGTTATGCTAAACCTGTATCAAACCTTGGTTAGACCACACTTAGAGTATTGCATACAGTTCTAATCGCCAGTTTATAAAAAGGATATAGAGGCACTGGAGAATGTGCAGAGAGGATTTACAAGGATGATACCAATAATGCGAGGGTATGCATACCAGGAAAGGATGAACAGGCTGGGTCTCTTTTCTCTTGAAAAAAGAAGGCTAAGGGGTGACCTAATAGAGGTCTTTAAAATTATGAAAGGTTTTGATAGAGTGGATACAGAGAGAATGTTTCCACTTGTGGGGAGGAGCGTAACTAGAGGCCATCAATATAAGATAGTCACCAAGAAATCCAATAGGGAATTCAGAAGAAACTTCTTTACCCAAAGTGTGGTGAGAATGTGGAACTCACTACCACAGGGAGTGGTTGAAGCGAATAGTATAGATGCCTTTAAGGGGAGGCTAGATAAGCATATGAGGGAGAAGAGTATAGAGGGTTATGCTCATAGAGTTAGATGAGGAAAGATGGGAGGAAGCTCAAGTGGAGCATAAATGCCAGCTTGGACTGGTTAGGCCGAATGGCCTGTTTCTGTGCCGTATATCCTATGTAATCCTATGTAAAATCTTTTACATCTCTAAACCTTTCCAGTTCTGATGAAAGCTCATCGACCTGAAACATTGGCGGCGATATTCCCTACCTTGGCGGGTCCATGGCAGGTGACGTCAATGGCGGGATCCAACCCGACTACTGTCTCCAGCCCGCTCTGTAGAATAACGTTCCCCTAATTGGGCTTGTTAAACCCGCTCAGCGCGTTTCCCGGACCAATTGAAGGAAATGGGTCTGATGACGTCACTTGTGTATTTAAGCCAATGTTCATGTGATGTTTCTGTTAATGTGCTGTCAAGCAATGAAATCTTTATTTTCAACACTTTGCATTCTTGGATAGATGTATGCACCTTTGCAAGTGACTTAGTGAGTTGCAGTGAATGGTGAGACATAACGGCACCCCCGCAATGCTGATGAGTGTGAAAAGAATGGCTTGGGCATTGCAGGGATGCTTTATGGTGTGGGGTGGTGCCAACCTGGCGCATCATGTAGCATCCAGGGTGTACAGCATCAAGTGAAGTAAATCTGGCTGTGCTGAGGCCATCCCAGGTGTCCCGGGCAGCAATGTGGTCTGGTGCTGATGTCTCTTTCCTGTGCAGCATCAGGTGATTGCAGATAAAGTTGGTATGGTTGTTGGTGCTAAAGGAGGAAAGAGAGGTAGAGGCAGAGAGGTTTAGGGAGGGAATTCCAGAGCTTAGGGCCTAGGCAACAGAAGGCACGGCCACCAATGGTTGAGTGTTAAAATTAGGGATGCTCAAAGGGCCAGAATTAGAGGAGCGCAGATATCTCGGGGGGTTGTGGGGCTGGAGGAGATTACAGAGATAGGGAGGGGCGAGGCCATGGAGGGATTTGAAAACAAGGATCAGAATTTTTAAATCAAGGCGTTGTTTAAGCAAGAGCCAATGTAAGTCAGTGAGCACAGGAATGATGGATGAACGGGTCTTCGTGCGAGTTAGGACATGGGCAGCCGAGTTTTGGATAAACTCAAGTTTACATAGGGTAGAACATGGGAGGCCAGCCAGGAGTGCATTGGAATAGTCAAGTCTAGAGGTAACAAAGACATGGATGAGGGTTTCAGCAGCAGATGAGCTGAGGCGGGGCAGAGATGGGTGATGTCAGCAGGATTATCAATGTTTACCCTATTAAAAGGCCATTGTCCTACAAATGCTACATTAAATAAAGTTACTCGGTTCTAATGGGTTAGGTATAAAGTAAATGCTAAAACTAAGAAACAGAGTACTTCTAAAAACAAATAGATGTTCAAACTAATTGTCAGGAAATGAGAACAAGAGCTTTCTTGTGTGAGACTACTGTGCTTCTAATAGCCCACATACCGATCAGGAAATGTCAGGGAATACAGTGTTAAATACCCCATTAACAGGGTAAACAGACAAATCAAATACCCAGTGGTCCACGGTAGGACTGAAAAGTGAATCATAGATCATTGTTGGCAACACTTTGATGCCAGTATACTGTTGGCTGGCAAGTCTTGACTTCCTCTCCATTGCCATGGTGATAGACTTTATGAGAAGAAGATATGTGGGATGAAACAATCTTTGTAGAAGTTATCCTGACAAGAGTTTGACTGGCAACTTGCAATATAGCCTATAGTTTAATAGCACTTGAGCTAGAAAACCTCTTTTTCATCTGGTTCAGAACAACACTCTCACTGTAGCTATGTTTAGCTAACTCATTCACCCTCTTTCTGATTCTCTAGCTGATTCCAGGTATTAAGAGCATGTTTATTGTTCAATCATGTGTAGATCTGTAACATACAGTTATATACATAAAACAGAAGCAATGAATCTTACTTGAATACAACTCCTTTGTAGACAAATCTCATTTGTATACAAGGTTGCTGAAATTCCAGGCCAATCACATCACCTGTAATTCAATTTGCTACTTTATGTGCAAGTTAATTACCTGCAAAATGCACTTGTACGTATATAGAATCTGCTTACCCTCGATGTCTTTGCTTTGTTCCCTTCAATGCCTGGATACCAATGTCAGATACTGCTGCTTGGACTCGGCACTTCTGTTTCCTTTCACTCTCTAACAAAAGGATACAAACAAAGACTATTAGGAGGAGGCAGAGCTATCCCATCATCCATAGAGTTTGTGATTAACTCTGTTGACTCTATTAAGATTGCAATCGGGATTTGTTAATCGCACATTAAATACAGGTAGGTTAGATCAGCACCTAATATAATTTGCTTTGGTGCAGTTAGAGGGAGAAGAGGCACATAAAAAGTAAAATACTGCAGATACTGGAAATCCAAATTTTAAAAAAGAGAAAATATTGGAAACACACAGGTCAGTTTTTGGCCTCCGTTTGACATCTCCACTAAAATATAGCACCTCTGTCCCTGCAGCACTCCCTCAGTATTGCACTGAAGGGTCAGCCTAGATTATATGCTCAGGTCCTGGAGTGGAGCTTGAACCAACAATCTTCTGACTCAGCGGCAAGGGTGCTACTACTGAGCCAAGGCTGACATTTATACAACAGATCATCTCTGTTAAGAGAAGCTGTGCTGGATCCCTGCATTAGCGACTGGCATCTGTGGTCGAGTGGCATCTGGAATGAAGTTCAGGCACAGACAGCAGGAAAACGAGTGGAACAGACTCAGAGATATCCCACTTTTGGTGTTCTGCTTGTATGCAATTCTTTGCCTGGTAAAATGAAGTTCCATTCAACTGAGTTGAGTTAAATTGCTTTGCTATAAGTAGAGTCTGCTGAAACGTATCTAATTGTCAAGCATTTCCAACATAGTGAGTGCCGCCTTTACTAATTCATAATTTGTTTCTGCATTTCAATGATCTCTGTTTTATCCAGTTGTGTCAGCATTCTACTTAAATTTTGTAATTGATATAAACTTGCCTGAGGATCCAGAGGAAATGTGCTGGGGCACATTTGGAGCTCAATGGATCAAAATCATTCTCTATTATTTCAGCACTAAAGCTCGATTACATTTGCTAAACCTTTGCCTGGTTCTGTAGTGTAGTGGTTATCACGTTTGCTTAACATGCGAAAAATCTTGGGCTCGATACAAGGCTAGAGGCATGAAGTTAACAGCATGCATTTTGGACAGCTGTTAAGGTGTTGGATTCAAATTCTGATGTGTAGAAAGTATATACAGACCCTTAATTTTTAATATTTCTTGAAATGCTTTGCCAGGCAAAACGGTTTTACAAAGTGAAATAAAATTGGTGAATGTAACAAGCAGTCTTTCACTGATAAGGCAGGAAACATGGTTGTGACTGCAGGGGGTAGTGATAGTCAACAGAGATAAACAAACCCCCTTAGTATTGTAGACATGGTGTCTCCGATAACCTTTCTGAGGTGAGAAGTCAAATCTTAGAAGTTTTGAAATGCAGAATATGACGTAACTCATGAATCGAACCAAGTGGTTTTCTGCCACCTTTGTAAACTTTAGGAGTGAATGAACAATTTTGGGCTGTGATGAGGACAAACTGAATAATAACCACACAGGATGTGTGATTGTAAATGTACCTTTACCTGACGAAGGGGCAACAGCTCCGAAAGCTCGTAATTTTAAATAAAACTGTTGGACTATAACCTGGTGTTGTGCGACTTCTCATTTTTGTAAATGTTTGACAGCTCAAAACAGCTCAGACCAACATTAAAGGAACATTTCACTATCTCTGAATGAATGATTAATGCAAAAGACAAGGAAAGCTGTATAAAACACGTTGGCTAAAGAAAATCAGCACTGCAGTCAGAAGATGGTGGCTTGGCCAGTCATCTCACTTAGGAGGATCAATCTGCAGTCAGAGGAAGGAGGGGCCTGGCCAGTCTTTTCGCTTACGAGGACCTACAATCAACGCTGGACCGATCATCGGCGGGTGGTTGTATGTATGATTTCCTGTAATATTGGTGAACTGCTCGAATGTGGTTGGGGTTTTGAATCTGTCTTAGGAACAATAAAAGGTTAAAGACAGAACCCGTGTGTCTGGTGTAATTTCTCATAAGTCTCAAGTCCGAACTCTATAACCTGTTGGACGGGGCGAGGGGTAATTCCGCACGACTTACAGATTTTGGCGACCACGAAGGGACATTGAGCGAGAAATTTACAGACTATTAATATGCGTGGAAAAACCACCAAGACAATGGATGAGTTAGTTATAAAGTATGTTGCGGGGAAGTTACCTCTCCAGGAGAGGTGGGTATGGGTTATTATTAACAGTGATGATCCAATGGACACAAGGGTCCACACGTCGGCAACGGATAATGAAAGCCGTCTGGTTGTTAGCCTATCGAAGGAAGGTTGCAAACAATGAGCATGAAAAGATTAAGTCACAAAGGGAAATAGAGGGTATGGCAGGAAAAGCCAGTGATAGAGAAGCGGTGGTAAACTGGCTTCTTAAGGAATTAGAGGAAGAACGAGAAGGTCATAAGAAAGATAAAGAGGTGTTTGAGAAGGAGAAAGCAAGATGGTGTAATAAAGAGCAATATTTGGAAAGTCAGTGTGTGAATCAAGGGAACGAGCATAAAGCTTGGAAAGAGGAAGCTAGTAGCCAACAACAATGGGCAGAAAAAGCAGAGAAGGATAATGAGGATTTGAAAGCTGCCATTAGGGTGGTGCAGAAACAGGTTGTGAAACTAGGTGGGCAGCAGGACCATGCGGAATGCAAAAGGAAGGTTAAAGTGTTAGAAGAAAAACTACAGGTGCAAAGGGGAATGGTGTGTGCTATAACCCCAGGGGAACAGCCTGTATTTGGGTGGTTATCATCAGACAGTGAGTGAGAGGAGGTTGAAGAAGAAGGGGAGTTAGGACCTATACCGGGGAAAAAGATTAAACCACCTCCTACTGCGCCTTCCCCAATGAACCCCATACGTCAACGGAGGTATCTCGCCCCGGGAGTGGACGCCTGAAAGGGAGAGAGGGGTGACTTGGACAGGGAATTCTTTGTTAATTATGATTATAGGAGTTTGAAAGACATGGCGTCTGACATTAAAAAGTTAGAAATGGGAGGTGAACTCCAAGGACATTTCATTGCAGTTGAACAAAGAGCAGCTGTAAGTGAAATGGACGAGGATGAAAAGAAGAAGTTATTATTATTTACTCTTAGTCCTGAAGTATCTAGCAGCCTCCCACCTGACATGAAGATTGGAAATGGGATGTGTGAGAATTTAAAATTAAGGGTTGCTCAGGCGATGGGGGTAGGAACATGGCAGAGATAGAACAGGGGCCCAATGAACCACCCACAGTGTTTGCCGACAGACTATGGCCCACATATATGGAAGCAACTGGTGGGGGAGTAGGAGTGCGAGCTGATTTACTGGGACAACCCAGAAATCACTGGCTACGGGTTCTGATATCTCACAGTCTGCCATATTTACAGTCTGTTATGTCGGACTTTGATCCCACAGACGAAAATAACACTGACAAAAGGGTTTTAAGGAAGCTAACTTTGGTGTTTGAAAAAAGACAGCTTGATAAAAGAAACACAGGGACAATTAATAAACTAAAGGGCAAGGTGCGTGAGATGGAGGAAACAACCCCTAAAAAATGGCAACACGAGGGTTTCACTGAAAAGAAGGATAAGATGTGTATAACTGTGGAGGGAAGGGCCATTTTATCTGGGAGTGCTGGAAGCCCCGTAAGAACAAAATTGAATCAAGAAATGGTCCCCCCCTTGAGGAGGACAACGAGAAAACAGCTAGACTAATTTCTAAATGTGTGGAGGAATGCTTGGAAGGATGGGAGAAAAGACAATCTCAGGGGAAAATTCATGCTGCCCAGGGTAAAGACTGTGGAGGGACACAGGCATGAAGAGGCCGCGCCCAGCCCGAGTACCTGTGTCCACTCAGGTAGGACGAATATGGTAGACCTCGTGTAGACATCATTGTTGAGGGGAAGAAGGGAGATTATTTGGTTGACACTGGAGCATTTAGCATGGTGGTACATTCCTCCTCCCCGATGACATCACCTTGGTCGAGTAGGGAACCATATGTGTTAGGTGGTTTCACGGGCAATTCAATGGCTGAGGCAGTGTCTAAACCCCTAAATTTTAAAGTAGGATCCCTCCAAACGAAGTGGACATGCATATTAATGAAGTGGGACCAACCGGGATTGGGGGTCCTAGGCTCGGATTGGATGGTAGAGCACAATGTGATAGTAGACATGCACAACGACTGCCTGTGTGGAGGAATGGAGAGTAGCGACAAAGTGGTAGTAATACCTCCAAGACATGGAGAGGCTTGGGTAGTGACTCAGACAGGGCCCTACGATTTACAAACTTTAATAGCAAGAGTGCCAGAAAGGTACACAGCTGTAGTTAAAGCTAACAAAGAGGTTTTTGCCACGCATAAGCACGATTGTGGGAGGGTGACAGGGGTAGAAGTCAGGGTAGGAGGAGAGCCCATGCTCCACCCACAAAAACAATAGATCTTCCCCAAAGAAACAGAGAGGGACTTGGAAAAGGCTGTAACATCCCTTGTGGAACAAGGAGTCATGAGACCAGACCCTTGGCTACACACATGAACTCTCCTGTATGGTCAGTAAAGAAGTTGGATGGCTCCTGGCGAATGACCATCGATTATAGGGTGTTGAACAAGAACATCCCAGCTTGTGCCCCTACAGTAGCAGCCATAGTAGATCTGATTGCTAACATTCCTCGGCACGCCACGGTATTTACGGTCCTAGACACATCAAATGGGTTTTGGTCCATCTGTTGCACCCCGAGGATCAGTACAAATTTGCCTTCACCTTTAAAGGACAACAGTATACATGGACTTGTCTTCCACAGGGATTTCACAACAGCCCCTCTATTTTTCATCAGTGCATGGAAGCATGCATAAAGGACTTCAGTCACCCAGATCGACTGATACAGTATGTAGACGATTTACTATTGTTTTTCAAAAGTGAAGGAGAACATGAGAAACTGTTGGAGGACTTGTTGGGATTGCTTAAAACAGCTGGATTTAAGGTTAATCCCAAGAAGGCACAGATAGGGGAAGAGGAGGTTCAGTTTCTGGGACTCACTATTCGCCCTGGGGAACGTGCGCTACATGAGGCCAACCGTAAGGTGGTGCAGGAGTTACCCCAGCCAGGCTCGGTAACTGCTCTCCGATCGTTTTTGGGTCTGACAGGTTACTGTAGGGAATTCATTGAGAACTATGCAGCTACAGTAGGCCCCTTACTGAGATTATTGAAGAAGGGTGTAGAATGGGAATGGGACGGGGAATGTGAGGAAGCCTTTGTCCAGTTAAAATGAGACCGACAGATAGCTCCGGCTTTTGGGAGCTGTCGATCCTGGGAAAAGCTTTTATGTGGAAGTGGCAGCTACAGATGCCAGTCTGAGTGCCGTCCTTATGCAGGAAGTGCACCATCACATGAGACCGGTAGCCTATGCCTCCAGAGTCCTGGCGGAAGTGGAAAAAGGCTATTCCACTTGCGAGTGACATCTGCTAGCTACCTTTTGGGCGGTAAAACATTTTGCGGTATTCACAGTAACCCAACCCATCACTCTATTAACCCATCACACCCCAACTCGTTTACTCTTAGACGGGAAAATTAAAGAGGGAACAGTGTCTAGTGTGCGAAAAGGTAGATGGACATTACTGTTAGAAGGCATGAATCTTAAGGTCGAAGCCATTGGAGACCCTAAGTTAGCTTTCAACCTTAATTACAAGGGAGAATCTCATACTTGTACAGTTGAGGGAGTGTGGGAATCGAAAGGGAGTTTTAAATCAGGGATACACCCTGAAGGGTGAGACATCTATCTGGATGGCTCGAGTTTTGTGGAAAAGGGAGAAAGGCAGGGGAATGGGAACCTATGTGGTGAAACAGGGGGAAGTAATATGCAGTCAGAAACAAATGTTAGAAGGGTGAGAAACAATAGGGGAAGGCCGAGTAAACAAAGGCAAGAAACACAAAGGGCCATACTAAATCATAAGTCTAAAAGGACAAAGGATGTTAATAAAACAAGCCTAAAGGCTCTGTGTCTTAATGCAAGGAGTATCCGTAATAAGGTGGATGAATTGACTGTGCAAATAGATGTTAACGGATACGATGTGATTGGGATTACAGAGACGTGGCTCCAGAACAATCAAGGCTGGGAACTGAACATCCAGGGGTATTCAACATTCAGAAAGGATAGAATAAAAGGAAAAGGGGGTGGGGTAGCATTGCTGGTTAAAGAGGAGATTAATGCAATAGCTAGGAAGGACATCAGCTTGGAGGATGTGGAATCAATATGGGTTGAGCTGCAGAACACCAAAGGGCAGAAAACGTTAGTGGGAGTTGTGTACAGACCTCCAAACAGCAGTAGTGAGGTGGGGGAGGGTATGAAACAGGAAATCAGAGGTGCGTGCAAAAAAGGCACGGCAGTTATCATGGGTGACTTTAATATGCATATAGATTGGGCTACTCAAACTGGAAGCAATACGGTGGAGGAGGATTTCCTGGAGTGTTTAAGGGATGGTTTCCTAAACCAATATGTTGAGGAACCAACTCGAGGGGAGGCCATCCTGGACTGGGTGTTGTGTAATGAGGAAGGACTAATCAGCAATCTTGTGGTACGAGGCCCCCTGGGGAAGAGTGACCATAGTATGGTGGAGTTCTACATTAGGATGGAGAAGGAAACAGTTAAGTCAGAGACCATGGTCCAGAACTTAAATAAGGGCAACTTTGAGGGTATGAGGCGTGAATTGGCGAGGTTAAATTGGCAAGCGATATTTAAGGGGTTATCAGTGGAAGGGCAATGGCAGACATTTAGAGATCGCATGGATGAACTACAACAATTGTACATCCCAGTCTGGCGTAAAAATAAAAAAGGGAAGGTGGCTCAACCATGGCTAACAAGGGAAATCAGGGATAGTATTAAAACCAAGGAAGTTGCATACAAATTGGCCAGAAGTAGCAGCAAACCCGGGGACTGGGAGAACTTCAAAACTCAGCAGAGGAGGACGAAGGGTTTGATTAGGGCAGGGAAAATAAAATATGAAAGGAAGCTTGCAGAGAACATTAAAATGGACTGCAAAAGCTTCTATAAATATGTAAAAAGAAAGAGGTTAGTAAAAACAAACGTAGGTCCCCTGCAGTCGGAAACAGGGGAAGTCGTAATGGGGAACAAGGAAATGGCAGATCAATTGAACAAGTACTTTGGTTCGGTGTTTACTGTGGAGGACACACACAACCTGCCGGAAATAAAAGGGGTCAGAGGATCTGGTAAGAGGGAGGAGCTGAGGGAAATCCTTATTAGTCGGGAAAAGGTATTGGGGAAATTGATGGGACTGAAGGCTGAAAAATCCCCGGGGCCTGATGGTCTGCATCCCAGAGTACTTAAGGAGGTGGCCTTGGAAATAGTGGATGCATTGACGATCATTTTCCAACATTCCTTAGACTCTGGATCAGTTCCGATGGAGTGGAGGGTGGCCAATGTAACCCCTCTTTTTAAAAAAGGAGCGAGGGAGAAAGCAGGGAATTATAGACCGGTCAGCCTGACATCGGTCGTGGGTAAAATGATGGAAGCAATTATTAAAGATGTCATAACAGACCATTTGGAAAGTGGCGACATGATAGGTCCAAGTCAGCATGGATTTGTGAAAGGGAAATCATGCTTGACAAATCTTCTGGAATTTTTTGAGGATGTTTCCAATAGGGTGGACAGGGGGGAACCAGTAGATGTGGTGTATTTGGACTTTCAGAAGGCCTTTGACAAGGTCCCACACAAGAGATTGGTGAGCAAAGTTAAAGCACATGGGATTAAGGGTAATGTGTTGACGTGGATTGAGAACTGGTTGGCACACAGGAAACAAAGAGTAGGAGTAAATGGGTACTTTTCAGAATGGCAGGCAGTAACCAGCGGGGTACCGCAGGGTTCGGTGCTGGGACCCCAGCTGTTTACATTATATATTAATGATTTGGACGAAGGGATTAAATGTAATATCTCCAAATTTGCGGATGACACTAAATTGGGAGGCAGTGTGAACAATGAGGAGGATGCTAGGAGGCTACAGAGTGACTTGGACAGGTTGGGTGAATGGGCAAATGTATGGCAGATGAAGTACAATGTGGATAAATGTGAGGTTATCCACTTTGGTGGTAAAAATAGAGAGGCGGACTATTACCTGAATGGTGGCAGATTAGGGAAAGGGGAGGTGCAACGAGACCTGGGCATCATGGTACATCAGTCATTGAAGGTGGGAATGCAAGTGCAGCAGACAGTCAAGAAAGCAAACGGAATGATGGCCTTCATAGTAAGGGGATTTGAGTACAGGAGTAGGGAGGTGATGCTGCAGTTGTACAGGGCCTTGGTGAGGCCACACCTGGAGTATTGTGCGCAGTTTTGGTCTCCTAACTTAAGGAAGGACATTCTTGCTATTGAGGGAGTGCAGCGAAGGTTCACTAGATTGATTCCTGGGATGGCCGGACTGACATATCAAGAAAGATTGGGTCAACTGAACTTGTATCCTCTGGAGTTCAGAAGAATGAGGGGGGATCTTATAGAGACATTTAAAATCCTGACTGGTTTAGACAAATTAGATGCGGGCAGAATGTTCCCAATGGTAGGGAAAACTAGAACCAGGGGTCACAGTCTAAGGATTAAGGGGAAGCCATTTAGGACTGAGCTGAGGAGGAACTTCTTCACCCAGAGAGTGGTGAATCTATGGAATTCTCTTCCACAGAAGGTTGTTGAGGCCAGTTCGCTAAATATATTCAAAAGGGAGTTAGATATAATACTCACAACTAGGGGGATCAAGGGGTATGGCGAGAAAGCAGGAATGGGGTACTGAGGTAGCATGTTCAGCCATGAACGCATTGAATGGCGGTGCAGGCTCGAAGGACCGAATGGTCTACTCCTGTACCTATTTTCTATGTTTCTATGTTTCTATGAAAACGGGATGCGGAATAGAAGCATAGAAGATAGGAGCAGGAGTAGGCCATTCGGCCCCTCGAGCCTGCTCCGCCATTTAATGAGATCATGGCTGATCATCCAAATTCAGTGCCCTGTCCCTGCTTTCTCCCCATATCCCTTGATCCCTTTAGCCTTAAGAAATCTATCTATCTCTTTCTTGAATATATTTAATGAATTGGCCTCAAGTGCCTTCTGTGGTAGAGAATTCCACAGGTTCACCACTCTCTGGGTGAAGAAATTCCTCCTCATCTCAGTCCTAAATGGCTTACCCCTTATCCTTAGACTGTGACCCCTGGTTCTGGACTCCCCCGCCATCGGGAACATCCATCCTGCATCTAGTCTGTCTAGTCCTGTTAGAATTTTATAAGTTTCAATGAGATCCCCTCTCATTCTTCGAAACTCTAGCGAATATAAGCCTAATCGACCCAATCTCTCTTCATACGTCATTCCTGCCATACCAGCTTTCAGTCCTGTAAATCTTCGCTGCACTCCCTCCATGGCAAGAACATCCTTCCTCAGATAAGGCGACCAAAACTGCACACAGTACTCAAGGTGTGGTCTCACCAAGGCCTTGTACAACTGCAGCAAGACATCCTTGCTCCTGTACTCGAATCCTCTCACTATGAAGGCCAACATACCATTTGCCTTCTTAACCGCCTGCTGCACCTGCATGCTTACCTTCAGCGACTGGTGCACAAGGACTCCCAGATCTCGTTGCACTTCCCCTTTTCCCAATCTATTGCCGTTCAGATAATAATCTGTCTTCCTGTTTTTGACACCAAAGTGGATAACCTCGCATTTATCCACATTATACTGCATCTGCCATGCATCTGCCCAATCACCCAACCTGTCCAAATCATACTGGAGTTTCTCTGCATCCTCCTCACAGCACACATGCCCACCCAGCTCTGTGTCGTCTGCAAACTTAGAGATATTACATCGCGTTCCCTCATCTAGATCATTAATATATATTGTGAATAGCTGGGGTCCTAGCACCGATCCCTGCGGTACCCCACTAGTCACTGCCTGCCACTCGGAAAAAGACCCGTTTATTCCAACTCTTTGCTTCCTGTCTGCCAACCAGTTCTCTATCCAAATCAGTACCTTACCCCTAATCCCATGTGCTTTAACTTTGCACGCTAATCTCTTATGCGGGACCTTATCGAAAGCCTTCTGAAAGTTCAAATACACCACATCCACTGGTTCTCCCTTATCTATTCTACCAGTTACATCCTCCAAAAATTCCAGTAGATTAGTCAGGCATGATTTACCTTTTGTAAATCCATTATGATCCGGATCGGAACGTGGAAGTAGCCCTGTTACTCCCCAATACTCTTAGTGCTCAGCAGGCAGAATTAGCCGCAGTCACCTATGTGGTCACACACCCCACGGAATATCCCCCTCCTTACACCATCTGCTCCGACTCAATGTTTACATGCAACTCATGTACAGAATATTTAGCCATTTGGCCGGACAAGGGTTAAGTCAGCAGATGGAAAGCCTTTGATCACAGCCCCGATGTTGGCAACAATATTGGAAGCTGTAAAGGGAAAAGAATATGAGTATTATATCCACAAGGTCAAGGCCCACTCTAAAACTGAGCCCTGGTGGAAAGGCAATCAAAAAGCCTACGAACTGGCTCGGAGGGGTGCAGAGAGAGGAGTCCCGTGGGACCCTTACCTGTCAGGAGTGGTGGTCACTGTCACCTCTGCTCAGAGTATGGTACCCCTCCCACCGGATCTTAAAACCGTTCAGTTAAAAGATGTAGTGCTAAGAGCAATTATAAAGGAAAAGGAAGAGGGAAGAGACATAGAGGGACCCTACGGAGCTAGGGATGTAGAAATCAGAGAAGGGATGCTATTTAAAGGTGACAAGTGGGTAGTTCTAGAGGGATACCGGGAGGAATTCATTCAACTAGCACATGGAGGTCCAGGGGCGGGACACCCAGGACCCGAAACCACCTGGAAGAGAGTGGAAGAAGTAGGATGGTGGCCACACCTTAGGAGAGATGTGGAGGATTTTTGTCGAAACTGCTTGATATGTGCTGCCAATAATCCCGACCCACACAGGAAAAAGGCACCTTTGGGACATACGCGAAGGGCTGAAGGGCCATGGCAATGTGTCCAGATTGATTTTATTGGACCCTTACCCACTACTAAGAATGGCAATAAATATTGTCTGGTGTTAGTGGACAATTTCACTAAATAGGTAGAAGCATTCCCTTGTAAAACAGCCACGGCATTGTGGACTGCAAAAACTCTAGTAAAAGAGGTGTTCTCTAGATGGGGATTCCCTCTTGTAGTGGAGTCAGACCAAGGGAGCCATTTCACAGGTCAGGTGATGCAGGCTACTCTTAAACTGTTGGGGATTGAAGGAAAATGGCATGTAGCTCACAACCCGCAGTCGTCGGGAATTGTGGAAAGAATGAACCGTACACTAAAACTGGCTTTACGTAAAGAACTGAATGAAAGCCCCACCAAGTGGGACGAGGTACTGCCACTAATCCTGATGAATATACGCAGTACAGAGTCAAAGGGAACGGGATATTCTCTGCATAAATTGGTTACAGAGAGACACATGAGAACCCCACCACACTTGCTGATTCCTACATTAACAGAGAAACAGATCAAAGAGGTAACCAGGGATAAGTTCCTAAATCACTTGTGGGAAACTCTGAGAGAGTTACACCTGGGAGCTGCCCACAATATCGGAAGGGCTCACCAAGGCAACTGATTACTTCTAGTCCCGAGTAAGCCACAGGAATGGGAGGTCGGTAGCCAGATGATGGTTCAAAACTACGCAAGGGTGGGTGTGTTCGAACCCTTGTACAAGGGACCATACAGTATCGTTGATAAGGCTAGCCCCATGGTGTATGCAGTTCAGCTACCTAAGAAAGTTAAGTGGTTTCATATTAACCAGATGAAGCTTTTTAAGCCGACAAACAGGTCAAGGAGACAACAGACCACGATTATGATCATGATTGGGATGTAGCCGGTTTGCTGGGATGATACAGAGGAAATGCCCAATGGCACGTCTCACCAGGCACAGTATGATCCAAGTGAAGGTGGACAGGGCATAGGAGCTATAGAAGCCTCCTTGACCCTAGGTCCGGTGTCACCTTCTATTCACAGACGAGACCTACAAATTCTTACTACCTCACAATGTAGTAAAAGAAAGAGAATAACACCCCTAAGATTTAGACTTTATTAGTTCCAGAAACTGAAATGGCTAATGGTAGAGGGAAACTTAAAAGTTTTATCGACACAGACACTATCAGTTTCTGTCCAAAACAAGTAAAACATAGGATTTGCTGAGTGAAAGGAATCTTAAAAGGAATGCTGGAATCTCAGTTTGTGTGAAAGTGTGTGTTAGAAGTGTGGAAGTTTTCTGTCTTTGAAAGAAAGTGTCTGTTGTGTTTGTTTTAGCTCCACCCACTCTTCTGTACAGAGAGCTAAAAGCTGTTTAACCCTTTGAAGACTTGTCTTGAATGATGGACAAGCGTGTGCTGTTTTAAGTTTGTTAATTGATTTCAATTTAAATTTGTTAATTGTTTTACAAAAGATAAGCTTCAGCCTTGAAGTTACAGTTACCAATGTGCCTGCAAGAAAATGAATTTGAATGTTTACAAGGCATGAGTGATTGTTTCTTTGTTAATGTGGCTGTGGCTTCTTCCTTTCTTTTTCAAGTGATATTGGTTAAAGAAATTGATCTGGATTAAATTGGAGTTATGAGGTTAATTAACCTTTTAAAACCAGAATTTTATTGTGGCCACGGTGAAATTCTGGTTGGTGTAAATTGTGTGCTCGCTTCTAGTTCCGGAAATGAGGTAATCACATCAACAATTGGTATTTTTAAGATTTCTGACCAATTTCAACTATGTGTGACCAGGGGGTAAGAAAGGGAATGCTATTATTGTGTATGGAGTTATTTTGTAGAATGTTTGTCGTGGTGTTACTAGTGATGTCTGATGTTTTAACTTGCTGTGTGTATTGTAGAGATATTGGACATTATTAAATTTAAGTTTATGTTTTCGACGAAGCCGCACGAAATGACGTGTGTATAATGTATGGATCTTGGTTGGTGGAGCAAGCCGGGGAAAACCTACAGCGAATTGCTGTGGTGAGGCTTCCCTCGTGGGTGACTGATCAACTTTTAGGGGCTATGTCCACCTACCAACTGAATTTGACTATGTGTTGGGTCAGAAAATCGGTGCAAGTATACCCGGTGAAACAGTACTGCAACTGGCTGAAGCACCATACACCGGGAATACCAATAATCTGATCTGTCCTATTGCGACGGGAACATTTTGTTTTACTCCGGTCCGACCTGTACGGATTGGAGCGCGGGTGTTATTAAATGTATATTCGCATGACCAACTGACTATTAATAGAAAAGATGAGTTAAAAGAGCGGTTGCACCAATATGTTGCTAGATTTGGATACAACATACCACCCCTGCCCGAGTACCTGATAGGGTTCATGACGCGTATTAATCAGTCTCAAAAACATTATTACGTTTTGACCCAGAAGAATCATGAGATAAGGACGGAAATACTTAAAGTTGGGGACAATTCATCTTGAACAAATATCGGCCTGAATATCAAGGTTCATCCTTGGATAAGGATTATTTCCCACATTCTAGTCATCATTCAGTTGATAATTGTGTTATGCCTGTTAATGCTAACGTGTCGTGTCAAGAGACGGCGCAAGCAACAAGAAATAGTCAGGTTACTACAGAAAACGCAGGATATTTTCGTGTAAGTAACTGTTACTCAAAAAAATTCTGGTGACAGTTACTGTAGAAAGTATATACAGACAATTAATTTTTAATATTTCTTGAAATGCTTTGCCAGACAAAAAGGTTTTACAAAGTGAAATAAAATAGGTGAATGTAACAAGCAGTCTTTCACTGATAAGGCAGGAAACATGGTTGTGACTGCAGGGAGTAGTGATAGTCAACAGAGATAAACAAACCCCCTTAGTATTGTAGACATGGTGGGCTGGATTTTGTCTTGGGGTCGGGTTGGGGTTGTGTTACCCGCATTTCATGTTGCCCCCCCGACTCCAGATTAATGTGGATGAATGATGCGATTTTAACTTAATTGGCCAATTGAGTTCCAACATGTGGGAACCCATGGCCAATGAGTTATTCCAGTCTGAAAGTCGCCTCCGATGACGTCATCATTGCTGCTGCATTTAAGGTCTGCAACAAGCCTTGCTTCCTCTGCAGGCTGCCAAGCTTTTGGACCTCTAATCTAAAGGCACCAGCAGCAGGAACGGCCAGCCAATGGCCCAGGGCTACTCCCAGGTTCCATGACGTTGCCCTTCAGGCTTTGGTGGATGGAGCAAGAGCCAACAGGGAGGTGCTCTTCCCCTCCTCAGGGAGGAAGAACCCTCCCCAGCAGACAAAGGCTGTGTGGGTCCAGATCGCCCAGGAGGTCACCTCCTTATCATTCACATGCAGAACCTGGATCCAGTGCAGGAAGAGGTTTCATGACCTTCTACGTAATGCTAAAGTGAGTATGACTTTCCCTTCACCCTCAAACTGATCCCTATTGCCTCTCCTCACCAGCACTCAGCTTTAGCAACCTCTTCCTCCATATCCCACTTGACACTGACATCCATGCACCCTTACCCATTCCCTCTCCCTCTATGGTCACATTCACCTTACTATTCGACTATGCAGCCCTCACACTCCCTATCGCTGTCTTGCTTTGAAAACAACTTACAACACACAGGGAGGGCCCTTAGTCTCGCCAACTCAATCCATCTTTGTCTCCTTCTAAGCATCTCTGCTATGGATTCTCTACACTCACTCCTTCAATCTCACTCAAGCTCCACTTGTCTCCTTCATTGCAGGAAAAGAGAGCTCACAATAAAAGGGAAAGAGCCAGGACAGGAGGAGGGCCACCCTCATTAGCCCAGCTCACCCCTGGGAGGATGCGGTCCTGGAGATCGTGGGTGTCCAGGAGGAAACGCAAGTGGGGGACGGACAGACGTGTGCATCAGAGCAAGCTGGTGAATGAATAGTGTTCCATCTCTCTCATTGACATTGCATGAGTCGCTGATAATGAATCTGAAGCTCTAACAGATGGATTTATGATCATCTGCAATATGCAATGTGCATGTAACCTTGGCATCACATCTCTGACTCTTTCCTTTACTCCCCCACAGGACCATCGCAAGCACCCGTCCCCACTAGCCAGGAGGAAGAGCCTGAGCAGACAGACTCCTCAGAGGAAGCTGCAACCTCTGAGGGTGCAGCGTCAGCAGAACTCAGCGCACCCAGCACCAGCGCAGACACTCACACCTCGGTGGGACCCTCGGGACATATTGTAGTGTTGTCCCCTGGTGTATCACAGCTCACAAGTGAGCATCAGCAGATGGTGGAGACAGGGACAGCAGTGGAGAGTCCTAGTCGGAGGGCGCAAGTCTGTCCCAGCTTGGCTCAGCTGCATGTTGACCCTCTGCCTCTGGGTCCATCCATAAGATCAGCGATGCTGGGACTCCAGGAACAGATGCAGGAGTCGCTGAAAGGTTTTGTCTCCAGGGTCGCTGCGAGTGTGGAGCGAATGGAGGAGTCCATAGCAAACATCAGCAGAGCCTTTGTGGAGTCATTGGCGCATGAACGCATCATCACGGAAAGGATGGCAACCTCCGTGGAAAGGATGGCTACAGTAGATGAGCGGATGGCTACGGCTATGGAGGAGATAAGTCGCCAGAGTGCAGAAAACATGGTCATTGTTCAGAATAGACTGGCATCTCTTGAGGAGCGATGGTCATCTATTGAACAGAGAAACTAGACCTTCATGGAAGTCCTTCTGAGTAGGACTTCCAGTGCAGATACGGGTCCCCATGGCCCCCCTGATGTGCAGCAAGGTGCTCTCAAGCCACTTGCAAGCGCTGAGGTGGACCTGACCCATGAGAGGGATGTTGGTGGCACACAACAAGGAGGTGGGGGCTCCTCTCCAAGTGCTCACACTTCCATGCCACTGACAGGTCCTCAGTAAGAGCCCCACCTGAGTCCGCACCCAAGTGAGATCGGCGTCTCAACCCCTGCCCAGCCGTAGGAGCAGCAGACTGTTGCCGAGCCCTCTCAGGTTCGCAACCCCAGAGGACGCCCGCCAAAGGAGTCGAGACAGGAGCAGCAACAAAGTGAGCAGGGGGCCTCCACTTCTGCTGAAGCCACAGGGGAAGCACCACGTAGGAGCATGTGTAAGAGAAAGAAACTGCACAAATAGTCACAAGGGTAGTCACTTGGGTGAATTTTGATGTGTACTGTGAAAAAGCCATCAGGTGTAAAGTTTAAATAAAAACTCTGATGGCTACAGCTGCAGTTGTGGTGTCTGTCATTTCGCTAATGGGACTTCCATAATGAGACCTTAGGATAACTTGCAATTGTCAGTATGGTGGTCACATTGTTAGGGATCCGCTGGGTCTGGGCCATTGTCGTAGCTCTGGTAAGAAGCTGCGAGGCAAAAGTGCTTTCTTGTCTAGGCTAAGCAAATCTGGTCAAGATGAGTGCGTTCCTTGCATTCCAGGCAGCTATGGTCTCGCGTAATGCTGCCGTTGGTTGAGGGGCCTCTGCAAGTTGTTTGTTCTCTCTCTCCTCCTCCTCCTCCTCCTCCTCCTCATCTGAGGAGGCTATGTGAGGAGCCACTTGGTCCTCCGGCATCTGTAAGCCACGATGCTGTGCCATGTTGTGAAGTGCACAGCAAACCACGACGATTCTGGAGACCCTGGCTGCTGAGTACTGCAGGGCTCCACCTGATCTATCCAGGCATCGGAAGCGCATCTTCAGCATACCGATGGTTTGCTCAATTATGGCTCTGGTGGAAATGTGGCTGGAGTTGTAGCTCTCCTCAGCTGCATTGGATGGGCTCCTCAACGGCGTCATTAGCCACGTCTTCAGGGGATAGCCCTTGTCTCCAAGTAGCCATCCGTGAAGTTGGTCTGGCGGACTGAATAGCGGAGGCACACTAGACTGGCGCAGTATTAAGGAGTCATGGCAACTGCCAGGGTACTTGGCACAAACATGCAGAACTTCCTTGTTGTGGTCACACACCAGCTGAACGTTGAGGGAGTGGAAGCCCTTGCTGTTGACAAAAATACCTGGATTGCGATGGGGTGCCTTAAGGGCCACATGTGTGCAGTCAACGATGCCCTGCACCCTTTGAAAGCCTGCCAGATTAGCTAATCCAACCGCATGCGCGGTTACACTTGCTCAATCCTTGGTGAAATGGATGTGATTGTGCGCGATGGCAAAGAGGGCATTGGTTACCTGCGTGATGCAGGTGTGTGCGGCTGCCTGGGAGATGCCACTGATGTCTGCTGCTGATCCCTGGAATGAGCCTGAGGCAAAAAAGTTGAGTGCGGTGGTGACTTTGACGGCCACTGGTAAGGGACGACCACCTGGTCCTCTGGCTCCAGGTCTTGTTGCAGCATAGCGCAGATGTCACCCACTACCTCTCGCGAAAGTCGGAGCCGCCTTTGGCACTGCTGCTCAGACATGTTGAGGTGGCTGACCCTCTGTCTGTAGACCCTGTTTGGGGGGTATCTCCTGCGCCGATGGCCTTCCATGCGCTGGCCCCTTCTGTCCTGTGCAGCTTCAGGTGGGTGAGCAGCAGCTTGGCGCTCCTGCTGTTGCTGCTGCTGTTGGTGGTGCTGTTGTTCATAGTTCTGCTGGTGCCGCGGCTGTTGTTCGTCCTCATCGGATACCCAGGAGGGAAAGAAATAAATGGCTCCCATGCCTCTGGTATATGTCTCAGTTGAGGAAGCCCTTAATGAGGGTGGCGAGAGGGGGTTCCCAGGAGGTCACACTGCAGATGGGTGTCAGGCTCCAAACTTCCAGAGCTGTGGTTATGCCTTCTAAAAGTTCCCCCAGACCTGTGACAACAAAGTCCTGCCACCTGTAATTGATGGCTGATCAAATCTCCTATTTAAAGGTTGAGCTGCAGCTGAGAGTCAGCAATCCACTTGTGCTCCCGCCAGGTTTCACTGGAGTGTTTCCCATCAGGCGTGCTTCACGTGGGAAAAGGGTTAAACTACCTAAAAAGCTTCAAAATGGCATTACTGAGCCACTTTAGGGATTGTTAAGGGCTTTAATGGCCTCTCCCGCCTCTTGGAGGCGGGACGGAGTCGGGAACCCCGCGACTGATTTTGTCAAAATTGCGTGGAGGCGTGTTGGAGTCGGGATGGGGTCGGGACCCCCGAATCTGCTACTTTAACCCCCCACACGCCTCCAAACCCGACTCCACGGGTCATTCAAAATCCAGCCTCCGGTGACCTTTCTGAGGTGAGAAGTCAAACCTTTGAAGTTTTGAAATGTAGAATACGACGTAACTCATGAATCGAACCAAGTGGTTTTCTGCCACCTTTGTAAACTTTAGGAGTGAATTAACAATTTTTGGCTGTGATAAGGACAAACTGAATAATAGCCACACAGGATGTGTGATTGTAAATGTTTGACAGCTCAGACCAACATTAAAGGAACATTTCACTATCTCTGAATGAATGATTAATGCAAAAGACAAGGAAAGCTGTATAAAACACGATGGCTAAAGAATATCAGCACTGCAGTCAGAAGAAGATGGCTTGGCCAGTCATCTCACTTAGGAGGATCAATCTGCAGTCAGAGGAAGGAGGGGCCTGGCCAGTCTTTTCGCTTACGAGGACCTACAATCAACGCTGGACCGATCATCGGCGGGTGGTTGTATGTATGATTTCCTGTAATATTATTGGTGAACTGCTCGAATAGTGGTTGGGGTTTTGAATCTGTCTTAGGAACAATAAAAGGTTAAAGACAGAACCCGTGTGTCTGGTGTAATTTCTCATAAATCTCAAGTCCGAACTCTATAACCTGTGGGACGGGGCATGGGGAAATTCCGCACGACTTACAGATGGCTTTGAACCCTCTTTGCAGTGGATTTGTCACATGGTGGGCTGCACACACCCAATGTACCTTTACAGATAGCTCTTTATTTTGAACATCTTTTTTTCCTTGTCAGTGTGTTCCTCATATGTGCCAGAAATGTTTTGTAAGTTTATCTCAACAATTATGATGAGCTCTATGTTATATTGGCCCGAAAATTAGACCTAATACGCGAGAGTACGCATTGTGTACTCTCGCGTATTAGGTCCCGAATTGCCGGTTTCCTGCATGCACTGCGCATGCGCGGGAAACCGGCACTTCGTGTATGGCGAAGGGGGCGGTTCCTAAGTGAACTACGTGCGCACTACAGGCTGCACGCAGTGCACTTAGTTTTTTTTTCAGGTTTGAACGCGCAGGTAAGTGGTGAAGATTTTACACATAAAGAAAGCAGACGTAAGACCCCCTTTTAACAAGGTAAGTAGTTAATTAAGTGTTATTTTAAAATTTTTTCAACAGGTTTATGTTTTTTGGAGACTTTAAAGAAAGGTAAGTTTATTTTTATAACTTTTAAAAAGAATTAAAAAAATTTCAAAAATTTAATTTTTTGTTTAAAGTGGTTAATTTATTTAACTATAGTTATTTTATTAATGTGATGGCTTTTTAAAAAAAATTAATTGAGGTTTAGCTGTTCTTTTGGGGGCTTGTTGTATTCATAGCTTTGACAGCCCTTGCTGTCAAAACTATGAATGAAAGATGGTGTGCTGCCATTGGCTCTAACTGGCCCACGTGATCCCAGAGCTCGCACAAACTAACTGCGCCTCTGGGACACGCAAGCACTGCACGCCGGCACCAGGGAGAGGCCCTCGAACTGAAGTTCGTGTGGGCCCGAACCATAAAGGTAGGCGCGGAGTGCGATATCGCGGGGAATCCTTACCCCCGCGGCAACCATCGAACTCCAATTTCTGGGCCATTGATTTAGCAGATTTCAGGTTCATTTAATTTTTGTTAGAAAAAATGACAGTTATAAAAGGCGAAACTTTTTACCAGCTGAATAAAGATCATTGAGTACAACTTACGCTCTATGTATTGGCTTTTTAAAATGCACAATGACAACCTTTATAAAATGTGGCAGGATAAGAACTTAAAGTTTCATTAATCTTCACAAAAAATATTGGAAAACTTATAGCACATTGCAGCTTTAATTAAATGGCAACTTTGCCATATGCACAAAGCACTTTCATATTACTATATAACCTCAGTGGTGGGATTACATTACTATATTATATTTCTGTCATAAATACTGCACTCTTAACAGCTTCTATGAACCATTGCAATCCACAAGCTTAAGCAACTTTAGCCTCAAAATGAATTGTAAAGGTCATGTGCTATCTGTAATATGGAATTTAGATTTATAACAAATTAATCTTCTCCCATTGTTGTCTCATTAAACAGCAATGTGTACCTGCCCTATGTCCCACTGATACTAAAGGGACAGATCCAAAGAATGTGTGAATGATATTTGAAATGTCAGTCAAGATGTTGTTTGCTGATCCTCCCACTCTTTTTAAGTAGTGCTCCATTGAGCATGCTGTGAGGCCTTTCATTTGCTTCATTGACATATACAGGGTATGACAGACCTCAGATGGGATTTCCAGCCTTAGGGATGGTGTTTTAGAGAAAAATATGAATGTTGAATTAGTTGAGGGAAAAGAATCACAAATTACCAGCAATTTCACAAAGGATTTATTTTACCACTTCATTTAAAAATGAACATGGCAGAAAGACCTAAGGTCATACAGCTTTACTTCAAATGTTGTCTGTCTGTAATTGGAAACAACATTTGGATGTGACAGCAAAAAATAGTTGTCTCTATCATCTATAAAGAGATTGTTAAAATAAATTCAACAAAACTATTCAGAAAAATAACATAGAAATTGTTTCAAAGTGCATAATTGTAAAGTGATCTGTTTATTTTAATTTTTCATTATAGTTAGTGAATGTTTTTAACAATAATAATCTTTGTTATTTATTAAAGGTTTATATGGAAGTGAGTTTGCCATGAATATTGGGGGAATTACAATGTGCCCATCACATTGCATAAGGATTGGGGTGAGTGGCAACGGTGGATGGATAAATGAAGAGGTAATGAAATGCATAGAAAGTGAAGGCTGAGTGCTGCTGAATGTTAAGTGGGTGTGAGGAGTGATGTGATGGAGAACACTTAGTAAGACAGAGTGAAAGGGGAGGGGGCTTAAACAACAGGATGTAGGTGAATCAGCAAATGTACTCACTTTTCCTGATCTGATTAGGTCATTAAACTGCTTCCTACATTGCATCCTAGACTGGGGCACGATGCTCCTGCTGCTCATCTCCTTAGCTACCTCCAACCATGCCTTTTCGGTGAGAGCTGCAGGTTTCTTCCTCCCATTTCTGGGGAGAAGTATGTCCCTCCTCCTCCTGACTGCACCCAGCAGTAATTCCAGCGAGGCGTTATTAAATCTGTGTGCTGCCCTTGTTCTATGTTCACCATCCATGCTGAACACCTCCAATTTCCATTTATGCACTATCCCTTTAAATACAGCTGAGATTGCATCATGCAGGCGTGCATCATGTCTGCTGTGCAGCTTGGAGACGCGAATCCTGGAAGTCAAAATTAATTGGTTCAATCGAGTTGCGATCGCAAATTCCAATCCGCTGAGTTGACATCTGGGTTTCGCCCACGTAATTCCAATCCCCACTCGGAAGCCGCCTTCAGATTAACATCGGGGCCATTTTATTATCGAATACAAAACAATTTAAATTCATAGTAACAATAAAAATTAGTATGTTTTGAAAATTTGCTCACTAAGAAGGAAAGAACATGCATTTATATAGTACCTTTCACATCCCACAGTGCTTCACATCCAATGAAGCACTTTTGAATTGTAGTCACTGTTGTAATGTAGGAATAAATGGCAGCCAATATGCACACAGCCCCACAATGACCAGATAATCTGATTCATGGCACTGAATCTTGAAATGGGCAGGCTGCGGAGTGGGTTTCCAATCCCCGACCCCAGAGGCTGGGAGTACGATCCCTGACCCGGGACTGGGGGTATATGGGGGTGTCTGATGGGAGGGAAGCATGGGGGGGCCGGAGGAACTTAAATACTTACCTTCTCCTCAAAGCTGTACTTGCCTCCCTTCAGCTGCTGGGCTCCCGAGGTCTGGGAAACCCGGCTAGCCAGGGTTAAACCTGCAAAGCAGGTTAAATCAGAGGCTGCCAGCCTCATTAAAATATTTCATTGGCCAACCCGCCTCCTGGGAGTGGTTTGGCTGCCTAGCACTTGTCCTACCTCCGTTAAACGTGGAAGTAGGCGGGTTAGGGTTGGGTTTGAGATTTTTAAAGTTTTAACATCTCACCCGACCACGACCCAACCATTTTTGGGGATTAAGATCTCGCCCATGGTATTGCTTGAGGAATAAATGTTGCCTAGGACACTCCCACCCTTCTTCAAATAGTGCCGTGTAAGCAAGCATTCAACGACATTACCATCAACGAATCCCCCACCATCAACATCCTGGTGGTCACCATTGACCAGAAACTTAACTGGAACAGCCACATAAATACTGTGGCTACAAGAGCAGGTCAGAGGCTGGGTATTCTGTGGCGAGTGTCTCACCTCCTGACTCCCCAAAGCCTCTCCACCATCTACAAGGCACAAGTAAGGAGTGTGATGGAATACTCTCCACTTGCCTGGATGAGTGCAGCTACAACAACACTCAAGAAGCTTGACACCAGCCAGGACAAAGCAGCCCGCTTGATTGTCAACCCATCCACCACCTTAAACATTCACTCCCTCCACCACCGGCGTACCATGGCTGCAGTGTGTACCATCTACAAGATACACTGCAGCAACTCGCCAAGGCTTCTTCAGCAGCATCTCCCAAACCCGCGACCTCTTCCACCTAGAAGGACAAGAGCAGCAGGCGCAGGGGAACACCACCACCTCCAAGTTCCCCTCCAAGTCACATACCATCCTAGGTCAAAATCCTGGAACTCCCTTCCTAACAGCACTGTGGGAGTACCTTCACCCCACGGACTGCAGCGGTTCAAGAAGGCGGCTCACCACCACCTTCTCAAGGGCATTTAAGGATGGGCAATAAACCCTGGCCTTGCCAGCAACGCCCACACCCCATAATCAAATTTAAAAAAAGCAATCACGCTTAGACAGCAGAGGTCCTTAGCATCGACCGTCCATGACCAATCTGTACGGCTTCATTCAAAGCTTCAGAGAGTTCCATTGCATCGTTACTGATCAGATATAGCCAGGCTAACCAAGGGCGACCCCGTGCCTGCCTTCCTGACCTTCGGCAGCAGCGCAAAACAGGCTGTAATGGATTGACTGCTAGTTATACACCCCAACCAACCTTCCTTTCTAATGGGTGAGGTGTATAACGGGCGGCCAATCCGTTGCCGCCTGTTTTGCGCCCCTGCCGAAGTTGAATTTCACGCCCAGTATTTGCCTGAAATGCAATCCAGTGACAATTTATCACCATCCTGAAAAAGGTGGAAAATATAAGAGGGTGTAAGGGGGCGTGTCTCAGACGGTGCTGGTGCGAGGTTAGGCCTTCGTTGCCTATACTATTGCTTGCTCTGGTCTCCGGCCAGCCTTTTTGCAATAAGCACCTGTGAGTGGTTCGACCCACTCGCCCTTACGGTTCTAACACTGGACTTAGATGCAGGGAACAGTAATGCAGAGAAAAACTCAAATAGACCCGGTTGAATAGTACGAAATGGAAATCTTTATTGCATGACGTCTAAAATCATGAAATACATGTCATAGGTGCAAATCAAAGATAGTACAAGTATACATACATTCATAAAGCTTGGTCTATGGAAATGGAGAACACATGGTACATCGTAAAAAGGGGAACACATTATATCTTAATCTTATTAAAACCACCCTCCCTTAACAATACCTACACTACGTCTGGATTTGTAGGATCGGAAATCATGCTCACCACTCGTTTTACTTCGGAGATTTTAAAGTGAGGCACTCAGCTCGTTTCGCTGCAGCGCCTGACTGTCACGTGTTTGGAAGGGTTTCTGCACCCCACTTGTTTACTTTCGCTGCTGCGAAAAGCAGGCCAGACTCCCTGTTGTCATGAAGAACTCGACGGAACTCGGATACAATTCAAAGAAGAGCCTTCCTGTGCTCGACACAGGTTGTAGTCGGTAGAACTCAAAGAAGAGTCCTGTATTATATTTTCGGGCGCGGTCGGGGTTTACTGACCGTAGCGGCACGTGGAATTTCTTCTCGTCTTCTTCTCGTCTCGTCTCCTCGGGCCTCCGGGTCCAGACACCGTTTACCGACACTCGGGATGGTGTACCCTGTTACTTGCCCTTGTCGGGGCGGCTCGTACCGATTGAGCTCCACCCAACACTCGAATAACCGACAGTACGGCTAAGAGTCAACAGTCAACAAAGTCCAGAGAGAAAATCAAGAGCCCACAAGTCAAGCGAGTTCATGAAGAGGCAAGCGAATAAGAGAGCGATGGACATTTGTCTCCATAGTTATAGTGATGTGTCCGCCTTATCTCCCGCTCAAATCTTAATGTTTGTCCTTTGTGTAATATTTGGCGCTCAAAACTCCCAGCATGGGGCGATTATCTTCTTAACGGGTTTCGGTAGCACCTGAAACTGGCCAACTATCCGTTAATGTTTTCCCCATTGTAGA